>OU343117.1:39492143-40973393 GCA_910594885.2 Bibio marci | reverse complement strand
TAACGGATTGGGGTTGGGGTGCGGTACAATGAATCATGTTTTACAATAATTTATTGTTGACACATAAGAAATTTCTCTGACGACAGTAAATTAGTCAATGTTTTTGCCACATAATATAATACTTAGTGGCACAGTGGCTCATGATAATTAATCGTGAAACATCGCGTGCAATTTTCAAAATTATCAGCTTCGGTTACTTACGGTTGTTTATCTATTGAATAAAAAAATCCCAATATATTTGAAAATACGGTTACTCAAACGTTAATATTGTTCGCACACACACCATTATAGGCTAATCACTCGTATGAAAATAATGGAATTAAGGAAACAACTATCTTTCGATAATTGCAGATTGCCGACCAATTAATTAATTTTGTTATATACAACCATGCGGAGTAATTTACAAATATTATGAATGTAATGAATGTTTTGCAGATGCCATGAGCTCTCGTTCGAGTCAACATTATCTGCCTATTGCCACATTGTTCAATTATATTTTATTGCAAATTGTATAAAAATACTGCGAAATCATTTTGCGGTTTCTATATTCTGACCACTACCACCAGGAACGTGTGCGTGAACAAATCTATAGATAACTATTATAGTCAAATGATCAACTAATAGTCAACCTAGTCAATGTAGTGTACAAATGCGTTCATCAATCGGATTAAAAGCAATTACTGAATTCCTTGCTTTTCCAAAAACTACGAAACCGGTTCCGAACTCTCTTCTTTTACTGCAATCATTGCCGCTGTAATAAAAAGTGTATCCTCTACCTTTCAATAAATTTTTTCCGGGCCACCTAGTTTCTTGGATAGCTGTTATATCCAATTTGGCTGTTCGTAGCGTATCAGTAAGTGCTCTTAACGCACCTTGTCGCAACAGAGTTCTAACGTTCCAAGATGCTAGTTTTAAATCATTGTCCTTAAATTTTCTTTGCTGGGGTCGTTGCCGTTTATTCTGTCCGATCCGAGGCTGTGTTGTCGAATTCATAACTAGTTGTTTTTCCGAAGTTGGTAGTTAACCATACGTTCATCCTACTAATCATTCTGCAAATTCGTAGGATCATTTACAGGGGTATATCACCTCTGCCGAAAGCGGTTACATTGGCGCCGCTGATTCGCCTCATTTAGCCATCTAGCAAACCAATTATATTCTTGTGGTGTTGGCCATATTGGTGGTGTTGCATCTAAATATGCAGTCAAAGCAGAGTAACGAGCTGGTGCAGCAGCAAACGCAGCACGTCCTGGTCTTGCGTTCACTGCTTCAACAGCAGGAACTGCGATATATGCCAAAGGACATGCTATTTCAGCAGCCATATAAACACGTCTCTCAAAGGCACCAAATTCTTGGCGCCGAATGGCGAGTGTGCGAGCAAAATCATACATTGCTTGAGCTGTAAACGAGTTGTTAGCTGGTAATCCTGGATTTATATTTTTTGAAATTATTATTATACGAAAGGCAGGTAGTACATAAGCTCTATTAGGCACATCTTGTGCGACAGATTCCAAAAAATGTGGGCCAGGCATAGATAACAAAACGTAAAATAGGTGTTGTTCTGGTCTATAATCGTGAGCCCAATCAACAACCATTGAGGATACACCAAAAACATTGTCCATAAACTGCCTAACCCAAGGGGGCTCGACATTATTTGCAGCATCTTCAATTCGAATGTAGACAATATTGTCTACATTTAAATTAGCATGCACTGGAGCTATATCCTCAACTTCAAGTCTATATCTATGAAAAGCTAAAGTCATTAATTTAGCATATATTGCTGAGTTATCATAAACTGGTAAATTGGAATTCCAATATCCAGCTAATAGTGATAAATTTGTACTTTGTTGGGCTGTTAGTTGCATAGTAGGTGATAATAAGGAATTAAATTTCCTATTGTTTGTAAGTGTTTCAGAGCTTAAGGCTGATAATTGTTCTAATGCTATTTGCCCAACGGGCACAGCTGAATTTAGCCTCACGGGTAAGCTGTTAAAAGTAGCTGGTTCTGGTAATGATTGTGCATATTGGCCTGAGACATTAAAGTAAGGTATTTGGTGTGTATGTTGTTGTGGTGGACGCATTTGTGAAGTAATAGTGTAGGCCCGTTCTTCAGCATTCCAAACAACTCTATTCCTATTAATATCATATAAAACTATACCTTTAGAAAAGAAGTTGGGTTGGCAGGTTTCATCAGATGTTGGTCCCTCTAATAGATAACATATTTGTTCAGTGACACCACTATTAACAACTGAATGTTCACCAAACTTAACTGTATTAGGACCAATGCGTGTATAATGTACCATTTTTCCTTGTTGAGGCCGCTGAGAGGTATCATACATAGGTGGTCTTGCACGCATTTGTTGACTTGTACTTGGTTGTGGTTGTTGAGATGGTTGGTTGTTTGCATTGATGTCAGTTGTAGAGCTAGCTGATTCAACAGTGACTGGTGTCAATATCAATTTTATTTCAGCTAGCTTATCTTCAACGTTCTGAGGGCGCTCGTTGATATGATATGGTAGGTGTTTGACTTTATCAGTTGGTAACACTCTTGGCATATTATCTACAGATGATGAATCAGATTCTGAGTCAGAAGTAGAATCATTTGTTTGTGTTGTGTTTTGAATATTTATTTTATTAAATAAATTTGTAATAGATGGCTTTGTGGTATGGTGGATATTTTTATTTATGTTATTATCGCGTCGGGCAAAATAACCTTGCTCGCCTTTGTCCTGGTTGTTATTTTCAAAGACTGTATTTTTAAACTGGTAACCTAGTGGTGTTCGGAATAGCACCTGTAATGTTACCAGATGAGCTCGGTCCTCTATTGTTGAGCTGAGATGCTGTCCCCGAGTGAGACAGAACGTTAAACGCTGCAACAATATTGTCCTGTTCTCCTTGTACCGGCTGAGATGTTAGCACAGGATTGCTTAACATCGTTTGCGCCGGAATTCTAGAGCCGATTTCAGACACTCTAGGAGATAGAATACTAGATGTGGATGGTAATATCGACGATCTAGTATTGTATCGAGATTGTAAGGATTTGGTCTTGCCGTCATCCATATTTTTGCTATTATTATATTGTTATTTAAATATTTAATTTTTGTGAATGAACTGTAACGCAGTTAGTCGGGAAGCTGTGGCAAAGAAGTATCCTACATCCGTTAGAATAAACCTTTTTGCCGACTGTTAGGATTACTAATGATCCTGTCCATGAATGACTCTCGTATGAATCCACCTTACACACTATTATATAGTTGGTGTTAAGCCGTTACATTCTCTTGCCATTTATGTTGCTTTGTGAGAACAACAATTTAGGAGTGGCATCCACTGTTTGGCCATATACTATTAGAGAGTATACTTCATACAAGGACTAGGTTTAACTGATTGTTGATGTTATAATCATATCAAATTAAATTTAAATGTTCTTTATTTATTTTTTATAATTTTCCTTGAGAAAATTCTCAATTCCCTATTTTTACGGTAAAGGGTAGAGAAAGTTCGGAAAAAATGAAATTATGACAATCCCTGTTGTTTAACAGTTGTGTGAACTGGTTTTACCGTACTTTCTCTCAATAAATAAATTAAAAATGAAAAAAGAACACCATAAAAGCTCGACTTTTATACAACTACATACACACCAAATACCTTACTTTAATGTCTCAGGCCAATATGCACAATCATTACCAGAACCAGCTACTTTTAACAGCTTACCCGTGAGGCTAAATTCAGCTGTGCCCGTTGGGCAAATAGCATTAGAACAATTATCAGCCTTAAGCTCTGAAACACTTACAAACAATAGGAAATTTAATTCCTTATTATAACCTACTATGCAACTAACAGCCCAACAAAGTACAAATTTATCACTATTAGCTGGATATTGGAATTCCAATTTACCAGTTTATGATAACTCAGCAATATATGCTAAATTAATGACTTTAGCTTTTCATAGATATAGACTTGAAGTTGAGGATATAGCTCCAGTGCATGCTAATTTAAATGTAGACAATATTGTCCACCAATATGGCCAACACCACAAGAATATAATTGGTTTGCTAGATGGCTAAATGAATATCCACATGGTCAACCAAGTCAAACAGTTAAATATACTGCTGTTTCTTCACTACCAATAGAAAGACTGTACATAATGGTTTTAATATGGAATGCATTAATATCAGCTTTATCCACAACAGCATTATATACGTATAATATTACAGGTAGAGCCCTACAACATGGGCTAACTTCTACCATGTTTGGTCACTATTATCAAGACCTTCTTAATTATTCTAATATGATGGAGTCTAGAGGTGTCTAAATTTTTAGATGTTAAAGAAAATAATTTAAGTGAAATTTTATATTTAAAAGAAAAACAAAACAAATTAATTCAAATAGCATTTAAAAATCATAAAGATAAATTATAATAATTAAATATACAAGTTTGTAGATTTAAAATACTAAAGAAAAAAAAATTACATAATCCTAACTTAACGTTTAAGATTAAAAGAAAAAAAAAGTCATTTTAATGAGAACATAACAAAAATTTGTAAGTTATTGTTCCCATTATATTAAGTGTGTATGAATGTATTCTCTGTGTCGTAATTACTGACATTAAAAAACATACTGTTAGTAACTGTTATTAGACGTTTCAAACGATATAATTTTCAGTTATTTACAAGCTATCCGTTCAGTGATGTGTATTAAAGTGAGAAAATATCTATGACATTTACGCCATTGTATGTTGTTTACTTTTGAAATGAAAGAAAATGCTACTGAAACATTACAAGTGAACAAATCGACTTCGAAGAAGAAAATTATGGATTAGTCCAGCTGAAGGAACCATCAACATATATTTGCAAAGTCGATTTATTCATGATTTTATAGATAATGTTACGTGTAGTTGGTGAAATTAGAAAGGAATCATCTACTACGAGTTTCTCAAACCTGAGGCCTATTTCATAAAACACATATGACATGTATTGAAAGTTTATTTAACATTTATGCAATGTAGTAAATGTTAATTTCACATACAATGTATGTGATGTACAATATGTTTTATGAAATTGGCGCCTGGTGCAAATGTAAATACAAAACATTAGCTAAACTTAGCACAAATAATCACATTAAGTGATGCTCTCGAACAACCGATAATGGTAATTGCCATATGATTTTACTTCATAACAACGCTCTACCGCATACAATAAAAGGCAATTATTTTCAATTTAGGCTCTGTAGTTCTACCACATTCGTCGACTTAATGACCATTGTTTGCGGCATATATTCAGAATACAGTATTGTTTGCCTGGCTGGAGCAGTTCAAGTGGAAGATGCTCGAAAATTGCCTTGATGAATATTTTGCTTTACAACCGTCTAGTTTCGATCGCAAGGGAATCTGTGAGATACTTGGTTTAATAGCAAAAGACTAAATTATAATATATATATTTTGGCGTATATTTTGAAAATTATCGTTTGAATATTGTATGTTTAAATTCGATTTGATTATTAACCAAAGAATGAATACACAGAATACATTCACACACCTATTAATATGTTTACAACAATTACATTTCTATGTATAACCAATTTAAAAATTGAAAATTTCATTTATTAAATGTTTGTTTTAAAAGAAAACGAATGAATATAAAAATATAATAATTACAGAATGAACATTAAAAAAAAAAAAAAAACCAATTAAAAGAAGAAAATAAAAACAATTTATGTAATTTTAGAATATAAAAATGAGTTTTATTTAATTTATTAAACAGAAACAGGCTTTTTTTTGCAATATCTAAAAAATTACCAGGAGGCAAATTTTTTTTTAATTTTTTTTTATTTTTCATTTTTGACCCACTTAGAGGCGGAATTTTCGAAAAATCTCAACGGATTCTTGTTCGCACGACCAGCCCCGATCGTTTGAGCCTATTTCCAGCCATAAATTTTCACGGAATTTTCCGGAATTTTCTTTTTTTGTTTTTCATTTTTGACCCACTTAGAGGCGGAATTTTCGGAAAATCTCAACGGATTCTTGTTCGCACGATCAGCCCCGATCGTTTTCAGCCATAATTTTTCACGGATTTTTCCGGAATTTTCATTTTTTGTTTTTCATTTTTGACCCACTTAGAGGCGGAATTTTCGAAAAATCTCAACGGATTCTTGTTCGCACGATGACCCCCGATCTTTTAAGCCTATTTTCAGCCATTTGTGTTGAAAATTTTTTGGAAAAAAAATCCATGTTTTTATGTTACCAAAAGGTAGGTAATGTAATTACCTATCGTTTGATACCAATCCCACCCGCCTACGACTTCAAACGGCTGAGTTATAGCGTTTTTAAATAATCCATAAAAATTTCCACTAAAATACCAGGCAATTTTCAGACCAAGTAACAGTCGCGCAGAATTACCAGGAGGCAAATTTTTTTTTAAATTTTTTTCTTTTTCACTTTTGACCCACTTAGAGGCGGAATTTTCGAAAAATCTCAACGGATTCTTGTTCGCACGACCAGCCCCGATCATTTGAGCCTATTTCCAGCCATAAATTTTCACGGAATTTTCCGGAATTTTCTTTTTTTGTTTTTCATTTTTGACCCACTTAGAGGAGGAATTTTCGGAAAATCTCAACGGATTCTTGTTCGCACGATCAGCCCCGATCGTTTTCAGCCATAATTTTTCACGGATTTTTCCGGAATTTTCATTTTTTGTTTTTCATTTTTGACCCACTTAGAGGCGGAATTTTCAAAAAATCTCAACGGATTCTTGTTCGCACGATGACCCCCGATCTTTTAAGCCTATTTTCAGCCATTTGTGTTGAAAATTTTTTGGAAAAAAAATCCATGTTTTTATGTTACCAAAAGGTAGGTAATGTAATTACCTATCGTTTGATACCAATCCCACCCGCCTACGACTTCAAACGGCTGAGTTATAGCGTTTTTAAATAATCCATAAAAATTTCCACTAAAATACCAGGCAATTTTCAGACCAAGTAACAGTCGCGCAGAATTACCAGGAGGCAAATTTTTTTTTAAATTTTTTTCTTTTTCACTTTTGACCCACTTAGAGGCGGAATTTTCGAAAAATCTCAACGGATTCTTGTTCGCACGACCAGCCCCGATCGTTTGAGCCTATTTCCAGCCATAAATTTTCACGGAATTTTCCGGAATTTTCTTTTTTTGTTTTTCATTTTTGACCCACTTAGAGGCGGAATTTTCGGAAAATCTCAACGGATTCTTGTTCGCACGATCAGCCCCGATCGTTTTCAGCCATAATTTTTCACGGATTTTTCCGGAATTTTCATTTTTTGTTTTTCATTTTTGACCCACTTAGAGGCGGAATTTTCGAAAAATCTCAACGGATTCTTGTTCGCACGATGACCCCCGATCTTTTAAGCCTATTTTCAGCCATTTGTGTTGAAAATTTTTTGGAAAAAAAATCCATGTTTTTATGTTACCAAAAGGTAGGTAATGTAATTACCTATCGTTTGATACCAATCCCACCCGCCTACGACTTCAAACGGCTGAGTTATAGCGTTTTTAAATAATCCATAAAAATTTCCACTAAAATACCAGGCAATTTTCAGACCAAGTAACAGTCGCGCAGAATTACCAGGAGGCAAATTTTTTTTTAAATTTTTTTCTTTTTCACTTTTGACCCACTTAGAGGCGGAATTTTCGAAAAATCTCAACGGATTCTTGTTCGCACGACCAGCCCCGATCATTTGAGCCTATTTCCAGCCATAAATTTTCACGGAATTTTCCGGAATTTTCTTTTTTTGTTTTTCATTTTTGACCCACTTAGAGGCGGAATTTTCGGAAAATCTCAACGGATTCTTGTTCGCACGATCAGCCCCGATCGTTTTCAGCCATAATTTTTCACGGATTTTTCCGGAATTTTCATTTTTTGTTTTTCATTTTTGACCCACTTAGAGGCGGAATTTTCGAAAAATCTCAACGGATTCTTGTTCGCACGATGACCCCCGATCTTTTAAGCCTATTTTCAGCCATTTGTGTTGAAAATTTTTTGGAAAAAAAATCCATGTTTTTCATGTTACCAAAAGGTAGGTAATGTAATTACCTATCGTTTGATACCAATCCCACCCGCCTACGACTTCAAACGGCTGAGTTATAGCGTTTTTAAATAATCCATAAAAATTTCCACTAAAATACCAGGCAATTTTCAGACCAAGTAACAGTCGCGCAGAATTACCAGGAGGCAAATTTTTTTTTAAATTTTTTTCTTTTTCACTTTTGACCCACTTAGAGGCGGAATTTTCGAAAAATCTCAACGGATTCTTGTTCGCACGACCAGCCCCGATCGTTTGAGCCTATTTCCAGCCATAAATTTTCACGGAATTTTCCGGAATTTTCTTTTTTTGTTTTTCATTTTTGACCCACTTAGAGGCGGAATTTTCGGAAAATCTCAACGGATTCTTGTTCGCACGATCAGCCCCGATCGTTTTCAGCCATAATTTTTCACGGATTTTTCCGGAATTTTCTTTTTTTGTTTTTCATTTTTGACCCACTTAGAGGCGGAATTTTCGAAAAATCTCAACGGATTCTTGTTCGCACGATGACCCCCGATCTTTTAAGCCTATTTTCAGCCATTTGTGTTGAAAATTTTTTGGAAAAAAAATCCATGTTTTTATGTTACCAAAAGGTAGGTAATGTAATTACCTATCGTTTGATACCAATCCCACCCGCCTACGACTTCAAACGGCTGAGTTATAGCGTTTTTAAATAATCCATAAAAATTTCCACTAAAATACCAGGCAATTTTCAGACCAAGTAACAGTCGCGCAGAATTACCAGGAGGCAAATTTTTTTTTAAATTTTTTTCTTTTTCACTTTTGACCCACTTAGAGGCGGAATTTTCGAAAAATCTCAACGGATTCTTGTTCGCACGACCAGCCCCGATCATTTGAGCCTATTTCCAGCCATAAATTTTCACGGAATTTTCCGGAATTTTCTTTTTTTGTTTTTCATTTTTGACCCACTTAGAGGAGGAATTTTCGGAAAATCTCAACGGATTCTTGTTCGCACGATCAGCCCCGATCGTTTTCAGCCATAATTTTTCACGGATTTTTCCGGAATTTTCATTTTTTGTTTTTCATTTTTGACCCACTTAGAGGCGGAATTTTCAAAAAATCTCAACGGATTCTTGTTCGCACGATGACCCCCGATCTTTTAAGCCTATTTTCAGCCATTTGTGTTGAAAATTTTTTGGAAAAAAAATCCATGTTTTTATGTTACCAAAAGGTAGGTAATGTAATTACCTATCGTTTGATACCAATCCCACCCGCCTACGACTTCAAACGGCTGAGTTATAGCGTTTTTAAATAATCCATAAAAATTTCCACTAAAATACCAGGCCATTTTCAGACCAAGTAACAGTCGCGCAGAATTACCAGGAGGCAAATTTTTTTTTAAATTTTTTTCTTTTTCACTTTTGACCCACTTAGAGGCGGAATTTTCGAAAAATCTCAACGGATTCTTGTTCGCACGACCAACCCCGATCGTTTGAGCCTATTTCCAGCCATAAATTTTCACGGAATTTTCCGGAATTTTCTTTTTTTGTTTTTCATTTTTGACCCACTTAGAGGCGGAATTTTCGGAAAATCTCAACGGATTCTTGTTCGCACGATCAGCCCCGATCGTTTTCAGCCATAATTTTTCACGGATTTTTCCGGAATTTTCATTTTTTGTTTTTCATTTTTGACCCACTTAGAGGCGGAATTTTCGAAAAATCTCAACGGATTCTTGTTCGCACGATGACCCCCGATCTTTTAAGCCTATTTTCAGCCATTTGTGTTGAAAATTTTTTGGAAAAAAAATCCATGTTTTTATGTTACCAAAAGGTAGGTAATGTAATTACCTATCGTTTGATACCAATCCCACCCGCCTACGACTTCAAACGGCTGAGTTATAGCGTTTTTAAATAATCCATAAAAATTTCCACTAAAATACCAGGCAATTTTCAGACCAAGTAACAGTCGCGCAGAATTACCAGGAGGCAAATTTTTTTTTAAATTTTTTTCTTTTTCACTTTTGACCCACTTAGAGGCGGAATTTTCGAAAAATCTCAACGGATTCTTGTTCGCACGACCAGCCCCGATCGTTTGAGCCTATTTCCAGCCATAAATTTTCACGGAATTTTCCGGAATTTTCTTTTTTTGTTTTTCATTTTTGACCCACTTAGAGGCGGAATTTTCGGAAAATCTCAACGGATTCTTGTTCGCACGATCAGCCCCGATCGTTTTCAGCCATAATTTTTCACGGATTTTTCTGGAATTTTCATTTTTTGTTTTTCATTTTTGACCCACTTAGAGGCGGAATTTTCGAAAAATCTCAACGGATTCTTGTTCGCACGATGACCCCCGATCTTTTAAGCCTATTTTCAGCCATTTGTGTTGAAAATTTTTTGGAAAAAAATCCATGTTTTTATGTTACCAAAAGGTAGGTAATGTAATTACCTATCGTTTGATACCAATCCCACCCGCCTACGACTTCAAACGGCTGAGTTATAGCGTTTTTAAATATTCCATAAAAATTTCCACTAAAATACCAGGCAATTTTCAGACCAAGTAACAGTCGCGCAGAATTACCAGGAGGCAAATTTTTTTTTAAATTTTTTTCTTTTTCACTTTTGACCCACTTAGAGGCGGAATTTTCGAAAAATCTCAACAGATTCTTGTTCGCACGATCACCCCCGATCGTTTTCAGCCATAATTTTTCACGGAATTTTCCGGAATTTCAATTTTTCGGATTTTTCTACCAGGAGCGCAGCTCAGAATTATTAGAAGTTAAAATTTTTTTTTTGTTTACTTGTTTTTTTCGGAAATTGGTCAGAAAAATATCATAATCACCATTAAATGCTTAAACAGAAAGAAACCTGAATAAAAAGAATGTAAAATTTGATTAAAAACCAAAAAAAAACAACTAAATTTATAATTTCTACATTTTTTTATTTTTATTTTCATATTATTTATTTAGAATCACAACATTTAAATAAATATTATATTAACACATCTGTTTTTTATCATACATATTATAATTTTGTAATTATTAAATTATTTATATGTAATTATATAATTAATAAATAACACATTGACACATTTAGAAATTTATATATACAAACCTTAATTTTTTTATTTGTATTATATAGTTTTTCTTTAGTAAATTGTTTTTAAATTTTACAATTTATCATCTTTTATTTTCTTAAAATGATATTTACATATAAATATTATAAAGATAAATTTATTTATCATGTATTTTTTTATTCTGTTACTTCAATTCTCATATATTTAATAGTTTTATGGAATGATTTTGAATAGCTATAAAATTTTAAATTGTATTTACTCAAATTATATTCCTAATTCCATTTTAATGTAATGTTTAACAACAATATTGTATTTTATTTACATTTAGTAATAATAATAAATTACAATTTGTTTTATATTACTTTTTTTTTTATCTAACATACATTATTTTAAAAGCAATTTAATTTAAACAACAATATTTTGTTGCTAATTTATTTCTGTTCAAAATTCTAATGCTTGTATAACTATATATTTTTATTTATAATTAATAATTCAAAATTATATATTTTATAATAAAAAATAATATATCAAGTACAGTAATATTATTTATCAATTTTTATTAATATAAAAAATTTCAGAAAATAACTATAATAATTATTTCACATCAAATTGAAATCTGAAAATCTATGGCAAGATAACACAACACATACAAATTATCAGTTTTGCTCACTATAACTTCCTGGAATTTAGTAATCGGGGTGAATTCTCGGTCATGTACTAAAAACTACCGCACAGTCAACGGATCCAGAACTGATTCTATGATGAAATCTAAATCGAATATACTACACCGTTCTTCAATAAATTGACACCCCGAGACCAAATTCTAGAAATTTTGGATTCATAATGAACAATTCCTTTTCTTGCCATTCATTTCACAATAGATGTTTTTAATCAAACTGTGAATATATATATAGAGATATTACGTAATGAAGTCGTGGAAACTAATAAACTAGTCTTTTGTACAAACTTTTGCAATAATTTGGAAAACAGATTTATAATTCAATTATGTAAATATCTAGTTCAAAAACACAATATCGTATAAGGCATATAGCAGAGGAGATGTATTACAAAAACGTATAATGATTAACAATAGTTATTCCAATCTCCATGAGTAAATGATAGAAAAGAGGTCTAAATGTATTTAAAGAATTTGGCGTCATAATAACCCGAAATTAATCACTCATGGAAATGTTTTGTTAAAGTGTTTTACTTTTGTTATCCAATGGAAAATGGAAATATAAAGTTCTTTAACAACAATGTATTGTATTTCTATAGTCGACCGAACCATTAATCAAAAAACATTTTTATGAGTGGTTAAAAAATAATAGAGTAATTTACAACAAATGAAAAAAACCGTAATTTTAACATAGAATCAACATCATACATAGAATCAATACTAGATTGGCCGCTTTTAACTGTATTCTGCCTTTTAATATACACTCCAAATATTGTTTTTTTATTTTGTGTTAAAACAAAAAGTATTGGATTGATTTAATAAAATTCACAAAATAACACACACAATTCAATTCCCAAAATCAATATAAAAATTCTATAAATATAGTTAAATTTATGCTCACAAACATTCTGTCAATTAATCTACTTTCTCAAAAGACAGACATATTTCTTATACGATATAGAAATTATATAACTTTTAGAATAATATTAAATTGAAAAAATACCAGAGAGAGATGATGTGACTCATGAAAAAAAATTACACTGCACTATATATAGTTAATCGTATTCCCTATGGCAAGCAGTGGAAAATGATTTTTAGTAGCCGCGTCACACACCAATTACTATTTACATAATACTTATAAATAAATGAATTTAGTTTACAACAACCCTATTAAATCAATGCGGCAAGAATAGAGTTAAATAAAGTGACAAAAATAAATTGAAAAAAAAGGTTAATACACGCGGAAACCATTGGAAAACTGTACTATTATTTATTTTAAAAATTCAACTAACACATAATGGAAAATCGTTTATATTTTTTGGAACGACACAAGAAAATTTAAAAAATTAACAATTTTCATAATTCACAAAAAGGATTATTTTCCATTGGTCTCCAGCTGTAAATATTTTTCAATTTACTTATTATACTTATAACATCTAAATTTCATGAGCCACCAATAAATACAAATACCTTATTTAATTGGTGTGCCTCTTAAAATACACCACACAAATTACAAAATAATTAATTATTATATGGAGAAATGTGTGAAATGTTCATATCGGGCGAATTTTTAACTTCGCGATCTACATATCGATGTGAAAATCTCTATACTGACTCGAATGAATATTAAAAACACAAAAGAGACGTGAGTAGTATATCATTCGTGCCGGTATAGCTGAATTCACCCAATACGAACAAGATAATATAGTTATACATACATTTTTTTTTTCATACATTACAAAATATTACATCTTTTTTTTTTTTTTACAAATATTTAAATTTCTATTTGTTGTTTTCTTAATTATAATTAATTATTATTTCATATTATTACAAATAACAGTAATTGTTTTGTTTCTTTTTATGTATAAATATTTAAATTCTATATTATTCTTTTGCTTCTTTCATAATGTTAATTATATTGACTTTTGTCATTGAGTATTTTATGTACACTTAATTAGCTACCCATAAAATTTAATCATATTTATAAATAATATTAATAATAATAATAATTATATGGAACACATATCAAATTTATAAATTTCATCTACTTTATATACATATTATCAAATTCTATAATTATACGTATTCCTATAAATTACAAAGAATTGTAAACAAAAATCCCAACACAATCAATTATTTAAATTAGATTTTTTATAAATACATTGCAATTCTAATCACACTTTATCCAAATATAGTGTAACAGATGCCCTACTTTAAAGCTGCCACAAAATTCAACTGTGACTTGCACAACCCTAAAGTAATTGCAATTAAGCAATGGCATGTTTAAAAACAAATGTATGAATTTATTGTAAACAAAAAAAAAATTAATAATTGCCATTCGTGACGCAGATTAAAAATTTGTTTAGTTTCCCTAGCTCATAATTTTCTGCGTCCAATGATTCATTTGGTTAAATCATGTGCTCAATGCTCTAGATTGTGATTAATATGTTTACAGTAAATTTGCACAACCTATCTGTAAAACTATCTTGTGCACATTTTAGGCTGCATTTAAAACCACCGGTTCAGAAACCTATGTGTTTCTTAAACGATACCTTTCTTGATAACTGACAATTATGTACGATAATGCTTCGTTAGCAAGATTTTTGATGAATGGCAATAAATATATACATTTTTCGATGACCCACTACTCTCTGTAATTTAAACCAAATGCAAAGAAAATTCAATTTAAAAATCTAAATTCAGTAAAGACACTGATAAACTCGGTAGAAGCGATTAATTTCAGTTAATTAAGACTACGACGAATAGTAAAAACAAAAAATGTTGCTTGAATCATTATTATTATTATTAGATATAAATATAATGGGTTAATCACTGTTGTAAAAATTATAAAATTAATATTCCTATAATTGCAGGACAATTGTTGAATTGTTACATACTGCCACGTACAGCAGAGTAATTTAACAAATTAACTGTAATGATCGTTTGGTAGAGGCCATATAAAGAAAGTGGTTTGGTATATGACTGGATAATAAACTTGTACAGTTCACTCAGTGGGGGAATGATAAGGAACCACCGTGTGTATGTTTTGATATTCCCACAAATAATTAAAGAAAAAAAAACTCACTAGTTATTACGATAAATTGTATAAAAATTAACACATCAATGCTTTCTCTAAGCTCCATTGTTTGGAATAAAAACTTCCAGAATGAAGACCACATTGTAAATAAATATTTGCATATGAAAAAGTTATGTGAAATATCGGTGCCACATTTGCTGTCAACTGATCAAAAAGCAATTCAAATGAAACCGTGTGAACCGTTTTAATAATCGATTGTATTCGTCGATTTATAGCTATATGGACTTACCACTATACACCAGAATAAAAGGAACGATCAAAAAAATGGATAGTCTGATAGTCTGTTCCACCACAAAAAAGGCAAAAACAATTCATTCAGCCAGAATGATAATGGCATTGGGTTTTCTGGTATGCAAAGGGTATTTCATTGATTGATTATATTGGAAAAGTTAAACAATAACCGGAATATATTATTCAATACTTTTAGAGAACATTTGGATTCGAGATTAGTGACAAAAAACCCGGTTTGCAAAAGAAAAAAATTATTTTCCATCAATGCACCCGCACAAAATAGTAGTGTCTAGGTGATGGGAAAATTGCGGGAGATTTAAAGCATACTTTAATTGTTAGAACATCCAGTGTATATTTACCGAATTTGAAAGATATCTTCATGTAATTCGTTTTTCGTCAAATGAAGAAATGATATCAGAAATGAAATGTAAACAGCTATTTTGCAGATCTTTCGGAAAATCATTATAAATAGATGGAACAAGTGTATTTGGTGTTATGAGAGAGTTTATTGAAAAATAAAATGAGATTTATCAACATAAACATGATGCGGCAGTTCTCGTATATATTCACTATTAAAATCTATGATTAAAATATAGTCACAATTATTCATAATTGTTTGACATTTAAATTTTATACACCACTCATACTTACACCCTCAATAACCGGAATATTTGCAACTAATTTCGCTGAGTGATGTATGGTATTGTGAACCAAACCTCAACAAATTGTTAAAGTTTCCTGATATTTCCTTCAGTCTAATTCATAATACAACCCACAACAGTAGTTTTAATGAGTCGCTCAAAAAATGTATAAAGAACAAGGAACCATTTTAAAATTGGGGAAAAATGCGATACCGACCGAAACACTTGAAACATTGGTTTTTTCAAAACACAAGTTTTTTTTTTACCGCGGTCGTTGTCGACGATGTGTGTGTTGTGTATGTGTTTATTGTGTATTCGGTTTCTTACCTAAATTTGAAATGTGTTACGAGGAAATTTTCTAGGATATTCTACTTAAAAATTAACATTCTTAATTTAAAAATAAAAAATTTAAAAAAAAAACAAAAAAGAAATGGCAAATTATTTGCGTTTTTTCTTTTTTTTTTGTTTTTGTCATTACTAAATAATTAATTATTAATTTTAAAATTATAAATTTATGATTAATTTTGTTTTTGCTTCTTCACTGTTTTTTTTTTCTTGTAAATTTGATTGTCATATTTTTTTTATATTTATAATTATTCTTTTAAACAAATTATTTATTGCTAAAATTATCAAACAAAAAATGGAATGGAAATAATTAATTTTTCTTCTAATTTTGTTTTTTCTACTATAAATTAAATAACATAAAATTTAATTTCTAATTTTTAAATGTTATTATTTTCTTAAGAATGTTGTTTTTTTTATTGTGTGACTAGTTTTTTTTTACTTTAATTAATTACTTAATTTAATTTTCTTTTTATAATACTCGCAGCAGCAGCATTACTAAATTCCAATATAATATTTATTTTATTTACATTAATGTTTAAAATTAAATTAAATGTTTTAAATCTAAAAAAAAAAATAATCAATTAACACTTATTATTATTAATTCAACATTCTTTTTAACATATTTTATAAATAGTCAATTTTTAATAATATTATTATTATATTTTATTTTTAGCATTAAAATTTAAGTTTTTATGTTACACATTCAATTCAAAAAGTGCTTTGCTTTGTTTTTTCATTTTTAAATTAATCAAAAACAATAAAAAAAAATGAAAATAAATAAATATATAATTAAATTTGTACAATTTTTTTTTTTTTTAATCTTTTGTTTAGTTTTTATTTATATTTTGTATTCTAATTATGATTAATTTATATATCAATAAAGAGTATGTTGTCAAATAAATAAATTAATTAAATTAAATTAAATTAAATTAAATTATGTAAATTTAATGAGAATTATTGTTTTTTTTGTTCTTTAATTTGTGCTTGTGTATTTTTTTTTTTTAGTTTTAATTAAATGTTTTAATTTGAAAAAATTACTGTGGTGATTGGAGAAGAAGGAAGGGTGTAGTATTCAGAGTTTTCAGTATACAATAATAAGTGACAATACACGTGTCACACTTAATTTCAATTAAATCGAATATGAGAGTATCGATATGGATTTTAAAATCAAATCGAAATATGCAAGTTATGGTACACAGGCTCTTGCATTTTCTATGAACAGAATAGGGGTTCTACGTATAGAGAGAAGAACTCTTACGAAATTAGTGGAAATTATCAAGAGGAATTATTTAACTGGCATTATCTACATCTCTGTTTAAACTATACATCAACAACTATCAGACTACAGCACATGTCGTATGTTTAAGGTCGGCCAACGAACTGGTGTGCAAAAAGTTGTGATTTATTGGTAACTATCTCGTTTTTAAATAATAATCAATTAGCTACTATTTTGATATTGATGAAATTTAAATAACAAAATGTCTACTTATTCAATTCCAAGAAAATGGTTAGAGAAATGATAGCGAAATTTAAATGAAATATAAATATTCAAAAAATTGTAAAATTTTATCAAACGATTATTTTTAGTTTTAACTATTTAAAATTAATTATTTTAGAAATATTAAATGAGCGCAGAGATTGGGTCGACCGTATAAACTAAATATAAAAAAAAATATTTTTCAGCAATTACATTTAAAAAAAAAAAAAAAGATAAAATAAAAATAAATTGTGCCATATTTTTTTGCAGGCTGTTAAAATAATTGTTTGTACTAAAAATTGTAAACTTAAATAAAAACTTATTTTCTTTGTTAAACCTTTACAAACTAAAAACTTTACTACTTATTTTAATTTTAAATTTTCACTCTAAAAAACACCATTTCATTTTTTGCTAAATTTTTCTATTATAATTTATTCCTAATTACAATATTATTTTAATAATTATTTATTCATTATTTCTGTTCTATTATTTATTTTAAATATACTTTTATTATATAATATAATTATATGAAGAATAATTTTAGGCCATTTAAATTTTCATTTTTATTGTTTTTTTTTAAATACTAAATATTAAATTTATATAAATTATTTTTAATTTAAATTCCCCCCATTTCAATTTCAATATGTTTTTTTAAGTATTTGATTTATAAATAAGTTTAAGTATTGTGTGTATGTGTTTTTTTTTGTAAAGTCTGTATAGAAAATAAATTGGGATAGAGGAGTGATGAGTGGGAGGAAACAGAAGGGATTGGGGCGAGGTGGACGACAATTATAGTGTCTCAAATCAAGACACTTTCTGCTTTTGTATATATTATAAAGATATACTTATGATTCTTCGTATATTGATGACGACGAGGTATTAGTAATATGTGTTGATGTTGTTGTTATTTGGGCGGTTACTGTTGATGATGTTGATGTTGACAATTGATGTGATGTAGTTTCTATATTTGTCATTTGCTGTTGATTTACCATTGGATTTAATGTATTAAAAATTATTAAGAAACCATCAGATACTAAACATGTTCGGGTTTCAGTTTCTTTTTCTAATATATCACGTGCCTTTAATATATAAAAAAAAAAAAATGTGTAATTATTAATAGCTTTAATTTAAAATTTCTAAATGTTAAGTTTGTGGGTCTGATCAAAAACTATATGTGCAATGTTATCATTAAATGTCGGCAGACTCTTAATGTGACCCATACATCTATGTTAATGTTGAGTTTATATTGCGCGGTATTATGAAAACAATTTATAAAAAGTTTTCAGTTCAGGTTTAAAGACAAGATTTCAAAAATCTGAACTGTTTGACTGTATATTTCTCTTTACAGATTTTGATTATATTTTGTATTATAAAAGAACAATCTTTATGAAGTTTCTTAAGATAAGGTATTGATATATTAAAAAAAAACAATCTTTATGAAGTTTCTTAAGGTATCAGGTTTTTAAACCACATACCAGAATTCTAGTACATTTAGTGACTTCTTCATTTATATTGATTAAATATAGAAGGAGGAATAAGTTATAAGTCCATACAAATTGTTCACATAGTTCTATTAAATCTAATAAATCTGCATACAAAAACATTATCATGAGAAATTATCAAATATTCCAGTGTTTAAAAAAAAAAACGAATTAGCAAAAATTGACCTATTACATCATTTTGTCAATGACTTCCACTGTGCCAATCTAAAGCATTTGGAATTGTAACTCTACCGGACAAATTAATTAAATGATTTTACTACAAATTCATATTTTTGTCAATTGGACATGTCTAATTCAATAATTGCATACTATTTTTTGATCCCACCACCTTTAGCATAAATTATATAATTTATTATATCTACCTTATTTTTGTGTTCAGTCAATGCATCTTTAATTAATTCATGTTGTTTTAGTAATTGATCACGTTTTTTTTCATATGCTTGAGTTAAACGTACCCTTTCGGTTACACCACGTTCAACTAATGATGATGCCACTTCACGTTTCATTCTAAAATTTAAATTATAATGAATATTGATTTTCAGATATTTAATGTTAATAATTTATAATAATATAATTTGTAATGTATAGTTTTTTGCTTATATAGTATAATGTACTACAGCGACATAATAATTTGATTAGAAATATGTGACCTGGAATAACACTTATAATTAAAGCGTATGCACAAATATCTATTCTTAGGGTAAAGAAAAGTGAGAATAAAAAGACAAGTAAATCCATTAGTTAAAATCTGATAATATCGTCAACATCATCCAATTCTTATTAAGTCTATCATCATCAATATCATTAAGTCAGTGCGGAACTAAACATCTTATATTTCAATCTACTTTGCAATTCCAATTAACAAATATTATTTTTAAAGTATATTAAACAAAATATAAGTGGCATTCCAAAGATCGAAACACATTCGGGAGCTTCATGTTTATAACAGAAAAAAATATTCAGTAAAATTGTTGGATATCACAGCTGATCATTGTAAAATCAAACGCATTCCACTCAGCAATTTAAAGGCGAATTTGTGATTAGATGCTTGTCTGTACAGGATTACAAGTACAAGAGTAGAATAATAGCCTTGAAAGATCTAGGAATATATTTATAGATTTTAAAAATATACTTAAAAAGTATTCCATGTGTCATGTCATTATTGATTCTAGAATTCAATGTAAAATAAAATAACAAAATATATGCCATTTACATCTTTACAAATAAAGAATCTAGTAATTCCAGATAATAATTTAAATTCCTAATCAAATAATAAATACCTTACTAATTCATCACGATCTCGATGTACCATTGTCAATTGTTTCACTTCAGTTCGTCGCGTTAAATTCAATTGACGCATAACATCAGTTGTTTCTTTTTCCAATAACGTTTTCAATTCTTTTAATTCATTTGCATGTGTATTTTTTAATACTTTATCGGCAGTACCATAAATAATGTCAAAATATTTTTCCTGTGTTTCCTGATAAATTGTTGAAAAATCACGACACACTGATATTAAACGTTCCGATTGACTACGTGCAATACTAGCCGGTTTTTCATTTGTATCAGCATCACTACCACCACCACCACCGCCACTACCACCACCATCACCTAAATCATTTGGACATGGTGGCACAGGCACAACGTTATCCCTTAATATAGAAAATCAAATATATTATTATTATTATTAGTGTAATCAATTTATTTATTAATAATTTATATTATTAACTTACATATTTTTACTACTTAAACGTTTCACTAATTTATTATTCATATAAAATTTTGATTTTTTTATACCATCTGTTAAATCACCGCTACGATGTGCTGTTACACGTAATTTCTCTTTATCATGCTTTTTACGTAAATGTTCTAATTTTTTTTCTAATTCTAAACGTTTTTCTTTAACCAATTTATTATCTAAAATTTTTTCTAAAGCATATGCAATTGTTAAATTATCCATTGCAATTGAATCATTTTGTTGTTCAGTTTGTTGTTGTGTCGATTTCCTAATAATACGATTATCTTTCACTTCATTTTGTGCTGATTGATGTTGGTGTTCAATCATATTATCAATTTGTGAAACAGATGTTAAATCTGTAAAATCTAATGATTCAGCACCATCATATTGTTCAGTGTCTATTGGTGTTCTTATACCGGATGCCAGCGATGGTAATTGTTCACTTAATTGATGTTGATAAGAATGTTCAGTTTGTTGACTAGATGAAGCACCATCATTACCACCACTACCATCATTTGATAATGAGTCCATTTGATTATCAATTGTTATTTTATCAACACTTATCGATTTTAATGGAATCAATGTAGACGTTGATGATGATGTAGGACATTTTCGTTGTTTTGGACTATTATTTGATTTTATAACATCATTTTGTGATGAACGCATATCTTTTTTTGTTGGTGGACCTAAAGTTACAATTACAACTAAAATTTTTAAATAGTTAAATAAATAACATCAAATTCTACAACATATAAATTTTGGTGCAATAACCATTTTAATTTCATCCAATGTTTTTTTTTATTTTGCACAAATGTTGTGGCAGCTTTCTTGTTATACGAAAGTCCAAAATTTGTTGGATGAATAATAAGAGTACAAGTGAAAAAAAAGGCATTAGCTATTAATTCAAGCAAACCTTAAGATGTAAAACCATAAAAAAAATAGATTTATACCACACAAGAAGTGGAGATGATGTATGATCAAAGCATGAGAAGTGTGATGGGTGCGATGAGAATAGACATTTGTCTGAAGAGGTCAGCAATTGCCAGAGAACAGAAATTAGCATTTCTTTTGAAGTATTTAAACGGGTGCTGAGATATAACAATATAGATGTAAACGGCAATATTTATCACAGAGTATAGACATAGTGCAACAGTAGAATAATAAAAAAATGTCCATAAAAACTGGAAATACAGATTGTTTTAATGAAATGAAGAAAATTAAAAGACACCTACACCAAAACAATGTTAATTTTATAAATTAATTACAATAATAAAAAGAAGCATGCAAGTAATTACAAAACTTTAAAAGCAAGTATCAATAGTTATTTACTCACATGAACTACTACCATCATCTTCTGTCAATTCTGTATCTTCAGTTAAAACAGCTAATTGTTCAGCACGTTTTTCTAATTCACTTTGATATTTTATTGGATTGGCTAATGCTTCAGCAAAATCTGATAAACCATCCGGAACATAATCCTAAATTTATAAAATATAATATACTTATAATTAATTCAATAAATTAACCAACGAATTTTATGATAATAAAAATCAATAAAAATAAACTTATTTACTTTAACAATAATACATAGAAAAAGTGTTGCTAAACCAAGTGGTTGTCCTAATTCATTACGCAATGTTAAGTGTCTAAAACCGGGACACAATCCAATAACTGGTAAAACACGATGTCCAATAAATTTACCACCATCTTCATAGGCGGCTATTCGTATGCTGGCCAATTCGGGTAAAACAACCTTGAAAATAAATAAATGCAAATGATGAATTACGCAAATAAACAACGCGGACTTCTATTACTATTTTTTTCTTTTTTTTATTATAAAATACAAACTTTTTTAAATACAAATGGTTCATCACCAAAAACTGGATTTAAACCATTATCACGTACAGTTTTTGTACGAAATCTTTTTCGTACTGTATCGGCTGGTAAACCGAACATATCAACTTCAACATATGTTCCAACTTTTTTATCACTTAAAAATTGTCCAGATAATACTGTTATCGAAACGGTACCAGCAATAATTCCATCAACCTAAACAAAATGTATTATCATTTACTGAATATAATAATATAATATAATATAATAACATAAACAATTACTCGGTTTGAATTGCAAAATGTTAGTCGCAATTTTATTTTTACTATTTTTGCATAGAAGCAAAACAATTATTACTATAATTAAATTTTCAAAGTATCACAAAATTTGAAAGAATATTTTCTAATAATTTGCAGGCAACGACTCGCCTCACAATTTCGGAGTTAATGTATTGTTTAGAAACTATGAAACTTAATCATCTGTGGGTTAAGGAGGCAGCCAATTTCAAAGATAGGGAAAGCAACCCTATTTCATACATACGGACCCAACTCACCTTTGAACAACTCAGCCTTACTCGAGTACATTATCAAGACAGTTTCAGCCAAGAAAACTCGCAAATGATGCTTACCTGGTGACTACTTAAGACTTTTCATATCTCCAAGAATGAATTAGGTACAGGGGTTACACCATATATAAGCACAGTAAACTAAAATTTGGATGGTAGTGCACGTGGTTCGTGGTATCCACAAGTGTTGAATACCTTCATACTGAAACTACTTTCGTTAAATCTCTATTTGAATATTTTTTTAATTTAATTTAATAATTTTTTTTTTAGTTTCCTAAAGACATAAATAATATTTATAATATTTATATACTTACTGTACTTTCTGCAAATGGATCTAAACGTCTATCTTTACGTCTCATAAATTCTGGTTTCAATAAATAACCAGATCGTTGATTAAAATCAAACGTTCCTAAATTTAATTGCATTGCTAAATCTAATGTTTGATAATTTAATGCAACTAATTGACAACCAGCATTCCAAAATAGCTATAAAATATACAAATTAAAAATAAAATAAATAATCAAAGAAAAATCTTAATTAAAATTTTTTAATATAAAAAACAGAAAAACTGAAAATATAATTTTTCATTTTCTTTCATTTATCTTTATCATACTTATTTTTTATTAGTATTATTATTACATAACTTTACACACACACACACACACGCAATTATATAATCTCATATAATGCAAAAAATAAAGAAGATACGTATTATATATTATTATATAAACTGATGAAGAAATCACATAAAATTTAAATAGAAAAACTTTTCGTTCATTCATTTTTGTTGTTTTTCATATTTTACCTACCTGAGGCATAAAATTGGAGCTATCAAAACGTGTACCAGCTGGATAAACACGAGATAATTGATGTTTATTATAATTAACAAATTCAATGGGACGTTCCTTAAGCAATGTTGTTGCTTGTTTTTCATCAAATGATGACATTTCATAACAACGATTTTTTTCTATTTAGTAAATAATTAATGTTGTATTTTTTATTCAAAAATTAACAATCATTAAAAAAATTTATTATAATACAATAATTTCAATAATTACTTTCAGCATTTTCAAAGCTGCTAAAATGTACGGGTTGTACATAATTAACTAATGCTGATATTTCAGCACCGGCTTCCGTTTCTTTTGCTTCAGTTGCTTTATCGGGTGGTAATGCTACACCACTAACAGCATTTGTACTACTATTACCAGCAATTGTTGCACCAGATTCATCATCACTTGAACTATCTGTATCCGATGATGCTGAACTATCTTTAGAACTTTGATGGATATGCTAAAAACAAAATAGAAAAAAAACTTATATAAATAATTTCGAACTTATTATTAACATAGAGGATTGTTGCAAAAAGTAGAATAAAGATATAAAAATTAAGTGGTTAAGTTCATGAACTGAAGACAGTATATAAATAACAGCTAGACAGATAATTGCAAACGTTTTTTTTATGGTTTTCTTTAATCACATATATAGTTGTTTTATTCTTATCAATAGATAGTCAACAATCCGTTCTTCATGTCTGTAATGTATGAATTCGCCAAAAAATGTCTGTGATATAAAATTAATTAACTTGAATTTATAAATAACATATATATCAGAAGCACATTTAAATTTAACTTGACTTTTTCCCTTTATGTATAAATAAATTCTCTACTAAAACAAAAATAAGTAAATAATCAAACTTCAAATGAAATAAATAACCGTAAAAATAAATGAAATAATAGACTACAAACAACTACAAACACTTGATAATTTTCCTCGTTCCAATATATGAAATTATATAGAATAAAAGAGAAGTACTAGTTAATTAATTTTTTCAATGAAACTATAGAATAGATAATTGCCCCCTAAATCAGAAAACATAATTCATATAAGTAACTTTAATTTATCTGTCTTATAACGCACATGCATTTGCAATAAAAAAAAAAGAAACAACGCAATACTAACCTAAAAAAAAAAAAAAAAAAAAAAAAAAAAAAAATCCAATAAACTTACTTGTAAAGGTGGAGCATGATTTATATCACCATTACCTGTAACCAATGTTGTTGTTGTTGTTACAGATTGATTTGTATTTAATATTTCATCTTCAGGTATTTGCTGTTGATGTTGATTGCTATTGCTATTACCTAATTGAAAACAATTAATAAATAAGTTGAAGAAAAAGGAAAGCAAACAAAATATAAATTATATTACATTTAAATAAATTACCTGATGCATTTAAATTAGCACTACTATTTGGACTTAAATTAATTCCTTTTTTATGATGGTGATGATGATGATGATGATGATGATGATGTTTTTTCTTATTTTTAATAATAATTTTACGTTTTAAATGTGTTGGTGCCGGTAATTCCATATTTATTTCTAATGGATGAGATTCCAATGGCTTATCTAATAGCATATCTCCAAATATATCACGACAATAATTTGCAATTTTAGCCTTTTTTTTTTTTTGTACGAAAAAAAATAAGAAGCCATTTTGTAAATGTGTGTGGTTACATCTTACAAATAAAATTCTTATATAAAAAATTTAACTTACTTGTTGCCTCGGACCACAATGGTTTTCAAAACTTAATATCACAGGAAATTCCGATGTTTTAAATGCACTTTCGGCTATTGCTTGAAGAACATCTTTTGCATAAATATCAGGAACAAATGTATAACCATGTACAATAACCGGTTCTTCAGTTCGACCATTCCAAAAATCTAATTCAACGCATCTGTAAAATAAATGTTTTTATTTTTATATATTATTACTAATAAAAGTAAAGTTTCTCTAAAAATGGTGTCAAATAAAAAAATGAATATTATCGGCGATGTGGTTTGATTTGGATTTATCGTCTACCATAAAAAAATAAAATACCACTTTTTTCATATATAAAAAAAAAAAAAAAGAATAAAAAACAAAAATTAATTGCGACGTTATTTTATTCATATAATTAATTATTATAATAGGTGTAATAATAACAGTAAATAAAAGCAAACCAAAGTAATATCAGTAGATGTATTAGTAATATCAAACCAAAAATATCAGTAGTTTCCCAAGCTATACAAACAACAACACAAACATACGAGATACGACTGCTAAAAGTTTTACAATCATGAGTTTGCATTATTCAAAGAAAAAAAATGATTTTAAAAATACTACAACGCAGCCGTACAATATCTTGTTCAAATTTTTTATATGAACGATGTCTGCCGTCCGCGTGTATTGGAGACTACGTTCAATGCTCATATTAATTATATATTAATGGTTTACAATTTGCACACATCAATATAAAATTATGAAATATTATACCAATACCAAAGCATAAATATTATACCAATACTGCCAATTCCAAGGCAAAACAATTAAATATTAAATTAAAATATAATAGAATAATTTATTTTATATATTATTTTTTTTCGCATTTATTTCTTTAATAATATTTATAAATAAAAAAATATTAACTATTAATAATATTAGCATAAAACGTCTTTTTTTGGAAGATTCAAAAATTGGACTAATAAATAGTGTGTCTCTCTAGACATCTACTAGAATTTTAAAGTATTTTATTGCATACTATTAGGGGTTTAATATATATATATCTCGAAAATAACCTCATAAATATTAGTATAGCGAAGATTTGCATATTTATTCAAAAAAGCATGAATGCCAATGGTAAAAGTATGTTCTTTAGGAATATCAAATGCAAACGTTAGTTATATAAACTTGCATTGTCTTGTGATGGTATTTATAATACTTTTATAATTTTCTATAAATCTAAATTGATTGTTTTGTAATTTTAGTTCCCTTTGAAAGCACCTCAAAATACACAACAACTTTGTAATACCACCAAATTAACATGTTCTTCTGATGTTATCCAGCTTTTGGTGTACTTGTGTCCATCGGACTTGCACATGCACCTTTTCGATTGATATGATATTTGTAAATAATCCATCATCAGTAGCGATGATTAGTTAAAAAGCGTATCGATTTCATCTTGTTTGAAATGAAAAACTTGTAGTAATTAATGTGCATTTGATGGTGTGTAAAGCATATCAACAAACAAAGCTGCACATGAAAACATATTGCTTTCTATACTGATGCGTTCGAGACCACACTACATATGAATGTCTATTCTATCATTTTAAGAAATTGTGATGCCACAATTGAGGTCCAAATCCGTGGTGCGAAACACATTTGAAGAAAGTTAAAATAGAAAAAATGTATATATAAATAGAAACTTACCGACATCCAGCCAATAAACTTTGACGATAAATTTCAACCGAACTTTTTCCAGTTAATTGATGACCCGTTAAATATGTATTGTGTGATGAATTAATAAAATAATGTGATAATGGTTGATCCATATCATCACATAAATCATATTTATGTGGTGTCATAATTGGATTATCTTCAGACATTAAATATCTGCGGAATAAATTAATTATATTGAATATTAAATGTAAAATAATATTATACACAAGCATTAAAATGTAAAAGAATTAATAGAAAAAAAAATCAATATACCACAATACCTTAAAAATCCATCTAAGCTTAATTGACCCTTTTTTGCATTAAATTCATTTTGTTCATATTGATAGATAATTTCTTTTGCTCTTGCCGGATTCACATATGGATATAGAATTTCATTAAGTCTTGGATCACGTTGTTTTTTATTTAGAAATTCAACTAATTGTGATGTTGACATTTGTCGATGTTTTGATGAACCAACACTATATTTTGGAATTTTTTCGTGTATAATTATTTTGTATGAAATTCACATTTAATTATTTATATTAATTTATGTTTTTTTTCCTTTTTTACTTACATTTCATCAAAAATTTTTTCTACTTCAATTCTTTGTGTTAAATTTTTATATAAATTAAAAAAATCTTCAAATTGAAATTTTCCTAATGGTAATGTATCAGCTTTAGCCGGCGGTAAACCAGATTCAACTAAAGCTTTTTCAACACGTCGTCTATCATCTTTACTGGATGCAAACGATTTAATTATACTGGAAAAAAAAAAATATAAGAATGAATAAAAATAAAAAATAACATGAGGTCATTGAAAACAATAATTTTAATTGGATTTGTTAAAATGGAAATGGATTCAATATTTTTATTTCTATAAAAAAAAAACCCCATAACATAATATAAATGCTGACCGGACCCAAGTAGCTTAATCAACTAAAAAAATTTACAAGCAATTTACAAGCACAAAAACAATACCATATCTTTAGGTCACTTCCACCATACTGAGGGAATTATCAACAAAATCTATGCTATTGTGTAGAACGATAAACATAAACAATGATAATAGAATGAGGTGAATAACATCTGATGCATTTGGTCAATGTTCTACTGTAAATCGTACGAGTATAATAATGTGAAAAATAATTTCTCAATTACAAAACATTCATTACAGCCAAGTTGGTAAAATACTTCGCATTGAAGAATATATTATATTGTAATTAACGATAAAGATCAATATAACCTTATTATTTTCATTATATTATTTATTATCCATTTGTTTGTATAAATTATGAGTGATTATCTCATAATTAATGGTGTTTGTGCATTGCATTGTTAATTTTTGAGTAGCGTTCAACACCATATTTTCAAGGTTTTAATGCCATGCAGTAAGTATAAGTGGCAATTATATATTTAACGATTGATTATAACATGAACGCCAAACCACTACTGACTTAGTTTTAATATATGCTCGTTCAAAATACAATAATATATAAATATGTTCGAACACAGTATTATGGCACACGTATGTTGTAAACAAATACAATATACATTAATATTATGTTTTCAAGAATGTATAATAATAAGTAAAAAGGAAAAAGTTTTCATATACATAAAAAAATCATTTAATAAATCATATATTCATGCAGTAATCATCACATCCTTTTCATGTAAATATTATATTAAATAGTATAATAAGGAGAAAATTTTCATATCCGTTCATATGATTATTATGATTCATTAAATATGTACATTACAATTTATTTATACATTATTATTACATTTTCTAATGGTTTTATCACTTTTATTTTGTATATCGTATGTATAAATAAGACTATGTTACACATAGCTATGATACATCAATTACATATATATATTAGCATAAATATTAAGCATTTTTATACACACATAGATACCATAAATTGTATACCAAAAATATAATACAATAAATCTGATATAAATCTCATTTATTTATTATATTTCCTTCATCCTTCCAAATACATATATATAACTCCTTTTTGATTTAATACATAAATAAATTTTTACCAACAAAAAAAAAAAAAAAAAACATGAACTTTTTTATGTTTTTTTATTTTTTGATAGATGATCCTTTTCTTTTTTTTTTTTGTTATTATTTACATTTATATAAACAGAGTCGAATTTAACTTAATTTAAACTATTACATATGATAAGGGTATTAATAAAAGTGAACTAAATGTGTACTCGTAATAGAGTATAAATGGTTCGCGATAAGTATCATCATTCACAATTAATTTTATAAAAAATTTAAAACACTTTGCGAAACATAATTGAATTGCTGTGCGATTCAAAGATTTCAGGACATTTCAAAGACAAAACAAAGATATTTTTTTTTTAAATTGCATATGAAATGCCTCATAAGAAAGAGAAATGTACCCAGATGTATGCAAACTATATTTTACGAGTCAAGAAAAATTCAACGATAAGAGAATTTCATATGAAATCCTTAAATCATCATAAATTCAAATTGAATATTCTATATAGAGTTTAATCCTACTTCACATGAGGTATCCGTATACAAAATTAAAAAATATATCCTTATATAAGTTTCTTGAAATGTCCTTAAACCTTGAATCATCCAATTGCCATTCTCATCTCGGGTAATATCCAAATACATTACTATATATTAATATTAATTTCAATAGATAATAGTCGTGTATATATAAACAAAATGCATTTTTTAAAATATACATATAAAATATAGTGACACTTATCTGATCATAGAAGTAATTTTTGACACTTTTATAGGCGTGGGTTACGATGGGTTGGATCCTTACTGTAATAGGAAATAAATTTTTCTTTCATGAAGTTTGTGTATAACAATTATTTATCTTTTTGTGCTTAACATTTAGAATATAATGTGTATTACAATTGATTTGATTATAATTATTATTTGAATTATGTTGTGTGAGGAAAACGTTTAGACGTATCTTTACACTTGCCTATATATTATGCAAAACAAAAATACATCAATTATGTAATATTTAAATCAGATATTGTAATCATTTGAATTTGAAGTTATTAAAAAAACACAAAAAACAATCATTGCGAACATATAAATAAAAGAAAGTTTATGGGTCGAGACAAATACAAACCGATGGTAAAGGAAATATGTATTCAAACTATAAAAAAATATAAAAATTTAGGACACTTCTTATGATACAATTAATTTAATTTAATATTTTAGATTTTTTTTTAAGTCAACCCTGACCTGATATGCGCGTAAAAGTTTAAAAAATATATATTTTTCATAAATTAATCCTTTTTTTTTTTTTTTTTTTACAATTGACTAAATGACGTAAAATGTGTTAAATATAAATAAATAATAAATTATGGAAAAAATAAAAGGGACAAAACAACAAAAGCTGTCATGAAAATGTATTTTTCTATAATATTATCAATATATTATTTACACCTACATATATTATTAGTAGTAACTACTTGGTGGGGCAGCTCTTAGTATATTATATAAATTATACAATTTTATAAAATATATTATGCTAATACTTCTGTCAATGCCCGTTTTATACACAACGCCGCATGTAGCCGCATACTTTTACACACCTAAGCGTATATATTTATTTCATTTTTTCTTCATATATTCTCGAGTAGTTTTAAAAAGATATCGGATTTAAAACTGAAACATTATACGAATGTAAATTTCCGGGATATTATGGCTTATAATTTAATTTTTTATACATATATAATATAGTTTGAAGCGTGTCCATTATATTACGACGAGGTCAATGAATACAATAAAAATGATATTCTCTTTGGCATACAAGCATCCGCAGTGTGTGTGTGTGTGTTCGAATTGACAAAAGTGTTAAATGTTTATTTTTAATAAATATGCAATATCAACATATATAATCACAATAAATATGATAAACAAGAACTTTTTAAACCCATATAAATACAAAAAATTGAACGTCATCTTATGATAATTATTATTATATTGTATTGTATAAATATATATATATAAATGGATGAAAATTATGAAAATATTAATATATGTACAAATTAATTTACATATATAAATTTAACAAATATATATATATACCCTTTATCCCGGGCTTAAGTCAAACCTTACATTCATACATATATTAACATCCAATTTACATATCCATATAAAAATATTATACACTATATCAAAAACATTTGATTCAAGCACATAATTTCTGCGATATAAATTTTGAATAGAAAAAATGATGTATGAAACGAATTTTCATGTTCTGAAAATGGTGTATATTTCATAGAAGAATCAGAAGATAAAAATAAGATAAATTATAGATAAATTTTAAATGAAAGTTTATTGATCATTCTTTAGTTATTGTCAGCTTATATAATTTTAATATTTAAACTTGGTTTTATGGAAATTCTATAGAGTCATAATTGTAATCCAGTTCATATACAGTAATTTTCTTACTGCGTGCACATATGATATTTTGTTGAATTCTTTCTATTACTCTTATAAACTGATCGTATGGTAAATCGTATCTGTTCATAACGATCATCTATAGATATGTGTGGCTATATATAGTTATATTAGTGACATATCGTAAACCAAAATTTCGTTGAAATTATAAAGATATTTTTGCAGAATTTAAAAATATTACTATGCCTAATCAAAGTTCTTCGTTCAAAAATTTTTATAATAATATTACGAAATTGTTTAACTAATAAAAATTACAAATTATATATATAAACGTAATATACGCAATGGCCAATTTGTGGAGGTTTGCAAATTCTAAATGTATTGTTGCATCGATGACTTCGAAATTTAATATGGAAATCGGTTTCCATAGCTATGTACAGATAATTTTAAATGTTTGGAAAGAAGGAAGAAGCTGTTTGGCGCCAAATTTGTGTTGGATGATGCCCAAGCAATTTAAAATGTAATTATTATATCATTTTTTTAATTTGGTAATGGCAAATGGTTATTTGAGAGAGATGGTTCATTATATCGCACACTTTTTTCTTTGATAATTGCGATTGTATATAATTGAATGAAATTTGTCTGAAATTATGTGTTCAACATTTTCAAAGAGTTGCTCGATGTGATAAATAACAGTTTTAACTTTCGCCCTCATATGTATTATTTATAAACTACTATTATAGACTGTACAGTATAATAAAAGATTGAATGCAAAGTTTACTTAATTAACAACAACAACGACAACAAAACGTGAATTATTTATTGTATTTATAAATTTATGTATTAAATTTATAAATAACGTTTGTTGACATTAATGGCATTTTAAAATATCAAAATAACAATCGTTTAATAACTATACAAAAATGACATATAGTTAAACCTCATTTTTTTTTTCACATAATATTACATATTTACATAAATTAATACATAATAATTTCTATATTATATATAAATATGCGCATATTAAATTAAATTTATAAATATACATAAATAAAAGTCATACATTATAAATATCCATAAGATTTGTATAACTTTAAAATTATATAAATATAACAACAAATTATTGCATATATTTATGATGACATATTGTTAAGTGTGTGTATAAAATATAATAAGTTGTAGTTTTGTTTTGCGGTAAGGATTTGATTTTTAGTCCTTTAATATATATAAATAGGAAATTACATAATAATATATACGCAACACACACACACTACTATTTACAAAATGTTTTCAAAAAGTCCCACATATTATGTATTATATTCAATGGACATTATAGTATATTGCGATACCATATTAATAAATATATATTCAATAAGGATATAAAAAGGATATATAAAAAAAATTTAAAAACTTACTTTTTAACTGGTATTTTTCCACCTTTATCAACCAAAAGACAAAGTTTTGTATGTGCTTTTTGTAAAAATAATGTTGACGAACCATTTAATTGGGCTATGCTACATGCTATTTTCATTAGTTCATCGGTCCAATGCTATAAGAAAATACAATAATAAATTAAAATTATTACAATTATTATTATTATTATTGTTATTATTAAGTTGTTATAATAAAATGTATCACTAAAATTATAATATATAAATTATGATATAAAATTTTTCCATATATATTCCATTCGATATTTTATGGATATTTTATCTGCGTATATAAACATCACACAGCCACTGTACGAAATACAACCGAAATAATTAAGATTAAGAAAAAAGGAAACAATTAATTTACTTTTACAAAAATAATTATTTATTTATATTTATGCGAAATATTTTGTATAGTTCGACTCATTGATTTGCATATTTAACATGTACATCGAAATGGGTTTTTATGTATCTGTGATTGGAATGGCGTTGAAATAACTATATATATGGGGTAGCCGTTTTACCGTGCAATGGCTTCAATTGATGCAAACACAGTATAACTTTTTTTATGTATTCGAACACAATTCTGGTTAATTTTCGGACATATTTTGTGGGTGTATAAACTCGGTATATATACAAAAGTTTTGTAACATTTTATTCATACCATCAAGTACATTCAATTTATTATTATTTTATATGTCTTCTGTATAGATATGTTTACTATAAAAATTTACTACTTTAATTGGTTAGGACTAGTATACACACATATTTATATATAAACAGACATAACATAAAGACATACAGATAACGACAAAAAACAAGAAGCTTTATTTATAAATATATCGTATAACTTTCAATTGATGTCGCAAGTTTTTTTTTTTTTTGTCTATACAAATTTCCACAAAGTTACACAAATTTATTTGAGATAAAATTGTTTGTTTGTATCTTTTATTTAGTTTTCCCATTTTATTTTAATATGTATATAGCAACACACAGTGAGCACAACAGCATAGCGGCGGAATAGATACAATAAATAAATACAGATATTGAATAAAAATATTATTATACTATATATTTTTAAATAAAGGATGATCCACATATTTAAAATGCCATCAATTGTGATACCGTTCCGTCCGTGTATATACGTAATTTGTAATAATACAATTCAAAAAAAAAAATTATTGATCAACTAAAAATACAAAAGGATCGATCGGTGGTGGTGGTGGTGGTGTGCAGGTTGTGTTAGTCATAAATATTGTATCATTAAGTAAATATTTTGTAGATGAAGAGCCACCACCACCACCAACAACCACTTCATGTAAATTTAATTTAATACAGAGCTCAGAAAAATTAAAATTGGAACACACTTTAACATTTATATATACGTAACTAAAAGTAACTATAACTTTCTGTAATAATAATAGAAATAAGTTTTATATATAACCATAAAGTTATATACAAAAATTATACTATAAATAAAATTTGTATAAAACTTTAATTATAGATTTTTATTTATAAATGCATATGTATTTCTTGTTTATTATTAGAAGTTAATTTTGTCTGTGTTAAATTCGTATACGTATACGACCTAATATAAATAATAAAAAGTAATTCAAATAATATCACATATGAAATAAATATTATGTATATACGTGAGGGATGTTCAAATAGTTTGCGGAGCTAAAACTATAGAACAGTGTAGAATATTATTTAAAACTTTTATGACAATTAATTCGAAAATTAGTGAAAAACGAGTCATCAGACACATGCAGTATACATATTTCATTAAATATTCAGGTTGATTCCATCCACATTCAAAACTCATTAATTATAATGTTTAAATTACAGAAACAATATAATCAAATTCAGATCAAAATAATCACAGTCACATGGTAAAATATATGCTATTTTGATAGTTAAAGATCAATTGGTGTATCGTTAACCATATTGGCTAATTTATCAACTGCATAGTAATTTGGTAAGTATACTTGGAGTATAACATGACTGTCAGATGTATAGCTGCTAATAATGTAAAGTATAGTATATTATTTATGGCACAAAAATCGAAATTGTTTTATTTATAATTATATAAATACTAACCCCTAAGTTTATGGATTTGGAGGTGCAGTTAAAAAGAGTGAATACAAATGTTCCCGTGTTCAAAAATACTACAACCTATACGTGTGCGTATCTTTTTATCATATATATTTATATAAACTGTTCATGTTATATAGAATAAAAACTACATGCATGAGAATATAATTTGTGTGCGTCTGTGATTAATAAATTATCGATGTGATTTATTTTAAAAAAAAACCAATAGTTTTAGTGAATATAAATATACAAAATTTTTCTCTATACAAATCCTTGTATAGATTATCCGTATAATATAAAAAAAAAACCAATTGAGATAAAAATGGGTAATTCTACTCAACAAAATAAATAAATAAATAAATAAATAAATAAATAAAGATTTTCAGTAATAATTTAATACTTATCTATATTTATTTTATATACGATGATTATGACATGCTGACACCTAATAAATGTCAAATTAAATTTTTACGATGATTCTAAATATACATAATCTTTTTATATGCGTTTCTTAATAAACATTTTTTCATGTGATTTGTGGTTGTGTGTATTTTAGATACTTTTATAATATTATATTTGCGTGTTTTCTTCATATATACGATATGATATACATTTATAAGATGTATCAAAAATTTATACAAAACCATAACATATTCATGTATAAATAAATATATGCGATGTATTATTACATTATAATGTAGAGAATAGAGAGTTTATAAAAACATGTACTAGATAAACATTATACAAAATAATATATCAAATATGATTAACAACACACCACACACAAACACTAAATGATTATTATTATTATTATTATTTGTATTTTGGGAATTATATTATATCAAAGTACATGATGTTAAAGTAATAATGATGTGTACAAAAGATATGGCGAGAAAAATGTAGTAAATAAATTTATAAAAAAAAAATACTATATTATATGAAAAATTTTAATTTACAATTTATTGTGTCGTGTGTGAATTGTGATAATATAAATAATGTTAAATTCATTTATTATATAGTTTGCTCGTAAATATATATGAACAATTATTAAAAAAAAACATCATAATGTATATGGAAAAGATGTGAACTCAAAATGTACAAGTAAAATATTATATTTTATCCATTTGTATATTATTTCCCAATGGACAGACGACAATGGTGGTGGTATATTTATAAGAATACAGGCAGTATTAGTTTTTTTTCTGCCAAGCAAATATTTAACAATATAAATTTATATTTATATCATATATAACAACATCATGTATTATATAAATTTATGGTTTTGACCAGTGCGATACAATATATATAGATAGTAATATGCGGCAATTTTTTGTTCCACATAAGAACAGAGTACACAGTGTTAATTGTTTATATAGCTAAAAACTACACATTGCTGCCAGTCTCCCGTCACTGACAAGACATTATAGATTTTATATGAAATTGTTGTTTAATTTAATCGGTCTTATATAGCCTCATATTGGTAATGTTACACTATATGCTACAATATAACTAGAAATAGATTTAGATCAAATTCCAGTCATCGAACGTATACTTTGTTCTCCACAAATTCTACGCTATTCCCACAGACATATATGGAAAGATTGTCTGTTAAAGCATAACGTTGTGTATTTGTCGTTAAAAGACACGTTATTCGATGAAAAATAATTTGATTTTTGGTCAAAACATAAGACAAAATCGAATGCGTATATATTCATCAGTTTTTAATACACTATCCTTATTTCTATAATTAATATAAAAATATATAGAAAAAAATGTATTCAAATATATACAAAACTATAAAAAGGATATTTATCAATTTTATTAAAAATGTTAATTGTTTCACACACAACACAAACTTTGTTGACCTTAGACATTTTTTTTTGTAATTTAATTAGAAAGAAACAAAATAAAAAATAAAATATTTTATAGGAAATAATTTTTCGAAAAGAATAAAATAAATAAAACAATTTTGATATGTGAACAAATAAGGAAGATCTATTAATTTATGTGATTTTATTATATTAAATAGTTGTGTCGGTATACAGAGGAAGAGAATAATAAAAAAAAAAAAATATTGCAGTAAGTCAACGATATCATCCAGTTTAGTTATAACACAGTGATTTATATTTAAACTTGAATATTTCTATACGATAGTTTTAATTTAACATATTAAAACTTATTCTTTTGATTGCCATTGCATATATTGTATGAACAATTTATAAAAAATATAGTAAAATAAGGCTTATAATATACAGAGTCTGTTACATCCAAATGTGTAAATTAAAATGAATATGAATATATACATTTAATTAATATTTATATTCACACACACAACAATTATATTTGTATACACGTTTCCTTTAAATTAAATTAAATAATTTCTCAAAACAATTTTATTATTTTATTTTATACTAAAAACTAAATGCATGCGGTTATTTTGTTTTTATAATTTATTTGTGTTGATGAATATTCATATAATTATTATTTCCCCCAAATGACCTATATAATATTATAAAATATATATATATCACTAGACTCGTGGAGCAGAGCAAACAGAGACCAGTTGTATATCTAGATTGCATACACGAGGCGAGTGAATGCAAATATATATTTGTATATTCGTATATTCGAATAAGTTAAAGTAAATATTATTATCATCCGCAAACAAATAATCATAATAATATTACTTATTTATAATAATATTAAAATTTATATAATAAATGTATGTACACGTACACATATACAAAGAACATGATAAGCGAGAGTATATCTGTATAGATGTGGGACACTGTCTGGTTAATATAAATATATATAGAATAATAATAAAAAAATATAAAATATGGAATATTGTTGTCCAGGGCATTGTTAATTTTAGACAAGATATTTGTACATATAACATACACGGCCTAGTATATGATATAAAGACAAAGGCCATAGAAGAAATTTTAGTTCCGCATATAATATATATATAAATTGTTATATCCTAATAAATCATTGACATTTTATTATTATTTCATATGTACGGAATGCATACATACAATAGATACAAACAAAGGTATAATAATATAATTATTATAAATAAACGATTATTCTATAATGACGATGATGATGATGATCCATCATTTTTCTATAATAAATGTATTAGGCAAATTTTGAATCAAATAATTTAAATTATACATTTATTATTTTTAGTTATAGTTAACGCATATATATATATATTCGCAACTGATTGATCAATTTGGTACGATATTTTCTATTATGTATACCGAACAAATACAAATATACAAAGAACCGGCAGTAACATTTGTATACAAAATAATTATAATATAAAATTTATATAATTTCAGATGACATTTGACGTAAAAATATCAAAAGAGATTTTTCAAATAGAAAAAAAAAAAAAATATAATATAAATAAAACAGGAACAAAATTTTCGTCCTTCGTTGGTGTAGAAATATTTATAGTATCTATACAGTTTATGCAACAAACTAATGTGGCTATAATAATATCTTATAAATGTATAATGTTTTTTTCGAATATATAAAGATAACCCATTTGACACAAAATAATTGAAAAATTATCGTTATATATATGTACGTACAAGATGTTCCATAGTTAGCAGAGCCGAAACGAATAGGGTGTGTATAGGCTGGACTAATAAAACGAAATAAATTATTCTAGAAACAAATATCTAATAATGACCCTATTTACTACTTTTGGTCATTTCAAGTTTTATTGTTCCACATTTGAAATGATTGTAGAAATTACAAAAGCCTTGGATTTTAAAATTATGGCACAAATACCGCAAAGTAATAATTACATTTATACCATAAAATGAATATAAAACAATTAAACAACGATAGAATATATAGTTCTTGAGCTATTATAAGCACCAAAGTTCAAAGATAATTGCGTAAAACAACAGAAAATTTCAAAAAAAAAAAAAACGCATTTCGATTTATTTTTATCTTAATAACAATAGAATTTACAAAGTTTGTAATTTTTGAACAATTACTCAATACAGAAAATCGCATTCAATTTCTTTCTATTTTGATGCTATATAACAACACACCTATTTATATTTTTAAATTAATAATATATATCACGTTATATTATTAAGTAACAAGTTACTCGGATAAGTGGAATTAATATATGACATCTGTCAAACATTTATTTTATATAATAAAAACAATCAATTTGATCTGCAATTGTATATTAGACATATGTTGATGTATATGATAAAAAAAACACTAAACTATATATACATTAACAATCCGTGAAGTCAGCAATATTTTAAAATATAGAAAATATTCCACCACTTTAACTAATTATTTTTTTAAAAGAATTTTCTATTTAATTAAAAGCCAATTTTCTTAATTCCAACTTTTGTTATAATAACTGCGATAAGTTCAAAATAATGTGACATTATTATAATCTATATGCGTTTCTCACTATATAATATCATATATGTAATTTCAATATATACGATTATCAAATCTACAATATATATAGGCATCAGCATAGAATGACCAAAGGATTAACCGAGAAATTTTCCGTGAAAAACTGTAATTTTGTATATAGTGAATTAAAGATAATTTTATAAATTTGAATATGTGAATATTGTGTATTTTTTCAATATATTATTCTTTACGATTATTGCCAATTTGTTCACAAATCATCGAATATATAAATTTGTTTTAACTTTACTTAATCCTATATCCTTTTTTCACTCAATAATAAATTGTAAATATTGGAACAATAAAATAAAATTAATAAGTAGACAGATTTCTTCTTATATTACATTTAAAACGATGCGTTCTTCGTAATTGTTAATGAAAGTGATCTACAGTGTTTTGTCCAAACAAGACTTACAACATTTTATTTTCAATATTACTTTTATTACAGGAACAGTACGAGGCGTTCAAATCATTAATAAAACGTTGTGCATATAACAAATGTGTGTTAGGAATGCATTTCTTATTATATATAGGAAAACACATTTATTTTTTAAATATTTTATAAAAATTCAAATACATTTTTTTGCTACACTTTATTTCACATTATACAATTATACAAATGTACGAGAGAAAAAAAATCGATCCCATTATCCTCTATAAATATACTTTTATATTTTCCATTTGAAGGACACGCATATGATTGATTTGATATATATAGTTGTTAAGTACTTCTATATACCATATATATATTTGTTTCATTTCATTGTTGTCGATATATGGCGGAATATATTTATTTATAGTTAAATATATGATTTTCAAATTTACCATTTATACATAATCAAATAAAAAAAAATATATATAGACGGAAAAAAAAGCTCACGCAATGATACCGCGCGATAAAGCATTTCAAACTTATATATTAAAATACAAAAATATATATTAGAATTCTGTTCTGGGTTTGGTCGTTCCGTTAATATATTGTATATATATATATTAGTCTATTATTATAATAATAATAATATACATTTTCTATTTTTTGTGATTACACAGAGGACACCATTAATGTGAATGATATTTTTCCTTTCGTTTCTACTATATTAATTTCAATATATATAAATTAAAAAAAAAAACAAAAAAACCCACACACACACACAAGGAAAATAATATAAATAAAAGGTTAACTATAAAATTTATGGTATTAAATATAATATTATTAATAAATTGATAGAAAAATTAAGAAAAGTCAATGTTCTTATTATATGCGTGCAAATTTCCATTAGTAAAATATTGTTAAATATATATGAAAGAAAATTGTTGGTTATATATAAAATACAAAAAACAACACCATCAGTTCTATAGTCATTAATTTACTAAATAGAAAAATTATATAACACAACGGGTCTCGCATATATTTGTTATAAGTTCGGTGTATATAATTTTTGAAAAAAATTATAAATATATATTATATCTTTTGTTATGTAATACATATTACGATTGAGAAATATAATATATGTATAATTCAAAGGAACAAATAATGAATAAATTTGGATGGTAATATAGCGGATGTGAATTAGTTTTTAATTATATAATTAAGCGACGACATATCTTTGACATATAGCAATAAATTATATAAAGAGAAAATGATATACAGTAGTGCGTACGTCTTCACATCGCATTAATTGTTGAACTACTCAAACACATATCAGTTCCTAACTATAGCTCCTATAAAAAATATACAATACTACTATACCAATGAAAATAGGTTATATGATAAATATATTTAGAATGGTCCGCACATACCAAAAAAACATATATGATCACATTTATTTTTACCAAATCCATTCAAATTGGGTATACAGGTTAGGAATGAAATTCTATATAAGATTGCTTTCTTCTTAACAATAAGTTTCTTGAAAACTTGGTACCCAGCGTACTTCAAATAATTCCATTACACAAAATTGACTATATCCTGGTGGTCAATTTAGATTTGTAACCCAATCTAGAACTGAAGCTTTTAAGGCTACATATTATAAATAATAAGAACTATATTACATTATTTTATATCATACTCAATTTTTAGTTATATTTTGATATACATTTATAGAAATAATTTTTAATTTAAATATATCTGGCTTGAATTATTAAAATGTGTCTTGCACATATATACAAATAGGAACAAATATTTTATATGTTTATAAACAAATTCAAATGTTATATTTCATATGCATCATTTAAATACTAATATTATTTTAGTATCGACCAAAACAATGTATACGGAATGATAATTTAAATAATTTATTTTCAATTGAAACCATTTTCACAATGTTATAATAATATTATTTTATTGACAATTTGACACAATCGCAAAATGAATTTTTATTAAAATATATTATACGCTGCTAAATATATATATATCGCTGTCCGAAAAATAACCAGAATATGGATAAAGTAACAATATTAAGTGGTTTTTTTTTTTTTAGTTAGATTTATTTTACAGCGTCAACTGTGACAAATATATGTCGTTGAATCGTCGATGCTATACATGTTTTGGATAAAATCTGTTTAATTAATTTTAAATTTGTTAAACTCATCGGTTCGCACATAAATCAATCAACAACCATATATATAATATAGATGTGGAGTTATCAGATCCATATACATATATTAGAAGGTCATTCTATTGTGATTATTTATCGGACAGAGGCTATATATTTATATTCACATAAAAAAAAACTACATAGGGACATAATAAGCACACATTTTTAAATTATATTTTACTATATTCAAATAATATAATAATATGTACATTTGAATACTATCATTTTTTTTGCTATGAAATAAACAATTTTCTATACAGTATTTTGTCTCAATGAAAATAGCTATTCACATATTTATATTCGAATATATAAAATAAATTTTCATATTATAAAATACATTGTATTCATTGTATTTGATGTTGATTGGTTTTTATATATGCGCGATGCTTCACGGTGCATTTATTTATTTGTTTATTATTATTGTATGTAACATACTGTACAATACATTTCTTTCTAAATATATATTTTATAAATATGTATATCATATAAAGTTCATTGTGCCCGGCGTATATAAATATTTTATTTTGTATACAATATTCATTAAAAAGCAATAATCGATGATATACGAGTGTGTACATTGACAATGGCATATGTATAGTAGGCAATAGTGATGTATTTTTCGATAAAAATTCCAGTTGTATTTTTATATAATATTCTATAATGTATAATATGTAAATTTACATATATATTCGCATATTTCTGTGCGTTGTTATTTAAGTCAGAGAATTAATAGCATATATGTATGTGAGAATATGGATTGCGTATATATATATACCTATTTCTATATGATTCCATAAATTATTGAGTAAATACTGATGGTGTTCGAACCGGATCTATAATTTTATTCCGTTTCAGGAGCTCACATATTATACAACAAATAATATGCTGGTGATCAATATATCAAAAACAATATTTCGGAACGGTTAAATTCATTTTTTGTAACTTGAATTCGACAAAGTGTACACACTTTAATTCAACACAATATAACAAAAATTGATACTATACAAACTAAAGTATGAAAGCTATGGGTTTTCAAGTTCAATAATATAAATGTATTGCAATATAATCAATAAAAGAGTATAGTAGTCCTATATACAAAAAAAAAAGATCGAGTCATATATACGTGTCGTATAATACACGCCCAACCAAAATATAAACATTTATAGGGAAAACATGATTTTAAGTAAAACGTTATTGTATAAATCAAAATTTTTACAAGAAAATATTTAATTAATAATTTTAGTAATGTTCAAAGAGTCTCGCGATAATTATTCTGACAAGCGGGCGGTATACAGAAAAAAGACGATAAAAAAAAACATATAATATAATTTTAATTTATATCTCATTAAATTATATACAGTGATATAAATGAAAATTATAAAGGAATAATAAAAATCCTTAAAAAAAAAAAATAAAAAAAGGACGAAAGTCTATATAAATTTTTTTTTCTATAATTATATGTATATTACATAGGATTTATATAAATGTATGCAATTTATTTATACGATGGAACAACTGCGAAGAGATATTTTTTTTTTCAAACATGAACATACATGTTCCTTTCTTATACAATAAATTATAAATTATGTTTGTAGGATATATTTATAGTCTATTTTGAACATTATATAAATTATAATAATATACTTTTTGATGTAATATGTATATTTTTTATGTAATAAAATGAAAATTATATAACCTTAATTCCGAAACTTTATACATATATTATGACGAATATATAACTATCGTATATTTGTATATAAAATGATAATGCATCAAATTATATTTTGATTATATACACTAAAAAGATTTCATAATAATCATAATTTAACATCATCAAAAATTTCGTTTTTTATATATATATGTTTTAACGCACTCTGTTCAAGTGTAACCAGAGATTTTAAATTGCATGTGATATTTGATTTTTGTTGAGAAAATTACTAAATTAATAACTAGTACAAATTACGTTAGTATTTTGAATTACTATATAGAAATATTTTGAAAGGAAAGTTCCATTCATTTAAAAATCTTCTTCAAGAAGAACATATACCATATGTATACACACCTTTAAGTGTTGACAAAGAATTCAGTTAACGATGACGCAGTACAATGTGGGTTACAGTGCCAAGAGGAAATGCATCTAAAATGATTTTTTTTTTTAAATTACAATTGAAAATCTATCCTATGCAAAAACTCCGCACATATAAATAAGGTGTTTACGCATAAACAAATTTGCTAAATGAAATATAATAGAAAATTTTAAGGACGACATCAATGAATACATTTTATTTACCACTATAACCACTTTACATATTACATGCTATTAAACATAACGTAACTAGATATATATATACTCATTTGTCCATTTGAAGGACCAACATTTGTACTACAAATTAATTAAATATAATTAATATAAATAATTTAACATGAATTTACGGTAAAATTATAGATGAACAAATAAAATCACAATGCGATTGTTCTGTGATTAATTTTTTATATAGAAATAATTATTTATGATTAAAAATTTGCTATACTTTTCATTGGAGTAGGGAGTGTCTCTGCGTGATTTCATATATATTATTATATATTATTTGAAAGAAATTATAATTAAGTTGTAAAGGGATATTTATATTGCCCTTCAAAAATTACCCGTCTTTGTTGTGATACACTTTTTTTTCCGTTTCGTATATAACCGCATAAAACATTACAGCATGCGGTTAAAAATAAAGTAAATTATATTTTATTTAATAATATATTGATATTTCTGCGTTGTTTCCATATTATTTCCATTTTTTTTTCTTTTATATATATGAATAATAATATATAAAAAATAAAATTCAATATAAATAAATTAAATTATGTTTGAAATATTCCATTACTCATGCGATGTCTTTATAATAATACCTATATATATTTGTTTATAGTAAATATATCTTAAATAATTTATTTTTGGTTTTTCATTATTGTAATAAAAGAAAATTGTTATTGACACACAAATATGTTTATGTTTTTTTTGAGCATATCTATATAGCTATCTATAAATAGAGATAGATATTAAAATAATACATATAATTGTATTATAATATATTTATATTATACACCTTCTTGGTACACATCTAACTAAAGGTATATACCATACAAATATATATAAATATACACCACCAGTGGCGAAACATGTTTTCATATTACAATATCACACATTATATATTTTTTCTGGTAGCCGAGTTGACTACAGTATAGACTACAAAATTGGAATGCCCACTTACGAAATTTATGGTCAATTTTCTAATCGATGGCAGACAATATTTAAAGAAATTTGTGACTGTATACAGTTAACAACCCAAATGGAACAATAAATTTATACAGAACTATTATATAAACTCTAATTTCCGGAACATTTAGTTCGGTGAACATCCAAAATTGTATTCATAATTTAATTTAATTTCATCCGATGGTTATAAAGAAAAACTATACTGATATTGAAAACTTAATGCTATTTCTAAGGCTGTTTCGCTACTGCGATTATATAGACTTTATGGAAATAGATATAATGTACATAAGATGTTTTTATTTGATTTTATTAATGTTTTTATATATTATTTTGTTTAATAGAGTATATTACACACAACAAATCCGCCAAAATAAAGCCATACAGAGTTATATACAGTATCAAAAATATATTGTTTTATACACGCTATTTATTTTATATCTCTGTATAGTAAAGAAGAACGTATTCCTTAATACAAATTCTAATCAAAATCTCCATAGTATCATATTTATAAGTTTTTTTATTAATAATTTACAACTTTCGAAGATATTGTCCAAATTGGTTGGAAATTATATTACTATTATATTATATGGTAAATTTTTTGTTTTCTTAATTGTGTGCAACAGCAAACAGAGTATAAGAGATAAAATTACCGATTCGGTTTCCGAATTGAGTTGGATAAATTTGTCATCTTATAAATTTTTTATTAATATACAGAGATTCATTCAGTGGATTTCATTCTTCTGCAATCTTTATATGGGTTGTAAATTTAAAATCATATAAAATAAAGGCTCGGGGTGTCGCACAATAATGATGATACCGTATGGTGTATATAATAAAATATCTTATGATGAGTATAAATATAGATATATATATATATATAACATAAATCAAATCCGATAATTTATCATCAATATTTATACAAATGACTGTTATTGTTACAATGTTACAAATCAAACATGTAGTATTAGAAGTTAAGGCACGGCAATCTATAAATATATCCACACAAAACACACATCACCATTTGTATATATTGTAGCTTAAATATATATATTTTATATTTTTTATCTATATTTGACAACATAGCGTAAAAGAGCTATATTATATCGAATACAGAATAAGAAAAAAAAAGTGAAATTGTAAAATGTTTATACGTAACGAAATCATATTTTAATATTTGTTTCTTTTGTTGTTATTATTATTATTATTATTATTATTATTATTATTATTATTACAGCACATATTTATATTTATAATAAAATAAAATGAAAAAAAAATATGAAATAGCAAAAGTTAAATTTGATATTTGTTGACTGACAAGAGGATCAAATCACTGCATGTTTTCTTTTATGTTATATCAAATTGACATATATATGTTTTGTTATATACGCACGTATATTATACACATGTGATATACGAATATATAATAAAATTTCTATTATTAACTTTTCATTCAACAATACATTAACATAAAATCCAATGTAATGTAATAAATTTTGCATATATATACTTTTTAATACTTTTATTTACATATACCTTTTTAAGGTATATACAGCATTCGCGCAGAGTTCGATTAACAGAGTTCAAAACTTAATGTCGCACGTCGAAGATTTTTTTTGAATGAAAAAATTAATTTTAGCTACTATAATTAATATATTTAACACACAAATACACAACACAATTGTCAAGAAATAGTAATTTTTATTTATATACAAAAAATGATCAAATTTTTACCGGTAATGCATAACGTCAAATTTACAATAAACAACCGGTTTACACAAAATAAGGATGACTTATATATATTGTAAAAAGGATTATTATTATTATTATATTATAAATTACTATATAGAGTAGCAGGTTTTTTTTTTAATGTTTCTAATACATGTATTTTTCTCACAAAAAAATGTATATATTATTTACATCCCTCTAATTTTAGAACAGGCACGAAGAGTAACAATTTATACTGTCTGTGGAAGTAGCCAGAAATTTGATGAAATAATAATGTTATGATCTTATATATATATATATGGATTATTACATTAAATCATGTCGCCTATTTTAATCTCCTTTATATATAGACAGGTTAATGATCTTTTATTCATATGTCAGTTTTGTTTGATTAAAAATTGTAAAATTTCCAGAGAACTGTTTTAATTTGAAAACTTGTATTACACCGCATATAGAAAATTGGAAGGTATAGCGTAAAATTCAGCATTCTGAGGGACACTATATTTTTGCTGCTGGTATAATAGTGTTGCTGTATATGTGTGTAGTAGTTATCATATAATAAAATATATATGTAATTTCTCGTAAACAAAGTAATGCGGAATGTGATCACAAAAACGTGATATTATTGCGGTGCGGTGTTGACATGCAATTAAATATTCTTTATACAATGTAAATTTGAAAAATTGTATACGAGTACATATGCAATATATTGTAAAATAAAATATTTTTGTGATTTATTTATTTGTCTCTTAACGCGGAAGCAATCATTTCGTGGATCGAATTCGTGCCCATATAATTTTATATTATTTATATATTATTTATATATTAATAAAGTTTAAGAACTTGTAACTTATTATAATACCAATATATTAATTCATCATAATATAATCCATTAAATATTTATACAATTTAATGTATATATACTCGTATTGTAATATATATATATATATATAAGGAATTCATATCAGGATGTAACTAAATATTGTAAATGTATGAAAAAATAAAACATATAATATTATATTATAAATGAAAATGTTATTTTAACAACATCATTCTTATAAATAATCGTATAAATATTATATTTTATATATATATACGAGAGTGTATATGGAATGTATGGAGAAAAGTATATTATTATATAAACAGGAAATAAATGAAATTATAAGGAAAATAAGTACCTATTCCTATATAGTCATCAATTATTCTTTAAAAATTTTCCTTTAATTTTGATTTTTCTCTTTATGCGGTGGATATTATGGTTTTCATAAATTTTCTCAAATATTTAATGAATAAACAAATATATATATATATATAATGAAATATATCCAACAATTACACTGCGCGTTGTAAAATAACAGACACACACACACACACACATCATCTTAAAATCAATATTTTTTGAACACTATACCAATATCATACTATACTTAAATTTGCTTAAAAGTGAATTAACACATTTTTTAATTTATATATAAATAATATAAGAAAAATATCTGCTTATGGTTTTTAGTTATCGGCAGCCGGAGAGACCAGAGTGATATTGAATTTTAATCTGCAGTGTACGTGCACTTATGTATCAGACAATAAATATTTATACAAAAATATACAAATATTTTTTATTTGTATATATAATAAAAAAAACAAAAAATAAATAAATAATATAAATTATTTCCTTATTCAATTTTGATTTTTATAATAAATAACAAATAAACAAATAATTAATTTTATCGATAATATAAATTTAATGTAAAAATTACTTATGGGTACATCGCGTCGTAATAAAATATACTCGTATACTAAAAAATAATAGAATTAAAGAAACATTTCGATAAATTGTACATCAAATTGGAACGAATTTTGTTATTGTTACATTCATGCATCCGATTGTCATCTAATATAATGTAATCCAAATTATTATTATAATATGTACTTTTAATAATCATAAATAAACATTAAAATTATAAGTTATGTGTGATTTAAATATTAAAGTAAAAGAATTAATTAATTTCAATGTATAGGTTTTGTAAAGCTTTTAAAAAAAAAAAAAAAGCTCTTCTACTTTTATATCACTTTTTGTATATAGTTGTTGTTAGTTATACATAAAATGCTGTTACATTGTTATACGAAATGGAATTCTGAATTAATTGCACTCATATGTAATGAAATATAATTTATAATATTATAAATAAATACCATATATAGCACCCACACAAAATTGGAAAATGATTTTAAGTTCAACAATTTTAAAAAATTTATTTAACAATTTCATTATTTATTTAATGGTATTTATAAATACATTCAGCCAAATAAGTACCCGGAAATTCTCATTTTTAATTTTCTCTCTGAGAATATTTAAAAAAAATTTTTTTCTCAGGTTGACACAACTGTCAGCCACCATTCTGTGAATTTTTATTGCTATGTGTGATTTAGTTTGCTTACGGCGTCATTAGGAACAAGTCAACCTTTTGTGTGCGTTGCGATTTTTACTATGGATAAAAATATCGATCAAAGAGTTTGTGTGAAATTTTGTGTTTCAAACGAAATTTCTTGTGTCAAAACATTGGAAATGTTGAAAAAAACATTTGGTGATTCAACCATGTCGAAAACTCAAGTTTACGATTGGTATAAATCGTTCAAAGAGGGGCGAGAAGAAGTGAACGATTTGCCACGTTCAGGACGGCCTTCGACCTCTTCAACTGAAGAAAACGTCGACAAAATAAAGGTAATGGTGCTCGAAAATCGTCATAATAGTTTGCGAGAGATAGCCAAAGAAATGAACATGTCTCATGAGACCGCTCGTCATATTTTGGTTGATGTTTTGGGTATGCGGAAAGTCGCAGCGCGATTGGTGCCAAAAGATCTGAATTTTCTTCAAAAAATGAATCGCAGTAAGGTGGCTGAAGACATGCTTGAACGCGTAAATTCAGATCCAACGTTCATCGAACGCATCATAACTGGTGACGAGACATGGGTTTACGAGTACGACATGCAAACAAGTCAACAATCATCGGAATGGCGCGCCAAAAATGAGCCGAAACCGAAAAAACCGCGCCAAAGCAAATCGAAAATCAAGGTGATGCTGACCGTTTTCTTCGATATTCGTGGTGTTGTTCATTCGGAATTCTTACCGGAGGGACAAACCGTCAATAAAGAATATTATCTTGGCGTTATGAAGCGTTTGAGAGAGAATGTTCGTCGCAAAAGACCAGATTTGTGGCGGAACAACAGTTGGATTTTGCACCACGATAATGCACCAGCGCACAAAGCGATCATTGTTAACGAGTTTTTGAACAAAAATTCAACAAATATCATCGAACAACCACCGTACTCTCCAGATATGGCACCATGTGACTTTTTCCTGTTTCCAAAACTCAAATTACCACTTCGTGGAACCCGTTTTGAGAGCATTGAAGACATCAAAACTAATTCGCAACGAGAATTGAAGGCCATCTCGGAATATAGCTTTAAAAAGTGTTTCGATGATTGGATTGTTCGTTGGAAGAAGTGTATTGCCTCAGAAGGGGCCTATTTTGAAGGGGATATAATAAATTTAGATGATTGATAAGTTGTTTGTGTTTTATTTCAAATTTCCGGGTACTTATTTGACTGAATGTATATATGACAATAATCTTTTATCGAAAATTTAAAATCGTATCGAAATAGAATATGTTGTTTGTAATCATATAAACATGGAAAATTGTTTTTAATCTATTTTTGGAAAATTTTCAATTCAAATTTTTTTACCATATAATTTTCAAATCATTCACACCACACACATAGCTCGCGTATTTATTATAAAAATAAATAAATAAAATATACAGTGAAAAACATAACGCAAAAAATTAGTAATAAATAAAATAAATAAATATCGATATTGTAAAAAAATAATAAAATTGTATTGTGGTGAATTTAAAGGACAAATTTGCTTTGAATGCATGGTTTTTTTTTTGTTGGAGTATTTATTGAAATAATATATAATATCGCAATTGAATAAGATCACAACGAACCCGTTGTTGGTACACACAAATGTAATGGTACTGTTAAATGGATCTACATATACCAAACATTCATTCAAATATACATAGTTGAAAAATAACTTCGTATATGGATGTATAAAACAATTAGAGCATCAATTGGTGTGCAATTATCGAAAAGTACAAGATGTTTCCTTATAATTCCATTATTTTTATATATGAGCTCTGCATAATATAGCGAGAGAAAACGTTATTAATCTTTGACTATATATAGTTGTTCAAAGTTATTCCATATATAAAAGAAAAATAATTACCGCAAAGCTAAAAAAAACATTCATATATATATTTTGGGTTATTGAACAAAATCTTGCACAATTTGAGTTGTCTCCATAACATGAAATTTCAGTTAGCTATATAAAAAAATTTAATTGGTATACACACACACATCCCAGGTGTTGTTGTCATAACGACTAAGGTTTGAATATGATAAAGTATAATAATCTTTAAATTGGTAGTTATCACTCCGCATCAACTGCACCGCTATATATAGTATATAAGGTACATGATGTTCAAATAAATGTCCTTGGTATTATTATAGTTACTCTGTGTGCATATACACACACCACCACCACCACCACCACATACCATTTATTTGTTATATCATATCATATTTTTATTTTTTTTTTTATTGGAAATTGTCCAAATTCTAAATAAATTAAATTGATTTTTATTATTTTATTTTACAGTTTAACAACACTATCGTGTATTATAAACAATACCAACATATACACCATACTCTGGTGTTCACACAACACATAAATAACATATATATACTCCGTATAGATAATTATTATAAAAATTTGGTGGAGCAAGATTATTTTTCAATATAAATAATTTTTAATTTAATGTTTATAATATAATAAAATTTTTTGTATAAACAATAATAATGTTTTTTTTCTTTTTGATGTTTTATAAAATTGAAAATAATGTGTGTGTGTGTGTGTGTGTAAATAAATTACTTATATATACAGTGTTTTTTTATGTTTATTATAATTAAATTATAATAAATTAATTAAAATTAACAGATAACAATAGAAGAGTCATTATTTTTAATATTATTCTGCATGTATATTAGTGATAGATAAGCAAAAAAATTAATGAATGAATGATTATTTCATCGAATATTTTTAGGTTTACACAATTTGTTTAACTTTTTTTGATTGTATGTATATTTGCATAAATTGACACATTTATGCTCCGATAATTTGTCCATAAATAGAATATTCAGAGACAGGTGGTACACGGTGTGTGTGCGGCGCAGCATGTATATTAAAGATTCATATATAAATACAATGCCATTATTCAATTAGCTGACGGAATTCGCTTCTCTATATTCATTTGCATGTTGATTTTAAGAAGCAATTTATGACTGGGCAAAAGATAAAGTTCATCACAACATTTCAATTATACGCACACATATAATTTACATGAATAATTCTCTTTGTCTATATATATAAAATGTTCAATTATTCTAAAATTCATATAAAAGCGATATATTTGAATATAATATAGATTAAATAGTTTAGTATAAATTAAAATAATAAATTCACTATAATAATATAATTTAGCCTCAGCCTCTCTATTTATATAATATATTAACAAAGACATTTTTGATGTCTATAACATAAATATTCATATATGCAATAAAATAAATAGTATAGCAAAAAATTAGGAAACTTTGAAAATATATAGTTTTCATAATATATGAAAAAAAAGGGAATGTTGAGATGATAAAACTATAAGGGAGTTTTACTATTACTTGTAATATTATTTTTTATATATTTTTTTCTTAAAATTATGAATACATAAAAACGTGAATGTAAAATATAACGCATATAAAAAAAAAAAATATCCTAACCCATATTACAATAAACCAAGGATCAGTCTAAAAGTTTTTGCTATATATATATTTTATCATTTTTAGTATATTCTAATATATATGATTTTCTAACGTGTCCTAAATCAATTTTCTTGCAAAAATAAATATATGAAATTATAACTTTTATATTTAATCAATCAAAAAAAAAATGACTTTCTAATATAGGCATCTGCGTTAATAGCCATTGACTGAGCTAATATTATGAGCCGCAAATTGGACAGTAATTATTGTGCAACGGTCAAAAAATATATAAAGAACAATCGGTTTTAAATTTGGTGAACATACTAACCGTAACGATATTGCGGAATATAAATTGTTTGCTATTATTATATAAATAAAAACTTTTCGAGTCACCATCGTCGTCAGCCTTTTTAACATATATCAAAACAAAGAATTTTTAGCACAGTACATATAAAAAATAATGAATATGTAAAACATATTTTCATATTGTATGAATTGTTTGTGTATTTTTTTGCCTTATACCTTCATTAATTTTAAAATAAAAAACAATGTAAAATATATAAATGTTATGTTTTCATAATAATTTCATTATATACTTCCAAAATGATGTGTTAAAATGTTTCTCCTTTTTTTTTTTTTCTTTCAAATGTCAAAAAATCCTTATTTTGGATATATGTTACATATATTTTTATTTATACACATACTATATACGATATATATATACGAATATGTGTCAAAGTCATATCAACTAATATATAAAAATTCAAAAGTTTAAATAATATATGTTGTAGAAGATGGAATGATGATGATCAATTTACCTAAAAGTGTTTAGGTTTTATTCAAATTTATTAAAATTCTATCGCAAGGCTTACTCTGAATTATAATTTGTTCATTTATGAAATGAGAAAGCGTGAATATTTTTATAGTCTTATATAAGATTAACAATGTTTCTATTATACACAAATCACACCACAACCTAAATTATATGCTCTCTCATAGTTAAAAGAATAATTGAATGAATAAAGCTTTTAGAACATATAATTACAAATCAATTGGTGATAATTACGCAAAATACAAAATAATTTACCAAAAAACTTAAGTGTAATATGTTTACAATAATTAACATATATATATATTATATGGAAGCAATTCAACAAACACATGAAAATATTACTACAATATTATAAAAATTTACATAATTTATTAAATATGTTTTTATTTATTATATTAAATCATTTAATTTCACATCAGTTTAATATTTATAATGAAAATGATATATATTAATTTTATAATAATATATATGACAATGTGTAATTATATAATTTGTGCGTATATGATTGTTAAAAGATAAATTTTGACACACAATATTAATATACAGAGAGAGTTAGATGTATATTCATATTTTCTACAATATATATCCAAATACAAATTACAATAAGAACATAGCTTAATAATAGGCTATATATTTAAATATATAATTATATATATTAAATATGCATAAATTTATATAAATTCGATTCTATAAAATATACAGTAGGTGGCCGTTGAATTTGGTAAATCGTCGTCCGCATAGAAATATATGCGATTCTGCACGCTTGGAAGCGGAACGTGTGCCAATATATATATATAGATACAACAATGTCTATATATTTACAAAGATGTAAAAAGTTATTTAATTAACTTTTTTAGTTAATACAACAAATTCTTGCATCAAAAAATTTATATATTAAATACATTGAAATAAGGCATCTTTGTTTTTTGTATATAATTTAATTATATCTTTGGTATATAAATCTTTAGGACTATTTTTTTTTCTATTTAATTATAAAAAAATAATCGTTTCATCTATCGCTTCGGTTTTTTTTTTTTTTTTTGTATTTAAATATTAATGTTACCCACTTTCATAAGCCGGTAAATAATACTACGTAAAGGTTATACATACATCTAATGACAATAAAACCAAATCAGAGAACCAACAGATTAAAAGTAAAACTTTATATAAATATATATGGTATAAAATGTAAAAAAAAAATGATAATATATATTAGAAATGGTTTTTGTTACGTGTGTGTGTTTATAATTTCATATATGGTCGTACCCTTAAAAGTTTAAACATTTAATATCAAAAACCACTTAGCATCGCATACGAGTATAATCTGTACATATAATATATATTATATACGTAGTACATTACATTACACATTTGAGTGTAACATAAGAGCTGCTACACATATATATATATAATATAAGAAGCTTAACTATATATTATTTTTATTTACATATACATATATAAAACTTGAATGGAATTTATAAATTTATATAATATTTAACATTTTTTTGTTAAAAGTATTTTATGTAAAAGTTTATTTATTGTATATGTGTCGTATATGAAAATATTTGCTGTAAACAAAGCTATATATATAGGAAGTATATAGGAAGAGTAAACTATATATGGATAGAGAAAAACAATCCAATTGGATAACATTTAACATATATTTGCTAATCAATTTGTAGAAGATCCACCATATAGCAGATCAATTTCCAAAATTCTCTTAAATGATATATTTTTCGCTATTTATTGCATTAATATAATCGCATATTTTTCAACAGTGTTAAAATTCTTATATACGGTTTTTCATACTTTTTAAAATTAAATTTTTTAATACTTATATACTTTTGAATTTTTATCTAATACAATTGAAATTTGATGATGAGAAATCAAACTACAAAAAAAAAAAAAAATGGTTTCAAACGGTTTTCTGTTGTGATATGGTGGTACATCACTCCGATAGATGCCAATGGTCTGATAAAATTGATTTTCAATCACACTGCGACTGTACAAAATGGAACGATTGCTAAAAAAAATGCATTTCCTGTATTAATTCTCCACATAATATTGCTTCGTATTTTCTAAAGCATATATAAAAATCAATCAATCATTTTCATCATCAATGTTTTAAAGGTGCGCAAATGCTGTGAATACACAACAACCTGAAATTCGTCATTACATTACATTGAAATTCTATATATAAATTACGAAAAATATGCATAACCATATATTTAATTGATAACGCTCTGTTTTATCAAAGGTCAAAAGTGCTACAAAAAAACGCTTCTTTTAATTGGTTTATGTGTTCTGTGAATGTGCCAGTATATACGGTCGGTCGCGTTTAATAAAGAAACATTATATATTATGTTATATTTCAAAAATACACGTTGTGAAAAAATTAAAATTGATTTTAATTATGTTATATATGCGACACGATGCTAAAATACAGATTACATTTTTAAATCTGAGAGGTTTAAATGCGGCGTCTCTTAAGTATACATTTAATTTATAAAATAATATTAGGTATATATTTATATAAAATAAATAAACAATTTATGAGAAAAGAAAATATTTTTCTTTATGGTTTATTTTATTTAATTTTTTTTTTCTTTGAACACTGGGCACATACCACGACACACACACACACACACCAAAACACCGGAAAACAAACATCTTCATTGATTCTATTTAGTAATAAAAAAAAATACCAACAAAATTATAGTTATATATATTTGAAATTAAATTTAATTTCATGACTGGGTGAATAATAATAATGTTTGATTTTTAAATACCATATAAATCGCATCCACACAGATGGATGTGGAAGAGTAAATGCCAAGTAACAATACTAAAACAAAGATTTTCTCTTTAACATATGAATATAATAATTATTTTGCAAACAGCATCGTTATTATGAAAATTTTTTTTGTAATTTTTCTGAATATCCTTCAAACTATAATATTAAAAAAAGAGGGATATATTTATGGTAGGTGTGATTTTATATGAAAAATGGTGACATACACTTGAAAACATTGCATCTATGACACATCGCATTTCTGTGGTATATATATATAAACACAAATCATAAGATTTATTATTAGATTTCCTCAAAAAAAAAGAAAGAACCAACCTGTACAAATTGTAGATAAAAATACCTATATATTTACAAAAAAAAAAAAAAAACAAAGGAACACTTAATTTCACAAAAGGAATTTTATTATTTTTTCCCCATTTCCTTTTTAAAAAAAAATAACAAAATTTATATTATACACCTACAATAAAATGACAATATAAACAAAATAATAATAGATAGAGTATATCCCATCCATATATATATGGTAAATTTAAATATTATGTATTAAATAGAGAATTATACGACAACCATTTAGAATTTAAACTAAAAGTTTTGCATATAAATGATACACTTATATAAATTTTAAAACAAAAGGAAAATTTAGTATAATATCTATATTTACTTATCCATAATATTTATTGTTCTATATCTATTGCATTCCGTACACATTTAATATATATACGTGTATATGCTAATAATAATAATGTCTTGTTACGTATACTACGTATACAATTTAGTAGTTTGAATTAGATATATCCATATAACATATACATATATTTGGGAAATAAGTTACAATGATACATGTCCGTATTTATTTTACATGTGAACAATATACAATAATATAGAGAAAGAGTTTTGTATTTATTTAAATGACCATAAAAACGTTTCCATTATTATATAATAACCGAAAGTATAAATTCTATATTTATAATACAATAATATATTATTTGAGAAAAAATTAAGTTAAGTTGTGAATTTATATAAACATTTTTAAGGTCTATAGTTTGAAACAAAAGTTATACGCCTTATATATAGTCTACAACAACAAATACTATATAAAATATACAATTGTTTTACCATTATAACAATATATTATATTATGAGATAACATCAATTTAATCCATGTTATATATTATATTTATATATATAATTAACCTAGATTAGATAAATTGATGCAATCCCTTATAATAATGTACATATACTTTCAAATAAAATACTCGCGCACAGTGGCTGAAATCGGTATATTTTTATATAGAGTTATTCTATACTATATTCGATGATCAAATTCAATCTGAAAAATTTACATATAAAATATTTTCAGTACAATGCGACTTACCGTTTGTTCGTTTATTTGGAATAAAAATATATGATATTTTTGAAAATATATGGTGTTAAATATTATACTCAAAGACAAACAATATCTATCTGTATTAAAAATAACGAAATCAATGAAATATTTACTTTGCGATAATTGCAAACCAATTGGTAAATTTGTTATTTTATATATAGTATAATCCCTCATGCGGTGTAATTTACCAACTTGATTGTATATAAGTAACATGACTTTAGTATATAAAATTATGTACATAATAATCAATGTCACACTAAAATATAATACAAGAGAACTGTATATATAACAGGTAGGAAATCCGTATATATAGTATGCAGTAGCATTGACCTATATAGATTACAATTTTGAGGTAAAATTCAAAAATTTAAATTCACAAATAAATCGTAGTCCACACTAGAATAGAAGATCACATACTGAAGTATAAACAAACTGATCTATAGAATTGGTAAAACAACCAAATTAAATTAGAAACGAAATTCAAGAGCCGTAAACAAATTCATTTCCTGCAAAGTGTCATCATAAAAATCGCTTATTAAAATTTTTCATTGAATAAATCTATCTTTATGTGCGTGCAAAAAAGTGGTTACACACCATTCATCATCATACCGATTCCATTGTGCGTTCGGAAGACTTGCGTTTTATACAATTATAAATATAGGAAAATATTATTATCAATATATATAGAGAGTTCAATAAATGGTTGTTAAATATTGATTTTCGAGATTTATCAGATTGTCTTGCATATAGTGCGGCGTTACAATAAATATATATTTACGCACTATAACAATAAATATTATAATCAAAATATATAATAAAAATTTGAATGCATTCATTCAAATGCGAGTATACTCGTCGTACGTTATTGAAAATTTAATTTAAAATTTTTCCATATAATTTGATTTAAATTGCTATTTGCATAGGAAAATTATGAGTATATATATACGATTGAATATAAATAAATAGGGAGATACATAATAATATTATGCAAAAGTGGTAAAAGTACTAGTATTTGAACACTACTTATCCATAATTATATATATATAGTGTCATTGTCAAATGTTTGGATTCCATTCTGTAGGGTGATTTTTCACTCAAAGATGAATAACAATCGCATGTCGTTGAAGTTGATGACACCGAAATCGATGCGCGTCATAATACAATACGTGAGATTGTATATACAATATATATAGAGAATCTCGTAATATAACAAATATAGTGAAGTGGTTTCCTTACAAAAATCAAAATATATAGGACTAAAATATATACATTTTTATATACAAACAATTTAATTTCACCAAAAAACATAAAATAATTTACACAAAATCACTCTTTTTTTTTTTCTCTTTATCAAACAATCAATCTTTGTTATATAGTTTTTATTTTATTTTCCTGTTTTTAGTTTGATCCCCACACATTTGAACGAAAAAAAAAAATACAATAAATATCGAACGCATGTTTTTTACTTTTTTATATTTATTGGTGCTGTGCAGAAGGACACTGATTGATTGAAGGTCATTTAGTTTCATGGTTGATGTTAAAATCATGTACACACATATATATACGTACGTACGTACGTCTATACAAATCCTTAATATATATTTATTGTCGAACAAATTCTTTTAAATTATTTTATTTTATATACACATATACCCCAAAACTTCTTTTATATTATAGTATTAAAATTCAAATATATTACATATGCACACGCATTTATACATATTATATTTTTATATTATTATTTAGATTTAAAAAAAAAAACACTGTTTTAGTGTTTTGGATACATGGATTATATGAGGCAATTTTTATATAATTATGTGTACATCTAAATACGTAAACGGTATGGTACATATATTGAATTTAGAATTGAAAATATATTATGTATATTATTAAGTGATAAACGAATATACAAATGAAGGTTACCTTATAAAATTATATTGTATATATGGAATGGATATATTCATATAGGAAGAATGGCAAAAGAAAAATAATACTGTATCATTTATTTAACTTAAAATATTCCTATATAAGTGGATTTAAACAAACATTTATTTCAGCGCACCAAACATATATTTATTAGACAATACACAACATAGTGAAATACATATACAACTACCTTAATTTATATAAATTATATATAAAAAGAAGAAACTTTATGAATAAATTTTCGAATTTATATTATATTATTTATTTTATATACACAAAAATATACAATTTTTAAAATAAATACAGTCTCGGTTCGAAAAAATTACGGAAAAGACTTTCTATTGTATATATAGTATATGTGGATGTGGTGAAGCCAACTATTGACTATATCTTGAATCGATCTCAATAAACTATCAATATAATATATGTTTTTTTTGTGGGTCGATCGAAAAATTAATTAACACGTTAATCGCCATGTCAGTCATATGTGTCTGACGCTAAGAAGTTCTACATGTGCCAAGTCAGACATATATGTCTGACGTACGCGATTTGGTAGAAGAAATTTTTGTCGAGAAAAAAAGTATTAATATAGGGCAATGTCAGTCATATATGTGTGACATAAAAAATAGTGTTACACTTGATACATTTTTAACTAAATTATCTAATAAAGTTACCATGGCCCATGTGAAAATTTTTCTGATATTATCGTGGCGATTAACGTGTTAAAAAAGGAACAAAGAACTATATATAACATTAAATTTTTGATTAAAAGGTTATATCGAAACGTTTGCTAGAAACAACGTATGGCAAATCAATCAAATTTTATATTCAAAATAAATTATAATTTTTAATTTGATAACAAAGAAATTAAATAATTGAAAAACTCTTGTATATAGTGACAAACGATCACTATATATATATATAAATCACTAATAATAATAATTATAATAACAGATTTGATTTTAATTAAAATATAAAGATTATAGAATGTAAAATGATATATACAATAGATGAAAACAAATTCTGAAATATTTCGGATCCGAAAAAAAAAAACATTAAAAATATATTGAATAAGATAACATCTGATATGCACTTAATAATAATAACACTTTATCTTCATATATATATATATAAATATTACATGTATAAATAATACTATACATAACCAATTTACCAATATAACACATCTGATGCTTAACTATATACGAATACACTGTATGGTATGGTATATGGTATATAATATATTTATAATTTAACACACATAACTTCTTCTTCTTCTTATTCTTCTTTATTTATATAAAGATTACATTATATACAAACAGAGTTATATAAATACCTATGTACCATATATGTATGTTATATAAAGAATTGTTATGTACACACATACCTATATATAAATAATATATAAATTTCCTGTATCTTTTATATAGAATACTTTAATAAACTCTTATATTACATAAATATTATATGTGATGTTGTTCTTGCATATAACATAAATATATAGAAGGTATACGAGAATATATAGAATTAAGTTATATTTATAAGTTATATACGAGTATATTAATTATATAACTTATGTTATATATATTGTTATTTGTATATAATATATAACCCGCACATTATATAACTTTTTTCTACTTCGAATAAAAATACACATATATTTTAGAGAAGAGTATTTATTTATAATAATGGAAATAATTTCGTATACAATTTTCAATTTAACTTTAACTTTTGATGATGATGGGTTATCTTTATATAAGCATAAATTTTTCTGGACAGTATAACAGGTGTAAAACGACTTAAGTAATATTTACATTCACCGAACGGACAACACAAATTCGTTAAATTACTCCGTAAATTATTATAATAATTAACAATTCATTCTATATTATGGTTTGAAATTTAGTTTCGGTATAGATAATTTATTAGTTAAATTATGGGTGAATCTCTCCCGTTTCTGATATCAATAAATGCTAATTTTATCAAATGAGTAATTTTCCGTATGAAAACCCGAAATGAATATAAACTACACTGAATCACCACAAATATATAAATACTATTATGCAAATAACTATATATGGAGTCGTTTACCAGAGATTGATGAAAGTTTGACTACTGTAGATATCTTATATTTTTCCTATTTGGACGAACATGATTCGTTCAATCGTATATACAATCACAGTTCGATCTACCCTATATACACAAATATATTTTATAAAGTCTTTTAACTATAATCTATAATCATCTTATATTATATAAATGCAATTCTCTTTGAAGAATATAAATATATATAACATTTGTTTTATTTGTTTTTTTTTTGCAAAATTGAAAAACAAAAAATGATGACATATGGATTTGAATAAAAGAATAGTAGTTTAAGAATTGTTAAATTTTGTTAAAAAAACATTAAACTTTTATATAGATTTAATTTATTTTTTAATCTATAATCTCCTTTTAGCTGCGCACACGGATACACAATATATTATTATATTTATTTATATTAAAATCTTGTTTCACAGCATTTAAATATAGAATTTGTTGAGATGTCTGGAAAATATGGGTTTTTTTGGCGTCGATGAATTCGTCGGAATTTGGTTCAAATCTTTTACCGCATATACATTTTCCTGTTGGAGGGCGCGGAAGTCGCTTGATGTCAAATCTAATGAAATAATTGAGATGAGGATGAGGCAACAATTCATATAAGATAATTTGTGGTCATGGTAAATGGCGGTAATTTATGATCCGATGTACAATTTTACAATTCGTAAATTATTTACAAAAAGAATATATAGACTTTAGTTAAACCTTCCCAGATCATCATTTCTAAATGCGGTCGGGTTTCTGCAAAATGAAGAAGTCTGAGAGCTATACACCACCGAAATGGTATATTCCCCGAATTCAAGAATACTGAACATGTAAATTATGTTTTTATTTCTTTAAGTTACTTCACCATAATATAATATATAGAAATATAAAATTTAACCATTTATGTGATACGATTTTGATTATATATATCATATATAAAAAAAAATATAACGTCAGTGATTTCAATTTGATTAAATTCAAATTTGATGAAATATTTTTTATTACTCTATACGAATTTATTACATAAATTTATATATAATAAAATCATGTAATAGATGATTCTCTACTCAAAAATTTCGAATTTATTAAATTTATAAAATCTAATAAAGAAATTGAATCCATTCGTGCGTGCGTAAAACCTATACATATTTATAACGTTTAATTTAATGTATATAATATTATAAAAGATAACCGAGTGTATGTTCTGTAAGCTCATTATAAATAAATTTCTATTATTGTACATTTTTGTTTCATAAAAAATCTTTTAATTTATTAATTAGAAATCACACGTAAAAATACTACCGTGTGACATAATTACTCATAAAATTTTAATTTTAAATGCAAAATAATATGCTAATCATAATAATAATAATAATGATATTCTTGAAATATATATATATATTTTAATAGATTAAATTCCTAAAGATGTAATCTTATTAAAAATGATGAAAGAGCATGTTGAATGAATTGATAATTTTATTATATATATAAAAGGTTTTCCATAAGAGAGACACGCCTATACGCATATTTGACAACATTTAATATAAACATCTTGTTAAAATATATAGAATTTTCATATTTTCAAATTTAATCATTTACACAAACATGAACAACACAATGCATTAAAATTATTAAAACTTAACATTGTAAATGTTGTTAATGATTATTGAACAACATATAATTACAATTATATATATTGTATAATGAAAAAAATTATGTTAACTGGTAGTGTTATTGAAAATATCATTTTAATACCTAACGAAGAAGTCATATGACTTATTTTTTTTTTTTTTAAGACATATTTTGCTCCAAGTGGAGCTTTATGTCATCCAATAAACCTTTCATTACAAGCAAGTTGGTAAATTGTTCGGCATGGGAGTATATAACAATTTACCAATTGTACTGTAATTAACGAAAGATACATGTTTTTTTAAAATACTATTATTTTTATATGGGTGATTACCCCATAGTTATGTGTGTGCAGACATTGTTAATTTTTGAAAAGCGCGTCCAACACCATATTTTCAAAGATATTCGTTTTTCTTTTTTTATTCCATCAACGAACAAATGGTCAACCAGCAGAAAAATTTTAGTATTAAAATAAATACCGAAAAATTTCCTATCAAAAATAGTGGATATATTTCATGATTAATAATATATATTTCGGTACTATGCAACTGCACTACTGAGTATTTTTGTTTATGACTTATGATGTTATGACTTTATTAATGAAAAAACAAAAATTTATCCATATAGTAAAAATTTACGACGATAGTTGTTGTAAATTGAAATCAAAACTTAACGTATAAAAAAAGTATTTATGTGAAATTCATCAAGAAATATTCTATTTTATTGTATAACTTTGATTTTATTAATTTTTATATAAAAAAAGAACTCTATAGATATTATTTTGAAACGTCTATAAATATTTTAACATAACAAATGCAAACACAATTTAGGAATTTTAATATAAAATTTGAGCGAATTATATTATATTTATATATAAATAAAGGTTTGTCTGTATTTATCTTATATTTTATACATACACATTGAATATAATTAAAAGTAATTGGTATAAATTTTTGATTTGAATAAATAATAAAATTCGCATAATAAAATACATATGAAAAGTTTAATTAACTTTATTTATATTATAAAGTATCGTATGTAATTTAAATAATGAATTGCACATATTATTATTAATGAATAAAATTTATATATTTTTATTATTTTATGTTTATTGTGGAACTATATATATAAAGAAAATGGGAGATATATACTAATGGAATTATGGCATATATATATATCACACAAAGGTACGATTTGTCTTTTGGCCATAAGAACATTTCTCCCATATATACATAGACCTGGTACAAGACAATTTTGAATTATTTTAAATTGCCAAAATCTAATGTTATTAATTTATTGTTACTGCAGTGTATTTAAAATATTGAGTTTATTCTTCATGTTATTTATTATAATTTCAAATTTAAATATATATTATTGAAGTATATACCTACATCAAAATCAAAGTGTATTTAAATTTTTTGTCAACACTAACAATTTAAGTTTTTATGGAATTGTTGAGGTGTATTTATATAAATAAAAATTTTTCAAGATTGTATAAATTATATTTGTTATATTATATACAAAAACAATTATTTATATAGGAATACTTGAATTTAAAATTATTTAATTATATATATAACATCGCAGTGCATAATATATATGATTTAAGGAAATAGTTAATGTCTTCCAGCGATTACAGCATAAATTATATATATATGTACCAAGAAAAAATATGAAAATAATGATAAAAATGTTAACAATATTATAAGATGGTATATCTTTATCTCTAAAATTTAAGAATTAAGTAATAAAAATGATAAGAAAATAAATTATTTAAACGTGATGAATACAATTTGTCTTTACTACCTAACCTCTTATATATATACTATTTTATGTAAATAATTATATAATCTATTGTACCTGGAAAAACACATAACATATACAATATATATATATAGAACATTTTCCATTTAAATTATATTGTATATAGTCTTAATTTAATTAAAGTATTTGAAACTATATATACAAATGATAGTATGTTATATGTATATTTATATATAAGATTATATAGGTATATATAACAATATATATATATATATTGTATATAAAAGGAAGGAAAAAGTCACTTAAAAAATTTAATTAATTTACAAGTACGTGATTGTTTGTTATAAGTATTGTAACCTGATGGTAAACGTTTATACTTTATATATATATAAATTTATTATTGTATAAAAATATATTTGTTAATTTTTATATTACTCGTATACATATCTAGAAATATAAAATCACATATAACATAATTTCATACAATTATAAATATTTACTATTCATAATGATTAAAAAATTGTACGTATGTGTTTAAAATAAATGATTTACATCACGAATTTTACTGAATCTGACTTGAAATAAGTTTTTTTAATAAGTTTCTTTAAAATGTATACTCACGATATGATTTTACATATATTGATATATATATATAGATAGATCAAATTGTCTAGATGCTGCTCAATTTGAATGAAATTATATATGCGAAATTACAGTTTTGAATGTGGGATTATATACAATATACAAAATATTTTCTGATATCATCTCTTGTTTCGTGCAGTTGTTTCTAACATAAAAAATTCCAAATATGAACTATAAGACATTAATAGTTTTAGATGGAAACTTGTTAGAGGAAATTCAACTTTTTATAACAACCACATATGGCATATTTATAATATGGATGAATTAGGCCAAACAACAACATCAAGTTTTGATGGTATCGAATTTCAATAGAACTATATTCAATCAGCGGTTAACGAGAATTTTCGCAGGAATATTATATAACTTACTATGTAAATTTTTCATAAAATTTCATTGGATGCAAAATAAAGAAAAAAAAAAAATTCTCAGTCTTAATCAATCAATTGATGAGAAAAGTGTTAGAAAATATATACTACCGTCGTAAATGCGTGTGCATAAATAAAACATTTAATTATTTATATACAACTGACTGACGATTTTATATATAATCAATATATCTAATAATGTGAAATAAACTATTTATATTATTAATTCAAATTATTACATTTTCCTATAGTTGAACAACAACAACATATAAAAAAAAAGAGTTAAATAAAAAGGGTTATATAAAAAGATCTTGCTTATACAATATTATTATTGTTGTTCTTGTGTGCGTGAATTAAATTCTATTTCTAATATGAAAAATAAATATATTTATTTATAAAGGTTTATTTAGGATAAGCATTTATCAATCAATTTGATAAATATGCATAGAAATAAAAATATACTATTTTCAATCACAAATCAGTGTGTCTCTATGTGTTGTGTTGTGTATATTATTTATTATTTATAAAGCAATTGACTTTTTTTCTTTTTGAAAGGTTTCACCGATTTATAATTAAAGAAGCCGACACTATGTTTTTTGTTTTTATTATTTTGATTTCGTTTCGATATATTAATAAATAATTTGACTTTTATTTTTCCTTTTTATATATCATATATTGATTTAACACATTGACCGCCTTGTCAGTCAACCGTGACTGACACTGGAATAGTCCAATGGGGCTATGTCAATCACCAGTGACTGACACTGAGTACCTACTTTAACTTGCCATTCAGTGCTGTTAGTCACGAGATTTGTGTGTTAAACGTTACTGGGGATTGGCTGAAGCGGCCCTTCCGCATATTACATAAAAATCCTCATAATTTTCCCATAAAAATGCATCAAAGTAAATTAAATAATCATATCTCTACATAATTTATTAAATATAACTTAAAAACAAAGAATGTTTTTTTTTTTTACATTTTATGAAAAAACTTGTTGGGCGGAGAATGTGTTAAGTTAATTTTTTTTAATATGTTGTCACAAAAAATAACATATTGGCTTTACAATATATATATATTTATATATTATATAACCCGTGTAGCGTCAACTGTTATAGCTACTAATAATTTATTTATGTAGTGTAAACCGATGTTATAACAAACTGTTAAAGTTTCATATGACATTACCTTCGGTTTAAGCCAAAATAGAATGCATTAGGTGCCACGGAACTTTTTTTGTGTGTCGACCGAAAATTGTATGTATTTCCTTCATTGTTTGGCAAAGAAAAATTTTATATATAATTTATTGTTAATGTGTTTTTACGATAATATATTAACCCTTACATGAAATTATTACCATATATTTATGGGCGCATAATTTATACATAAACAAATTTAATTAATTCAATTTAAATTAAACAACAATACACAAAAATCTATGTTACAATTGATACAGATTTAACAAACATTTTCTATTTTTCATTTCGTTATACGCGCCTATACAATAATTGTCGTTAACCATATAATAAATATGTAATTTAATGATAAATCGCATATGAATATGTATTTTAATAGATTTGTATATCTGATGCGAATAATATTTTGAATAATATTAATAATAATAATAATAATAATAATAAGTTTTTATCTATACGGCTTTAATATATCTACCACTTATATTCATTTTTGAAATAATCTATATTGTTTATGTGTGTGTGGTATTACATTTAATATACGTTATATCTATGTTTATTATTTATATAGACAGCGTCTATATATTTATGATATATACACTATTATTTATCCAAATATTTATTTATATATTCATTTATCAGTAATATATGTATGTTTTGTTTGTAGGATACATAGGATAAGGTGTATATATATATACTAACAATAAGTTATATCGTTATTATTTACTACTGTATTTTGAATTATGGCATCATATAGATATAATACAATAATATACATTAATAAAATTGTATATAAACATTTGCATTCATAATTCTTACTTTGTATAAATTGAATAAATTTATGGTGATTAATGTTTTGTGGTAATGGGAAAACTAATTTATAAACATAAACATAAACATAAATATATATACAATATTTATATATTGTTTATGTTTATAGATTATGAATTATGTGCAGCATCGTTTTATATGTATAGAAAAATTTTATCTATCTGCATATTACATACGAAGCATTCCGTTCAAATTATGCTATTTTATGATGTACAAAATATATATACAATTATTGTATATATTTATTAGAACGTTATTAGATATGCCGACTGGTTACACTATATATTACATATCTGTCATCAATCACATTTATATATAATTTAAATTTCTGTATATAAATAATATTGTATTAAACATAAATTCTTTGTAATATATTATTTGCCGCTTAAATTAATTATATATTAAAGTTTTAATAAAATATCGTATATGACTAATATTGTATATATGAAAAAATAAAAGAATGTAACTCAACACCAACAAAATTTATCAAATGTTTCCACATTCCATTGTATATATACATTCATCGGATACGTTAAAATATAAAAAAAGTGGTGTGTTTTAAATGTAATAATATATTTTTATTGATATTTAAATATTATTTCGCATATAGACACATTTGCGCCGACCAATAAATCTTTGTTTATAAATATTTTGGTTTTAAGAAAATTAAAATTTTCCAATTTTGATAGATTGAGTATTTGGTCAAAAAATAATAAAATATTGTACAGAGACTTTATTTTACACAGTATTTATATATATATATTTTAATGGTGCATTTAAATATGTATTATTGGACGGACAATAAAGTGCTGTTCATATGGAATACGAATTGGTCTGGTTTTGTATGCGATAAGATATTTTTCCGGATAGCTATAGTAATAACAATATCAAAAATCATATTTGCGATTAAATACACATGCGATGCGATGTTTAAAATGGATTTTTTTCAACAAAAAATTTAATAATTTATTTTCTTATTATTTTCGATATTTATGTGCTCATGCAAACATGTGTTCTCAGTAAATTTGATGGTAATTTAATATCGTATTTTAATTTGTTGATTCATCTCATAAAATAATTACAAAAAAATCATTCGTTTGTTCGTGTTGTACAGTACAATATATGAACAGCACTTAAGTTAATCCAGAGAGTTAATCAATAGTGAAAAAACGTAATACATAACATTTCTATATAATTGAAATTCTTATATACAAAGTAAAATAATTGCCCTAAAATATATATATTATATTTTTTATATAACAAAGACGTTATATATATTAATATAGCTTAAAGTTTATTGCCTTGCTTTTTTATGGTTATACATCCAAATTAATATATATAAATATGAGTATTATAAATTAAATGTCAAGCAAGTAATAATCATGAAATGTCAAATAATAAACCATTTACATACATAAAAAAAAAAACATAATTAATCAAATATAGAGTTGTAAAGAAAAGCAAATGAGGTGGTCAAACCCAAAATGTTTGAATAAATCATTAAAATTCATTAGAACATAGAAAATAAAAAAAATTTATGAAAATCAAATAAATGAGTTTCCATTGAAATAAATTAACATTAATAAATTTATATATGTAGATCAAATTGATTTCATGTACCGTGTTATCGTATATATATATATATAATAAGATTTTGTTGTGGATCTGGATATATATATTGTATATAATGAACTTACACATAATTATCCTAATTTATATTTATTATTTTTTTTTGTAATGTATAAATGTTAAAAATATATATAGCCGAAATAAGCTTTTGTATATATGTTTTGTCATCAAAACTTGGAAGTATATATGGTATATAAACTGCGATATAGATGTATATCTCAATCAATCAGTATACGAGTGAATAGATATTTGCATCAAAAAAAATATTTTACCTGTTATATTTTCCCATTCTCCGTACGTATTTTCCTGCATTTACATATTTTGAATATTTATTTGCGTATATAAATATATATGGACTTTAAAAAAAAAGACACACACACAAACACACCATTCTTAGAAAGGATATAACCCTCATCATAAACAATATATATATATGGTATATCTGTTAAATACAACAATATATATACGATATATGAGTGGGTCGAGGATATAATCGAAAACTTTACAATATCTTTGATTATCATCATATATTTTATATTACAATATACATTTTTTCTTTGTATAGTTATTATTTTTATTTTGTGTGGTGGTTGTGTTTACTTTTGTGTTCTATTTTTTATTTTTGTTTTTCAAATTTACATAATTTAAAATATCGATTCAAAATAAAATAAAAATAAAAAATGTATAAAAACAAATTACACACCTCTAGTTATAAACTACATTTATGCGTTTTTGAGCTACTGTGTATATAATGTGATTTTGACCATTTTTAAATTTAACTAGTAGTTTCAATCATTGTCAGCAAAACAGTTGTTGCCGAATTATTTGAAAGATCTATATAGTAACGGATCAATATAATATACATATATAACTCACGTATAACCCATAATAATTTCCGGAAAATTTAATAGCTGACACACACAGTTTGTTTTTTCATGATATGTTCCCCGCATACTTTTAACACGAAAAACCCATATTCTATATATTTAAAACATTGATTTTTATAACAATTAACATATATACCAATTCAACGAAAACTTTCTTCCGCATTCAATGTTGTTCTGCTGCGCTCTATTATCATTTCAACAATATATCATATAATCGTAATATATATATATATAAAATATATAGACATTCTAATTATTTCAAAATGTTGATCAAATATATATATGTACGTGAAATTATTCAAAGGTTATTTATATACATGTAATAAATATATCCCTGCATCAAATCATATATTTTATATATACCCTTAAATCTATATATATATATTTATGTTTGTGTACGAGTATATTATATATTATCATATAATAGTATATTTTTAGTACATGTACTACGGTTACGGTCACTAAACATTCTAACATCATTATCGAGCCACACATTTTCTTTTCTATATATATGATGGTATATGTATTGTGTATATTTTACTACGTTTATGTTCAAATCTCAGTCGAAGAAATAAGTATTATTAATATTATTATTATTATTATTATTATTATTATTATATGTTTGTGTCATTTTTTTTTATCAATATTATATCACAAGGTAACCCGTCAGCTAAAATAAAAATTAATTTATTAACTTAACTCAAATCTGAAAAATTTACAAAATATTCTGATTTTCTAGTAGAAGAGGTTTTGGCTTGAGTTTCCATATATTTACAGTCAGAAAACTACTTTGTCCATACAATACTATATCATAAATTTTTTACGATATCTATGACATTGCATGAACAATTCATATTGGTAATTTACTCAGTACGGAACAATTGTATTTTTATTATGTTTTTATTGTTAAACTTTGTAAAACGTTTATATAACGTCCCGCACACATATTCGCTTTCTGATTTCACAACAAACAAATACGACAATTAAGTTAAGTATAAGCCTCGTGTATAAATTTTCAATTTTTAAAGACATATGTACCACCGGCGTGCGTATATATTCACATTTGAGAACAACTCTTATTTGAAATTTCAGTTATTTTATATAAAAGATCATTACACGACGAACGAAAGGGTATACCCCCGTAAAGAAATATACATTCAGCCAAATAAGTACCCGGAAATTCTCATTTTTAATTTTCTCTCTGAGAATATTTAAAAAAAATTTTTTTCTCAGGTTGACACAACTGTCAGCCACCATTCTGTGAATTTTTATTGCTATGTGTGATTTAGTTTGCTTACGGCGTCATTAGGAACAAGTCAACCTTTTGTGTGCGTTGCGATTTTTACTATGGATAAAAATATCGATCAAAGAGTTTGTGTGAAATTTTGTGTTTCAAACGAAATTTCTTGTGTCAAAACATTGGAAATGTTGAAAAAAACATTTGGTGATTCAACCATGTCGAAAACTCAAGTTTACGATTGGTATAAATCGTTCAAAGAGGGGCGAGAAGAAGTGAACGATTTGCCACGTTCAGGACGGCCTTCGACCTCTTCAACTGAAGAAAACGTCGACAAAATAAAGGTAATGGTGCTCGAAAATCGTCATAATAGTTTGCGAGAGATAGCCAAAGAAATGAACATGTCTCATGAGACCGCTCGTCATATTTTGGTTGATGTTTTGGGTATGCGGAAAGTCGCAGCGCGATTGGTGCCAAAAGATCTGAATTTTCTTCAAAAAATGAATCGCAGTAAGGTGGCTGAAGACATGCTTGAACGCGTAAATTCAGATCCAACGTTCATCGAACGCATCATAACTGGTGACGAGACATGGGTTTACGAGTACGACATGCAAACAAGTCAACAATCATCGGAATGGCGCGCCAAAAATGAGCCGAAACCGAAAAAACCGCGCCAAAGCAAATCGAAAATCAAGGTGATGCTGACCGTTTTCTTCGATATTCGTGGTGTTGTTCATTCGGAATTCTTACCGGAGGGACAAACCGTCAATAAAGAATATTATCTTGGCGTTATGAAGCGTTTGAGAGAGAATGTTCGTCGCAAAAGACCAGATTTGTGGCGGAACAACAGTTGGATTTTGCACCACGATAATGCACCAGCGCACAAAGCGATCATTGTTAACGAGTTTTTGAACAAAAATTCAACAAATATCATCGAACAACCACCGTACTCTCCAGATATGGCACCATGTGACTTTTTCCTGTTTCCAAAACTCAAATTACCACTTCGTGGAACCCGTTTTGAGAGCATTGAAGACATCAAAACTAATTCGCAACGAGAATTGAAGGCCATCTCGGAATATAGCTTTAAAAAGTGTTTCGATGATTGGATTGTTCGTTGGAAGAAGTGTATTGCCTCAGAAGGGGCCTATTTTGAAGGGGATATAATAAATTTAGATGATTGATAAGTTGTTTGTGTTTTATTTCAAATTTCCGGGTACTTATTTGACTGAATGTATAAACTTCATTATTATATTTTATACATAAACACTTAATAAATTTAATGGTTTTACCAAAATTTTATGCTATAAAATTAAGTGTCTGGGATGGTAAATTTTCTAACAAAAATTTAAAGGCTCATTTGTTTTTATGAACCGAACAAACATATAATGAATATTATAATATGCGTTTGTATACTGTTTCCTTTATTGTATGTATAAACAATAAAAATGTATATTTGAAATTTGATGGTGAATTTTGTATAAGGAGACTCTATAGAGAACGCAAGTATAAGTATATTTGTAGTAATTTGTAGTAATTTACTATATGTTATAATATACTATAAATCCTATATTTATTAGTATATATTTGTTAAAATATTAGTAAACATAAATAAATAAATAAATAAATAATAAATATAAAGTTAAATGAATGATTTTTGTATGTAATATATAATTTATTTATACATTTTTATTTTAAAAACTGTGTTGGGATTTCATAATATAAGTAAATATAAACTATATTCAAAACTGGAACGCTTAAAATAATATCATCACAATGCTATAGTAATTTTTGCGTGCATTGACCTCTTGGATTCATTAATGTATATTAAATATATGGTGAGGCAGTTCAAAACAAATCTAAATTAAATATTTTATAATTTAACTGTATATGGATTCACACACACACAAATTTAGATAGTATAAATTCTTTCAATTTAATGTGAGTATATATATAATTAAATAATAAAACCACATTAAATTTTAATTTTCAAATAATATACAATATAGAGTAGAATAAAAAATTCATTTTAATAACCAACCACATTACGACCATAAAAAAAAAACAACAGCCCAAATAAATAAACATAATCCTTTTAACGTATGTGCTGTGCGTACAAACATATGTTTATCATGTATCAGTGACGTACGGTGGAAATTTAATTAACCAGCGTGCCGAAAAACTATATTATTTTTTAACAATAACTAAAGTACATATAAAAATCTCTGAAATGTTTAGAAAGTTTATTCGAAAGAATTGGAAAACTTATTATATATTTGATCAAAATTGAATAAATACAAAATTTATAGTGCAGAAGTTGAACCCATATACAAATATTCAGAATATTGATATATTAGAATTTCTTTCATACAATCCCGCACACACATTACACAAAAATGCATAGTAAGTATCGGAAAAGATCAACAAAATATTTTTTTATACAATAATTCAATGTACACTCTGTGGATTCTGTCACATTAATGGAGTGCACCACTGTTACATATTATGAACATAATAAACTACATGTATTGTAAATATTTTATGTTATATTCAACAACTTAAATTCTGTGTGTGGTTTCAATTAAAACACTCAAAAATTATTTAAAAAAAAAAGGTGCTGATGTGGCATTTGTACTTTTTTTGTTTTTTTACTCTATCACAGAATAGCCATATGTATAAATTCACTAATATATAAATTATTAAATATGTGTCATAGACTAAATAGAATTTTTATTATTTCTAATTTTTGGTACACTGTACACACTTTGCTGTGGAATTATAAAATTGCTATTTGCATATATATTTTAATAGCGCATCATCAATCAAATGTTTATTAATTACAATTTATTATTTTACAATTAAACACGTTTTATTATTGCACATTATTTAATGGTTAGGGTATTATGTGAAAGAAAATCGAATAAAAAATTATGAATTGAAAAATTTATAAATATGTTGCGACTGCTGGAGCGAACAAAATGTGGAACTATTATGATTATTAAGAAAAATAATTTCAAAAAATGACTTTGTTCTATATATAAGAACTGAAAAAGTCTATCGAGATGTTTATATGCGATATGTGTGCGATATAATTATAATAACTAATGTAACTTGTATAAATAATAAATTTTTCGCACTTAGTATAAATACATTACATCTTTGGATGGGGTGGTATATACTTCGTTTAAATATAACTACCATATACAAAATTTATATATAATTTATAACATGGTACTTATTTAGGTGCATATAAATAATTGTGTGAACTGGGAATAATGAAAATTCTATATATAAATATTATATGTGTGTAAGTGATTATATCAATTATATATGTGTTTAAAATTTTGCTGTTTAGAAAACAGTTTTGTTTCAATTATATTTTTCATGAACGATGACATGATTAAATATTCACTAACATTGAAAATATTTGCGGTGTAAAAATAACAGAACCCGTGTGACACACCCACAAAATTCTATTGATTTAATATATTTTATCTATAGCAATTGGACCTGTTTTATAGTTTACTCGCAATTAAATTTTAATATTAACTGCATATATTTGTATATACCAAAAATATATATTTTAATTTAAATAATATAAAATTAATAAAAATGAATAAAACTCACCTGAGCTATATCTTTTCGTGTTGCACAAAAATTTATAAATGAAACATTTACAAAATCTGATCCATAGCATACAGACACAGTTTTTTCTTCCAATGTATCTTGTGTGCCTAATGTTACAATTTGTCGTAATTTATTGTCCTGTAAAAATAGAAAGAAAACATAAATTTTAATTAATATATTTATTAATTTTCTATTTAATTTGTACATTTTATTTATATCTATTAAAAAAAAAACATTTTACATTCATACAGCACAATTACGTGCATTCATATCTGCATTATATGATCATAACCGACGTAAGAGACACACATTACTATGTATGTAGTTCTGAACAAACGTAAAAATTACACATTTATACAAGGTTATGTGGAAGCATCAATTCAATACTTAATTCCCATCCATTTCACATTGAATTACAGTATACACAACTAAATATGATATAAAGTCCTTGAAATGTCCTTGATCTTTAAAGCATCAGTACTTATACAATTCACTGTTTAATTCTCTTATATATATATATAAGTTACATATATCGTTCACGACAAAATGTGAGACTTGTCCTTATTATTGAAATGTCCTTGATCATTCAAAACAACAGCAATAATATATATTCCCGGTTTAATTCTCTTTCGCATATTAAGAAATGGCATACATTTTAACAAATATTTTTTTTTTATATTCTTAAAAACTTATAAGACACCTGCACTACTAAAATTATCGAATTTTTTCATTCTGAATTTGCTTATTTTTTTACACACATGAACCTATTACAACACTTTAATTTATAATATATTGCAATACATTTGTTGTTCGTCCGATGATGATTCCGTCTACTATATCAAACTTGATGATTTAGTTTTTATTCCAACGAAGAAGCATACGCTTTGCAACCGCAATTGTCCATTGCGCTGCATCAACATTGTATTAGTGTTATGGATGAAAAATAAAATGATTTTTATGATTTATAAATATGTATTTTTCGATATCGGTTCGCGAAATTTTTTTGAAAATAATATTTATCTACTATATAATCAAATAAACCTTTAATATTTGAATATCAATCATCAAATATGTGTATATTTTGTAAAAAAAAAAAAGAAAGATACGTGCCCATAAATATTATGTTGCGATTTATGAATATATAAAGATCAAAATAAAAGTATTTGTAAATATTTAACAATATATAATAAAAAAAAAAAAAAAACCCCAACAGTCGTCTAGTAAATGTACAATATTCCGGTATACATCATATATAAGAGTATATGTATAGAATAAAATTTAGCTATATATATGCAGGATGTTTTTTTAAGCAATGTATAAAATCTTCCAAATTGTGGAATTTTATTTTAAAAATCGATAAGGGGTTGATTTATATAGAACAACATTTTTAATTTTTGTGCCATGCTAAGATCATTTCTGTGGTTAAACGTCTATGTTAATAAATAAAATTAATGTAAATATAGTGAATAATAAAAATAAATCTCATGGAATTAATGAGACTCTGAATGAGCATACCATAAAAAATGATCGTACACAAACATACACGCATCTACGCTTAAAAAAACAACCCGGTACAATAATTGTAGACGTATAATTTTATATAAAATATCATTCAAAATATTATATAAATAAAATACAAATAATTTTCCAAGTATTACACATTTTGTATAATATACATTGGGTGATTTTCCACTTGACCGCAAGAATATAAAATATATAATATAACGTAAATGTCATCATATAAATACAATACAAATAAAATAATGTTGTACTACACAATGTAATATCCTTTTTCATTGACGTACCCCGCCGCCCTCCCACCACCAATACATTATTTCTATATAATAAAATACAATTTTCTAACATAATTTATTTTTTTAATATTATTATTATTATTTTTTTTTTATTTCTTTTTACTGAATTTGTATAGTATCAATTTTTAAAGCTTTTATATAAAAGATTTCTCGACACTTGAATTTTTAATTTTATGTATTCTATATATTGTCTGTGTGTTGTACTCTACGCGTCATTATTTCATGTTATGGTGTAAAAAAAAAAACGCCATATACCTACAACAATATAATGTATTGGTAACAATAAAAAAATGGTTAAGAAATAAAAGGAAAAATGAAATTTTATTTTATTTAAATGGAAAATTTCTTTACATTATTTATAATTTAAAAATAAAAGAGAAAAAAAAAAGATTGAAGATTAAAGAAGTGTAAAATTTTTAAGTGGAAATAAAGTAAAATAAAATACATTAGCGATTATAAAGCGTATAGAAATATGGTGAAAAATTGAATCATATATTCATCCAAACAAAATATATTACTGATTGTCAGTGGTTATATTATTATACTAATATATATTTATATGTGCTAAAAATTATAATTGTCTTAGCATTTCGATAGAAAATACTAGTAGCAGTAGTAATAGTACTATTATTATAGATACTCAACTATAATACTATTTATTTATTTTATTTATACACAGTAAATTGTTTCCTATATTTGAAATATAAATTTAATTTAATATATTACTATTGATGTTCAAATAATCATTCATTTTACTATAAATGATTGTCTTATACTTTGGATTTACCCATACGATGAGCACCTGTACAGAATACAATATTCTTGAACACGAAATACTAAATATTCATTAAGTTTAATGTGTTTATTTTTAATATTATAGTAATGTGTGTAAAGAAAAAAATTCGAATTCTAAATAGAATTTTTATTTTATAATAAATATAATAAGAACGCCGCCGAATGTAAAATGATAAAATTATTGTTATTACTAAAAAATTTATATTATACAAAAATTTTATTATAAAATGTGAAAATTTGAAAATAATTCAATTTAAAAATATGTTATAGGAATACAAAAAATTAATGCATTCCATAAAAAAAAATCAACTTTGCGCGTATATGCCAAACACTATCCGAAAAATAAACTGGGATGAATTTTATATGTATTGATTTATTGTCTACCCCGATTGATTTTTAAATTGGGAACAAACTGCTAAAAGTTTCAGTGTAGGCCAAAAATGAGGTAGTAATTTTTGTATGATTCGTTTAAAAATTGAATATAAAGAATTAAATTTGTTTTAAAATGATGGTAAAAATTCTATAACTTGAAATGCTTAAAAAATCGCTTTTGGTGATAATTGTTTTTTCTAAGACTAATGTTTTATGACTATTCACATGAAATAATTATTCAAATTGGTTGCTTTTTTCTTAATCCATTCTGGGTCTTTTTCGGACACAGTTTGTATATATGTGTTTAATTATTATTTAAGCAGCTACATATATACAGGAAAAGTTATCGCATTCGATGCGGATATGAAAACATTACAGATATTTTTTTTAGCTTTACAAAATTATTAAATTTGTGTTTATATATAAAAAAAAAAAAAACATTACCTTTTATGAATAATAAATTAAATTTTTTTTAACGTGCTTGCTATAATGCGATAAATAAATGCTTTTCGCATCAATATAACAAATATAAAAACTATATATATAGTAAAAGCATTCCTATATATGGTGAATTGTAAACGAGACATTTGCTAGTGGTGTGCAGAACATCATATCCCATTTATAATATGCGGAAATGACGGAATTGTGACAAAGTTTAAAGTTCACATTGGTCACCTCTTACCCTATATAACATTGTATTAAACATCATAAATAAAGTACCTCAGAGCCAGTACATTGTATGCATCATACGATTTATATATAAATCAATAAAGTATGAATTTAATATAGTAGAAAATGTAATGTAAAAAAAATTTATTCAAAATAAATATTGTTATTATTTTATTTTTATGGGAAATTCTTTATATCCAATATATTAAATTCATTCTTTTGTACGATCGATTGAATTTTGATTCTTTTACATTTAAATTGCATTTGCTTGGGAGAAATTAATTTAATCTGTAATATTGATTGGATTCTTGTGCATAAGAAATAATGTAAATATTTTTTTGATTTTTTTTATTCTTTATTCAATTTCCACAATAACAGAAGAAGTTACTTATATAATATTTATATTATTTATATGGTACATATAAATGAAAAGATTTCTGGCTATAAATGGATATATGGTACAAACCGCAAGAGTATTCGATAATATTACAAAAATAAATCTATATATAAATATACAATAGATTACAATCAAAATATTTGCATATACATGTGTGTCAATTTTTTTAGCTTCTTCATATGTTATAAAGTGCTCATCCACCATATGACATGTTGAAATGATTGGAACAAGTATAATATAAAGTCAAAGTACAATAACATATATTTAACAATGTCGTTCGATTTTTGTTCAATGTTCACTTTGGAATTCCATTAGTTGTTGCTTTTACAATTAACATTCCCGGTTTGCATAATTTCTTTCCGTGAATATTTAGTTTTTCCTGTGATGGTGAGCCAGGGTACGATTTTTATAGATTTGTAACTTAATCACATAAGAGTCGATTATTTTTTATGGAAAAACTACTTATATGAGTTGAAGTTACACATCTATAGAATTCGCATTCATGATTTTTTTCTTTTTTCATTATTGAAAAAGTTGCATACTCTTTCCATTACAATCTGATATACAAAAAGGATATTTTTTTAAACCAAGAAAGTTGACAATTTTCCATGCCGTTCTATTTTTTCTATTTATTTGCCAACAATTTTCCATTCTATTGAAATATTTCCATTGAATGTAAACGTCTATTTACGACAAATTGTGTAACATTTAATGGTACTGTAAGGTTCGTTCAAGTGTTATATGTTCATCCAATAATGCTTAAAAAAATTGTTGTTGCCGCAATTTTTTGATTGCCCATAATATTATTTATGTTTGACATCAAAATAAAAACAATTAAAAACAAGTAAAATCAGATGGAGCCGCAAATGTTCTATATATGAGCTTTATAGTTGATGTTCTTTTATTTCCAGAAATAAACAATGTCGATAATGTTCTTTCCAATACACTTGATTTTAAATGGATTAACACTAGATACGACACAGTTAACGAACGTTTGCTTATATATATAAGAAGGCAGAAACATTCCCATATTGTTGATTACTCTAACTATTATTAAATAAATTCATTTCAAAAACTCTTTATTTATGTACAAATATTCAACATACAAAATTTTATAAATTATAATTTATAAAAATTTAACGTTATCAAAAATCATGAAAAGAACTTTAATCTATAAGTTTGGCTAATTATATACACCATATAGTATAACATATATAAATATTTATAAAAATCCTTTAAATCCATTTTATATACTCGTAAATAATGTTTTGTGTTGCATATATTATGAGAAACATATATGCATTAAAAACTTTACGTAAATCATTTGTGTATATGTGCAGTTTTTATATATTATTACAATCTTTACTCACAGGAATTTCATATTCAAGTAAAATTTAAAAACTTAGATATACAAAAGTTTTAATATTGTATATATAGAAAAAAAAAATAAACTTATTTATATAAAATTTAATTGACATGCATTGCTTGTTGACTGTTATATATTTTTATACATGAAAAATTTCATATATATTAAATACAATAGTGGATCCATCCATACTGTATATATGGACCATATTGAAGAAGATACACACAACAATATATATATATTTTATAAAATGCATTACTGCATGTGTTTTTCTTATGTATCAAATGCAATATAGTGTACACATACAACAACAAAACAAAGAAATAGATAGAATAATATATGCGATGAGATGATGATGGTGATGGTATAAGAAGCATTTTATATAAAAGTACAAATAATAAAGTGTATAATTCATTATATGGTTTGAATATAGTCGTTTTGTAGTATATAAAGTACACAAATATACATTGCATGTAATATAATATTAATATACCATATATACATGATATTGTATAAAATGGTACGTGTTGCTGTTGATATTTTATTTGTTTGTGTTATATATAATATAACATCATAGTTATACATAGCACATAAAAGAAATAATTGTGTATGCATTACATAAAATAATATTGTTATTGTTTAAGTTAAAAGATTAGTATTTTGTATTAAGTAAATAATGCATTAAATATACAATATATAGATCAGATTAAGTATATAGATAGATAGTTCAAATGTTAATCTGATTTTTTTATATATTTAATTAATATATTTATTAAAACAAATATATTTTAAAACCGATTTTAATTTTAAATTCATAAAATTATTAATTCTAAATAAATTTATAATCACTGCAAAACAATGTTCAGACCACCCCTGATTCATGCAGCCAGAAGAAAAACTAAAATAAAATTGATAAATTTTTTTATTGGAAATTATGTTTTCATTCATTTTCAATAAAGCAAATTATATAACACATGCAGTTCTGAATATATTGAATATTAATCGTATGGCTTAAATATATGATCAATGTTCATTCAGATTGTCCATATAGGTTGGAGATGTATTTGTATTAGATTGATAGAGATACACATTGCATGTGTGGCGGTGTTCACTTGATTAAGGGTGCGATTTTAAAATATTATAATTAATTTTTTGAATAAATTATATAATATAATTTTAGTCAAAAAAAAAATTTAAAAGTCAAAAATAAAACTAATAGATTTGACAAATGAAAGGATTAAAAAATGTGATTTTGCAAGTCCTTATATATACAAGGTGTATATATATATGCGATATTATATATAGTTGAAAAAGGAAATTAAATGAAGATTCATATTATATAAGATGCAAAAATATCAAAACAAAAATGTAAAGACATTTCTTGCAGTAACAGAAAAATATGTTTGGAGATTTACTAGCAAATAACTCATTTTTTATTTATATTGTATATAGCCAATGTCAAAAACATTGTTGTTTTCTTGACTTTCCAAACGTACTTTTCAAATGAATACTATATAATAATATAATATAATAGTCAGTTTTATTTTATTTCCATTCATATCATATAATATTGTATATATGCGCACTTTTTATCTATATATATAAATAAATATCCTTACAAGGTTTTACGATTCTTCTACAGTCTATATTTAATTTTTTGTCAAATTACCTAACATTAAAACATATACTAATACCACACAACGCCTATTTTAGAGAATTATCCTTTTTGTAAGTTTATATATACTAAAAATTTCCTGTGATTATTCGATCGTATATGGTTAAGAAAAGATATGAAAATAATTATTTTTTAGAATTATCCTATAAGAAATTTATATGTTTTATATTTGCAATTGTCTTTCGTTTATGAAGAATTGCTATACAATCAAATTGAATATTAGTAAATAATAGGTCTACCAATATGTGTGTGCCGTTTTTTTAAAAATAAAACACATTAATTCCGGTAATAACAGTAAAAAATTTTTATTGAATATAATTACCATCGTTAAGTATAACCTTTTTCCAATTTTTTGGCAATTTATGAATACCATCAAAATAAAACTTCTCCTCTTTTGATGCGATCCAAGAATCGATCCAATTTTGGACGTCTTCATAATTGTGGAAGCGTTGTGCACAGAGTCCATGTGCCATCGATCTGAACAAGTGGTAATCTGATGGAGCAACATCTGGTGAATAGGGCGGGTGTGGTAACACATCCCATCCGAGTGTTTCCAATGTTTCTTTTACCGGTTTTGCGACATGTGGACGAGCATTGCCGTGCATAAGGATCACTTTTTCATATCTGTTCGCCCATTCTGGTCGTTTTTCTTTCAATGATTGATTCAATTTATTCAATTGTCCTTTGTATACCTCACCAGTAATAGTTTGACCAGGTTTCAATAACTCATAATACAGCACGCCCTTTTGGTCCCACCAAATACACAATAAAACCTTCTTTCCATGAATATTGCGTTTTGGCGTCAATTTGACTGGTTGACCTGGATCAGTCCAATGCTTAGTCCGTTTAGGATTGTCAAAATAAATCCATTTTTCATCACCAGTGACTATTCGATGCAAAAACGACTTTCGTTGCTGTCTTTGAAACAATATTTCGCACGTGGTTTTTCGCTTTTCCATGCTTCTTTCTGTCAATTCATATGGAACCCATTTTCCTTCCTTTTGGATCTTACCCATATTGTTTAAACGATTAGAAATGGTTTGTTGACATACATTTAAGGAATCAGCTAGTTGTTGTTGCGATTGCGCATCGTCTGCATCCAACAATGCTTGCAATTCTGTATCTTCAAATTTTTTTGGTGGTTTTCCACGTTCTTTGTCATTCAGAACAAAATCACCACTTTTGAATCGTTGAAACCACTTTCTGCACATTCTTTCTTGTAAAGCATGTTCACCATAAGCTTCAACAAGAATTCGATGACTTTCAGCAGCAGTTTTCTTCCAATGAAACAATAACAATAAACCTCCCCGCAAATCACTTTTTTCTGGCACAAAACACGACATTTTCAACAAAAAAAAAAATATGTTGTTTACACTTTTAGCTCGTAACACAAACTGAGAAAGATAAAGATATAAAGTGAATACGTTCACAAAAAAATATTTCAGCAGAAACAGCCATCATTTAAGGCGGCCAAAGAGATTAATCCGTGAGCGGCACACACATATTAGTAGACCTATTATATATATTGTATATATCCAGTCATTGCCAACTAATGAGTATAATTGTTCATGAGTAATCGGCTTCAATTCCCGAAAATTACATGAGTGAATTTTTTTGGTATTTATTTTAATTTTCAATTTCCCTTTTGTTATAGTACGAATTTACCCTTATCATGTTTGATTATATATATACATTTATAAGGATATTATACCATGATAAAATACAGACTTTTATTATATAATCATATTAACCTTGTGCATGGTATAATTAATAAATACGGTCTACTCGGCGTTTTGTGAAATGCTTGAAATTTTTGATCCTAATTGGCATAGTAAATGAATGAATCTTCTTATACATACTTTTATATTACTTCATTTATATAATATTTTTATTTATATTAAAACTATACAAAAACTACGCGTGTTAACCACCAACATTTATATTATATAGAAATTATTATATAATTACATGATTCTATATAGAAAAACATTATTCAAAGTAAATACGTATATACAATATATTGTAAAAAGGAAAAATATACTAAAAAATAAAAAGGGATCAATTTGTTTTTCGTTAATTTTTTTTTAGATTAAAGAAAATAATAACAATTTTACCATCATACATATAATTCAATAGTGTGTGTGATAGCATGTATTTTAAAAATAACTATACAGAAAAAAAAATACAACAATGCCCACACAAATACACACCTACACCTACCCCTATATACAACTTGTATGTGGCAGTAAAGGATAATAAATTAAAACATGTGTAAAATTTACCTACAAACCTTATATACATTTAACATTTAACAACAACAACAACAACAAGAAAAACAAAATGCATTTTGTAAATGAAACGTTAATTGTTGAGAGAGACTATACATTGTATATATGTGTAATTATTGTTGTAATGGAATATACCTTTGTTAATGCTTTGTTGTTTTTTCTTTGTGTTATATATTTTTTTATATTATAATATTTTACCTAAATAACAAACAAACCCCTATTTTATATATTATATAAGCTTTTTTTTTGTTTGTTTGTTAGTTATTAATATATGTATATGGTCTACTATAAAAAAATCTAGCAAATGTACAATATACAATATTATGTACAAAAGTAAAAGCTATAATTCATTTTATAATCCATTCATTTATTAGCTTTTATATATTATATACAAAGTACATATATATATAGTACAATATATAATAGTACAATATATATCGTTGTATATATATTTATATATTTTAGTTATAAATGATTTGTTTATGTATTGTTGTTATATGGTTCTTCTTGTTTTTGGTATATCGCATATACACAAAATTCATTGTAAAATCTAACCATGACCTATATATAAGTTATATATTGTTTATTTTTGAGATAAATGATGTAAATACATTTTTTTATATCCAAACAATAAAAATGTATATATATTATAAGTATATTAAATCAAAATCGAATATATGTAAAATAAAATAGTTACGGCATACATAGCATAGAATTTAGAAAATAACAAAAATCTAAATTAATTATTAAATAAATTATATGTCAAAATAATATTCCATATACAAGCCAAGTAAAAAGCCATATGTAAGTAAATGTAAAAATTCAATATACGCGTTTAATAAATTGATATCGCTCATATTAAATATTAAATAAATTATAAATGCAAATACTTTTAGAATTCTATTATAGAATTGAATAGATGTATCACTGCCCCTCCCCATACCAAACATTTCCATGAAAAATTATGTGTGCGATGTTTGAGAATACCATATATTCCATTTATTTTCGTATGTGTGTTAGCAATACTAAAATTTTTGGTTATTGCTTCGATGATTAAATGGTAATGCAATGTATTGTTTGTTTTTCTTCCAAACCAAAAACGAAAAGATAGTGACACAGCCGATTACGTTATTATTTTCTTTGATTGAGCTTCAGCAATATTTTATTAATGAAACCTTTATCGTGCGTATTTTTTGCAAAGAACATAAATCAGTGATATCATATTATATGACATTGCTGCACTGCAGTACTGTTTTGTTTTTTATAATAATTTTTCTATTCAAAATATCAAAAATTATTATTTTTTTTTTCAATTTTAAAAAATTTATAAAATGCTATTTTGTATAAAAATTGAAGAATGTAAAAATATTTTAAAAAATTTACATTTTTTCTTAATAAAAACGGCTACGCATTTTTCCATTATGTAAATAAAAATAAAATTAATATAAATTTCAGTTCAACTTAACACCATCCGCAGATGATACAATAACGCAATATTTCAACGATAGTGGAGCACCGTTTTGTCTTCAAAAAAATATTGCTTTCGTGCGTTATTTATATATATATAACAGTAAAGTAATTCATCAAGAAGTTACAACATCAAAGTCACAACCTTCCCGAATAGGGGGTGATTTCTGCAAAACGTAGACGATAATCATCCGCGCTAAATTTATCTTCTATACAGAGGAATATAATGAGTGTATCGTGTCCGGGAATATTCTTTTTTGCTGGATGTATTAAAAATCAGTATTTATATAGGTTAGTTGCAGTGAAAGAGAGCAAAATTACTATTAATTTGCATATAATAAATTTCATGTTAATCAAATTAGCTACAATAAATTCGATCATATATATATTTATTTATAAATAATTAATTGTATAATAATAACAAACAAATCTAAATTGAAATTAAATAATAATAATAATAATAATAATAGCACATTAAACTATATATTTATATTATTATTTATAGGTGGTGTACTGACACATATATTATAAATATAACATCAACAGTTCATCATCAACCAATGATAAATGATAACAGCGATAACTAAACCAGTCTTCTCTGTATACTGGCTTTATTTTTTACGTATATATTGGAATACAAATATTTAATTTTGTATATAAATTAAAAAGAATTCTTTTGTGTTTTAATTATAATTATTTTTTTGAAATGATTCAAACACACATGTAACATGTAAACACACAGTATAGGAATCACATATTTTATGGTAACGGAATCTATATATATGTGATTTTTTATATTATATGAAACTCTTTATGATATTTTATATATAATATTAATTTTTATGTGATAAAATAATAAATAAATAAATAAATAAATAATAATAAAATAATTAAGTTACACACACACACACTAAACACAAACCATAAATTATAAAAGAATTGATTGTATCGTATGTATTTCATGATAACAAAGTTATTTTAAAGTTAAACCAATTATATGTAATACCGTAATACCGAATACAATGAAATGGTTACAATTGTATAGAGTGTGTTTTTTTTAATACATTTATAATCAATCTAACTAAAAATAAAATACATCAAATTGAAATTCATATTAAATTGATTAATTTTTATAACTTTTTTTGTTGTCATATAATATATAGAATAAATTATATTACGAGTATAGTAAAAAAAAACTTACTATGTTACAGACAAGGTTATATTGAGTAAAAACGAAATAAATAATAAATGCATCAAAAAAATGTGATATTATTTTTATAGTTGTTTTGTGTGCAAAAAATTTCGTTCAAATGAGATTTATTCAAAAAGCTTCAGAAAGCTTAGAAATTAAAAATTTATCAATTTTTCAATATTTGTTGTAATAATTTTGTTTCATTTATATATATATTTTGTTTTATATATACGAAAATTTTTATATCCATTCGTTAATTAATTCAACGTATAATATAAAACTTGTAAATTCTACTATAATATTTAAATCTAATTTTATTGCGATTTAATTAGCAACACTGTAGTTTAAGTTTTAATGATCATTTAGTAATCTCAAATAATACTGTTAAAAACATCAAAAATTAACCATAATATACAGTCAGAAATGGATATGGTGAGCCACCCACAAAACAATTGAAACGAGTTTGGTGTTCATTGCTCAGTCGAAACACATTTCATTGAAATAATGAAATATTTTCGTATATTCGAGATTATTGTTTTATTCTGACTACCTAACCTAACAGTTGTCCTTAAATACTGTGTATAACACATCCTATTAATATAGGTCTACAAATTTAGACGAAGATATGTCAAGGGTTATTAATTAAACATTTACATATCACATTCGGTCAAATATTCAAATATATTCTAATCATTTTGAATAATTTAAAGTAGGTGTGTTACGTGGAATCATCAAAATTTACCTAAAATATATTAATTTGTCTATATATATTAAAATAATTGGCTGTGTATACACAACAGTTCAATGTCGAATAATATATTGTATAAAAAAAAATACAAGTTTATTTATATATTACAATAAGATAATAATTAATATATCGTACAATTGCGTGTTTCATAAAATACTTAACCATATTAATAATACAAAATATATATAAAATGAAATGATATAAAAATATATTGAATTATCGTGACGTGTTGCCCTCTAACAACCCTTAAAAACAGAAAACAATATTATTATAATTATCTTTTATATTAAGTTTTGATGTTTATATAATAGTTTATTTATTGGTATATTTATAGTGTGTGTTTTTGTGTGGGTTTAATTAATTAATGCTTATTTATATACGATTGATTTGTAAATTTATTTATATATTACACAATTATATATTTAAATAATTATAAAATCAACAATAAATTATATTTAATGATATGAACTTTAACTATATGCAAATACAAATGTGTACAATGTAAGTATACTAAACGACTTTAGTGTAAACTTTACACACATTCAAGGAAATAATTTCGTTGTAAGGTTAATTTATTTTAGTTTATATTATAAATTATATGTTAAACTAAGTTTTATAATTGCATGACTTACATACACATTTGAATGTTATATTATACAATATATAAAATTGTTAAATGTTTCAATAAGGATATATCTACAGTCAATTCGCATACATAACATTCGCTCGAATTATAATATGAAAGGACATATGATGATGATGATTTTTAAAGGAGGAAACAGTTCCGACACTTACACCAAGGAAGATCCATTGTGCGCTTCTTGTGAGTTAAGCTTCGAAGAGTATGTTTTCAGAAATTAAATCACAGATGCTCCTTATATATGATCCGTTCATTGTTCATTGAAGGGTTCACATTATGCATTCTCCAAATATCTCATGCCAATCTTTTTAAAGAACATATATAGAAATAGGAATTTTGAAAAGTACATAATATTATTCCAAATATATAGAGCTCAAATGACATCCACAAAAATTATGTTTTATATATTCCTGATCAGCCATATACATAGTGATTTGTAAAAGTTGACTGTATTGATATATAAATAAATAAATAATACTACGTAGATATAAATATAAGCAAGTAAGTAGTAAAAAAAACTGGATTATACTAATCTATATCATAATCATGATTTAAAATACATGAATTCCATTATATTTGTATATATAAAAACCTGTGTAATAAAATATAGAATTGATCGAAAACGTATTGAGTATATTTGCATATATAAATACCTATATTTTCAAGGAATTAACCTTGACATATGGTTTATAAAATCATATGTTGGATATATAACAAAATATATATTTATTGAAGTTATTGAACAATGCATTTAAATATATAGTTACTTCATGTGTGTGTGTCGGTGTTTGTATATATATATATATATATATAAAGTGTTTGCCACTATATGCGTCTGCCAATTCATTTACTGTCAATTTAAATCCTTTTTATATAAGAAAATAATCAAATTTTAACCTTTAGAATAATTTGAATTGTGTATATACCAATTTATTTACGTAAAAACGTATAATATAAATGGGTCGAAATATAGAAAAATTACATGTGTATAGTCGTGAAAATCAAAAAACATTCACAACGAGTCATTATGCATATACTATTTTAAGGACGACGGCAGTAAATATGTATAGTGAACGGTATATTTAGCATCTCAAAAACAACTTCCTTTTTTTAAACCTTTTAATCGAATTGAGAAAGAATATTTTTAAAAAACAAATTGAATCAGAGATCATCATATAGATGGAAATCTATAATATATTATATATGAATAAATATAGAATGAGAATTAATTATATATATATTAATATCTATTAATATCCGCACATTTTATGCAAGTACATATTTATTATTAAATTTTTCATATTCAACGAAATTTCAAATTATATAGGATTTCAATAAATGTGTATTATTAATAAAATACAATCAATTTTATTAACATTTAAAACTATATACAGAAGAACGCCCCCATATACATTCATTCATATACCAATTCTATTGATTCTATTGTATTTATAAAATTGTTCTACAATAAATAACCGATTATTACGAGTATAGAGTATATTATCAATTTCTATTTTAATAAATATTATAAGTGTATTATAGTTATCAATAAATAACACAGTGTGTATATGGATTAAAAACATATTATAATATACACCAAATGTGATACAATGATTATTTTAATAACGAATTCTATATATTATATTCTGTTATAATTATTAATAATTTTTAACGCTAATTTATTAAGAATAAAATCTAATTAATGCGACAAGGTGATATTATAATTTTGTTGGAAATTGAATAAAAAAAACATAAATACATAAGGACTTTATCGTTTATCGCAAATAAAGCTTTTCATAGTACCTATTAATTTAAGTCATACATATACTGTTCACATATGTGATACTCTTGGTTGCAGCATAACAATTTTGAAGCAAATTCTTATTGTTATAGTTATTTACTCAAATCACATACATACGGAATAGAAATGTTTGTAATGTAATGCAAAGGAATGAATAATATTATATGATAATTTTTATTTTAAAATTCATTACATATAACATTAGCACTGTGGTGATACTGTGTGACTAATCACTTTTAACACAGCCTGTATATGCAATATATAAAATACATATATGTGTGTATACTTAAATCAACGAAATTGATATTTTCAAAATTAATAATAATTATATATACGCGATCGATACATATAATATAATAATAAAGAAAGTCCCATACATAACATTTTTAAATATACGATTATATATAACTTTTATGGGACAATATCAATTCTAAAAATATACTATCAAATTTTATTATAAAATAAAATTCATTTTAATAACTTTTATATTATTGGACGCATAATTGAATATAAAACAGAAAGAAAATTTAATTATAAATTATTGTATTATTAAATAAATAAATTATACAATATGATTTTTGAATAGTTATAAAAACGGCATGTAATATATTTGGTATTTATAATATGTATCCAAAGTGATTCATCAAAACAGTAACGGTCGGTCATATAATATTTATTATATTGGTATCGAGTTAAAACGTAATGAAAGAAATTTATCTATTCTGAACTATATTAAATATTATTGTATATATTCACCAATATAAATATATATAGAATTAATTTCTTATGTATATCTAGAGACAAGTTATAGTGAACCTATAATGAAAAACTATAAATAAATCATTGAAAAAATCATATTAAAATTAAAACCAAAAATTACTCCACTACTCCTTCATTAATATTATGGCTAAAAATCATCAAAAGTAACGACTATGTAACAGTATATATATTTTGTAGCTTATTTTCACATATATTGTGTGCATACGAATATATAATTTAGATTGGGTATATATTTAAATCTTAACTTTGTATATAATATAATATTTTTATGTTGTGAGAATATTTTCGTTCAATTTTATGTGCACATATAAAATGACAATAAAAAAAATAACCACACAAAAAAAGCTTGTCTTGTCTTATACAATATAATACATTGTCTTGTCTTGTTAAGGAAAATGTTTAAGTTTTATATGTGTATGCGAGAGCAAGAATATAAAAACATATAAAGTTCTTCTATTGTATATATATTGTACAATAAATATATTTACAAGACAATTTATTTATTTATATAGACAACATTAATAATAATAAACTCTTTTTTCCAATTAACAATAAATTTTTATGATATAATATATTTTCATTTTCTATATAAATGTGTGTGTGTGTGTGTGTATTTCTTCAACGTTAAAAATTGTAAATGTTATAAATATAAATAAATATATATTATAATTACCCCATTAATTTATCATAAAAATATGCGTAATAGTTTAGCAGGAGCTTTCATTAAATATTTGTGATTAGTTTCTTTATTTATAATCTTTAGACATATTTATACAAAGAAAAATAATAAATAATAAATTTCATCAACATAAACAAAATTAAATGAATATTGTTATACGACAATTATTTTTTTTGATTTATTACTTTTCACACAAATATTTTGTATGTGTAACTGGGCGGATCTGGTGTGTCTCTGTGGTCGCGCCCATAAAGCATAAACATTTTTATTTTAAATAAGAAAGAATTTCTTTAAAATTTGATAAAAATTACGATGCCTAATTTATATCTATATAAAACATAAGTTTTTGAGTGACATTGCCGATTGAATTGTATTTAAATTGAGGGAAAATAAATATTCGTTCGAAAAATTACCAAAATGATCATAGAAATAAATTAATTGTTTGTTTTTTTCTTAATCCATACTGATCCGTAAAATACACCAAGGAAGTTTGTCACATATATAATATTAAATATATAAGAGAAAAATTCAACTATAAATGTTATATCATAAATAAATATAAATCATATGAAATATGTAACGTTTCAAGAATTATAATGGATTCGATTATGATTTATATTCCAACTGTATATCCTGTAAATGTATAGCAATGGCAGCAGAAGGCAATATTGTTTATAATTAAATTAGTTAATTTTATAAATAAAAAATATACGAAAAATTAAATTTATCTTTTGTATTAAATACACCTTTTGATTTTTGCTCATATTTTATTGAGACAAGAAAGACACGCGTATTAATATTTTAATTTCGTTTTATATTTTATATAAAATTATATTATGTATATTAAAATGGATTGAAGCAATTTCTAAAATTGAAATGGTTGCAATTTCTTCTGTACAAATATATCCATATATAATATATATTTGTGGAAATTGAAATTGTAAAATCTATTTGTATATATATTATCTATCGTATACAGAGATTCGAGTATATATATATATATTTGAAATAATGTCTATCCCAATATACATTATGGTTAAAATGAATTATTTATCAATATTACAAATTTCAAATTCAACAATATAAATTTATTCATGTCATAAATTTCCAATTGACACTTAATATATATATATATATAGAAAATGCAGCAATTTACCAGCCACATAAAATACACTTAACACATGTACAATAATATTATATAATAATACATTTAATAAATTAACAAATAAATATTAATTTTATAGAGAACATAGGTCAATACGATATACTGATGATTGAACTTAAATTTCGGATTTTCGGTATCGTTGGTGTGGACTGAATAAAAAAACACGCTATAAACAACAATTGTACGGAAAAGGACAGTTACTTAAATCAGTATCTAAAAAAGTGCAAATTCAACAAATTACACAAATAGTTTGATTTGATGATATATTGGTAATTTGATAATAACTTATATAATAATTATGAAATTTTTAATATATGCAACGTTTAGTGTACATAAATTGATGTGTATTCCAAATTGTATATATACGTTTATATCAGAAAAATTTTCACATGGGCCATGGTAACTTTATCAGGTCGCGTACGTCAGACATATATGTCTGACATGGCTCATGTAGAACTTCTTAGCGTCAGACACATATGACTGACATGGCGATTAACGTGCTAAATATAATAAAATAATTTAAAATACATATTATTATGTAATAATATACGATGGTAAACTTTTCAAAAAAGGGTTAAAATATTTCCATCACACTTTTTGGTTAAAATTTAATATTCTATCTATTATTATATTGTATTAACTATATAAGTTTGTAAAATATAAAATTGTATATTGTATATTGTATATATATACACACAATCAAAGTCATTATTATTATCCAAGTAAATCTTTTATATATATAATTTTTTTGGAAAAAATATTATTTATCATTGAACCTTTTACCGCATGACATTCTATTTTCGACTCATTTTATATATTGTATATATTTATTGTCAAATGTAGATTATAATTAAAAATGTAAATAAATATCTATAAACATATTAAATGTAATCAGTAAATTCTTGTTTTATTAATATATGTAATTGGACATTATGTGTCCAATATATTGGAAGTAATATATAATTAATTATTATTGATATGAAAAAAAAAAAAATAAAATAGAAATTATTTGATTTGTGTATCAAAGACACATATATCCAATTAAATATGAAATACAATATATTAATAATTATATTAAAATTAAACGAATTGAATGTGGTTAATTTAACAAATTCTTTTGATGATTTGTACCCTGAAAAAAAAAAAAGTACACGGATCCAATTAAAAAGTAACGTCAAAACAATGAAATATTAATTAATTTTGCTCCAAGGAACATATGGTTCATTGTTAATGATGAAATAACATTTATTAAATTAACGAATAATTCATCATTAAAACATAATACCGAAAATTAATGTTTTTCAATGAATCACCAACGTGGTTTAACGAATTGTATAATTGTTTTGATGAATATTATTAATTTTTTTTTAACGTGTTCTGTTTAATAACGTATTATTCTGCGTGCATTAGTTAATTAATGATCGCGAATTCATTCATTTAATAAACAAGTACATATTAAGATAATTTTTAAAAATGAAAAATATTAATGAATTATATACATTGAAACAATGAAAAATGGGCTTATAAACACGTTATTCATTGAAATTATGTACAAATTTATTTTCAGTGTAAGCAGAAAACAAGCTTTCTATTTAATATTGGTTGAATTATTATTAGATATTTTAGATATTATTAATATCTTCCATCTATACATATATAGGTTTAGATATTTTAAGATCGATGGCATATGAAATCCTTTGTAATTCGTCGTATTTTCTTTAATTTTAATAAAACCAAATACACCATCAATTATTATTATTATTTATATCGCACTTTAACCACACATTTTTACAAAATATTATAATTTTATTGTGAAAATTTAATATAAATAAATTAAAGCTTTAAATTTATTTTCGTTCGTAAATTTTCATCCACATTTTACTCCGCATACGCATACGAATATACTTTAACTAGATGTGTCTAATGTTTAAATACAGAAAAAGAAAATGTTTGTCTAATGCTATTATAGGCTATTAGTTTTAATTAAACAAACAAAAATTTGTTAATCACCACCATCAAACCTCTTACATTTTTTTTTATTGTATATAATACAATAATATCGCACCACACTCAAAAAATAATGACAATCACGCACCTCATTCTCTTTTATATATAAGGGTTTAATTAAAGTATCTTTCTTATATATATATTTGGTATTATATATACCAATATAATCACCTAATCATTTGTATATTATAATATTATATATTACACATAAATATCCATGAATTTGACAATTATGTAATTAAGAATAATATGCTCTCTATATATAATACAATATTTAAAAGTGTATTGTCGAATAAAAAAAAAATAACAAAAATAAAATGAAAATATATTCTATAATTACTTCATTAATATATTCAAATTTAACATTATTCAAAATAAAACAATGAAAAAACCTTTTTGAAATAAATCTACAATATATATATATGGCGATAATTACAGTCATAAATTATTTTCTTTAATCCTCTTATTAATATATAAATATTTTAATATATTAAATAATATTAATATTATTTATAAATAAATGTATAAACATAAATAGGTATAAGTTACCATAAATATATATATGTAATAATAGAATGGTGGAAAAAAATAATTAGGAATTATGAGTTCTATATTTAACACAATTAATATATGATAAATATTATAACATCATTTAGGTGTTGTTTAAAATAAAATGTTCGTTTCATTTTAAAAAAACCAGAAATATTAATAATAAAACAAAAAATCTGATCAACATCAACATATTTTGATAATTTATTATTATAAAAAAAACATAGTTTATTATTTTATGACGCCATAAACATTATGAAACTAATTTGCACACAAAAACTTAAAAACTATATATATATTGACGACACATTGTTTTTAATATTATATTATATAAGAAATGTTAAACTCCGTATTTATTATTGTAACACTTGAATCGGGTTAACTGATAAAAAAGGAATCAAATCTTTTATATATATATAAATATAACAGATATATACAACCAAATAAAAGGAGTTTAAAAACTAGAAGAGCGCCCTCAATTGTGTGCCACTTAAGATTAACAAATTCTCACTATATATATGGTATACATAAAAATATAACTGTGGTAAAAACTCATTGTCAACAAACAACAATTATTAAATTAAGAAATTATTTAGATTATTTAAGTATATGCCGAGAATAAATTTTAATTAATATTATATATTTTATATACGCATACACAAAACAAAACAAAAATCTCATAATAAAGAAAGAATAATGTTTGGAAAATTTACATAATAGAAAATTATGGTAAAACAAAACATTAAAATTAAGAAGGACACACCATCACCATTACCATCACCATCAACCAGCCAACCAACCAACCAACCGAACAAAACAACATATATAAAAACAGAATAAACTCTTCAAAAAATTATTTATCATTTAATTGTTTATTATATTATTCAAAGATATTTTTGTATTCTTTATAAAAAAATTAAAAAAAAAACACACATAATAAATATACAAAACATTATCAGAGGGTTTATGTAATTTTATATTACATAAAATATATAACAATGCAACACAATGAAACACAAAAGAAAATCTTAAAATTTTAATATATAGACAAATTTTAAAATGTCTTAATCCTCTTAATGTACAATATATACAATATATGAATATTGTCTTCACTATTTGTAAGGTTAACATATATATTTTTTATATATATAAATTTGTATTATATACAGGCACAATTTCTGCAAAAAATACTACTGTAGCCTAGACAATTCTGGAAACTGGTGTATACAAGAACCAGAATTCGGTCATTTGTTTAGAATGGCATTACCCCCCCCAATTAGCAATGGCTTGTTAACAATTTTCTAAACTCTGGATTTTATATATATAAGGATTTGTGTATAATAAATATAAGAATCTATAGCATAAATGAAATTTTCTTTTAAAGTTCCTAAAAAATTGTTCCATTAAATTGACAGACAAAAGGATATGTGATAATAGTAATTTTTATGCAATTTACTCATGTTGATGTTTAATGGTATTATTATATAAACAATTCGTATATATTATACAACAATACTCAGGACTAGGAAAATTGTCTTTTGCATTAATTGCCCATAATATATATATGCTATTATTAATTGACCGCTGAAAAACTGGATTTAAAAAGGATATATAAATGTAAAATGAAAATTACACATTAAACTGCATGAATATATAGATTTTTACAACAGACATTTTCGCGCAATTATTACTATATTTTTTATGGTTAAATTATATTATGCCTTTTAAATTGCATATACGTATTCCCCATATACGCAGATATTACGTGTATGATATAGATTACACACTGTTTAATAGAATAATATGAATGGATAAAAATTATATGAAAAAAACCATACCATAATCATCTTATATAAAGTACATGTAATTTTTTTATAACAACGTATTTTGTTTGACGCACGTTTTTCATTTAAAAATTTAATATACAAATTTTATTCGCATATAAATAAGTAAAAAAGGAGAATATAGTTTTGTTAAAAAATTAAAATAATATTGTACCGGCGTTACAAACTGCATTTATTTCAGTATGGTAATGGTAAAAAGTATATATGATTATTCTATTCTAATAGATTTAATTTGTATTGAAATTGTCTCACACCGAGCGCCAAACTTAAATTTTGCTATATATATAATATATTATAAAATTGATTTTACACACAAAATTTTCTAATTCAATAAAATCCAAATATTAAGTAAAAATTATTTTAATAAATTTTTACGTATACGTACATTTTATATAAAAGCAAAATTTGTACTATATAGGTATTTAAAATATGCGATATACCAAAAATACAAATTAATTAATTTTTCATTTATTAAACATTTACGTGAAAATTAACTATATTTTATAAATTGATAATAATTTTATATATATATATATATTATATATCTTGTTATAATATTTGGAACGTCGTTCTATACGTTCCATTAGAAATATACCTATATAGATATTCGTATATATATATATATATATATACTTAAAATATTATTATAAAACACAAGTAGCTGCTCGTATAGAGTCGTATACCATAAATACAGCCAAACCTAAGCACATTCTATTAAATAGTCACTAAAATTCCACGTATAATTGTATTCGCTATATATATCCACTTTTTAAGCACAATCAAACTATTCAAGCCTCTTTTTAGCTATGGAACGTTCAACGTTTATGACTATTTAAGAGTTTTGACTGTATATACATATATATATATGTATAAAATATTTAATATATGTAATCTGTATGGTAATATATATATATATATATATATAGTTAGTTATGAAGATAAAAAGAAGAATACAATTCATAAAACAAAATATCTCATCTCATCTTGTACTTTAAATATCATCATCTAATTTCATGATATTTTGTTTCTGATAATATATATATATATATGCGAGTGTATAACCATATACAAAATTAGGTTATCCTCTGGTTTATACTCTTAAAGTAGTATATATAGCAAAAGCAATATGTTGTTATATACTATAGATATTATACATAACTCTATATACAATATATATAAATTATATGTATGTAACACTTGTTATACATTTATATATATAAAAGAATATTACTATGTACAATACGCAATATATATATATAGCTGATTTGATAACAGTATATAAATGTATTACAATATATATATGAAATTTCGTATATAATAGATAAATGGAAAACTTTCTTCTGAATGACGTCAAATGAAAATGTAAAAAGGGGTATATTTTCGCATCACAGCAAAATATAACTTTATGTATACACAAATACCTATATACGACTTTACGTTAGTATATACTAATACAATATTATACATAGATGCAATACAGTATAATCGCTAATAATTTGATTGACAATTTTATAATTATAATATAATAATGCTAAGGGTTTTTTGTTTTTAAGGTATTCCATATATTTTACGTATTAGTTTGGAGAACAGAATTAAATGTCATGTTTTAATGGAAAATTGCAATGTAAATTCTATTAATGAAAATAATAATAATAATATGATCAGTTTTTGTTGTATATGGAAGTAAATAAATACTAAATAGAAAATCAAGAGTCAACGCAATTTTTTAAAACAAACGATAAACTGTGTATGTTATTATATGGGTATATTTGTAATAACATTTCCAATGTAAAGATCAAGAATTGAAACGGTTTGTTTGTCATATACGTTAGTGTATATGAAATCAAAAACTGAATATCTTGGAAAATATGGTGTTGGACGCTATTGATATTCAAAGATTATAACACAAAACACAGTGTACAATTAAAATCGTTATAAGAATAATTTAATTAATTCAAAGCATATACATATCAAAACATATATAATAGGAGCCCATTCGGTGATTTTTAACATACTCGCACATACAAACACAAACCAAATAATATCCATAGCTTTAATGGTTTATTTTCGTTTTGTTAAATTACTATATATTGGATATTAAATTAGATTGCGGCAGGCAAGATTTATATAGAGATTTCTCTGTACATATTTCTTATATACATTGTAGATAGAAAATTATATATATACAACAAGAAAAAAAATTATGACTTTGTCTACTATATAATATTCCCACAAATATCATATAACATTTGACACACATTTATTTTCATTAAGAGTATATATATTACAAAATATAATATATTTACAACACCGCACACATAAGCAGTTTTAAACAATTTTCAAATATTAAAGTTAATAAATTACATTATATAATTATTGTATTAAAGAAATAAAGAAAAATAGGAAAATTTTATTGTACACACATACACAAAAATATTTACAAAACACACAAAATTGTATTTTCACGCAATGTTAATTTTACAAATGAAATAATATTTTAAATTTCTATCTATTATATAATTTATTCTATTGTATATAAAATGTAAGATTTAATATATTTTGAAAATAATTTATAAATTTTTAATTATTTATTAAATGAATTTTATTATAATTATATAGTGAAAAATTTATGTGTATTATTGTATTCCATATATACCATTAATTATAAACCGTATCGCATCAATATTTTGAAAACAATTCTCTTTGTTTTATTGTTTTTACCACCACACACACACACACACACACCTGAACATATTCATTAAATATTTGTATACAAAATTAGTTTTGATAACAATTTACAACGCCTTAAATTGGTTCAAAATTTTTACTATAAAGAAATTATTGTTTTCATTACTATTTTTAATTCATTGTTAATTTTTGTACCTGCGAATATACAACAATAACATGTATATAGAAACTTTTCCGACACAATAGCTTGAAAGGATGTTTATAAAAATATACGGTGATACTGTATGTGTGTATAAGTTTGAGGATTTAACGATAACATTAACTTATGAATCGCACGCAGAATTTTAGACGCCAAACATAAAAAAAAAAAAAAAACTACGATAAAAATGAATATTCACTTTATCTAATGAAAATAATTTAATGGAAATGAAAGAAGAAGGGTTAAATCAGATAAAATAATCGAATGTATGCAAACGTATACAATATTTGGTCTGAAATTTTATTACTACACAAAGGTCATATAATGAAAAAAAAACCTAATGATAAATTTGGTTTTATTGCATTGTATATACGCATATAAACAAAATCATATATAGATTGTAAAATTATAATCAGATATTGGTATGGTGAGCTTACATTAGATTTGCTTAGCATATGTCACACAACATATATGTAAGACTATCAATATATATATATTTATAGTAGATTAACTCGCATCGCTTATAAATTTATCGGTGGGATGTCAAAAAACGGGGTAGGCCTATACAAAATATGTTTTCTAATTACTAACACCATTTTGTGCAAAAATTACAAATACTTCTACAATCACATTTTGAAAAAATACAACATACAGTAACTCAATTATACCAGGATAAATAATTTCTGCTTGGCCTGACAAAATTCTTTCACAAGACGGTTATTCGCCAGAATTGGCTACTTTTTATTACCCCGATATTAACTGCGGTAGTGCACTATTGTTTGAGCGACTAACGATTCGCCGCACAAATGTATAAAATATGACTTGATGAATATTTTACTTTACAATCGCCCACCTATATATAGATTCTATCGCGTAATTGAATCCGTATATATGGCGAAAAATGACATAAAAGCTCATAGTTATAACGATGAATATTTTGAAAATTAACTATTGCCTATATATTGAATTGAATGTTTAAAATAAATTTGATTGTTTCATTTTTCTTTAAATTAAAAAATATAATAGAAATTTAAATTCATTAAATTTATTTTTAGATTCGTTACAAATGCCGATTTTATATTTTATCATTCAAAAAACATATATTTATATATATTTTACAATAATTTTACGGTGGCACTTATTATATTTTATATGCGCAGAGGGTACATATATATAATAGTATATGATGGGATCAAACGATATACGGGCGCGACAAAATCATACACAATTAAGTACAATTTTGAATAAAAAGAATAAAAAGACAGAATAAAAGTTAGCAAAACTCCCTAATTAACTGCGTTTGCGAAGCGGTCACAATTTTCAACGTGAATAAAGATACCGAATTTAGTGTGTATATGGAAAGTTAAATTCTATTATATTATATAGTTATTGAATTGATTGAGATCAAACTAGTGTTCAACTGATTCAACAAGAAAATGCGATACAATTTAATAATACAGCTGATTTACAAAATATATTTAAATATTGTACTTTAAATAAATTTTGTAATCTCTTGTATATGCCTTTAAAAATGCAGAATAAATTCATTAAATGTAGACCAAAAATATTGGTTCGTATCCCATCTTACCCTATACCAAAGTTTAAAAATATGTAAAAGAACAAGACAAACGATGCAAATTAAAAAAAATAATAATTGTATACACAGCATTTTTATGTTTACTATTTAAATTACTTGCTTGTGCGTATATATATATTTAACAAAATGAGTTAGTTATATATGTAAATTATTGGAAAACTTTTTCGAATCTAATTTACATAAAAACAAAAAAATTAAATTGCAATATAAATAAACCACAAGAATAACACTCAGCGCTCGTACACACATGTGTATCGGGGGTACATTGAAATTGTAACTACATATTTACTGCAAGCATCGACAAAAATTAATAAAATTTATGGTTACCACAATTTTGATCCATATATAGATATTTCTTCAGAAATATGTCCATTTTAATTATATTTTATGTCAACATTATGCGATACGCTTGTTAAGTAAATAATGAACTAACATATAATATATATTAAACACAAAATATAAATACACACACAATAATAATAATAATAATCATTTTATATTGAAATATAAAATTTAAAACTTTTGATTAAAATAAAGTAAATTTTAATTTTTGAATAAATAAAAATTGAATAATATAAGAAAGTCATCTTATTAGTTGACAATAATTTTTATTGTAAATATTTAGTTATGTACATATATAAATTATATACATAAATACATACTCGTATTTATATATAGAAATAAATGACAATCAATATAGAAAATTGTTTGAAAGATATTATACAATAATAAAATTATAAAGTAAAATTTTTATATTGTATAAATATTGTTTTTCGATCAAATAAAAGAAGTCCCATCACAACATACATCATCATCGGCGTATAAGTTAAATAAAAACGCAAAAAAATACAAATTATTTATTTATGGCCCGAGTATATATAAATATTAAAAGAATAAAAACAAATAATCGATTTATATATATATTGTGTATGCGTAATGTCAATGGCGTCTTTACCGAGTGTACGCAAACACAACATGCAAAAAGTTTATAAAACATTAACAAAAAAAAAAAAAAGTCCTTCAAACCTTAATCGCCTTAATGTTTTTTTATCTCACTATAATAATAGGATAGTAGCAATTTCTAAATAAGATGAATTTATTATATAGACACCACACACAAAAACACAACCAAACCAAACTACTCATTCAACGCAAATCTATAAATGTATATATTTAAGAGTTTTTTTTTTGTTAGTTAACAATTTAAATATGAATAATATTGTAGAATAATTAAATAATTAAAAACATAAATATTGTGAAATACAATTTCTTCCAAATATTTTAATTTATTTGTTTGAAGTGATTGATTGTTATGATTAGCGGAAGAAGCATGAATGAAAATAGATAATCTATAGTTTTTTTTTTTAACTATACTTTTCCAGAAATTCTTAAGAAAAATTTAATATTTTTACATGAAAATGATAATGGAAGATCCACAACTTTAGAGAAATTAAAAAGCTGGAGGAAATATAGTACATATGTAAATACATTTTAACAGTGATTTGTTTAAAAATTATCCACAGTTAACTGCACCCACTATATTGGCAAATTACCACCACAGTAAATGTCACTGTATGCAAGTACCATATTTACGATTTATTTATTTAACCATCAAACACTTTATACTATTTTTAAAACATAAAGAAAATTTTAAATTTTGTCAATATAGAGAGCTTTTCTACACTATACGCAGTTAGTTTTGTATATATATTTTATATTAAAAGTTATACACATTTTACATTTTTATACACTTGACATTTCAGTATTATTATTATTATTATTACTATGTACTATTATATATACTACAAATAAACTACACAATATACACAATACTGGTGCGGCAGGCAAAACAAGAGTTACATAATTAAATTATTTAATTTCATTCGTATAATCAATCAAATCGAATCAGAAAACAGTGTTGGTTGGTTAAAACGCAGTTAAATAAAAATAAATTCAAATTAAAATGAGTAGATACAAACTCAAATTAAATGTATCATGTATCCAATTGATTATGTCAATTTGTATTGAGATTATATACATGCGGTGGCCACCACACCACACATGAACCTTGAGCGCGAGATTTACAAATTTATATTTAACATAAGTTTAACGGAAACAACATATTGCATTATACTGGATGATGGTATTAATATTTTAATTATGGTAAATTGAGATTGAATAAGATGAAAAATTAATTGAACTGTAAATGGAGAAAAATATGAAAAATTTGATAAACCGAATTCAATTAATTTCAATAATATGACAGAAAGGTATACACACAACATTGATTATTCAATTATTCATGTCCTTTAGTTTAAAAAAATTATAGTATTTATATTAATCTTACCATATAACATAAATATTGTGTTACACAAAGTATATAATAATTTGTTCTAGCACCGAGATTGATTTATTTTTATTATATGCATTATTTTCAAAATGTTTTGTCTATTTTCAAAAAATTTCAATAATATACAAAATTTATTATGGTAATATAAATACACACCCGTTTTGATGAGACAGTTTACATGATTCTTCGCTATATATATATTTATATATATGTGAATTATGTTAAACAATATAAAATTGTGTGTAACAGTTATGTTTGTTTTTACTTTTTTTCTATAGGGAATCAAACTGAATAAACTCAAATATATATATTGTATATAATAGGTATAGAACCATCACCGATACAATACATCCACCTATATATATTTTGTATATATATGATTTTGATAGAACAATACATATTATCATGGATCTAATGTGTATAGAGAAATAAATGATAATGGTGTGAAAAAAAGTTTATTGAATATACTAAATAAGTTTATAATATATATATATATATTGTATTATATTATATAGATAATTGTTTGTGAAAAATATTACATTCAACACTTTTCATTTTTAATGACACTTTTATACATATATACCATATACTATAAATTGTGTATATAAAACAATATACTTTTCAATCTATTTATTGTATTATATACTTAAATTTCTATAAAAGTATGTATATATACATTTACTTCCTTTATTCCTATTTATATTGTATATATATATGGATGGTAAACACACTGTGTACTACAAGTATATATAACAAAATATATATATATAAAGGATATTTTGAAAAAAAAAACAATAATAGCCACTTGACACTTTTTAACTATTCATATCATATTGAAAACTTTTTCTATATGTATATTTTCACTTGAATTCCGCATTAACTTTATAATGTTATATATATTCACCATCAACCCCTATATGTACAACACATATATATATATAATATATCTTTATAAAAAATATACCATGTATACCAATGATGTAAGAGTAGAGTGTATATATTGTAAGGGTAGGTAATGTTTATAGTGTATATAGTAGAGGTGTAATATATAGATATAAAAACTAAACACAATTGGGTTATCGTGCAATTTATTATCATCAGTTTATTTCTACTATTATATGTTTTTTTTTTGCAAAAGAAAATATGTGGTGTTGAGGTAAAAATACGATTATGTATTTTTAAATGAAAATTTTTGTTCAATGGTATATATACTAAAATTTTAAGTTTAGTTTCCATATTATAATTATTCAATATAATTTTTTTTTGTTTTCCTATCATTATATACAATCTCAATTTGGTACGTTTAATATATATATATATATAGGAGAATATTCTATGCACGCACCCGTACATTATATATGTTAACAAACGTTTAAAATTCTAATTAAAATAAAAAAATTAATCCCGGAAATAATTAAATTCTGATTTGTGGTCAACAAAATAAATATAGAGATACATAAATGTGAAATGAATTTGTTGTATAATAATTAGAACAATTTTCAATAGAACACTTGATCAATTTATTTAACGACACATACAAACAATTTTTGTATGTGAACGAAACCGTTCAGTTTTTTTTCAAATTTGAAGGACAGTTGATCAGAAATATGAAACCATCCCTTATTCAATATATAAATAGTACATATATACATTATTAATTTAACATTTTTTTCTCAATAAAACTATTGTATATTTGTTAAGTTTTTCCAAAGAATAATTGTCAAAGGATAATTTTTTGTTTATGTATTGAAAATAAATATCATAAAATATATATGTTCAGAGTATATTCTTTCAAATTTACGTTTTTCTATATTACACACATTTATAAAACTTTGTTTATATTTATATTTTCTCAATTTGAGTTTCGATTTCAGTTAAATTTTTATATAAAAAAAAAATTCTTTTCAAGTGAACATTGTTATTCATTGGAATAATTAATTATTACCATTCAGTTTAGAACGACTACAAACACAATATTCACACTGTGAATATAATATTTATATATATATTTTTTCTTTCTTTAACTCATAATTTTGCTCCTAGTGGAGCTTTTATGTCATCTAATAAACCTTTCAATTACAACCAAGTTGGTAAATTACTTTATACATACAATATATCCACAAAAATAACAAATATTACATAAAATAATCGATAATCATTTTTTCAATATATATATTTTGTATAGTATAAATAAAAGTCTATATTTTAAATATAAATAGGTATATAACTTTATAAAATAACACCTATACACACATAAATAATTGCATCTCATTTTTCAATATTGATTGAAACATCCCATATCGCATACAACAACTATATAAGACACTGTATATACATATAAAACGTTCATGGTTAGCCGCACGTATAAACGATAGAATGAATATATATAGTTTGTTATGTGCTTATGCAAATTTAAATCAAAACCAAGTGTTGTTTTTTTTTTGCTGTTTTGTTATAGAGCGGCGTTATAGAATTTTAAATTTTTAAATAAAAGACATTAAACAATTTATTTTTATATAAACAGTTTGATATACAAATTTAAATTTTCTATTACGCTTAAAAATACACTCTGCGATATTTAATAAAACGAGGGAGGACATTTTTTTTATACTTATAAATATAAGTGATGAGTAGTATCATCGCTTAGTTTTATAAAAAGTGTGACACTCTTATCGTGAATTCATATATTTCAACAAATTTTATATAATTGAATTTCTATATATGTGTTAAGTTTGAACAACATTTTAAAAACCTTACAGGATAGAATTTGTCATATATAATGCACAAATGCGGATATATGCGAAAGAGAATTAAACAACAAGGATAATTAATAAAGAAATTTCATTTTTAAGAAACCCGGATATTTTTAAGATTTTATGTAATATTAATTTATATAGTTATATCGAAAATTGTATTAAGCATCCCCATTCTTGGCAAACAATATACGATCAATCAATTTGTGATAACATTTTACAAAAGTTTCTGTTTTTAACGTTACGTAACTCCTTTAAATATATTATATAAAAATAAAACAAGTTCTATACCTAAAGGTATATCTGACAGAAAAATAAAATGAGTTTTTAACATGCTTTATGACATATAATAGTTCTAAAGCTCATAAATGGTTAAATGTTTCAGTACTTATTTATAATATTTGTGCAATCTTTTCGTATATAACTATATATATGGGAAATATACATATTACAATGTGCGTTTCGATTACAAACCACTTAAATTAAAAATGAATTGGTGACTTTACACCCACATCAAAACGCAGGGTCACTTATATAGTATTTGGAGGATTTAAAATGGGTTACCCCCATATAAAATAAAATAAAAAAAAAACATTTATATATATACAAGACTCTTTTATATACAATATGTTCGACGTTATTTTCTTTGACAAAACATTATATAACTACAATATATATATAAATATTTTGTTATAGATTGATGATGGAGTTGTATAATATATTGAATGATGAACATAAGTTTGTACACGTATAAATATAATATAAATATAATGTACAATATATATTTAAAAAAAAACTGACGGTATATTAAATAAATTGAATTTTTCAAAAATTTTATATTATTTTTCTTTAGCTTTTCATTCAATACTTTACTTTATGATTTATTGAATTTTATATCTTTGAATTTATATTCATCTCTCAAATATATATATGGTACATAGAATAAGGTAACGTAAATATATAATATACACTACACTTCCATATATATCAGATATACTTAAATATATAAATAAATAATAAATGTATATATAGAAATAATAGAAAAATATTGTATTTTCAAGAAATATCTGCTACTAACAATAAATATAAGAGTTATTGAAAGCATTAAAAATTTTATAGTTGTTATTATTATTATTCTTATTATTATTATTATTATTATTATTATTATTATTATTATTATTATTATATATATATTGAAAATAAGTACAGAATAAATAAATAATATATATATTTCAAAACGAAATGTAAAAAGGATATAATGTATATACAGAAGAGAATGCATTAGTTAACCATAATAAAAGTGTATATTGGGAAAATTGAATTTAAACAAAAAAAAAATTATAATATTACTTAACGCGAATTTTTCAAAAGTTCTTCTATTGTATATTTAATATATTTATAGTATATAGTTGACAATCATCTATTCAATTTATGTGAAACATTTTCCAATTGTTTATTGTTGAGGACTTGCAACCGCCGATTAAAATGAGAAGCGGAAATCAATTTTTGTAATCAAAACTTTACAACTATACCACTTTGTATGCCACTTTTATATTTATATAATAAGAGTATATGCATTTGCAGCTATTGATTAAATAATGAATTTACCAATGTAATTTTATTGTGTAGACATTATATTATATCTAAAAACAATCCATAAAAGTGGACAAATTTTATGCGGAAATTCATATAAATATATATTTACATTTTTATTAAATGTAACATGATCGATTTAACCAATTCTGAGAGAATAGTATTTGCTATTTAAAATTAAAAAAAAAATTTATATATATACAAATATATATTGATTGATTTCCTTTCCTGAACCATTTTCATATGGATATATTTGTGACAGTTTGAACATGATGAATTTATTATTATTATTATTATTATTATTTAAACAATATATATATATAAAATGTTTCGATATAATATTATAAATATAAAAATAATAAATGTATTTAATTGTAACATTTATATTTATCATTTTATAAAATTGTTTATATTTTTCTATCGCATAAATTATATTTTATATTGTATAAATTACAAAAACCATTTATTTTACACATATAAATTGCAATTAACCTGAATGGTTTTTTTTTTTATGAGTAGATAAATACACACACAAATATATAAAAATAGAATTATAACCATAAAGTTTATAATTTATTTTGTATAATATTTTACAAATTCCTTATATTATACAATATAAAAAAAAAACTGAACACAGGGTCATTCGTAATTGCACATGAATATATATATAATGTATTAAGAATTTCACATGTATAGAATATTTTTTGAAACAATATATCTAAAGTAATTTTAGTTTTTTACACATTAGACTATCTATCTATTCTATTTTTTATTAATGATACATTTTTATATATCAATACAGTCAAATATATAACAGTCATATTGGCGAAGAATGAAATGATTGTGAAATGGGATTGTTTGAAAAAAAAAAAAAAATAGATATACCCGCCACGTTAAATCGGATTACAATAAAAAAATGGTCAAAGTTTATATTTAAATTTGCAAAAAACAAAAACCAAAACAATCGATTACACAAAAAAGTTTTATATTAAATATCTATTATCTTTACATCATACATATCCTTTTTCATACCACACATATATTTATATAACAATAAGAATCATCCTCTATGTATAATAAATTAAATGGATAATTCATATAAGTTCCATATAGTGTAAATAGTACTTTTATACGTATATTATATATTAAACATAAGATAAATAAATTAAAATTATGTAATGTAACTATAAATAACGCAGTATATAGTAAAGTACACAGTAAAATGTATACTAAAGAGTAAAAACAGAATTAATTTAATAACAAAATGAAAATTTCTAAAAAGCTTTACCATATACATAAAACACACACACACACACACACACACAATCAACAATCTTATATATATATAGCAAAAAAAGTTTAATCAAATAGAAACTTTCATTGCCATTACTAATTGCTTTTATTTTGTAAATACATATACCAAAATACACTAATAATAACAAACAACAATGTCAGTAGCATTCACAGGAACGACGACAAGGATACAAACAAAAAATTGATATTTGTTGCTAATATTTTAATTTTGTTGAACAGAGAGGAGTCTTTACTTTAATTTAATAATACCCTACAAAAAAAAGAAAAGGATAAAAAAAAAACAATAAACAAAAGGATACAAAAAAAAAACAAACCATTTGTACTGAAGGAAAAAACAACGGTGCAAAAATGTTATTTACAATATATTATATGTGTGTCTATGAAGAAAAATTGAATTATCATTGTTCTGTACAAAACAGGAGAGAGCTATTAATCAAGCAACAACAACAACAACAAAAAAAAACAAACACACACAAAATAGCACAGAAAATTGTTGATTATTTATAGTATAAATAAACGTAAAATAAATTGGGAGATAGGAATTAGTTAAAATTGGATATATTAAAATTTTTGTAATGTACAAATGAATTACGTTATACTAAAATAATGTATATAAAATATTAATTGAAAATATAAGTTATTTTAAATATGCAATTTTATATAAAAATATATACACAATAGTTTTTGTATACACATAATTTTTAATTAAAATTTATAACAATTAAAACTTATGTGTTATCTTAAGAATTTCTTTTCGTTTATGTATTACAAAAAAATATTCACATATCAAAAACAACTGAATGGATGCTGCACATCATCCATATGAGTATATGTATCATTTATAAGTGCAACAGAAAGAAATATTTATAATCAAATTTATATTATTTTAAATTCTACGAGTTTAGTGTATTTATGTATATATGAAAAAGTTTGTATATAAATTTAAATAAATTAACAACATTTTTCGATGCAAATGAAAAAGGAAAAAGGATTATTTTTTTTTTATGAAATATACAATTGATTGACAATACAAAAACAATTTAAATTTCTATTACAGCATCAAGAATTTTTTGTATATTGTATATTGTCTAAAGATATTCGAAATGTTACGAGTATAAATAGATATAGTTAAAAACCGAAGCGCACATATTATATAGAGTGGAAATTGTTTGTATGAGCGGTAAACATTATTTAAAATATTCATAAATTAAGCTCAACATCATATATTATTAATACATTCCGTAAATTTATAGAAAATAATTTGGTAAAAAAAATATAAAAAAAATATAAAATAAATAAATAAAATATAAACTTACTTTTGGTTTTTTTGCATATTGTCCAGTTCGTACATCTCTTATGGTTGCAATATCTAATAAATCTACTTCATTCACTTGATCAACCCAACATAAATAAAAACCTTTGGGATCAACACGCATTGTCACCGGTGTACCAGACACTGAATCCTGCAATGATAAAAAAATATAATTTAATTATGTTGCTTATTAATTTAAAAATATAATGTTTATATATTGTATACAATATATGTGTAAAAGGACATTGTAAAATGTCATATTAATATAAAACAAATAAGTGGTATTTAATTTTAGTTATATATTAAAATCCTTATTGATTCCATTATTCCAGAAATGTCTATTTTTATTAATTAAAAATTTCATATATAAATATAATCTGCTCTAATAACGCAAATAACCTAAACAACTGCCTCCTCCTCTATACTACATAAAATCTAAATCATTAAAATTACTATATGTATACGAAAAAATATTTTCTATTTTCGGTGCCCAACTTTGCGGCACAAACAAATAAATATTACACATTATAAATTATAATCTTTTATAATCCTTTTTAAATATTTTCAATTTAAATTTTATTAAAAAAAAAAAACACAAAAAAAATAAATAAAAAAATTCCAAGCACTTTTCAATTATATGAATTTTTAAGAGTATTATTATTATCAAATTTAATATTACACAACACCAAAGATTATAATATTAATATTTTTTCATTTTATTTATTTCATAATTATATACAATATATTATAGAGAAAATAAAGTATTGTGTTGTGCGTGGTGTTACGCAGGCAGTGATTGTAAAAATTTTTGCGGAGACTCTCAACAATTGGAGTTCAATATAAAGCAAATAAATTTGTTTTTAATTTTGCAAGAAAATTCAAGTATATTTTTACGATATATACAGAAATACAAAAGTATTTTGCATCACAAAATTTTTGGATTGAAAATTTATTGTTGTAATTGAGCAATTTATTAAACCAGCATAATTTTTGTGTCATTGTTATAGGAATAGATTAGTTTAAAAAAAAATTAAAACTTAAACGTTTGTTATAGAAAATCTGTGAATTTCATATTAGTAGAATTTTCACAAGAGCACTTCTTTGATGGTGGGCAGGGGGTCACGTTGATATATTTCCAAAACAATTGAATTGACCCAAAAATAAGAATTTAAAATTCACATTGAACATTGCAAACACAAACTCGCAATCAAACAGGTAGCCATATATGTAATTGTAATTTAATTAGATCATATACAATTCGCTGGCAAATATTTGTCATTATTTTTATAAAATATAGACAAATAATAAACAAATAATAAACAATCAATAGAATTTATGGTCATATACAGAGAGATTCCTATTCAATGCAATCGAAATATTGTGTGTGAGTGTGTGTTGAATATGAGAATTCTATTGAATAATGATATAAATGTGTAAGGAATAAAGAAACAAATTCTAATGAATAACACAGAAACAAAAATGTTAAAAAAAATATACAAATTTCTTTTCTATTCGACTACAGAGGAATTCGATATTGTATTTTACATGTTCAATATGGGAACTCAATTGAATGGCAATAAAATTACATATAAATTTCAATGTACTTGACAATTGAATATAGAAATCCTATATTGTGTATAAAAAAAAAATGAAAAAGAAAAATATTTTAAAAATCTATTTTATTTTTTTTAAAATAAAATCAATATATGCCGCGTTTTCACAAAGGATTAATTTTAAAAGACAAGACAAAAAAAATTAAAAAGGAAAAAGTTTTTGAATATTCTTTTAAATATTTAATTTTTTTTCTGTTTTTTCTGTTTTGGTTTTTTCTATAGATTTCTACGCATAAAAAATTTAACATAAATCGTTTATTTTTTTAATTCTATTCTATTTTATACATAATCAAATTAATTACATACAGAGTTAATATAAGGATAATTTAAAATATATATATATTTTGTATATACCGCATTTATAGGACGAATTTTTCCTTTAATTTTCTTTGTTCTTCTACTTATTCTTTTTATTTATATCTTCTTATTGGATATATAGAAGGATATATACAATAGCAGAGAGTAACTTTTAATTAATAATATTTTCTTTTTTAATGAAAATAAAAATAAAAAAAAAAATAGGGTACGGCACTAAATAATATAAAGAAATAATTTATCTTTATTTTTTATTATGTATTTATTTTAGTTTGAGGATGTTTCTTAAATTGATTTGATTAATTATTTATTTATTTATATATTGTAGATAATTTAACCAAAAAAAAAAAATAATATAAATATAAATATTAACTGAAATTTGTATATAGTGTCGTTTAGCTGTTTATTTGTATAAAAAAATAATAACAATTAAATGATTTTCAACAAAAGATTCACAACGTGTGATCTCTACTGAAATGGATAAATTTATATGAAATAAATATATAATATTTTAAATCAGTTCGATTTGGCATGCCAATCTATCCTCCTATCTACAAAGAAATACTTTATATATATTAATTAATAAATATAATATGTCATTATTACTTTTCCTTTTCCTATATAGAGATTATTAATTGATTTTGATATTATATAAAAATCAAATACATTAATATATAAATTGTAATGAAATTGATATTTCATTAATATAAATAATAATTATGAGAATATATAAGAACTATACACTTAAGGTGTGCATTATTAAGGAACCATTGCAGTTCTATAACGATTTATATTATTTTGAGATTTTGTTGGTGTTTATATACGAATTACACCTGGAATTTTATTATGTACTCACCAAAATAATCGCAATTTATATATAGAAGTTATCACAGGCTATAAGTTAAATGAAAAATAAATGTTACATCGTTCCTATATATAATCTCAACTTATAATAAACTTAGCCATCAATGTTGTGATCCTTGGCCGTTATATTTTAATATATCTTGTATAAATGCGTATACATATAATATATTAAAACGAAGATGAATTATACTATTTAACATCAGTTTTTCAGATTGCAATGTAATTAATTGTTATGTTATTTATGCGTGTAATGTCTGATGTTTTCATATACATATAATCAATATTTTCCTACAAAATTTATTATTAATGAAATAACATTATTGATAAATATTGAACATAAATTGGGTGCGCAAACATTATAAGACCTAATTATGATATAAGATATAAATAATAATTCATTCGTATATAATTGTCAATATATAATTACATTCATTGCAATGATTTTAATAAATAAATATAAATATTAATCTAAACCTAACATATATGTATAAGAATCCTCTACTCCAAAAATGGACCACAATTGGTATATGATATTAATGTACATATCCATATTATGTATAAACATGGCGAAATTGCACCGATCGAAAATACCTAAATATATAAATATATTATTTAATTAAAATTATAATATCGTATATTTTTAAAATTCTCGCAAACAATTAACTTACAAATAAGTTCCGCAAGAAGCTATCTAGTAAGGAAAACTATCCATGATTGATATATTAACTTTTAAACAATTCAAAAAATCATTATTATCTCACTTTTAACAAATACATATATAAAAAATTGAAATCATTGAAATCGGTTAAGAAATGTTTAAATTATTAAGTTTCATAGATGTTAATTGCTATGGATATTAATAATTTTCCAAAAATATCATTTAGATAGTGCTAATCTCAAATCATTTAAATAAATATGTAAGTAAAATTTCACAGGTAAAAAAAAATAGTAAATAGCTACAATTAATGCTCTCAATATATCTAACGGACTATATACAAAAACTATATAATGATGAAGATAACATTATTTTTATTTTTCGCGTGCGATAATTGGCGCGAATGGTGGCGGCGTGCCTAAAGAATAACTTATTACAACAAATATATGTATTTATTTCGGTAATTAAAATCAAAGACAAGCAATAAATTTTATACAAACAGTTCGTACCAATACGAAATAAAAATGTAATAACATTTTGTAGATGTGAAATAAATAATATATATCAAATAATAAATCATTAAATTAAATTTAATCACGTTTCTGTATAATAATAATTAGCGTTGCCGTCAAAACAAATCCATAATAAATTTTGTAAAAAAAAAAAAAAAAAAACAACAAACAAACAAATAATCAACAAAAAAAAACCTATTTAATATTAATATTATCAATATAATTGTTGAATTCATTATTACACATTTTAAGAGGTAGGTTAAATGTATTTAGTAAAACGACTCAATAAAATCAGATACAAATTTTTGATAATAAATATACCTACAATAAAAATTAATATCTATACACCGTCTGTCCCAAAAATAATGAGAATGGCTTTATAGATAGATAGAAACAAAATTTTTTTTATGTTTGGTTCTTTGTTTCTATTATATTAATTTTCCGATCGCGAAGCATAAAAACTATATATTATTACTTAATCCATTTTATATGGGCTTATACTGAAGGAAATGTGGTGAAAACTGAACAGTTTTTTATTTTTGGTCGATTCACACTATATAAATCAATTAGTAGCTAACTATAGTATAAAGTAATTCGCATTATTTTTATGGGACAGAGGGTGCATATGTATATTTATAATTATATTTTAATATATAGATAGACTCGCTCTTTGGATATACATATATCGTTTATCAATTGTTTTATTTATTTTGTTTTTTCGTTAATATGATACGTATAAATTTCATTAGATATATAAATACAAGGTGTTCCATTAATTAAATCTATATTCTCTATATATAATTATATTTACATTTTTCCTTTCAAAATATTTTCACAAATACACAGAAACAAACAGCGATGGTTTGTGTTGCCGTACAATACCATTAAAACAATGATGGCATATGTAAAAAAGTAAAAGACATTTGAAATGTTGAATTCATCTGTTTGAATTTTTTTGAATAGCAGATTTTCCAGATTTTAGATGATTCTATTTTTGAAATTTTTACACTATCCTTTTTGTAAATTTACCTTAAAATGTCCTTTAAATATGTAATAATACAATACATAAAAAAAAACTCAACTTAATGACAACATCATAGATGTTATAATTGAATTGAACTACCCTTTTATATTTACATTTTTTTTTATTTATTTATTTATTGAATCAATGATGCATTGTATTTGTTACAAATACCGTGTATATGTGTATAGAGAAAACGTATATCGTAATTCATAATGAAGTGTTATTATGTTTGACAACATGTTCGGTATATAACAATAAAAAAAAAAAAAAATACTTGAGATAGATATGTGATAAGAGAAGTCTTGTTAAACTTTTAATTAAAATATTATTTATATATTTTTGTGTTTTATTTTTCTTTTTTTTTTATAACATATGAAGTACAAAAAAAAAATGTTAGCTCATTATATTTCGTATATCAAGATTTATATCGGCTGAAACGAATGTGTCAGAAATATGATTTGATATACAGGGTGTCCCAATTATCGACGGCAATACGAAAACACTAGATTCTCTGGATCATTTTGCGTCGAAAATATCATATAACATTTTGGCCGATTCGACTTCGGTACCAAGTTACACGCAAATAACCAAATTTTCAATCAGACCATGTTTTGCACTCTACTGGGATCAATATCTCAATAACTAATTAACCGATTTTAAATTTTTGATACACTATTAGCATTAGCATACCGAGATCTTTAATTTGACGTTAAGATAAGACAATTCGGGCATGTGGTTATCGAGATACTTACAGGAATGTTGACAATTTGATGAACGCCATTTTTCTTTTTGAAAGTTTGTTCAAGCATAAGTCGAAAAATCATGATGAAAAAATTTTTTCGGTATAAGTTTAAAAACTTGCCACATTCATAAGCTTTCGTTTAAGCTATTACATTACGATAGGTCTCAACTGGTTGCAAAGATATACACAAATAACTACAACGATGTAGGCATAAAATTGATTTTCGCTATGGAAAAATTTTATCTTTTTTTGGTTTTTTCCAAAACCAAAACAATATGGACGTGACAAATAATTGATTCCATACACTCCTATGTATTCACACAAACCTTCACACACACACACACACGATCTCACACACAAAGGCCTACACACATAAACCCACGAAATCGCACGCACGCATATCACCACAGTTTTAAACAAACAAAGCCTAAAGTAATTGTTGAAAATGTGCTCCTTCAGCTCGAATACATAGACAACAATGCTTTTCAATAGACCGAACCAAACTAAGTGTTTGTTGTGACTTGTGGCGAAATTCTTGGATACAGTCTTCAGTACGTTGAATCAACTCTTCACGTGAATTAATCACAGTTGCATAGGCTTTTTCTTCAAGGCAACTCCATAAATAGAAATCCAATGGATTTAAGTCTGGAGAACTTGGCTGAAGACTGTATCCAAGAATTTCGCCACAAGTCACAACAAACACTTAGTTTGGTTCGGTCTATTGAAAAGCATTGTTGTCTATGTATTCGAGCTGAAGGAGCACATTTTCAACAATTACTTTAGGCTTTGTTTGTTTAAAACTGTGGTGATATGCGTGCGTGCGATTTCGTGGGTTTATGTGTGTAGGCCTTTGTGTGTGAGATCGTGTGTGTGTGTGTGTGAAGGTTTGTGTGAATACATAGGAGTGTATGGAATCAATTATTTGTCACGTCCATATTGTTTTGGTTTTGGAAAAAACCAAAAAAAGATAAAATTTTTCCATAGCGAAAATCAATTTTATGCCTACATCGTTGTAGTTATTTGTGTATATCTTTGGAACCAGTTGAGACCTATCGTAATGTTATAGCTTAAACGAAAGCTTATGAATGTGGCAAGTTTTTAAACTTATACCGAAAAAATTTTTTCATCATGATTTTTCGAGTTATGCTTGAACAAACTTTCAAGAAGAAAAATGGCGTTCAGCTAATTGTCAACATTTCTGTAAGTATCTGGATAACCGCATGTCCGAATTGCCTTATCTTAACGTCAAATTAAATATCTCGGTATGCTAATGCTAATAGTGTATCAAAAATTTAAAATCGTTTAATTAGTTATTGAGATATTGATCCCAGTAGAGTGCAAAACATGGTCTGATTGAAAATTTGGTTATTTGCGTGTAACTTGGTACCGAAGTCGAATCGGCCAAAATGTTATATGATATTTTCGACGCAAAATGACCCAGAGAATCTAGTGTTTTCGTATTGCCGTCGATAATTGGGACACCCTGTATATATATATAAAGTAATAACTATATATAGAAAGGCTACTACTTAACAAAATTTCGATGTCATGTTATAGACAAATTGACTTTTAATTCAATTACTTGTTACGCATTAATAATTGAAATGATTATTAAATGTTTGATTATGAAGTGTTTGGAAGCACCAAGCCATTAAAATATTATATATTAATTTTAATTTAATGGTAAATTTTCTTATATTATAAGTAGCTGTAACTCTTACACAAGCAAGATCACATACAACATTTTTTAGTCAATTTACAATATGTAAATGTGTGTACGTTAAAAGGATTATTAGGAAATTAGTGATTTAATGGCTTGATAATGTTTTTTTTTTCGTGAGAAAATTCACAGAATTCACAATCGTTCATCGATCAGAATATTCCTATATTAATTTTACAAAATAAATATAATGATCAAAACATCAAATCAAAACTTAAAAACTTATTTTATTATTTATTGATATTTATATACCGAACCACTTGTATATAATATAATATAAGTTAATAGCTTTATCACAACTAAAAATAATTAATTCATAAGAACATATGTAAAAAAAAAAAAAAAAGGAAAAAGGAAAAAGGAAAAAGGAAAAACGGAACAAACTTTATAAATTGTAACTAAATTTAGTACATATTTAAATATTTAAAAATTAACTTATACCATATAAAAGAAAAGAGAAAAACTTATGGTTGATTATATTGATAAAATAAAGTTTATTTTATAATACGACGAATAGAGAAGGTTGATTCTATTTCTATATTACTATATTAAAATATTAAACGTTAAATTGAACTTTAAAAGTATAATATAATATATGTTTAATAGTGAATATATACATAGAATTTATGCATTGTCCGTAAAATAACCGAAACGATTTTCTATATCTATATCTATACGACTACCGCCCATTGATTTATGGATTGTGCATCAATCTTAACAAACTATGTTAAAGCTGTATAGCATTTCTCTCAGCGTAAGCCAAATTGCATTGACAGTAATTTTTCTAGTTGCGCAGGAGAATAAATTGGGTCCGAAAAATAATCGAAAATGCTTTTTACGTTAATCCATTTCGGTTATTTTTCGCATCGCAGTATATTATAGTTACACGAATATAATAGGGAATATGTAGAGAACGATCGAAAAAAAAACCAAAAAAATAAAAGGACTAAAAAAAGGGTAAAATATGCATTTACATATATTAATTTTTCAATATATACATATTACATTCAACGTATAAACACATACAAAGGGCATGCACACATTTTCACAAACCAATTTTGATTGGCTTTTTGCCAATTTAACTGGAAATTTATTTTTATTTTTTTCTAATATACAAAAAAAAAAACAAATTATTAGTTGTTATACTTTTTAATGTGCATATTTTACTTTTTTTATTTTGTTGACGATAGGAAAAATTAGAAAATTATGGATGAAAATAAAATAGAAATTATTTGAATTTAAGAGATTGGAAAAAAAAGTTTTTGCAAATTCGGTATAAATCTAGAATATTTGCATTATATTGTAATATAGCAAATAAATCAATTGTATATAGAAAACAAGTGCTAAATTAAATTCATATAATCTTTTTAATTTCGCTAAATTATTCTATTTTATATATTTTATCAGTGTCAAATTTATTCATTTTTTTGGTTTAATTTTTGGCTGTGAAAATATTTTAATTGCATATGTATATTTAGAGAAACTACACATGAATTACGTATCAAATTTTATTTAATATATATACAATTGTTATATATACAATCGGAGGCATCAATTGTTCGTTTCACGTCTGTACGACATAAACACCACATTTGGTTTATGGACTGCCTATACAGAAAATAATTCCAAGGATAGATTTCAGGGTTTGCCGGTTTCTCATTCAATTTTAATGAGAAATTCGAATTTATATGTATTTGCCTTATTATATTAAACATACAATGAATCAACTACAAAAATGCACATTCTAAAGTTGATTAAACTGTTTTTGGTATATCAATTTTATATATAATTTCATTACAAATTCTGTTAATATTATAAATACAAAACAATAACTCAACAAAAAATAAAAAAAAAAACAACCCTTAGTTCAATAAATTAATGTAGATAGAAAACTAACCTGCTGCAATCACTGTTGCATACAAATCTATAACTTTTATTACATGAATTTGATTGTTGTATATATATATAGACATTGAAATATATCTATGATATGAGTATTTGTAAATATGAACTTCACAAAAAAAAATCGATAAATATTGTTTTCATGCCATAGCGTGTGTATTGTGTACACATCCACGATAATTTGTTCAATACAAAAACTATTATTAATCTTGGATTTATATTTTATAATAATATACTAAACATCATTATGCAAATACAAAATTTATCTAATACTATATTCATTTTGAATGTACAAAAGATTTAGTACTAAATCAAAAGAAAATATACAATATATTTGAGCAGTGTATTTGTTCACCCTGTAAAACTTATAATAAAGTTTACGCTATTATTCGTTATTGTTATATTTATTATCATCAATTCAATTCTATATATATAACTCTAATTTTAATTTCAACAATAATAATATCTTTGAACTTTGTTTCTATTTCTCTTATTATTATATTATTATTATTATTATTATTATTATTATTATTATTATGATATCTGTACTATAAAACAATAATAATTACGTATTATTATTATTATTACAGTTTGAATGTTTAACAATTTATTTTAGTGTAATGTGTTAGAAACAACGGTTTTATGTTTTATTTAATTATGATAAGCTTTTATGTTATATATAATATTTATATTCGTTTTTAATACTTTAATAATAGCTTTTAATATACTCGTTCGTACATGTAACACATACACAAACAACATTTATATTAAATAATAAGTTAAAAAAAAAAAAATTGGTATACCATCAGGTGTACAAGTATGAAATGCGAAATTGATATGTGCATAGTATAAAGTTTTTATAAATAATGGTATTTTGTTATGCCATCAACAAACTGCTGCTAAATCATTCCGCGATAGAACATCAAAAAAGATAACCCAAGATCATTTTTCTCCGCATGATAATGCTCCATCACATATGGCAAAAGTGTTTCGCGACACATTAGAAGAAACTCAATTGCGAAATGCTAGTCCATGAAGCCTATTCGAACATATTAATTTCTATATAAATTAGTAAGCGTCTACGTGAATAAATAAATTGGTTATTTCCAAAATTGAGTGACACTCATTTATAGGCGACGACATGTGCGGTTACTGCAATATGGTACACCAAATACAAAAACACTTCAACTGAAACAATTGATTTATTGAAAAAAAAAAACCAAAATTGTTGAAGCCATTGGATGTCAACTAAAACCTGTGCATTATTATTATTATGAATTAATAGTGACCGGATTTGTGTATGCGGCTCTTAAAAAAACACCCATATACACCATCATAAATAGCAAATGTTCGCTTAAAGAAATATTTGAATACTTTTAAATTTACAATTATACCAAGCTTTTTTATTTAATATCCATATATTGATAATCGATTTTTTTAAGATTAAAATTATTACAACTTTAATTTTCCAAATTTATATTTAAAAACTAATAAACGAAAAGACAAGATAAAATTTATTATAACATTAAGATAAGTTATATAATGGCAGATAATAATAATAATAAATTCTTAAATTTAAAACATATAAAATATTACAAATTTCTGTTATTAAAAACCATGTAAATAAAGTATATCTGAATTTAAAAAAATTTATATGGGGTTAATGGATGTGGATGATGGAATGGAAATATATAGATAGAAGGAGAATCACCTATAATGAATATCTAACAATTTCACGTAAAAATCTTATTATAGGAATTGTATCGGCGTTTGTAACTGTAATAAATTATGATAAGAATTTGTAAAATACTTCAGTTCAAAATTTCCAAACAATCGGAAACATGATTTTTGTTTTAATAATTGTATACAATGAAAATATTTGGAATATATAGAGATAATATTTTGGACAGATTTACATGAATTTTTTGATCAGAACACCGCATATAAATTTATATATGTAATATTATGCAAGAAGATAATAAAATTTCAACAAAATTGGATTAACATTAAATAATATTAACTATATAAAATCATGTACAAATACGTACATATTTTACAATATACGTAATTTAATTTTAAATCCATATCAAAATTATAATGTAATAATACATACATTATAAAGGATAATAATTAACATTATAAATCTCCCTTTCTTTACCCATATACATATAAACTCCTTTATAATTATCATAAATCCTTATCCGTTATACATGTAAAACTTTATATATATATTTATATATATAATGGGGTTATTTCTCTAAATAGAGAAATTTGCATTTTATTTAATAGATTATAAAAATTGTATCGGTATAATCTACTATAAACTGCACAACAGATATAGTATTAAATTAAATCATGTTGAATATAATGATATAATACATTTAAATATAACAAGTCATGTGTAATTAAGAAAATTAATGCATTACTATAGAATAGAAGATATTACCATTATTCGATTTCATTTAATTGTAAAATGTCGTCTATATTATAGTGAGGAGATATGGGTGGCAAATGTTATGTTATATAAAAAGTATAAGTAGACTTTTGTGCAATTTGTAAATGAATGAATGGAATGAGATTGTATTATAGGATATAAATTAATATAATTTAAGATATTTTAAACATGAAAGAAAATCAATCAAAGAAAATAAATTAAAATGGATCGAAATCCTTTAAACTTTTTCTTGGCATATATCGGATCGTTGAGCATTATGATGCAGCTACATTTCTTTTTTATTTCTACTTCAATGATCGATTTAAAATTTTTATAATTGTTGTTGCTGCCGATCAACAGAAATTACTATGCAAATTATTTCAGCAACTCATCATATATAATATCATATCTTTTTGATCCCACAATTTATTATTCACATCAAAATCACTACTATATACACAATTAGCATGGTATGAAAATATGCGTGTAACATCTATTCATATATTATAGATAGAATTAACACTAATTGTTCGAAGACAGATACACGTACCTTATATATTTTGTATAATATAATTTAATTGAATATGTTTTAATACTTTTTAAAATTGTATAACGCATATAAATTTCAATGTAATACCGGTACACATTTAAACAGGTGTATAAAAATTGTTTTCAGTAATGTATTAATTTAGTTGGGATAACCAATTAAATTATTTCACATTTCATTAATAGATATAGCTTTAGTTGAATTGTTATCTATTATATGTTTATATATGTATATGAGCAACCGGGACATGTTTGAGCCATTAGAAACGCGAATGCCATTCAATCACGAATCAATATCATTACAATACGGAAATTAAATGTTCAAATTGTATAAAATGATATTACGGTCATTAATTTGCAGAAATATATATGGGAATATGTTTGGTGAGACGAAGTGTTTAGATAAAAACGTTAGTGTTAAAATTGGTTTTGTTAAATTTCTGTTTGATAATTTTTCACGCAAAGTTGAACAACAAATTGTGATCCATTTTAACGATTGATAATTAGCGATGCAAATAAATAAGGTGTATATATGTAATATTATATAAATGCGAAAAATTATCGTGGAGCAAACAGGAAAAGGTTATATGTTAACAGATTACAAAGGAATTATCTATTTTTAATAATTTACATATGTATATTGAACAATATATAATGTAATCAGAATTGGTAAATCGATAGGGTATTCTAGGTCTCACACATTACGCAAAATACACAATAGTTTGCTGATAGAGACCAAAAGTTCTATGAGCCAGTAATAAAGTTATTCAAAAGATAACAAAAGATAATAATTATTTGCCATATATAAATAAATACCTACACACCACACACATTAACAAATACTTTACATAATCTTTGATATACACAAATATATTATACGGATTAATATATATATATATATTGTAATATAGTATAGAGATAATTATATAGAGAAAATAAATGCATATGCAATTAATATAAAACTGGTCCGTAGTTCATAGTTTGTTGACACCTATGTAATACACATTTCTAGCATTTAATTATAAATAAATAAGCTGTACTATGATGAAACATGAATCAAATAATTTCCAATTATTTTAATTACTTTTATTATATTATACTATGTTTTATATACGACGAGTATATTATAATATAATCCTATATATAAATCTAAATAAATAGTCGTATGTGTGTGGTTATTAAATAACGCATGTATAGTATATGTACGAATATATATAGCGTTTATAATACTAGGTATTTATTATAATATATACAAATCATATCCTATATGTAATTATATAATACATAAATACGCGTACATATTTATAAATACCTAACATGTGATGCATTTCAATGTGTACGCGAGTAGTACGAGCAAAAAAAAACAAAGTACTTTTTATACTATAATAGTGTAAAATTATTTACATAATAATTAACATAAAATAATAATATCTATATGGATAGTAATGATTAAATTATTTTATCATGTCAAATTATATATTAATTAACAATGTTTTTATTTTTTATATAATGAATTTAATTGCGTTAAAAATTACGTACGCTTTTATGTAAATACATATAGAGAAAATTATATATTATTAATTAAATATGGAATTACAAAATTATATAATCGCAATTATAACAATAAATTATCTATCTATAAGCCATAACGCTTCGTCTTCAGGCATGTGATTTAAGACACACATATAATGGCATGTGTTGATACAAACTGGTTGATTAAAATTTCCGAATCAATTGATATATACCCGCAATTCTGCGTGCACATATGTTTGATTTTAATTGTCAAAATACATATTGTATAAAATAAAAACTGATACCGACATATGGTAAAATTATTGAACAATATTCAATTTCAACACACATTATTTTACGATATGGTATAGCTATTAACCAATCCAAGATTGTGTCAACACATGATGTCATGTGTTAAACATGCACATGTATGAAGACGAAGCCTATCTATACCAGGGACATATATTTATAGATAACGTATATATAAACGTTTATTTCATCTATTACCCATACAGATGAATTAATTGTTTAAAAGAATTATGTATAAAATTTATCTAAAATTTAAAAACTTTATATATAATAAATAATGGAAATGGATCATCATTGTGATATGTTTGCACATTCAACAAATATTAATATAGATTTAAAAAATTAAAATAATTAAAATATTATTATATTATCGTATAGAAACATTTGATTTTTAATTTTATATGTGTGACATTGGAATTTATGTGGGTGGAGGACCACCATCCGGTTATTTTTTCTGTTTCTGTTCAATTTGGCAAGCTTTAAAATTATATATATTAAATTATATTCCATACTAAATAATTTAATATATAAAATATTTTTTTGAACACACACCACTTAATTCTCCTTTCATCCGGTAAAATTTCGGACAGTTCTATATATTAAAATACACCTTTGTGTACCGAATCATTTACGTATATGTTAAATGCAAGGATTAACACATTATTATTATTATTATTATAATATAAAAAAAAACAAAAAAGCATTGGTTTGAACATAATTTTTATAGTAAATATTTTATTAAAAAAAAAAAAATGTTACTGTAGCTATATCTCTCTCTACATATTTATTATTTATTTATACTTAATGATAATATTTTACAAAACATAATGTGTGTGTGCAATTTGTTTTATAAATTTTTTATTATTATCGCCGCTGTGCTGCTGAAGTGAGGTATAAATATAGAATATAAAAAAAATACATATTATATGTTTTTCTGAATATATTCGCTACTGTGTATTGATAAAAAAAAAAATTTTTTTTCTTCGCAAGAACCCACTTGTTGTGTGTGAGTATATATAATAACACATAAAAATTTAGTCATACTCGTATACTAATATATAAATATCAAGAAAAACAAACAATGAATGTATGATTAGAGCATAAATTTTTTATTGATGCGATATTTAGAGAGTCACTAAAAAAAAAAAATAATAATACTTTTTTAGGCAATGTTATGCGTTGTTTCGCGTTCTTTTTGTTTTAATAATTTATGTTAAAATATAAAATGATGAGAAAAATACAGAAAAAAATTATAATATTTATATTAATTCATATATACAAAGTTAATATTCATCTAATTGTATACTAAATTTTTAGTATTCAATCTACATACAATATACTATTCTATATTATTTAAAAAATATATTTAGGTGATCGTTAAAATTTTACTTAACAAATTGATCATATAAATTATAACAATCAATATCAATTTTTTTGCATACATTTCCAATTGCTAAATTTATTGTGGATTTTGCCTTTTACTACACAAATTCTGCACTTTTGCGTGGTAACAAAGTCACGTCACCAGAAATGTGCATTATCACTATGAAAATGATTTTGTTTTACCAAAAGAAAAAAAAAAGGAATCAATTTCAAGTTGATCTAAAGTTCAACTAAAACACGCTCTTGTCAATTGTGTATATGTTTATTTATATGATGAAATGTTATATAATTTGCACTGACAAAAATTTTAATGATAGATTTTTTTACTGTTGTTGTCACAGTAGAATGTCAAAGATCGAGAGTGACACAGTAAATTTATATAAATTAAACTGCTCGAATATTACAAAACTAGACATGCATCGGAAACGATTCGAGAAATATACTGTTCATAATAAGAAAAAAGCTTAGAGAGGAGAACACAAAATTCTAATTCTAAACAATAGCGTTGAGAAAAGATCACATAATATATACACACACACACACATCAACGAAAAACCTTTTTAAATAATAATTATATTAATTACATAAGATTTGTCAATCAAAATGAAAAAAACAGAAAAAAAAAATTGGTAATGGAATATGTCAAATACATTTTAAATATATGCATTTACACAAATACGTTGAATATTTAATTTTTCAACCCCATCCTTTTTCAGCCTTTCGTGCACTGTACGCCCATTACCATATTATACCGAACCACACCTATATATTGTACCTTTGCAATATACCTGAACAAAAAAGATTTATCAAATAATAATAATAATATTATTATTGAACACAAAATATGTGAACATAAAAAATTTTGGAAAATAAAATAAAAAAAATTTTGAACGAGAAAAAGTATTGATTTCTTTTATATAAATAAATGTAATATTTTCATAATATACTAAACCACTCTCTCTGCCCATATATATATATATTTATAGATAAATAGATAGATAGATAGATAGATAAATAGATAGATAGATAGATAGATAAATAGATAGATAGATAGATAAATCAATATTAATGTAAAATATAGATAGATTTTAGGCATATTGTTGGGGTGGCAAATATTACCTTTTTAACATTTTAATTACAGTACAATATAATTTTATTTGGATTTTATAAAATTTATTTTATCTTTCAAAATATATTTTATATTTCTAAAACACAATTATAAGTATTTTAAATCAATTTAATTTGTTGCCTATATAGTTTTTCATATAATTTTTGAAACAAGTTGAAATTGAGTCTATATATAAATTTTACTTTCTGTCTAAATTCTATTTGTAAATAATTATGATCATATATAAGCGATATTTTTAATCGCGGTAATCATATTGCAAACAATGGTGTGCACGATAAGAGTGACAAATTAGTAAGTATATAATTTGAATTAAATTTTACCCTATCTTATCAATCCACTTCACGTTTAGTATATAAATCATTAACATACAATAGCAAATATTTATATATTTTTACTATACCATTACAAATATTTAATACATAATTTCTTTTCACATATAATATTTACTCATGTTGCCGTGCGAAACGAAATATGATATTTATTTATATTTCGACGTGTTTAATAATATATTGTATATATTAAAGTTGAAAAAATCAAAGAGAAGATTTAAAATATTTTGTGTAAGGATAAATATATATAATAATATATTTAATTCAAGGTTTTAAAATTTCTAATATTAAATATATTGTTTATATTCTATATATAATGTATTATGTATATTTACACAATCATATATTGTATATAAGAATGGATAAATTCAAAAAATATTGTCTAGGGTTTTTTAGATTTTTCTTCGCACAAATATTCATTGTAATAACCGAATCCTATATTGATTATTATAAATTTTGTATATAAATATATGTACAAAAACATTATCGAATAGGCTTAGCTGTTATAATAATAAAGTAAATATAAATATATGTAGAAGATTCACCGCATCATCATCAAGCATATATTGACAATAATGTGTGTGTGTATGCGAAATATAATAATGGATTATTATTTTGTACACAAAAAAAAAAAACAATGACCGTAAAAAAAAAAAATCTAATCCTTGAAAAATAAAAAAATAAAGTAAAATTTGTGTACAAAATATTATGAATAGATTTTAAAATTATTTATAGGTATAAAAATAAAAATGTAAAGTATATTTATAAATTATATATAAACAAATTAAAGTATATCTAATTAAATACATAATTAAATATATATATGGTATATTAAAAAATATATAGAAAATGAAAAAGGAATTTATTTTGAATAAAATTCAAATATTTATAATTTTAATTATAGTCTAATTTCACATAAATGTACATATGTGTCATTTGCATGCATGAATTTTATTCGAACCGAGAATTTAACTATATACATATAAATTATATATGGATTATTATTATATATACAATACGACAATATATATTTAACATATGCCACCCACTCTCAAATCTACAAATGTATATATATATAAAATATAAATAAATACAAAAATCTATGTGTGTGTGCGCACACATCCCCAATCAGTGCGACGAAATTTAATTTTTGAAAACCACAATGTAATAAAAAATTTTGTTATTTAAAATAATATTGGTTGGGCGAGGAAAATTCACTGGAAAATTAAATTGTATTTCATAATTATTTTTCCTCTAAAATAAATATAAATAAACGCAAAACTTAAAAGTTATGAGAAATAATTTTAGGCATTCCACATAAAATTCAGGGTTCAGGTTTCCGTATATATTATTGTACATACTGTTATATATATATATAACAAATTGTTATATTATATTATATATTACTATTTGTTTTTGTATAACATATATTGTATATTTTGTTATATACACGTCGTATATATTTTACATAACATAATATTATTTGTAAATACTAAATAATACCACAAACCATCGTCGACGCCCGCTCTTCATATATCACATAAAACATATAAAATTATATATTTAAAATTTCCCTTAACTTTCTATTTATAATATAAAATGTAAATAAACATTATTTTATATATTATAATATTTTCTATATGTAAATTTACTTAAATGCCTAATATATACTACAATATATATATATAAAATATTAAATATAAACGTAAATATACACACACACACACACATATACTAAAAATAACATAAAAACGGTTGATATTTATAATAAATATATTATATATGAAAACTGATTACTTACACCTGGGAAAATTTAGATATGGCAATTTAATTTTTTTTTTTTTTAATAACTGTTTTAAAGAAATAAGGAAAAGTGAAATATTTGCATGGATTTTATATGTATTACATTTAGAGTATACACATAATCGTGTATCCGAAAAATAATCGGAAATGTTATTTTTATACCAAAATAATTTTATTTATTCGAAATATTACCGCTCAATTGAAATTCCATTGCATTGCAAAGTTCAACAAAATTGAATTAAATTATTTATTTATTTCGCTGCTGATTGAATGTGAATGTGGTTGAACAATTCATTGATAATCATAATCAATTGATAAAAATTAACTTTTTTTTGTATTTTTAGTAAAAATTACTGGTGCACCATCATCATCGTCGCAACAACAACAACTTCTCTGTACACACCACCTATTTTTGAATTGTCGATGCCACTACCAAAAACAATTGTGTTTTCGATAAATAATTCTTATACTATAAGCAATTTTAAACCATTCAAATGTTTCTAAAGTATTTTTATATCAATTTTAAAATAAAAAACAATTTGTTAAAGTCAATTAACAACACATAAATTAATGCACAGTATATATAATAGTCAATACATTACAAAAAATCATTCCGGTTATTTTATGGACATACGGTATAAATATATAATAGTATAAAAATATTTATAGATATACAAAAATCACACATTTAATTCGTGTAAAATACAACATGTTGTTTTCAATTTTATTATATATTAATGTAAAATAAATTAAAATGCGTTAAATTAAATAAAATTCATATAACAATCAATATGGCAGAAAAAAAGCAATGAGAAAGATTAAATTGCAGACGAGAAATAAAGAAAACATTCACATATTATAATAGTGGTGTAAATATATGTTTTTAGATTATATTATATTAAGCTGATGCGTTTTAAATTACAGAGATCTAAAAAATATATATTGTACTCCGTGTTCCCATGTCCTTCCAACACTACGTATATTTAATGAATTTAAGGATATAAAGTGGGGTTCAATGTGCAGACTTTACCCTTTAGGTAATATCCCAGGTTATATATATATACTGCAGCATATATATAGTGAGGTTTCTTCTGTTTAGCAAACTCTATATTCCTTATTAATGCAGTATTCTATATCCTGTATACAAAAGTGTTATGCAGAGACCAATAAAGGCTTCTCTTTTTTGTTATCCACTTCTTTATTTACCATAATGCCAAAGTGACCATATATAATGTTTCTGTCAACGTTTCACTTAATCAATCACACAGCCGCAAAACGATGGAAGATATAATGCCCCGCAAGTTATTGAGCACACAAAACATTATTATTATAAGCAAAGTCAAATAATAAATTTGTACGAAAATTGACCAAAGGCTATGGCAAACAGGTGCATACCCATTATAAAAATTTTCAATCTAAATATAAAATATAGTTTTCAGACATTATAATGGTTATTTTAATCTTTTTTGATAAAATGGTTTGTTTTTCCCCGTCTTCTTCTTGTTATTACAGAGGATGCTAAAGTATAAAGTTTACACTTTTAAATACCATAGAAATTTATAGATTATACCACGTAATAACATACATAAAACATTTATCAAATAATATCGTATAATTTTAGGGTTTATTTTAATAATACTCTATTTATTGAATATTTTATATATGCGTATTTTGTATAATACAAATTTTATATACAAAAATCACAAAGTAAAATTTAACATTGAAATTGATATCGACCCAAAAATAAAATATATTGACGACTATATGGTCTAATTTATATGTCTATCTAATATATAAATGAACATATATAGATACCATATACCTTCCGACCAATTTTATTTATTCGTTTAATAATATATTACAATATATATACTGTACTGCGAATAAAAATATCCAAGTGATTACATTTCAATATATATGAAATTTTCAAATAAATGTATGTGCGTATATTTACTATATAGTAGTAAATAGATAATATATAAACTAAGTTCAAACATATGTATATATAAATTATACCTATATATACACAATATTTAATCTAATAGTATATTTGTGCTTTTTAACAATTACCATAGATATATTGTATTATGTGTGAGCAAAAAATAATCGAGACATATTAAATTAAACCGTATACACTTAATTTTCTTTTATCAAATTTATTTATTAATACTTTAAAAAGTTTAATAGTTTTTCTTAGAGTTTTTTTATATAGTAAAAAATTAATAGTATATAACAGATTTTTTTTTGAAATTGTGTACCCCTTTTTTGTTTGATCATATATACAAAATATTTAAAAATAATAATTTCTTTTGTATAACAATTGTGTAACATTTAAATGAATCGCATCCTGATAATTTTTGATCACAATAATATGGCATAGTGTACCATATATATATATATATAAATATTCTTCACTAGCCATTTCAAGTTTAGAAACATATCCACATCCACATCCACACAAATTGTAACATAGTAATATATTTACAAACACATTATTATTGTTGATGAAAAGGAAATTTAATAAATTGTTAATGTATTTATTTATATCACATGTATCACAGATAAATTAGAAGATATTCATTCATATATCCTATTTCAATTAAAAACCGGATATATACATTGTAAATTTATATTTAACTCACAAACATATATATTTTATTTTAGTTAGTTAGAATTTGAGATTTCATATATGTAGATATTTGTTTAATTTTTTATAAACAATATATATTAAATGCATATATAATTACATGTATTGATATTTAAATGTAAATAAATGTATTATATATTTATTTATTAATTGATATAGACCAGTTATATAATAATATAGAAGAGAGAATGTTATACATTAAATATTAAACAGAACATGAATGTAGGTGTATAAAATAAATGTGGTAATAATTACTATATAATAAAATGATAAATAAAATAGAAATTAAACTATAACACAAACAAACACAAATAAAAAGGTAAATCAATTCGAAGGTCAGGCGTGCATTGTAATCTGATATAAAATGATATTTGTTCGATGACCTTTTGTTATATTTTAGACAATTTAATTATTTCTAGCTCATAGAATTTCTCACCGTTATCAGCACAAAAAACCAAACACAATTGCGTTTTACACCCTATATAATGATCATTGTTGAAATCCATACCATTGAAGAATTTTTGCATAGAAAGAATTAGCGAAGTAACTGATGGCGCAAAGTAAGGACTATATGAAGTGTATGTGAAAACACATCCGTGCAACAAGATCTAATCATTTTTGATGAGTGTACGATTTGTTAATAATGATCGTTTTTTTTTAAATTGTATCGTTTAGTTGTTGAATGTATATATTTTAAATTGATCGTTTAGTTTTATATATTTATATAAAATATATCGAGTTTAATTACAATTTTACATGTTGTGCTATAACGATCGCACATATAATATGGATTATTGCCTTTAATTTGGTGGTCAATAAACTTTAACGGGACCGCCGTCAAGACGTCAATCATCTTTGTGTTTTATATCACTATAAAACGGAATTCAACAAATCCAATTTTACACTGACTCATATTTTTAAGGATTCATCACCAAAAAATAATGCTTAATTTTCCAACACATTTGTCTACGTATACACAAAAAAACAGTATTTAACATCTATTTTAATATATATATATTTTCGAAATACGCACCATTAAAATTAAGTATATAAATAAAATTTTAATTTTTAATTACTATTTGCATTTTAGAACGAAAATTTAAGTTTATTTTGTGTGACAAATTCACAGTATACATATAAATCAATCATCATAGCGCATCAAATTAAATCAAAACACTCGAAAATATTTTTCTTATATACATTCAGTCAAATAAGTACCCGGAAATTTGAAATAAAACACAAACAACTTATCAATCATCTAAATTTATTATATCCCCTTCAAAATAGGCCCCTTCTGAGGCAATACACTTCTTCCAACGAACAATCCAATCATCGAAACACTTTTTAAAGCTATATTCCGAGATGGCCTTCAATTCTCGTTGCGAATTAGTTTTGATGTCTTCAATGCTCTCAAAACGGGTTCCACGAAGTGGTAATTTGAGTTTTGGAAACAGGAAAAAGTCACATGGTGCCATATCTGGAGAGTACGGTGGTTGTTCGATGATATTTGTTGAATTTTTGTTGAAAAACTCGTTAACAATGATCGCTTTGTGCGCTGGTGCATTATCGTGGTGCAAAATCCAACTGTTGTTCCGCCACAAATCTGGTCTTTTGCGACGAACATTCTCTCTCAAACGCTTCATAACGCCAAGATAATATTCTTTATTGACGGTTTGTCCCTCCGGTAAGAATTCCGAATGAACAACACCACGAATATCGAAGAAAACGGTCAGCATCACCTTGATTTTCGATTTGCTTTGGCGCGGTTTTTTCGGTTTCGGCTCATTTTTGGCGCGCCATTCCGATGATTGTTGACTTGTTTGCATGTCGTACTCGTAAACCCATGTCTCGTCACCAGTTATGATGCGTTCGATGAACGTTGGATCTGAATTTACGCGTTCAAGCATGTCTTCAGCCACCTTACTGCGATTCATTTTTTGAAGAAAATTCAGATCTTTTGGCACCAATCGCGCTGCGACTTTCCGCATACCCAAAACATCAACCAAAATATGACGAGCGGTCTCATGAGACATGTTCATTTCTTTGGCTATCTCTCGCAAACTATTATGACGATTTTCGAGCACCATTACCTTTATTTTGTCGACGTTTTCTTCAGTTGAAGAGGTCGAAGGCCGTCCTGAACGTGGCAAATCGTTCACTTCTTCTCGCCCCTCTTTGAACGATTTATACCAATCGTAAACTTGAGTTTTCGACATGGTTGAATCACCAAATGTTTTTTTCAACATTTCCAATGTTTTGACACAAGAAATTTCGTTTGAAACACAAAATTTCACACAAACTCTTTGATCGATATTTTTATCCATAGTAAAAATCGCAACGCACACAAAAGGTTGACTTGTTCCTAATGACGCCGTAAGCAAACTAAATCACACATAGCAATAAAAATTCACAGAATGGTGGCTGACAGTTGTGTCAACCTGAGAAAAAAATTTTTTTTAAATATTCTCAGAGAGAAAATTAAAAATGAGAATTTCCGGGTACTTATTTGGCTGAATGTATATATATATACGCAGTGACGGTTAAAATAATATTATCATGATATATCATTAGTGTACGTTGATTATAACAAAAATTCTACTTCATTATTTTATTGCACAGAAAGGTGCGATACAGAATCTGATTGCCATCAGGTGCAAAAACGAGATATTCAATGTCAGCAGGTTATGGTGTATGCAAATCAGGAAGGATTGGTGTATTATATGAGGCTATTGAAATCAAACCAAATTGTTAATATTTAACTGTACTGTCTGTCAACAACTAAACAAATAATGCATAAGCGATCAAGAATATAAGTTGGCATGGAAAATCTTAAATCATGTATCATATTTCCCTCACAAATTTGCGCTAAATTAAATTACCATTTGTTCCGGTCGATGCAGTCAATGCTTTGCAGAGCACCCGTTCATAGGAATATAAAAAGGAAAATGACAAAAAATCTCTACAATAAATTTCATAGTATGTATACATATTTTTTTTTTTAATTAATTAGATAGACTCTACCTCAGGAAATTATAATTATAATTATGAAAATTTATTATGGATATAATATGTGATATTTATCAAGAAATTATAGTAGTCTTAATACGGATCTATAATATAATATAATATAAATGACAATACAAAATAAACAATTTGATACACAAAGTGATTGTATTTTTAAAATAGAAACCAGTAATATTTGAATTAATATAAAAACAAATGATTATTTAAATGTTATGCCGTCACCTCAATACCAAATATATTTATGGGAATAAATTGGGAATGACTGATTGTATTATTTGATTACATTTTATTAAATTATTTTTGCCAATGACATCTTACTAAATATATTTTTTGTGTGTAATTTCATATTTCATATTATTATTACCAATTTTTAATATTAATAATAATAATAAATAATTCCATATAACATTATAATGTGAAATAAAAAAATGTTTAATCATGTCGAAAATTTGTGATTATTTGAAATAGTATATTAAGAATATTATAACATATTTATTTAGTATATAATTTATAAAAGCCACAAAAAAAAAAAAAAGGTGATAAATTTTCCGGTAAAATAAGAAATTCATTTTATCATAGTATACAATGAAAAGGTTATGGCTTTTTATGTTTGCGTAATATATTTTTTTTATATATATCTTCTCTTATATACAAAAACTATATAAAACTATATATATTACTATCATTTTATCAGCATCAAAAATACATGATAATTTTATAAGGATATTTTTTTGTGGTAATATTATGTATTAATACAAATTCTTTATAACATAAATTATATGTATAAACATATATGGAATAGAATGAATACAAAAAAAATGGTGACGTAAAATCAATGTCCAATGTGGATATAAAATATAATGTATAGAAAAAATAAATCAACACATTGACTATTTCATATATTTTGGACATAAAATTTATGTCTTTCGTCAATCAATTTGTAATTAGGTTTTTTTTTTACGTCTACTATACACACACACACACACACTTTTATTATTAGGTCAATCAATAATTGTTATATATTTAATAATTATATACAGGTAATGTATATTGAAATGGAAAATAGTTATATAAATAGAGTTATTTTTTCTATATATTTTTGCAGGTATATAATTAAAAATATATTAACATCGTATTATAAATTATATAAGATACGTGCTGCAATCACAATAAACACATGGAAATATATGTGAACAGTTTAAGTTTACACATGGTCCAAACTTAAACAACATTTCGGACTGAATTTGTCATTGTAATTATACAAAATATTAAATTTCAAACTAAGAAAAATGTATATGATGTGCATTTTCATAGCGTAGCAATACTAAAATGTAAATACCGAAACAATTGTAACAATCGATGTTAACGCCAACACCAACAACAACAACAGGTTATAATAGTATAAAGATATATTTATTGTATGTTTAATAATACAGCAGATAATAACATTTGATACTTCCTATATATATATTTCTACCATATATATATAAATATTAAATATATATGAAATCAATAAATATAATACAAATTTACATTTGTATAACTATAAATGTAAATGCATATTATAAACATGTTATTTATGTATTATTCATGTTTTTGAATATTGTCATATATATTGTACATAATTATTACCCTATGCTGATGACAATATATGGCTTCTTGTTATTTATATAGGAAAATGTATCTTATTGTCAAACTAAAATGATATATATTGTTAGTATACAAAATATATATTGTATATATATATATATATCGGTATATTAACAATAATAATTTACAATAATAACAAAATATGTAAATATTGTAACATAATAAATACATATATATTTACACATAATATTACATAAATTGAATTGTATAAACCCATATTATATTTAAAAAAAAAAAAGGTTTAGGTGTTACATATATTGTAATAAAACATTGATATAGTCGAACACTTATTTCACCATATACATTCTATATTTTATAATGAAATTTTTATATATTTGTATCTTTGCAAACTCTTAAAAAGAATTGTTTGTTCTATAATTATCATATATATAAAAAAACATTATATCCTTTTTATAAATAAATATAATTTAATTTCATGTTTCAAACAATATAAATTATAATATAGAGACAGAATTTTAGGTGTTTTTATATAGTCCAATGGGTGTAGACGAAAAGGAATCGAAAATAGTGCACATCTATATCTAATTCGATAAATAATTAAATAATATCTTTTTAGTAATTTAATTAAGTGTTAAATTTTTTCTATATTTCAATTAGAAATTCAGAAAAAATTCACAAATGCATGCATATTTTGATTTTGATTGAATATTTTATATTTAAAAAGTGATTTAAAGTCCAGACGGCCGTCTGGATTACATGCAGAAAAAAGTATATATATATATATAGCAGTGTAAACAATAAACGTTGAAGGCAGAACAAATGTGTAACATCATTTATGCGATAATCTTGATAAAATAAAATTTCTTCTTTACTAATTGTATTTTTAATTGCAACTTGTCCATACTATTTGAAACATTTTTTTTGTTTTTTCACTGAATCAAATCAAATTAGAATAAGTTCATACGTTTTCATCAATAACTATATATATATATATATGTATAGACGAACATAGCATAGCATTCATAAACATATTAGCAATACATTAGAAATTTTAATGGTTTCAAACAATGCACCGATAAATTTTCAAATTTAAAGAAATTAATTTAAAATCTAAATTTTATTACATAGAATAAAAGTTACTGATCTTTAAAATTTTTAAGTTTAACATAATTTATATGGAAACTTATCCAATTGCCGTCGTACGTATATATAACTACAATATATGATATATAATATTTATCGTGCATTTATTATATTATATAATATATATGATAAAATGATGAATTGTATGTTGACTTTATGATAACAATTGTAAACAAACAATACACTACAATATATTGTATATATATATATATATAATAAGTTTTGTTAATATTTACATGAAACTATATAATAGGATATATTTACCTATGCTACTTCTGGAGTACAGTATAGATACAAATATATATATATATTTATGTTGATTTACTTAAATACTATATAAATATAATATATAAATAAATATATATATATATATATAACAATAAAATACAGGGTTAAGAAAATATACATAAAAATTGTGGGTGTGTGTTAAAATTATAAATATTTAACTGAAAACTGTTATAACATGTTTAGTATATAAACAATATCTAGTATAAATATATGGAAAATGTTAAGAAATATATATATATGTAATAGATTTATTAAGTTAATGTAAAATTTTACAAAATGTCAATCATAACAAATAAAAACCAATTTAAAAAACTCACCCTGTTGTTATATGAGTCGCATATTACAAACGATTATATATTGTATATAGGTATAATCATTAAATATGCAAATTTCTGATATGAATATATTATATATATATATAAAATAATGTTTAGCTGATTTAAGCATTTTATTATTATATTATATATATTAACTAAAATATATATGCTTTATAATTTTATCATATATTTATAGTTGTTATATATATATATTTAAATACCATTATTATATTCTATGTTTTTATGTACATTTAGTAGTAGTTATTAAACTCACATACACAATATATGGTATACATATATATATATTTGAACTCATCGTACGAGTAAATATACAAAATATGTTTTACATTATTCATCATATTTAATGAAATTGGCTATAATTTAATAATCTAACTATATATGGTATATGTGTGTGTGTCGTGTGTGTGTGTATATGTATATGTTATTACAAAAGATAATAAACTTTATGTGTTTAATTAATTAAATTTATTTCAATTTAACTATACGCAGGCAGGTATATCATTTTTATGACATAAAATTTTATCAGAATAAATCATTATATATATGTCTCAAAATGATGTGGTTATAAAATTCAGAGAATATGATATGGTAGATATGTATTCTGTCTATATAGTAGATCTATAATTTTATTACAATATATAACAATAAATCATTCAAACTAATATTATTGATTGATTATTTATAATATTAGTAATGGAAATTATTAAAGTATATGTACTTAATATCACTTTGTTGATTTTTATATTGTATATATATATATATATAAAGATTTATAACAATTAATTTAAATACAAATTAATAAAAACGTGTGAATTATGTTTGGCTTTAATAATTTCCTTATATATTAATATTGTATATATATTATTAAAACATCATAAATATAGTTAAAATTGAATACAAGCACTGCAATAATTTAAGCATTAACCATCAACCGTATGGTTTTTGAAATAGTCTCAACAAAAAAAATTGTTAATAGACAATGTGAATCAAAACAGTGGAAGTATACCAATATTTGTAATTCACATATAAAAGGATAATGCATTTTGTTGTTAAATAATTTCTAAAAATAATGTGTACGAGTTATTTATTATAAATTGGAATTTAAATTTGTAAGATATGAATTATATATGTTATGGTCATATAATCATTAAATTATCGTATATATACAAATACAAAAAAAAGAATATATTATTACAATCAAAAAGTTATTTTCCTGTACAAATAGAATACGTTATTCTATTAAATAAAAACAATTAAAAGTTACCAGAAATTACACTTTGGGTTTACAAAACTGTATAATTAAGTAAATATATAAAAATATAAAATAGTTAAATTCATCAAAATTTTTGGGTATACACACATTACTGATTTCATTACTATACAACAGATATTATCATTATATTTTATACAACAGATATTATAGAAAGATAAAGGTTATAAGTTTATATAAAACACATATATATTACATTCAATATTTTATATGAATATTAAGAAGAATATCATCATCATCTTCTACATATATATATTTATAGCTTACATATACCATTACATTATTTATTAAATTGTATTAATTAAATTAAACAATATATTAAAAGATTTCAATTTAATTTAATTGTTTTTTTTATATAATTTAATTGTATTATATAGAAATTATATAAATTATATAAACCACCTCCTCACATCATTTAAACACAAAATTAGTGTATATATTATATAAATAAATGCGGTTTTCTGATGATGTGGATTAATTTAATTAAAATTTAAAATTATTAAAAATTTTATTCTATTAAATATAATAATAAATAATTTTTTGGGTTAGACTTTTACCGCACCACCAAACAAACAATTATCAATATTATTAATATCCATAAAGAAGCAAAAATTAATTAATTTTGACGATTGTGACGACGATGACGACGACCACAAATTAGAAAAAATCAATATAAACATATAAAATGTTAAAAATATAGAATATATCAATACGAGAGAGAATACAGCTTTTAAGTACACGGCGCATATAAATAAATTCCTTTTCTATAATTCCATAATATAAATTATTAAATATTGAAGAAAATTACAATTACAATAAAAACAATTTCTTTACATAATACAAAAAAATTTAATGAAATAAATAAGTTATCAATATTGTGTTTATATGTGATATTTGTTATCATCGCGGTTTTCTCACCGCATCGCAAACACAATATTATAATTTAAATACATGAGCGCGGTGATGTATTGTATTTTATAAATACATATAGTAGAAAAAATGCAAATAAATAATTTATATATGAATAATTATAATAATAATAATAATAATAATAATAATAATTATAATAATAATAATAATAAAGATAATATTATTTATTTACATTTTTTGCTTGCACACAATTTTATATATTTAAACATACAAGACTATTTGTATATAATTTACAATATTAAGATTAACACATAGAGACTCACGCCCTAATTCAACTAAATATTTATATATATACTCGTGATTATTTATATATATAAATATATAAGTGGACAAATATAACAGCGAGTCATCAGCGAGTGCATATAAATTATTTGGTATATATATATTAAATTGCAGAAATGTAGATTTCTTATATATTATACACATTTGAAAATAGAAAAAAAATGCAGTTGGAAAAAGTCATCGAAATTATTATAATAAAATTAACTCTAACAACATCGTTTATGAATAATCGAAAACGAATTACAAATTTTTTTTTTAACACATTAATCGCCACAATAATATCAGAAAAATTTTCACATGAACCATGGTAACTTTATTAGATCGCATATATGTCTGACATGGCTCATGTAGAACTTCTTAGCGTCCGACACATATGACTGACATGGCGATTAACGTGTTAAATATATATATAAGTATGGAATTGATGGCTTATATTTCATATATGCTGAATTAGCCCAGAGATATGTTTTTTTTATTTTTTTTAATAAATAAATAAATTATTGAAAATTATTGAGTGAACTTCAATCAGAATTTATTGTTGTGATTTAATGTGAGTGATATAACAAAAATAAAAAATAAGGAAATATAAATGTATTAATATTTGTTTATATTTTTTTGCATTATAATTAATTTATATATGCGTTGTAAAATGTAAATATACTTATACTTCGTGTTGTATTTGATCGCATTTACATTTGAAAGTTAATCGCTGGCGCGCGTGTTGTGTTCGAAATCGAGTCAATAAATACCATGTTTTTAAAGGATTTTAAATAATTTTTATTTAAATTTAATCAATTACCAAATATTCGCCTATAGAAACGATTTTTAAAATCGACTGTCGCTTTCAAAAGATATATATATATACTCGTGTGTATATAGATGGTTTTCCAATTGATGTGGAATTAGGTGGAAAATTTGTGATCGGGTATAAAAGACACACAAAACATAGGAAATTTATTGAATTTAGCTATAGATGTACTGTCCATTTTTTTTCCACTTAACCTATTTTATTGTCATACTACCAAAATAGAAAACTATCCATAATATTAAACTTCGGAATACGAATATTTTTTTCACGTGACACGACGTGCTGCGAATATAAATGATTTAAGTTTTTTTTTTGAAGATCATGGGTTATGGCATATGCTACAAATCTATAACATTATCACAATATAAATATGCTATTAATAATTTGTGATTTTAATATATTATATTCTATTATAACGAAATTCAATTGAATTATCAATCATTATATATATGCGTAAAAGATTTCAAATAAATTATAATATATATTTTCTTATAATTGCAATTAAAAATGGTATACATAAAAGATAGGCGACCACCTGTATGACATTATAAAAATAAGAACACTATATAGATTAGTGTATAATGCAACCACACAGCCCATCATTCCCTCCACACATATTTGTTATATATAAAAAATTATAAAAATTCCATCCGCTTAAACAAAAAACAAACCAGTAATATATGCCATATAATTATTCCACATGACAAACAAGGTAAATATATAAATATAATAATAATGTATTTAGGTATTTATAAAAATTAATGTAAATCGTATTACACTATTATTAAATTATGTGTACACAACGTACAGTGTGTTACACACTATCGGATAAAAAAAAGTTAATATAGATATTTTTTTTACGGTAATATATATCATTTTAAATACCAGTAATAATGAAATTGAAAACTATATATTTAAAGTTTAGTAAATTATTTCAAATGAGAGAATCCAACCGTTCACCAGTTGTTCTGTAATAATCGAAAGATAAGATAGTAGTATTTTTATATTTTTTCGAAATATAAGCATTTACAAATATATGTTTCAAGTACACGAAGAGAAGATTATCTAAATTGTATTAAACCATTTATTAACAAAAGTTACATGGCTAATTAGTTAAAAAAACAATGTGCTCCATACAATTAATCAGGCTGCTGTCGAAAGAAAGACAATATAATATATGGCACACAAAATCCATAGGATTATATAAATTTACTATGCAAAATATATTAATTTCACAGTAGTGACGCCAACTGTTTTTTTTTCTCATTTATTCAAACCATTTTTTGTCCGATAATGTATAAATTATAGTGAAAATATATATATATATATAATGGAAAATGTAAAATGCTTGTTGTGTGTGCAAAGGGAAGACGACCAACACTTGCTGCGTTTAACCATTTAATGTTATATGTGTACGATAACAATGTATATATAAAATATATAAGTATAAAACACATTGAATTATTTTCTTTTTATCTTCTATATAATTTCTATTAAAAAACCATTAAAAAATTGTATATGTGCTTTTTTTTTTTTGTATATATTTGTACAGCTGTGTTCAAAATGATATAGTTTTGCCATTATATAATGAGTTTTACTCTTTTAAAATACTGATTAATTGTATTAAGATCAAAGTTATACAAAAAATATTTCTTAATGATCTGTTGCAAAAAAAGAGAAAAACTCAATAATAAGTTTTTAACTTTCCGAGATATTGCCCCCGTAATTAATGAAATGGAATTTTATAAAGAAATTTCATATATTTTTATTTGAAGTCATATGTAAAATGGTGTTGTATACACCATGTAGCTTTTAATTAATTTAACAATAACTCCGAAAATTATTCCGAATTGTCATCAAAATTTATTATGTTTGTAGATTTCCTGTGAAATTTATAATTTTTTTAAAAATTCACTATTATTACTATATTTTAAAATTTATCCTAAATATTGTTAACGCGCACTATATTATTATTTTGAACACACTCGTGTCTATTAAATATGGAATTATATGAATTTGTTATGGTAAAATGTTTATATTGTATAACTAAACTACTATAATTTAATATAATATAAAATGTTGTATAATGTGAACATATATAAATTTCCATAACATGTAGTAACATCTATATATAATAGTTATTATATAATATACGAAAACGAGATGTGATTCAAAAAAATTTTGTGTATACACACATAGTCCAAGTGTAGAGCTTATGGCATCTACCAAATATTTATTATAATACGGTAAAGTTGGTTTATATATAAATTACTCTACATTGCGAAATAATATATAACACTTCACCAATTGTTCTGAAATTATCGAAAAAATAGTAATAGGAATATTTTTTAAAGAGTGTTTTGTAGTATATGCGGATGCAAACATTGATATAATCTTTGAATTTCGTTCAACACTGCATATTTTCCATAAACGAACAAATGCTAAGACATCACAGTTGAAAAATAATTCATTATTAAATGAAACACCGCGAAAAATTTCACATGTTTTCGTATCAATTTAAAATCATATGTGTAAACATTTTTATATACCGAATTATTTATACGTTTTAATAATAGTTTTATTTTTAATCATTTTTACAATCAGTCAGTTTTTCCAAGATTTTTGCCGAAAGATTTTATGATATTAACACAAACTTTTTGATCGCACATATATGGTATACATACTTTCTTATACATATTTATGTGCGAATAAAATGTACGTTCAATATTATTAATGCAAAGTATGAGCAATTTATTTGTATAGAGAATAATAAAAATAATACGAATAATAATAATAATGATGAATAAATATAAAGAAAATATATTTATGTAACCGCGCAGCACATTGCGGCTCCATCCGTCGCCCGTACATACATGCAACCGCCACAACCAAACCAACATATAAATCACATGCTATGAATTTATAATGTAAAAAATTTCATTTCTTATTGCCTTGTGTATGCCATTTTTTTTGTTGTGCATACTTTTTTTTATTTTATAATATATACCGGCAGCAATAAATGTATGTATCTTTTGTACATAAGATGTTATATTTATATGTAATAAATTTATGTACTTTTATAAACATTTATATGACTTAATATTTTTTTTTTCCACAAAATACAATATATTGAAAAATTGTAATAATGTAATAATAATAATAATAATAATAATAATAATAATGATAAGGTATTTTATAATATAAATATGTAAAATAGATAATTCTACAAGATTATATACAATATTTATTAGAGCATATTTTTATTATAATGGAGATAATAGTTGGAAAAAAAAAAAATCTTGTTGCATTTTATGATCATAGATAATTCAAAAGAATACCTTGACATTACATAAATTTATATTGTATTTGTATAAAAGGATAATTCAATTTGATGTGTGGTGGGATTTTGAATTGTTTAAAAATGTATTCATATATGAACAACACAAGTGTGTATGTAGGAAGGAATAAATCTCACAGTGATTTCTGGGTATTATGATTTCCACATATAAGAATATCCTCAAGTTTTAATTCGCACAGTTTACACCTGATGATGAGAATTTCTATTCTTATCTGTGTGTAGCGAATCGAGGTGAATTTTAATTTGTTAAATTTTTGGTAGTTAATAAATAAAGCCAATCAGCAGTCAATAGATGCGGATGAACCCATAGATGTATATATTAAAATGCTATGCAAGTCATTATGCGGCTATTTTTTGGGTCTGTAATTACAATTTTATTTTGGTGTTTCAATAACTAATATATAAAAAAAACTAATTAATTTTGTGTTTACACATTCATGTTTTTTCATTTTTTTTCATGCGTTTTAAATCATTTGCTTCACGTTTTACACATATGTCACTGACCTTGACATATGTCTTATATGTTTTTATTTTATTCTACTTAAATTTTTGTACATTTCATTGTAGATATAAATATAAATACACATTTTTTTATTATTAAATAATGGGTAAATATATATATATTCTTTATATATACAAACACATACACACACACACTAGTATATAAACAATATATACAAAAGTAAATAATAACACTTGATTTTTAGACTAAATGAGTGTAGATAAAAAAAAATAAATAAAATATGTACAGTAGAATCTCAATAAATACGAATATAGAATAGAATATAGATTTTGCTGACGGTTATAGTCTCAATAATCCATGGGTTAAATATATATACCAGCAAAAAAACCAAAGACAAACAACCTTTTTTTTGTAACGTCAAATGATGAATCAAATATTTTTTCTATTGTAATGCAAAAGCGATAGTCTAATTTAACCACATCATTTCCATCGCATAACAATTTGATAACACAATTAATTCAAGATCGAGATCGTACAGTATTTCTATATATAATATATTACACGACAAAAATATTCTGAAAAAGTAAATTTACATATATATGACTGTTTGGTTTTTATGTATATATGTACAAATATAATCATTAAATATTATACTTAATAATATATCAGTACCTACCAAAAATTATATAGCTATATTTTTAGTGTGTTTACAACAATATTAATTAAATTTTTTGTTCAATGAGAATACACGAAAGTATGTTGTAAATAATGTGTGTGAAAAATTGTTGTGTGTGAGTGTGATTTATTATAATTACTATATAATTATTTTGATTATTATTATATTATTAAAATATATTGTGGTTGTTATATGTAAATGCGAGCATATTTACCCATCATCATATATACCTATTTTAAAATGAAATTTTATAGAACAGAGATTTATATAATTAGCATTTATTTATAATTACGTGTATAAACGTAGAAAATACATGGTGTTCACTATTTTTTTGGTAATGGAATGAATTTCAACAGATATCATGTTTGGTAGTGCTATAGATATATATAGACGTGGAAAATTTATTATAGAAAAATATTCGATAAACCAAAGTGTTTTCATCAATTATTATATGCCCGCACGAAAATTACGTGAAATTTTGTACCATCAATACCAATCGTTTACTGAAAGATTTTTTTGAAGAACGATGCTCTGTACCAGATTAGCATAAGCTTGGATCACAACGTACGAGATGATCCCAGTCGAAAGCATTGCTGATGTCCTAGAACGAGATCAATCACAATTTGACACCGTGATCTTTGACACCAAAGATAACCAAAATGTCTTTCTAGTATATGCATACATCTGCCATATCTATTCGCTGTTATTTGTATTGATAAACAAATTGTAAAAATTTCATGATAATTTCTTCATTGTAAACGAGAAATACATCTCAACAAATAAATTGCTAAGTGTCGCGTCGGTCGAAAAAATTGGTAAAATGCTTGAAATCCTTTGTGATAATATTGTTTATATATACAAAACATATTTTTTTTTAGTGCCGCATCAACGAATTCAATGTAATTTCGAATAAATAAACAAATTTTTAGAATGACTTTCGTTTTCATACACTTCTTTTTCTTTTTCTTAATCCATTCCGGTTATTTTACCGGAAAAGTAATGTAAACGTAAAATTATTATATTTTCTTTATCTTTTATACGTAATACCACACCAGAAATGTAAATTTTCCATATAAATTCAAATTTACAATTAAAAAAATTGTGTGCGACGACGCTAGTAAACCAATGAATATGAAATAAAACTATATATAAATAAAAAATTATTTTTATATAAGAAATATTTTGCGGTGTCTTTGAATATATTTGCATGCGTGCGTAATTTATAATTAGATCAGTGGATGGAAAAAAAAATTATAAAAATAAACTAGTTTAATATAAAGTAATTTCAAATATATACAGTGAATATTATTAGTATATTTAGTCCAACAAAGTGACGACGGTGATAAAAATATTCCATATTGAATACAATTATGTTTCCAACAATATTAATTTTATATGAAAATTAAACTCATCTCATATTGCAATACAATATTATTTATTTTCGTATTAATTGAATGTGATGTGTGGATTATGTTGAATTGAATGTAATAAATATATATGCAAATAAATAAATAAATTTGATCCAAATTTTAGAATAATAATAGAATAATAAAAGTCAAAATTATTATAAATAAATATTTTAAAAATTAAGAAACAAACATTAATTAACCACAAATTAATTATGAATAATGAATGGTGAAATGAAAATGAATATATTAATTTAAACTATAGAAAAGAAAAATGATGATAACAAAAGATTTCCACAATGTATTCGATCAAAAAGTTCGTGCATTTTGTTTCCCAATGTGAAAAACTATTTTTTTTTGTGTGTGTCTGTGATATATTGATAATGTGTCCATATATCTATCTAAATTCATCGTAACTATATAAAGAATGTGTATGGATTCGATTAGATAGATAATTGATTACATTTTATACACAAGCTGCTCCAAAAAAATAACGCAGAAATAGATTAAGAATAAAACTATTAATTTATTTTTACTAATTTTAAATCATATTTATATACATTTTTCGATCGACACACAAAAACTAATGTCGCACACCTAATGCGTATTGCATTTTATAGTTTACACTGAAGCAAATGTTATAAAAAATTTACCATTAATGGTAATGATTGATTCAAAATACATAAATTAATCAGCAGTTAATAGATAACGTTACCGCACATATCCATATATTAGAATGTTGCATTCCGGTTAATTTACAGACAGAATTTGCGTATATTAACTAACTATATTTATTCGATGATGTATATATCAATTGGACTGTCGTGTCCAGCGCAAATATGGAAGAAACTCTATATATAAATGTAAATAAAATTTTTGATCAAATCACGTATAATATATACATTAAACATTAACACCTGTTTCACATCACGCGCATATATACAAAAAAAAATAAAAAAATAATAAATAAAAAATGTTGTTAATCATTTTGATTTTTGAATATCATTATACTCGTACAAAAAAAAAATCATAAATTTTTTTAAAACAGTTTAATCGTGCATACATCAAAAAAAAAAAAAAAGCTATCTATATTTAATGAAGATAATAACAAGAAAAATATAATAATGATCGGTGATCATATTTATTGCCAACAAAATTATATATGTGTATATTTTCTCATCACATGTGTAAATATATGATTATGTCAATATATTAAAATAAAAATATCAAATGAATACTGGACGAACGCAACGAAATTGTATTAATTTTAATTTCGTGAAATTTGTTTTATCGAATTTTTAATGTGAAACAAAATTTACTTCCTGACTGTTGGCTGGTAGACGACGGTCGTGGTTTATTTTCGCAGAAAATTTTTTGAATTAACGAATAAATAACACAACATATTTTCCAAATATTGGCCAACAAATTTAACTATGTCAGTTTTTGCAATTACAATAAATTAATCTCTATAAAATATTTGAACAATTCATTCACATAGCCACCAAACACAAATTATATAATCATTAGAATTATAAATCATAGACTGGATCATAATAATAATAATAATAATAATAACAATAAATATGTATTAGCAGTGGTCTTTCTGTTCTCTGTATATTAAATATACATTTCATTGCATATATATAAATAATAATTTATCTTATCTATATCTAATTCTTTTCCACACGCATATATAAATTTATGAGTAGCAGTAGGTACAGCTATATTTATTTACAATGTGTTCAACGAGTTCATATATTATAAATTTTCAAAATGTGTAAATAACGTTCCATTTACCATATAATTTCTCATATTTTATACAATTTGTGTGTGTGTCTGCAGAGCTACAGAGCAAAAAATATGAATGAAAAAATAACAAGGAAGAAAAATGTTAAATGTTGATAATTTAAATAATATAATATATATATAGTGGTTTTTACATTTATTATCAAATTATGTGCGGTTGTCATCAGATAAAGTTAACAGGAAAAAAAAAAGGTGAGATGAATTTAGGAAAAATTGAATGTCATTCCGGTTATAATACGCGCAAACAAATTATTATATATTTAAAAATTCAACTGAAAAATTTATAGTACGAATAATTTCTATAAACAGAGAAAAATATTATTTCACACTAAATCTGATGGATGATTATTATTTTTGGATATAAATTAAAAAAAAGAGTTGGATAATTCCATATATATATTTATTAATAAATTGAGATGAAATGAGTGTTCTTCTTACATACTCTCTTAAGTTCCTGTGTTTACTAATGCATAACCGAATTTGAAATAAAATCAATAATATATTATATAAGGCAATATTTTGATTTACATATAGATTTTTCCAATATACAAAATACGATTTATGCAAGAATAATTCAAATGAAACTATAACAATACGATTTGGTCGTAGTTTCTTTATAACGACTTAAATCATAGTCACTGGCTGATACTATTTTCTATATATAATTACGAAGAAGAATAAAATCTAATATCTATATATATATGAAAACACGAAATGACTGCATAGGAATTTACATCCCCTCATTATATTGCTCATGTTTTCTTGTTCGCGCATTTACAATTTTGATGAAGAAATTTATCTATATAAAACTTAACGCATCACACCAGCCTCTATATCCATCTCAAATTGATTATTTAAATTATTTAAATAATCCAATTAGTCTTTAGAAACTATATACATAACTATTTATGATACGTTATCATTCCAAAATGTTCCTACATCGATATATTATATGAAAATCGTCAAGAAAAAGTATTCTATACATCATATCTTAATTTATGCGTTACATGTAACGAGTATTTACGTATAGTTTTTTCTTATACATAAACAGCATATCATATTTTATTTATAATTATAATAATAATAATAATACCTATACCCTAACAACAACAACTAATGCGATTTTAAATTAATGTATACATAAAATTTATATATTAACGCGATAATTATTATTTCATAATCAATTTTCACTGAAAAATTTATTTTCCACATAATGCAATAATAAATAAATGTTTTGCGGAAAAATTAAATTTTCTTATTTAATAGTCCAATTTTGGTTTTTTTATTATTTTCTCATATTTATTTTTAAATTTAAATATAATAAAAATAATATTATATATTTATAAATAAATTTACATTTTTTGGGGAGAATTTTTATTGCATGATTTTATACATAATCAAATGTTTTGTGTTTATATCTTGAAATTCACGTTTTTTTATATAGTGTTAAAACATCAAATTTTTTTTTAAATAAACAATACCTCTAATCGCGTTTGCTATATAAAAATTTGTTTATCTTTTGAAGCGTTCCGCAGTCATAACCTTAAGAGGTTTCATATTTGGTCATTTTGATTAATTTATATAGTTATTGTAGTGAATACACTTTTAATCTTCAGTCACAATTCGATAAAAAAAATTCTTTTATTTTTGTCAAATCAATTTCCATGCTTTTGGATTATTTCCATTTTTTTGTAAACGTTTATATACTAACATTTTTTGAGTTACGTTTAATACTTCTGACAATTAAAAATTAATAAGTGTTTCGCATTGGATCATCATCGATTAATGTTTCCATGTTTGTGCTTTGTTCTTTTTTTCATTTTAACCTGTGTATATGTTCTTTGTCATTCGACATCCAAATCATAATCAACGCTTTTAAATCATTAAAATCAATCTCATTACAAATTCTATATTTGATGGAGCATGTTCATCGTAAATTTCTATATATATACAAACGAGCGTTTTTGCAGGCATATTTGTAGTGAAAAAAAAGGTGAATTTCAAGGTTACAACATTCAATATTATTATTATTATTGAACGTTATTTATATAATTTATATAATTTTTAAAAGACTCAGCATATACGATAGTAATTATAATTGGTAATAATTGGTTGGAGAAGAACACAATTTAATCGGATAAATTTGATTTGGATTTTAATTTCGATATAAAAAATAAAATGTATATGTTGAGATAAAAACTAATACATTTTGCATAAATTTAACACATTAGAAAATCATTATTATTATTATTATTATTATGATTATTATTTGAGAAAATTTCTGTATTTGAAAAACTTTGCCAAACAAAATAATTTGATAAACTGAAATGTTTATATTTTAAATTTAGATATGAATAAAATTCGCATATGTAAAACTATTACCCAGTATAATAATAACTCATTTAAATATAAATAAATTTAATTATTTTCAAAATATCTAGGCGAAATAATATAAAAAAAAAAAGAAATATATATAAATTTTCTTTCTACAATTTGTTTTTAATTGAATCACAATTAACTTTGATTTGAATTTATAAATAAATTTAATGAAAGAAAAAAAAAAAAAATAAAATAAAAATAAATTCACATTTTCATCATTCAAACATAAAATTTAAGTGAATAAATAAACATTTTTTTTTTTAAACATACACTAAAATATACAGTGTGATTTATATACGACAGCGCACAACAGCACATTAAAATTGTTTTATAAAATTCAAAGGGTCTATTAACACATAGTTGAGCGCACAAACACACACACACACACGGTACTAATGTTAATGAATGTATTAGCTGAGGTATTATAGAAACCTCAATTTTGAGAAAATTAATCATTTTTATGCAGAAATTAGTTGATGATGCCACAATGATATCGAATTAATATTTATATGATCAGAGAAAAGACACTCTTATCAAACAGACTGTATATATTAGATTAGACTATACGTAAACGAACATAATTTATTCAATATATATATATATAACGATTATACACGCAAATATATATAGATTGAGGTCAGAATGGATAGAATATAGATATTATATATGCGATATTCGTATAGAAAGTTAAAGTTATAATTTGAACACAGCAGCATAAATATTATTATTATAAATATAAATAACAGAAGTTGAATTTAATTCAATGTGTAAAATTTACATATTTTTCTTGCGTATAGCTAAATCAAATTCATCATAAATATACCATAAATGATATAATAAATACAAAATCAATTTCAACGATTATTTACACAAAACCACCAGTGTCTTCATATATTGTGAGTATTTCAAATAATCTTTATAGTATTTCAAATAATAGTTACATGTTACAACTATATGACATTTTAATATGAATATATAAAAGCATTTTAAGTATATACACTCTTTCTTTGACCATCCAATTTTATAAGTATTTTAATAATTTACATATTTACTCGATTGGAGTCGTTGGGAAATTGGTTTGGAAAAATTTGTGTGTAATAAAAATGAGAGCTGCTTTATAACGAAGGTACACATATAAACATCGATATGAGATGTCACAAAATGATATTACTATTCACATTGGACATTTTTTAAAAGTGTACGCATTCAAAATTTCAATTATAGTTTCGGGTTTTTACTGCCTCAGTCATTGAAAGCAAAACAATTTTTTTTTTTATTTGTTAAAATGGAAATGGGTGAATGTCGAAGGGTAATTAAACATATCACGCATTAAACAAACGAAGAGCTTGATGTTGATAAATAATTCTAAAGTGATTTACTGAATTATACGTTGTGGTGGTGGTGGTTAAAATGTGGTGATTATACTGAAGAAATGATCGCAATGAAATCCATAATATATCGTGGTTTTGAACGATTGCGCAGATTTAAAAAGCATGAGTTAGCTGCAACGAATGGTAAATATCTTAGATGAAAGTATATATGCCAGAACATCTTATCTATTACCTCTTTCGTTATAATAGTAATGCAATGCGATTGAGAAATGCAATTAAAATAAATTTTTATAACAAATGTATACTAAAATTAATTTTATTTATAATTTCATTTCCGTCATGAATCGATCCTCATTTTTTTCACCACGATCTTAAATATGAAAAAAAGTGAAAGTGTAACACAGGATGTGCAATTTTCAATTTTACCTTTTTACTCAAAATACAATATCAATTAACCATTGAATAAAATCAAAATATTTTTGTAGTTATAATATTTTAAAAATTAATCGATAAAATTATACATATTATAGGTTAAGCATTTTATTGTATCCACTTTTTCATTCAACCATTTTATTCCCGCACATAAAATTCAATAAATTGCATTGTACCAATATATTAGCAAAAAAGGAATGTTATAAAATTTATTTATTTTTTTTTTTTGAAACATTCATAAATAAATTATTTGTTTTTCATTTTATTATTATATTTTGATATATAGAAAATTTACAATGTGTATAAAAGGTAAAATAAAAATATTTCTTTAAGATTTTATAACCGCAGTGAGCGCGCTGTGCCACCAACAACATCTTAACAACAATATTATAAAGAAAATGTAAATTATACAAGAGAAAAAAAAAAAAAACTTACATACATTTTCTTTACTTTTCCATGTTATTTATAATAACAAAAGATACGTGTGAGTGAGTGTATGTTGGTGTGTGACGATTACGTGTGTATAATACAATTTATAAAATATACAATATATAAAGAAAATGCTTTTTATAGTCAAAACTTTTTTCTTTCAAATGTTTTTTTATATTATAATATTAAGAACAAATTCTCAAACACCATTTGTATATAATATACAATAATATTACTGTATACATAAGGAATAAGGATGTGTTGGATATACTATAGAAATTATATATTTATATATAAGAACAGGAAAATATATTTTGTTATTCTAAACTTGTGTTATATGTTTTACTTTGATTTCGGTTAGTAAAAATAATAATAATAATAATAATAATTGTTCAGTGGGAAGGTAGAAGATTGGAGGAAAATGGTGAACGTATGTTTTTAGTTAGTTTTTACATTGCATTATACTACAAGCAAAAATATAATATATATATAACTTTTATTCTTTTATTATATATATTAAAATGAATAAATGACGAAACAAGTTGTTATATAATTATATTAATTTGTTTGAAAATACATATTATAATATCATTTCTTATTATGCACGTGAGTTCATATTGTACAATATATGGGTAACCCATTTTAAATGTAACATACATAAAACAACTTAAAGTAAAAAAATTGTTTCTGATAAAAATTTGCTTGTAAGTAATAACAATCGAGTTTATAACCGAAGATTATAAATCGAATGATGGTGAAAGATTATGGTGATGGTGACTGGTGACACCCAATATAATATCCAATATGAAGTATTAATTGTTGACAAGAAATCCATTTATGATGATGAATGCAGTGTAGATAATGCAACACAAATTTCTCTTATATAATATTAAAACTAATCTGTGCATATTAGATCACACATAAATAATAATATTTATATATAAACATTATTTTTTTTATGATGTGAACTTGCATATGCAAATTAAAATCTTTGGTTATGCACTTGAATATATATGTTAATTGTTAGTTTTTAAAGTTAATCAATATAAGATTAAACAATATTGGTATAACCTTTTCAAATATTAGCTCAATTATATATTATGGTTTATTTGGACATGAAACTGAACATTTTTTTTCGCATTATAGTATAGCTGTTACCACAATACATTTACAAAATAATTTATAAGTTTATTTTAAGTGACGAATTCTTAATGTAGATATAAATATTTTCAATTTTGTATAGTTTTATTTTAATAAATATAAGTATTGTATGTTCGAAATGAATGAATTATTCAGTTAATTCGATAAAGAGGCTTCTTTATTCTGAAGGGTATATATATATACTCAACAAACAACATAAGCAAATTCTGCAAAAAGAATCTATACTAAATCGACTTCAATTATTATCCATGACTCAAACCATTTAATTTTATTAGATTTATATATTTTTTGTGAAAATTTAATTAATTTCAAATCTTTCATGCAAGACAAACGTCCAATTAATGTCAATACGTGATTTTACAGAAAATTTAGTACATCACTTATCCATCACTTTTGCTTAATTGTATATTTATATATATATAATCTTCAGAGTAAATTAGCCGAAATATGTATATCGAATTAAAAAGCAAAATAATTTCAATCATCGCTCCCACTATAAAGTTATAATTTTCTTCTTTTTTTGTGGAAATAATTTTAAATGGTAAATCTTTTTTTTTTGCATATTAATATAATCAAGCAATAATAAATAAAATAAAATCTTAATTACATACCTCATCCCATTTTACAAATTTTTCACCAATTTGTAGTGATTTTGAAACTTCAACAGCACCGGATTGAACATATGTAACAACATTAGTTGACATTGTGGTATTGGATGTAGTAGTAGTGGAGGTGATGGTGGTGGTGCTGGTGGTAGTGGTGCTGGTGCTGGTGTTGGTGGTGGTGATGGTGGTGGTGGTGTTTGTAATGTTGGCGGCGGTTGTAATAGTGTTGGTGGTGACAACCGACGTTGTTGCACTTAACGTTGTATTGACTTTGACAATATTTGAATTTGTTGGCAACGTTGTGGTGTCTGCAGTTGTTTGATGTTTTTTGTTGGTGAATTTTTTTTTCATATACATTTGAATTTGATGTTATTAATAAAATTGATATTGTTTTCATTATATTATTATATATTTTTTACAAATATCATTATTTTCCACATTGTCACATTTAATTTATATTTTTTATAAATAATTTTTAATATAAAATAAGTTTTCCATAAAATAACAGTTGCGATCTGAAAAGGAAGGTAAAATAATAATAATTAGTTATTAAAATTAAAATTTTGTATTATTAAATAAATGACGAACAAGTCGACAACACTAAAAAATCCAACAAATAATTATCAAATTGTTCAAAATATTTATATTATCGTATATATAAAAAATTTTATGCGTTGGGAGTAATGTATCAAATGTATCCATTTAATCAAAAGACAAAAAAGAAAAATAAAATAAATAAATACGAGTAAATATATAATAAAATAAATAATATACAATTTATATGTAAGACGCGGACGGCGAACATCGAACATAAATATTTAAGTAAAAAATATATTTATTTATTATATTTAAGTGCGTTCACATAGTCTATATGTACAGTATAATGTGATATCGTTAGACGCACACACGACTCGTTTATTATTTATGTACAGAGCATGTTTGAATATGAGACCAAAAATTTTTGGTCATAAGTCACCATTAAAAATTATATATGATGTGGAACGTACGTAGTTACCTGCAAAACAATTACAAAATATAACAAAGTATTGAACCCCATTCCCTTTATGTTTATTTCTTATACAAAACATACATAAATTCATTTCGTGTACTGTGGTCGGTCACACAATACACATCCATATAAGAAGTATGAAAACTATATTATTACAAACACATGATCACACCACTCTCTAATACTACCAATATACATAGTTAGTTCATTTCACATATCTATCTACGATATATATATATAATTTTATTTATTATTTATATTTTGTTACATATATATAATTTACTATACATTTGCAGAGATATAGATATGGAATATATTAAATTAAAATGTTAAAGATTGTAACATATATGTGTTTTCTTTATATAGGAAAATGTCACGTTTTTCAAATATACAAAAATATACTCATAAATTTCTAATTCGAATATATGTATTCCACATAAATACGAGTATCTGTGTTTATATATATATGGGTCAACCAAAACAATCAATTCATTAAAGCTAATGGATTTGAAATGGATTTAATATATACATTTTAATGTTGCATATGCATAATATAACATAATATAATTAAATTAATTTTATTGAACATGTATAAACCATATAAAAATAAAAAAAAAATAAAATTAATTCATTAATCGTTAAGATTTGTTGGAATTGTTCTCAAAGATTTTGATTTAAGATTATATTTCTAGCTTGTAACACAAAAATATTGAGAAAATTATATATTCAATTCAGTTGCACCACATCAAACTGGATTTTAAGGAAACGAATTATCAACAAGGATTTAACTAAAAAAAAAAAAATGCAAAGTAAAAGTGTTGAAATTAAAATCTTAATGACATAACTCAATAAATGAGTAATTGTACAAGAGCTCAAATGTGTAAATCTATACTCGCACATATTCCTTTTATTATATATCGCCAATCAATTTTCAATGGTTTCTATATATCATTTTATAATGATAGTATATTTTAAATAATTTAGCTAACAGCTATTTCATCGTCTTTATAATATTTGTCTGCAAACTTGTATTACTGGTGCGAATATATAGTGAATAATTTAGTGTATACAATTACATCACGCTTTATAAATAATTTATTAAAGCATTATATTGAAGCAAAATATGGTAATTCAAATATTTTACAAATTGTACGATTACCATTTGAGCAAATAATATATGACATTGCATACCATTTCTTTGTAAATCTGTTTTTATTAAACTATATAATTGCAGGGTCATATAGAATAAATGCGAATTTAATGTGGCATAAATAAAGCATGACTACAATTCATCGATAATGATGATGTATGCGGCAAGGAGCGATTTTTCAATAAAATAATAAATCCATTTTTGATATATTTGTTTTAAATTGATAAAATTTCTTTCCACTTCATAATCACATCCCATATTCATTAAATAAATTGGTGATTTGATCATCTTCAATTCATTATTTGTTATTTAATAAGTACACGAAGGTACGAAACCTTTAATTTTAATTACTTATGAATGCAATTGCTTTGTAACACAATATTTATAGGTAAAAAATTGTACATGTTTAAATATATATGTATATTAAAATTCAAATGTGAATTATCAATCGGACGTAATAACATTTCGCCGTTTATCTACGCATACCGTGTAGTTTTCTTCTATCATATATTGTAGGTGGTTTACCGCAAAACATACATAGATGGACAAAAATAACCATTTAATGTGTTGTGTGTGTACTAAATAAATATGTTGTATATATAATATCCATAATTTATCAGTAGCTATTAACCATATTTCAAGTATGTATTTATTTATTTTTCTTATACCAAATTATTTTCCTGTATCGCACCGCACACATTTAATGTTATTTTAAATATTATTTTTATTTTTTTTTCCACCAAAAAATCTATAATAATAATAAATACAATAAATATAAAACGAATAACTCTAACTATATAATAATATAATATACAATACAAAAATAAATAAATAAAATATTTATAAGGTCACAATTATGTGAATAAATATTTTCAAATGATTTATTAATGATTTGAGATTTTTAACCAGTAATCAAATATACATATAATAAAAATATAAACATTTGATTAAAAAATGTTCGCATATTGAAATGTGAACGAAGAAATAAGTAGCAAAAAAAATAGAAAACAAGAAACTCAAATATTTATTTTGATTTAGTTTTCGCATAATATTTAATTTATTGTAGACACGCTTTTTTTTTTTTTTTTTTCTATATTTTTTGTAATATATTTTCCAATAATTTACTATTATATTTTATATGCCACAAACATACACACACACACCACCAAACGGATATTATTATAAATAAAAATTATTTTATATATAAATGTAAATAAAAATTATATAAATAGAATAGATATCAAAATATTTGGATTATACCGGCCGGTCAAATTAAAATTATTTGAATATAAATATTTATTGCTATTATTATAAGAGGATTTTTGGTTATTATTATTATTATTATTATTATTATTATTATTATTATTATTATTATTATTATTATTAAATATTATTATTAAATATTATATTAAGATAAAGATAGGCGCCTTACAAAATACATCATATAAGCGCACGCATAAACGCATCAACCATGCCAATTACACACATTAATGGAACCGATTATTATTATTATAAATAACATGTATATACATACGGACAGGAAAAATTATATAATATTGCAAATATGTTAACAACATTTATACGAAAAAATAAAAATAAAAAAAAAACCAACTACATATGAAACTAACAAAAAAAAATATAGAGATAAACCAAAATAGAATAACAGAAAAATAAATTCACTTGTATTATTTATTTATTATTTTCTTCTTTTTCCTGGAATTAGTTAGTGTATTTTTGTTAGCTTGAAATAAATAAAAGAACAAAAAAAAAAGTACTATATATAAGCTGATTGTACACAATGATAACAAATGTTTATCATATCATTCGTATATATGTTGAATAAATTGAATTACATATATATATAAACAGAACAGCGTGTGCCATAATGTCTCCTATAATAAACCTATAGTATTTTATTAAAATACATCTTAAACGTCTTTTACCGTCTAATATCTTTCTCAATAGCTTGATAGCTTTGACTATAAAATACCCTTTTTGTCGAATCAACAGCAAAATACATCATGTGCTATTTATATGTATAACACCTTTCTCTCTCGGTCACTCGATTCACTTGATCTATTAATTTGATTGCATAAAATTTCACGAATCGAATCGATAGTTAAATTCAGCATACATCTTTTATGTGTCTACCGTCGTCTTTGACTCAATTTATTCGATTAATTGTATTAAATCCGTCAGTTTCTATACAGTTGTTGACTGAAACAAAAGTTAATAGGTGTGACGCCGTCTATCAAATTTGAGGATTGTGGCCAGTAATTTGTAATTTAGCTGTGATCTTCAATTTGTCTATAGAATAAGATTTGGTATGATAAGTTAACGATTATAATGCACAGCTGTCTCTCTCTCTCTCTCGAATTTGTTTGGCATCAATTAATAGTTTCTTGAAGAAGAAAAAAAAATAAATATATTATTAAATAAAAATAATTGTTCATAAAAAATTTATCAGAATTATTTTGTTATAATTTTGAGATGAATAGCAGTTTTTTTTTTTTTTTTACAATTTTAATACAACCCCAACTGACTACCCTTATAAAATTAACGTCCCACCCATTAGAATAATTATAAAAAATAATTTGTTCCATTATCGATATAGATTTGAATTTGATTTTAGTGTGTTTAATAATAAATTATACCGATTTGTGGAAGTACGAGAAATATTTATTTTTTTTTTTTTTGAAATTCGGCAAACAACAATCAAATTCGAAAGTATATATGGCCATCAGGGCACTCTGGAACACAGTATAGCTATCGGAAAAAAAAAAAGGAAAGTGTTTCCACAAAGTATTCCATAAATATTTGCATTGAAAATGGTTACAACGTTTGTAAACACCAAATCAAAATAGCAATTTCAAAAACATTATCGGAAATTTATTTAATAGTAAACCTATTTATTTGTTTGCATTAATCATGAATTCAAATCAACATTATTAACTATGGTCATAGAAAGTGTGTAGTACTCGAATAATATATGTATAGTAAAAGCGTCACATTTAATAAAGTAAAATATATGCATCAGTTTAAACATAAGTAATGTTAATGGCAAATAACTTATGGATTGATTCTGTATTCTCTAGATTAAAAATTCCATATAACGTTTATCGGTGGTTGCTATAGATTACTTACTATGTAAACTGATGTGATGCACATCAAATCAAATGCTTATTTATAACGTGGTTATACATATAATTGTGGAATACATTTATCAAACTTATTGGCCATACATATAACAATACGTAAATGTTAATAGTAAACAAATCTCATGAGTTATATTTTAACCTTATAGTTTAAAGCAGTAATTACATAAATTCTTCATCAATTATTTCAAGTAGTTTCGGAATGATCATAAAACTAATGTTACCTCCATTTCTTTTGTCTGTTTTATTTGCTGATAAATCATAAGTGTGTAGTTATATACCCAAACATATCTGAAACGATCTTCGTCTGCGTTAATCGATTATGACGCCACACGTGTCACCCATTTTACGTATTTCTTCTATCTATCTATCACTACATTAATCATTTAAATTATGGTTTTGATAAAAATATAACGTAAAAAAACCAGCACGTGTTCAAAATTGTAGAGATATCATTTTATGACACACACTGTTTCTATTTATTTATATATGTAACATTATATAATTATTGGTTTGCCATACACTACTCGCATATATATACATTTCTCTATAATAGAAAATATAATATTAAATAAAAATAAACCTCAATCAAATAAAAATGTATTTGAATTTATTGTATACATCAAACGAATGTTAAAAAAAAAACTTAATGATAAAACAAAAAGTTAATATTATATAGTTTTTATTGCTGCATGTGTCAAAATATTTTTTAGTATAATATTTCTAGTATATAAATAATATATAAATATATATGTAAAATGATAAGATATTATTTAAATTATATTTCTTAGTTTAGTTGTTTATATATAAATATATATATATTTATAGTTGATAACATCTACAATACTCTTAAAATAATAACCATATAATTATAGTTACTATATAACAAAAAGATATATAAATATAAAATACATATGCAATTATGTATTAAATTTATATGAAAATTTATGGTGCAAAGGAGGAAAAGTACATGCAATGACAGTAAACAATAATATTTGTTATTAAAAATTTCCTTGAGAAACAATTCACTTGCGTATACTATTGAAATGTTTCACAACAGCAGGTGTATTTGTTACGAGTTCTGTAAATTCATACAGAGTCGTGAGATTTGGGTGGAAAAAAAACCAAAACCAAACGAAAAAAAAACATACACTTGATGTGTCGTTAAAAATTAATTTAAATTTTTTCTGGAATTTCTTCATACATCATTACAAGTTATTTCCATTAAATGGATATGGTCAAAACTTCAAAGTTAACCCACCAATCAGTGCAATGGAAATTATTTCGAAAAACTTTTTCAAAAACCATAACTTTAATTGAAACTACTCGCTAAAATAATCACAGACTAGTTAAACTTAAAAAACTCTTTACAAAAAATACACCATGGAAAAATACACTAAATACTGGGTGTAGTTAAATAAAGTGTGTCATTGTCGTATAGAAAGAAAAAGATGTTTATTTTATAATTGTTTTTATAGTTTTATTTTAACAATTGTGTATATAATGCCAGCCGCATATATATTTATTATAACAATATGAAATGAATGATTGGCAATGATAGAATTTAAAAACATAAAGATAATATTATTCAGTTTATATATAAACAATAAAACGATGGATATCGGAACGGGTGATTCAAATAGATATCTTTTCATTATTTTTGTTTTTTTTAATAGACTCATCATCATACCACCCCACCACACAATATTTGAATGTGAGAATATATAATTAAATTTTTTATGAAGTTTGAACACATTTAAACTTATTTAGCAGATCATGTCTGAAATTATTTTCCATTACATGCAACTGCATAAATCGCAAAGAAACATCAGCAAATAGACAAACTTGTACAGAACAAAAATAGGCTTATCAGTTTTTCTTGAAACCGTTCGCCTAATAATGGTGGTACTTTATAAATATAGGTTTGAGATAACTTTTACAGATAAATTACCCTGTTTAAAAATTAGCAAAAAATATTGCAGAAAATTAAAATTTTCATCAAATAAAATTGAAAGGAAAAATATTGGAGAAAACAACAACAAAATAAATATTTATTTAAAAGAAGAAAAATATTATTTCCTCAATTTCATTATTTGTTTATTTTCATTTGAATTTTCTCCTTTTTTTTTTTTCTTTTTGTTTTTATCCATATTCAAATTAATATTTTTGGTGTATATTTAATAAACAAACGTTGCATTTGCTACAAATAAAACCGATTAACCATATAGAAAATTTTTTTTTAACAAATATTCGCAGTATTAAGTGGTCGTCGATCGATGGACCGATCTAACATTTTTTAAACATTATGGTTTTTTATTTCTGTTTTTTTTTTCCATACGAAATTTTAAATATTCTCATGTTTGTGCGTTGCAAGCAATAGCAGAAAATTGTTTAGTACGATTAAGAATACTAATAACAATAATAAAAATTACAACCAAACAAATTGATTATATTGAATAGATAAGATAAATATTTAGACAAAGTATTGTAGATTTTAGAAAATTTGTAAATGAAAAAAACATCCTACGATTATAAAACTTATTATGTACGCAACCTCCTACAACCGATAGAAAAAGAAATGTATTTAAAAGTAGAAATGGAAACACCATAGATTATAAGTGAAATTACTTAGTAAAGAACACAGAATTTCTGTATTTCCATAATTATTCATATAAAAATAATGAGATTAAGGAAAGAATACAGAAAGGTTTGTGGTAATACACCGAAAAATGATAAGTCACCTGAATTAATCAACAGGCGCTTATTATACATTACATTTTGCGAGAAAATCAAACATATTCAACATATTTGTTTTTCGAAAATATCATTTGGACAACAAAGTTTAAGTACTATTCATTCATAAATCTTAAGCTGAACAATATAATTATTCATTATTTCTATTTCTTGATACCATCACATGACACATATTAAAATTAATTATTTTATTGTGGAAACATTAATTAAAAAACTGAATAAAAATAAAAAAAATTATGAAAACTATGCAATTAAATAATTCTACTTACAAATTTTGTTGTTTTAATTTTATTATCAAATTGCCGCCAATCTCCAAGTCATTATACAAGAAGTAAAATTCAGTTGATTTTTTTTTTTTTTGTTATTTTCGTTATTCTTCAGTTGATTCAAAAAAAAACAAATGAATATCTAATTTCCAAGTATTTGTTTTATTGTCTTTTCTTGAAAATTTATATGCTCGCAATATTTGAAAAGATAAAAGTACCGCTAGAATAGAAAAAAAAAAAAAAAATTAAAATAAATTTATTAAAAAACAATTTGCGTTGTATTATAATGGCAAAATGCGAACACACGCATCACACAATTTTCCGATTTCCCATTAAATTAACAACAAAAAATCATAAATTCGATTGCCAATATGTCAACTTTATATAAATTATAAAATATTTAAGAAATTTTTGTATAATTTTAGCATATAAAAAATAGAAAAATTATAAATTTGTATTTATTCACATAATTTTCTTAGTATTTTTATATTAATTTTTACATGAAAATAAATAATGTAATTTTATACGCACCACAATTTTTATACCGACTGTTGTTACATGAATAAATAACCAAACATATATAAATAGTATAAAATGAAAAACCAATTGCTGGTTTTGCTAGAGCACCAGAAAATCCAGCAGCAGCAGCAAAAGTACCAAAAAAAAGAAAAAAAAAATAGAAAATGATAAAAGCAGCCAAACCAAAACCACCACTACCACCACCACAAAATGATAACAAAAATATTTTTTATATCTTTTATTATACGCATACACTTGTAAAATATTCTCGCAAACACAAATGTTCACCCGCACACCGACAGAATAAAATGATAATTGTTGTTTTTTTTTTTTTTTTACTATTTATTTTTTGTGGCGATCCACCAAAGAAAAATTATACCGAAAAATAGCAACAACAACAACGAAAAATCTCACAATTTTTTAATTAGCATTTTTTTTTAAACAGCACTAAAATTTTTTTGTTTCTTTTGGAATTTGTTCAATTGTTTTTTTTTTCTTGGTTAAACTTTTGTTTTAATTAAATAAAAAACTAGTTTTTTTGTTTTTTTTTTAGAAATAAATACAGTTTAGAAAGGATTAATTATTTTTTCACACTTATTTTTATGAAATTATTGTAAATATTAAATTATAGAAAAATATTTATATAATTAGAAAAATTACGATTTTTTTATGCGGTGTCAGATTTGTTGCCTTTGATACAGATGATGATTTGATTTTTGTGTGTGACAATACAATAACTAATAATAAATAATAATTATTAGATTTGCATATAACCAACAAAATGGTAAATTTAACAAAACAGCGTACTACAAAAATGTATTACTATTTGCACAACATGCCGAATGGCAATCCCGTATCAATTTAAAATAAATTTTCTTTTTATGATAAAATATTTTTACTTTTTATAGAAAAAAAAAAAAAAACACTTTTTCACGGAGAAAATTATTGCAACAATGTGCAAAGTTTATTTTTTATAACAATTGACTGTTTCGATGTTATTCACTTATTTTCTGTGAGAAACTGTGCAAAATTATTTTCTCGCAAACGTGAACCTGTAAATTTATTTTATTTTGTTTTTTTTTCTGGATTTATGGTAGAAAAAAGAGAAATATATTTTTATATTTCTTCTACGTTCTACATACGACGGATTCGTTAAATTATATTTTTTTCTCATTTTTTATTTACATCTGTTTATATCTACATTCCTTTTTATCTTCTTCACTCCTTGTTTTTAGCTTTTTCATTTTCTCTATCACAAATTATTTTATTTTATATATAACTATCTATTTTTGGTTTGTTATTTGAGTAACAGAGAGAACAATGTATTTGTTATTGGAATTTGGAATGTCGAATTACTGTGGAAATAGAATTTTATATATGCAATATTTCAAATCCAATATATAAAATGGAAAACTACGTGATTCCAAAATTGTTGTTGTACCTTGTGCATTGGTATTATATTTGTTTTTAAAGGTAAAAAATTTACTTGCAAAAACGTATTGCTATTGAATAAAACCAAGGTTTCAGTATCAACGTAGAATTGCCGGTTTCAATGAATTCAAGAAGTGATTACGATTTAAAAATTTTATAGGCTATAAATTACTAAATATTTTGTGTCCATTGCAAATTGCAATACCATCGTTTCATTGTTTTTATTTTGGTACATATTTTATTTTTGAATCAGATTTTTATTAAAAAATGATACTACGCATCCACCGCTACTGAATTTCCTTCCAACATTCCAAAATCAACAAATTATTATTATTTTCATCATACTCTTGCGAATGAAAAAAAAAATGTAAACATAAAATATATTATTACCTTTTTCATTCATTTATTCAAGACGGTGGTCAGCTGTTTTGCGTATGCGTATTTGACATCTATCCATTTAAAAATTTCTGATAATATTTCTATTTTTTATTTTGTTTTTGTACACATGCAAACAAAAAAAAATGTACAAGCCCCTTTTTTTGTATTTTTATCAATCCCCGGACGCACTTAATTTGTGCATGATATTGAAAACAATTAGTTGGCGTAATATTAATTATACTGTAAAAATGAAACAATTCATTATACATTAAATTCACTATATTATACAATCAATAAATAAAATTATTAAATAAAAAAAAAAAAGTCATCACAATTTAATATATTTGGTATCAGAAAAAGAGTATTTTATCAAAAAAAAAAAAAAAAAAGTTTGGAAGTTTATGTTTATCTTATAAACTAAAAAAAATAAATAAATTAATAAATACTAATTTACATAAATAAATAAAAAGTCTTTTAAATGTTCCTGTACATTCCCATATAAATAATAAAATAGACATTATTATTCGTCCAATTAAAATGCAGTTACAATTTCATCTTGATCATGATATTTTATTGATACATCAGCATCGATTAAACTCTTAATTAAACTGTAAATGCAAAATGTTAATTATTATTATTTCATTTGATAAATAAGTAATATTAAAATATAAAAAAAAATTAATTGAATTTATTTATCTACTTACTAATACATATAAACAAAAAACATTGTTACATGAAATGCCAAATAAATTGCACAATTTGTTAAATGCCTTTGAATCATATTACGATTATAAATTTCTGTTGGATCATAAATACCAATATTTCCCAATGGTTTTTTAACAAATTTATATATTTGTAATAATATAATTGGTAGATTGATTAATACTAAACCAAAATGACATTCGATGCATAAAAATGTTGTTAACATAATGTCGGCACCAAATTTTGGTATGGACCAAAAATTTAATATTGAACAACATCTTGGTCCATTTATATAATCACATTCAAAATCGGATAATGTCATTATCTATATAGCAGGAAAATGAAATTTATATATATTTTTAAGGAAAAATAATTAATCTTTTTAATTTAAACTATTATTTCTTTTCTTTTCTTTTCTTTTTTTTTTTTTTTTTGTTCTTCAATAAAAAGGATACAAAACAAATTAATAGAAATGATGCACCTCCAGCTGCTAACAATGCCAATGCAAACATTAAAATATCTGGTAATATCATTTTTATTCTTTTTTCTTTAATTATTTTATATTTATTTAACAAAATCTTTAATAAAACTTTTTCTTTTTTCTTCAGTGATTTTTAGCGGTGATCGGAAAAAAACAAATGAAAAAAAAACAAAACAAAAAAAGGAAAAAAGATGACAGTAAAAATATTTTTTTTTCTCATGGTGGATAAACTGTACATATTTTATTTCGAGGATTCGTTCAGAGATAAAAAATTATATTATATTTGTGGAGATTATTTTCTTTACTGTACATCGAAATTCTAACTAAAACAATTTAGACTATTCTAAACTGTTTTTTTTTCAGAAGAGCATACTAATTATACTCCTACACCGATACTCGCTGTTATATTGCTACTAATTAACTTTCATTTGACGAAGCACCAAATCTATTGAAAACCATAGACAACAAAATATTTCTATACTTCTTGAATCATTTCCTTATTGTATATTTATATGCCTATACATTCTGGATGATAATCATAGTTTTCCTCTTGGCAAATCACATCTTTTCTTATGAAATGTTGAATTAAATTGATGCGCATGTAACTCCAATTGTAGCTCCTATGGTTATCTATACCAAAACATTCATTACAGTCCAGTTGGTAAATTCCTCCGCATAGGAGTATATAACAATTTACAAAATGGTGTGCGCGATTTTCAAAAAGGTAGTGAATACCTTAATTCCATTATTTTTATATGAGTGATTAGCTCATAAGCGATGTGTTATTGTTGATTTTGCAAACACAACAATAACATAGTTGAATTTTACATCTTTCGTCTTTGCGTTGTTCAATGTTAGCACACGGCAATAATTTATCTTTCCTTAGCTGCTACAAATTGGGATTTGAATACCCCTTTTAAGTTTACATCATTTAATTATGTATATTTGCATCCATCACATTAAAGTGAATTACTTCTAGTTAGAATCATATAATCTAAATTTGTTTATGATTTTATCTGTATAGTTATCTAAAATATTATGCATCAAATTGAAATTCTAAAGTTTCCAATAACGTGAACGATACGTAAAATACACAATATTGTTAGGAATTTAAACAAACACTATAAAAAAAAATATATTAATTTTCTCAAATTTATAATATTATATTTTAATAAATGTATTTAAACAATATTTTTCGTATATTCTAACATGTAGTAATATTTTTATAAATAAAACATACCCCAATAATTTGCGTTTACTATATAATTAATAAATTAATTATATGAATATAAAAATTATGTATGTTGTGTATTCTATTATTTTTTCATACGTTCTACTTGGTGTGTGTGGTAATTTGTTTTTGAATTTTTGGTAACTGCGAACACCGCACCACAAGCATTAGAAAACTAAATGCCATCAAAATAACAACAGAGCATTGACAACATACATTTTAAGCAACATTTACAAATTATAATATATATACTGATACAGTGACAGTTCCGGAAAGTGCACATTCATCTATATTAAAACATGTGGTTTTTTTAAATAAAAAATTAGAAGGACAATGACCAGTTGGATCTACTTAAAAAATAAGTTAAATCAGATGTTAGACAATTGGATGATAAAAATAAGGTATGTATAAAATATACACATATGCATGCACCATCACGTCACTACACACATATAAAAAAAAAGAACAATAACATAACAACAGAGAGATTTCAACAACATTTGGCAACAATATTTTATGTATTATTTTAACATTTAAAGATCTAAAAGTACTGGTTTCGTATCTTTTGCACATTTTAAAACTGAATGAATTAATTTTACAAAACCAGTATCTTTTGGTTTTTCTAAACCACGTAATAAACGATTTTTCATAACAGCTACAAATTCACGATTACTTAATTGTCCATCCACTAAAAATTTAATAAATAACAATAAATTAATATTAATTAGTAAAAGTATTAAACAAACACTTACTATTCTCATCGAATATTGTAAATACAACATCAATTACATGATCGGATAGATCAACATGTGCAACAGTTTTTGCAACATGTTTTAATGTTGCCTGATCAATTGAGGCACCAGCAATATGATAAAATGTTAACGCTGTATCGACATCATTTATATTATTTAAAAAATGAAAAAAATCTAAATAGTCTTTATTCGAAATTCCTTGACCATGATCACGAAACCGTTTTTTAACACGACGCAATTTCTTAGCACGTTTTTTATCTGAATAGCCAGCATAGGCCAATAGCAATTCAGCAAAATCACTTTCTGTTATGTTACCATTTTCATTTGGATTTTTCCGTTTAAATTCCAGTGTCAATATTTCGCGTTGCAATTGATGTTGAAATTCCAAAAATTTTTCAATTGTTAATTTTTGTCGTAGATTTTTACCAAAAAAGTATGTTGTTAATGCTGAATTAACACCCTGTGTGTGATAAAATTTGAATAATTAATTATCAAGTAACTTTTTCCTTTTTTTTTTTGTTTTTATGATAAATATAATATATTTACTTTAAATGTATTTCCTGTATTTGCATGATCACGATGACGACTACCAATACTTGTTTGATGCCGTACCAATGTTGCAACCTTTTCAAATTCTTCACAATCAACATCACCATCACCATTTAAATCAAACATACGAAATGCTATTTCAAAATGACGTCTGGACGCTATAACGAGAAATGTGAGAAGATAAATTAGTTAAACAATTTAAAAATTATTAAAATTAAAATTTAATATAAATTGACTAAAAAACTAATTGATTGGAAATAAAATTCATCTATATAGAATTTATCAACAACATAACAATGTGTTTAAGGGTCTTGTATTGAATTTGGTAGTATAGTATTTTGGAAATCCATGCATTCTTTAGAGGTATTTAGACTAAGATGCAAATTCTATTCACTGTACATAATACAATGTCACACGATGCCATTATTATGGTAAAATGTAGTCTGTATTCTGATGTTCTGTTCATGATAGTGTAAGTACAATGCCACAAACTTTAGTGGGTACCTGAATGTAACTTCTAGAAACAATAGACAAAATCTTTTTATAGGCTTGAGTTCATCAAAACAAGGTAACATACCAACTTGACTTCAATGTTAGATAGATATGTCGTATAAACGAGAGTTACTATTTCATAGGGATGATTTTTCATATGTGTTAGGATTTCAAATATGTGAAAATTCAACAATTTTTAAATTCTTAAAAGTTTACCTATATTTTTTTCTCTTCTTTAGAATACATAAAAATTAGAAACATTTATTTGTCAAGCACCAATACATATATATTGTATATACTATAGCAAAGGAAAATAAATATGTACATAAAACTATTAAAAATACATAATACCACCTCTTGATATTTGAATAGAAGTTTTATTTACGAGTATATAATAATAATATAATGTATACAAAAATCGAAATAAAAACATAAAACACTATATAAGCACACATCAGTACACAAACACTGTAAGAATAATTTCTGAAATGTATATCCTTAGGTTATACAAAATTAAATGAATATTTTGTTCAACAGATTATATTCTATAGTTTATAGGATACGATTTTCGAAATGGTCCGGTTAAATTAAATGGCTTTCAAACACAATGTTACGAATTTTATTTCAATACTACAAAAGTTGTGATTTTCATATATGAACGATAAAAAAAAAACAAAATAACAACAACAGTAATTTGAAGATTAAGAATTGAAAGCATTGGTGCGAATAAAGGATCCACATGTCGAACACAACAAAAATTAACAGAATCATTAAATGTTATGCAAGCACACACAATATCACATCGTTTAAAGGCAGATAGTATGGAGATTATTCCAAAGGAAAAATGGTTGGGTACCGTACATGAAATGAATTAAAATGTAGATGAAAAATAGATGATAAATCAATTGTTTATTTATTTATTAATTGGTACCAGTACGATGAAAAATAGATTTATTAATGATATTCCAAAGCAAACAAAATCATATGATGAAAACCAGTTGACTCCCATCATCAACTAATGCCCCAACAAGAGTAATATTCATGGAAAGACGATTATGCTGTACATATGGTAAAATTAGAAGGAACTTGTTGTACTTTTAATTGTTGTAAAACCATTAATTCTAAACGGTCTTCGACCAACAACAATTGATCGGAACCGTGTATTAAAGGAAAAATGGTTTTTTAACATGACAATATGCAAGATATTGCAAAAATTATTAAGAGCATGTTGGAAATGCACTCGATTTGATTGAAACAACTGATACAAAATTCATCAGAATTATCACTTGTTTGTAATCGTTTCAGAATTACATCTGTGCGAGTTGAACTGTTTAGCAATTTTTTTGTAAATGCAAGAAATTCGGTCCGATAAATACATCGCATCAAAGCAATCTTAACTTTTTATTTTAAGGGACAACATTAATATTTTCTGACCGATTAGATTAGAACGGATGTCATATAGAAAAACAAACGGTGGATGCCATATAAGTATATATAGTGTCAAGTCATCAATTATAGGTAATTAAAGTACAAACATATATTAGATAAACCCTGTAATAATATAGTATAAATTTCTATGTGTTAAAAATGGAATTTTTCTTTTAGTGTATAATTATTACTCTATTATTTGTATAATTTTTTATATAAATAAATAGTTTTTGTTAACAGGTGGTAGTTGCGTTGCTGCTAAATTGTACATAACTTATAAACTCTCGTCTATATGTGCAATATCAAAAAAAAAAAGAAAATAAAGTTGATCTATTAATAAAACGTTTGATGTTTTTTCGAAACTATTTTATCCTTATTATTATTATTATTGTTGTTAAAAATAAATGGTTAAATACATAAACACATATATTTTTCAAAATCATTAAATATACATAATCGGAAGAAAAATAGGAAAATAAACAAAGCTCTTCAAATACGTATCCACAATATCCTTTGTGTATATGTAAATATTAACATATGTATTTTATATACATATATGGTATAAGGGTAGAAAATAAACATAAAAGGATATTATTATATGTATAATAAAAATAGTTTAAAAATTTTAAAGTTGTCGGGGACGGGTGGGTATATAAAAAATGTATATTATGTGTTTTATATATATACAATTTATATGTGCATGTGTGTGTGTTAGAAAACATGCAACATTGTGTAAAATTGAAATGAAAATTTATTTAAAATATATTTTGAATATCATTATATAGAGAGATAGAATATATTCTAAAATACACTCTAATTGTATTTTATCGTTAAATGTACACATAGCGTTATTATATGATGTGTGTGTTATTTCTTTAATTTTGGTATATACACCTAATATTTTATTAACCTGCAGGACGATTGAATCCTTTTTCAAATAAACTTTCACAACTTTCAATACAATTCAAGCGGAGAGAATTTTATGTTGTTATACCATAGAGAAAATATATCTATTATAGGATGTTAAAAGGGAGTATCTATTCTATACGTCTGTGTTCTGATGATTTCTTCTACCGAATATATATATACAATATTTGTTAAAATTACAGTGTGTAAAATTACATATAAATATAATAATAATAAGAGAAAATAAAATACTTTTGATATGATTATGCAGCGCAAGACACGATCGATATTTTATTTAATTTTTTTTTTTTATAAACATACACTTACACACACACACCCACACCCACACACACACACACACTCACACACACACAAATAACAGATAATATGAAAATGGGAAAACTCCCTAGAATTTTTTTGGATTTATATATTATATGTAACATATATAGCCGCACACACACACACACACGAGAGTAAGTAGTATATATAACATCAAAACACACATATATATATATATAACAAAGAAAATTCATCCTATTTATTTTCCATTTTCAAATAAAAACAATGAAACGTTTTCGTTGAACACACACGCATCGCGAAATTATACTAGAGTAGAGAAAATTTTTCTAATAAATTGTGTGTAGTGTTTTAATTTTTAATTTTTTTCTTATTATTTTGTTTGAAATACCTATAGGTATTTCCTTTTTTTTTAATTAATTAAATTTATAGTATATATTTTTAAAGAAAATATATTTATTTTACAAAAATAATTAACAAAAAAAAAAGTGTGTAAATGTGAAAAAGTAGCCAATCCAAATATATTCTTATATAAAATATTAATGTAAATTATACAAAAATAAGAAAAATAAGAAAAATAAAAAAAAAAAACACCGGAGGAGATGACAAAAATTAAAAGTTAAATATTTTTTTTCTGCTTCATAATTTTGCATTTTCTCTGTGTGTGTGTGTGTTTATGTCGTACCACGCCAAACAATAACATTCAACAAGGTAATTTTTTTTGAAAGATTTAACTTTAAGTAAAATTCAGAAATCAATTTTATCTATGATTTTTTTTTGTAAATTTTTCATTATAACTTAATTGTTAATATTATTTTGCAGTAAATATCTTTTATTATATATTAAAATATAAATTTATTTATAATTTTGCTGTGTGTGTGTGTGTGTGTGTGTTGTTCATGGACATTTTATTTATTTATTTATTTATTTATATTTTCATGTCATTCAATTGAGATAATTTTCCTATATATTGTACACATATAATACTAAAAATATACATATATAGAAATGTTAATGATGACGTCTTTGTGAAAATATAGGAACAAAAATAACCTTTAAATATATAGAGATGTAAAACATAAGCTTATCTCTTATTATTTGGACAAAGGATTCCGATTACATAATTTATATATAAAATTTGTGTATAATATTTATAAAACAATAGTATAGTGAATAAAAATAATTAAATTATATATGAATATGTGACGTCAAAAATAAAAATGAAAATAAATAATTAAATATTTATTCGATTAGATATTATACTACACGCGTACTGTTGTTTAACTATATATATTCCGCAATGAATTCAAAGTAAGTCTTCTGCAGGAAATCATACATTTCTATAATTATAATTATTATAAATATCATAATTGTACTCACACAAAGAGCGATGGTAAAGTGTACCAGAATTATGCGCGCCAACACACTTTAAATTATAAACTGGAATTTCATGAGAATGTACGTTGGGAAAAAATTATAAACAGTTTCAATTGATTAAAATTCCAATTTTTGATGGTAATCTATAATACCTATAAGTTATTGTAACACTTTCAATTGGAAAATCGCTATCGAGTTATGCCAAAAATTAAAAAAAAACAGCGATATACAAAATTAGTACCAAACAGATTCTAGATTCACTGCTTCGACTGTTGTTTTGTTTATGGTGTGCGATTGAAGTATATATGGTGTCCTCTAAATATAAAGTTAAATTAATATATCATATAATATATATTTAATAAGAGAAATTGATATACTTGAAGTACTTTTACTATTTTATATTTTTTCATTATTAATGTTACAGATTAAATTAAAAACTATATTCCACCGAAAATAAATACAACCCCATCAATAAATTCAATCAATCAATCAATCAATCAATCAATCAATCCAAACACAAAATATATAGAATAGAAATGTATAAAAAATTGTATTAATAATAAATAAGAGGACGACGAGGACGACGAGGACGACGACGACGACGAAAAAGAAGAAATGTTGTTATTGTGGCGTTTCATTACAAAACGTCGAACATTAATTTATTTAAAATATTTATCATTTGCATTAATTTGTTGTTTATATTTTATAATTTTATTTCGTGAAACAATTACAGCTATTGAATTTACAAAAGTTCAACGTAATCTTCATAATAAAAATAAAAATGAATTGGGTCATCATCAAAAACAATTAACAAAAACAACACCAACACCAGCGCCAACAAATACAAAAAATAAATATATAAATTTATCAATTAATCAACGACATATAAATAAACGAAATAAAAATTATTCAAATCAACAATTTAATAATAATAATAGTATTACGATAATAAATACGACGAAAACGTTATCAACAAAACGATCGACTAAAGTAAAGAAAAAAACAATAAAGAAATTAGTGAATACCATCAGTAAAACCGATACCATCATCACCACCACCACCACGACCACGACCACGACCACGACCACTACACCACCAAAATCAATACCAACAACAATAAATTCAATTTATGAATATTCTGAAGAATTAAATACATTAGCCGAAAAAGATTTTAATCAACGTAAACGAAAATTAAATGATATTTGTTTAAAATATAAAAATATAACACAGCTATCGCCAAATGCATGGGAATTTTTTATATCACCTGGCCATGGAATAGCTTGGTGTAATGTTTTTAAAGCGGCCAGCAGCACATGGTTATATTATTTTAATATTTTAGGTATAAATATTATACTATATCAATATTATACTCTATATATTATACAATTATGGTCATCGCTAATCGAATTCCATTATAATTTGTATAACAAAATAAAATGTGTCAATCAGTTTTTCATTTAAATGTTTGACTTTGTCGAACATAGTTTCGCGAGACCCATGTGTCCTCCTTATTATATAATTAACAGAATTTCTATTTGAATACATTATTATTACACCTATAAATATACAATATTTATATTACAGGCGGTTATAATATTGGTTTTTTACAACGTACAAGATCATCACCATTAGAATTAGCACGTAAACATTTTCCACGGCCAAATCAATATGAACTGCAAGATGCATTACAACAATCATTATCATTTTTAATAGTACGTGAACCATTCGAAAGACTATTATCAGCATATAGAAATAAATTGGAAGGATATCGTAATAAATATTATAAAATATTAGGTGAAAAAATAGTTAAAAAATTTAGAAAAAATAAATATTTAAAAAAAATTGTAAGCAAAACCGTAAAATAATATTTAATTTATGTATTTTAACAGTAGAAGTTTGGCTACATAACGTGCAAACATTATCCCCATTTTCGAATGTGAATTAATATATTAATTTTATAGATTTTGTAAAACGCCGCATCTATAACGCGGGAATACAATTAATTAGTTTCCTTACATTAAAATTACATATACGATATCGTTTTCGAATGTATTGCGGTCACGTTTTAGCCGAGCTTCCACTGTATAAATATATAAATATAATAAAATAGTAAATAGAATGACACAAATTGAAATAAATAAATCAAATAATATCCTTTAATATCCTTTTTTTTTTTTTTTGTTTTTGTATTGCTTTTTCAATAAAAAAAACCGGTGCACAGACTTTAACCGGACCAACATTTAAAGAATTTTTATTATTTTTAATACAAAATTATAAAAATGGTGAACATTTTGATGAACATTGGACACCAATTTATAGATTTTGTACACCATGCAGTATTAATTATACATTAATTGCCAAAGTTGAAACATTTCAACGTGATAGTGAATATATTATAAGACAAACTGGTTTGGAAACATTACTATTAAATAAATTACCAAAAAAACGAAAAAAATCAATAACAAATCAATCAATAAATAATACCAAAAATTTAATACAAAGGTAAATTAAATATATTTGCGGAATCATTCTATTATTATTATTATTATTAATAAAAATTAATTTTAATTGAATTTTTAATTGTTACGTGTAGATATTTTTCGGAAATTGATGAAAAAATATTAAATGATTTAAATGAAATTTATGGACCCGATTTTGAATTATTTGATTATAATATTACAAAATATTATGATATTGTTAAAGCAAAACAAAATAAGCAACAAACATTAAATAAATTATTAACAACTGCATCGATAAAATCGAAGACGACGCCACCACCATCAACTGTGAAATTAATGGAAAAACATATTTCTAATAAAACAACAGAATCAATCAATCTATGAACAGGTAAAAAATGGTATAATTTTTGTAAATAATTGTTTTTTTGTCTTCATTAATATTAATACAATTGTTAACACAAAATTTAGCCAAAATTTAAAAATATATAAGTGTATGCAAATGATACGTCTATTCCGCCAGCAAATTCACGCTATACATAATATTAACATATGGTTTGTTCCAATAATAAATGAAGGATAAACATATGCGATTAAAATTCAGTCAGATGTCAATGAACGTAAACTTGGACATAAAAGGACATTTGAATTGCTATGAAAATTGTTAGTATTGGATCGAAAATATTGTGAATTTGTGGCCATCAGAATTTTGAATAATAAATCCATTGATTTTTGTCAGACGAAGGCATCGAGGCATTTCATATGCATACACTTATATATATATAATGTCATCCGCACGCAATTTTAATACTACATCAACGTTGTTATAGAATTTAATATTTTATAATTTCCAAAGACGTAACATTTTGAAATCGATTTTTAATTCAAAACTGCAATATTTATGTGGTTATGATTTTTCAAATGTGTGAGATGATTTTTAAAATCATTTTTTCCACTAAAACTTTTGCTATATTAACTCGGACTATCTCTGCAAATCTCTTTATAATCGTATCATTAAATTTCTAACCATTCTCTACAATTTCCTAAATTTTCCAGTACATTTTGGAATTGGAAATAACGTTTTTATTATAGTATAAAAATTATTAGCATTAGAATAAATTAATTATGCCGAAATTAATCGAATTTAAACACATAAATTAGTTCTATATATACTTCTATTTTGTATATAATATTATCCGATAATTACAATACTTTCAGTGTAATAAAATTATATTATATAGAAAAATAGGTTTGAAATTAATGGTAGTATAAAATTTGTGGACAACATTTGGTGTTTTTATATAAATTTAAATTTAATATAACAGACTATCGGGTGTGGTTTGGGGGGTTCCATGACATGGACGTCTGTATACTGGGCACATATTTCTAAATCAGAAAATACATATAGTAATATATTTTAGAAGATCTAACTGTATTCGAAATACGTTTCGTCTTAAAAATCAAATACGCAAAAATAGTAACAATTTAAATTTTCAACTTAAAATTATGTCTCCCAATCAGTCGGATAACGAATCACCATAACCCCTTTGTTTATATAATAATTATACGATTATTTATTAAATTGAATATTTTTGAATATTATCTTGGTATATAAATAACCAAGAAATTGTATATATAGAAATAAATAAAAAGCAATAATAAATGTATCAGTGATAAATAACGTGTGCAGGCAGCGGCGTGGCATGCGTCTACCAATAAAAATAATTATACCACCGTTTGTCCGACAAATTGAACCGGAACGCAAAATAGCAAATAATTTATTTATTTTTTTATAAAAATAATTGTATTTATTCGAAATATGATGTTTGCCGATTTCTGCCTTTCAACAAGTGTGTATGAAATTATATTGATTTGAGAATTATAGCTAATTGGAATGTTGTGGCGAGTATGCGGCAGTCATTGATTGTTTAATTGTTTTTTAATTGGTGAATAAGAAATTTAAGGAATAAAAAATTTTCACACACAAAGAGCTAAATCTGCGATGAATATTGAAGGAAATAAATTTAACTGGTCGACTATCGATATTCAGAACGACTTTATAAATGTTTCCTTCACAACACCAACGTAATAAACACCACAAATTCTTTGTGTGGATGGTTAATACATTTTTAAAAACCATATATAAAAACAAATGACCATTGTATTATGTTTATTTTTATTTTTAATGTTTCATCACCAGTTAAATAATTAAAATTTAACATATAACAGCGTTTTTAATGATCAATTCGATGGAATTGATTTTTAGGTAATCCATCAAAAATTAACGTATAATAGAACAAATTTTGAATTTAGTAGAAACATTTTTGTGAGTTAAACACTCGTAAATTATATTGTTGTTTCGGGTATACAATAAATTTCATTACCATAATTTTACCACTAACTTTTCACGAAATGAAAGAAAATAATAATTCCGGTTCATTTTTTTTTACGGCCAAACAACCGACGGTGTATTTAATTTATAAATTTATGTAAATTAATTTTTAAGTATATATATTTATTATTAAAATAATATAAATATATAATTTAGCTGGCGTAGTTTTTATTCTCATATTATATATTTATTATAAAAATATTTAAAGAGCACACACACAGAATATATTATAAATGATTAATTAATTAATTAAATTATATAATAATATATTATATATAAAATATTATATTTTTTAAATATTTCAATGGCACAAATACAGAATTTCTCTAAAAAAAAAAAACAAATTTAAATTTAAATTTAATATTTTATAAAAAAAAATATATTAAACAAGGAACTAAAAAAAATGTATATTTAAATTTTCTCTCTATTTTTTTTTTCCTTTAAACGGACAATCTAATATTTAATAATTATTTTTATTATTAATTTAAAATATTTTTTATTAATTTAAAGAAAAAATTGAAAAAATTTTCGCGCCTCTTTTTGTATGCGTATTTATATTTTTATTATAAAGGAAGAAAAAAATGAACTTTTAAGGCGGCTGTTGTTGGTGTCACTCACACCTCGGCACACAATCCACACACAATTTATTATAGACAAATAAGCAACAGTTAACAGTTTCCAATTTTTATAAAATAACATACAACATTTTCACTTTTTATGCAATTTATGAAAAGCTTATATAGAAAAAAATTGTATAAAATTGTATAAATCTGAAAAAATTATAAATAAAGCCCGAAAATATGGGCTGTTGTTTTTTTTGATCTATCTCAATTGTTCACACACACACACACTGTCAACATACATTTTTTTTTATAGCATTTAATTTATAATCATAAAATTAAATTAAATTTCATAATATATTTTATTCTATTACATATATTTAATTATATTTATTCGGTATTATTATTCGTATTTTATTATTATATCAATAATATTATATCTTTTGGATATATTTGGATAATGTTACTTTTAATATAAAAAAAAAATATATATATAAACCAAAGAAAAATTTTTTGATGTTTACTCTGTGGTGTTGTTAACAAATGTACCTTATAAGTATTATTATATTTAATAAAATAACTATAAATATATATAAATATTGGAATTTATTGTATTACCTAATTATGTACTTAAATAATTGTGACGATGAATTAATAATATTATATATAATATAAATTGGTATTATCTATAAATTGGTATTATTTATTATTATTATTATTACTATTATTATTATAATTATAAATATTTATAATAGACTGATTCGCAAAAAAAATGAATGAGCGTTTTATGTTAAATAAATGAATGATTTAAAATTATTGAATTATTGTTTATAATTGAAAAACAATTTTTGTTTGTACAAATATAGCGTTTTTTTTTTCTTTTGCGGATAACAAAACAAACGGCAGCCATAAAATCAAATTGTAAAATCCTCATAATTATACAACATTTTCACAGAAATTATATGTGTTTGGTTTTAGTATGCAATTATGAAATAAAAAGGAGAGTATACGTACTCATCGTAAGACAATTATAAATCTTTATTGCATTATCAATTATATCGTCCATCCCTATGTAACTTAAGAGAGTTTATAGAAAGCACTTTAGAATTTTTTTTTTTTAAATGAAGTAATATTTGTATTAGAGAGCCTAGACAAAGGCATTCCAAAAATACGACTAATACAATATAATTTTAACACGTTAATCGCCATGTCAGTCATATGTGTCTGACGCTAAGAAGTTCTACATGAGCCATGTCAGACATATATGTCTGACGTACACGATCTAATAAAGTTACCATGGCCCATGTGAAAATTTTTCTGATATTATCGTGGCGATTAACGTGTTAATTAACAATAATAATAATTGTTTCAAAATTCCAGGATTTAGGTATAGTGTCACTGATAAAATACATATATGCTTGTTCCAAAAGAAAACTGGTAAAACCAACATGAAGTGAATCAGTAGAAAATATAGTAATGCGATACAAATATGTTCACAATGTGATCATTTAAAGGAGGTGTAAATGTTCGCTGAATGTATACTAACTTAATACAGCAATCTAAGTATATTAAACATATGCATTATATAGGCAAAAAGTCAACAATTACACGGTAGAGATAATACAAAAACAGATCGTCTCTGACAAATATTCTTTATCGAATCACAAACACATAATATTCTGTATATTAAACATAAAAATGAGTAAAATTTATACATCACTTAAATCAACTAATTGAGGGAAAAAGAATGCCTAGAATCATGATGCAATGATACAAAGGACCCCAGAATAATAAAAGAACTATAGAAATAATAGTGGTCTAGTATGGATCACATTAATGTACATCTTTAGCCATTTCCAGAAAGTTCCACAATAAAATTGTGACTTTTCGGTGGAACATATATATTATTAAGATTCGCTTAGGAAAAAAAAAATACCGCAATTGAGTTCAACGACATGACCAAAAAAAATGTCAAAGAGGTTTAGAAAGAATATAAAAATGCCGCAGTTATACGACCTATAACCTAGAAGTGGGAAAATTAAAAAAAAATGGATTGGAAAGCTTTGTGTGGGTGTCTAATGTATGTAACAGAAACGGCAACATCAATACACTTATCACAAAGAAAATAGATGCTGTGAACTTATACCTATATCGAAATTGCGATAAAACACATCGTTTCCTGCTAAACACAGTTTCGCAAATAAATCTGGTCTACGCAGAAAATATTACATTTGGTAAGGAACCATTTGGAAATAAACCTTTACACACGTTACAATATGTACAATGTAACAGAGGACATACATGAGTCGACAGACATCTCTCCAATGTGTATTTAGAGAGTCTTTACCAATATCGAAGAATCAATAGTCATAAAACGTACAAAATAGAATATATGAACTATTAATTTAGAAAATAATTATGTGATATGATGGATGTGATAAGCTACACTAATACGACTCTAAGAAAAAGTGTTTAAAGCCATATAAGTCTTTGGTGATGATAGTATTGCAATAATATATTTTAAGTATAAAGAAAATATAATATAAAAATGATGCAACGACCATCTTATATCTGAGACTATAGTAGCAGCATTAAAACCAGCAGCTCATAGGTAGCATAAAGTGGATCTTCTGTGATCTAAGTGTCACAAATAAATTTCTTCCGTTTTTTAAATTCTATCAACAACATATTTTTGTCAGACGTGTAACGTGTGTCAGTCTCATATTTCATATATTTATATTGTTTTATTGGTTTTGAATAAAATTTAAAAGTTATTTGGAATCTAACCAAATATGAATAAAAGTTAATTAATAAATATAAGATAAATATATTAAAAATATAAAATCATAATAAAAATAAAACTCACTTGAAAGAACTGTTAATAAAAATATATAATCCGAAAATGATATGAGTCCATAGGATCCTAATTTATAAAATATACTATCCTTTTCTAAACATAAGTCCAAACGTTGTGTAACAGTCTAAAATTTTATTTTAAAAATATTTAAGAAAAACAAGAATTAAAATATAAAATATAAATAATTTTAAATGTAGAAAAAAAAAATGAAAAGCTTTTAAAAAAGTTTGTGGATGCAATTTTGTTCCATAAAGATTACAATTAATATAATAAAAAAATATATACAAAACTATTTAAGTATAACCTAACTTCTTCAAAAAAAAAAACATATATATTATATAGTACACAACCCAAATATGAATCTGTGAAATTTGTAGAATATTGAATTTAAATTGAGAACTTGTGCTGATACAAAAATGCTAACTGTCAATCCTCCTATCAATCTCAATAGCAACAAAAATTCTTCGATTTGAATATCCAGCTAACAAAACTTTCCAAACAATTGTACTGCCTCACCAGAAACTTCGTTCCAATTTCAGATCCTATGATTCATATTTATATATCAATTGAATAAACATTTTGAATTTGTCTCTTCTTATCCGTTCATGAACCAGTGGGTGTCCATCACTATTCTATACACTATATCCGCGGTCAGTCAAAACTATGAACTTATCCTCTGGATCGAGAATTATTTTCCAATAACATTAGTATTATTAGCAAAGGTTATAAGTCTGTTAGATATCAGGCTACGAAATGAAGATCGCACAAACTTCATCATATTCTCGAAGATTTGGTTCACAACGAATATATATATATATTCGCCGACTTAATTCTCATTTTTAAATCAATTTATAAATACAATGACATTGTAAATATATACACATTTTCAATAAATTTGGATTGTATATTTATAATATTTATTTTCACATCTCATCTTTTTGGAACACTTAATGTTTGTATTGTTTATGATTATTGGAATAAAATCTATTTTAAAAATAAATAAAACAGTAAAATAATACAATAAAAAGTGGTGGTTGTGGAGGTGCAATGCAAAGAATTGACGTGTAAAATTTTTAAAAATAATGAACAATTTATGAACACTAATGCATAAATGTATAAACAATTCAATAATGGTAGTAGCAAATTATAAAAAAATATATTTAGATTCCATTTACATAAATACGAATGAGTTTCGACTGCATATATATGATACAAAAGTTATGGCTGGTGATGGTGATGCCGTGTCCAGCGACACCAAAGTCCGACCATATTAAATATATATATTTAATAAATCTTTGATATAATACACAAGTTAATCATCTCATTTCAAAATTTTGTCTTGGAAAGTTGTATTGATAGTACTGAATTTTAGACCGTCCAAAATTTAGTATTACATAGCTACAACTTTATCACACAATTTTCCAATGAAATTTTGAAATAAGATTCAACGTTAATATATAAGTAAGGCATCACATCAAGTAAATGGAATCTATCTATAAATTCTTATATGAATTATGATTTTTAACCATATATAAATATGATACAAATAAATTATAAAGAAAAACTAAATGAATATGAAAAAAAAAAAAGTATTAAAATGGTTTGCTGATTAATTTAAAAAAATCAAAATACAATTACTACTACTACTATTCATTAATATATACAAAATAGAAAACATATTGAAGTACAATAGTTTAACATCAAAATACCTCTTGAAAATGCTGGAAAAAAATATAGAAGAGAAGTAAAAATAAATGTTAAATATATAAAAGCCATTCTAATAATAATAATAATAATAACAATAATTTTAAAAATAGTAAAATAACAATAGACAGAGTGACGACACATCAATAAAAAAAAAACAAATTAAATGCAATTAATATAATAATTGTTTCATTTATAATCTTGGATATTTACAATTTTTTCCACTTATTTATAAGTGTGTGTTTGTGTGTTTGTGTTGAGTACCGTGTTTTTATTTTATTTTTTTAATTAATTAAAACATTAACTCTTTCGTTAAAATTAATTATTTGGGGAACAAAAATCAAAATTAAAAGATAGAAAAAAAATATGTTACCTTTGGATCATATTTTCGAAATTGATCTAATCCAAGACCTACACGATGTTAGAACAAAAAAAAAAAGAAACAAAAAATTAGTAAAGAACAAAAAATAATAATTTATAGATAAAAACAAAGCTTCAAAAATAAAATTATATAATAATTAAAACGTTCATTGCCGACCACGCGTTAACACTCATATGTTGTTTATTAGGCGAGATATAGTTACGAATTAGCTTGTTAGAAAATTAATTAATTAAAATTATTTAGATGTTATGGATCACGTGTCGCTCGGCAATAAACGCGTTAAACGAAAAAGTTACAATTGCGTTTCATGCACGCGTCCCCGATTTTTTAATGTATCGAAGAGAAACATGAAAATAAAAATTGTTTATAAAATAAATATTTAAAATAATTTTTCAATTGTAAATGTTATATGTTAAATCTAACAATAGGATGACAACTATATGGTACGAAGTGGAAACTATACCCAATTGAAATGGAAATACCCAATGTTAATTTTCATGCAATTTCTATTTTACATTGGAATTAGTTTTTACAGTAATTGATTGCAATAATGCGTGAGGAAAACTTGTTGATAACAACAATAAATATTGGATATACAAATCTCTTCATTTATGATTGGAGGCGTATCAGCTGCTTCAATCATCATCTTATATTTAACAAAATTAATTAAACGGGGCGGACGCAAAACGATATATGTTATTTTAAAACGCATTCGAAAGAATAACTGCATAATTGTGCATCGAAAACAATTTTTTATAAATTGGGCTATAAATATAAAAGCAACATGCTTAAATTTAAATTAAATACATAATTAAACAATAAATAAACACAAATCAAGCAAGTACTAAAAATAAACAAAATCCAACCAACCAAACAACAATAACAACAACAACAAAAGAACAACGATAAACAATTAATTATAAATAAAATATTATATTATTTTTATAATTATTATAGTGTCTATTATTATACCGTCAGGTTGTTTCATTCCAGGTGTCATACTCGTTAAAAAATCAACGGGCGTCATATAAACTTCATAATCACCATTTGGATGTGGTACTTGAATTGTAGCAAAATAACGAAACACTTTATCGGGTGTTGAAAAATGACGCATACGATTTTCATATTCAATTATCTGATTTTTACATACAACATATATTATGGAATATTTATAAAATTACATTTTATAAATTTTATATATAATTATATTTTAATTTATTTTATTTATTTGTAATATTTAGTAATTTTAAAACGACAAAATTAATTAATAAAATAATATAAAATATAATATGAAATGAAAAAGAAAATAAGAAATAATAAATATTTAAAACATATAAATTATTGTATTGTAATTATATATAACTCGCTGTATATGGAATTTGATTAAATGCAAGATATATTAACTAAATATAGTTACTATTTAGTTATACAAATTGTAGTTAATATATCTTGGATTAAATAAATTTGCATAATGTTCTACGTTCTAACATATACTAAGAATGTGTGAAACAGAAAAATAAATTTCATTTTCATTTTGTTGTACAAAAAGATGAAAAAATATAGTTAATAAAAGATAATTACCATATAGTTTTTAATGAATTAAGTAAAAATATCTAACTCACAACTATAAAAACTATAACAATTTCTGTGCAAACACATCAATAACTATCTATCACACAATAAAATTAACGTATTACAAATATCGCTAAACACAATCAATTCCAAGAATTCAAATTTCTAACATTTAATTGATTCGCAAATGTAATAATAAAATGTGTCGGAAATTAAATGTTAAATTTCTTATTAATACAAATTTAAACTATTATAATGGCTCACGCTAAGTGGATACCGTTCGCAAGTATTTGGGATACAAAACTACTGTCTGCAATGTAAATTGAGCACTGTAACGTATTCAGGAAATGCAAGTATTCAAATATCAAATATTAGTCATATATTGATGTTTGATGTCAGAAAAACATCATGCTGCCGCCACTGAACATTTAAGCTATAAAATTCACAAGAAATATAAAATCAAAGAATCAACAGCTGTAATAATAAAATAAAATATAAAACTAATAAAAACTAGATCGATTTCTGTTACATCTACATATTACCCATCTAGATATAATATGAAGCTCTGCAGTTGTACCTGGAATCTTTTCTCCGGACACTGAGTAATTACTTTATACTATAGTAGTTGATTTGATTAAAAAAAATCCATATTGAGGCTCATGAATAATCCGAACGGATGGTAAAGAATTACTAAAAGCAGCCACAATATTAAAATGTGAATTGGATTCAACGGCCAAACCAAACAAGTTGCGTAACTGATGCGAGCAAAATACAAAACACAAGGCAGAACCACTTTAATGACCATTTGGGAAAACTACTGATAAACATTTTTCGTTTGGATTATAATAGTTTAAACAAATTGATTGAGAAGAAAATTCAACATTTTAAATGCAACGTAAACTTTTACGACCCAACTACAAAACACTCTTCAGTCTGTCTAATACTAAACATTGTAATTTTATTAATATATTAACAATGTGCGACCGCACGTTTTATATATATATATGATTTATTAGTTGTTAGTTAAATTAAATTAACCGATTACCGATTTTAATTTTTCTAAAAGCATATTAGAATTATTTCAGCATTAGCAAGTAAAGTATTTGTTAACAAAAATAAAAAAAAAAGAAACCACAAGATCACAATATATCGCAGTGTTTAGTTTTAATTACCATCCGGTTGTTTCATTCCAGGTGTTATTGCTCTTAGAAAATCATCTGGTGTCATATAATTTTCTGTAGTTTGTTGTCCATGCATTATACGAATTGTAGCAAAATATCGAAATATTTTATCGGGTGTTGAATAAGCACGCATTCGATTTTCATATTCCATAATCTTTTTGTCATTTATTTTAGTTTAGTTTTTTTTTATTTTAGATAACATTTTATTAATGTTTTTTTTTTTTTTTTTACGTTTTAATTTAGATTTTGAATTGGACAAAACAAAAAACAAAAAAATCAAATGAGAAAATCAAACGTATGACCCAAAATAAAAAAAAAAAAAAATAACTAAATAAAATTATAATTTTAAGAAAAAACACAAATATTTCATACTTTACGATCCCGAAAACCGACTTTTTCTTTCCTTGGTTTTTTCTTTTCTTGTTCATCAAGATTATTATCTGTTTCTTCTGCTGTTTCTTCCGAACTATCATTATCTACAATTACATTTGAAGTTTTCGGATTTTTTTGGACACCAGCGTCTGCATCAACTTTGCCAATCAGACTTTTTAACCTAAAAAAAAACGCAATCGTAAATTTTTTTTTTTATTCTCAATAATTATACATATAATTAGAGATAGAGCGGAACTTACCATTTCCAATCTAAAAATATAGTGAAAAATGCAAATGCCAAAAATGAATAATAAATTTTTGTAATTTTTGGTGTTGGTACTGTTTTATGACCAAAATTTTTATATCCACGATAATTGGATTGTTGCTCTTGCAAATTATTATAAATTGGAAGAAATGGATTAAACTTTACAATATTATTATTATTATTATTATTCCATTTTGAATAGAATAATAATTGTGATCTTTTGGCAATTTGATGATTTAATAATGTACCACGACCAATGTATTGGCGTAAGGCCAACATCTTTCTTTTTTTTTTTTTAATTCTTTGCCTATAGGTTAGGAATGAAAAAAAATTAAATTATCTTTTCGAAACAGTTAAATATTTATATTTATTATATATTACCTTATAGCTCTAATAATTTCTCAATATAATTACATAATTTCCAAAACGATAATCTAACAAAAAATTAAAGAAAATGATTAAAAAAAATTCTTTCTTCAACTTTCACTGAATAGGAAAAAAACAAATGAAATGTAAAATGTAATAAATAAAATAAAATTGAAGAAAAACAAAAATGTTATGAAATTTTTTTATTTTTTGATTAGATTTGACAAATAGAAACACAAAGAACTTTCGTGTAATATGGAAATAATATTTATTTTAGGTTATAAATTTGAAATCGGTAATATAGATTTTGATAAAATTTACACTTTTGTAGGTATTTGGAAATTTAAAATCAGAGATTAGAGCAATTAGAGACTTTATTGACTTTTACCAAATACTTATTACTTATTACTTGTTTCTGATCTTTTGATATGGAACAAACATCTTTTTCTTTAGTAATTTTATATAGCATTTTGAGATAAGAATTATTACACCTAATTTAAGAAATAATTCCCAGTTGAAATGTATAAAATATATAATTAATTTATCCCAACATTTTTAAAATCCTAAATTAATCGCTAGCTGAGCCGGAAGCCCAAGTTGTAGTTGTCGTATAAGTGGTAAAACTAGCGAAAACCAGAAAAGCAACATTATCTTATAGTTACCACCTATCGTATTACATTTAAATTGGATCAGTGCTGAGATGTAATTCTCACAAATTATTTTGTTGATTTGTATGACGTTCAATATGTTGGTCAGTTGGCTCAATAGCTCATCCCATTCAAGAAAAATAATAATTTTGTGTATACTTTTACGTATGTGTTAATGTGTGTTTTTTTACAAAATATTGTACTTTAATACTTCTTTTAATTGAAAACTTCCTAATAATTGATTTAAATTTATAAATTACATGTTTTTTTTTGTTTATACTAAACTGATATTGTATTTAAAAATAAAGTCTATGAATTTACAGACAGAAGACAAAAAAAAAAAAAAAGATATACATTTACTATTTTTTAATACCTGTCCGAAAAATAAACAGATTGGCTTTCTAAAAAGTGGATCAAAGTTAGTGCTAAACGTGAATCCAAAGTTTGTTCCACATCAATTGACTGATGATCAAATAATTCAAAGAATTAATCAGTCCAAAGACATCAGTAAGAAACGCTGGCAGTGACAATAATTTAACTATAAAAACTATTGTAACTGGTGACAAACCAGAAACTAAGCGTCAAAGTGCTGAATGGCGATCAACTAGATGTAGGAAATGATGAAGTCATAAATTAAAACAATGCACATTTGTTTTTACGATTCCCAAGGTATTATTAGATGCACAAAGCATTTGTTCCAATAGTTAATATACTGCATTACCTTTGGGTATTCAACCATTTGCTAAGACATATTACTTGTATTCGTCTTGAATATCGAGAGCCAAGCATTTGGCGATTATATTGCACTTTTTCATCGTGCGACATTTGCTGATGAAAAGAAAACGTTAGTTTAACCGCAAGTTATTTGATACATTCTTGTTGACCGTGCAATTCATTTGTATTTTAGATGAGTTAGAATATTCTGTTGAAATAAATTAATTTTCATGATCCATTGCGCTTATTTTTCGGACAGCGAGGGTGCACATAACTAATTAATAAATTAAATAAAAATTTGGAAATTATTTTTTAGTTTTTAACTTATTCAGAATCGATTATAACATTTTCTTTTAATGTAACACATGCGTCATATATTTGACCGGCGATACGTAATTCAGTTGTATCTTTATTTGATAAACATTTAAATGTTTTACCCGCTAAATTAATTAAATTTTCTAAAGACATATTATTTGATGATTCATCATGATCATCATCATCATCATCATTATCACCATTTCTATTTGAACCAGTCTGTAAATTAATTTAGTAATATTAGAAATGGAACTTTCTTTTCTTTTTTTTTGCTACTTTCATTTCATTTTTTAACGAAATTTATTTTGTGTAAAATATTTGTCCAACACTTACTAACGTATCCAAATAATCAGCGATTAATGGACCAACTGATACAACTTGTGCATAGGCTGTTGGTGAATTTCGTACATAGGCATTCAAACGTCGACCGGTTATTTTTAATAATAAATTCCCCAAATTTTGTGTATCAACAATTTGTTCAAGTAATTCTTCAGCATATGAATCCCAATTATGGGTATATAATTCAATAATCTGTAAAAGAGAAAAGTAAATAATTAATTAATTAAAATTATTGACATGACAACACTTCGGTGACTACGCTCTAGTGGGGTTAATAATTAAGCTAAGTGAATGATTGAAAAACAAAGAAACTGTAGTGTGTGCATTACTGGACACAGAAGGCGTATTTGATGTCATCTCACAAGTGAAAATGCATCATTACAAGAGATAGAATACATTTTTTTCGTTGCAGTACTATAAAAAAAACCATTACTTTAATCTTAATCAAAACAACCCTTAATTATTATTATTATTAATTAAAAATAAATTAATTAATAATTATTACCTGATGTTTTCGCAATTGGATACAATCTAAATCCCAAATATTAGCAATATGAAAAATTCTATCCATCCAATAATTATGATCGGTTAAATAAACACTTTTTAAATCTTCACGTATTAAATCCATTGTTGCTGTTATTGCGATACATAAAAATGCTAAACGTTTTTTTTGTAAAACATCATCGGGTTTCATTAATTTATAAATTAATTTCAATTGGTTAATATCGGTAAAAAATAATTCATTTGCTGATTGATCGAATAAATTTTGTATTGGTTTTAAATGTTTTATATTCAACGATGACATCATAAATAAAATTTCAATTAATTGTTTGTGTGGTTGTAGTAATTCTAAATTAGCTGGTTTTTGTTGTAATGTTAATAATGATAATGGTATTGGACCATCATGTAATAAATTTTCAAAACGTAAATCATTATTATTGTTGATGCTGCTGCTGTTGCTATTAATATTTGTTATTTTACTCATTTCAAAATGGTCTAGGAATGTGATACAATATTCTAAAAATTGTGGTATCAATGAATCCGATAAACCAACATCTTGCATACATAATTTTTCTTTTGGCAAACGTCCAGTTTTATTTATTAATTTTTTTATTGATTCAAGTGGTATTTTTAAATGGGCATTCCAAATCATACAACATAAACCATGTTTTAAATTATAATCCGATTTATTTATTGTTGCCAAACATTTTAAACCATCATTTAAATAATTTAAATTGGACATATTTTTACTCCAATAACATAAATATTCCCATGTCAATTGACACAATAATATACCCGATTGTAAACTAAATGGAAAATGATTTCTTAATAATGTCAGATGTTGAAAAAATAATGAATTTTTCGAATTTATAATAACTTTCGCGGCATCATCATTGTCTTTACTTTGTGTTGTTGTTGCGGTTGCTGTTGCTACATTTGTAGTTGTAGAAATTTCTGTTCCGTCAGAAATTTTATTAATTTCTAATAAATAATTTGGATCAATGCCACAACTTGATAACCATTTAACAACTAATTCGGTTACAATTCCTTTACCACCATTTATTATAGCTTTTAAACTTGTGTCCGGACGTTCATATTTTAAACACATTAACGTTGGTTTATCGTCAAATTGTTGTTTTGCCGAACAACTTAATATTGCACCTAATACAGCAATATCATCTAATTTACCAATTAATAATGACCATTGAGCTGCTTCATGTGATACTTGTTCCCATATATCATCTTCATTTGATGATGAATCATTTGAATTCTATATTATATTGGAAAATAAAAAATAAAAAGAAAAAGGAAATTTATTACAAAGTCAAGTAGGGAAATTACTTCAACACGGTGGAGTACATAATAATTCACCAATTGGTTTGCAATTTCATTTATTCCATTATTTTTATATAGTTAACATTAGAGGACGAAGTCATCAGGAGTAGATGAAATACTATTTTTTAAATGTTATAACGAATCGATGGGTGGTATCGGATTTCTCAATGATGTGTAACATTTCCAAATTTGCCTCTGCATAGGTTTTTATTCATACACTCAATTAAAAATTCGATCTAGCCGATTAGGCCAACATTTATAAGCCTGAATCTTTCTATATATATTTACATACTCCACTACATTTTTTCTATGTATTTTCTATTTATACAATAATTATTTAAAAGAAAAACTTACACATACCTCACGTTGTCGAAATTTATTCGAATAATTACGACACATCATAGCCGCCAACAGACTACGTAATGCTGATGTACTTTCTAATAATACTTCACGTACATTTTGCCACCATAAACAAATTGTATTATAATCATATTTAATTTTTTCATTTGCTAATGCACAAATATGTTGTAAAATTAATGAAAAACGTGTTAAATCCATAATTAAATCTTCACTAAAAAAAAAAAAAAAATGGAAATGAAATGATAATTATTAATTTAACAATAAAATACGGAGCACATATAAATATAAATTTAATTTACATTTTCGTATATAAAAAGGGTTTATTCAACCAATAATGTAATAATAATTTCATTAAATCATCACTTGCTATTGTACTGGCCATCGAATATTTTAAGAAATTATTTAATGGACGATTTTTTTCTAAAAATTTATTAAACAAATTGTAACCAACAATTGAAAATTGATTTGATTTATTATTATTTAAAATTATATCGGTATTTGTACGATCAAATATTGATAAATATTCAGCAAATGAATTGATTACATTATCTTGGAATGTAACTTTTGGGGCATTATTTTTTATTGCTTGGGCCTGTCGTTCGTAAATTGACAAATCAATTAATTTTTGTAAATTATCTAATTCATTTACTGATAAATTAATTTGTTCTGTAAATATATTTTTAAACTCGTTGTTATCATCATCAATGCCATCACCGCCTCTGCAACCATGATCATCATCATCAATATTTTTATTATTATCATTTATTTGTTTATTTTCATTGTCATTTAAATTATTCGTATTATCAATATCATTATTATTATTATTGTTATTATTATTATTATTCTTATTATTATTATTATTATTATTATTATTATTATTAATATTATTATTATTATTATTATTATTATTATTATTATTATTATTATTATTATTATTTATGTATAAATAAAATTCAACTAATTTTTTATAATTCATTGCTAATTGTGTTAGTTGTTTTCGTTGTATAAAACTCGTTATATCATTTGATGATTTTATATCATCATCAACATCATCATCGTCGGCATTGATAATTTTACTTTTATTAACTGAATTATCATCATCGACATCAACAACATCATCATTATTATTAATTTGTTCTAATATAATATCTAATACAATTTTTAAATAAATTGGTTTAATTTTATTGTGAGTAATTAACATTTCTAAACATTGTATACGAATTTCATCAGTTTGTAAACTTTTACAATTTAATTGTAACTCATTTATTATTTGTTTATTTTCATCATCATCAACACGATCGAGATCACCATTATCATTATTACTTTGAATGATATTAATATTACGTAGACACAATTTTATACGTCTTAATAAATGTAAATCTTTTGCTGTTTTTGAATTTGTTTCACTTAATGCACAATGAAATGGTATATTTAATTCTTTTAATGATTTATCAATTGGATCGAAAAATATACAATTATTCATTAAATTATATTTTATTTTATTTATTGATGACTGATGATGGTGATGATGATGATGATGATGATTACGATGTTGTTGGTGCTGACTATTTATTGATGTTGACAGGCTATTACTAGTATTTGTATTTGTTGAAATACCCATTAAACTATGTGTATTATAAATTAATTGACCAAATTTGGATGCATTAAATGCAGCAATTTTTGGTCCTCTTTGCATACACCAAATTTCTAAACATGAACGACGTGGTGCAAATATTATTAAAAATAATGCATGACGACGATTACGTTGATTAGATTGACGTGCTGCTGCTGCTGATGTTGTTGTTGATGTTGTTGTGGTCGTTGTCATTGTCGTTGATTTTGTATCGTTACGTAATTTTTCATTAATTTTAATAAATGCACATTGTGCATCACGATAACCTTTCCATACACGTAAAGCAATACCATTTATGCAATCAACTAATATTATGCGTCCCAATGTATCAACAACGGCAGCTAATTGATTACCAGGTGCTAACCATACAGATAAACCAGTACGTTGTATATCACATATACCAAAACGTAATGACATTGGTTCTGATGGTATTGTTACTTGTGATGATTCATTTGAATTTTGTTCATTTTGCTGTTGCTGTTGTTGAGGTTGTGATGGACCGGTTATCCATGTTCTAAAAATGTTTAACTACTATTAAAACATATTCATAATCATATATTAAATTATTTTGTATTACAATAGACTTGATTTAATTTTTCCGGCTACAGCACGTGCAACATCGGCTAAAACTGGTTGTACAAAACCTTCTTTTGCATAATGAAACCCAATATATGGTTTTACACCAACGCTAAGTGATAATGAGTTTTGTGGCGGTGCACTACGATATTTTGCAAAATAACCACTCTCGATACTAAGTGAGAAAAAAAAATTCAAAAATTAATAATTATATAATAAAATGAAACAAATTTCGTTTATTTGAAATTGAATTCTATTTTTTATCATAAGAGAAAGAAAATATACTGTTCTAAGGTTGCTTGAAATCAACACATCTACAAATTGAGCTGGATTTTTCGAATGATAGAAGATTCATATTTTTTATATAAATAAATTATAAACCGTGGCGACAGTACGTTAGATATATGTGTAATGCCTATAGATTATTTATAAATGGAAATCATTACCGTTAAATTTTATAGTATTATCTCTAATAATTTGCAATTTAGTTTGGAAACTATAATATATATTCTTGAGAAGCACTAAAATCTTAGAAATTATATGTTATGCATTCGAATGTATAACAACAATACAAACACAACATAGTTAACTGAAGTTTTATAATTAATTTAGAAAAATTATGCGCATTTACCTTGTCGCTAATAAATGATCAAATGTACATGATTTTTGTGGACCAACGACAACGGTATCATTTATTATAGGACTTTTTGAACCACCATAAGCCCATTTACGATATGGAATTGAATCTATTACAGATGCAATATCTAATTTTGTTGTAGTTTTCTGAATTTTATTTGATGATTTATTGCTGCTGGTAGTAGTAGCAGTGGTAGTAGAACCTACAAAACAAAAAATAAATAACAATATAAAATACAAATACAAATTTAAATAATATTAATTTATTACCTTTTTGTAATTGATTTTTAACACTTTTTAATATTTGAATTAAATTACTGCCTTGTACAACACAAACACAACTCATATAGTTAATATATAGTTCTTCATTTAAACGTTTACCACTTTGCGCTTTAATCGCTTGCACCGATTCATTATGCCATTGTTTGGCAAATAATTCCATACCAGAATCTGTATAAAATAATACACTTCCCGTTGACAACCCAATACCAATGCATGTCCATTCGGTTGAACTTTGTGCATTATTACTTTGACCCAATATTGGTATACATATAATTGATGTTATTATATCATTTGTATTTTCCAAATCAAATTTCCATGTTATTGCATAATGATTTAATTGTAATTCTTTATCCCAATGGGCACCCAATACGATAATTTTTGAACCGTGACCTAATGCAAATATTTCACCACTCGGTGATAATGAATAATAAATTGCGTTCAACCAATTTTCATCTATGAAATTTATAATTTATTTGTTTATTATTTTTTATATTTATTATTAATTGTAAATAAAAATAAAATTATAAATTAAAATATTAATAAATTAATCATCACGATAATTTTATTTCTTTGTTTTTGTATGAACATTTTCCATTTTTTTTTTGTTTACCTTGAGAAAAACCAAATAGTTCTTGAATTTGATTTAATTCAGGAATTTTAGCAATTGTTTTTATTTCACAAGACATTTTCAACTATTTTTAGTTTTATTTATTTGTATATTTTTAACAAATTAATAGACATTTAACATTTTAATAATTAATAAAACACATTTTTATGAAACCAGCAAGAAAAATATCAAAATAAAAAAAACGTAATCAATAAAAATATTTATATTTTGACAAATAAAAATAATACGACGTTTTGGTATTTTCTATGTAAAAGAATTTGCGTAGGACTTGGCGTAGACGGCTTAGACAGCTAAATTCGATGTATTCCTGTTTTGACAGTTACTGGTAGACGAAATAATATTGGAAATTACATGTGTTTTTTTTAAATAATTGTTAAAATTAATACAAATACGAAATATGAAGCTTGTCCTGGTAATTAGAATTTTCTTTCTAATTTCTATAGAATAGTAAATATATATACAAAAAACTTATCCGTTTGTTGAATTAAAAAACGAATATCTTTGGAAAATATTTACAATGGGCGGCTGAATGGGTTAAAAAAAGGCAAATCATTAATTTATGTTTATAAAACTAATTGTATTTATATTTAAATGATCTGCTTCCTCAAATGTGAAATACAGACGATTTGCAGATTCAACCAACATCACTTTTTTTTATGTCGCTGATGATTAATTGCATTGTTGTTAAATATACTGTTTCCTTTAATCACCAAATGAAATTTAGGAAATGGAAACTAGTAACCGCGTGAATATGGCAAATGGTGATAAAAACACAGTTAAAAAAACATTAATTTATCGTTCAACAATCGTCAAATGATTGGCTATCGATGTTCAAGTCAAATACACGATGGCTTAGCAATAAAAGCCAAAGGTAATACTAATCATTATCGTATCACTTGGAACAAATTCTTTGTGTATAATAACTTTGAAAACGTAAAAACAAAGATTATTGCTATTATTGATTTTTGATTTCATTCAAACGAAATTTAATTGGGTTTTCTAGGTTTTCTATATTTGATGACCGCCATTCAGTACTTTATTGACGCTTTAGTGTCTGGTTTGTTTTGAAAACGATGTATCATCACCATTGCAATTACAATTGATGTTAGGAAATCATATAATCACTGCCGCTGCTTTGAATGATGTATTTGGAATATAGTCAATTTGTGGCAATTATTGGTGAAGCATTTCAAGCGGTTCGGTAGCATTTTTATGAATTTTAAAACAACGTTTTTTCGACCAATTTTAACTTGTACACTGAACATAATCTCATGAAGCTTAGATATGGTTTTGTTAGTACACAAATCAATCAGCAACCAAATGATGACATTCCCAAATTCATTTAGAATACTAGAAATAAATCATTCCGTTTATTTTTCGAATTGAGGTGTATACATTTAAAAATTACAATAAATAAAATCATAAATAATCAATTAATAATGTCAATAAAATATGTTTTATAAAATTGCAAATAAAATTTTAATTGCTAAAACAAAAATGTTGTCAACGCATTGAATTTTAATTTTATTAATATTTTATCGCAATGTTAATGCTGAATTTGTTATTTATAGAAGTTTAAAAAATTTAAATTACCTAATGTTATTATTTTATTTATTGTTTGTATAGTAAAATTTAATAATTGATCTGAAATGTGCGGTAGGTGCAAAATTGTACGTGTAATAAAAAAAGACGAATGTATTGATATGTACGTTATTAAGAGGTAACCACACCATTTTAAGCAATTATTGTTATTTTATTTGTACATTTTCTGTTAATGTAACAACAAAAGGTATAATTATGTTTCGCTAATATTAAAATATGATTATTTTCTCACATTGATATTTCTAAGGATATAGGATTAATAATGAATAATAGAGATGTGATCCAAAGAAACCAAAACCAAACACCTTCCGCATATATGCTGCATTGTGACACTGTGTAATATCTTCAGATATATTTTAAAAGCACAAAACTGCGACCAGATTGGAAACCTGACTGTAGAACCGACGTATGTAATAGACGACATTTTTATTATATATTCAGAAATATGTAAATTTTATTAATTTTTTCCATTGATTTATAGATAACCGATGAGAGAATACACAATTTACACGTCAATACAGAAGCGGTGTATATAATTAATATTTAATACTATATCATTGGCAAAATACAAAAGGCACAATAACATCTTTAAATGGAATGGAATTAAAATCAATAGAACTAAAATGAAGTGGAGCATTTGATAAAATATAAACGCAACATCAGCACAACTAAATGAGAAACCCGACAAAACTTCTTCGGTGGATACAATCAAGTTGATATAAATTACTGGTGTGTATATATAACAATTCACCAATAGAACTGCGTAATTAACGACAGATAGATGTTATTCCTTAATTACATTTTTTTTTAAATGGATGATTAGCATAAATTAATGCATTATATTTTGGCTTACACGGCAGAAGTAAATGTCATTTGAAACCTTGACTGTGTGTTAAGGTCGGCTCAAAATATACGCATCAGCAGTCAATATAGATGCAGCATTACCAAATCCCTATAGAGTCATTTCAATTATTTTTCGGACAGAGGATGTGTATTAATATGGAATACTATAACGTAATTACTTGATTGTGTAAACATTCGCATTTAATCGCACACATATAACTATTATATTTTTATATAATATATGAGAATAGCGAAATTAAATTAAATTGGAAACGGATGCAAATTTGGTTATTGTTATTGTAATATAAGAACAAGAAAAATATCTCTGATTAACTTATTCTTTAACATTATCTGTACTCTGTCTATAGCACCGCGACACTATTTATAAAAACTGTTTTGCTGCAATATATAATTTAATAATACAAGAAATACATTCATGCGAAATATTGTATGAAACTGAGATGTGATAGATCGTAAGATTTAACTGCATTTCATAATATACACTAAAATTTGGTCATATCAATAATGAGATATGTGTTTCCAATATGATTATGGGGTATCGCCACTATATATAGATCCGTCTCTTTAGTAAATTTCAGGATTTGTGTAGTGTGGCTTCACCAATGCATCATCCACGAAGTAAGTTATTTCTTATTTTGCGAATAAGTCAATATTTTTGAGTATCGATGTTCTGTGGAATTTCTTCTGCTTAATACATCATTCATTCCTCTTTGAAGTCTCACGTGCTGTGCTCCCTTGTGCGTGGTCAATTGAATATAGATTTTACTGTAGTTTATTTTTACACATATACAATTGAAAAGAATTTATAAAAATATCGTCGCATAAATTAAATTCATTTTATTTTATAATATTTATAGTTTTTTTTTTAGTATTAAATGTTCGTTGTTTTAAGAAAGGTGTTTGTAATATGTTAATTTAAATTATTAAAATAAAAATAAATAAAAATAAAATAAAATATTTTCAAAAATTGCATCGCATCGCTTTTATAATTAAAATTGTTAAAAGTGAAATCAAAAGTTTCCCATTTATTTATATTTTAAATTTTTTTTTTTTATATTTATGATTTGCATTAAAAATTAAAAATTAATTGTTTTTAAAAATATAATAAAATTGTTAAATATTTATTTATAGAAAAACAATTTAAACAGAGCACCCGCGCCCTCCCTCCTCCGGCTAAATATATAAAATAGTTATAAATAAAATCAAATATTTGATTTTACTTTTTACAGGAAAAATAGGAAAAAATGAAAACAGCAAGGACTAAGCGTTCGTTAAGGTAACTTTAATTGAATATTAAAAGTGTATAATGTTTGAAAAAATTGTACGTAAATTATACAAAAAGAATATATTATATCCCGTTAGAATTTAGTATTTATTTTAAGATTAAACGGGATAATTTTTACGGTTTGCAATATAAATAATCAATTTATTATAGTACATTCTGGATATTTATAAAAAGTATTCTTGCTCAATTTTAACTATATCTGCAGATCAGAGAATATATATTATTATGATTTGCTAACTGATACACGATTTTATCTTAATAATAATAATAATGGAACAGAGAATTTAGTTTTCTGCAAGATTGAGGATTTCGTCATTCAAACGATGTCTGCAATTAACGATTAAAATTGTCTATAAAAATTATGATGTACCGCCCAGGCACAAAAACACCTATTATGTTATTTTTGCCATTTTCATTAACCGGTAACTAAATTTCGATTGTTCTTTTCTTTCTGCTTGTGATCTAGATCCGTGTCGCCGAAATCATCAAAAGGAATGAACACAATTCGATATAATGATTTTGGATCTGTTTAAAATAACGTCATATTCAATTTAAATTTACCTGTTCCCGGTAAACTGTCTACAATTTTTGAATGCAATCAAATATTAATTAGTAATGTGCAGCTGATGAACAACATTTTAGCCGACTCAATTAATCTATGAACATAGCTAATATATTGAAATGAATATTTCAATATGTATATTTGAATAAAAAAATATGATGGATTAAAATCGATTATAAAATCAGATTTTCTTGTAAACAATAATATTATTGTATATTTAATTTAAAGAAAATAATTTACTTTATTTGATGAGAGATCGTACTGCCTGCCGCTAACGTTATAATTTATTTCTATTTATTTTATTTTATTTTATTTTATTATAATTTTCAATTACTTTCAATTTTTTTTTATTTCTACATAACGAACGGGTGACTCTTAAATAATTTATTTAATTCATTATAATATTTATTGTCGCATCCAATTTATTTAATAATATTTGTTTATCGAAGTATTCTTGGGAAGAGAAGACAAAAAAACTGAATGAACACAAATACCATGAAATGAGCCGAATAGGATAAAATTTGATTTAACATATTTTGGTTTGTATAATTTGTTTTAATTCCCATGATATCGCAAGTCCTTCTCTTTTTTTTTAGTTTGGATTATACGACATTTTTCAACTAAAAGATTATGTGAGAATAGTGAGAAGAAAATATCATCATATTGAAAATTTAAAGGATCTTAATTTCTGTTTAATTTTAGTTTGTTAGATTTAGTAAATTTGCTTAAAAATCTGAAAAACTTAAATTTACTAGAACTAACAAACATTTAATTAAATATTTAGATTTATCAACTGTATTAATTTCAATCATTAGTAAAAAAAAGTTAAATTATATATTAAATTAATGTAAATCATATTTTTATTTGATTGATAGTATAAAATAAAAAGGCTGTAATTAACTTTATTAATAAAAATATCAATAAAATAATGATTATAAAACGAGAAAAGTCTGAAAAATGACGAATTTCATTTTATTTACTTACAATTAAACATAATATAATAATTAGAGACGATTATAATCAAATTATCTTGACATTTTTAAAAGCGATAGTTTCTGCATTCATTTTAGTTGTTACTAAATCATATTTACATAATAATTTGAATAATTGCAATTTTACATTTATTTAAATAAACAAGTACAACAATGTTTTACAAATTATTTTATTTTCAGTAAAACGAAATAAAAATTTCGTGTTATGTTTACAAACAAAAAAAATTACCCGGCGCAAAATTATAATAAGAAACCAAACGAGAGAAATAAAAGAAACAATAAATGACACGACCTACCTCAATTGAATTTTACCAATAACCAATAATATAATAAATTTAAAAAAATACACATCTTCAAAAATAAATTCAACTGATTCCCTGTTCTTTTCAGAAAAGACCAACGTTCATAGAATAACAGGACTTGAAACACAGAAAAAGACAATGCAATATAATAAATTGAAAACCAAATTCATTTACAAAAAACCGGTTACAAAAACGTAAATATAATAACGTTTTAAAATCTAACATTTGCAAGGAAGAAGTCAAACATATTCTCGAGAAAGAAACAAAAATTACAATTCAATAATTTATTAAAATAAAATTGAATATTAAAAAATCAATAATAATAAATGGAAAAAGCAACAAATACAAATTCTGCTAATTGTCTGTTACAATTTAAAAAGTTATATTATAATAACAACAATTGCATAAATTATAAAATGCAATTTGAAACAAATATTAATACCTCAAATTTTTCGATAACAATTTTATAATAATTTTATTCTATCAAATAAAGTATATAGAATTTTATGCAAATTTATTAAAAAAACAGTCCATTCAACATTATTAATTGTTGTTATCATCAGTAAAAACCATTATTTATTTATTCATATTGAATTCATTCAACAATTGTTATATTTTAAAAATTGATCAAAACTCAGTAATTTATTTGATTGTTAATATTTAAAAACAAAATGTAATTGACTAAATTAATAATATGAATAAAATAATAATTATAAAACGAGAAATTTCTGCAAAATTACATTTTCTATTATTTATTTACAATGAGTTTTGACAAAAATAATAATTTTAATAAAACAAAATAATAATAAAATACTTGATGAAAGATAAAAACAATTTTTCGTTATAGCGAAATTCGTTCAATTAATTGTAAAACACATTTTACTTTTAATTTAAGCGTTATAATTTCATATTATTAATTATGTTACATTGCACATATTTAAAAAAAATGTTACATTGAATTTATGAGAAAGAATATAGTTAAGTTAACTATAATATAATAATTAGATGAAGTTGAAAATTACAAAAGCGATAGTTTTAACATTAATTTTAGTTGTTACTAAATCATATTTACATAATAATTTAAAATAATTGCTATAGTAAACTATTTAAATAAACAAGTACAACAATGTTTTACAAATTATTTTATTTTCAGTAAAACGAAATAAAAATTTCGTGTTATGTTTACAAACAAAAAAAATTACCCGGCGCAAAATTATAATAAGAAACCAAACGAGAGAAATAAAAGAAACAATAAATGACACGACCTACCTCAATTGAATTTTACCAATAACCAATAATATAATAAATTTAAAAAAATACACATCTTCAAAAATAAATTCAACTGATTCCCTGTTCTTTTCAGAAAAGACCAACGTTCATAGAATAAGAGGACTTGAAACACAGAAAAAGACAATGCAATATAATAAATTGAAAACCAAATTCATTTACAAAAAACCGGTTACAAAAACGTAAATATAATAACGTTTTAAAATCTAACATTTGCAAGGAAGAAGTCAAACATATTCTCGAGAAAGAAACAAAAATTACAATTCAATAATTTATTAAAATAAAATTGAATAATAAAAAATCAATAATAATAAATGGAAAAAGCAACAAATACAAATTCTGCTAATTGTCTGTTACAATTTACAAAGTTATATTATAATAACAACAATTGCATAAATTATAAAATGCAATTTGAAACAAATATTAATACCTCAAATTTTTCGATAACAATTTTATAATAATTTTATTCTATCAAATAAAGTATATAGAATTTTATGCAAATTTATTAAAAAAACAGTCCATTCAACATTATTAATTGTTGTTATCATCAGTAAAAACCATTATTTATTTATTCATATTGAATTCATTCAACGATTGTTATATTTTAAAAATTGATCAAAACTCAGTAATTTATTTGATTGTTAATATTTAAAAACAAAATGTAATTGACTAAATTAATAATATGAATAAAATAATAATTATAAAACGAGAAATTTCTGCAAAATTACATTTTCTATTATTTATTTACAATGAGTTTTGACAAAAATAATAATTTTAATAAAACAAAATAATAATAAAATACTTGATGAAAGATAAAAACAATTTTTCGTTATAGCGAAATTCGTTCAATTAATTGTAAAACACATTTTACTTTTAATTTAAGCGTTATAATTTCATATTATTAATTATGTTACATTGCACATATTTAAAAAAAATGTTACATTGAATTTATGAGAAAGAATATAGTTAAGTTAACTATAATATAATAATTAGATGAAGTTGAAAATTACAAAAGCGATAGTTTTAACATTAATTTTAGTTGTTACTAAATCATATTTACATAATAATTTAAAATAATTGCTATAGTGAAATATTTAAATAAACAAGTACAACAATGTTTTACAAATTATTTTATTTTCAGTAAAACGAAATAAAAATTTCGTGTTATGTTTACAAACAAAAAAAATTACCCGGCGCAAAATTATAATAAGAAACCAAACGAGAGAAATAAAAGAAACAATAAATGACACGACCTACCTCAATTGAATTTTACCAATAACCAATAATATAATAAATTTAAAAAAATACACATCTTCAAAAATAAATTCAACTGATTCCCTGTTCTTTTCAGAAAAGACCAACGTTCATAGAATAACAGGACTTGAAACACAGAAAAAGACAATGCAATATAATAAATTGAAAACCAAATTCATTTACAAAAAACCGGTTACAAAAACGTAAATATAATAACGTTTTAAAATCTAACATTTGCAAGGAAGAAGTCAAACATATTCTCGAGAAAGAAACAAAAATTACAATTCAATAATTTATTAAAATAAAATTGAATATTAAAAAATCAATAATAATAAATGGAAAAAGCAACAAATACAAATTCTGCTAATTGTCTGTTACAATTTAAAAAGTTATATTATAATAACAACAATTGCATAAATTATAAAATGCAATTTGAAACAAATATTAATACCTCAAATTTTTCGATAACAATTTTATAATAATTTTATTCTATCAAATAAAGTATATAGAATTTTATGCAAATTTATTAAAAAAACAGTCCATTCAACATTATTAATTGTTGTTATCATCAGTAAAAACCATTATTTATTTATTCATATTGAATTCATTCAACAATTGTTATATTTTAAAAATTGATCAAAACTCAGTAATTTATTTGATTGTTAATATTTAAAAACAAAATGTAATTGACTAAATTAATAATATGAATAAAATAATAATTATAAAACGAGAAATTTCTGCAAAATTACATTTTCTATTATTTATTTACAATGAGTTTTGACAAAAATAATAATTTTAATAAAACAAAATAATAATAAAATACTTGATGAAAGATAAAAACAATTTTTCGTTATAGCGAAATTCGTTCAATTAATTGTAAAACACATTTTACTTTTAATTTAAGCGTTATAATTTCATATTATTAATTATGTTACATTGCACATATTTAAAAAAAATGTTACATTGAATTTATGAGAAAGAATATAGTTAAGTTAACTATAATATAATAATTAGATGAAGTTGAAAATTACAAAAGCGATAGTTTTAACATTAATTTTAGTTGTTACTAAATCATATTTACATAATAATTTAAAATAATTGCTATAGTAAACTATTTAAATAAACAAGTACAACAATGTTTTACAAATTATTTTATTTTCAGTAAAACGAAATAAAAATTTCGTGTTATGTTTACAAACAAAAAAAATTACCCGGCGCAAAATTATAATAAGAAACCAAACGAGAGAAATAAAAGAAACAATAAATGACACGACCTACCTCAATTGAATTTTACCAATAACCAATAATATAATAAATTTAAAAAAATACACATCTTCAAAAATAAATTCAACTGATTCCCTGTTCTTTTCAGAAAAGACCAACGTTCATAGAATAAGAGGACTTGAAACACAGAAAAAGACAATGCAATATAATAAATTGAAAACCAAATTCATTTACAAAAAACCGGTTACAAAAACGTAAATATAATAACGTTTTAAAATCTAACATTTGCAAGGAAGAAGTCAAACATATTCTCGAGAAAGAAACAAAAATTACAATTCAATAATTTATTAAAATAAAATTGAATAATAAAAAATCAATAATAATAAATGGAAAAAGCAACAAATACAAATTCTGCTAATTGTCTGTTACAATTTACAAAGTTATATTATAATAACAACAATTGCATAAATTATAAAATGCAATTTGAAACAAATATTAATACCTCAAATTTTTCGATAACAATTTTATAATAATTTTATTCTATCAAATAAAGTATATAGAATTTTATGCAAATTTATTAAAAAAACAGTCCATTCAACATTATTAATTGTTGTTATCATCAGTAAAAACCATTATTTATTTATTCATATTGAATTCATTCAACGATTGTTATATTTTAAAAATTGATCAAAACTCAGTAATTTATTTGATTGTTAATATTTAAAAACAAAATGTAATTGACTAAATTAATAATATGAATAAAATAATAATTATAAAACGAGAAATTTCTGCAAAATTACATTTTCTATTATTTATTTACAATGAGTTTTGACAAAAATAATAATTTTAATAAAACAAAATAATAATAAAATACTTGATGAAAGATAAAAACAATTTTTCGTTATAGCGAAATTCGTTCAATTAATTGTAAAACACATTTTACTTTTAATTTAAGCGTTATAATTTCATATTATTAATTATGTTACATTGCACATATTTAAAAAAAATGTTACATTGAATTTATGAGAAAGAATATAGTTAAGTTAACTATAATATAATAATTAGATGAAGTTGAAAATTACAAAAGCGATAGTTTTAACATTAATTTTAGTTGTTACTAAATCATATTTACATAATAATTTAAAATAATTGCTATAGTGAAATATTTAAATAAACAAGTACAACAATGTTTTACAAATTATTTTATTTTCAGTAAAACGAAATAAAAATTTCGTGTTATGTTTACAAACAAAAAAAATTACCCGGCGCAAAATTATAATAAGAAACCAAACGAGAGAAATAAAAGAAACAATAAATGACACGACCTACCTCAATTGAATTTTACCAATAACCAATAATATAATAAATTTAAAAAAATACACATCTTCAAAAATAAATTCAACTGATTCCCTGTTCTTTTCAGAAAAGACCAACGTTCATAGAATAACAGGACTTGAAACACAGAAAAAGACAATGCAATATAATAAATTGAAAACCAAATTCATTTACAAAAAACCGGTTACAAAAACGTAAATATAATAACGTTTTAAAATCTAACATTTGCAAGGAAGAAGTCAAACATATTCTCGAGAAAGAAACAAAAATTACAATTCAATAATTTATTAAAATAAAATTGAATAATAAAAAATCAATAATAATAAATGGAAAAAGCAACAAATACAAATTCTGCTAATTGTCTGTTACAATTTAAAAAGTTATATTATAATAACAACAATTGCATAAATTATAAAATGCAATTTGAAACAAATATTAATACCTCAAATTTTTCGATAACAATTTTATAATAATTTTATTCTATCAAATAAAGTATATAGAATTTTATGCAAATTTATTAAAAAAACAGTCCATTCAACATTATTAATTGTTGTTATCATCAGTAAAAACCATTATTTATTTATTCATATTGAATTCATTCAACAATTGTTATATTTTAAAAATTGATCAAAACTCAGTAATTTATTTGATTGTTAATATTTAAAAACAAAATGTAATTGACTAAATTAATAATATGAATAAAATAATAATTATAAAACGAGAAATTTCTGCAAAATTACATTTTCTATTATTTATTTACAATGAGTTTTGACAAAAATAATAATTTTAATAAAACAAAATAATAATAAAATACTTGATGAAAGATAAAAACAATTTTTCGTTATAGCGAAATTCGTTCAATTAATTGTAAAACACATTTTACTTTTAATTTAAGCGTTATAATTTCATATTATTAATTATGTTACATTGCACATATTTAAAAAAAATGTTACATTGAATTTATGAGAAAGAATATAGTTAAGTTAACTATAATATAATAATTAGATGAAGTTGAAAATTACAAAAGCGATAGTTTTAACATTAATTTTAGTTGTTACTAAATCATATTTACATAATAATTTAAAATAATTGCTATAGTAAACTATTTAAATAAACAAGTACAACAATGTTTTACAAATTATTTTATTTTCAGTAAAACGAAATAAAAATTTCGTGTTATGTTTACAAACAAAAAAAATTACCCGGCGCAAAATTATAATAAGAAACCAAACGAGAGAAATAAAAGAAACAATAAATGACACGACCTACCTCAATTGAATTTTACCAATAACCAATAATATAATAAATTTAAAAAAATACACATCTTCAAAAATAAATTCAACTGATTCCCTGTTCTTTTCAGAAAAGACCAACGTTCATAGAATAACAGGACTTGAAACACAGAAAAAGACAATGCAATATAATAAATTGAAAACCAAATTCATTTACAAAAAACCGGTTACAAAAACGTAAATATAATAACGTTTTAAAATCTAACATTTGCAAGGAAGAAGTCAAACATATTCTCGAGAAAGAAACAAAAATTACAATTCAATAATTTATTAAAATAAAATTGAATAATAAAAAATCAATAATAATAAATGGAAAAAGCAACAAATACAAATTCTGCTAATTGTCTGTTACAATTTAAAAAGTTATATTATAATAACAACAATTGCATAAATTATAAAATGCAATTTGAAACAAATATTAATACCTCAAATTTTTCGATAACAATTTTATAATAATTTTATTCTATCAAATAAAGTATATAGAATTTTATGCAAATTTATTAAAAAAACAGTCCATTCAACATTATTAATTGTTGTTATCATCAGTAAAAACCATTATTTATTTATTCATATTGAATTCATTCAACAATTGTTATATTTTAAAAATTGATCAAAACTCAGTAATTTATTTGATTGTTAATATTTAAAAACAAAATGTAATTGACTAAATTAATAATATGAATAAAATAATAATTATAAAACGAGAAATTTCTGCAAAATTACATTTTCTATTATTTATTTACAATGAGTTTTGACAAAAATAATAATTTTAATAAAACAAAATAATAATAAAATACTTGATGAAAGATAAAAACAATTTTTCGTTATAGCGAAATTCGTTCAATTAATTGTAAAACACATTTTACTTTTAATTTAAGCGTTATAATTTCATATTATTAATTATGTTACATTGCACATATTTAAAAAAAATGTTACATTGAATTTATGAGAAAGAATATAGTTAAGTTAACTATAATATAATAATTAGATGAAGTTGAAAATTACAAAAGCGATAGTTTTAACATTAATTTTAGTTGTTACTAAATCATATTTACATAATAATTTAAAATAATTGCTATAGTGAAATATTTAAATAAACAAGTACAACAATGTTTTACAAATTATTTTATTTTCAGTAAAACGAAATAAAAATTTCGTGTTATGTTTACAAACAAAAAAAATTACCCGGCGCAAAATTATAATAAGAAACCAAATGAGAGAAATAAAAGAAACAATAAATGACACGACCTACCTCAATTGAATTTTACCAATAACCAATAATATAATAAATTTAAAAAAATACACATCTTCAAAAATAAATTCAACTGATTCCCTGTTCTTTTCAGAAAAGACCAACGTTCATAGAATAACAGGACTTGAAACACAGAAAAAGACAATGCAATATAATAAATTGAAAACCAAATTCATTTACAAAAAACCGGTTACAAAAACGTAAATATAATAACGTTTTAAAATCTAACATTTGCAAGGAAGAAGTCAAACATATTCTCGAGAAAGAAACAAAAATTACAATTGAATAATTTATTAAAATAAAATTGAATATTAAAAAATCAATAATAATAAATGGAAAAAGCAACAAATACAAATTCTGCTAATTGTCTGTTACAATTTAAAAAGTTATATTATAATAACAACAATTGCATAAATTATAAAATGCAATTTGAAACAAATATTAATACCTCAAATTTTTCGATAACAATTTTATAATAATTTTATTCTATCAAATAAAGTATATAGAATTTTATGCAAATTTATTAAAAAAACAGTCCATTCAACATTATTAATTGTTGTTATCATCAGTAAAAACCATTATTTATTTATTCATATTGAATTCATTCAACAATTGTTATATTTTAAAAATTGATCAAAACTCAGTAATTTATTTGATTGTTAATATTTAAAAACAAAATGTAATTGACTAAATTAATAATATGAATAAAATAATAATTATAAAACGAGAAATTTCTGCAAAATTACATTTTCTATTATTTATTTACAATGAGTTTTGACAAAAATAATAATTTTAATAAAACAAAATAATAATAAAATACTTGATGAAAGATAAAAACAATTTTTCGTTATAGCGAAATTCGTTCAATTAATTGTAAAACACATTTTACTTTTAATTTAAGCGTTATAATTTCATATTATTAATTATGTTACATTGCACATATTTAAAAAAAATGTTACATTGAATTTATGAGAAAGAATATAGTTAAGTTAACTATAATATAATAATTAGATGAAGTTGAAAATTACAAAAGCGATAGTTTTAACATTAATTTTAGTTGTTACTAAATCATATTTACATAATAATTTAAAATAATTGCTATAGTGAAATATTTAAATAAACAAGTACAACAATGTTTTACAAATTATTTTATTTTCAGTAAAACGAAATAAAAATTTCGTGTTATGTTTACAAACAAAAAAAATTACCCGGCGCAAAATTATAATAAGAAACCAAACGAGAGAAATAAAAGAAACAATAAATGACACGACCTACCTCAATTGAATTTTACCAATAACCAATAATATAATAAATTTAAAAAAATACACATCTTCAAAAATAAATTCAACTGATTCCCTGTTCTTTTCAGAAAAGACCAACGTTCATAGAATAACAGGACTTGAAACACAGAAAAAGACAATGCAATATAATAAATTCATTTATAAAAAACCGGTTACAAAAACGTAAATATAATAACGTTTTAAAATCTAACATTTGCAAGGAAGAAGTCAAACATATTCTCGAGAAAGAAACAAAAATTACAATTCAATAATTTATTAAAATAAAATTGAATATTAAAAAATCAATAATAATAAATGGAAAAAGCAACAAATACAAATTCTGCTAATTGTCTGTTACAATTTAAAAAGTTATATTATAATAACAACAATTGCATAAATTATAAAATGCAATTTGAAACAAATATTAATACCTCAAATTTTTCGATAACAATTTTATAATAATTTTATTCTATCAAATAAAGTATATAGAATTTTATGCAAATTTATTAAAAAAACAGTCCATTCAACATTATTAATTGTTGTTATCATCAGTAAAAACCATTATTTATTTATTCATATTGAATTCATTCAACAATTGTTATATTTTAAAAATTGATCAAAACTCTGTAATTTATTTGATTGTTAATATTTAAAAACAAAATGTAATTGACTAAATTAATAATATGAATAAAATAATAATTATAAAACGAGAAATTTCTGCAAAATTACATTTTCTATTATTTATTTACAATGAGTTTTGACAAAAATAATAATTTTAATAAAACAAAATAATAATAAAATACTTGATGAAAGATAAAAACAATTTTTCGTTATAGCGAAATTCGTTCAATTAATTGTAAAACACATTTTACTTTTAATTTAAGCGTTATAATTTCATATTATTAATTATGTTACATTGCACATATTTAAAAAAAATGTTACATTGAATTTATGAGAAAGAATATAGTTAAGTTAACTATAATATAATAATTAGATGAAGTTGAAAATTACAAAAGCGATAGTTTTAACATTAATTTTAGTTGTTACTAAATCATATTTACATAATAATTTAAAATAATTGCTATAGTAAACTATTTAAATAAACAAGTACAACAATGTTTTACAAATTATTTTATTTTCAGTAAAACGAAATAAAAATTTCGTGTTATGTTTACAAACAAAAAAAATTACCCGGCGCAAAATTAAAATAAGAAACCAAACGAGAGAAATAAAAGAAACAATAAATGACATGACCTACCTCAATTGAATTTTACCAATAACCAATAATATAATAAATTTAAAAAAATACACATCTTCAAAAATAAATTCAACTGATTCCCTGTTCTTTTCAGAAAAGACCAACGTTCATAGAATAACAGGACTTGAAACACAGAAAAAGACAATGCAATATAATAAATTCATTTATAAAAAACCGGTTACAAAAACGTAAATATAATAACGTTTTAAAATCTAACATTTGCAAGGAAGAAGTCAAACATATTCTCGAGAAAGAAACAAAAATTACAATTCAATAATTTATTAAAATAAAATTGAATAATAAAAAATCAATAATAATAAATGGAAAAAGCAACAAATACAAATTCTGCTAATTGTCTGTTACAATTTAAAAAGTTATATTATAATAACAACAATTGCATAAATTATAAAATGCAATTTGAAACAAATATTAATACCTCAAATTTTTCGATAACAATTTTATAATAATTTTATTCTATCAAATAAAGTATATAGAATTTTATGCAAATTTATTAAAAAAACAGTCCATTCAACATTATTAATTGTTGTTATCATCAGTAAAAACCATTATTTATTTATTCATATTGAATTCATTCAACAATTGTTATATTTTAAAAATTGATCAAAACTATGTAATTTATTTGATTGTTAATATTTAAAAACAAAATGTAATTGACTAAATTAATAATATGAATAAAATAATAATTATAAAACGAGAAATTTCTGCAAAATTACATTTTCTATTATTTATTTACAATGAGTTTTGACAAAAATAATAATTTTAATAAAACAAAATAATAATAAAATACTTGATGAAAGATAAAAACAATTTTTCGTTATAGCGAAATTCGTTCAATTAATTGTAAAACACATTTTACTTTTAATTTAAGCGTTATAATTTCATATTATTAATTATGTTACATTGCACATATTTAAAAAAAATGTTACATTGAATTTATGAGAAAGAATATAGTTAAGTTAACTATAATATAATAATTAGATGAAGTTGAAAATTACAAAAGCGATAGTTTTAACATTAATTTTAGTTGTTACTAAATCATATTTACATAATAATTTAAAATAATTGCTATAGTAAACTATTTAAATAAACAAGTACAACAATGTTTTACAAATTATTTTATTTTCAGTAAAACGAAATAAAAATTTCGTGTTATGTTTACAAACAAAAAAAATTACCCGGCGCAAAATTATAATAAGAAACCAAACGAGAGAAATAAAAGAAACAATAAATGACACGACCTACCTCAATTGAATTTTACCAATAACCAATAATATAATAAATTTAAAAAAATACACATCTTCAAAAATAAATTCAACTGATTCCCTGTTCTTTTCAGAAAAGACCAACGTTCATAGAATAACAGGACTTGAAACACAGAAAAAGACAATGCAATATAATAAATTCATTTATAAAAAACCGGTTACAAAAACGTAAATATAATAACGTTTTAAAATCTAACATTTGCAAGGAAGAAGTCAAACATATTCTCGAGAAAGAAACAAAAATTACAATTCAATAATTTATTAAAATAAAATTGAATATTAAAAAATCAATAATAATAAATGGAAAAAGCAACAAATACAAATTCTGCTAATTGTCTGTTACAATTTAAAAAGTTATATTATAATAACAACAATTGCATAAATTATAAAATGCAATTTGAAACAAATATTAATACCTCAAATTTTTCGATAACAATTTTATAATAATTTTATTCTATCAAATAAAGTATATAGAATTTCATGCAAATTTATTAAAAAAACAGTCCATTCAACATTATTAATTGTTGTTATCATCAGTAAAAACCATTATTTATTTATTCATATTGAATTCATTCAACAATTGTTATATTTTAAAAATTGATCAAAACTATGTAATTTATTTGATTGTTAATATTTAAAAACAAAATGTAATTGACTAAATTAATAATATGAATAAAATAATAATTATAAAACGAGAAATTTCTGCAAAATTACATTTTCTATTATTTATTTACAATGAGTTTTGACAAAAATAATAATTTTAATAAAACAAAATAATAATAAAATACTTGATGAAAGATAAAAACAATTTTTCGTTATAGCGAAATTCGTTCAATTAATTGTAAAACACATTTTACTTTTAATTTAAGCGTTATAATTTCATATTATTAATTATGTTACATTGCACATATTTAAAAAAAATGTTACATTGAATTTATGAGAAAGAATATAGTTAAGTTAACTATAATATAATAATTAGATGAAGTTGAAAATTACAAAAGCGATAGTTTTAACATTAATTTTAGTTGTTACTAAATCATATTTACATAATAATTTAAAATAATTGCTATAGTGAAATATTTAAATAAACAAGTACAACAATGTTTTACAAATTATTTTATTTTCAGTAAAACGAAATAAAAATTTCGTGTTATGTTTACAAACAAAAAAAATTACCCGGCGCAAAATTATAATAAGAAACCAAATGAGAGAAATAAAAGAAACAATAAATGACACGACCTACCTCAATTGAATTTTACCAATAACCAATAATATAATAAATTTAAAAAAATACACATCTTCAAAAATAAATTCAACTGATTCCCTGTTCTTTTCAGAAAAGACCAACGTTCATAGAATAACAGGACTTGAAACACAGAAAAAGACAATGCAATATAATAAATTGAAAACCAAATTCATTTACAAAAAACCGGTTACAAAAACGTAAATATAATAACGTTTTAAAATCTAACATTTGCAAGGAAGAAGTCAAACATATTCTCGAGAAAGAAACAAAAATTACAATTGAATAATTTATTAAAATAAAATTGAATATTAAAAAATCAATAATAATAAATGGAAAAAGCAACAAATACAAATTCTGCTAATTGTCTGTTACAATTTAAAAAGTTATATTATAATAACAACAATTGCATAAATTATAAAATGCAATTTGAAACAAATATTAATACCTCAAATTTTTCGATAACAATTTTATAATAATTTTATTCTATCAAATAAAGTATATAGAATTTTATGCAAATTTATTAAAAAAACAGTCCATTCAACATTATTAATTGTTGTTATCATCAGTAAAAACCATTATTTATTTATTCATATTGAATTCATTCAACGATTGTTATATTTTAAAAATTGATCAAAACTCAGTAATTTATTTGATTGTTAATATTTAAAAACAAAATGTAATTGACTAAATTAATAATATGAATAAAATAATAATTATAAAACGAGAAATTTCTGCAAAATTACATTTTCTATTATTTATTTACAATGAGTTTTGACAAAAATAATAATTTTAATAAAACAAAATAATAATAAAATACTTGATGAAAGATAAAAACAATTTTTCGTTATAGCGAAATTCGTTCAATTAATTGTAAAACACATTTTACTTTTAATTTAAGCGTTATAATTTCATATTATTAATTATGTTACATTGCACATATTTAAAAAAAATGTTACATTGAATTTATGAGAAAGAATATAGTTAAGTTAACTATAATATAATAATTAGATGAAGTTGAAAATTACAAAAGCGATAGTTTTAACATTAATTTTAGTTGTTACTAAATCATATTTACATAATAATTTAAAATAATTGCTATAGTAAACTATTTAAATAAACAAGTACAACAATGTTTTACAAATTATTTTATTTTCAGTAAAACGAAATAAAAATTTCGTGTTATGTTTACAAACAAAAAAAATTACCCGGCGCAAAATTATAATAAGAAACCAAACGAGAGAAATAAAAGAAACAATAAATGACACGACCTACCTCAATTGAATTTTACCAATAACCAATAATATAATAAATTTAAAAAAATACACATCTTCAAAAATAAATTCAACTGATTCCCTGTTCTTTTCAGAAAAGACCAACGTTCATAGAATAACAGGACTTGAAACACAGAAAAAGACAATGCAATATAATAAATTCATTTATAAAAAACCGGTTACAAAAACGTAAATATAATAACGTTTTAAAATCTAACATTTGCAAGGAAGAAGTCAAACATATTCTCGAGAAAGAAACAAAAATTACAATTCAATAATTTATTAAAATAAAATTGAATATTAAAAAATCAATAATAATAAATGGAAAAAGCAACAAATACAAATTCTGCTAATTGTCTGTTACAATTTAAAAAGTTATATTATAATAACAACAATTGCATAAATTATAAAATGCAATTTGAAACAAATATTAATACCTCAAATTTTTCGATAACAATTTTATAATAATTTTATTCTATCAAATAAAGTATATAGAATTTTATGCAAATTTATTAAAAAAACAGTCCATTCAACATTATTAATTGTTGTTATCATCAGTAAAAACCATTATTTATTTATTCATATTGAATTCATTCAACAATTGTTATATTTTAAAAATTGATCAAAACTATGTAATTTATTTGATTGTTAATATTTAAAAACAAAATGTAATTGACTAAATTAATAATATGAATAAAATAATAATTATAAAACGAGAAATTTCTGCAAAATTACATTTTCTATTATTTATTTACAATGAGTTTTGACAAAAATAATAATTTTAATAAAACAAAATAATAATAAAATACTTGATGAAAGATAAAAACAATTTTTCGTTATAGCGAAATTCGTTCAATAAATTGTAAAACACATTTTACTTTTAATTTAAGCGTTATAATTTCATATTATTAATTATGTTACATTGCACATATTTAAAAAAAATGTTACATTGAATTTATGAGAAAGAATATAGTTAAGTTAACTATAATATAATAATTAGATGAAGTTGAAAATTACAAAAGCGATAGTTTTAACATTAATTTTAGTTGTTACTAAATCATATTTACATAATAATTTAAAATAATTGCTATAGTAAACTATTTAAATAAACAAGTACAACAATGTTTTACAAATTATTTTATTTTCAGTAAAACGAAATAAAAATTTCGTGTTATGTTTACAAACAAAAAAAATTACCCGGCGCAAAATTATAATAAGAAACCAAACGAGAGAAATAAAAGAAACAATAAATGACACGACCTACCTCAATTGAATTTTACCAATAACCAATAATATAATAAATTTAAAAAAATACACATCTTCAAAAATAAATTCAACTGATTCCCTGTTCTTTTCAGAAAAGACCAACGTTCATAGAATAAGAGGACTTGAAACACAGAAAAAGACAATGCAATATAATAAATTGAAAACCAAATTCATTTACAAAAAACCGGTTACAAAAACGTAAATATAATAACGTTTTAAAATCTAACATTTGCAAGGAAGAAGTCAAACATATTCTCGAGAAAGAAACAAAAATTACAATTCAATAATTTATTAAAATAAAATTGCATAATAAAAAATCAATAATAATAAATGGAAAAAGCAACAAATACAAATACTGCTAATTGTCTGTTACAATTTAAAAAGTTATATTATAATAACAACAATTGCATAAATTATAAAATGCAATTTGAAACAAATATTAATACCTCAAATTTTTCGATAACAATTTTATAATAATTTTATTCTATCAAATAAAGTATATAGAATTTTATGCAAATTTATTAAAAAAACAGTCCATTCAACATTATTAATTGTTGTTATCATCAGTAAAAACCATTATTTATTTATTCATATTGAATTCATTCAACAATTGTTATATTTTAAAAATTGATCAAAACTCTGTAATTTATTTGATTGTTAATATTTAAAAACAAAATGTAATTGACTAAATTAATAATATGAATAAAATAATAATTATAAAACGAGAAATTTCTGCAAAATTACATTTTCTATTATGTATTTACAATGAGTTTTGACAAAAATAATAATTTTAATAAAACAAAATAATAATAAAATACTTGATGAAAGATAAAAACAATTTTTCGTTATAGCGAAATTCGTTCAATTAATTGTAAAACACATTTTACTTTTAATTTAAGCGTTATAATTTCATATTATTAATTATGTTACATTGCACATATTTAAAAAAAATGTTACATTGAATTTATGAGAAAGAATATAGTTAAGTTAACTATAATATAATAATTAGATGAAGTTGAAAATTACAAAAGCGATAGTTTTAACATTAATTTTAGTTGTTACTAAATCATATTTACATAATAATTTAAAATAATTGCTATAGTAAACTATTTAAATAAACAAGTACAACAATGTTTTACAAATTATTTTATTTTCAGTAAAACGAAATAAAAATTTCATGTTATGTTTACAAACAAAAAAAATTACCCGGCGCAAAATTATAATAAGAAACCAAACGAGAGAAATAAAAGAAACAATAAATGACACGACCTACCTCAATTGAATTTTACCAATAACCAATAATATAATAAATTTAAAAAAATACACATCTTCAAAAATAAATTCAACTGATTCCCTGTTCTTTTCAGAAAAGACCAACGTTCATAGAATAAGAGGACTTGAAACACAGAAAAAGACAATGCAATATAATAAATTGAAAACCAAATTCATTTACAAAAAACCGGTTACAAAAACGTAAATATAATAACGTTTTAAAATCTAACATTTGCAAGGAAGAAGTCAAACATATTCTCGAGAAAGAAACAAAAATTACAATTCAATAATTTATTAAAATAAAATTGAATATTAAAAAATCAATAATAATAAATGGAAAAAGCAACAAATACAAATTCTGCTAATTGTCTGTTACAATTTAAAAAGTTATATTATAATAACAACAATTGCATAAATTATAAAATGCAATTTGAAACAAATATTAATACCTCAAATTTTTCGATAACAATTTTATAATAATTTTATTCTATCAAATAAAGTATATAGAATTTTATGCAAATTTATTAAAAAAACAGTCCATTCAACATTATTAATTGTTGTTATCATCAGTAAAAACCATTATTTATTTATTCATATTGAATTCATTCAACAATTGTTATATTTTAAAAATTGATCAAAACTCTGTAATTTATTTGATTGTTAATATTTAAAAACAAAATGTAATTGACTAAATTAATAATATGAATAAAATAATAATTATAAAACGAGAAATTTCTGCAAAATTACATTTTCTATTATGTATTTACAATGAGTTTTGACAAAAATAATAATTTTAATAAAACAAAATAATAATAAAATACTTGATGAAAGATAAAAACAATTTTTCGTTATAGCGAAATTCGTTCAATTAATTGTAAAACACATTTTACTTTTAATTTAAGCGTTATAATTTCATATTATTAATTATGTTACATTGCACATATTTAAAAAAAATGTTACATTGAATTTATGAGAAAGAATATAGTTAAGTTAACTATAATATAATAATTAGATGAAGTTGAAAATTACAAAAGCGATAGTTTTAACATTAATTTTAGTTGTTACTAAATCATATTTACATAATAATTTAAAATAATTGCTATAGTAAACTATTTAAATAAACAAGTACAACAATGTTTTACAAATTATTTTATTTTCAGTAAAACGAAATAAAAATTTCGTGTTATGTTTACAAACAAAAAAAATTACCCGGCGCAAAATTATAATAAGAAACCAAACGAGAGAAATAAAAGAAACAATAAATGACACGACCTACCTCAATTGAATTTTACCAATAACCAATAATATAATAAATTTAAAAAAATACACATCTTCAAAAATAAATTCAACTGATTCCCTGTTCTTTTCAGAAAAGACCAACGTTCATAGAATAAGAGGACTTGAAACACAGAAAAAGACAATGCAATATAATAAATTGAAAACCAAATTCATTTACAAAAAACCGGTTACAAAAACGTAAATATAATAACGTTTTAAAATCTAACATTTGCAAGGAAGAAGTCAAACATATTCTCGAGAAAGAAACAAAAATTACAATTGAATAATTTATTAAAATAAAATTGAATATTAAAAAATCAATAATAATAAATGGAAAAAGCAACAAATACAAATTCTGCTAATTGTCTGTTACAATTTAAAAAGTTATATTATAATAACAACAATTGCATAAATTATAAAATGCAATTTGAAACAAATATTAATACCTCAAATTTTTCGATAACAATTTTATAATAATTTTATTCTATCAAATAAAGTATATAGAATTTTATGCAAATTTATTAAAAAAACAGTCCATTCAACATTATTAATTGTTGTTATCATCAGTAAAAACCATTATTTATTTATTCATATTGAATTCATTCAACAATTGTTATATTTTAAAAATTGATCAAAACTATGTAATTTATTTGATTGTTAATATTTAAAAACAAAATGTAATTGACTAAATTAATAATATGAATAAAATAATAATTATAAAACGAGAAATTTCTGCAAAATTACATTTTCTATTATTTATTTACAATGAGTTTTGACAAAAATAATAATTTTAATAAAACAAAATAATAATAAAATACTTGATGAAAGATAAAAACAATTTTTCGTTATAGCGAAATTCGTTCAATAAATTGTAAAACACATTTTACTTTTAATTTAAGCGTTATAATTTCATATTATTAATTATGTTACATTGCACATATTTAAAAAAAATGTTACATTGAATTTATGAGAAAGAATATAGTTAAGTTAACTATAATATAATAATTAGATGAAGTTGAAAATTACAAAAGCGATAGTTTTAACATTAATTTTAGTTGTTACTAAATCATATTTACATAATAATTTAAAATAATTGCTATAGTAAACTATTTAAATAAACAAGTACAACAATGTTTTACAAATTATTTTATTTTCAGTAAAACGAAATAAAAATTTCGTGTTATGTTTACAAACAAAAAAAATTACCCGGCGCAAAATTATAATAAGAAACCAAACGAGAGAAATAAAAGAAACAATAAATGACACGACCTACCTCAATTGAATTTTACCAATAACCAATAATATAATAAATTTAAAAAAATACACATCTTCAAAAATAAATTCAACTGATTCCCTGTTCTTTTCAGAAAAGACCAACGTTCATAGAATAAGAGGACTTGAAACACAGAAAAAGACAATGCAATATAATAAATTGAAAACCAAATTCATTTACAAAAAACCGGTTACAAAAACGTAAATATAATAACGTTTTAAAATCTAACATTTGCAAGGAAGAAGTCAAACATATTCTCGAGAAAGAAACAAAAATTACAATTCAATAATTTATTAAAATAAAATTGCATAATAAAAAATCAATAATAATAAATGGAAAAAGCAACAAATACAAATACTGCTAATTGTCTGTTACAATTTAAAAAGTTATATTATAATAACAACAATTGCATAAATTATAAAATGCAATTTGAAACAAATATTAATACCTCAAATTTTTCGATAACAATTTTATAATAATTTTATTCTATCAAATAAAGTATATAGAATTTTATGCAAATTTATTAAAAAAACAGTCCATTCAACATTATTAATTGTTGTTATCATCAGTAAAAACCATTATTTATTTATTCATATTGAATTCATTCAACAATTGTTATATTTTAAAAATTGATCAAAACTCTGTAATTTATTTGATTGTTAATATTTAAAAACAAAATGTAATTGACTAAATTAATAATATGAATAAAATAATAATTATAAAACGAGAAATTTCTGCAAAATTACATTTTCTATTATGTATTTACAATGAGTTTTGACAAAAATAATAATTTTAATAAAACAAAATAATAATAAAATACTTGATGAAAGATAAAAACAATTTTTCGTTATAGCGAAATTCGTTCAATTAATTGTAAAACACATTTTACTTTTAATTTAAGCGTTATAATTTCATATTATTAATTATGTTACATTGCACATATTTAAAAAAAATGTTACATTGAATTTATGAGAAAGAATATAGTTAAGTTAACTATAATATAATAATTAGATGAAGTTGAAAATTACAAAAGCGATAGTTTTAACATTAATTTTAGTTGTTACTAAATCATATTTACATAATAATTTAAAATAATTGCTATAGTAAACTATTTAAATAAACAAGTACAACAATGTTTTACAAATTATTTTATTTTCAGTAAAACGAAATAAAAATTTCATGTTATGTTTACAAACAAAAAAAATTACCCGGCGCAAAATTATAATAAGAAACCAAACGAGAGAAATAAAAGAAACAATAAATGACACGACCTACCTCAATTGAATTTTACCAATAACCAATAATATAATAAATTTAAAAAAATACACATCTTCAAAAATAAATTCAACTGATTCCCTGTTCTTTTCAGAAAAGACCAACGTTCATAGAATAAGAGGACTTGAAACACAGAAAAAGACAATGCAATATAATAAATTGAAAACCAAATTCATTTACAAAAAACCGGTTACAAAAACGTAAATATAATAACGTTTTAAAATCTAACATTTGCAAGGAAGAAGTCAAACATATTCTCGAGAAAGAAACAAAAATTACAATTCAATAATTTATTAAAATAAAATTGAATATTAAAAAATCAATAATAATAAATGGAAAAAGCAACAAATACAAATTCTGCTAATTGTCTGTTACAATTTAAAAAGTTATATTATAATAACAACAATTGCATAAATTATAAAATGCAATTTGAAACAAATATTAATACCTCAAATTTTTCGATAACAATTTTATAATAATTTTATTCTATCAAATAAAGTATATAGAATTTTATGCAAATTTATTAAAAAAACAGTCCATTCAACATTATTAATTGTTGTTATCATCAGTAAAAACCATTATTTATTTATTCATATTGAATTCATTCAACAATTGTTATATTTTAAAAATTGATCAAAACTCTGTAATTTATTTGATTGTTAATATTTAAAAACAAAATGTAATTGACTAAATTAATAATATGAATAAAATAATAATTATAAAACGAGAAATTTCTGCAAAATTACATTTTCTATTATGTATTTACAATGAGTTTTGACAAAAATAATAATTTTAATAAAACAAAATAATAATAAAATACTTGATGAAAGATAAAAACAATTTTTCGTTATAGCGAAATTCGTTCAATTAATTGTAAAACACATTTTACTTTTAATTTAAGCGTTATAATTTCATATTATTAATTATGTTACATTGCACATATTTAAAAAAAATGTTACATTGAATTTATGAGAAAGAATATAGTTAAGTTAACTATAATATAATAATTAGATGAAGTTGAAAATTACAAAAGCGATAGTTTTAACATTAATTTTAGTTGTTACTAAATCATATTTACATAATAATTTAAAATAATTGCTATAGTAAACTATTTAAATAAACAAGTACAACAATGTTTTACAAATTATTTTATTTTCAGTAAAACGAAATAAAAATTTCGTGTTATGTTTACAAACAAAAAAAATTACCCGGCGCAAAATTATAATAAGAAACCAAACGAGAGAAATAAAAGAAACAATAAATGACACGACCTACCTCAATTGAATTTTACCAATAACCAATAATATAATAAATTTAAAAAAATACACATCTTCAAAAATAAATTCAACTGATTCCCTGTTCTTTTCAGAAAAGACCAACGTTCATAGAATAAGAGGACTTGAAACACAGAAAAAGACAATGCAATATAATAAATTGAAAACCAAATTCATTTACAAAAAACCGGTTACAAAAACGTAAATATAATAACGTTTTAAAATCTAACATTTGCAAGGAAGAAGTCAAACATATTCTCGAGAAAGAAACAAAAATTACAATTGAATAATTTATTAAAATAAAATTGAATATTAAAAAATCAATAATAATAAATGGAAAAAGCAACAAATACAAATTCTGCTAATTGTCTGTTACAATTTAAAAAGTTATATTATAATAACAACAATTGCATAAATTATAAAATGCAATTTGAAACAAATATTAATACCTCAAATTTTTCGATAACAATTTTATAATAATTTTATTCTATCAAATAAAGTATATAGAATTTTATGCAAATTTATTAAAAAAACAGTCCATTCAACATTATTAATTGTTGTTATCATCAGTAAAAACCATTATTTATTTATTCATATTGAATTCATTCAACAATTGTTATATTTTAAAAATTGATCAAAACTCTGTAATTTATTTGATTGTTAATATTTAAAAACAAAATGTAATTGACTAAATTAATAATATGAATAAAATAATAATTATAAAACGAGAAATTTCTGCAAAATTACATTTTCTATTATGTATTTACAATGAGTTTTGACAAAAATAATAATTTTAATAAAACAAAATAATAATAAAATACTTGATGAAAGATAAAAACAATTTTTCGTTATAGCGAAATTCGTTCAATTAATTGTAAAACACATTTTACTTTTAATTTAAGCGTTATAATTTCATATTATTAATTATGTTACATTGCACATATTTAAAAAAAATGTTACATTGAATTTATGAGAAAGAATATAGTTAAGTTAACTATAATATAATAATTAGATGAAGTTGAAAATTACAAAAGCGATAGTTTTAACATTAATTTTAGTTGTTACTAAATCATATTTACATAATAATTTAAAATAATTGCTATAGTAAACTATTTAAATAAACAAGTACAACAATGTTTTACAAATTATTTTATTTTCAGTAAAACGAAATAAAAATTTCGTGTTATGTTTACAAACAAAAAAAATTACCCGGCGCAAAATTATAATAAGAAACCAAACGAGAGAAATAAAAGAAACAATAAATGACACGACCTACCTCAATTGAATTTTACCAATAACCAATAATATAATAAATTTAAAAAAATACACATCTTCAAAAATAAATTCAACTGATTCCCTGTTCTTTTCAGAAAAGACCAACGTTCATAGAATAAGAGGACTTGAAACACAGAAAAAGACAATGCAATATAATAAATTGAAAACCAAATTCATTTACAAAAAACCGGTTACAAAAACGTAAATATAATAACGTTTTAAAATCTAACATTTGCAAGGAAGAAGTCAAACATATTCTCGAGAAAGAAACAAAAATTACAATTCAATAATTTATTAAAATAAAATTGAATATTAAAAAATCAATAATAATAAATGGAAAAAGCAACAAATACAAATTCTGCTAATTGTCTGTTACAATTTAAAAAGTTATATTATAATAACAACAATTGCATAAATTATAAAATGCAATTTGAAACAAATATTAATACCTCAAATTTTTCGATAACAATTTTATAATAATTTTATTCTATCAAATAAAGTATATAGAATTTTATGCAAATTTATTAAAAAAACAGTCCATTCAACATTATTAATTGTTGTTATCATCAGTAAAAACCATTATTTATTTATTCATATTGAATTCATTCAACAATTGTTATATTTTAAAAATTGATCAAAACTCTGTAATTTATTTGATTGTTAATATTTAAAAACAAAATGTAATTGACTAAATTAATAATATGAATAAAATAATAATTATAAAACGAGAAATTTCTGCAAAATTACATTTTCTATTATGTATTTACAATGAGTTTTGACAAAAATAATAATTTTAATAAAACAAAATAATAATAAAATACTTGATGAAAGATAAAAACAATTTTTCGTTATAGCGAAATTCGTTCAATTAATTGTAAAACACATTTTACTTTTAATTTAAGCGTTATAATTTCATATTATTAATTATGTTACATTGCACATATTTAAAAAAAATGTTACATTGAATTTATGAGAAAGAATATAGTTAAGTTAACTATAATATAATAATTAGATGAAGTTGAAAATTACAAAAGCGATAGTTTTAACATTAATTTTAGTTGTTACTAAATCATATTTACATAATAATTTAAAATAATTGCTATAGTAAACTATTTAAATAAACAAGTACAACAATGTTTTACAAATTATTTTATTTTCAGTAAAACGAAATAAAAATTTCGTGTTATGTTTACAAACAAAAAAAATTACCCGGCGCAAAATTATAATAAGAAACCAAACGAGAGAAATAAAAGAAACAATAAATGACACGACCTACCTCAATTGAATTTTACCAATAACCAATAATATAATAAATTTAAAAAAATACACATCTTCAAAAATAAATTCAACTGATTCCCTGTTCTTTTCAGAAAAGACCAACGTTCATAGAATAAGAGGACTTGAAACACAGAAAAAGACAATGCAATATAATAAATTGAAAACCAAATTCATTTACAAAAAACCGGTTACAAAAACGTAAATATAATAACGTTTTAAAATCTAACATTTGCAAGGAAGAAGTCAAACATATTCTCGAGAAAGAAACAAAAATTACAATTGAATAATTTATTAAAATAAAATTGAATATTAAAAAATCAATAATAATAAATGGAAAAAGCAACAAATACAAATTCTGCTAATTGTCTGTTACAATTTAAAAAGTTATATTATAATAACAACAATTGCATAAATTATAAAATGCAATTTGAAACAAATATTAATACCTCAAATTTTTCGATAACAATTTTATAATAATTTTATTCTATCAAATAAAGTATATAGAATTTTATGCAAATTTATTAAAAAAACAGTCCATTCAACATTATTAATTGTTGTTATCATCAGTAAAAACCATTATTTATTTATTCATATTGAATTCATTCAACAATTGTTATATTTTAAAAATTGATCAAAACTCTGTAATTTATTTGATTGTTAATATTTAAAAACAAAATGTAATTGACTAAATTAATAATATGAATAAAATAATAATTATAAAACGAGAAATTTCTGCAAAATTACATTTTCTATTATGTATTTACAATGAGTTTTGACAAAAATAATAATTTTAATAAAACAAAATAATAATAAAATACTTGATGAAAGATAAAAACAATTTTTCGTTATAGCGAAATTCGTTCAATTAATTGTAAAACACATTTTACTTTTAATTTAAGCGTTATAATTTCATATTATTAATTATGTTACATTGCACATATTTAAAAAAAATGTTACATTGAATTTATGAGAAAGAATATAGTTAAGTTAACTATAATATAATAATTAGATGAAGTTGAAAATTACAAAAGCGATAGTTTTAACATTAATTTTAGTTGTTACTAAATCATATTTACATAATAATTTAAAATAATTGCTATAGTAAACTATTTAAATAAACAAGTACAACAATGTTTTACAAATTATTTTATTTTCAGTAAAACGAAATAAAAATTTCGTGTTATGTTTACAAACAAAAAAAATTACCCGGCGCAAAATTATAATAAGAAACCAAACGAGAGAAATAAAAGAAACAATAAATGACACGACCTACCTCAATTGAATTTTACCAATAACCAATAATATAATAAATTTAAAAAAATACACATCTTCAAAAATAAATTCAACTGATTCCCTGTTCTTTTCAGAAAAGACCAACGTTCATAGAATAAGAAGACTTGAAACACAGAAAAAGACAATGCAATATAATAAATTGAAAACCAAATTCATTTACAAAAAACCGGTTACAAAAACGTAAATATAATAACGTTTTAAAATCTAACATTTGCAAGGAAGAAGTCAAACATATTCTCGAGAAAGAAACAAAAATTACAATTCAATAATTTATTAAAATAAAATTGAATAATAAAAAATCAATAATAATAAATGGAAAAAGCAACAAATACAAATTCTGCTAATTGTCTGTTACAATTTAAAAAGTTATATTATAATAACAACAATTGCATAAATTATAAAATGCAATTTGAAACAAATATTAATACCTCAAATTTTTCGATAACAATTTTATAATAATTTTATTCTATCAAATAAAGTATATAGAATTTTATGCAAATTTATTAAAAAAACAGTCCATTCAACATTATTAATTGTTGTTATCATCAGTAAAAACCATTATTTATTTATTCATATTGAATTCATTCAACAATTGTTATATTTTAAAAATTGATCAAAACTATGTAATTTATTTGATTGTTAATATTTAAAAACAAAATGTAATTGACTAAATTAATAATATGAATAAAATAATAATTATAAAACGAGAAATTTCTGCAAAATTACATTTTCTATTATTTATTTACAATGAGTTTTGACAAAAATAATAATTTTAATAAAACAAAATAATAATAAAATACTTGATGAAAGATAAAAACAATTTTTCGTTATAGCGAAATTCGTTCAATTAATTGTAAAACACATTTTACTTTTAATTTAAGCGTTATAATTTCATATTATTAATTATGTTACATTGCACATATTTAAAAAAAATGTTACATTGAATTTATGAGAAAGAATATAGTTAAGTTAACTATAATATAATAATTAGATGAAGTTGAAAATTACAAAAGCGATAGTTTTAACATTAATTTTAGTTGTTACTAAATCATATTTACATAATAATTTAAAATAATTGCTATAGTGAAATATTTAAATAAACAAGTACAACAATGTTTTACAAATTATTTTATTTTCAGTAAAACGAAATAAAAATTTCGTGTTATGTTTACAAACAAAAAAAATTACCCGGCGCAAAATTATAATAAGAAACCAAACGAGAGAAATAAAAGAAACAATAAATGACACGACCTACCTCAATTGAATTTTACCAATAACCAATAATATAATAAATTTAAAAAAATACACATCTTCAAAAATAAATTCAACTGATTCCCTGTTCTTTTCAGAAAAGACCAACGTTCATAGAATAAGAGGACTTGAAACACAGAAAAAGACAATGCAATATAATAAATTGAAAACCAAATTCATTTACAAAAAACCGGTTACAAAAACGTAAATATAATAACGTTTTAAAATCTAACATTTGCAAGGAAGAAGTCAAACATATTCTCGAGAAAGAAACAAAAATTACAATTCAATAATTTATTAAAATAAAATTGAATAATAAAAAATCAATAATAATAAATGGAAAAAGCAACAAATACAAATTCTGCTAATTGTCTGTTACAATTTAAAAAGTTATATTATAATAACAACAATTGCATAAATTATAAAATGCAATTTGAAACAAATATTAATACCTCAAATTTTTCGATAACAATTTTATAATAATTTTATTCTATCAAATAAAGTATATAGAATTTTATGCAAATTTATTAAAAAAACAGTCCATTCAACATTATTAATTGTTGTTATCATCAGTAAAAACCATTATTTATTTATTCATATTGAATTCATTCAACAATTGTTATATTTTAAAAATTGATCAAAACTCTGTAATTTATTTGATTGTTAATATTTAAAAACAAAATGTAATTGACTAAATTAATAATATGAATAAAATAATAATTATAAAACGAGAAATTTCTGCAAAATTACATTTTCTATTATGTATTTACAATGAGTTTTGACAAAAATAATAATTTTAATAAAACAAAATAATAATAAAATACTTGATGAAAGATAAAAACAATTTTTCGTTATAGCGAAATTCGTTCAATTAATTGTAAAACACATTTTACTTTTAATTTAAGCGTTATAATTTCATATTATTAATTATGTTACATTGCACATATTTAAAAAAAATGTTACATTGAATTTATGAGAAAGAATATAGTTAAGTTAACTATAATATAATAATTAGATGAAGTTGAAAATTACAAAAGCGATAGTTTTAACATTAATTTTAGTTGTTACTAAATCATATTTACATAATAATTTAAAATAATTGCTATAGTAAACTATTTAAATAAACAAGTACAACAATGTTTTACAAATTATTTTATTTTCAGTAAAACGAAATAAAAATTTCGTGTTATGTTTACAAACAAAAAAAATTACCCGGCGCAAAATTATAATAAGAAACCAAACGAGAGAAATAAAAGAAACAATAAATGACACGACCTACCTCAATTGAATTTTACCAATAACCAATAATATAATAAATTTAAAAAAATACACATCTTCAAAAATAAATTCAACTGATTCCCTGTTCTTTTCAGAAAAGACCAACGTTCATAGAATAACAGGACTTGAAACACAGAAAAAGACAATGCAATATAATAAATTGAAAACCAAATTCATTTACAAAAAACCGGTTACAAAAACGTAAATATTATAACGTTTTAAAATCTAACATTTGTAAGGAAGAAGTCAAACATATTCTCGAGAAAGAAACAAAAATTACAATTCAATAATTTATTAAAATAAAATTGAATATTAAAAAATCAATAATAATAAATGGAAAAAGCAACAAATACAAATTCTGCTAATTGTCTGTTACAATTTAAAAAGTTATATTATAATAACAACAATTGCATAAATTATAAAATGCAATTTGAAACAAATATTAATACCTCAAATTTTTCGATAACAATTTTATAATAATTTTATTCTATCAAATAAAGTATATAGAATTTTATGCAAATTTATTAAAAAAACAGTCCATTCAACATTATTAATTGTTGTTATCATCAGTAAAAACCATTATTTATTTATTCATATTGAATTCATTCAACAATTGTTATATTTTAAAAATTGATCAAAACTCTGTAATTTATTTGATTGTTAATATTTAAAAACAAAATGTAATTGACTAAATTAATAATATGAATAAAATAATAATTATAAAACGAGAAATTTCTGCAAAATTACATTTTCTATTATTTATTTACAATGAGTTTTGACAAAAATAATAATTTTAATAAAACAAAATAATAATAAAATACTTGATGAAAGATAAAAACAATTTTTCGTTATAGCGAAATTCGTTCAATTAATTGTAAAACACATTTTACTTTTAATTTAAGCGTTATAATTTCATATTATTAATTATGTTACATTGCACATATTTAAAAAAAATGTTACATTGAATTTATGAGAAAGAATATAGTTAAGTTAACTATAATATAATAATTAGATGAAGTTGAAAATTACAAAAGCGATAGTTTTAACATTAATTTTAGTTGTTACTAAATCATATTTACATAATAATTTAAAATAATTGCTATAGTGAAATATTTAAATAAACAAGTACAACAATGTTTTACAAATTATTTTATTTTCAGTAAAACGAAATCAAAATTTCGTTTTTTATTTACAATCAAAAAAAAAATATCCGACGCAAAATTATAAGAAATAAAACGAGATACTTCAATAATAACAGATTTTTAAATATAAAATATAAATTGAAAAAAAATAATTGTGTGTCATAGCAAAGGAAAAACAAACAACATTCGCTGATAGAAATAAATGAAACAATAAATGACACGACCTACCTCAATTGAATTTTACCAATAACCAATAATATAATAAATTTAAAAAAATACACATCTTCAAAAATAAATTCAACTGATTCCCTGTTCTTTTCAGAAGAGACCTACGTTTATAGAATAACAAGACTTGAAACACAGAAAAAGACAATGCAATTTAAAAAATTGAAAACCAAATTCATTTACAAAAAACCGGTTACAAAAACGTAAATATAATAACGTTTTAAAATCTAACATTTGCAAGGAAGAAGTCAAACATATTCTCGAGAAAGAAACAAAAATTACAATTCAATAATTTATTAAAATAAAATTGCATAATAAAAAATCAATAATAATAAATGGAAAAAGCAACAAATACAAATACTGCTAATTGTCTGTTACAATTTAAAAAGTTATATTATAATAACAACAATTGCATAAATTATAAAATGCAATTTGAAACAAATATTAATACCTCAAATTTTTCGATAACAATTTTATAATAATTTTATTCTATCAAATAAAGTATATAGAATTTTATGCAAATTTATTAAAAAAACAGTCCATTCAACATTATTAATTGTTGTTATCATCAGTAAAAACCATTATTTATTTATTCATATTGAATTCATTCAACGATTGTTATATTTTAAAAATTGATCAAAACTCAGTAATTTATTTGATTGTTAATATTTAAAAACAAAATGTAATTGACTAAATTAATAATATGAATAAAATAATAATTATAAAACGAGAAATTTCTGCAAAATTACATTTTCTATTATTTATTTACAATGAGTTTTGACAAAAATAATAATTTTAATAAAACAAAATAATAATAAAATACTTGATGAAAGATAAAAACAATTTTTCGTTATAGCGAAATTCGTTCAATTAATTGTAAAACACATTTTACTTTTAATTTAAGCGTTATAATTTCATATTATTAATTATGTTACATTGCACATATTTAAAAAAAATGTTACATTGAATTTATGAGAAAGAATATAGTTAAGTTAACTATAATATAATAATTAGATGAAGTTGAAAATTACAAAAGCGATAGTTTTAACATTAATTTTAGTTGTTACTAAATCATATTTACATAATAATTTAAAATAATTGCTATAGTAAACTATTTAAATAAACAAGTACAACAATGTTTTACAATTTATTTTATTTTCAGTAAAACGAAATAAAAATTTCGTGTTATGTTTACAAACAAAAAAAATTACCCGGCGCAAAATTATAATAAGAAACCAAACGAGAGAAATAAAAGAAACAATAAATGACACGACCTACCTCAATTGAATTTTACCAATAACCAATAATATAATAAATTTAAAAAAATACACATCTTCAAAAATAAATTCAACTGATTCCCTGTTCTTTTCAGAAAAGACCAACGTTCATAGAATAACAGGACTTGAAACACAGAAAAAGACAATGCAATATAATAAATTGAAAACCAAATTCATTTACAAAAAACCGGTTACAAAAACGTAAATATAATAACGTTTTAAAATTTATATAGAAATTCAGTGTTTATCATTGCAAGGAAGAAGTCAAGCATATTCTCGAGAAAGAAACAAAAATTACAATTCAATAATTCATTAAAATTGAGAAATAAAAAATCAATAATTATAAATTAAAAAATTCTTCAATTCAAATACAATTTCTGTTATTTTCCTACAATCAGAAAAGACCTACGTCAATAGAAAATCTTAGAAACAGAAACAGATGGAAACTGATATAATAAATTATAATAAATACCATATCTACGTGACGTCAATACAAATTCTACTGATTGCCTGATACACAACAACAAAACAACTATTAGAAAAATTTGCATTGAATTGAATAAAATTATTAGTTTTTAATAAATTTAACATAAAATCAATATATTTTTTTTTTTCAAATATTGTTGTTTTAGTTTAAAATCCTGTCCATCGATCGTATAATAAAATTCTTTAACTAAACTTTATTTATTTATTTCAGTATAACTAGTGACCAATCAACACAAGTCTACCGTAATCATACAGTTCACATGTACTCACAATCATTGGTAATATTTGATGTATTCACTATGTTAATTAAATTCATATTTATAATAATTAAATCAATGTTTAGAGTAATATTTAAAAAGGCTTTAAAAGACATTAGTAAAGACATTATTTTGGTAGGTTATATAATTTAATAATAATGAGTTTTACTAGAAAATTAATTAATTATAATTATTCATTGTAAAACAATAATAGATTACGGGAACTGGTCATGGTATTGGCAGAGAATTAGCAATAGAATATGTATCACATGGATGTAAAGTGATATGTGTTGATATAAATGGTAAAACTAATGATGAGACCGTACAAATGGCAAATGAATCTGGAATTGGTGGTACGGCCTATGGGTTTCAGTAAGTTATTAATGAATTTATTATATCAAATTTGATGCACTCAAAATATGTTTATTTGAAACATTATTTTTTCTTTCGTTTTTCTTCATTCTGCAGATGTGATATTGGAAATAGATCGGCTATAAAAGAATTATCGGCAAAAATTTTACAACAAATTGGTCATGTTACTGTAATTGTTAATAATGCTGGTATTATGCCATCACATCCATTATCAAAACATACAGATGATGAAATACGTGACGTGTTTAACGTTAATGTACTATCACATTTTTGGATTTTAGAATCATTTAAGATCCACATGGAAAAAGAACATAGGGGTCATATCATTGCAATATCATCGGTGGCTGGATTTTGTGGTTTATCAAATTTAATACCATATTGTTCATCGAAATTTGCCGTTAGAGGTTTAATGGAGGCATTACACGAAGAAATACGTGATGGACCATTCAAATCATTTGTATGTATTATTATTATAAATATTGAATATTGGTATATGATATATCTCTATTTGGGCTATTATGGTACGACTGTGTGTTTGTTTGACAAAGGAGCATAGACTGGAAATGAATTAATAATCTACACGCTTTACAATAACTAACGCCACATTACGAATGTTATTGATGGAACTAAACTGCGTTAAATAGAAATATGTTAATGGCATAGAAAGTGTCTGTTCATTTACAGCTGGCACTAGCTGTGTTTTCTCAAGTAAAAAAAAAACAGGTTACATTGTAGTTTATTCATTGGCACAAGCTTATATTCTTCATTTACGCAAGTAAAATCTAAAAAATATGGCACATTATATAAGTGATTTTTGCTATGTATATTACTTATTCCGATTTAGAAAAAAGTGAAGTGAGACTCATAGATTACTTTTGCGATTTGGCGAATCGGTTCCATTGGACAACAGTCTGTAGAGATTTAAACATCCTCATTTGAATAATAATTTAATGCAAAAGTGACCGTCAAATTATCTAAAAGTAAACGACAACGCTTGGTCAACACTTGTATCTACATATAGCTCATCCAAATATTTTACGAACTTGTTGTTGTTGAATCAAAAAACACCAGCCATTCTTTCATTACGGATTTCAAAAAAGTTGGAAAATGTGCGATAATCTTCCGCCGGCAAATTCACTGATTAATTTACTAGGAATAAATAACTATACTGCGTATAATTAATTTATAATAATAATTATATAAATAATTGTAAAATTTTCAAATTTAGATTAAAACAACATTAGTATATCCATATATGGTTGACACCGGCCTATGTAAGAAACCAAGAATGCGTTTTCCAAAATTATTAGGTTTTATAACACCAAAGATGGCAGCTTTATCAATAATTGATGCACATCGTAGAGATATTAAAGAAATTTCGTTACCAAAACCATTGCTTTATGTTAATAATATTTTCAGGTATGGTTTTATATTGTAATTTGAATAGTTGTAGTAAAACATTAATTTTAATTTAATTTACATCACAGTTTTGGCTTATGATGTGATCGTTACTGATATTTAATTTTCCGTATTTTTTCTTTTTATTTTATAGATGTTTACCATCAAAATGTGGTGAAATATTTAAAGATTTTATGGATAGTGGTGTTGAATCAGATTTACAATAATTATATATTATGTTTTTTTTTAATTTTCAAATGCCTGTGGCATTGAGTGGCGGTCGCAGAATAATATTGTATATAAATCCTCTTTTTTTATTAATTATAAATTTTTTATTGATTTTGTTTTTATATTTCCGTGGCGCCGCACAAAATCGCAAATATTTTATATAATTATTTTAAATTTAGTGTAAATAAATAATATTGTAAATGCTTGTTATCATAATTATAATTTATAAATAAAATAATAATAATTATTTAAATATTTAATGGTTTTATTATAATAATATTAAAAATAGCAGATAGACTAAATATTTGGGAATTGAAGTATATGCACCGTGACTGTTCAGACAATATCTCGGCACGTAAACAAGTACAACAATGTTTTACAAATTATTTTATTTTCAGTAAAAACGAAATCAAAATTTCGTGTTTTATTTACAGGCAAAAAAAATGAAACGGCGCAAAATTATAATAAGAAACCAAACGAGAGAAATAAAAGAAACAATAAATGACACGACCTACCTCAATTGAATTTTACCAATAACCAATAATATAATAAATTTAAAAAAATACACATCTTCAAAAATAAATTCAACTGATTCCCTGTTCTTTTCAGAAAAGACCAACGTTCATAGAATAAGAGGACTTGAAACACAGAAAAAGACAATGCAATATAATAAATTGAAAACCAAATTCATTTACAAAAAACCGGTTACAAAAACGTAAATATAATAACGTTTTAAAATCTATATAGAAATTCAATGTTTATCATTGCAAGGAAGAAGTCAAACATGTTCTCGAGAAAGAAACAAAAATTACAATTCAATAATTTATTAAATTAAAATTGAGAAATAAAAAATCAATAATTATATTTATACATTTTATAGGTAATGTGATGGTTGTTGTTATATTCAATATATTCAAACTTATGTAATTGTAACAGGTAATCTCCAGAATTTATATTTGAAGCCATATGTTGTTCTTAAATTTATAATTATTGCATTCTTATTTCTTAATTTTATTAAAAAATAAATTATTGAGTCGCAATTTTATTTTCCTTTGCAATGACAGACATTGAATTTGCATATTTTTTTTTAAATGTTATAATCTATAATAAAATAATGATTCTAAAACGAGAAATGTCTGGAAAATGACGAATTTAATTTTATTTACTTACAATTAACCATAATATAATAATTAGATACAATTATAATCTAATAAACTTGAAATTTTTAAAAGCGATAGTTTCTGCATTCATTTTAGTTGTTCAGTAAATCATATTTACAAAATAATTTGAAAAATTGTAATTTTATATTTATTTAAATAAACAAGTACAACAATGTTTTACAAATTATTATATTCTCAGTAAAACGAAATAAAAATTTCTTGTTATGTTTACAAACAAAAAAAAATTAACCGGCGCAAAATTATAATAAGAAACCAAACGAGAGAAATAAAAGAAACAATAAATGACACGACCTACCTCAATTGAATTTTACCAATAACCAATAATATAATAAATTTAAAAAAATACACATCTTCAAAAATAAATTCAACTGATTCCCTGTTTTTTTCAGAAAAGACCTACGTTCATAGAATAAGAGGACTTGAAACTCAGAAAAAGACAATGCAATATAATAAATTGAAAAGAAAATTCATTTACAAAAAAACCGGTTACAAAAACGTAAACATAATAACGTTTTAAAATATAAATACAAATTCAATGTTTATCATTGCAAGGAAGAAGTCAAATATATTCTCGAGAAAGAAACATAAATTAGAACTCATAATTTAATAACAATCGTACGGTTACAAATACATATTAAACTGATTGCCTATTATATTGAATATTGTAAATAAAGTATATAATTAGTGAAAGACAAATTTAATTTAGAACAGATATAAATTGTACAATATTAAAGAATTGGATTTAATTTACACAACAATATTTGTTCAGAAAATAATGCCTGTGTTGCTATTGTAGTGATTTCAAATGAAATGGTTTTTGGTTTTGCGTTTATTTTTTAGTAATTAAAAGAATTGGTTATGGAAGTGAAAAAGTAATTCTCGCAAAACCCATATATACGTATGGTTTTGAATAATGATAAAGATTCCTCACTTTTGTCGTGCATTGAATTTATCTCTAAATAGAGGTATAATTGTTGTACTATATTTCTATGCTGCTTTTAGCGATATGGATTTTGTTTTGTCAAAAGCGGTTATGGATTCAGTCCGAAATTCATACAATTTTTAGATCACTTCCTAAAATTAATATATTTCACAAAATAATCGATGAAATGACACTGTTTGCGAGTAGTCGTTTGTAAAGATTTCATTTATACTCCACATAAATTCTTTTAATTAATAATTTATTATATAATATATATAAAAAAAAGATAAAATGTTAAATAAATATATGCATTTCCTATTTTTTGGACAACATTTTCTTATCCTATAATTCTTTCTTTTTTTTATCATTTTTTATCCAACTAAAACAGCAACAATCTCGTTGATTATTATTATTATTATTTGGGTTTTTTGGTTGACGCCGATGCTGTTGTCGTTGTCGATGTTGTAATTGAATACTTTCATTTATTGAATTATCTTCATAATTGATGTCATTATAATTATGATAAGTACTGCTGATAGAACTTAAATTATCATCTTCACTATTTGAAAAATATATTGAATTTATCGTATCATTTTGTTGATGATGCTGTTGTTGATAACCATTTAAATATGATATAATTAAATTTGTAGCACTTTCTTCACGAAAGGCATTTGATTTAGGGCTGTTGTTGTTGTTGTTGTTGTTATGTTTGTAATTATTTCGTAATATTATATCTTTTGTCATTTCGATTGCTTTAATTTCATCTTTGGTGAGACTTTTGTTGTTGTATATATAGAAAATGGTTTTTTTTAATTATGTAGTCGAAAAACACACAAAATATAAATGTATTTAACATTTATAGGTACCTAATTTTTTCTCCTTTTATAGATGATCTATTTGATGTTAGATTTTTATTTTTTTCAATAATATTATTATCACATCCCACGACCGCCGACTTATTTGTGTTTTCACCCCAAGCACTGCAAAAATTATTTATTTCAAATTATTTTATTTTAAATACCATTAACGTGATCATGATGATGGATATACCAGACCATACATCTGCCACACAATACATACTCAGAAGCCTGTTGTTCCATTGTGGTTACAGTATAATCGTTCTCTAAACCGTGGCTTATATCTGGTGACGTAAAAAAGGCTACCATAATAAGATCTCAGAAATATCAGTATCGTGTCTATTATTTGGCTATCGTATATCTGGCATATAAAATGCTACAGAAGTTGGTAGCGAAGCGTTTTTATGTGGTATGTGAGATGTTGCTTAAGACCATACAAAAACCATATCAATATAATAATTTGTTTACCATTTTTTTGGTGTAGATTTACGAACACCACCAATTGGCCGTCGATCACCACTGGCGGCGGCCGCATATTGTACAGCCAATATATTTTTATCATGTTGTCTTTTTAATTTTTCATTAATTAATATTTGTTCAGAATTGCCTGAAAATTCAGATAATTTATCTATAGAATAAAATAAATTTGGATTTTTATGATTTAATGTAGAAAAATCAATATTTAATTCACCTAATGATGGTGACAATAATGGCATTGCACAATTTTGTTTTCTGACATCATCATATGCGGATGCATCAGTAGATTTTGTTATGTTGTTATCATCATCAATATCACTTAGATTATCAATAAATAAATCTGTCGCTACCATTAATTCATCATCATCACAATTTTTCAACTCATTATTATTATTTTTCTTATTATTATTATTATTACTATTATAATTATTAAATTGTATCAATAATTCTGTTTCAGGATTATTTAATTTTATTGATTTAGGTTTAGATTCATCTAAAATAATATTCTTGACATATTTATTTGGATTATTATTGTTGGATGCAGTGACACCACCACCACCACCACCACCACCTTTTCTTTTAAATATATTTTTAATATTTCTTCGATTTTGTTCAACATTTTGTTTTTCTCCATAAGCAGCATCGTCGTCCTGAACATTTTCAGATGTTTTATCATCAATATTTATGCAATTTACACTATTTGTTAATGTATCGATCATTATTTTTTGTAAATTATCACGAATTAAATATTCGGAATTAATTTTTTCAATTGTATTCATTATTATTATAAAAATCGTTTTCGCACGTTTTTTAGTTAAATTAAATATTTAATGAATTAAAATATGAATGTAGAAAAATTATAAATAAAAAAGGAAAAACAATGGCACACTAATTAATACTAAAAATAAAAACGAAATTGTGTTTACTTCAATGAAAATTTTATATAATTATTTTAAAAATTGATAAATTTTATAAATTTTTTTATATGTGAAAACTATTTTTTTCGACTTTTTTAAATTGTTTTTTCTAGCTGTAATGATAATAAGAAATAAATATAATTTTTGATTAATGTAACATAAAAACATAAATTGCGGTTACTATATTATTGTAAATATCTGCGTTATCAGATGGATACAATTAATTTATTTCAACCTTTTTTAGGACAGCAGATACGTAAGTTCGCGTCTCACATAAAAAAGCGGACATAGATACCCAATATATTGTACCTAAAATTAAGATTTTTATAAAAGTAGCTAAGAACTTTGGCGGTATATGGCATTGCAGTAATTTGTGTTCATAAAGTGGAAAGGAAATAGATTAGAGCTATAACAGTCAGAGACGTATGACAATTCAATGTGTATTTTTATTGTAACGATATCAAAAATCAGGCTTAAAATAAATATAAACAGGTTTTGAATTCTGACAGAAATGTTTACGCAAGAAGTGATTGCTGTTTAAGGAAACATTACAAAAACATCGGTTTATATAAAAATTGTCTAAGTCAGTTTTTTGTCTATCTAACTATATCGATATTTGTAGCAGAGACATGAACCACCTAAGGCACAGCGATCAAGAAATTTCTCCGTAAAAAGAAGTTCTTAAATTCTCACAAATTTATGGTTGTAGCACGTTTGCGTCTTCCCTCTCATAAATCGTATTCCCAATACCATATATTATATTATACATTTCCTTCAGATTTTTTTAAAATCAATTCCCAAGACAATTCGCATTATACATTATGTATTAATTAAAAAGCGATAATATGGAAGTGGTACACAAATATATTATAATTATATTACGTCCACAACGATATAGAGATAGTGATTATAATAATAACTAGTAACTTGGATGTGGATGTATTGTATATTCCATATTCCATATTATTATAGAAATTTTCAATATAAATAAATAAAATAATTACTCACCCGCCTACATATACTCAAACATAAACATTACGTTATATTTAATTTCAGAGCAGAATCATACCGACGTATAACAGATGAATATATGATTATCCTTTTGGCTGCTGTGTGTTTTGTGAAATTAGAATATGTTTATCAATCACACATATTTTGCTGTTGATTTACTTTCACATACACTACACACTCTGTAAACTAAGTTCTTTGTAAACAGCACATTTAATTACATACATTATTATTATTATTATTATTATTATTATTATTATTATTATTATTTTTATTATTATTAATTATTATTATTATTTATTATCACTTTAAATTTGTTACAGACTACCCAAAACATTATTCGCACAGCACATGCATATTTATTAAAAAATAGCTTCTATTATAATAACATTACTTATCTTATTATAAATTTATTTATATCACATTACACAAATATATCGGACAAATTTAAATATACTAATATACAATAAATTAATTTTAATAAAATAATCATATTATCAATGATTTTCTTAATCACACACACACACACACAAATACTATGGAGATTAAAAATATTTGTTGCGAACATTTTATTTAGTTAAAAAAAAAACTTTAATGAATCTTATATCTTTCTAAATCTATTTTTTATTAATACACTCTATTATTAACACGACACACACACGCACTAACACTAAATTAAATATTATAATATATCTAATCTAAAACAATTAAATATAATATAAAAATTTATGTAATATGTAATTTCTTTCCTATTTTTCACACAAATCATATGACAACACCTCGATGCTATGCATACCAAATATTTATACAACTACAAAAATGGAAACGGAATTAATCTACTAAAATGTCTCTGTTACTTTTATTTTATTTGTGTACAGCCGTATATTCTGTCGGTAAATCTGTAAAAACTCAAACCTCTCTATGGCATTTGTGGGATGGTTGTGTTGTGCACTGTTGCGCACACATCAAAAATCATCATTCGATTTAATTATGTTTTTTTTCTATGAATATTAATATGTATTGCGTTGATAGAAAAAGCAGAAGAACCCTATAAATTTTGCAATATGTGTGTCGTTTCATTAGGTTATTTTATTGTTGGTGATGTTGCGGTCATGCGGTGCAGTCATCGAGAGTTTGCGTGCTAAAAAAATATGCATATCTTTTTCTTCTTTTCCATATTATTTTAAAAATGCGTGCGTTGCGAAAGCGTGGTCTGTTCATTCTTCTTTCTCTTCAACATTTTTCATTTATTTTTAATAAAATTAAATTATAAAAATAAATAAATAAAACAATTATTGATATTAAAAAAAAATAATTAAATTTTATAAATATAATGATAACAAATATATTATAATATAAGAAATAAAAGCTTTACATAATTATATTATTAATTATTTGATTTTGATTTTTACATGAGATTGAAAGAAAATTTTGTTGTTGTTTTAAATTTTTGTTTTTTTCATTTGTTTTTTTTTCTACTGTTTGCTATGATTTTATTTGGTGTTTTTTTTCCCCCTTAGTTGTGCGTGTGTGAATTTAATAATAGAATAATTTGTGCGTATTATTTAGTATTTGTTTTTTATTTAATGAAATTAACAATAAAAATAATAAGTTTTTTGATTAAATATTACAACAACAATTATATTTGTATGGGGACAACAAAAAAAAAAAAAAATGGTTAGAAAATGGTGAGCAAGATTTTTTTTATTATATTATATTGTTTTATTTTATTTAATTAAATATATTAAAAATTACAACAATTAAAGTGATGCCCCAATTTATTATATATTGTACATAGTTAGAATTTATGATATAAGTTATTTACATACCTCTCTGTAGATTATAGTTATTTGTATGTTCTGAATTTCATTTGCATTTTTTCTTATGAGATTATATGATTACTTTAACTTCAATTGTACGTGAAACCGTTTATACTGTTTGGTTTGGAAATCCAGTCAGAGTACTCCTGCAATTGGAGGTGTTCAATAATAATTTGATTATACTGATTTATTTTCCAATAATAATTCTCACTGGTTTACATGCTTTTGGCCTTTTGCTGTGGTTGTATTCTGAAAATGGAAAAAATCTCGCAATTAATCTTTATTAGATTGTTGTTATTCACATTGTTTTTCAATAAATTTATTTGATACGTATTGCGCTAAATCATTGTACGCATACACACCGTTCTGTGCGCGGGTTGTCTTTGTTGGAATATCATCAAATCAAAGGGGCATTGGTATTATCGGTTCAGAATGTACTGCGAGATTTTTCCTAATAATTTTAACTAACATTTGTTACTATATTTATATGGGTAAGAGTCTTTAATCATCGTATCAGTTTGGTTTTCGACATAATCATAGATTTATATATTATACTGATGCAACTCTTTTTATTACTAATAATATATTTGATCTTTGCTGTATAAACGAGAATTTGATGATTCATGTTAATACTGCTGGATTTCTCATATTGGTCATATGTTTATTCCATGGATCGCATATGTTATATATATTATGAAATTAATTATTAATTAATATTAAATGTCCTGTTTCCATTGTACCATGTGGTATGTGGTGCATGGTGTGCCACAAGGCCATAAATAATTTAATTATTATATTGTCATTTTATAAATCATTAGCCATCATTCTTTTCTTTTCACCTATGTCATGCTCTATATTAATGCAATATTATCGACAACGTTGTCATGCTGCTGAAAAATCATTATGTTTTTATGGTGTTGTTAATCGTGATTTAAAAATTAGTAACAAATTAAAATTAAATGAATCCAGGAGGGGGGAGGGGGGGAGTCCAATGAAGTAATATACAAAAGTAAGAATTTGGTAATTGAGGTTTTATCGCATATCTATTCTGTTTAATTATATTGTATATCCATTCCATAAATGTATGACCGGAGATAAAAATCTTGTTATGCGGTTGATGGGATGCGATCATATTTCATTGATTTACTGTCTGTTCTGTAGCACTTTTCGTTGGTTCTGAAAATTTCATTATTCATTGTGATCGTAGATTTTATTCTTATGGTCAGATCTTCATTTTTTTTTTTGCTGCATTTTTTGTATTGAAATTTTGTTATAATTCACAAATTACATTCTACTGGAATATATATATTATTTTTTATTCACGGTGTTGCATCTTGTGGATAATGCTTTACCTAAATTGGTTTTACCAATATTGATCTTATTAATTAAAGACGACATGTGGTTATATTTAGTTACAATTATATATAATTTCAACAATGTTCTCTCTGTCCTTTTAAACTTTATCATTATTTCCGGAAAAGCGACTTTTAAAAATTATCATCTTTTTGAATTAGGGGCCACAGTTTTAACGGATTTTCAGTTTTGTATACTGAATTGCATATTATAATCATTTTCGAATCGATTCATAGAAGAGATTTTTAAAATCGATTCACACGTTCAAAGCATATGAGCTATTTTCCATTTGATGTCATTTTGACGCATATTTTTTTTAATTTTCTCTGCCATCGATTGGAAAACCGGTCATTGCTTTTGATCGTGTCAATCGATTTTAAAAATCTCGTCTAGTAAAAATTGGAAATTGAAAATAATTTGACATTCTGTATACAAAACTGGAAAACTATAGTCCGTAATTAAAAAAGATGATAATTCATAAAAGTCGATTTTCCAGTAAATTTAATTCGGTGAACGAACACCCAAATGTTTTGTCATAATTCAGTCTATAATTTCAACCTGGTTATAAGAAAAATATAGCGATATTGAAAACTGAATGCTACTACATCTCAGCCTTTGCCACTGATTTGTGCGTTATATAAAAAGTAAAATAATCTATTTATTATTAAATTTTTTTTAATAATTATTTATTTATTTTACACAAATATTTATTACTTATAAAATCTGTAGACAAATAATCTTAATAATTATATTTTTAGTTGAATATTAATATTAAAATATGATTTGGCATAAAACTTTTAATTATTATAATGCAATATTTTTAAAATATTTTAAATTTTAATTCTGTACTTATATTTACGAACGCGTAACCGTATATGCGTTGAATCATTTATTTAAAACGTATATGGTGTCTTTTTGTTGTATACTATTACATAAATGGATCATCACACTTCAAAACAATAATGTTTTGCTTCGGTTTACCGCGCAGAAAGATATAGATGTTTTCAAAATACTGCTATTTTTATTTGGGTGATTAGCCCATAGTGATGTGTGTGTGTCCAGACATTGTTAATTCTGAAGAATAGCGTCCAACACCATATTTTCAAAGATATCCGTTTTTATTTTTATTCCATCAACGAACAAATGGTCACCCAGCATAGAAAAATTTCAGTATTAAAATAAATACCGAAAAATTTCCTATGAAAAATAGCGGAGTTGAACCCGCTATATTGCATGATTAATAACATATAATATATTTCGGCGTTATGCAACTGCGATACTGAGTGTTTTTTTGTTAGTTACCAAGCCAATAATTTGATGGTGGCAAACCATTTCTAGAATTTCCATATAACATTGAATTATGATGAAGTTGATGTGTATGATGTTGTGATGCTGTGGCTGATGATGTCGCCGGCGATAATTGTTGTTGTTGTTGTTGTTGGTGTTGTTGTTGTTGATGTTGTTGTTGTTGTTGATGTTGTTGTTGATGAACAAATTGATATTCCGGTGCATTTTGATGAATTTGATGATTACTATTAAAATATTGTGTTGGTAAATTATCTGGAAATAATGTTATTTGATGTGTTAAATCTCTAACTGAATTCCAATGAAAATGATGTTCTATTTGGGCGGCAGCTGATGAGGATGATGATGACGATGGCATTATATTTAAATTATTCATAATAGCCGATGATGATGATGCTGATGATGCAGATGATGATTGGGTTGGCATTGATGATGCTGGTGGTGTAATAGTAGATATATTATGTGTAATATTATTATTTGTTACTGTTGTTGTTGCTGCTGCTACTGCTACTGGTGTTGATGCAGCCGACCCTGTTGATTGCATATCATTTTGTTGTGATTGTATCATAATTGTACCAACATCATTATCCGAACTATTACTATTAATAGAATTTGGTCCATTATCTATTAACAAATTATTTGTTGAATTATTATTTAATGAATAATGATGTGATGATGATGATGATGATGTTGCAATACCACCACCACCACCACCACCACCACCACCACCTCCACCAACGCCGGTTAATAATGATTGTGGCGATTGTTGTGGTGATATTTCAATTTGTTCGATATTATTGCTATTATTATTGTTATCATTATCGTTATTATTATTATTATTATTATTATTATTATTATTATTATTATTATTATTACTACTACTACTACTACTAGTATTATTATTTAATAAATGATGATGATGTAAATGATGATGTTGTTGTTGCTGTTGTTGTTGTTGTTGATGATGAGATTGTGGTAGAACTGGTCCATGATGATGATGATGATGGAAACTATTATTATCTGTTGAAATTAAAGTTGTGGGTACAACATGATGATATGATGGTACAGCAGATGTTGAATTCAATATTGATATATTTGAATGATGATTATTTGGATAACTTGGTGTTGGATTATGTATCGGATGATGATGATGGTGATGATGAAGTTGTGATTGTGATGTTGATGCATAGGGACCCGTAAAATGTCCTTGATGTATATGAGCACTTTGGTAATAATCATGTACTAAAAAGAAAAATGAATAAATATTTAATTGTTTTTCTTATTTTTTTTTTGTTTTTATTGAAATAGGAGACAAATTATTCAAAAGCATTATAATTTTTAAACTAATTCATAACATTTTGAAGGTATTTCCTCAATACCTATACGTACGCGTATATATTATTTATGTTAATCTAAATATATACGGCAGCCAAAAATACAATTATATGCTAATCATAAAAAAAAAACAAAAAATAATAATAAAATAAAAGAAAAAAAAAAAAAAAAAAAACCGAGACATTAATAGCCACCATTCAATGGCAAGGAAAAAAAAGATGATTAATGAAATATACTTTAACTTTATATGTACGCTATTGTATTCACTGTATATTTAGAATTACAAAAACTAAATCTATCTAAAAATCATACAAATAACAACGCGCATATATAATCTATGTATTCACCATCATCAACTGCGGCAGCCATAGATATAATAAAATCAAGTATATAAAATTAAAATTAGTGTATTAATGAAAATAGTAATAAATAAATATATTTATAACGTTAACATGCCTATGATTAACCATAAAAAAAATATACTATTTTGCGATGCTCGCCCCGAATAATTATCAATATTAACAATAGCAAAAATTGATATTGTGATCCTCATCTCAAAACATAATATTCTACAAAAAAAAAAAAAAGGATCCCTAAAGTTTTTGGACAATTAATTCGATTTATCCAATGTACATTCGTTAAGGAACGGTTTTTTATTATTGCAATGCAACTAATAATGGAATACGTCGTCCATTAGTAAACATTCAAAGTTAAATTTAACATGGATTGTGTGATTTTGGTTTTTAAGAATTTTTATATGAAATAAAATTAATTTCTGCAACATCATGGCCAATAAATTCTTCCAGATCTTCTATGTTAGAAATGAAATATCTGTGTTTAATTATTTATAGTCTATTCTAGGCCAATGATTGACATATTAAATAGGAGTTATATTTTGTATGGAAAATATTAATTAAGCCAAACAGTGTTTAGGATTGAATGTAATTAAATTAAATTGCTGCCTTTGATTGGTTTTTAACGTTAACAATTAAATTCTAAATAATAATAATAATAGGCATATTGACGTTGCTATATGCGCGGTTACAAAATATATTTTGTCAAAAAAGATATCTTGATTTGATATCATTAATCATTTTTTCACCTTAACAACATAGTGGCTCTTATGTTATTATGCGCATATATAGATTTTGAGCTTTTATTATTATTATTATTATTATTATTATTATTATATTTTATTCATAATGTTTCAGATTATTATTTTTATTATATTAATTAGAGTATAAAAACAATAATAATCACATTCATATAATGAATGTCATACAAAAAAAATTAGTGGTTTAGTTAATAATAAAATTAATAATAATAATAATATTATAGTAATAAAGAACAACATTTAGATAAAATTATGGTTATTTATTTGGATAGTAAGGAGTCGCGTGTTATTAACTAACACCCTAACACGTAACTTTATTATTTATAAAGCTAGAGGGTATAATATTAATTTAATTATTAAACGTAAATTAACATTGTATTGATTTTATTAATAGTGCAAATCATCATCACTTTGTGGTATTCAATATTAAATTTCATTTAACAATGTAATGTCAACGCCATTAAAAAATAATAAAAATAATAATAAAATATTAAAAATAGGCAGCTTGTTATGCGGGTGACAGATGGTGAATTTGATTGAAAAATGTTTAAAAACGACATTTTCTTATATTATAAACGCGCGCGCCCAGTTTCGCAAAAGATTAAATGTTGGAATTGTGCCGGAAAATTTTTTATCCTCTTTTTCATTTTCTAAATTGTGATGTGCCCCACATCATAATGTGAAAACTAAAAAATGGAGTGGCAGTTTTCGGAAGATTTAATGTCATTGATTAATCACATTATGACATAGTCCATCAGGTATTGATGCGTTGGTATTGTAAGTGCTCTGCTGTAGTAGAAAATAATCTATGTATTATTATACTGACGGTATTATTGCGAAAGCTTCAATTCTATAATTCTATAATTCAACCACATTTTGCCATTAGAAAGAAGGGTATCGACAGCCGTTACTCTTCGTCTTAGACTAGAGCAACTTTTTTTTTCTTTCTAATTACATGGTTAACAGGTGAGGAACCCACGTTTAACGAAAAAGAACATGCAAAAAAAATGGAGCCGAAGGTTTGGTATTTAATTTTGTCGTTGTTATATGTATTATCTAATTCTATTAAAAATGGTGCTGCTCGTAGATCCATCATTTGGGTCACATTTTATTTATTTTAAATATAAATTGTCGTTGTCGTGTTTATATTTTAAAATTTAGAATTTAAAATATATGACAAAGATTCATTTTTTATAATAGTCAATGTTCGTCAATGTTTCGCTTATTTATTGCAGTTTGAACATTATTGTATGTTCATAATTGATAAGGTTTAGCGGCGGCATCACGACATATTCTCTGTGCTTAGTCGTCCTTGGTCTGAACCATTAACATTGCCTATATATAGTTATACAAAAACACTCGGTAGCGCAGATGCATATAGCGCCGAAATATATATATTATATATATATTAATCATGAAATATAGAGAGTTCAAATCCACTATTTTTTCATAGGAAATTTTTCGGTATTTATTTTAATACTAAAATTTTTCTGCTGGGTGACCATTTGTTCGTTGATGGAATAAAACGAAAAACCGATATCTTTGAAAATATGGTGTGTTGGACGCTATTCAAAGATTAACAATGTCTGCACACACACACACACACATCACTATGGGCTAATCACCCATATAAAAATAGTAGTATTTTGAAAACATCTATCTTTCGTTAATTACAGTACAGTACAGTACACAATTGGTAAATTGTTATATATACTTCCATGCGGAGTAGTAATTTACCAAATTGGTTGTAATAAAAGGTTTGTATTAGATGACATAAAAGCTCCACTAGGAGCAAAATATGACTTCAAAAAAAAAAAAAAAAAAGTTATACAAAACGTAGAATTGATTACACTCTATTACCATAAATATAAATTTCAATTTATAACATTTTCATGAATTTTTCAAATATTATAATTTACTTACATTGTGCCGGTTGTGTTGGTGAATAACCGGATGTGAGCGATGACGAAGGTTCACAAACACCACCAGCACCACCACCAACACCACCTAATGGTTGTGACATTTGCATTGTATAATTTAACAGTGGCACTGATGATGCTGCAGCATAACGTGCAGCATTTCCTGCTGTTGTATGTGAATTTGTCATCGATACATTTCCATTATGATGATAGCCTGTATTTGGTGCTGTATTCATTGTTTTACGTAATCGTGCACGTCGATTACTGAACCACACTTGAATTCTTGCCTCCGTTAATTTTGTACTGTCCGATAATCGTTCACGTAAATATACATCGGGATATTGGGAGTCTTCAAACGCCGATTCTAATATGTCCAATTGTGCGGCCGAAAAGGTTGTGCGTGACCGTCGTTGTTTACGTTTTAACGGAATACCTGGTTCACTGTTACAATCGGATCCATCGGATGCATTTTTTATTGAGTTAACTATATATATTTAAATAAAACAAATATAAATAATATTAGTATTTAGTTCAAATGGTATTTCCAAATTTGTTTAATATAATATTAATAATGATAATAATAATAATAATAAATATTTATGAAATTTCTAAAAATAAAATAGTGACAATTAGTTATTTTATCAGATTAATTACATACTATTTTTTTTTAATATTGTATTACAATGTATATGCGACTATAAACTAAATAATGTGTTATGATATGATATCACATTGAATGTATTATAAAAATATACGTACAAATAGCAGAAATATGTATATGAATTTATGTTAGGTTATATAATTATGCTGACACTGATGAATATTTTTCGTTTCTAGTGGTAATTAGTTAACTAAATTAGATGAACTCCCTTAGTCATTATTTCAATAGTAGTGTATACACAACGTTTTCAATATAATAATATTATATATTTCTATAAATTATATGATTTTTTATTCTGTTCGTATACGAATATTATATAAAGTGTAAAAATGTTTCTTAATATGATCATGATCGTTTTTTTTTTCATTATTTCAAGAGGTTCATAAAATTATCATTAATAATCATTATATGAATTTTAAAAATTTAATATTCTATGTAATGTGTAATATGTGTGTGTATGGAGCGAGCAAATAAAAAAATAAAAATGAATTGGTTATAAAATTTTTTCTATAATTTAATATAAAATTTTAATAAATTATAAAGGCAGATAGATAAAAGTTAATGTTTGTAATGTAGTGTGTAGTAAAGCAATCGATTATTCATATAATGTAAACAAGAGGGTAGAATGATAAGTATACCCGGTTCAGCCGTGTCACGTTGTGATCGAACAAATCTGTTTGTAACATAATTTTCATTTATTGTAACAATTTTATACACTTTACATTATGCTTTCGCAAATGATGAAAACATATAATAGTCATTGCATTATCAAATTTAACATAATATTTATATAGTTAATGTTTTGTACATATGATTCGAATTCAAGTTGATCTTAATAAAATCAAATTATTTCAATCGTTAATTATTGATAGATAAAAGGATACAACTGTATTTTACTGCAGTACACATGCTATATGATGCAATACCGTACGTAAAGGCAAAACAAAGTTCCTTAATCACATTCAATAACATCACTGTGGAACCACTCATATTTTGTTAACACTTCTGTTTTGTCTGTCAAAAGTTCATGAACAATGCATAGAATGCGAGAGAAGATAATAACTTCACAGATTATTTGAAAATTAAACGTATATTGTGTTTTGGTCAAAAAACCTGCTCCACACAATGCATCGCTTCAATCCATTATGAGATGCTTTGATATAAAATGTAGACTAAAGGTGTACTACTTTTGTGTTTAAAAAACGTTATACTTACGATATTCAAATCGATTTTCCAATGATTATTCTATTGAATTATTGGTAGCTGTGTATTTGCCGTTTAGTTTAGACGCGAACCGTTCAAATGGTATATACCACATCTTCATCGGACGCGGTTTTGCCACTTTTCAGTGTTTCGTGTGTTCGAACATTTATATTAAAACGTCGTATAATCATGTCTATTTTTATTATTGAATACGCATGATTTTATTAATATTCAATCTAATAATTTATGTCTAATAATTCCATTTCCATTATTTTCTGCCGATGATAATTAATACACGAGTCTGTTCTTTTTCGGTACATGTCAAGGACAAGATCTTTCGATACTATATAAACATCGAATGCTTCAGATGTTCAGGATTTATTCAATGGTTTTATCATCTACTTCTTATGCTTGTGCTAGTTTTGGCTATATTACGTACATATTTAATCATTGTTTTACCTCTCAAAATTTTCAAAATCTCCATCAATGGCAATGGCAACTATTAACGGTCAATATAGACACTGTTCCATTTAATAACCAGTTCTGATCTGTATCACCACAATTGGGAATAACATTATCATATCAACACTTTTTGACGTAACCGATTCATGGACACATAAGAGAGCGTATTCTGATCGCCAAAAAATTGATCCTACGAATTACCAATTTGGCTGCATTGTTTTCTTCAATCACTTAACGGATATATTATTTTTCAGTCTACCCTCGTAAACATAATAAATAATCCTGAATGTGTGTGTGTGTGGTGTGTGTGTATGTTTAGATTTTCTTTAGATTTTTTGGGGTGCATTTTTGAAAATTTATGTGCAAAACTTTTGAAATCTATGTACAGAAAGAAGAAATATATGCGGCTATTAATATATATATATATATAAAAATTATAAATAATAAATATATATATATATATAAGTACCAGACTTTTTATCGTCATCCATGTCATGTCCACGAATTAGTCGAGATATTGCGGGAACAGATGGAGCTGAAGATTGATCACATATACCTTCTTTTATTAAACGATCACGTATTTCCCAAGAAAATATACCTGGATTTTCACGTCTATAATTTTCGATGCGATTTTCAACTTCTGGTGATGCAACACGTGGTTTTGAACCACCAATAACTCCTGGACGTATTGAACCAGTTTCCTGTAACAATATAAATAAAAATTATTATAAAATTATAAATAGCATAAAAAATATAAATAATATATATATAAAATAAATAATATAACTATCGCGAAAATTATGGTTAATAAATTCGGTAACATGGAATTGTTAGTCATACCATCACCGAGGCGCAGCCCGAAACGGTTAGAAAGAAAATTAAAAAAAAATTAAATTGATCCATTATCATAAGTACTACGTGATCTCTCTGAGCTATTCAAAACAAAGAAATTTAGGCAGAACATTTTTCAATTGATTGACAGAAAACTTTTAGTTAAATGTCGCTCCCATAGTAGCAGCAATTCAAAGTATGAAAATATATCTGACTGCAAGCGTTCATCTATTTTATTGATATAGAAAAACAACTATAAATTAATTTACTAATTAATTAAATCGAAATATTATTATAACAATAATAAATTTTCTATACTTTTTCTTTCTTCAAAAAATTAATTTTTATTAAAACTTATTGTTATATAAAAAGCAGATTTTAATAGATTTAAATTTAATTAAAGTTATTTTCTAATAAATAATATATAATATTATAATAATATTAATAATTATTATTATTATTATTATTAAATTATTATTATAATAATAATAATAATAATAATAATAATACATTGTTAAATTAATTGACCAATTTTTATTTTATTAAAAATTAAAATATAATGTAATTATTAAAATTTTTATGGTTAAAAAAATACCGGCTGTTTGCAAAATAAAAATAATAATAATAATAATAATAATAATAATATATACCGAACAACAACAACAACAACGAACAAAACAATAATAAATAATATTATAACAAACAATAAATTATAATAATAATGAGCATATAATTATAATACAATAATTATCAATTAAATTATTTACTTATTTATGATATTCAGATATTTATTAAATGGGGGTTTTTGTTTTGTTATTGTATGTAATAGAATATAATAATAATTTCGAACTGCGTATATAAAATTATTGAGGCGGCGAGATCAAGATTTCGACGTGGAAGAATATAATTGGGAAATTTATTTAATTTGCATATCCTTGATAAGGCTATGTGCGAGCGATGTGTACGTAAAAACTTTATGAAATTGTTTGATTTTCTTTGGCTCATTTATTTTGGTGGTATATAATACCCGCAGCCGTACCCGCGTGTGCAATACATTTTAAATATGCGTATATAAATATAATATATTAGGAATCGCCATATTCCAATATAATATTTTGAAACGAAAGATTTTGAAACACACTGTATTTTCACTATTTTGGGCAGCTCAATCGCCTTTTAGATTCTTCCAACCAAAGTACAATCATAAAAATGAAAATTTTACCTTTTAAAAATATTATTCATATATGAAACACCCAGTTTTAAAACTATACATAACTTTATAATCGGTTAACCGATATTAAAAATTTATGGCTCAAATTAAAGGTGAAGAATTTCTCCATCGACTTTATTTAACGTAATTTTTTCAAAAAAACCTGCCAAAATTATAACCATAAATTCACATTTTATTTACACAATTCTCCAAAATTAGTAACTATTGTGATAACACCCTGTGATAAAATCCAATTAATTTTTAAGAATTGAAATGAAGCACACTTTAGATAGCTATGATTTTCAAACTTAAAAAATTATTGTGACAATTCGGGATCAAAAGTTATAGATTTTTATAAAATGTCACATGTTTTGTAGGGATCGCTATATCCCCTTAAAAGTGAAATTGGGGATAACGAAAAAAACAAAAACTTTGTTCTATACTTTGGTGAGTATTAAAATGTGGCAAAATTTTATTGGATTCGGAGTACGACATCTCAGGTGGTTCTCTTGTAAATTGTGAATTTTTTATTTTACACTTCAAAGGTGTTGTATAGTTATGAAAACCATTGAACGAATAATTGTTGAGCCAAAGATAAGCGCAAGAGCGTGACACGAAACGAGTATATAAGATTATTCACATGAGAATTGTCAATGTTCTATACCCAGCTACCCAGACATATAGCGCCTTCTAATTATCATTTGTTCAGATCGATACAGTATGGTCAGATTACGGTACACTGTTCAGAAATATTAACGTATAAAGTATGCTTAATATGGATAGTTGAATGAATATAACCTAAACGAAACGGACATCATTTTATTGACAAGGTATCACCACAGTGGCATCGATAGATATGAGTAAAATTTGTCTAAAATAGAATAAAGGAACATATTTTGATTTGAAATAACTTGTATACACCAAATTCTTAACAATAAAAACATAGTGCAGGCTCCCCAATACATTGCCGCAATTCATACTTTAAATAAATAAAATATTTCGTAATATTTTAATGTTATATGGAATATTTTACAGACGTTATTTATATTACACTGAATTGCAAAATCTTCTGGAAGAAAATTGTATACCCATTTATTTTTCACATGAAATTCATTTATGTTGATGAGCGCACGGTTTGGATACACTCTATGTGTCAATATATATTGTTTCAGAAAAATGTTTACATAATAATTGAGAAATGAAGTATATAATCATGAAGTTAATTCAATCAAGAAAGTGATAATCACACAAATTATTGAACTTATTAACACATTGGATGAGCAACAATGTTATTGAAACATGTGTAATCAAGAATAATGGCTATAACAACGAAAATCCTTTAATTTAGCAAATACACAGCATGATTAGTTTCACTGTAGGTTCACAAAATGCAACATCTATATAGAAAATAATATGATATTAATTATTGCAGAAGGTTATAATGAAGAACGGTTATGACAACGAAAAATGTGATTCTATTATACCTTAATAATAGCAAAGGCATGAACCTTAAATTATTTTTACTATTGGTATATATTAAATATATATTATTGGTATAATTATATAATTTTTGTGTATTTGCTAAATTCAACTGTGGCCGGATCAGTTTTCATTTGATGGCCATTCTTGATTATTAATATCTTGGTCATAACCTGTACCGAAAATTAACACAAAATTAATCACAAATACTATATTTATTTAAAACTTACTTGATATCTATTAAGTATTTTCGATACACAACCATGACTAACACGTAATTGTCGTGATATAAGACATGGCCGCGTACCAGCCGCTGCTAATTCTACTATTTTCAGTCTAACCTGATTTGGTAATGGTCTACCATTTATAAATATTCCGCCTAATTGATTTACACGGCCTTGACCGGCTGTTATATCCCCTAAAAAAAAAAAAAATAAAAATTGTTATTAAATATAAAATTGTGTTTATTATTATCACACACACAAATAAAATAAATACAGGCCAAAGAGAGTTATATTATTTTTGTAAAAGATTTTATGTGAAGATATAATTGAATATAAAAATCAAATCCAAATTTGGATTTTTTTTTTAATGTTTTGGTTAATAAATTATAATAAGTTGTTGTTGGTGTGTTTATAATCATCATATTTATATTAACAAAATTGATTTTTTAGAGAGAGAGAAGCAAGTAAATAACGTAAACACACTCCACTACACTTGGCGGCGCCAATTTACCATGAAATTCTAAATAAATAATTCTATTCCATTTTCATTTTCTTATATTTTTTTTTTATTTTACAACAGTCCGTAATCGGCATTAGTAAAACTATAATAAAATATGTATAATGTTAGGTAATAATAATAATTTATAATTCATATATTTTAATGTTTAATGTGAGGGTCATCACATCATGTGTGTGTGTAATTATGTATAACATGTTTGTATAACATATATTACATTCATTGAGTACGTAATTTATGAGTGCTGCGTGTTATTTATGTTTTGTGGACGAGCAATCATATAACAAAAAAAAAAAAATACAAAAATTATATAGATTTATTACAACAAAACATAAAATTTACATACTATACGTAGATCAGAAACCCATTTCTTTAATATTTATTGTAGAAATTACTTTGCTATATAAGACACTATAGGGAACCAACTTTTATTATCCGAAACACATAATAAAATATTGTTAATTAAAGAAAAAAAAAAAAAACTAAATAAGATGATTAGCATTTGCACAGGCGACAATCTGTGAATATTGTCCGTCCGAAACATAACATAGAAAAAAGAACATTATGTCAAATGGTGCACAGATAGTAACGATCAGTAAGGGACATAAAACTTATTACAAGAAGAACTGATAAAAAAAATTGAAGGAAGCCATAAAATTTATAAGCACAAAAAAATACCAACGCACAAATAAATTTGCTTATTGTTACCTTTACAACAAGAATATGGGTATAATTGTCTTCCAGCGATACTAAATTACTTCTACCGAAAAAAATTCATTGTGGTCTGGCTGTATTTTCCATCAAAAATTCACAAATTCACTGTCCGACCAATGATCGCAATTAATTTTCAATTTGTTAATGAAATATTAAACAAAAACAAATTCTATCTAAATTTAATAAAAACTAAACGAATTATATAATATTAGAAAATTTGTCGTACGATCAACACATAAGTCCATATTAAATTTTACCTTATATTTTTTAATGACTTTATAAACAAAATGTTTCATCATACTCATGCTCATAATTAATGCAATAAATTTTACAAATTCTTTACTTCTTTCAAGTGTTTAATTTGATGTGAAACTTAAATCAAAAAATACCGCATTCATAATTCACGCAATAGATGTTTGCATTAAAGCAATAAATTTAACTTGTCCGTTTATAGAAAATAAATAAAATAAAAGCAATTTATGTCATACCCGTAAAGTTTCTAAATTATTGAACTACCAAACATGTCACATGTCACATATTGAATACTTAAATACATTAATTTATCGCTATATTCTTGTAGTATACATTTTTAAACTAAATTATATGAGCATAGATTTTCTTATTTCTATTGCAAAAGAATTGTTTTGAATTTTGTGACACCATAAAAATCGATAGCATTTTAGATTATGTGAATTTGTTCACTTGTTATAGTCCGAATCCTTACAGTGTGTAATGTAAGTATTTATTTTTTTTTTATTTTATTATTATTTCTTTGAGTTTCCTGTAGAAAAAAATTATATTAAAAAAAAATAAACCTAACGTGTTTTATATCATATATTTTTCTCTACAATACAATTATTCTATTGTCACAACACATTTTGTGCCTTTACCTTTCATGCTGTGTTGAAAACGACATAATATAATAATACACAAAAGCTAAAATAGCATTCAGTATTCACAATGTAAGAAGAAGAAGTCTTAATTTACATTTATTGATGAACAATTTTACAGAAATTTTTATTGCTTTTGATACAATTTAATTTTTTATTTTATACAAATATATTATATGTTCCTTTAACTTGTTATATAAATGTTTCAGTCACTTATACAATAGAATAAAAATATAACATTTCTATTTCAATTTATTCGACATTTTGTATTCATAAATAAATAACAAAAAATTGGGTTGGATGTTTGCATCGAAAACCCGTCTTTTTCATGTTAATTTGTGTTAATGTTAAAAAATTAAATTAATGTTTTAAATAAACAAAAGATAACTGTGCGCTATAAATTTTAATGGCACTTCAGTTCAGTTCAGCGTAACCTTTGTCTATTTTTCGAGCAATAAATGAATGGGGTTCTAGCCAACACATTTATTTCCTTTGAAGTGATTTTTTTTTTATATCTTTGTATGCACTAAAATTGCTCCGCAGTAACGGAGACGACTGTGGCTGAGCAACGACCGGAATAACATTGGCATTATATATGGTATATAGTGTTGATGGAGTAATGCACATGCTTTCACATGCTGTCAAATAATTCATATACATTTGTCTTTTAGATGCTTGTTTCAAATTTAATTTGAATTACCGTTTGGTATATAGCACAATCGTCTAATCTCAATTCACACACATATCTCACCAATTTTGTTTCCTCAGCAATAATACAATGTGAGATAAAAAAATTTTCGTTTATTTCAAGGTAAACACCCAATGTATTTCTATCACATAACATAACATTGGAATATATAATGTTAATACTGATTTATGGCATTTTAAAAAATTTTTGTATACAGTTTAATTCTAAAAAAAATGTTTTTCTAATTTATTATTATTTAAATAAATTCGGTCTTTCTAAAATAAACTATAATAAACATTTATTTAGTGAAGTCAATTATAATGATTTATATCATGTCAGATTAATAGCAGAAAAAGTGTGCGCTGGATCATATTTCACTAAAAAAATAAAATTTATGTATTATAACAATAACAATTGAAAATGTTTTGCTGATATATTTGTGTCATAAAGGATACAGTACAATTGGTAAACTATTATATCCTCCACACACTATGTCCAATATATCCAAATATAATTATTATAAACGCCTCTCTATAAATAAAACGCATCTTTTATTTTATATTATTGTTGTAATACAAAAATTACCTGTTCAATTTCTTGATTTATTTCATTTCATTCTATTCAAAAAATAGAATAGATAAAATAAATCAGTTAATTTTAAACACCGTCATTTTACAGGAGTGATTAAGTCCTCGACAATCGCGTATTTTGCTTCAAATTTTTAAAATAATTGTGGATATTGGGCGGTTATAGAATGCGAAGTAAGTCCATCATGTCTTTAGATTTTGTGGAAGTAACCGGACCGCAAGAACCAGCGTATAACGAATTCATTTGTAAGCTTCTGATATACGCTGTGACTCAAAACCAATTAATTTAAAAAAAATCGAGTTCAAAAGTTATAGATACTTAAGAAATATTATGTTTTTTACTCCCATGGAGGCGGCTCGTTACACGATAATTAGCAAAACTTCTCTCGAACAAAATCTCAATAGTTTTCAACAATATTGATTTGAAATTCGTTGCTATTATTGCACAGAATATTCATAGAATTTATAGTCAAATTTTTTTTGTACAGCACCACGGATTTTGACAAAAATATCTTTGGATTGTACATTTATTTTGGCAACTAATTCCCGTGTCCGTTGTCCATATTAGCAGAATAAATTTTCTTATGACGATGATGTGAAAAATCGCGGTTTGATTCAGTTTTTTTTACGGATAAACCAGAAGTTCTAGGAACACGGAATGAAGATGTTGCCTGAACGATGGTAAAAATTCATCGATTGTGTATTTTTTTTTTTTCTAATGAACAAGAAAAAAAAAACGGAGATAAAATCCATGAAAAGTCTTACCAATATTCCTAGGAAATATATCGATTTAAGTTGCTGGTTGTTTTAAAAATTATGAAAATAAATTAAAAAGAGTGAGGATTATATGTAGATAAGCGAAATATATAAAATTTGAATCACTGTCTTGGATAATTGATGAAATAAATTATTAATACAATACCGCGCGGATATATATTGGACATATTACCCTGACAATCCAAAGATTTCAATTGATCTAAATAAAATACTATATTATATTAAGTGAAAAATCTATGGACATTCTTTGGACAAATTCCAATATATCTTTTCCATGGCAAATATATGGATTTTTTCCACGGAAATTTTTCTCATTTTTCAAAGTTCGGACAAATTGTTACTAATAGATTAATCACATACAACATAGTTAGTAATTTACCAACTTGACTGTGTATAATGCTAATGTTTAGCATTATAGATGCCATCAGCTCACCACTTGGAATAATAAAACTTAATAATTATATTAAATAATAGAAAAATCAATTTGTTTGTTTTTGTATTTGTGAACAATTATTATATAATTATTTAATTAATAATTATAAATTTATGCCTATAATAACGTTAATGATATTATGTCCCCAAATCAGCATATCTATTTTATGTATTAAATTTCCCGTCGCCAAAACGTAACGATTTTAGAAAAAAAATAAAAAAAATCATTTTTTTTCCATATTTTTAGTTAAAATAATTAAATATGTGTAAATTGAAATACCTTGTAAAGAATATCCGTTGTAAAAAGTACGATGCTGCATTTTTTTATCCTTGTAATTTGTAATTGTCATATTCACCGTACTCAAACATTTAAAATATTAATTTTATTTATGAAACAAAAAAATCATAAATTATTTCAACTGTTAACAAATTTAGTTTAAACAATTGTAAAATATGGAAAAAACTGAACCAAAATTTTATGGAATTTATAAAATTAATTTTATACACTTTTTTTCTTCTTCTTCTTCTTCTTTTCTTTTAACTATTATTAATTTTACAATAAATTTTAATAACTAATTGTGTGACCACCAAAAACCCGCTCACCCACCCACACACACACACACGAGCGCACTTTTTGTTCCGAAATTTATTTGTTTAGTTTTTTTTTAATTATTTAACAAAAACAATTAATTAATAAATTTAAAAATTAAAAACACAAACGTTTAATTTTTAAAACCAAAAATAAATAAAAAAAACTATTAACTGAAAAATAATGGAAATAATAAATAAAAAAAAAAAAAAAAAAAAAAAACGAAACTAAACCAACAAATAGACGACACCTCTTCCTACCACTACAGCGAAATGAGAACTAATTTTACTTTACCATATAAAATAATTTCTGTATTGAGATGTGAGTGCCACGAAGAGTATACAACATCGAAATATCCACTACAGCATCCTATCCAATATTGAGTTAAGTTGAATAGTTTTACATAAACGATTAAATACAATCACATATATTATTTGCCTGCCACTTCTTTTACCCTTCTCCTAAATACCAACAAACACACTTACTAAGCTAAGCTTTTAACTTAAAATGTATATGGTAAATATGTAAGGTAAGATTAAGTAAAAACCAAAACACCCAATTTCGTAAATTTTATTCTTAATATTATACAAATAAATAAATTGTTAAAAGAAATAATAAAAACCAAACTCCACCTACTATTATTTTTTTATTTTTATATTATAATATTGTATAAGCAACAGCAACAAATACAATAACCTGATGGAGATGGAGAGTACCTTTAATATGTATTTATATTTACCACAAATTTACTGTATAGTATTAAATTTTTGAGTATAGAATAAAATAAATAGAACCAAAACTCAAAACTAAACACATTAATTTACGTGGAAGAGGAACAAGAAAGAAAAAACAAACCATATATAAATTGTAGATAGCACTGTCAAGCAAACTACACACAACGCGTATATGAGAAATAGATGAAAAGAAACGAAGACTTTTTGTGGTACCTCAACTAACTAACAATATGGTAAGGTACTCACCATGGTAATACCTTCGAGAAGTTACACACATACATAACCACAACAAATTTAATTCACTAACTAATGCATTTATACAGAATGCAAATGAAAATAATTTTTAGAAATGTTGTCAACATTTTTTTCTATGGAATTCATTCTGCAAATGGATAGTGTTCTAGAAATACTACTCAACAACGAACATGTCCATATAATAAAATAGGTATGTACTTCCAAAAGACTTCTGAATAAAGGTTCCATAGTTTTGTATTTCTTTCTTATTCTCGGTAAGTATTTCAAAATTGTTATATGTATTGAATATTGATTTACCAACTTGGATGTAATGAATGGTTAGTATAGATGCCATAAGTATGACTTGTGAATATAAGTGCTCCCTGGTAACACTGTTCGTAGTTTGTCCGCAAAATATCTATGGATTTATTGACGGATGTCCGTTAGAATTTTATATGATGAGACCAAAACACTGTCCATAGAGTTTTATAAAAAAAAATGTCTTTGGATTATCCGTATAATTCCAATAATAATTTCTATAATTAGAAGTATTTCTCGTAGAATTTCAATTCGGAAATCATATTTGGCTAACTGGGACACAAACGAAAATATCTACCTATAAGTGAGCGTGTATAATGTCTCCTAATTCTAATAGGATTACACTGGAACCATTTATTTGATTTTGTAGTTGCCAATTGAAAAAAATATTAAATGCTCGATGAAGATTTAAATTGTGCTAAAAAATGCTAGAATAAAAATAAAAAAAAAGCTAAAATAAATGCTAAAATTTATAATTGCACAGGATGGAGGTAGGTGAAATATCGAAAATAATAGAAATATTGATGCCTTAGCATAGCCTAGTTGCCCTTTTCTTGTTGTAACTGAGCTGAAGAAAAGACAGATGTGCTAAGAACTGGATTGGTGACCATTTTGAACTTAAAATCACATTGCTGTTGTTTTGCATGAAAAATACATTGAAATATATAGAAAACGTTTTTGAATTATGGATGATGATGCTACATAAAAATAAGAAAGCAGAAATTAAAGAAAAAAAAAACAGAGTACCTTCGACTGGTTTTTGTCTTTTTTTTGACCCATCGTCATCTTCATTATTTGATGATGAATTATCATAAAACCTTACACTTTCAGAAACAGAATCAGAATACATTTAATTGATTTCGTGTACTAAAAATGTGTCCAAATTTGTTTAATTTGTATGACAACAAATAAAAATATGTATTGTCCGTTGTTTCAGTATGAGGTGAGGGTTTCAATTTTTATGTATAGTATATTCAAGGCGATTGTTACAAATTTCTCAAGGCACAAAAATGCTAGAAAAACTCTAGAATTTTTCAGAAAAATGCATTTTCGTAAAAGGGATGCTAATGAGATGTAAAAAATATTAAATCTAGTATTAAAATATTGGCAACAGTCAATTCTATGTATTGAGAATATTTAGGTACGATGAGAGCGTCCAGCAGAAGCAGTGAGTGGTGGTGGTATCTCCTATATATTAGAACTTTTATTAATAAATGCTTAATTTCTCAATTTGAAAAAAAAAATAAAAATAAAGTAAAATAAATAGAGGAACTCTTTTCGTTTCGACTACCCATTATTATTGCCAAAAAAGAAGCACTCAGCAGGGGCGAGGTAATACCTCCTATTTTTTGCCAAACTTTAGAATTTATTTGGTTTCGTTTTTGTAGTCAGCGAGCCCAATTTTCGTACAATGCAAATGCAAAAGGATACAATGTGTTGCAATGAAACAACAAAAAAAACTTCACTATGTGAAATATTCACATATTACTATTGCGTGTTGTTAAAAATTAAAGTATATATAAAAAATGTTAGCAGAAAAAACGCCTATTTTTTGATCAATATAAGAAAATAAAATAAAATAATAACAAAACCGGCCCCTTGCTATTTTATTAAAAAAAAATTTAGATTATGCATCAGTACGTTCACCACTAACCGGGCACTACACCACATTCATTTTATATAAATAGCAACCAATTTTTGTATATTCAAGTGTATTTATAACTTTTATTTTTAAATAATAATGATTTATTTATTTACGTGCCTGTTAACAGTTCGCCATTGTAAAAGTTGTATGAATTTTAATTTTACATGCCAAATTGAAATTCAATGATATCGTTTCGTTAACTTTTCTTTAATTTCTTTAGTTTTTATAGCTGGTGCGAAATAAAGTTAAATTTCTATACTGCTTAACAAAATTTTGTTTGCCGCATGGTAGTGAATGTGATATATGGCGAAAGTATTTAATATCAAACTAGATTATAAGTACAATAAAGAACTTTAACTTTGTCATTTGTTGATGACAAAAGATCTAAAAAGACGGCAAATACCTATAGAACTGAAATTGAAGGCAAATGGTAAGACGAACCGGGTACAACATTGCTGTAATTACATGTTATTAGCAAAAAAAATAAGAGTTTTCTGTGGTATATATATTGTGATGTGTTGTGATGAAAAAGAGATCTAATTTTACAATCCTAAACGCAAATAGTTATGGGTAGAGAGACGCAGAAGAAAACATCAATGCTAAAACATCTATACGGCCACAATGTGGAACCAGCAGAGCGAATGGTTTACCAACAGTTACCCATGATGAAGCTGCGTTATTGCTAATGTTTTCAAACGTCGATGTCTATTTTTCTGCTCATAAATCTAAAAAGCTATATATCAATATATAATAAAATTCCTCATCATTAATGGGCCAATAACTTCGAAAGTAAGCTAAATACAGAAAATTTATAGTAAACCAAATTTGTAGAGAACTAAATTGTGAATTAAATTGTGTTTTAATATTTTTTATAACTTGCTTCAGTTTCGAGTTATTCAACAATATAATTGGAAAATAAATATTTTTTCTCAAAAATTTTGTACTAAAATGATTTTTTTTAAAAATCTATCGGCGCAACATATTATTTTTATATCAGAAAAGTAAAACTAATTTATTTCGCTACAATTTTGTAAAATATTCCGGTTAGCTATGACTAACAGTTTAAAAGTTATAAATGTTTGAAAAAGTGGTGTTAATGTAGAAATAAAAACAAATAACAAACTAAAATTATAGCTATTACGGAACAAAAGAAGAGTAGGCGATGTTTGCTTTTGAATAAACAAAATTTACTAAACTAAATAAATTTCCTGCATTTACCTTACTTTCGAAGTTATTGGTCCATTAATGATGAGGCTGCGGAGGAAAAAAAATTCTTTCGAGCCGTATCTCGAAAACAGAGCCCCAAATCGAAAATTGTCATTTAGTAATTTCGACTTAGAATTATGTCCGCCATGTGCGCACCGTTCCTCGACACCCTGTATAATATAAAAACAACCTGCTACGTCGCATTTTTTTTTCTATATAAAATACAACTACAATAAATTAATAATATAATACACAAATGTATTGATATTTTAACTATATATATATTATTAAAGTTACATTGAAGATATCATATATATTTCCATATGAATATAAGAATATCCAGCCTTTCGATACTACCTTCCGTATATAATTTATATAGCCATAGGCGTATAAAACATGCAGTCCAAGTAACCATTAATTAATTTTAAATAATTTAATTGAGTACAATATTAACACATTGTAGAGCTGGCTGCGTCTGTAACAAGTTTGTGAAATTAATATGTTAATAAGAAAATTATATGTTTTTGAATATTTATAAAAATATTACGTATATAGAGCAATTATAACAAATACCTTATATTTTTACTTGTATCGCGGTTACTCAGATTACATGTGTCATACTCCCGTCGGCCACCATACAGTGTTATAGTAATCCAGTACAAAACATAACTTACAAATTTGTATATTTTTTCTAAAGATATGTAAAGCACGAAAGAACTATACGCAATTACAAACATAAAAATGAATGATATAAAAATCTATGTTATATACAGGTGAAAATCATATTAATGAATTTAATGTGGCATGAAAAATTAAGAAAATAAAGACCAGAAGCTTTCATAATTTTATTTTATACATTTTTTCAAATACGATTATTTTATAATAATACAATACAATGAATTTGATATTTTAATAGTTAATTATTTATTATATTTATTCATAATTTTTAATGCGTTCGTTTTTTGGTTTATGTTTTTATAAAGGGCATATTTTTTCACTATACTTTCTTACTTCGTCTTCGTGTATACATATAAATATGAAATGCATATTGAATTTTAATTAATATAAACGCGCACTATGGGCTGATGATCCATATAAAAATAATAGAATTATGAAAAGATAAATGATCTTTCGTTAATTGCAGTACAATTGGTGAATTGTTATATGTATATACTCCGGTGCGGCGGAGTGATTGACCAACTTGGCTGTAATGAATGTTTAGTATAGATGCCATAAGTTCCATTTGGAGAAATATGACTTGTGAATATAAGCGCTTCCTAGTAACACTGTAGTTTAAATTCGAGAAAATATCTATGGATTTATTGACGGATGTCCGTTAGAATTTTATATGATGAGTGCAACCGTGTTCATAGAGTTTTATAAAAAATGTCCTTGGATTATCCTTACAAGTATTTCTCGCGTTGCTATTATTCCACAGAATAACCATAGAAATTATATTCATATTTTTTGTGAACAGATCCAGAAGTTCTATGAGCACGGAATGAAAATGCTGAACGATGGCCGAAATTCATCGAATGTGTATTTATTTTTTTTTTGTAATGAACAAGAAAAAAGAAAACCGCAAATAAAATCCATGAAAAGTCTTACCAATATTCCTAGTTACTGGTTGTTTTAAAAATTATTAAGTTACTGGTTGTTTTAAAAATTATGAAAATAAATTAAAAAGTGTGAGGATTATATGTAGTTAAGCGAAATATATAAAATTTGAACCACTGTCTTGGATAATTGATGAAATTAATTATGAATACAATACCGCGCGGATATATGTTGGAAATATTAACCTGACAATCCAAAGATTTCAATTGATTTAAATAAAATACTATATTATATAATATTATGTGGAAAATCTATGGTCATTCTTTGGACAAATTCCAATATATCTTTTCCATGGAAAATATATGGATTTTTTTCACGGAAATTTTTCTCAATTTTCAAAGAACGGACAAATTGTTACTAGGGCTGTATTTATATATTTTTAAAATCATTAATTTTGCAAATATTATTTTGTTATTTCTCTCTATATGATAAAGTAATCTTGTGTAATCTTGATCTGAATATTATTATTTTCATCACGTCAATTGTTGTTTTATTTTGCGTGGTGTATAAATTCTAAATTCATAAACAACTATAATTTATAGCATCATCATAATCAACTAAATATATCTAGTGAACATCGTCGGCGGCCTATTCGTGATTGAAATATTCTTATAAAGATTAATAAATGGATGGATCGATATCACTAGTAATGCAAAGGTGTTGTAACGTTTTAAAAGTTTAAATTATTAGAGAATTGTTAAAAAATGAAAGCAAACTACTTGAATTAATTCAATCCGAAGAGTCGGCATGATGTTTAATAGAGAACTATTTTATTGTATAGTTTCTATAAAATGACAATAAATCATATTGCAAATCCTTTCAGTCCTCAATCATATTAATGGATTTAAAAATTTCTTCCATCGTTAACATTAACATTAAAAATTATAAAAAAGATCTTCAACTTCTGATGTTATTATATAAAGTTCTCAAATTAACACGTATATATTTATCAAAAATTCAAGATTCATAATTATATAATCAATTTCCAATCATTCCATAGACGAGATATTAAAAATCGATGCACGACGCGTTCAAAAGGCGCGACCGATTTTCCAATCGATTAGAAAATTTAAAGAAATTTGTGATACTGTATGAAGTGAACACGCACAAATGGTACAAAAAATTTCTACAGTATCATTATTTCATACAAAATTTCACTAGATATCAAAACGGAAAATCGGTCATATCTTTAGAAAGGGGAAATCTATTTTAAGAATGTCTTCTATAAAAGATTGTAAATTGATTATTATTTGAAATTCTGTACAAATTAAAAACTATGGCTAAGACTATAAGATAATAATTCTTAAGAGCCGATGTTCCGAAAAATTTAGTAACTAGGCGAAGTTCTTTCATAATTTAACCCATTTTCAACTCGACTACACCAGAAAAATATAGTCATATTGTAATTTGAAAACATTATTTCACCGTATACTTACAAACTTTGAATTCAGCATTAGTTGACTCATGAATTGTTGTTTTTTATATACCATTTCTCACTGCGAAAATTCCTTATTAATTTTTAACTAAATCTCACTCACTTATTATGATAATTTTATTCGTTTGATGATCGGCCTGATCTTACCTTATCATCACATCCACATCTTCTTCATTTTTCAATAAGCCATTCCGCGGTTATTTTTCGAACAGATGATTCATAACGTTTGTTATTGCGTATATTGAATTCAATATAATATTTGTTACTATAACAATAAAGAAAAAAATAAATAAAATGTTTATCAAAAAATCCTCGTAAGTCGTAATTGTTATAATAATTATACTGCCAAAAATTACGTATAGAAATTAAAATATCAAAATTTTACTATTGTTGAAGAGAAAAGAAAAATCAATTGTTTATAACATTTTTTTATATTCCAAAATTTAAATTGAACATAAAATCACATAAATTATAACATTTTTAGTTGTTTTGTATGGATTTACTTTATGCATATGTATCCAAACACAAAATAATGCACCGCAAATATGTATCAATATAAAAAAATTTAAAAAAAAAAACAATTGATTGCATAACGTTATTTATCCAATGAATGGAAAATATGACCAATTAGTCTCGAAAAAAATTGTAACGTAACAGTGTTTAACAATTATTTGTTGTATTTCTGTATAAATTTTATACGTATTTTTCATATGCGAATTGTATTTTATTTTGATTTGATGGTCTTTTTTATTATTATTCTTATAAACACTTTCGATTTTCTGAAAGTAATATATGTAGGTATAATATTATAAAACTCGTCATTGTGTTCCAGAGAAGTATCATGTAATCGTGGATTGTCGCCATTTAATTTTTATTATGAAAAAAAAAAAAAAGCATTTCAAATTTTTCGTATATAATCGATTAACTATGATATATTTTTAGACACACTCTTTGGTTGGTGGTTTTTTTTTTAATTCTGTTTAACTTAATATAATAATATAGTACTAAATATTGTGTTAAAACGAGGGTGGATCAACAATGTTCTACGCACAAGCATATACAGACAAATCGGGTGGAGTGGATGCGGTGGGATTTGTGGTGGAGTTGAGGGTGATGGCGGTGGTGGTGCGGTATATTGTTATAATAATTTATAATTCTGAAATTTTCTATCTATGTCGTATTTGCTATAATTTAAATTGGGTTCTGATATACGTTTTATCTTCTGGATTCAAAAATTTTTCTATAATCTTAACCAATTGGCGCAATTGTCTTTCATTTCTTTGTGAACCCGGATTTATATATAGGAAATTATATATAGAAACTGTCCTCGTAATTGTATATAAGTTCTCCAGATTTAAAACACGCTGGATTTCGATTTATTTACGGTTAAGTTAAATAAAAAGACTATGCCACTGAGATTAACTCACGAGAAATGTTAATGCAAATTGTTGTAAACTGCATTCAAAAACTTCGCCACAAGCCACAGCAAACACTTAGAGTGATTCAGTTCATTGAGAAGCATTGTTGTCTATGTATTCCATTCAAAGGAGCACATTTTCGGCATTTATTTTAGCATATCTTGTCATCATTGTTGGTTCTGGGTAAAGCAAAGAACAAATAAAATTTATCCATAGCGAAAATCAATTTTATGTCTACATCGTTGAATTTATTTGTGAATATCTCTGGAACCAGTTGAGACCCATCGCAATGTTATAGGTTAAACGAAAGCTTAAGAAAGCGGCAAGTTTTTAAACTTATACCAAAAAATATTTTTCATTATGATTTTTCGACTTGTTTAAACAAATTTTCAAAAAGTAAAATTGCATTAAACTATTTGTCAACATTCCTGTAAGTATCTGGATAACCACATGACCGAATTGCCTTATCTTAATGTCAAATTAAAGATCTCGTTAAGCTAATAACAATAGTGTATTAAAAATTTAAAATCGATTAATTATTTTTTGAGATATTGATCCCAGTAGAGTACAAAACACGATTTGATGAAAAATTGCTTTTGTTCTTTCCAATAGTTGACTTTTGTCAACTTCAAAAATTGCATGGTTGGCATCTGTTACACACATGTGTCTATATCGGGATCGAATATATTATTCACTTAAAATGCCATTGTAATTTATTTAGAATGATCGCATACATATAACTTTCCATTTTTGCTTGATTTCAAATTAGACACTGCGTGTTTTGGTAAAATAAATCTTTTAACACATTGCCGACACCGATCGGGGAAATCTTCCCGTTTGCCAATGTAATGCAATGTAGTTCTGTTTGCACATGATTTTAAATATATTAAATACCTGTATATTTTGATGCCGTCTTCTCTTCGTTCGATCGCTACATATTTGTCACTATATATAGAGAACAAATACTGGATGTATTCGCTACATTTGTAGAAGTTACTTAGTTTATAGTAATTTTTAATTTTTAAAAAGATGTTCTTATGCTATTATTTAATTTACTTTTCAATTTTTTTTATATAATTGTGTTAATATAATCAGGAGGTATCATTCATATATATAGATCGTGGTCCATATTATTATATTTCCTCTATATACTTTCCATCTACTTTGTCAAAATGCACATATCCTTGTGCTTATATTTATATTTTTACTGATTGATATGTTAGGAACATAATGCCATTGCGTACACTGCGCTGTGAAATAAAAACAATATAATGTGCAGCGATCGTCGCTCACCACGTTCAGCGGCATTGTGTTTCTACCAATATACTTGGAAAGAGTGAATCTTATGGGTAAGATTGGAAATTGTGAATTGTTCCTAATTTTCTTTATTGTTGTCATTATATTGTGATTCATTTTTATATTGTTTAGTAATTTTAATATAGAGTGAAAATAATTTCATTTTTGTGTACTGGCAAAATGCAGCTATTTCTTGATTATAAATTTCGTGGTTATAACCTTTTCGTATCTGTGTGGTTTACTTTTTACCACTTTAGAATGGTACTATTTATTTATTTATTTATTTTTGTGTGAAGTTCTTACAAAATGATGCCCTCAGAACATTCAGGTATTCAAATCATATTCGATGACTGTTGGCAAATTAAAATGTTTATTTTATTTATTTTTATTTAATTCAGTACGCGCACATAAATTTTTATATATACACAAAATTGAATATGAATACTAAAATCGAATTAGAAGAAAACTGAGCCAGACTGAGCTGGTGTTTATATATATACTTTTCGATGCTATAGTAACTTTATGAAAATTGTAAATACATTATACTCATATCTATATAGGCAATCCATTAATCTCTAAACTGAATTCGAATTTAGAAAATCTCAAATTTAACCGCTGTTCTTTAATGATCATCATTTAAAAACATTTTTCTATTATTGCGTTGTTATACTAATTTATTAATAAACTAATTAATAATTAATGTATATAAATTACCGATATTCAATTATTTAAATAAAAATTTAATATTGTGATATATCACCACAAAATTTATAACCTTCATATTATATAATACTAAACTCATTTAAGGTTATCCAATTGTTATATTACGTGTCTGTAACTATTTATGCCTGTTTGTATGTGAACAGCATATACCAATTTATAAATAATATATACAAAACTGTACTCGAATAGAGTTATATCTACAATATAATATATATGAATTCGAGAATAATATAATTTTCCAATGAGTTACTTTGTGTGTTGCTTATGTTATTGGTTACAACATTATTTTTCTAAAAAAATATATAAATGAAATAAAAAAATGTCTGCTTCCAAAAATTTGTTGTGTGTAGAATAAAATGGGTTTTTTTGTTAAGTCATTTTACATAACACAAATACATATACAATATTAGAATAAATCGATGCTTACAAATCTAGCTACTGAAAAATGCTTTCAATTTTATAGATTATTTTTTAAAAAAATTAATAGGTTTTATTCTTATTTCATTCAAGATATCTTCCGCATTTTTATTTTATTGTACATTTTATTATTAAGTTTTTTCTTTTTTCTATGAAGCTACTGTTTTTTTTTTTCCTTTGGAGTTTTTATTGTTAGTATCGTTTTAGTTATTATTATTATTTTATTCTTCAATTATCATAAGTAACTTAATGGAAATACATAAATAAATGTAATATAATTATATAAAGAAACAAATAAATATAAAAACTTCTCATATGATTAATGTAACATCTTTATGGAGCTCCATCTTTCTTGCCGACATCTTTCATTGGATTTATTTGTTTACATTTGCCCACTTTTCAAACATATAATTTTACGGTGCAATTTATAGTCCTTTGAATATAAACAACATACGTTCTACTCACTGTAATTTTATTTATATCCTTATGATCATTAGAAAATATACGTGATCCTTAAAATTTAATTTCTTATTTTTATCTTCTATATGTTATGTATGAACGTGTCAAATGATTGATTTCAAAAAAAATATCCTTGTAAAACGGTGCATGTTGAAAATTCAATTCCCTGTTTCGCATATACATATTTATGATTTATATGTAAGTGTTATGTCTATTAATTCTATAAGTACATTTATTTGTATGTGGATACAAAGTATAAGATTAAAATTTTGGTTATTAAATATTAAATGGATGGATTTTTGTTTCCATTATTCGATAAAAATTTCTCAGAATTTATTTAAAAATTTATTTTTAGAGATAATCAATATTTATCAAGTTTTTACAAATGATTTAAAATTAAGGTATAACAGAAAGTTGCAACTTTAATTTAAAATGTGTGTTTTTTTCTATAAATTCTGTTTCAAAGCCATTGCTCCAAATGGAGCTTATAGCATCTACTAACCATTCATTACAGCCAAGTTGGTAAATTACTCCACCGCATGGTAGTATATAACAATAATTATTGTATGAAATATTTCTTTGCTCTCAAATAAATATAAGTTATTTAATTTGGAGACAGTGTGAGTTTTGATGACAACTCACAAATTTCCGAAATATTATCCAATTTATGAAAAATGAAAGATAAATTTAATATATGCGAAGAAAATCCTGATTTCATTATTATTATTATTATTATTATTTAACTCCACCATATTAAAGTCTGTTAATTCCATCATTAAATATAATGGTCTTTATAGCTTTTTAATTATTTTTATTTATTCAAAATAATTGTTTGGTGACACGTTCTTAACGGGAATCATATATGCACTTCCTTTTGTCTCATCATTATAGAAATCATCTTTATGACAAGCCTTTTGAATCGAATTTTGAATGAGCAAAAAATGATTTACTTTCGTACATTGACAAATTTCTTTCCACTTTTTCGATGTTATCTTCAATAATCGTTGAATTTTTGATTTTCTCACATTTTTTCCATCATCAATGTGTTCGCGACCATTTTTACCATATACAAAATCATCAACATATAAAGTTTTTTTATCATTTGAAACGTTTCGGAAATTGTTTTTCTACAAGCTTAAAAGAAAATTGAATATTATAGATTTTTGTCCAACGTTAATTTTTTTTATAATACGTCACCTCTGGTTTATGAGATTTTCCGAAAGTTCGGGAATTTTTATAAGACAGAGATTGTATATTTCAGTTATACAAATGTTTTAAAGATAATTATTCAATGTATAAAACAAACTTTAACGCTGAGTTCTGACTTGAAATAATATAATCAAAACACAACAATTTTACAATATCATTGCCCAATATCTTTGGATGGTTGTGTTGTTGTCAGCAAAACTTATTATATACAGTAATATTCTGTAATTTTGATTTTGATATAATTATGTACTTTTTTTTAGAAGCTATAATGTACTCCCTAATACATTTCTAAAAAATCCATCGTTATTATTTTGAAATCAGCCGCTATAACTAGGTAAGCTCTCTCGGATATATTAAAAGGTATAGTAATATGATTTAATCGCTCACGGAATAATCGCTATAGCCACATATTCACTTTATCATTCAGGTTGTGGTACGAGCTAAAAATGTAAACCACAGATTTTTTTCGTTTGTTGAAAATGTCGTGTTTTGTACCAGAAAAATTTGCGGAGAGATTTGTTGGTATTGTTTCACTGGAAGAAAACTGCTACAGAACATGGTTTACATGAAAGTCATTGCAGAAAATGCTTTCAACGATTCAGAAGTAGTGATCTGATGGTTTTACTGTGTTAAATTGGTGGGACCAGAAGGGTGTGGTATATTTTTTGAATTGTTGAAACCTATAGTCAAACTATTACTGGTGAGCGCTACAAACAAAAATTGATTGAATTGCATCGATCATTGAACAAAAAAAAAAAAAAGAAACGACTATAGAATGGGTCAACAGACATAGAAAAGTGATTCTATTGCACGGCAATGCACATCCTCATGTCACAAAAGCACTCGGATCGGATGTGTTACCACACCAGCCCTATTCACCAGATTTAACTCAATCAGATTACCACTTGTTCAGATCGATGGCGCAAGGACTCATGGACACAGTACTTCCACAATTATGAAGACGTCCATAATTGACTCGTGATTCTTCTTGGATCGCATATCAAAAGATGAGAAATTTTATTTTGATGGTATATTCAAAAATTTTCAAAAAATTGGGAAAACGTTATATTTAACAATGGCAATTATATTCAATAATAAGAAATGTTTACCGTTATTACCGAAATTACATTTTATAATTTATTTTTTAAAAAACGATCAAATCATATTACAATACCTATTATATATTATTTGTGCTGTTTATGTGTACTACATTTTGATATAGTCAACCTATTCTTTATATTGAAGTATTGTATATTATATTCATGGCGTTCATCACTTCGTCTTTCCTTTTATAACATTTTTTTATTCATATACATAGGAATTTCTTTCCTTTTTTATAAGCCCACAGCCTATCGTATAAATCCAACGTATACGATCAAGTAACGTCTTCTTATTGAAAGATTGTTCATATCTATATTTAATGTGTTGTAATAGAATAAGAGTAGAATATTGTATATGGACTCATAGCCATCTCCCGTTGTGTTGGGCATTGACGCTGTATCCGCTTTACATTGACAAAAACGAAGGTATTTTCTATAAGTTTTTTTTTTTATTAATGATTTCTTTATAATACAATTTTATACGATAGTCGCAGCGTTGTTATTAATTGAGCAAAATTTATTTATTATTTATTTATTCGATAGTTATTTTTTAATATACATAAACTCGTATAAAATATATTGTATTATAGTTATTATATATCATTATTATTATTATTTATTATTATTATTATTATTATTAGCTATAATTTTTTTTTTCACATGTAGTATACGAACAAAAAATAAATATAATAAAATAAATAAATGAAATAAATTTTCTTGTTATTTAGAAAAAAAAAATTTAATATAATACCCAGTAGTAATTACATTTCAATATTGTGCTGTACTGTTGACTGACAAGTTGTGATTAAAAACGTGAGAAGAATCAGAGACACGTCTTATTTCTTCAATATAATATTATAAATTATAATAATAATATAAAATATAATAATATTATTCACAAATGTTTTATTATAAAAAAATACATTTCTTTTGTAAATTCATACGGTGAGTGGAGTAGAATAATGGTTTTTTTTTTTTTTTTGTTTCCATCTTCTCTTAAATGTACCAAATTTTTATTTATTTATATTCTTTCTATTAATTTTTCCAACAAATTTACAGTCAATCCCATTATTACGTTGCCAATAAGATCATATGTGTTTCAAAAGTTATATTAACGACTTTGCACATTTAAATATTATTTAAAAAAAAAAATTCGGTTAAACGCTATATACTCCCACAATAACAATGTCTATAGTGTACACAATAAATCAATGGCAGCTTATATGAAAAAAAATTATGGAATTATATATAAGGAAACATTTATGTTTTAGTTTTTAATATCTCTATATTTTTCTATATAATTTATTACGTTTAATTAGACTAAATTATGAAAAAAATGGGTTGGGTGTTGACCAAACTAAATTTTTCGGAACCGATCTACTGTTACGAATTATCATCTTTTTGAATTACGGACCATATATTTAACGGTCATCCATTTTTGTATACGCAAAATTGTAAATTATAATCAATTTCCAATCTTTCCACAGGCGCAAGATTTTTAAAATTGATTCACGACGCATTCAAATGAGTTGTTCGATTTTCCAATTGATGGCAGCTAAAAATTTAAAGAAATTTGTGCATACAAATGGTACAAAAAAATTTTGGCATTATCATAAAAAATTTCACTTGATATCAAAACGGAAAAACGATCATATCTTTTGAACGGGTGAATCGAATTTTAGAATATGAAATTCTATGAAAGATGGAAATCCGTAAAAACTAAATGACTAAAACTAAAAGATGATAATTCTTAAGAGCCCCGATTTTCCGAAAAATTTATTAAGTAGACAAAGTTATATAATAATTTAGCCTATTTTCAATGCGAATCGATCAGACAAATATAGTGATATTGTAATTTGAAAACATTTTTTCACGCTTCGCCTTTGGCGTACAATGTAATCATATAATTGGATTCGATGGAACATAATTAATTTAAATATACATTGCAATAATCAATTGAATTTAAAAATTCTATAATTTCATCGATACGGAGTCATATATATATATATATTATTATGAACCCCACACAATATTGTCTTAACACCAGGATAATTAGACACAGAGATTGTGAAGTAGAACAGAAAAAGAAAGTTAAATCTGAATTTATATATGCGATAAGGAGTAAAATAATTAGTATTTTGCAGTTGTATAATAACCAAAAAAGCTAGAAAATATTGTTATGTTGAATTTCTGAATGATACTGAGTAAACGGGCTGCGTCTGTACCGCTTGATCATAATCATTATTTTCACTCAACATCACTTCCATGGCACGTTATGTATACGCACAGCGTAATCAGTGGAATGAGTGTATATAAATTAATAATAAATTGTTATATTACTTTGAATTCGTGAGAAAAATGTTAGTATTAATCAACACACAATTTATTTATTTTTTTTTTTATGAATTTGTTTTCAATAATAGTATTTTTTTATTCTTGCTTTAAAATTTATTTAATAATAATAAAAATTAAATATTATTAAAAAAAAAAAACCGAACTTTTTTAATGAGAATATTACTCTTAATTGAATTATTAATTTAATTTTTGTTATATATTATTTAAGTACATATAAATTTTGAAAATTATATATTAATATTGATTGCGTTTGTTTTTCGATATGCATTAGTATTTCAATCAACATTTTTATATTGTAGTAACAAAACTTTTATTATAATTCATCTTTAAAGTTTTTATTTATACTATTAATTTAAAATTTCCATTTTCATACAAAATGCAGACCACCCATATGAAAAACGAATGCCATATGAATCGCATATACTAATATTAATTCAATTATATAATGATCAAATTATCACATTTAAAATTAATTAAATTTTATTTGTATGTTCTTTTATATTATAAAATTTATGTTTTTAGTTTTTGTATATTATATTGTATTTAAAAACAGAGATTATATTTTAAGAATTTGTGTTCCTCTGCAGCCTGTTTCTTGGCGGCATTCTTTTTTCCGATAATTTAGTATAGGTAATCGTTGACCATTGATTGATTGATTCGGAACAGAAGACACTTAGATCATTCAGTTCATTGTGTGGTTCCTATATTTTCTCCCGCCACACACATCTATATACGATTGAAATTGTTAATTGTTTAATATACGCTAAGTTCGCTTAGGGCATCCATCTAACATTGCATTAAAGTTGATAAATTATTGTGTATGTGCGAGTGCAAATATGTAACACAATTCATCAATTTGGCGGACACTCATCAAATTTTTTGTTAATTTAAATTTAAATTTTGTCCCTGCGTGATTTAATAAATTTTGATGCAAATATATATGAAATTTATACAATATAATAAGTTTGTTGTGGATCAGACTTTAGAAAAATTGTTATATCAAACCGCTTATACTATATTTTATGATTTATTATTTAGAAAAACATATTATATTATTGTACTATTATCTAATAAGGAAAAAAAACTTTTGTTATATATTTATCATATCGCATTTCATGCATTAATTAATAATACAAACTATATACTCGTAATTATATATTTTATGTATTTTATCATGTATTTCACAATTATGCAATAAATTTAAAAAAAAAAATAAATAAATATCCAATTGTTTGTGTAACAAAAATATATTTTTATTTTTTATATTTATACGGTGACCAGATATTTCGTGATTGATTTTATATTAAAATTTAAAAAAATTTATGTACCATATTTAAATTGGATTCATGAAACTATATACGACATGACATATTTTTCATTTAAAATTAAAATTGTTGGCCAAAGATATGGTAGGCGGGTGGATTTATATTTTGTGCATCACACGTTATACAAATTTATTCTCCAGCAAGTGCAATCAAGTAAATGAATATATTAAAAAATGCATTGACTTTTCGTGATCCCGCACACACACACACATCATGATCGGGATTTACATAGTAATTGAAAGCGTTGTCGGCGCTGACTTTGTTAATTAAAATGAAGTTGCGAGGTTATACTATATCGCGTACTATAAGTATACATATGTTCCCAGATTCTTTTATTATTGAACTGGTCACCTTTTATTTATATATCCATATACGATATAATGGCGGTACCATATTGTACTAATGTATCTAATATTATATATGAAATATAAGTAATGCATTTCTAAGAATTGAAAAACTATATTATTTATATATATATATGTGAAAAAAGAAAGCTATAAATGCTAATATTTTCAAACTAAACCATTTTTGACTATTTTTTTTTTCTTATAATGATTTGGGATTATCAAGATTTATTACCCAACACCGTCGTCGTCGTCGTCGATATAATACAATTTTATTTTATTTGTTTAAATTTATCGTATATTTTATAATTTTATATATTATTTATAAACATGTATTTGGAATACAATGGAAATTTATAAAATATAATATAATATAGCGCAAAATATAAATAATATATAACCAAAATATATAGCAACGACATTAAAATAAAGCGCTGTTTATTAGATTGACGATTAAGTGATTGCACATTTAACTAATGCATATGTTTTTAGGTGAATCATTTTTACCAATATGTTTCGATACGTATTCGGAATGTTTCAACCAATATCGATGTTGTCACAATTGTGTATAGCTTGAAAAATGGTAATCATTTTCATCATATATTGCATTATATTTACTTTTTAAAAAAAAGCAACGTTCTGGTAATTCCTCACACAAGGTTTTTTCATATATACCGTACAACAACACATGTGATTGCAGCGACAAAACACAACGTAAAACATATGTATATGCAAAGGAAATGCTTTTAAAACTACTTGGATGTGCAATAATTTGCTTATGAAACATGACCATAAATTATTAATTTTTAACTGGCAATAAAAATTGTGTTTTGTTTACGCAATTATCCGAAACGAAAAAGATTGTGAATGCAAACAATATCCAAACCTGCAGATATTTAATAAAAATAAAAGACTAATCTTACAAATTCGCATATATATAAATTCGCATATATATAAATTCAATAACTAAATATAGCCAAACTGGAAAATTCAATTCAAAAAAATCAACTAGAAGAATTACCAAATCGATAAAATATTATGTACCACAATAATAATATTTAAAGTATAAATGTATAGTTTGAGGCATACATAGAATTAGACCTCGAATAGACCCTTTTTTTGTACCGCTAACCACGTGAAATATATTAGTTGGTTGTGAGGTGAATCATGTCGTTCTTTCGCATTTGCGGTGTGTCTCTTGCCGGCATCTGTTTAAAGATCAACCGGCCAATATCCATCGCAACCACATCGCGGTATAACAATTACCACATTATGTTTATATAAAATATTTTCAAATAAATAAATAATTAAATAAAATTAATTTCTTAATGGTTCTTCGTTACATATTTTTGTAGAAAATATTTAAACCTAATTTAGCAGCATCCACATACTATTCTAAACATTGTTCTTCTTTTCATTTGCATCCGATCCCGCAATGTGCGTCTTCATGTGCGATGACCCCATATACCGAGCCACAATCCTGTTTAGTCTTTGCACATACGCAATACGCATTATATGATGCGGTATAATGTTGAATTTTTTATTTTATTCATGATGTACCATATGACGTTATTTCATATAACAATGCAATTTTATGTAGTTTTTGTTCTGTACATTTTGTATGAAAATATGCCATACACATTTTGTTGTGGAGGAAAAAAATTATTGGAACATATACTCTTACCATTTATTACATATTCTTTGTAAAACTTCTTGAATCGTACTAAAATCAATCAATAATTAATATGATCTGATGATAAAACATAAACGGTTTAGTTTTTATTTGCTTTTTATTTGCAAAATCCAATAAATTTATGTATAATGCTTTGACAAAATGTGTTGCTTTTATATAAATGCAATCACTTAGTCGTCAAACTAATATTATAACTATATGAAAAAAAGAAGTAAAATAGGTAATAATTATTATTATATTTTTTATATTTTTATACGAAAAAAAAAATAAATAAATAATTATATAAAAAGTTTGGTATAATAATAATAAATAATATTATTAAAAGCTGTGTTTTACTTTATTTTGAAAGTTTTACGTGTGCATTTTATTTTTTTTTTTGCATCGTCACGTCCTACAATTATTTCTGTCAAATGATTCGGTTTATAGATTTTTTTAATTTCCGTCCTAAAAAATTTTTATATTATTATTATTATTATTATTATTATAAATATCGTCTATTCAAATAAAATATCTATAGAGTTATGTATAACATTAGGTTTTTATATAATATACGGACGGCGTACATAGACATAAATATCATAATAAATTCAATAAAAATAATAAAACAATAAAAATAGAAAAACAATTACAAATATTTAATTAGCAAAATTATCCATTGTGATAATTTATAAAAATATTGAATTTGTATAGTTGTACGACTAGTATATGCAACATAAATTATTATTATATATTAATTATCGATCCGTTTTTAACTTTTTAAATGCAAAGTAAATGTTTTATAATGTGTGTACCGTTAATGTTATACAAGAAAAAGGTGATTTGAGGAGGCGATTGTTGTTGTTGATTGTTATATGGAAAAGAAACGATAGTTTACCAAAATCACTTTCACCAACAATGAAATGAACTCGTCACATATCGCAAAAACCGATTAAAGAAACATGCTAAGTGCATGTTGTATAACTTTCAATGGACAGTATAGACTAAAGTAATAGTATCCTTGAAGAAGGATTAAAAAAAAAAAACATTATATTTTACGAAAATCTGTAAGTACCACAAGAATTTTACGAAGTTGGAAAGTATAAGAAGATCTATATATACAGAAATTATATTTAATATAGTCAGTCATAACAATAATGTCTAAAAATTAATTGATAAATTTATATTAATTTTACAATGTACAGGAGCCGTTGTATACTTTTATAGTGTTTCACTATAACCAAACCGCAGAACCCCAAATGCAATCCAAATATAGTGATCATCATTGATTTGATATCAAGTGAAGGGCTTAAATAAAACTATCTTCAAATAAATAACATTTTAACCGCAATATCAACTTAATCCCGCAAATCTGTAAAGATTTAATTGAATATTAATTTAAAATTATTTGCATATATATGAAATGATGAAATTTACTATATATTGTATAAGAAACAAACCTTTTTGTCATAAATTTATGAGGAAATAATTTTAAAATTTAAAATCATTTTTAAAAAAAAAATTAGTTGCGATAATAAAATAAAATTTACATCATAATTTCTATAATTATTTTGTAATTACAATATTCATTCATATTAATCGTCGTTTTCTCTATCTTATATCTTATCATTATTAAATTAAGTCTTCTAGAATTTGTATTATATTTAGTTTTAAATGTATACAAATATTGATAGAAAGAGTATATATAGAGTTTTTATTTATATTAACACATAATATTTATATATTTAAATTAAAAAAGGTATGGATTGAATTTATAATAGTACAAATATAAATATATAAATAAATAATATATGCAAATATCAGTATTAATACAGCAATAAAACAAACTCCGTTAATATAATGAAAAGAAATAATAGTTGTATCAACAAAATAAAACCAAATATAACTTTCTTATTTCCTTTTGTTTTCCAATATAAGGAAATAATAATATTATTAATTTTTTTTATAGTATTATAACGTTTTTATTAAATTATATATTATACAATTATCAGAATTATTCTACCATTCTGTGCATTAAAATTATGGTATATAAAGGACTAAACGCAGTTATAATATAATATAAACATATTGATTTAAATTTTAATGGAATGGTGGGTGTAATCAAAAAGTTCTTATAATTTATCTGCTCGTTCTAACGATTATATTATCATATTTATTATGAATACATATATATAATATTGATTTAACTCTCAGTCATTTATGTGCAGAAATTTCCTCTTCCAAACATTTGTGTTTATTAGTTGTATAAAAAGGAAAGGAATTAAAGCACATAAAACCTAGAGATTTTGGTAAAGAACGACGCATGAACGCCATCGACACACAAGCGGTTAACGTGCAACGTGACTGTGTATCTATTTATCCATCATTCAACTATACAATGACGAAATGGTCATTGGAATTGAAACGAATATTAATTAAATAAAAAAAAATCCATAAACTTATTTGAATACCATACGCGGTTTTAACTATTATAATAATAATATTACACATATATATATTGTATATTTATTAAAGTACCTATTAAAAAATATTAAATAATAAAATAATAAACACATAATTATTAATATAATGAATAAATATAAATATAAAAAAAAACATGTAATGCCGAATAACCTTGACACTTTCTTATAATACATGCTTTTTAACACATTATAAAAGTGTATATTTATTATATATTGTTATAATTATAATTGTTTTCATTTAAATGAATTATAATTCAAATGTGCTATGTTGGTGTTAGCAGCTAATAAAGAAAATAAATATACAAATAAACATATGCATTAAAAATCATAATACTAAATCATAAACTGTAAATGGTTTAATTTAATATTGTTTTATTACATTTATATTTATATAAAATCATAAAATATTGTATATAAATTTAATGTGTTTATTATTTATTAACTATTTATTTATTTATTAAAATTATTTCCACATACACATTTATTTATAGAAATTTTTTTCAATTTTTCACACTACATACTTAAGAACCTTTTTTTATTTTTCATTTTTTTCTTCTTCTTCTTGATTTCCTATGTAATTTTTCATAAATGGTGTTTCCATAATAATATATATGTGGCCATTAACATGAAAAATTAAAAGATGGTATACTAAATGTATAATAATGATAATAATAATAATAATAATAATAATAATAATAATAATAATAATAATAATATAAAAATACACATGCACGCCGCCGCATCATATAAATTACTATGATTTTGCTTTACTTAATATTACTATATTTTACTAGACTTTGTTAAAAAAAATTTCTTATTACTAATAAAAATTATCTATAAATATATAATTGATGTCACTTAACAAATATGGGACTAACACAAAATAATGTCATGCCCAAGTGGTGACGGAACATATTAAGAAATGGACAAAATACATTATCAAATGTATATACCAAAATACAATTTTATATTATCCTTTGGTTATGCAGGAAAACAATTAAAAATGCGTCTTCACTGTAATATATTAGTACTAGTTTTAGTTGCTGATTCCCACAACATTTGTGTTAGCAAATGAATAAAAAGAATGTTCTATAATGTGAAAATGTAAATGTGTAGAATTTCTTTATAAATTACATTCTGCTTTAGTAATATTATGTGGAAAACTATTCTTATTTTAAAATATGAATGAAAACGAATTGCTAAAATAGCCTGCCTCAGTAATTTTTTTTCTGGTAACAACTCTACAGAAAAAAATGAAGGAATGTGGTTAAATTTCATTTCTACAATTATAATGATTGTGATATAATACTTAGATTATCGCCATCGCTCTTAGTAAGAGTTATCAATAGAAACACGATAACTAAATGAATAAGTGGTAAAAGACAAGGAAGAACATGAGTTCATAAAATTTTCCAGTATTTTCATATTTGACTAAGAAAAAAGAAAAAGAAAAAACCATGAGTTAAAAAGTTTCTAAACTAACTACAATTTATATTTATTAATACATAATCAGAATCACTCTTTTCAACCTTTTTTAATTTTCATTTATCCCATCCATCCATATAATTAAATAAATTAAAATATTTCTAAACTCAGAAACATTCTATTTCTTTCGATTGCTCTTTTTTCTTCCTTTGACAAACAGAGATTTGAAAATTTTATAAATATTAAGAACTCACAGTGAGTTATATGCATCTGATAGAGTAAAGTTAATGATTCAGTAATTCCTAGTTATCATATCTCAAACATGTTTGCAGCCAATGTTGGTTCAAAAGATTTACATATAATTGTTGTTACAATTTTGTAAGTAACCAATCAATAAAATTCGTATTAGCATCACAAAAAATTGATGCCGATGTGTGAAATATATTTGGTTCTTTGTATATATTGCGGTAGCAACCGGTTAACATATTTATATTTTTCTGTTTTGGAACTAGTGTCTGTGTATAGTTATGGCAAATTCCGATCATAATATAAATTTTATGTTTGTTAATAAAACATCGATAACATTTACTCGACAAATTTGTACCAATGATTTTTATTTTTTTGAAACAGTCGATGGTTCCTATACGAAATGTTGGCAAATTCAATAATTCCATAAAATCGAGATGTATCAGTTGGTCACCAAGATCATATGGCGGCGTACTTCATTAAATTATTATTATTAACCTCATGCTATTCTATAGAGTATGTAATTAATTTAAAATTTGTCGAATATATAATTGTTTTATTTAATAGAAATATGTAATAAAAGATAAAATCATTTATACACAATATTTATGTTTTACACACGTTACAATACCGGCATATAATTCACATACGGACCTCTCATAGGAGTATTAAAAATATAATAAGCAACTGTAAATATTTGAAGAAAAACAAAGCTAAAATTATTATTTTTAAAATGTTGTAGGTATTTTACTTAAATCGAATTACATTATATTCAATATAAAATCCATAGAAAATTTAAATTTCAAGCCTCTTTAACTGAACAAGAAATATAATGCTTAACTAACGAACAGAGAGATGTAAGTTATAAAAATATTCATTCAAAAATAAATTAAATATATGATTATATTGTCAACCCATTCCCAGATAGCTAATAATATATGAAGAAAAAAATATATTATTTATTATGTGTAGACAAATCGATTTCACAAAGATTCGCTTGATTTTTTATGCAGTCTGTTATTATTATAGTAATACAATTTCATATATATATATATATATTAGAACAGTTTAAAAATCTTAAATAAAACAATTATTTATTTATAATATGTTAGCAGTTAATAAAAAAAGAAAAGTCTGTTAAAAATAGGAAGAAAAAAAAAATAAACAAAGATTTGTGAGTGAATCTTTCTTGATCAAAAATTTTGCATATAAAGTTTTGTCAAAATTTAATTATAAAGAAAAATAGTCAAATTCTTCAAATTTATAGAATCACCCACGGCAATCGATTATCCAGATCTTTATTAAATATTTTTGAGTAATTTGTTAAATAGGAATTACAAATCATTTCAACTGGCATTTTCAATTTCAATTGAAACTTTACTTATCTCGTCACAAAATTTAAGACATTTTTTTGCGTATATAATTTTACAAAATATAAATAATTAATTAATTTTAAAAATTCCTAATATTATAGTAGTGTGTTTTGTACATTTTCATTATCATCAAGTGAAATCGATTACTGCTATTCAAAACTAAAGTGAAGCTTCTGGCGGCATCTGGCATCTACCAAACATTCATTACATTTAATTTGATAAATAACAAAATAACTCCGCATGCGAATGAATACACACATAATTCACCAATTGGTTTGCAATTATCGGAAGATGATGTTTTCATACTTCTATTATTTGTATATGATTGATTAACCCATAATATTATCTTCATCAAAATTATATAGCTATTCAATATTTTGTTATCTTCGTTTATGTTTTTAAGGTCTAGTATTGCAACAAACTACATCCTTTTAAAAATCAATTTAAATATTAAAAATATAAGTGAAGAAGGTGAAAATGATGTCATAAAAATAATATTAATTTTTTGTATTCGTGTAACAGCTAGCCTGTATGAATGGAGTTTTGTTCCGATTTCAATTTTCACAGATTGATTTAGAATACATGTAGTCATTATGTGTGCGAGGCCTACTCTTCATTCTATAAATGGCCCATAAGATCCTCCTATTCCTTCTATATTTCTAATTTTTAAATTAATTAAACAATTATTAAACCACTAAAACAAATATTGAATAATTTAGATACTACCGTCTTTTGCCGAAATGATTTGGTAATTTTGGGTTATCGAGTCTTATCCCAAATTTGGTGGGATTACTTTTTTTAGTTTTTACTGGTTTTTAAATAACAACACACGGAAAATAAATTTCAATTTACAATAAATCTGTCAAATGAGTACAAATCATCGTCGTTTTGTGATATTGTAGACTGTGTGGACTCAAGTGTCGGCCGTGCGATGTTCTGCGCAGAGAGTAATACGACGTTTGACATTTGCGGCAATGAAGTATTGAGCACAGTGCTGCTACTAGTCAGTGCAGCAATCACTCAATTTAAAATTTATATATTCGAGCATATTCAAGAATAATAAAAAAAAAACAACAGCAAAGACAGAGACAGCAGTAAAGATAAAAATTAAAAAGATAAAATAGCAGCGTGGGTATGGTAAGGTAAGCATTTAAGCAAATAATTTTACAAAATAATAAAATTAATTAAATATATAAATAATTATTAATTATTAGTATTAATAACATAATACTGATTAATTAATACTATTAATTGTTTTTTTAAAAAAAAAAAAGAAAAATTTGGCAATTTTAATTTCAATATATTCATATCATTAACAAGAAAAAAAAAACGATTTCATCCAAACGAAAGTCAACGCCATTTTGGTTTTTTTTTTTCTCAATAAAAAAATTAAAATTATTTTATAGTTTTATATAATTTTTTATAATCTTTCTTTAAATTGTTCCAGTTCTAATGAACCTGTTTTACTAATGGATTTAACGTCAAGCAGTGTATTCGAATAAAATGGAATTATATGAAGTCGAAGTACCTCGGCTTCGGTAACAAATGAACATAACCATCATATAACATCTACTCTAAAATTAACAAAATTGGGGCTTGCTCTATGGCCTGACTATAATTGGAAAACTCAATTAAATGTAAGTAAAGTTATATTATTTTTATTATATTTATTGATTTTGTTGTATAGTTTGTAGTTTTCAATAATATTACACCTATTGTGGAACGGATTACCAGATTACAATATTAAAACTAAAATTTACGCACAGATAAATTACTTTGAAAATTTCTATGCAAACAAGCTATAGGTAAAAAAAAAAAGAATTAGGTTAAGTAAAAAAGTACATCACACAATTTTTTTTTTTTTGCTGCGATAATTAATATCTAAATTCTAAATCATCGATTTTGAAAAGATTTTTTAATATTTCAAACAAATTCTTAGCACATTCTCCATAATATTCACGCTGCACATAACAATTTTATTTCATTTTTTTTTTTTTTTTACACTGAAATGTATACCCTCCTTTGTGTTATGATATTCGAGAATTTTACTATAGTATAAAAACATGAAAGGAAAAAAAAAAAAAATTTATTAATTGTTTACACCACGGAATCGTATACTAATACTTATAATATTTATTTATATGTGGTTCGGCGGTAGTTAATGAAAAACGGTGCCAAATACCAATGATGATATGCCGCCTTTAAAATATAAATAAAATATATTATAAAGAAAAAAATAACCAAATAAATATAAATAAACAAAAAGGAAGAAATGCACAGTCATATATTTTTAATTAATTTAACTAATACACTTTTTTTTTTTTTTATTATTCATATATAAATTCAAATATATATAATTTCGTGTATACATACAAGACACAAACACACTTCACTTATTATAATCTATTGAAAACACAGTGTGTTTCTAAAATATATATTTAAAGTTTGAAAATGATATATCCATTACCACATAATGTAGTGTAGTTAATATACTATTTGTATTTATTATGATTAACGTTCACTACACAGATAAAACTACAATTTCTACATATCATCACAGAATTGATCGCAATCCATTAAATTAAAATTAAGTTTGTGTTCCATAAGTATAATATTTTTGCTTAAAATCTTTTAACACAATTCATGTTTTGTTACATTCTTTTCTGTGGTGCTTTAATTTTTTCATTTCCTCACATAAAATTAACTTTTAAATATGCATTACTTTGCATTTGATGTAAAATTTCTTTTCGTTTTCATGTTTTGTAACAGAATTCAATATATATATAAATAAGAAAATCTATATTTTAGACAATAGAAAAACAAAAACAAATGCATAAATATTAATGTTTACGATCAAGTGGATAATAATTTCTAATCATATAATTAGTGTTAAATTTTTAGTACATATTAAAAAAAAAACATAGTCATTCGAAAATTAAGAATTTCAATTTGGGTGGTACACTACACATACTGACCAAAATCAATAAAAATATTGTACCTACTTAATTTATTTTTCTAATAAGTATTTATTTTAAAACTTATTACAAATTATTTATTATAATTAATAAATATATATATATATAATTATATATAAACGTATGTGTGTGTGTGTGTGTTAAGTCATATGAATTAGGAACAAAAATAAGTTAAGTCTACTAGCAAAAATCAATATCATTCTAGCGAAAAATTATAAATTTTACATTCGCACAGCATGCGTTATGTAATCATTTGTAATAAAAATAAATATTAGGTATTTACTTGTAAAACAAAAATAAAGTAAATCTATATGTAAAAAATACCAACTCTGCTTTTTGACTTAAAACAAATTTTACTTTGCTCATTAATTTCATTAAATTTTATAATAATAGTTCTATTCATTTTTTTTTAATAGATAAGATGATGTAAAAATAAAATCATAATTAAATTTAAATAACTGTCTTTTCTATGTACGTATGATATACATATGGGATATAAATGTATATCGGATACATTAATTGACGTCCTTCTAAAATACATGATTATTCGATTTATTTACTTTATTAAAGTTAGCCATAAAGTTTTCAACATATGACATATTAATATTGAAAATATATTATATATGTCTATAACTTAATTCATCGTTTTATTATTAGATTTTTAAATCAGTTAAAACTGTGCGTTTACAATAAACGATATACAAAGTAATTTAACATCACGACAATGCTCGTGCAAATGTAGATACAGCAATACTGAAGATATGTTATCACTTGATTGGGAAATATTAACCAAAGCCACCGTATCCACAAAACATTGTGCCTTTTGATTATTACAATCGATGTGGTATGACTTAGTTTTTGCATTTTCACAAAATATTTTTTTTTGCCACAATACAGAGGAAATTATGTTATAGACCTAAAATATATAAATTTTTTATGAGAATACCATAATACAAACACCCATGGTCCGAAAAATAACCGAAATAGTTTAAGAAAAAAGCAAATATAATTTTATAAAAATAATTTTATTCGAAATATTCTACGTTAACTGGAAATACAATTGGTCGATGCCATTGAAAAAATATTGTTTTTGTTATAAAACATTTACAAACCATAAGCGATTATAAATTATTTAGTTAAGGTTGCTTCACAAACATAAATCAATCAGTATCAAATGGATAATTTTACCAAAAACCATATATTAGAAATTAGTTCGGTGGTTATTTTTCAGACAGGGGAGTAAACATTTATAACGAGAAGCATAACTAATTTTGTCAAAATAACAAAAACCATAAGTCCATATAATGTTTGCTTTTTTTTTTCGTTTTTTATTACTATTTATTTATATTTATTTTTGTTTTAAGAATTACAAGTTGTTGTTGTTGTTGCTGCTGCGTTAGCGTCAATACTTGATATTACACTTATGTAATTCTTTTTCTTTTAAATTCAAAATATATATTTATAGAAAAATTTAAAATAAGATATAAAATTAACTATTTTCTTTTTTTTTTTTTTTCTAAAATTATAAATTATAAAATAATATTGCGCACTAATTCATTCCTTAACGATTACATAATAAAATGAAAAAATATTTTAATTAATTTAATTTAATATATAACTATATTTAGTACATTTATTATATGTATGGAAATAACTTTAAATTTTAAAACTTAACTATAAATTATATAGTTATATATATAGAAATGTCGATTAGCAAATACTACTGAATAAAGAGACGTACGGAGATTGTGTGTTTTTAATTTGATTTCGATAAAATAGTTGGCTCACTAATTTAGGATGCTTTCTAAGACTAAGTTACGTTTATTAGCTTGCGTTCATTTAACTCAAGAATATATTACTAATATTATGACTTTTGAATACATTCTAGTTTTTTTTTTTTTATCTTTTTGTGTAAAACTATTATCTATATAATAGAAAATTGAGTTATTTTATCAGATTGTTGGATACACGCCGCACTTAAACATTTTTTTTTGTACTGTGCTATGTGGTGGTCACATATCTGTAAACGTTCGATAGTTTCCCTGATAAAATATATATATTGAAATTAACAATTAATTTGTATATTTTTGTGCGACGCAATTTGTTTATTTTTTTATAATTACAAGTTTTTTTTTTTTTCTTTAATTGAATTCCTATTATTGAAAAGATCGAAAAGATCCTATTAAATGAAGATATTTTTAATTTAAATATATAAGTAATATATATTCATAAAATGAATGATAACATTCCAGAGCGCTATTGTTTACATTTTTTTTTTTTTTTCTTAAATTATTTTTTATCATACCAGTTTTTGTTGTTGATTCATCCTATGATATGTTGATGCATACTCTGTTTTATATAATAAAGAAAATATACAAATATTATTTTATTGTATAATATTGTAGAAAATTTAATAGACAACCGAAAAATTTAATTCAAAATTCTTCCACGGTTCATTTTTAATCAGCTACTGTGTATTTCGTGTTTTTTTTTTTTGTCTATCTATCTACAACTACATATTATTATTATTATTATTATAAGCAGGTACATTTTAATATATAGACATATAACATCAAAATCAGATCTATATACAATCCAATAAATACAAATACAGATATACAAACTTCACATGAAAAAATCATTGTGTAATGGAGTAATGTATAAACAACAGCAGTGTAAATAAAAATAAATATTCGATTAGAAGTTTGGAAAAATTAACATCGATCGGTTTATAGTTTTTTTAGTATTTATATGATTGCCATGATCCTCAATAATCTATTGTAAATCGAATAATGATTTAATAAAAATCATGTAAATAAAGTGTAGGACACACCAATAACATTTTCCTGTGGTACTCTGGATTTTTGTGAACCGTCTTCACTTCAATGTTTGATCATGAATTTACGTATGATTTTTAAGTATTTGATAGATATTGATGAGGCAGTTGTTGTTTGAGTTTATAAAATAAACCCTTATGCGTTCCAAACAAGACCGGTGGTAGGTATCACTGGCACCAAAATATGTTATTGTTTTTCCAAAACCAGGTGCTGGATATTGTTGCAACGCTTGTACTTGTTGTGACATTGTATCTGCTGTTGGTGAATTGATTGTTGTGGTGAGTTATTGTTGGGGTATTTGATGTTAATATATATGCTACTGGTTAAATACAACCGGATGTAGTTGTTGCGGTATTTGATGTTGATATAAATGCTTCTGGTTAAATACCACCGGATGTATAGTTGTTGGGATATTTGATGTTGATTTAAAATGCTGCTGGTTACGATGTAATTGTTAGGAATAAACTGGTTGTTGTTGATCATTTACTGGCCGGTTGATATAGTAAACATTTGCATGAACTTGTGCACTCGAAAATTCTCGAAACACAAACACTAAATGATCACAATCACGATTACATGTGCAATTTTAAAAACTATAAACATATCAAATAACATTAAATAATTAGTATTGGAATTACGATAACGATTTCCCTCCGCACACACATATTTTTAAACTATATAAATTTTTATTTTATATATACAAATATGTTTTTTTTTTGTTATTATTATTGCGGTGTTGAATTAATTTGTATAAATTTTTTTTTTTTTTTTTAAATAAAACATATTGAACATCGGCTATGTAACAATTTATTATTATAATGTATATATGTACGACATTGACTCTATCTATCTATTAAATATACTAGCTCTAACAAATTACGCATATATGTTCTTATTCCTTATATATTTGTATATTATTTTGTGTAATATTTATAGAAAAAAAAATTAGGTAGCTAACTAAATAACTTATATATATATATATACGTTGTTCATTTTTAAATCATTAATCATTAATTATTTTTGTAATATTATGTAGATACCAAACGGAGGGAAAAAAAAAATCGAAACAAAGTTGGTACTTGTGTGTTATATAAAAAATGAAAAGATACATCATGTCGGCGTTTTGTTTAATAAAAGAAAAAAAATTATAAACATAATAAGAAAAAAAAAAAGCCAATGCTACCGAAAATTATTCTTATGTCTATTAAACTAGAAAATGACTTTTGCACCTCATCATCAGAAAATATATTTATTTTATATATATAGATATATTTTCATATAAAAATGTAACAAAAGAACAAAAAAAAAAATGATACCTGTAGAAAGAAAATGTGGTACGGTTCAGAATGTGTTCTATATTTATCACATGTTGTTTACGTTATGATGCCTATATAAGTGCCAGACGATGAAAGATCATTTGCAAATCAATGCCTATAATCAGATCACCATCATTTGCAGCCATTGCAAAAAATGAAATGGCAATAGAAATAATAATAACCGAACTTAGAATTTTACCACTTTTATTCACTTGCAAATAGAACGAAATCCTAAATTTCAATATTTCATATTAATTTATATATTTCCGTATTTTAAGTTCATTGTAAATACAATTTCTAATACATGGAAAATAGATCAGATTATGAATCTTTACATTTATTGAAAATGATATATGTAACATAAATATATATATATGATCATCTTAAGATCACGAAGTTCTGATTTAGATTCTAGAATATTAATTTTGACACTGCCTATAACGCATGTATATCTCTTTAAATAACAAGAGGATATTGTAATTAATTGCTTTCATGTGTGGAATTTATGTTTATCCCCCGTTCTCCTGTCGATTATATATTAATGTTAATTAAACAATCATATGCCAAGTCAACAAACCATTTAAATAATCCTATTTGTACTTATCAAATATTACAGACAATTTGGTAATTGACTTTGTATGTTAGTATTTAACAATTCATCAATAAAATATATAATCTATTTTTCTAATTTTTAATACATATTTATTAAAATATATTTAAACACCATCAATACAATATATTTATTAATGATTAGTATTATTAGTGGAGTTAAATTTGTATATTATAATTTCATTTCATTCTTTCATCTGAATTCATATATTGTCTATACATTATATTATATTGATATATTGTGTATGATATACACACACACACACACACACACACAGTCATATGAAGTTCAAGAAGTTATATATAATAAGATATAAAACATATATTATAAGCACATTTATAATAAATGGAAATATTTTAGCTTTAATTATGGTGTTTAATGAGTTTCGTAAAGCTAAATAAAAAAAAAAAAATGGGAAAAGAAAAAATTGATGAATGAATTTTTTTTTTTTTATAGTCGATTTATTTCTTTCATATTTCTTTTTGAATAATCCCGGCGTTTTATATAACATAAGATTAAGATTATATTTGAAGGTTCTTTCAAGTATTTGTTATAAAATCATTGTGCCGGGTATCTAAATAAATGTGAATATATATACAATGGAAAAGGAAGGGTCGTCAGAATGTCTAAAAGGATAAATATTTTTTACGCATATTTTATTGTAGCATATTTATATTTATAAAATGTGTATGTTTAATGTTAAGGGCAAGATAATATATATATATGCTTTTATTTTAATATATGGGAAAACATACCTGTTGCTATATATATATATATAATACATTAAGTAAATAAGAAAAGACTATAAAATGTCTATGGATATTGGTTTTTTTAACAATAAGATTTTCTGAATTTTAATGTTAAAAAGATTGTTGACAATAAAATAATCTATTCTAATATACACCATTTGAATCCTTCCTACATGGATACGTGTTTGGGTGTAAAATAAAATCTGCTATATAAAGTTGAGGTTGAATTTCGCATGACATTGTGTTTTCACCATTCATATTGATTCGATTGAAGTTTACGCAATTATAAAAAAAAAATCCCAATTTAATAATAAAAATTATAAATATATATTATTTTTTTTATCATTAATATTAATATTTAAATTATTTTCTCTATTAGGTGATGGTTATTTTCGTTTTCATAAATAAATATATTGAAATTAAAAAATTCAAAATTGATGACAACTATTTTTTCGCTGTAAAATTGAATAATTTATAATTTATTATATCAACAAATTAACAATTGCTGAAAATGTATTAATAATAACGCATATACAAACATTGATACATTAACATCAGATAATGAATTAAGAATATCATTAAAACATAGTGTTATTAAATCAAAATGAAAAATGAACAGATAACAGCTGAATTTTAAAAGGTATTGTTAATTAAATTTTATTACATAACATATTTTTTTTAATTATAAGTAACTTTACAATCAATCTGTGTTATACATTAGAATTTTTTATGCAATACTGTAACGATCAAAGTTGTCAATTGTAATTATTGTTTGTAAATTATGGACATTTAAGTAATGACATCCAATGATCTAATTTTTCTTACTGCCCTGCAAAAAATCATTATAATTATAATGACTGTTTTATTATTAAAATTTATAGATGGTAAATGTAAATCTGTGTGCATGTACGCTTGTATTCAAAGGGGGTTATCAGGAGTTAATTTAGGATATAGATATAATAAGTTGCGGTTTTTGTTGTATCATCTACAATACAGAGCAAATACTGAGTTCTCTTATGAAATCGTTCCGCACATATCATATCATGGTTCATTTATGAATATAATTAATGTGTGTTTGATTGAATGATAACCGTATGAAAATAAATTAGTTACTGTTTTTTTTTTTTTAATTGAGTAAACAATTATGAATTTCTAACTCAAAATATTATGTCACCACCTAATTATTATTATTAAATGAATTTTAAATATTGTAGAATGTTGCCAAAAAAAATTTAGTCCATGACAATTGTTTTGATATCAACAAAATAATCCGTTTCTCGATAAATTTTGATAATATTAATGTATGTTTTTTTCTCGAGGCACAATGTCTCGGTTAAGAATTTTAGATCATCCATTTGTTACTATGAGGTCTTTCTATGCCACACATTGCTTAGCGTCTACTCAAACTTTACTATCACCATGTTGATATATTCATTATCTGTATCAGCTTGTAATTTGATGATCTGATTCCATCTTTGTATTGTATTTGTACATCCTTCGATCTGAATTGTATATTTTGTATGTACATAATTTGTATATTATATGAAAAAATAATGTACTTATAAAAATTGTTTTGTCTTCAAATTCTAAGCATTTTATAATGATTTACAAAATTATAATTACATTAAAAATATATAATTAAATAACACAAAAGAAATTTTCACCTCATTTCACTTACAGTTTATATTTAATTTCACCATATTCATCTCCATATAGTACACAGACAAAACTTTAAATTATTTTTTTTATTCTTATTTCTTTACATGTGTACATATAAAACTTAACAATTAATAAACATTAATTTTCGTAGAAATTTGTATTTGAAAAATATCATATATATATATATAATTTCTGTTTTATTAAAGAGACATATCCTAAAAGAGAGACCAGACCACACACAAAAAAATTCCAATTTATAAGAATTGCTAATTTATTGTGCCGGGTATATCTTTACACACACTCATACATGTGTGTCAGTTTATTATGTATAACATAACTTACCTAAAAGAAAACATATTAACTTATATATGAACATATACGAAAGATCGTATATCTAAATAATATTTATAAATTTTATGCGTAACTAATTACTTAACACTTAATTTAAAGTAATTGTGCAAATCCAGAAGCATTTCTTTCGTAAATATATGGTGCCTTTTTTACATATATTATATATATTTATGTTTTTCATATATTTTAGATATATGTACCAGAGCTGTTCAAAAATTTCGCGGAATGGAAATATAAAAACAAATATTTTAGATAGATAAAAGTCAATATATTATTCCTATAACACTAATACCAAATACGCTGTACTATACTTGGTACAGCTATATTCAAAGTTCAAAACATCTTTCTTTATAGTAAATTTCCCGGAAGGTTTGTTCAAAACTGTTATCGTTTCTTCATTTAATGAAAAACGCTCTCGGCCAAAAAATATTTTTAAGATTTGGAAACAGATGGAAGTCGGAAATAGTCTAATCAGATAAATTTCTTATTATGATGCTACGCCTGCATGCTCGATTCGATATTATTTACTGTCAAAAACCTAGCTGCTAATAAAACCGCTTGTTGAATTTTTGAATTTGATGCTATTTTTTTTTTACAAACTTATTATTTATTACACGATTTTCAATATGTTCTATTTTAAAAAATAACACTGACGCTCGTCGCCTTCAATCTACTGTTTTTATACAAATGAATTATTTTATCGAAATAAATATTGACATTGTAGTAGATTAAACACATTAGTCGTTCTGCAGTCGATTCGAAAACTATTTGAACAACCCACATATAAAATACAAACAATGTCAGTTATTTAGATGTGTTTCATTTCTTCTACGTATGTTAAAATATTTTGTAGTGTGTGTGTGTGTGTGTTTAGTGAAGAAATTTTGTTATTACTAAAAACTAAAAATTTCTTATTTTATTTAAAATAAATTGAGGCAAAACATTAAACGTGAAATTAATTTATTTTTTTTTAATTTAATAACCTACCGAATAATATATTATTATTATTATTATTATTATTTTAAACAAACAGAAGAAATGAATTTGTCTTGTCTCATTTCCATTAATTTTAATTTATAATGATATATTTTATTGTTGATTTGTGCGGTTTTACTTTTAGTATTATTATAATAATAGCATTTATATAAGTAAAGATTTTATGACAAAATTTCAACGTTTGAACCGCAAATCATTTAAAATATGTTTTTATTATGTGGGCAAAACATGTACCTAACATTTTTTTTGTGTTGATTTGTAATAATAATAATAATAATAAAATAATAATAATAATAATAATAATAATAATAATAAAATAATAATAATAATAATAATAATAATAATAATAATAATAATAATAATAATGATAAAAAAAAAAACTAGTTTATGTCTCTATAGAGATATTTAAAATGTGGTAGCTTCTGGGATGATGGTATGGTAATCGTAATAACAATAATTTTATGATCCACTATAAGATTCTTTATTTTTAATTTTGTGGTATTTATGGTAACATTTCATTCAATTGTATAAAAAAGTAATTATTTAATATAAATATGTACACGCGGACGTTTAACTTATGATATATATATATACGAGAGCATTATTTGTGAATAATAATTGGTGAGGTTGACTGCGTTGTATTTAATTAATATTGAAATTATGCGTATACAATAGTGTCATTCAAAGATGACCGCACAAATATAGTTGAAAGTAGTTTTTGGAAAAAAGTGTTTGTTTTGTCAAATGTGGATACATTTTAAAAACGTAAAATGAATGAAACGAAGTTTAGTCAGAAAGTTGAAACTCTATAGTTTGTTTCTCTAATATTTGTGGAACATATTGGAAAATCCTTAATTTTTAAAATACAATACAATATACGATTTATTTGTAACAAATATTAAAATGTATACAACAGTGTGCCGTCGCAAAGAAACGCATTGTCAACAAATCGATTAGTCGTCGAAATATATACAAAATATAATATCTATATGTAAAGTTGCTCATAAAAATAAAGCATTTCCAAATTAGTTGTTGTAATATATTCTCGCACCATTCGATTGGTGCAATGGAATTTCATAAATAATCTTTTAACATAAATCCCATTGGAGGAACTACTCTTATAATATTACTGACTTAATTTTTTGGCCTCATTTTGATGAATGAAAAGTTTTTAAACCACTGAAGACGACATATATACAATTTGGAATAATATGAACACAATAATAAACTATCAACAATGCTACAAAACAATCAAATTTGGGTTCTATTCAACCATAACTATTATATTTTTATATAAAATTTAATTTAAAAACTTAATTTTTTCTATTTTGATATTTTCCAGTTTTCGATCCATGAATATTATGAAATATAAAAAATAAAATACCTTCATATCATTCATTCTTTATAATATTAGTTACATACTGAAAGAAGAAATAAATTTTTTGAAAACATTGAAGGGCAACACCAGTGGAAGAGAAAACGATGTTAAACAATTTATTATAAAACTTTATTTTATTTGATAGTCTTGTTTTTTTTTTTTTGTTATGCCCGGATAGATATTCTATTTTTTGGGGGTTGATTCAATATATTCGGGTTTTTTTTTTCTTCTTTCTATATTATAATAATTATAATTATTTATTATTATTATTAAGGTATTATGTGTAATCTTCCGGTGAGTTCTGTTATACATTTATTATTATTTTTTTTTTTTTTCATATTTCTAATTGTGGTATCAGTTGTACTGTGAAATTTATCATTAATCTTCTTCACAGGTTTAAATGGACAATATATTATAATGAAAAAAAAAAAAAAGAATTGTATTATTATTATTATGAATATTATTATTATTATTATTATTATTATTATTATTATTATTATTATTAATATATTATTTATAGAAAGACTGTCTATATTTTATTGAATATAAATTATAAGGTGCATATATATTTCGATATACATATATATATTTATGAATATTATGTTATTATAGAAATATATAATAAACTTGTCATATTGTTATGGGATAGAAGAAGATACAATTTATTTGTTTATGAAAATATATCTGATTTATATATCTTGGTCTTTGTGTGACCAACTAATTAACAGAGTGACGTCGATTAGAGGGTAACTTTTGTATAATCCAGACGATTTCTTATTCACATTTAAGTATTGCCTGTGAATAAAATTTTGGGGTATTGTTTATTAGTATATTATTATTTCAATTTAAATTACTTTGCTATATACATTATTTTCATTCACATTTATACTTATAATAACAGTCTATTTACAATTTAAATGAATTTTGTTGTTTCTTTAATGGATTGATGCGAAGGTTTATATTATCAATATATGCTCCGACAGCAAGACGGGCTATCAATGGATATCAATGAGATGATCGGGATTGTTAAATGAATGTATTTATATATTACACAAAATTAACGATAAACAACTGATTTGCCCATTGATGGTTACGGGCACATAGTGGTATATGCGGATAACAAACGGACGAACATGTTGGCTCGATTTACTTGACAATTTACTCTCATTGGTAAAAAATCAATTTTTACCGATTACCACCAATTGGATAAGAGTACACATTGGTAATTAAATAAATGTAGCAAACTACGTTAGCCACTGTCGACAGACCAAATACAGTGGATTTGCAATGTTTTATATTATCTTGACGGTTCGAGGAATACATTTTTCAGTTTTTCACATACTTTTACAAGCACATAAGTGCTTTTGATTATGGCCTGAAATGGATACATATATAGTGAAAATTCAAAGTGTCCGTTTATAAGGGTTTAGTTAATTAATGTGTGGTGGCGATGGAAACCATATTAAGAAATTTATATTAATATCTTCATTCATTAAACACTCTGATCTTAAATCAATTTTTTTGTCTTGTTTTTTTATAACAATACATTATTATTAATTGTAATCGATACAAAATACTTATAATACTCATTCAATGGAATGGATAAATATCATTTCTTATTATCTATATAAGATAATAGAAAAAATAATTAATTTTAAATATGTTTTTTTTTTTATATATATTTCGTAGCATAAGTACTACTAATACGAAGATGTTATTCATATATACATTCGTGTATATTGTTTATATGAAATTGAACTTTACGTACTGGAATGAATGGTATATGTAAACAAAAAAAATGTATATTCGAATATATTTTGTTGTTTACTTTTGTATAGTTGAATGTCACTGTTTGTATTTTGAACTGTGTGTATAGTAAAATTATAATATATACACGCTGTGTATATATATGATGAGGTGGAGCTAATTTCAAGAAATAACAAACAATGTACACTATATTTAATTTCCATAGTATATATTTATAAGAGATAAAAGAGGTGTAAACTTTTGTTTAGTTTATTGATTTATTGTACGAATGGTTATATTATTGATGTTAAATTTAAGGGTAAATTGGAAAATGTCCTTTTTTCTTTTTTTTTTTTTGATATGTAAGTAAGATATTAACATTCATGGATAAGTATAATACAATTAAATTATGTACGCTTTACATTGGTCTATATATTTACGTGCGTTTACGTATTTGAAATATAAAAACCGTTCAGACGTCCTCCAGTTGAATTCGATAATGATCAAATTAAAGCAGTAATCGATTTTTCATAGTACAAGTGAACAACACACGCGATTTGCAGAAAAGTTTTGTGTATCGTTTTTCAATAGACTAAAGAACATCACTAAACACAACTACGTAATAACATGTTTTTCAACAATTTAAATCGCAAACGATTGGATGGATCAAACAAAAATGACTAGAATTGGCAAATAGTTTCACTATACCAATGCGCAGCTATTCCACACATCTTTGCAAAATATCTTGAATGGCAAGAATTTCAATAATAACGAATAATATTGTTAAATCGCACTTGATGCAATTATTTGTCGATAAAAACCAAATATGAATGATGAATTATGTTGCTGCTGCGTATAAAACATGATTAAAGGTCACATAAACCAAAATGTACAATAGATGCATTGTTGAGTAAAATTATTTATTCCATGAATACATTCGTAAAAAAAATTCCACAAATTGTATTAAAAAAAAACCAATAGTTATCTTATTCTCATTTTGCATTTCTATGATTAGCAAGTAATTATTACATGTGTGACGATTCCGATTTGAAGTGAAACAAAGTATTATAAACATTATTGAATTTGCAAAGTCAATATATATGAGTACATATTTAGTTTGTTTAATATAGATTTAAGCAACCCTGGGCAGGCACGCATCAACATCTATGTCAACAATGGTATATTTGTGCTGAGGAGGTAATATTGTACTATGTAAGATATTTTGATAGTTTTGTGGGCTATCGACAAAATTGTATTAATTTGAATCTAACAATATTCACCAATTCAATGAATTTTATGTGGGTGCAATTAGTCCAGTTGCGTGTTAATCTTGAATTGTGTTGCATATGCGTTTTTTGATTCTCCGCATAAACCATCTAATGTTAATTCAGTTGAGAATAATTTCTGTTGGAAAAATCCATGAACACTAACAATAACACTCATATCTTGGACTTAAGTGACATAAATGCTATCTATTCACCTGTCGAATTATTAACAATAAGAAATTTTATCAGTCTCGACATGCGGTCAGATTTTTAACGAACATTCTTACAAATTGAATATTTTCGATTTTTTTCGAGTTTATTTTTCTTTTCTCACAGATTATTTCTGTAAATAATGTAAATTTTTCGAAAGTTAATTTAGTGAAATATTAAATTAATATTTTTAAATAATTTATTAATAAAAATAATAATAAATAATATTAATTTATTTAATTTTGTTCCACATTATTATTTATTTATTTTTCCAATTTATTTCATAAAATTTTTGTCATTTTATACAAATACAAATATTATTATTATTTGGAGGCAAAAAAAAACAAAAAAACAACAACAACGTTGAAAGTTTAAGAAAAAGAAAATATTACATCTGTTGTGTTTAAAGAAAAAACGGGGGGAAAAAAAAAAACTATTAATGAAAGCAAATAAAAATTTGTCAAAAAATTACTATTTTTTTTTTATGTTATGTTATTTGATACAGTTTAATTTCTACCGAAAACATAAAAAAATATATATTTTTTTTATTTCATTTGTACATTTGTCTTAATTAAATGTTTAATGATTCAAATCAGAAAAAAAAAAAAACCAACACTTATTATATAAAAATTAAATTCTTGTTAAATTACTCAATTTATTAACATATTTTTTTTTTTTGTTAATAAAATAAGTTTGTGCGCGATGCACTTTAAATTATAATTATTTTATCAAATATTAATTTATCGTACGAGTGAATCAAATAAATACGATTAAAAATTTCTGTGCTATATAATTTAATTTAATCAAATTAATTAATTTTTAATTAATTTATTTACAGCATCTCTCCACAGAGTAAAAAAACATCCTGAAATTTAATTTAATTTTTAATTAATTTATTAACAGCATCTCTTCACAGAGTAAAAAAACATCCTGAAATTTTGTTTATCTTTCTATTACAAAGTAAATTGACAAATGATTGCATTTGTGTGTGGTGTGTTTGTGTATTTTGAAAACATAAATACATTGTGTATTTATAAATATTTATCCTTGTACCGTACCTAATTCACTTTAGTAAGGACTATATAAACATTATTAAACCGTATAAACACTATACTAAGTTATAGTACAATAAATGGATGTTATTATATATGGCATGACCATATCTATATAAATTATTGTAAATATTTCTATAATCGTATATTTTCTTTTATTAAAATTTTATATGAATTTAAGGAGTATAATATAACCCAATTTGAAAAATATATTCACATAATTTATGTGATCATAATAAGTATCTTTATACATAATACTATTTGTTTACTTATTACATTATTAGGATTTAGGTCAATATTTACAAATATAATACAATATTTGTGAACAATAACTTTTAAAAGCAGACGTGACGATTGGATTTTATTATTATTATTATTGTTATTATTGTTATTATAGTTATTATTATTTTATCAGTTCTTCATTAGTGCTCAAATAGGACGAAACACTACTGTTAGTCATTAGTCAATGATGAATTTTTCTGCAACCTTTTGTGTTGTTTTACTATCTTTGGTTGTCGTTAGTGATAGTCCTCGTTTTCATTTAGTTTTCATCGATTGTTTCACTGATTTTTGCATGACATTTCATTGAAGTGTTGTGTCATCAGATTTCCACCAATTAATATAAGAAAGAATAAGAATTTTTCTCGGTGAATACAAATGAATAAAAAGAGAATACAATAAACATTGTAGATAATTGAAATTATGAAACCATATAGTGTAATAGGAATACATAGCATTGGGGTTGACGGTGTTCTGTTTGTATTGCTTAGTGAGAAAATTCTACAAAAATTTGTCATGTGTTCATTTAGACATTATCGTGTTGTGTAGGTCACCAGAATTACATGAATTCAGATTAATGATTAAAATTTAGTTAATTCTCAAAATTAACAATTACAGAGGATGTGATATGGCTCCGTATACCAACAGCCATCATCAGTTTATTATATATTTGTTTCTATTAAAATGCTTAAATTTAACGTTTAAAACAATTCTGAAGTTTCTTAAGATCGGTTCACAGCACATAAATTAATCAGTAGCCATATAACTGGCGTTAACAGATCCTTAAGCTATATAGAATTAGTCAGAAAATCATTGTAGTTATTTTTCGTACCGAGTGTATATTTATGTTGATCATATGTGTGATTTTGAGTTTATTTAAACATTTGTGTAAAAACAAATTCTTTGTGTGACAATTCACTTTTACACTTTTCATATGTCTTACAAGTAAATTACTAATGCGATTGTTTCAAATTATCAATTATTTTTTTTTATAAATACAAATAGATTTGCATGGTGATTTATTATTATTATTATAAATTTTACTATATTGCTATCAGGAAAAACCTCTGTCACACATTCAAATATACTTTTAAATGTTTAATAACAATAGTTTTTATATAACTTTTTTTTTATTGTTTGAAAATTTAATCCTTTTTATTTGCTTATGTTTTTATTATAAATTTGTAATGGTGCAACACCTGTTCTTTTTATAATATATTTGTATAGGTATATGTGTTATATATGTATGTGCCTCTCGTCCCTCATACATTTATATTATATAAACTATTTACTGTATAGAAAAGGATCAAAACACTAAGTTTGGATAATAATAAATTTAATTCTTAAAACATTATTTTGCTGAATATAAAACTAACTCTATCTCAGTAAAAAGAATTTTTTTCTTTTATATTTGGTTGTATTCCAGGATATAAAATATATTTTTTTCAAATTTACTGAAGCTTTTTCGTTTTTTTACCTCATATAAACTGAACGAAAAATATGCTGACTACCAACACCATGTTTTGTTATGCTATTTATTAAGTAGTTACTTACATTTATAATGTTTTATATTGCTTATGTACTTTTCGTTATTTATAATATTATTCATTTTATAACTTTCAGCCTTTCAGAGTGATTTCTATTACATATTTCTATGTATACTTTTTTTTCTCGCATATTATTATCATAAATATAATATTATTTTTACACTTATGTTTTCGGTTTTAAATCCCACAAGTAATTTAATATTATAAATATTGAAATGAATTTGTATGATAATGTTTACAATTTATGTTATTATTTCCATAAACATTTTCTGGTATACATGTTTTTACCTGCGTAGATACATATACGCAGATGTAAAATAATATCCCATCTAAGAAATTTGAATTGTTTTTTGCAAATTGTTATTAGTAAACATTTATTGTGTATAGTTAAACCTACATAAGTTTTTGTATGCTCATTTAATTAATTAAAAATTTTAAATTTTCTAGATCCACTGGCGATTTCATCGATTCAGTTCGGAGCGAAGCGAGTTACTTAAAAGGTTGTTTGTTATATATTGTAGTAAGAAGGGGTACGTGATAGAGAAAGTTGTATGGCTTGTTTTTCTGTTGATTTCGAACCGGTAGATTCAATCGATTGAGTCGCCAAAACAGTGGTCCACAAAACCACATACAGTTTTCTATAATCATTGTTTTTTTTTTCTATTCACATTTTATTTTCATTTTTTTCCGGAAAGATGATTATCATGCGCATTTAAAACAAAATACAATAACCTTTCTGGCGGAAAAAAAAATAATAATCTTTTTTATTGTATACTTACAACGAATTCTAACCATATTGTTTTGAATATTCTTTCCGCTATAAATATCACAAATTAATATATGGTTCATCTGTAGTTATGAATCCACAATATTTACAAACATTTTTGGAAAATGCTCACAGAACAATTCGATAGGTTGCCACATAGTTAAATATTTACTAAACGCAACAGTTATTTGCAACATTGACATCAAATTGTGTGCGTGCGTGGTACAATATTGCTAGTGGATTACATTGTTTGTGACCTATTTGAAAAATGATATAAATACCATCATCATTTGGATATATTGTTTGTGTTCTATAAAATAAATTAGAATAAATTTAATATATAAATAATAAAACTACAAATTTCCTGTCATATTTCAACTAACCATCCTCGCGCCTTCTATTTACCTACATTTATATTTTTTTCATAAAAACAGATATGAAATCTTTTATTACATCTAAAATTGGTAATTTAATGATGTATACTTTTTTATATTCAATAATTTCCCAATTTTAACTGTTGTGTGTGTTGTGTACGATGTACGATAAATGTCTAAAAAATAACACGATGATGATGATGATATTGTATTTCTATTTATTATTACAATGTATTAATGTATGTGTGTGTAACACGTAGTAACATACTATTTATCTTGCAACCAAATTTAAAATTTTCCCTTTTTTCGAATTGGATATCCAATTTATTTATTCGTATATAATTGAGTTGAGTTTATGAAATTACATGAAGATTGAAGTGATAATTGAATGAATGTGCTACGAGGAAAAATAGTTTATGTAAATGGAAAATACGAATTGTTTAATTCATATATAACTTTACAGACAGATAATATGTATTTTGTATATAGATATATATGATATGTGGATAGGGTGTGTTTGGCAACAACACATAATTTAAACTGGAGCAATAAATTAAATACTTTTAATTATTACAAAAAACATTCATTTTATATATGATTTCAAGGATATTTTTTATGTAATTAAAATCATGTCTTATTAAACATATTAAACCATATTTGCTAGAAATCGATTTGAAATTGTAAACAGTAAACCTCTAATATTTTTGGTGATTTCTACTTTAATTTTAATTTGTTTGCCTTAAACTACACCCTGTATTTATCGTATAATCAAATAAAAAAAAAAAAAAAATTGATTAACGAAAAAAAAACCTTCAATTTAGAAACTACATTTTTACAAGGAATATAAATTGAGGGTGGTTGTTAATTTTTTTTTTTCCGTAAAGGGTACATTGTCAAATTTAAAAATTGGGAAATGACCTATATTCACAAACAATAGTCTTTTATTTTTATATATAGAAAATAAATATACCAATATTGTCAGTATATACACAAAATATGATATCATATTTACATGATACAATATAAATTACAACAACTAATCACATTTATAATTTATATGTAAATTTCAACAGTAATTTATTTAACACATATAGTCGTTATTATATACTGAATATCTAAATAATGTACATATAAAGTCTGCTGCGAATTACTTTTTCCATTAACTTTGGATTTATGTATATATTTGTAGAGTAGACCAAGAAAAGTACATATGATATATATATAGAGACAATGTTGATAGCAGTAAATTTATTGATGTAGAGTATCAATACCACCACGGTCAATAGATTAATGCCAATATATTTATAATAAATTTAAATGTTTCACAATATATTTCATTTACAGTTTTTTACCATATACAAATAATAATGAAAATTTTTCTATCAAAATTTTTTTCAGTGATATCCACGAGTGGTAATAGGACGATATATGAATTACAACTTTTCCAGAGGTGATGTGGACGAAACGATTAATCATTTTTTTTTTTCACATTTCATTTGTGTACAAATTACATTGGAGTGAGGTGGGCTATTTACTTTTATTTATTAATTAATTATTTTACATGTAGATAAAAAAAAAACAACACTAGAAACCTCGATATTTCCAAAATAATACCACTGTATTCTTGATCTATAGATTACAAATATGTCTATATTGTTTTGTGCTCTCAGAAATTGTGCACAATCTAAAACAAAAACCAAATTGAAAATTTACTACTAATTAATTTATTATTATAATTGTCTTGGTACAAACGTTCCAATATTGATGAATATATATTATGCTATAGTTATTGTTTTACCACTTTATAAACAAGCAATGAATATTATCCCGAAAACATAACTGGTCATAAGTCTACCTGCTAACGAAATAGTTTTCCTTCTTTATGGAGCATTTCTATCCGTTTTTTATATTGTTTCGTATACTTTCTCTTCTATTGAATTGCATCCATGTTTCATTAACTAACGCTACTTTTAAATAATTGATAAATTCTGTAAAATTAAATATATAGTGAGTGCACTGCATTATCTTATCCATATGCTCCAATTTTTCTCAGTCTACTGTGTATGTTGTGTTGAATACATGTATACGTACGACATACATATATGCGAATATTTATAATCTTGTCACATGATAATATTTAATGAAATCCTTAATTGCATATAATATCCAAAAATATATATATAAAAACTTATGTTATTTAGAAAGATTATAATATTTTTTATGGGAATGGATAATATGAAAAATGTATGAGTTTTTTTCTTTTACGATAAATAACTATTGATTGGAAAACTTCTTATTTTTCTTTAGAATGTTATTTATTTATAGATACAGTTATAAAATAATGTCATTCAGTAAATTGGATCATATACTCTTTTGAACAATATGATGTCATTTATTTCATTATTTATTTATATTATTATTTCGGGGATTTACACGGATCAGACCATCATTCGGGTATCTGTTTATCGCCCGCCTCCCTTTCCAAATAGCCGGTAAGGGTTAATATACTCCATGTCATATTCTTCACAATATTGTGTCACTCGTGTATCTATCTAACCATTGCAGTCGATAAATTAGTAAATATGTGAGGATATATAATAATTTACCAATTGGTATGATTCAAGTGTTTGTGTTGACATATTCAAATGTCTCTGAATGAATAAACAGAAGTTTTAGTAAAATAACAGAAAAATATTTCACAAAACATATGTATTTAGGCATGTGCTTTAATCACTGCGCAAATGAATCAATACATATTTCATAAGATTTGTAACTTATTACATTACTCGTTGTTTCATAATGAAGTTAATATTTTTAGAAGTATTTGTTGAAAGTTTCTTATTATACACACACGATTATTAAATTAATTAAAAATAATGACATTAAGGCTATTTACTTTTGATAATTGTAGGTCGATTGGTGAATTTCTATATACTTCCATGCGGTGTAATATACCAACTTGACGAATATTTGGTAGATGTTATATGATACACTTTAAGATGATGTTGATGATAATGATAATATGATTTTTATTTATGCATTTCTATATTACACATAATTTATCTAATCGATTTCAAAGGGAATATAATATCTATGTACAATATAACTAAATATTAAATTATCCTCATATATTACATTACATAATATACACACCTATAATATATATACTTCGTTCCACTTGTTTAGGTCCACTTGGTTTAGATGTCAATTTTTTTGTTTCCATTGTCCTAATGAAAAAAATATAGAAACCACATTTTTGTTGGCAAAACAAATAGAAATAATATCACAGAAACTTGTAAAAATTTTAAAATTTTATATTTATAATTATTTTTATAATGCTGTTTTTATTCATTTTCATGAAACCAATTTAAGGATCAAGCAAACAAGGAAGAGGAATTGACAAAAAAAAAAAAAAACAAGTGTTCCTAAACATGTGAAATGGAATGTATCTTATATATTATATATACGTGCACATATACTATACAGTCTACACATTATTATATGTACATCATACATATAAGTATTATTGATTATTCATATTATAATAAATAGAGTATATTCGCACAAAGTCATCGATTTGTAAATTATTTGATATTTACATACATAATACAATATTATATATACAAAATATATACAGTAAATGATAATTTAATGCATACAATAACATTTATAAGCACCCTCGATAATAAATTGTGAAAATAATCAAGTCAACAATTTCCTATATTAATAATATATGAAAATTATTGTACAAACAAACTCATTTACATACATAAAATCCCTATATACGAGTACGACCTTTTTCTTTTCATAACTATGGTGCATACTATATTTATATTTTTACAGAGAAATGTCGAAAATTAGAACCCTAATGTTGAGAATAGTTAAACCACCAGTATATCGATGCCACCAAGCTTTTTCGATTGATTTTCATATTTGAATTGTAATACCAATGTATTATTACATTCATACGGGGCGTTGTCACACGTCTTTATAATCCCATGCATCTATGACCCATATATGTTATGTGGAGATTATGGCATTGAAGATGAAGCAAATTTTATATTTATATTATTATTGATGTCCATTGATTAACATCTCTAAAAGAGCACAATGCAAGAACCTAATCGCATATATACGTTCTTAGTAAATTTGTGTACTTGAAAATTTTAATTTTTACAATTGCATATATACAAAATACTTGTGAAGGTAAATGATAATACCAGATGAAAATTTACCGCGCTCGTAAGACAACGTAAATTTGCTTGAAAGTTGATTAACTTTTAACTTTTCACGTATTATACAGAAATATAGCGGTGCGCTGGTATATACGTCTATGTTTGCATTCATTAAAACAGTTAAAATCTTCGATGGAGCGTAGACACACCTAAAATACTATTACTTGTTTGCACATTGTATGAATATTAATTGTTATTAGTACAAATGTTTAAGGTTTCCCTGTGTACGTAAAAACAGGATTTAAATACTCGTCGTATATTGTGTGTGTGTATATATATAGAAAATTTATATAATATTACAAAATTATCTGCAAAATTTAGTTATTTTTGTAATTATTATTTTATATATTTTATGCATGTGTATAAGATATAGGAAAAACATGAAAAATTTAAACGATGCTGAAAATATTGAGATAAATAATAAATATATAAAATTTAATACTTTGTTATAGTATATTTATATATTTATATATATTTACGATATATAAATTATAGTATACTAATAAAAATTTGTATTTTAAAATTCATACATAATACACTCACTATCAGTACTACATTTGAGTATAAAGACTATATTTGAGTATACCATATATAGAATGTCTATACTATATGCAATATATATATATATACTTAATATAATGATTGATTTATTCATAATATATGAACGAACATGTAATCCTAGACTCTCTGTAATGAATATTTAATATCTTTCATTATATAGTAAAATAATGCTTTATCAAAATTAAATAAATTCTAGAAATATTTTGTTATACTTGTATTAATAATAATCTGTTATAATAAAAATTTTAATATATATGGAAATATATAGTTGTAGATAACACAATGCGACTAGTTTTACAGCCAGCGATTTGTTGAAATAAATATAATTTTTAAAAATTTTCCTAAACCCCTAATTCTCATCTCTACCATTTATACAATCATACATTATTTTTAGTCACTACGTAAATAAGCACATCCTCTTTATAGTCACTCACGTTCTGTATAATTGTATTTGCAATATACCCATTTTTAATCACAAGTAACTATTCAAGCCTCTATTCACTCTTTTAGACTGTAGTGTCTGAACATTCCGATTTGAATTAATGAAAGTGACAACCATTCACCACCAACCATTCATTTGGTTATCTTAAATAATGTAACTGACGTGTTAAATCATATAAGTTCTACAGATATATGTTAGTAGGTGACACAATGTCCATTTCTCCCAGGTGCTGTAATATCGTAATAAATAATTACACAATATATTCACAAATAAAATATTAGAAATATTTTTAAATCTAAATTATATAGTATTGAATTATATTTTTTAATAATAATATTCCGAAATAATAATAGATAAGAATAATAATGTATATAAAATAAAATAATAACAAACAAATAATGATGATAATTGAGAAAATAAGAATAACAATAATAATAAAAGAAAATTGTTTTTCCTTTAGGTTATGCAGAAGAAAATTCAAAAATGATACATTTTATAAACGAAGGGTATTTACTATAACACATGGGACAAAAAGTTCCCAACAGATTGCTGTCATTATGGATAATCGTAAAGTGAAGTTACAAGACATAGCTGGCATCCTGAAGTTATCAAAAGGCAGTGTTTTCTTCAGTATTATACACAAACATTTGATGTTTTCTAAATGGTTTGCTTACACCAGAACAACAAAACAACAACGAATTGATGATTCAGAACGCTGTTTGTGGATATGTTTAAGCGCCATAAGCTGGAGTTTTTGTGTCACATCACTTTACATCATAATATATGAAACTTTGCGTCACATCACATACATCACAATAGAGATGAAACATGGCTCCACCATTTCACTCCAGCATTCAGTCGACAGTCAGCTGAGTGAATGGCAGCCGATGAAAGCCGTCCGAAGCGATCAAAAAACACAACAATCGGTCGACAAGGTTATGGCTTCTATATATTTTGGGATACACAAGGTATAATTTTTATTATTAAATTAACTCTTTTTCGAAAGTTAAAAAAACGTTGGAATGATTGTATTGCTGCCAAAGCAGACTATATCGATGAATTAAGAAAAATTTTTGTTTTATTACTTAGCCCCGGGACTTTTTAACCCATGTTGTTATTTGTACCAATTGAATATAGGCATTTATTTATATAAATATGTAAAAATTGAACTCGAAACACATAATACAAAGTATCTTATTGTCGTTGTCGTCGTATACGTCGTATATAAAAATGTATATGGTATATGAAAAATGATGGTCGTCTTTCGAATCTTATATACCATAAAATAAAGAAACCTTTTAAAATAATTTTATAAAATACATATAGATGTTATAATTTTCATGTGCCGCCACATATAGAGAAGAAATAAAGATAAATATTAATTTTATTTGAATTTATCAAAATTTCTAATTTAACTTTTAATTGAATTTGTAAGCAAGAAAATTATTTGTTTTCTTTGAAAAGTCAATTAAAATCCTATTTAGGCTTTCCTATCTAATAAATATATCTTTATAATATTACCTATATAATACTATATATTAATATACGTATATAATTACAATATATAGTGTGTGTGTAAATAGATAGATAGATAGATAGATATAATATAGTAAATATTTATTTGGGTATATTTGCTGACATAACATAAATACTGTACGTCGTTATACACCTTTAAATTTGAACATAATATGGAAATATATTTATTAATAGATACAGTATCGAAGGTGGTATGTATTGCAGGGTGGTGGGAAAATTATAACACAAAAGTACAATTCATTTTCATTTATGTGAATCTTAATGGGAAAATAATCCACAATTTATGTTATATAATATCTACGTAATCGCTGTTACTAACAATTTAATATACTTCCGATGTAAATTATGAAATAAATATTTGATAGTATATCATTAATTTTTGTTTCATTCAATGTAACAATCAATTACAACTATTGTGCTAGCTTAAGCACAATTATAAAGCACATAATATTTTAGATACATAATCGATACAAAAAATTCCTGGTTAAAATATAGATATTAAACATTATTTTTTTTTTTTTAGGTGGCTGTAACCCAACAGAAAAGTTAATGTATCGATCGGAGTAATATCACCCCGAAAGTGGTAAATTGTCATCAATACTTTTTACGGAGATTCAAAATTTATTATGGTATACTTTGCCAAAGAAATTTTAGATGTGAGATGTTTTTTGTGTTATAATTTCCCTACCATGCAATATGCATAACGTTCGGAGGATAGTGTTTTGTGTAAATACAGAAAAATTTCAATATATCTTTAACATTTATTATATATTATATTGTGTTTATATACTTTATATTATTTACAAGTACAAGTTACTGACTTTAACATTTCAAAGTCGTATCTTTGATTATATTAATATAATGTAAATTAAAATTATTTAAGATTCAAAGGTGAAATTATCACGTAATAATGAATTTACATTTTATTGTTTATACAATATAATCAAGTTGATTGAAAATTTAATATAATTATTAATTAAATTATGTACTGTTAAATTTAGCTTTATATTCATATAATTAGATAAATAATTATATCATAAAGTGATATTTACCTCGTTGCTTTCTATGTATATATTGGTGTAACACTCAGTGGCACCAGTGGATATAGTATTATTCGTTAAATACCGGGTTCAATTATACTGAAATTCACATGTGAAATTTTTCGGTATTTATTTTAATATCAAAAGCTATTGGCTGCTTATTTATATATGGATTAAAAATACCGATATATATATATATGTTTAAAAATATAGTGTCAGACATTTTTCAAACAATAACAATGTCTGCGGTGTAGCACCCAACATTCTAAATAGGCTAATCTTTCATATACAATTAATGGAATTAAGGAAACATTTACCTTTCGATAATTGCAGAGATTAATTATGTGCGAAATAATTTACTAATTTACTAATTGTTTCCCAAAAATCTATCTTATGATATTATTTTCCATAACTTAAGCGTTTGCCAAGAAATGTTTCATTGTCGAAATGTTTCTTTGGCGCCGCTCCTCATCTCTACGACGCAGTTGAAGTATCGATCATATTCTTGAAAAAATACAAATAAAATTTAGTTTTTTTTTTGTCAAATTTTACAAAAAATTTATTATATTTTTTTGTGATTACATTTTAAATCAAATTAATGTAAATCCGATTTTTACATATATACGTGCAAATATATATTCTATATATGCGTATATTGTCACATATATTATAGTATAGTATATTAGAAAAACGTGTTAAAATATTTTTATATATAAGAAACCAGAAATTGATACATTTTAGATTTCCTTCATCCTTTCAACGATGTGTGTATTACATAGAAATAAATAAATTTAATATGTAATACATTTTACCTTTTGTAAAACATCCTTCGCCGTTTTAAAAAATTTAAAGGTAAACATTACTGAAATGAAATAAAATTATTCTTTATACATTATATACTTGCTAACGATATTATATATAGTACAATCATTGTACATACGAGTATGGTACATGCGATCAGATATTTTATGTATGTGTGTGTGTGTGTGTAAAAAATGTCGCGTATTTTTATATAAATTTTCTTTCCTACATATACTAATATAAACATATATGCTCTATCATCCTTCTATCCTTATGTTGAATGAATATATGTATATATTTTTGTTATAATAAACTCCTCACAATATTTATTGTATGAAATATATTATATGTAGTCAAATGGAATATCGATTGCATAGAAATAAAATTTCAAATATAAAAATTAGCATACACGTACAACGATATTGAATGTTAAGAAATGTTATTATAAGTACCAAATAGTGAATACAAGCTATGTACTGCTATGTTTGTTATGAATAATTAAAAAGTATCCCAATTTCTCGAAAAAACCACTATACGTCTATCCATCTACATCAAATCATTGGAACATGTAAATTTTAATAAATTTGTTTCACTATACCGCAAGGACGGACATCCGATTCAGGATTTAAAAATTCCAAAATACTATAGAAATGAACGACATTATGCAAGGTATAATTTTTATGTTCGGTAGGATTGACATTATTATTTGTCCACATACACAAAGAATCAACATGAAGTATTCAACCCTTTTCACATACATTGGGCAATTAAGTTTTGGTATATGATTGATTGATTATAAAAAAAGGGGGAATTAATTTTGGCACTTAGACCAAGATATTTGTTCATTGTACTATCCCTGTGTGTTAATCCTCGAAGCGTCTGGTTTCAGAAATAAAACCAAACTTCTTTCTTCGTTCATTGTGGAATTTTGTTGTACAGAAAATAGAATCTATTTGTAAATATTCCACTTTGATATTATAATAATGTGTGTAATAATAATACTAGCACAGGAGCAAAAAAAAAATAAAATTTCAACATAATACCTTTAACCTTGCAAAACATTTTTTTCTCTTCTCATGTGTATGTTACTCGCATATAAGAAAAAAAAAAAAACATAAATAAAAATATCGTTCTTTTCCAGCTGTAACTGATAAAAAGCTTCTAAAATTGAATCTTTTGTAAAATATTGTACTTATATTATGTTTAAGATTTCTTCTTTTTTTTTTTTCCATTTTCAATTTACCATCGCATAAATAATATTATGTGTGTACATATACGACGAGTACATATAAAAAAATATGACATATTCTCGCGCGTATACATTTCAAATTGTCTTCAGAAATATTTTATACAGTGGCGTTGATTCCTAATCACATATAATTTTGTACCCTATTTGTATAATTGTGTTCCCATATCTCGCCTGCAAATTTTTTTTTAAATAAGTGTCTTCGAAAAATCCCTGGCGTTGGATTGCCCGTGAATTGGTAATGAGTATAGCTTTGAACGAAGAGCAAACGAAGGTATATGAACGCATCGTTTTAAAATCGTTTTTATTTATTCATTAAAGGATCAAATCTATTTTTTTCACATTGTGTACATGTAACGGATTAGAATCAACGCCAATATATAATATATGTATTCGTTACCATATACTCTATATGGTATATATAGTATTAAAAGCAAAATGATGATGTACACCTATACCCTATACCTTATGAGATGATGACATATTTTCACATATAAATTATAAGTAATATGGTATTTTAAAACGTGTTTATATTGTAATATTATATTTATATATTAATACAATATTTTACGCATAATTTTCATATATTGATATATGCGTTTTTGAAAAATATATTGAAAATTTAATGTTGTTATATGTAGTAAAATTGTTTAAAAGCTGTATAGCCTTCATCTTTGTAGTCGTGCGTCGTGTGCCATGAATATCCCTTATAGTGCTGATACGTACTTCTATACGATGCTATTATTTTTATGGAATTGAAATAAATACAAATTGTCAGTGATTTGAATTCAGATAGTTTCAATCTATCTCGATACATTCAATTAGATATGTTAATCAATTTGAAATTCAAAAGTAGTTAGAATAATATTCACTTTTGGATAAAAGTGTTTTTTGTTCATAGAGTTCATGTGGCATCAATCTGAACAAAAATAAATTTGTTAAGTTATGGTTGAACACCTATTATTTCGGTAAGGTGGTTCAGTCGGGCTGTATTTAAGACGAAAACCTGATTGAAATTATAAAAGAAATTTTAACAGTTAATGTTTAATGATAAAGTTCAAGCATTGAACAAGTGGGAAGAAAAATATTTGTAGAATGAAAATTACCGATATGTAAAAGTCGACTTAAAAAAAGGCGACACTTTGTATTGTCATAATAATGGATTTTCTCACAAATTCACAACTCGATTGTGTTGATTATTTCTCAAGGACGACAGAGTGCCCATCAAATAGGATAGATTTACAGAAACTTAAATTGTCAATGATTGGCTGCAGATGTGTATATATTCTCTTAAGTTTCCATATTTAGTAGCGTTAAATATTTTGTATGTAAGAAAATAATATATATATGGACAGCAATACATCCTATGGCTTACCTACTGTTGTGCATAGTATTTTTATATTATATAGTTTTTATAAATCTATCTTTCAAATAATATTTATTTTATATTTTTTTAATAAAAATACGATTTACAATATATTTTTTGAAGTCATATAAATGACATTTTTAATATAAATGTATGTTTACGATATTATTTTTTGAAATTTTCTATATATAATTTACTTTTAAACGATTTTATTGTTATACAAATATGAAATAATATATAAAAACTGTAATATTTATATCAATAGACAATAGGCATGTGTGTGGCATCTGTTGTTTGTATTGTCTTTTATTGTGTTCATTTTGAAAATATTACATTTTTTAATTTATTTCACCCACTGACATCAGAAACAAAAAAGGTGTGGTGGATTTGATAAGTTTTTGGTTAATTTCCATTCCACATTTATTTTTGATCAATTGTCTCTTTTTAGTTACGTTGACAATTGAATTTATTTTTAAGAAACTTCTATAGCAAATAATACAATAACAGATTTTTTTTTTTACCAATTATTTTCTTATCCAAAATATAAAAATGAAAATTATAATACCATTCTCAAATCAATTTAATTTTGGAATTGTTAAGGTTTCTATAGAATTAATTCAATAAACTTGTTACACTTTTTAACAGAGCAATCCAGGTTTCCATAAACTGTTGCTGAAACATATTGTCGTCACGATGGTATTGACATTGTTGTCGATGATAATTTCATAACTTCATTAATGTATTGAAATTTAAACATTTGGTTGTTATTCCCTATTCCCTGGTATTTCAATCTTACGTTTACAAATAAAAATTATAAATTACATTATTTTCAATAACATTTATTCCAATATCCAATTTAGTTAATGTTATTTTTCGTATAAATACTACCAACAAATTTCAGTAGATTAATATAATATTTATGGAAAACTTAAACAAACAAAACCCGAAAAAATGCAAAAATATAAATAAAATTCTATTTTAAAATAATCTATAAATAATCTGTGAATTTCATATTCTTTTGGTTTTTCTATTTAAACATTTACAATTATACCTAACCTCTATGTTTGTAGTAGGATACCTATCTGTAATAAAATATGTAAAATAAATAAAAAACAACTCTTTTATAATGAACCTTAAAAAAAAACAAACATATTTAACATAATATATTTAATGAATCCCTTAAGGGTTTTTGTAACTTTATTAAGTTTTTTTTTATTTTTTTATCCTTTGATTTGGTTTATATTTTTATTTATTTTCTTTTTTTTTTTTTTAATCTAAATATCTATACAACATTTCAAATTGTATTTTTTATATAATATGTTATATTTGTTGTATCCTTTGCTCCTCTTTCGATATGTACATGGATTTGGATTTGGATTACAACACAGGATGTGTCTAAAAATGAACTATATATTCTGCCTTGCGAAGACGTCATTTTCGTACTATTTCTTTTCAGTCGGTTCATATGATGTGGCAAGAATATTCGATCAAGATAAAGTAAATTTATATTGTATAAAAATAATTTGGGTTATATCAAAATTCGTTCGTTTACGTATCGTGTCTCTCATTTAAAACTCATCTAAAATTTTTATGTTTACACAATTAAAGATTTAAATTACGATCTTCTGTCCTCTTACCAGTATGAGTTAGTTTCTACAGCACATTACTGTTGATTCCTTGGACAATTTCTAATCATGTGTTCGATCTTTGTACATTCCATCACCATGTGATTGTCATTCAATAAGAATTTTTTCACATCAACTCACCACATTTTCTGTGAATGTTCCAATAACAAGAAATATTTCTGCTTGGTATATTTCCACAGACTTATATTACAGCATCCGCCCTGCCTCCAATCAAGAATCCATCCATGAAGATTGAGTTGTGATCACCGTTTTCCTTTCCTTTCCACGTATACTTTTATTCTTTTGAATTTATGCATATCATTATTTTTACATACATTTTTTGCAATGTCACAAAGTAGGGAATGAATATTGTAACAAATTTTTTTATAATAATTACTAGTTGAATTGGATGATCGCCTGTCCAATAAGTGAATGCCTGTGTACAGATAGTTCCTAACAAGTTATTTCAAAATAATATGGACGAACCTGCAGATAACTGTGAGAAATGCAACACTGCAACTAAATGTTAAAATTATCCTTACTTGAACGATAAGACATTAATTTCATTCAAATCTCTGTGTAATTTTCTTTCATTTGAGATACAGCATTATTAAATGTGAACATTATTCTTATCTTAACTTTTGTGTCTATTATTGCATATACTATACCTTTATGTATAAATATATAGAAATGTAAAATATTGATGTCATACAAAGACACGGCCAAGTTGCGGTGTCTGCCATTGACAAAGCTCAGAAAATTCACTTAAAACTTTTTACTTCATTTATGTTTTTATTCACTGATGTTCTAATAAAACATTAATTTTATTTTAAGAGAAATGGCCTATTTTAGAAGAAAAAATAAAAAAATAAAAATTTAATTATAAAAAGTTAAAATAAAACAAAACAACAAAAAAAAATGGTACATAAATGAAGTTATGATATTTTTGTCATTCAGGCAGGCATAAAAAAAGAAATAAAGATGTGCATCTGTCATATTGATAAGAGGAAAAGTAATAATAAAAATATTAACTAATTGTAAGTTTTACCATTTCTTATATTAAGAGGGTGAAGCATATAAAATTAGGTATTTCTGAGAAGTTGAAGTCAAACTATTTAACTAGTTTTAGAGAATGGTAATAATAAAATGTGTAATCTATACGTGTTAATGACTTAATTAGCCAGTAATATTGATGAAAGATTTGATGTATTTGCAGCAATACATAATAATTAATGTTAGCATGTTCTCTACATATCTTGCAAATGAGTCTGGATTAATTACTACAAAATATACAGACAAAGTCACGTTTCAAATTGATAAATAAATAGTAGCCAATACCACTTCTCCAATCCTATGCAAATCTTATATAATTACTCAATATGCATTGTTGTGTAATTCGACACCGCAGCCATGCATTTATTGTATTGAGCAATATAATTTGATACATTGATACATGTTTATTTTCTTTACAATTTCGACAAATATTAAAAAAATGTAATAAGTTTATTTAAACCTTAAATTCATATTATATGCAAATTCATAAACATATACTTTTAACATTACAGGTTGATGTAACTATCCAGAGGAATGCGAGTTTTGGGTATGCTTAGTTGGCGTATTTCTATATATGAATCCGGTTATTGATGCACAAATGCATAAACAATATTTTAGCTGTCATTTTTTGAATATTGATAGCACACCTGAACTAAAAAAAAAGGTAACATATATATTTTTAATATACGGTAACTTACGGCTAAATAATACTCAAATTTTTGATATTTTCAGAAAGTTATTTCAAATCAATTTAATGAATGTTAGAATATTAAGGAAACATATAAAAAATGTTGACCTTTTGATGTGTAATAAATCTGCAGAAGAAACGCAAAAATTGTCGAGCATTTATCTGCAAAAGAAGAAATTAACTGCTTCTATCAAAGGGTAATTATGTTATTATTAGATTCACGCTATTTGATGATTTCTCCTCTATTAACGGATGCCTTGTTAGCGATTAATAGGAAATCTTGGGTATCTTTAGTTAAAACTTTATTAGCTAATGTTTCTTATTTTATATTTCTTGAATATTATTTAACTAATTATCTTTTTTCTTGTGTACAATATTTGTGGAGAAACCAACAACAAATAATCACGTGTATATCTATCGATATGTGCAGGTATAGTCGAATACCATTCTCACTACCCTATGTACATACATAGAAATATCACTATGCAAATACAATATATTATTGAAAAGATAAGTTTAGTATAGAAAAATAAATAAAATCCAATTTAAATGTATGCATTTGAATATGATGATGGGAGCGGAATTTTATTTCTTCTGATTATGGTTATGATGATTTGTATAGTATCGCCACACACACACACACACACATATGAACATATATGTAGTTATTATTACTTCCATTGATATATAAACTTTTGATTGAAAATGCAAATTTTTCCAATATTCCAGTATATTACAAATATTGTAGAATATAATAAATTATAACGATATAATATTCAATGTGGTATTGCAGCCACAAGTTTCATATGATATATTTTGGTTTTTTCACATTTGCTTACATATATTGATTTGAAAAGAAAAATTTCATAATAATTTAAATTTTTATATTGAAAAAGAATTACATAAATCGAATAATTTTCTGTCTGACTTTATTTTAAGTTTAACTGCGTGTACACCGTATTTAAGTTGTTCATTTATTGGGAGCCGTTTGAAGATTATCTTTAATGCGTGACCTGTGTGTATAAGTCATATATAATTATTTTTAATAAACAAATCAAAATTTATATCCAACGAAGATTAAGCGTTAAAGAAAAACATCACCTACCACGTGAAACTGTTGGTATGTGGACGTTTCCTTTTTACGTATCTCCTGGTAGACATACCTATCTGTTCATTTTATCCGGAACCATTATTTCTTAATTATAGATTAAACTGTGTGTTTACAATTATGATAAGTAATTTCTATATGCTCTGATAGATATATATCTCTGGCACTCAATTAAGGCAGCAATAATATTTTTTAGTATGTTGTTAAATGAATAACCAATTACTCTGTACTATAAATAAAATTGTCAATTGAAATTCATTTTAAAATTTTCATATTTGACTTAGAAAAATTTATATTAATTAATAATAATTAAGATTAATATTCTGGTGTATGTAATTATATGGTATCCAAATGGTGAATCCTGTGTACGAAAAAATGAACAGCATCTTGAATTAAAAATCAAAACCATCATAGCCACTCATTGTGAGGTTCAGCAAACTAACAGAACATTAGTATACCAACTATGGCGGGTCTGCCGCAACACTCAAAAATAATCTATGTGATAAGTGTGTGTGTGTGTGTGGGTGTTAGGTAAGATTAACACATATATGAAAAAAAAAAAAAAGAAAATACACAGAAATAAAGTTTTGTTTTCCAATTTAATATGTTGTTCATATGTGTTCATGAGTACATCAAAAAATATTTTCTTTTGAAGTTTTTTGGTATTTGTTATATTTTTATGTTCGACGTATTAAATTATAGATGTGAGAATGTGGAAACGTTTATAATTCAAACACAAAGAGATGATCTTTTTTTTTTTTTTTTTACATTACATTTTGCGAAAAAAGAAAAGTAAAATAAAAAATTTCCTTTGTATCAAATCAAAATCGAAGTAAATATACTTATTTTATTTCTTTTTTTGTTAGATGAATTGAATTGCATTTTCTTTAAAACTATGTATTACATTCATATATAGAAAATCCATTTTTATTGTATTAAAATTACGAGGACTATTCGATAAGTCAGTGATGGATGGCTGTAATCCTTATCAGTTTCAATAGAAGAACTTCATTTTTACTATTCTATTAGTTTTCGTTGTATGATGATAGTAAATGGTCATTTTAAATGTTATTAGTATACTTTGAATGTAGATTCGTTCTAAGACTACACGTAGATACTATCACCGCAATTTAGAATACAGAATGTCAATAATCGATTTTCTTATGCGCACTAATTGAAAGTTAATTATTTGTGCTGTAAATGTAAATCGCTATATTTCATATTTCAATGGAAGTTGGTATAGCTATACGATTACAAAACATACCAATTTTCTGGTGGGTGTTTATCTTTGAGAGTCTACCTTATTCCGTAATATGTAACATTTCTGCTTGATTACATATCTATCTCATAAAAATAAAAATGTTCATGTTATAAATTGTTTTCTACAAAATATAAATGTATATAATTGTATTTTGTAATCAATAAATAAATGAATATTTTACTAACATTTTTTCCCATCAAATAATTTTACATATTATATATATGAAAATCGACTTTAACGAGATCCCATGTGTATCACTTATTTATACACCAAATTTATAGATCAATGCGATGTGTATTTTATTGTACAAGACAAGACTATGCACGAATATTATATATGTTTCCAAACTCATAAATTGTATATATAAAGTATTAGTAAAAGTATCTTGTTAAACTGGAATTGATTATATTTTACGAGCGTATACGTTTATTATAATAAATATTTGCATTGTATAAATTTAGAGAAAATAATACTAACTATATATTTTATTTTATCTAAAATGTGTAAATTTAAAAGTTAAAATAATCGTGCTAATAAAAATGTATGTCAATTTCTGTATGTAGTTGTACACACTACCGTCTACCACACATTTAAAATTCAATTATGGCTATATACTGCTATTGTTGTTTTATTGAGAAATAGAAATTTATGTGAAAGTTACTTTTATAGTATAGAATAGAGTATAGACCGTAAAATGTATTTTCAAATTTTAGGTTCTGTATTTAATCCACGATTTTATAGTATATAAATATAGGTTTTGCCATCCACTATCCGATCATAAAACAGTGGCCGTATAATCATCTTCATTTAATGCAACTGTACAGTTTCGCGAACATATCTAAATTATTTACTTTGGTTCAACGTTGCACTGCTTAGCTCATCGTTGGTTGTCATATAGACCAAAAAACATATCGGGTTTTTTTTCACGAAAGTTCAGTCGGCTATAAACCGGCAGCATCCTTTGTTATTTTCTAAAATTGTACTATGGTTAAATTATTTCTCTTAAATAACGGCTCGCGATTCATGATCATCGTCATCAAATAGTTATGTTTTACTCGCCAAATGGATCTTCCGATTAATAATCACCTTTGTTTTTCCATGGTAACCCAACATATTTCGTTGAAAGAGTCGAGCTCTTGTTCAGCAATTAAACTTTTGTGGTTCATCCATCCTTAAAACCAACTCCATTGTAAAGTGTTTCATTGAAAGCCTGATTTAAAAATTTAATTATTATTTTAATTTATGTCAAATTTATTAAATATATGTTGTATTTATTTTGTTATAATTATATAGATGGAATTAATCACTTGCATAAATCTAGCCAAATTTAAAGAAGAATCGCTTGGATTAACATGTTTTGATGATGATGCTGAATATTTGACCAGATTGAATTTATCCATAAGAAATTTAAAAAAAAAACATGCAGATAATTTCAAAATTAGTGTCTTACTTTCTCTGGTAAAAAAATTATAAATATTTACTTATTGTTAGTGAAAATTATCTATAATATCTTATTAAACTGTATTTATTTCTATATTTTCACAGATGATTTAATTTAAAACAAGTTGTTGATTTAGAAACAATACGCTGTTTGGTTTAACAAATAGATTTTTAAAAGACGTTACTGGCAATTTGACGATATCAATTACAATGAAATATAATCACAGCAAAAACCACAACAATTTCTAATTCCAATTGAAAGGAACTTTCGTATCAGGTGAGCATAAACTCCAGGCAGTTATATTTTCATACTGTCTGTAATAATAATGAATCATTCAACGATTTAGCAGATCAAATAGTTTAAAATATAATTGGAACGTAAAAAAAACAGAACTAAAAATTAGTAATATTTCACGTAATATTTATTCGAGATCCTTTGTACAAAAATCCGCGCCATGCCGTACCAGCACCTGTTGGCAGTTGCTACCTTTCGCCGTATTTCCTCTCCAGTAACATTTTCGCCTTAATCCAATGATCCCAAATATACGAAACTATTAATATGAATATATAACATTTTATTCTCCAATATTACCAATTTGACTTTGAAATCCTGATGTAGTAGTTGCCATCGTATACTTTGTTTTGTTTTCATTCACTTTGAAACTATAAACCTTCTGGTTTAACGATTCGAAAGCTACTTAACAGCTACCATATTTCGACCGCTGAAATTACGTCTATATATCATATATTCCAAGAGTCAATAGCTTTTAAATTTATAGAATATTGTTCCAAAATAGGTATACACTGTGTACCATCTTCGCTGTTTCTTCTATTTAAGAGGGAATTATACCCGCGTAAATACATATTCTGAGAATTTATTTCTAGTATATTTAAGAATAGCATTCAGTGATTTACTTTCACACCATTTTCAAGAATTTGCAACTGTAGATCATAATCTGCAGGCTGTTGTATTTTTTCTAATAATTTCTTTCTATGTAATATCCGTTTCTATATATTTATGAACTTATCAATCAGTATTTCAGGCCATTTATTTTGAATTAGCATTAATTATGTTATTTTATATAAACTATTTGTTCTTTATTTTTAGGTTGTTGGTGTTGTTTTAAGAAAAATAAAACCTAAAATCCATCATTTTGGGCTTTTTTCAATCATAGATGAACATAATAGAAAAACGGAGATAATTATAATATAATAATCAAATGAAATTATGAATAATAATAGTTATTATGTATTATAAAAGTTATATTTCATAAAATTATAAACATTTATGTATAAATTTTAAACTACACTTATATAAATGTAATTTATATTAAATATTTCTTATTAATTACTGTATATTAATGTAATTATATTAAAAAAAAAATGAAAATTTATTAAAAACAAAAAATTTATTAAAAAAAACAAAAAATTTGTCTTTTTAATTATATTTTATCAAATTTGGTTTGATTTTGTGATGAATTACGAGCTCCTGTTACAAAATTCGAAAAATTTCGTCAAAAAAATTAAAAAAAAAAAAAAAAAAAAATTTACCTCCTGGTAGTTCTGAGCTGCGTTCCTGGTAGAAAAATCCGAAAATTGGCGGGAAAATTTTGGCGGGAAAATTTGGCGGGAAAAAATTAAAAAAAAAAAATTCACCTCCTGGAGATTATGACCTCCTAGTAGAAATCCAAAAAATTCCCATGAAAAAAAATTATTTTTTTCAAAATTTTTTTTGGATTTCTACCAGGAGAGCATAATCCCCAGGAGGTGAATTTTTTTTTTCCATTTTTTTCTCCGGCATTTTTCAAAAAAAATTCACCTCCTGGGGATTATGACCTCCTAGTAGAAATCCAAAAAATTCCCATGAAAAAAATTCAAAATTTTCATGGGATTTTTTTGGATTTCTACTAGGAGGTCATAATCTCCAGGAGGTGAATTTTTTTTTTCCATTTTTTTCTCCGGCATTTTTCAAAAAAAATTCACCTCCTGGGGATTATGCTCTCCTGGTAGAAATCCAAAAAAAATTTTGAAAAAAATAATTTTTTTTCATGGGAATTTTCGGGTAATCTACTAGGAGGTCATAATCTCCAGGAGGTGAATTTTTTTTTTTTTATTTTTTCCCGCCAAATTTTCCCGCCAAAATTTTCCCGCCAATTTTCGGATTTTTCTACCAGGAACGCAGCTCAGAATTACCAGGAGGTAAATTTTTTTTTTTTTTTTTTTTCATTTTTTTGACGGAATTTTTCGAATTTTGTACAAGGCGCTCATCAAGACGTATATTTTTGCCGAAAAATTGTTTTTATTCAATTTTTTTCGGAATTTCTTACCGATTGGTAAGAGCTTGGTGCTGATGTGTTATAATAAAGAAAAACAACTTTTTTTATTTCACAATATGTTTTTTTTTAACAATATTTATTTAATTGAAATTAAAAATTATAACTATAACAATATAAAAATTATAAAATAAATTAATACATTTAAATTGTTTAAATCATTGGTCAGCATATCCTTACAAGTAACTATTCTTAAATTAAACATAGCTCACACAAGAGTTATTGTAATTATAAATATCAAATACTTCAAAACAGGTGTTTTTCCTTCTTCTTTTTCTATACACAATAACAAATAAAACAAAAACATAAATATTAAATACAATATTACAGCATTAATTAAAAAATTACTAAATAATTAGAATAAGTATCATTTGCAAATGTCTGGTCACGTATAACGTAAGGAAGAAATACGCTGAGCAAAAAAAAAAATGTGAGTAGTGTTCCAAAAGGGAGAAGAAAAGTCTAAAGGGCATAGTTAGATGGATAAATGCAGTAAACAGTGATATTAGGATTAATAATATTCGAGATTGAAGACGATACGTACATACAACTTCGGTTTTTGAAAGCTAAAATCGCACCTGGGCTTTAATGCAACGTAGTAATTAGTAAGTATCATGAGGATATAGCATTATAATGAATGATTAGTTGAAGATATTTAAGTGCTGCTGATAAAGCAAATATGCGCTTATTTATTTTTTATAATTAATGAAAAACACCATATATAAATCAATTAAAATTGTATATTGAATGAGAAAATGTATAAAAACATTTGGAAAATTAAATATAAAACTTTATTGGTAATGGAATATGTTTAATTAAAACGGTAATAAAATTCTGCATTCAATTAAAATATATATATACTCTTATGTCGCGTAATAAATATTTAATAAATTCAATAAAATTCTAAATGTAAAATAACTTTTTATTTCATTTCAATTTTCGAATACGTAAAACGCCAGTTAATTTTCATTTATATTAATACTAAAAACGCATTGTAAAGCGAATTTTTTGTATACGGGATAGTATCTATATACATATAATTTAGAAAATTAAAAATGAAAAATCGTCTATTGTGTACAAATACGACGTGTATTTTATTATATATTATATTTATATTTATATAAAACGTATGTGTAAATGTATTATATACAATAGTTATGTGTATATGAACGCGTATTATATGCTTTTGTCATAAATTCCAATATATACTCTCGTCGTATACTAATTGAAATGAAAAATATTTGAAATTTTCATTTGTATTATTTCATGTAATAATCTCGCGTATTCCCATACGACCACCCATTTATTGAATAGCATTCGCAATTGAATGAAAAACAGAAAAAGTATGTTATAGTATTACATAGATACGTTGGTGTTGTCGTTTATACATTAATATGAGCATAAATAATACTATTAGATTGTTGCAAAAATAATTACAAATTTCAATTTCCGAGCTTCCTCTCGATTCGCCTATACCAACAAGTTGACTAGATATACGGGATGTTTGTACACTAAGCCAATGCCTACACATAGTACCTGTAGTCACTTCAAGTGTCTGTTAGAATGTCAACGCATTCCAACAAACAGAAATCTAAGTAACGTAAGCGTGAAGTGGTGGTGTACATCAGTTGACGATATATGCTAACGACTATAACTAGTTGGTCTTCTGGTAGATGATGGATGATCCTTGAATATAATCTGTGTTTCACATACTTATTTGTAATACTTCGTTGTAATGGTTGTATATATTATTGTTTATAAGACTGGATATGTGATTGTAGTATTGTACTATGATGTTAGAATTTTGTTCAAATGAATTGCATTGATCAGAAGTTCTATATAATCTTATCAATATCATAAGCTGTGTTAAGTTGTGGTAAATAGATCAGTTGACAATATATACTGATGATTATAATTACTTTTTGTTCTCTGATTGTTGATGAATGATCCGTTAACCTGGAATAAAGTGTTTGTGAATAACATATATATATTTCTTCATAATAGTTTTAATTAATTACCTTTAGAGCGTATATAAAACTGGATCCATGGATGTAAGATTGTCGTATGATTATACTATGATGTAAAAGTTTTGTTCAACTTATTAGCTAATATTATACAAATTTTATTGTTTATGCATTTGATTACAATAAAATTGGATTTGCCTTTTTTTTCCATTTATTTAAACAATCAGTCTGTCTGCGAAATAAATAAAATACAGTAATATAAATAACAGTGTAACAGTGTATTATTTGAATATTATATAAATAAAATTATATTTCAAAGGTCAATGTAATATTATATAATAGGAGTAATTATTTTTAAACCAACCATAAATATTTTTAAAAATTAAATTTTCATTATAACATTCAGATTCCCCATACCCACAGGAGGCACACACACAACACATAAAATAAATTCATTTTTAATTAATTATGTATTAAATTATTATTAATATATTAAATTAAAATGTAAATATAATATGATATGCAATTCTTTCTACATCAATCGAAATATGTATAACAATTGTGTTATTATGTAGGTTTCAAAGCTATAATGTTTTTAATTAAATATATAATGAAATTTTTTCCCAAATGAATGTGTGTATGTGCTGAAAAAATTCGGTGGTATATGATAAAAAGATAAATGTTGATTATCCGATATCGATTAATAATATAAATAATAATAATAATAATAATTATTATTATTATTATTATTATCATCGTTCAAACTTTTAATAAGTATAAATATATTTTATTATACTCGTATTTATACAATTTTTTATGATTTAGTACTACACTGATTTTCATCTTAATTAGATTGTACCACACATACCATATATCTCACATAAAGAATCATTTCCTATATATCGATATACAAAGGGATTTTTTTTTGCCTCATATATAAAATATATTAGATATTCGCTTCGATACGAAATATGCAGAGCCGAAGTGTAAAAATGTCAAATATGTAGTGGATAAACAACGAGTTAAATGCAATAAACTGTGATTAAAATTTTGGTTTGGAAGACGATGGGTGCAGATAGGTTCGCTTGGAGACGGCTAAAACCGCACCAGAGTTTTAATGCCATGCAGAAGTAAGTAAGTAAACAACGCAGTTTTCTGTTGGAAACTCCCAGTTAATATATCAACGATATAAATAATATAGTAAATTATAAACCAGATAAGTGAAAACTTGCAAAAATTATATAAGACATTGAATCATACCATAAAATTAGGCCTAGTTGGTTTGATTTTTTTTTGGCTAGCACTGGGCAATATTTTATAAAATATATTATGATATGAATATATACCTTTTTATTATTATATGGATAATATTTTGTCGGTAATATTGAACCCTATCATATTCATTTTCTCAATTTATTTTATACATTACATTATATATTAATATTATCATACACATACTCGTATTATAGTTATAGATGCGCATATGTGTATGTAGATAGGTCTATTAATTTTAATTGTTACTTTCATGTTATTATGATAACTTATACTTATAGCGAATAGGGAATGATGAACATAATTGGCACGATTTTTAACATGATACTATTGTTTTTTGTAATCTAATAACTTTGTACAAAACAATTGCGAAACATATTTTTAAATAAACTATCTCATAACACTAATACGCACTTGGTCACATCTGTGAATACACCAATCTTTATAATGATTTTCAGGAAGGTCGTCCGAAAAGTTTTGTTTACGCAGCTGCGCTATATCGCTGCATCATTTAATGCAAAGCATTTTCCACTAACAATTAGAATGATTTTAAGGTTCAGAAAGTTGAAAAAACGTAAATCCGATGAATAGACTGAATGCTACCGACCACATCTTCCTCTATTTTTTCTATAGATTACATATGAATATTATAATATATTTTTGGTAAGAGAGTAAAAATTTAATGAGCTATTGTAATTTTGTAATATATTAAAATTAATTTTTTATAAAAGTAATTATAATTATTATTACATAATATATTTGCGCAGGATATGGTAGGATATTTTTACATTAAATGCATGAATAATTTTAATTATAAAATAAATATTATTATAGAAAATTATTAATTATTTATATTTATATTGAATTTATTATATTTATAATGTAAAATTATAGCCATATAGAGATTCGTATTAAATTGTGCATATAAGCATTAAATTAATATGTTATAGAGATGATTCCATAGAGATGATTCCATATTGATCGAGTAGTAGAGTACAAGTTATTCAGCATGGCATAAGTGTTAAATGCGGTACATCGTTGAAATAATTGTATGTTGGTTTGGCGTTGGCAACTATTTCCATATAGAATTTGTTTTGTTCCACTTTTTTACATATATAACAAGAAAATTATAAATGTAGTATATGAAGACGTTTTCAGTTACATAATAGCAATTTGATGAAAATTTAAATATATTTAATGCAATGTATCTGTGGTCTGGTTGTGTAAAGTAATAAATATGATACTGTGACAATTAAATGTGTAATAAAATAGAAGACTCAAACAAATATATTCATTTTAGTAATACGATTACAATTAACATTTTCGTATCTATACTATTATATATTTTCGTTATTTATGGACGATTACAGAAAATACCGAGCGCACCATCGACTGGAAAAATAAATAAAAGAAAATACTAAAATGCAGGCCAGATTCTCAATATATTTTCCGTCTATATAGACAATACATACACAGTTACTCGGTATATCTTTTTCATAATATACAATTTAAAATTATTACTATTATATAATACATATATATTAAAAAATAAACTCTATCCTTATGTATCTTTTTAAGGAGTTTATTCTTCTATATATATATATTTATATATACAGAGTGACTGCATTTTAATGGAATATGTAATAAATTATGTTAATATAAAATACTATAATACATTAATTAATTTCTGTATAAAAAAATATTAGAAGATAAAATCATTACTCCGAAATTATTGTCATGTCTTAATTGATTTTGAATAAAATTAAGTTTGTTGCGTTAAGTGATAATAATATAATTTTCATCATCATCTGTTTACTTCTGGTGAGGGCACATATAGAGTATCAATAAAACAATATAATCATAATTTGTTATATTTTAAGTCAAAGTCTTCAACATCTCTTCAGGTTATACTATGGCATTCGATTTTGGTAATTACTGTCATATGAATTCTGCTCCAAGGAGTACCTCATAGTTATTGCCACCACCTCCATTTAGCAATTAGATTTGAATATCAACTTTTCGTTGTATAGCAATGTTATCGTAAAAAAAAAATAGGAATTTTATATTTTATTCTGGTGAAATAATACAACCAGAATGTAATGACCAATTTGGTTTTACTTGTAAGTTATAAATAAATTTATACCACTACTACTCAACGTAACATAAGTGTGTGTGTGTGTGGTAATTATTTTGTGAATAATAAAATATTTTCTTCTATATTTAGTATAGTATCAGGTAGTCATGAAATTATCATTTTATTTTAAATAATTATAATGATTTATTTATTATATAAATAAAAACTAAATTCGTCGATTTGTGTAAAGGGGGAGAGATAGTATATTTTAAAAATTATATTGCATTGAGCGAGATATAATAATTACGGCCTATGTGTAATCGAAATAGAAATACAAATTAATACTTTTTAATATGTTGTGTTATTTTCATTCCCAAAGAAAATAAAAACGGCAAATCGATAAAGACAGAACCATAGCAAGAATAAAAGTTTAATGACCTACCTCAATGTTATAATAAATTTATAATAATTGTTTTTTTTTTTATTATTTTAAATTCGTACCCATGCGCATGCATAGTAACTTTTGTGTGGAACAGGCAATCAGAATTTCATATATAATTTTTCCAATTTATAATACTATTATTTGTTTTTGTTTATAATAATATTTTACAAATTTATAATCACAATATTGATTGAGGTAGGTCTTGTTATTTTTTATTTGTTCTATTGCTATCGCGTATGTTGGTTTTTTTTTTCTTTTTTTTTTATAAATAACATAAAATTACAACAAAAAAATAATATTATTATATAAAAAAACTTATCGTAAATTACGTGTATAGTTTTATATTGTATTACAATTATAGTGTACGTTAAAATCTATTTACATACCTTTATGTAAAGAAGTTGAATATTTGGTGCTTGCATTATTTGTTTAACTTTGGAAATGAAAAAGTGATTAAAACAATTCCAATAAAATTTAACGAGATTATCCATTACCAGTTATATACCATAAAAATGTTATTCGAGAAGATAGCTTGGATAATTATCTGAAGAATCTGCGACTGCGATGTGAAAATTAATATCCTACTAGAAAATAGATAAATAAAAAGTATAAAAATTTAAAGATTATTTTATTATGTATCTTAGAAATTATATTAATTAAATAAATTTTCGTTTTCGATATTCTTACAAATTATGGAAAATTCAGTAAATTTAAAGATTTATTTATATGGAATAAAGTATCTGAACTTCAGTATACACACGCACGTGGATTTCTCATGTTATTTCGAATAATTTTTATGTTGACATTATGATTTTTAATGGAGTGCTCTGCTGGGAACTCAAATTTTTTTCATATTTTATTCAACATAAGAATACAATTTTATAGAAAAGTTTACAATGGTAAAGGTAAATCACAATAACTAACTGATCGGCTGTAGTTAATATACGTGAAATTTGGAATGTGATTTTAGGATTAGAATTTACAGGTAATATATTACCTATCATACACTGGAAGCAGCTTATCAATCGTGAAATACCGGCATTCAATTCTTGTAATTTACTTGTGAAGATTTAAGTGCGTTTTAAAAGTCTATTGATTAGCTGTATCAACATTTATAAATACTTAAGATGAATGGAACGCGTATTGGCTGAAATTTACATCGATTTTGGTGCGAGTATTTGTCAGACAATTGTAATATTTATTGAATAATAAAAATCTTAGATTCTATCAATAATATCTATATTCTATTCGACACTATCAAAGTTAAAGTTTAATGTTATTTTTGTATTGTGAACCTTTGCAAATGATTCACTCTGTATTTATATGTAATATTTATGTATATTTAAAACTTTTTCCATAAATATATTTGCATAAGAGAAAGATAAAATGTCGAAATGAAAACCAAATCCGGATTATACACATGACTCAAATATTATGTATTCGTGTATGTACAAAATATAACCATAAAATTGTATATGTACAAGTACTAGAGATGTTGACTGTGTGTAATATAGAATAGAGTTATATTATTTTAGAAATATGTACGTATATTGTAGTCGTATATATATATTATGATAAAACTAAATATATGTTTGCGGTATGTAAACAAAATACAATATAAAGTATTTTCATTTGTTGTTTTTTTTTTGTTTTTTTTTGCCTTCATTATTCCAGACTCCCTATTTTTTTTATATTTATTATGTTTTTTTTAATAGGTCAAAATTTAAAGTCCTCGGTTTATTTTATTAAAGAATATATATATATAAAAAAAAAAATAGCATAAAATAAATGAGGTTTTTGTTAAACCATTTGATGACCGCACAAAAAAAAAAAGTTAAAATTATAGAATAATGAATAAAATTAACAATTTATTTGATTGTTGACATTTGAAAATATATTTGCGAAAATTGTTAAACGAATAGTTTTAAATTGTATATTCATCACAGATCCACCTTTGATGCAACAATTAAAATGATCGTAAATTAAAGCCTGTATTGAATTCGTATGAATGAAGTGTTGATAACGCACCCACCCCCCTTAATAAAGCATTAACAAAATACATAAGATCATTGTTATAAATAAATACAATTAGAAAAAATTATAGCCTATCTTTATAATACTAAATACAATAACCTAATTTTTGGGATGAGTTAGTGGTGACGCTCCATAGTATTATTTTGTATTCCAAGTACACTGTCACACATAGTTCCAGCTATTTCTTGATCTGTTGTCGTACCAGATAATTGTATCAGTGGTCACTGCCCGTTGGATTACGAAAATCCTTTTTCCTGTATTTTCCGTTGAGTTTGTTTCTAGACATATATCTGTTCTTGACGAAAACTTGAGTATTATAACATGGATTCTAATATTTGGTCATATGCACAAATACTATGAATATTCTCCTTTCAATCATCTTGTTACATAAATGATGCATACTTTTATTCAAAGTTATACTTAATGATTGTGTGGCATCATCCTTGATTGCTTGATACTCGTTTATTATTACCGATGAATACAACTTTACATATTTCCATTCTGCTGATTCTTATTATTGTTATTTAAATAGCTTCCTCTACATATTTATGCTGATAAACTTCTGCATACCATTAATGTTTATTTGGCTTTGCTTTTGCTATACTTATAGTGTTTGTTTATAATAACAAAGATATAAAAAATATTCCGATGGCCTTTGTGGTGTAGCTCATAACAAAAGCAGGATCAACTGAAATAAAAAGAAATGTAAGGTTAATGTTATTAAATGATTTGCATGAAAGAAAGTATAGCTTTTGATCAAAGGATTTTACAAATAAAATAAAACAGTCAGAATCAGCCACAATTAGATTAAAATTAAAACGGTTGGTTTTTAAAAAGTATACTGCAACTAAAAATATGTAATTTACGTTATTCTCTTAGTCCGTATATTAATCAGACGCGTCTTTTTAATGAATATTCGGATATGATGGCGTTGATTCAATAACGACACTCGTTTTTTAGGGCATACTATGATCAAGTTGGTAAACTACTCCGTATGTGAGTATTTACTAATTAGATATTTGATATTCACTTTTTGTTTCCATAAACGAACAAATATATAATTGAAATTTATATCGATATTTTCCATTTCAATATAGCAGCGCATGAGAATCGAATGCATCACTTCAGGATTGAATGGCATGAGTTTTGACTATAATGTTCCACTATGAATCACAAAAACACAATGTTTTGTTCCAATTATGGATGTATGATAGAAAGAAAAAAAACCTCAATGCGGTGAAGTGGTTAATCAAGATATAATTCCCATTTTTTACAATTGTTCTAATTGCAGAAATATTTTCTATGTAGATTTCATTTTATAAATGTTCTCATTTGAAAATATTTATAAAATGCAACTGTTATCATCTATAGAAACAAGTATACAGAGAATAGCAACACATATGATTTATATAATCATTTTAAAGGATAAAAACAATAAACGTGTTATAAACACAAAAATGTATATATATATGAGATAAATTATTATATAACTTCAAACACTAACAGTTAACAATTGCTTATTTTTTTTTTTTTCTCAAATTGAAATGAATTGTAACACATATAACGTGAAAAGTTGTTCTTGTAACTCTTAAAGAAAAGAAAAAATGAATTGTTCATTATATTTTTGAAATAAAAGAATGGTTATAGGTAGTTGTAAAACGTACCAGCCAAACGTGTATAGGATAAACATATGTCATTAAAATTCTGGTTATCGCAATAAATGTGAAAGTGTACATAACATAGATTTTCATTGCTTTGCAAATGTCTGGTTTTTTTTTTATCATATATTAAATATTTGTGCGGTGATTTAAATGTCAGCAACAATTATGTGGGGTGAAACCACATTGAAAAAGTTATCTAAAATCAACGATATATTTACATATTCCGTTTCAAAGTTATATGACAATTCTCTACCGTCGCATTGAACTAATATAATCGTTGCAATCGGGTTTGGTATTGATAGCTCTGGTACATGTTAACACAACCTGTATAATGTACGATATATTTTCTTATTAATCATATAAAAGTGGTGTTTTTTTTTTCTTTCGAATTTTATGAAATCCTTTAATACAGATAAATTTTCAGATCTTTCTTCATTGTAATATATTATTGTTGATAAAATTTTACTTTAAGCTTATTATTTTATTTTTATACAAATAAAATAAATATACTTTTATATACGTGTGTATGTGTATAAACTTATACAAAAAAAAAAAACCCATACAAAAGTGAAAATGTTTCAAAAGAAAATATTTTCTATTTTTCGCTTTAACATAGAACATAAACAATTGTTTAAATGTACGTAAATACAATAGATGGAAAAATGGGGTAAATTTTGAATTCAACATTATACATATGTGAATTTATTTCACATATAAAAAATGTATACATAATTTAGAAATGTATTTATTTGAATGTTAATTCTGTACTAATTTATGTGGTGGTACTTTATATAATAAGAAAATATAATATATTTAGAGAAAACACGCACCTAAATTCCATTACAATTGTAATTACTTTTTATTTTAAACTATTTTTTTTTTCAAACTATCATCATGTCATATAACCTAAACCTCGTTACATTTGTCAAATTAATTTTAAACCGGTGGTTTCTAGTTACCGTTGACGCCAACATATAATCCGTGGCTTGAAAACTGCCCAACAGATGAATATTCATATAATGCAAATAAATAAATACAACAAATTTTAATGAAGGCGATATAACAGATGGAGGTGTTCGAAATAAAATGGGGTTATAATTCACATCAATATACAAATTAAATATGATGGAAAAGCGAGAAAACATTCAAACAAACGGCGTGAATTAATTCAAACATCTTACTCATACACTTAATACAATATAATATATTGAATATATATTATATGAACGAGAAGCAATGTTGAATAACTCAAGAGTATAGACTAAAGAAATTTTGTAAACATTTGCATAACCTCGCTTCTTAGAAGATTTAATACGCGTTTTAAAATTTAAAATATAATCGTATTCGTGTATACACACGTGAATTTTACATGTACATATATTTGACGTACAGTATATGTATACAATAAATAAATCTACACATAATTCGTAACATAAATATATACCCACGACCCAACCTATATATATATATATAATGCAAAAGACATATACTCGATTATATAGAATAATTTATATATTTTCGAGTAGAAATATACAGCAATGAAAATAGTTATAAATGCAAATGTGTCATTCAACACCAGGAGGTACCAAGAGTCAGTATATATGTTGGCATACGAAAAATGTTCTGTATTTTTTTTAATCATCAAACATCACTCAACTGAAATGCCATTTGTTCATTTTTGAAATCAAATTGTATTGCGGACACTATTCTCAAAGATTGATATTAGCACACAATAAAATAAAAATATTCTTTAATCTTAATTGTTATTAAATTTGTTATCATGAGTGTATATTTATATGTTGTATAACATCAGCACACACATATAGTATGAAACAATATATATTTACACAGGGTGTTTAACGGTGATATGAAAATACTAAAACTGGAGTTTCACTAAGTAATTTTCTAATTATCGCATATTTTTTTTTAATTTGAGGACAAATTTAGCAAGTACAGAAAGAAATTCCTTCTAATTATAGTAATATGTTCAATGTATAAATCGGTCACTTCTTAAATTGATTTCGAAAATCTTTTATCTTTACAATTTTATACACTTCTCAAACCCGAACATCATTGTATTTTGTAAACAGCAATTAAAAGAAATAAAAAAAATGTCATTTTATGTTTTCTGTACCTACAATTATGCGTAACCTATAGATTATACTGTGTGCTTATATTTAATCCCCTGTATATTATGAAAACATTACAAACAAAAGATTAAAGATACAAAGAGAATTCAATAAAAGAAAACTGTCTATGTTTTTTAATACATTTTTTTTTCACAATCGATAATGCATTGAAATCTGTCTACATATGCAAATTTATTAAAGTATACTATTTGTGTACGTACACGTATACATATATGCTAATTTTCTTTTACCCGCACTTATTAAATTTTAATGCAACATTATTATGTTGACATACATTTAATATGATAAGCTCAACTTTATATTCAAAATGAATATAATTATATACATGACAACAGCGTATATATAACAACATCAAATCATTATATTAACATAGGTATGCTAAAAAGCTAATTAAAATTAACATAAACAACAATAACGACATCAGATAAATTATAAATAAGGTGCACATTAAAACTAACATAAAATTGATATAGAGTGTTGAATTACAAAACGTAAAGTTGTATAACAATATGCTTTAAGCGGAACCTTATATCGCCTTTGTAAAATTCCGATAATAATTATAATTGAGCACAAATCCTGATATTCTAATTTTTAACATGATCGGGCCCCAGCCAAGTGGAATAATAAGCTATAATTTTTTGAAGCAATTTATATTGTGGTACATTGCGGTTAAATCTCATGTTAATCAATCCGGAGGTGGTAACTGATTCGATTCCTGTGGTATTGACATATGAGGAAAAATATTTTATTAGTATTTTTCATATATATTAAATTACTCACCTTATTTATTATTTGTTCGTTCATGGAATCAACAAGTGAATATGTTTGAAGTTATGATGTTTTGGCAACGTTATTCAAACAGCTAATATGTCTTTACACACTTTACACTATTTATTTATTTATCTATTTATATGGCTGCAATCACCTATATAAAAATAATTGAATAAAAAAAACATTTATAAATATTAAATGATCTATTAGTGAATTGTTAAATACTTACAGAATTAACCAACTTGTGGTATTGTTGTGAAAGATTGATCTTGAGTTTGTCCTAACATTAACTCACATATTTCCGTCGGCAAGATTTAAGCAAAAACATAATGTACCAATTAGATTTCCAAATACTTCAGCCTCCAGTAAAATTCTTCCACATACTATATCATATAGTGATCATACATACATTTTCTTCAGTAATCTTAATAGGAAAAATTCCGTTCTACAGGAACTGCGTTGAATCATTGAAGAATTGTGCAACACAAAATCGTTTGAAAATTACCTGTGATGTAAAAATTATAAACAAATGATATATATGTTAATTAATATTAGAAATAATTCTTTTTTCAGTATATGTTCTCGATTTCTGTATGGAACCAGATCTGCAAATCTTATATAATTAATTATATAACTTAAAAATCTCTTATACATTCATTTACATATACAAGTTAAACAGTTGCACAGTTATATAATATACTGCAAATTTTATAATAAATCACATAAATTATGACAGTGTTTTTTATTTTTATCATCGATTCGATATATAATAGTAAGTGGTTTTAATTAAATAAATTTTCACAACAAACTTTGTGCATATACAGAAACTTTTGTTATAAATGAAATTTATAAAATTGAATTGAAAGAAACAAAATTTGCAATACTTTAATAACTTATAATATATTTGTATTTCGTAAATGTTTATTTATACGATGGATAACCACATTTTTATTTTATATACGAATGTGTTAGGAAAATAATATTATGATATATTTATTGTATCATTTCAGGAAGAAAATAATATTTATAATAGTTTTTAGCGACTTTTCATTTCGTATAAAATATAATATAAATTATTAGCAAAACTTACCATTATATACAATATATGTATGAAAAGAAATACTTATAATAGGTGAATGCATATGAAATAACAAAATTAATGTAATAATCAAAGTGTATTGGTCATCGTAAGCTATGACTATTTTTGATAACCAGACTTTGTTTTAAAGAAAACATTTTCTTTTCCGTGTTTGTTAGATCATTCGCTTTTCATTTAATGCTCGCTTTAATTTTATCAATTGTTGTTGGTATAGCAAAGCGATCATCAGTAACCGTTTCACCAGGTTTTAGTAAATAGTTCATAGTATACAGTTTTCTTATTATAATACGATCCAACCAAAAATTGTCTTTTCGTGGTTATTATACGGTTGTGGTTGTGACGTTCATGACTGGCCTTGGTTAACAATTTTACAATATCAAAATACATCTATTTTTCATCCAGCCAGTAACATATTGGCACAAAAAAAGACTTTATTCATGAAACAATAACATCTAATTTTATGCTAATTTATTTTGAGTTTATGTATGATGAAAAAATCATGCAGTAAAGCTTGAAATTCTGCATCTTCAAAATTTGTACGTTGATTTTTCACGGTCCTGGTTGCTGACATTGAATTCACCACTTTTACAACTACTAAATAAACCCATGTTCACAAAAGCTGTGACGTTTTCAACATAAGCTGCTGCCAATACCAACCGATAACTTTCTGCGTAGCCGATTTATAAGCAAAATCAACATTTCATATGCATATACATCTATTATTTATATTTTATATTATTATCTTAATAATGTCTTAACATTGTTTTTTTTTAATACTCTTGCCGGCATACAATTATATATTCGCCATATATAAAATAAGAAATTATATATATTATGGTAGCAACAAGTTTTTCATTTAAAAATATATGACAAAAGAAATATATTAGGTATTTGGTATTCGTATATTATTATACGTAACACAACATATATGTATAATACAAACGAAGTAAAATAGAAAAATACATTAACTAATAAGAAGATCTTTTAAAATTTAATATAGATTAACGTTTACATGAAAAACTCATTAGATTTGTATTTCTTAAGTTGAGATCTGGATGCATTGTACAATATATAATAATATATTATGTAGAGATAATTTGGTGAAATACGGAAATCTGATAATAAATTTGATATGTGGGATTTAAAATTTAATTTTCTTTTCAAAATTTACTATGCAACAATATTGTACGAAAATTTAACACTATACTTTTAGAAATTCTTTGATAATACAATATATAAACTGAAAGTAATAAATTAATTTCTTTTTATACATATATTTAGTTTGTTTATCATTTCTTTTGTATTTTGTAAGTGTACGGGCAGTTACGAAAGTTATTTGTATAGACTAATATTTATTAAACTTTATGCACAATTCATTAAACCATTGAATATCAGATCCATTCGTATTTGTTTGTTGTTGAACTTAAGTGTTTTCGATGGATGAACACTTATGCGGTTGTCCAATATTGACCAAAATAGTGTGACTAAAGAAATCTTTTAAACATTGTAAACATGTATTATAGATTGCATACATCCATAAGAATTTAGGTATGCAAAAGTTTTCAGATAAGTGTCACAAATTACGCTACATTGATTTCATAATATTATATTATTCACAAAATATAGTGTTAGTAAGCAAAGTAATTCGTTTCGGTTTCCGAAATGTAAACTTTCATAAACTACCCTCGCATACTTCTTTAATACACATTATATAAATAAATGGATATAGTTTTTATTTAAGAAAACAATTAGTAAGAAACATATACAACGCAGTTATAAAAAAGAATAGCGTATATATCTATATAATTTATGTGGTTATTATATAAATGTTAGAATTTTACGCTATATATATATATATAAAGAGTTATAAACAACCAACAATATATCGGAATAAGTTTTTAGTATTGTATTGCCTTTTAAAAATTCTATTTAATAATTTTATTCCGTTTTTATTAAAGCCTTTATATAAAATTCAATATGAAATTTTATTGTATGCGGGTGAAATATTTTTATATAGTTAATTTTGTTCACGGCACTGCACAATATGGTATATGCAGAAAGTGAGAAACATTTGCTATATATTTTATAATAAATTATTATTTCTTTTAGCGATATAATATTTTATATTGTGTCATAATTTTTAATTATCAAAAGGATTTTTTTTACCATATATAAAAGTATGGAATTTAAGAAAAATATAAAAATACCAGTCAGTACGCAACATTAATCATATATAAATAATTGGTAACACTTACATCATATCATATTGCGGTTATTAGTATTATGCGTGCGGCTGAAGTTCAATGTTACATTGATTAAGGATAATTTTTCATTTTATAGACATCAATTAATTTATAATTATATTGGCCGTACCTTGTCATCTTTCTATATACATTTTATGGTTCATTGCAAGTGTTGCTTCATTAATATTCAAATGTGTTATATGTTGTAGGCAGTCATATGATGAGTAATCTGCAAATAAATAAAAGTAATACAACAATATAGTATCGAAATATTAATAAATAGATATATAAATATATAAGTATTCTCTACAAATAGACTGTCAAAAGTCGATGTGTGTTTATGTACACAGTTTCAAAGTTAATCGATACAAATCTATTATTGTTTTTAATCGATAGACAAAATAAGTAGTTACCATATGTGTTTCATATTAACATTAGAGTATTTTATTTGAGCATACTCTTCTAAACAAGATGTAAAATAAAATTGAAAAAAGACAATATATTATTTAATGCATTGCACATAGAGATCCTATAAATATAGTTGAGATTCACGCAACTCTGCTAATAAAATGTGTTTAACAGAAATTCATATAACTAAGAATGTTAGCAAATCGACTGATAGTAGAGTCTAAACCTTATTTGAAATTTACGATAAAAATAATATAATATTATATATTATTTTTCTACAAAATTAACTTTATACACAATATATGAGAAAAGTATTGTATTAAAAATTATAACATTTTAAAAATTATTTAATTTTATTTTAAATCATACAATTTCTTGTATAATATATATTTTTCCTTCTTATTATATAATAACAAACTTTATCGTATATTAAAGTTTTTTTTTATAACACTATCAAATAAAATACACAAAGTATTTAATTACTCCCACAAAGCATATACGTATAAATAAAACATACAATGATAATGATATAGACATCAAAATTGTATATCTTATAACGTCAGTATAGACAATATATAATATTAAACATTTGTTATAAAAGAAAATTTTAACATTTGGTGTGATGTGAAAATTGTGTGCATACCTATGCGAATGGAAAGTAAAAGACTATGTCAATAAATAAATATATAACATATATATGAGATAAAGTTAAGTTATATAAAATGTAAATTACTTACAAACAATCACAAATGGTTTATGGTTTATATATGTTAAATGTCTATCTATATTACTATATGTATGTAACAAAATTTGACGAAAGATTGTAATATAATACACACATATATATATGTTACTCGATCGTTAACATAACACAATATATAGTATATTTATATTTTACTATTTGTTGATATAGTAAAATATATTTTTCATACTCCAATATAACATACAGATTTATCTCTTCAATCTACATTTTATTATCTTTTATTTCCGTTTATGTAAACATATGTATTATATATTTTGAAAATGTTTATCTATATAATGTTTTTGTATAAATATATAGATAAATTGTGTACCTCTTTTATACATTGTACTCAATATATATATAGAAAATTTCTTATATCATATATACTTAGTATTTGTTCCTATATATTTTATATAAAGTTTGATACGATCCACCGTCGTCGTAATCAATTAATATTTATTTATACAATAAAATGATATGATGCGTGAGTGCAGCAATAGGTGTGATGTTTTGTTTTTTTCCAAATTAAAAATAGTTGGAATTGTGTTAAATAAAATTTTGAGTTACAACAGATACTATACTATACTATTTCTTTAATATAATGCATAAAAACTTGAGATCAATATCGTCCTCTTATCTCGCAACAGGATTTTGTTCTTCGGTTTGGTGGTTCTTCTATACAACAATTAAATCTTTTTCTTATAGTCTTCCCTTCTCTCATCATGTTTCATTCATTTTACTTATATACTTCTTTTAGGAAACCATCTCATGTTAAAATCAAATGCAATGAAACTATATATAATAGACACATTTAGACATTCCTCTTTGTTAGTTAGTTAGTTTTTATATGGAATCATAAAGTGTTTCACTTTTTTCGTTTTGTGCCATAATTTAATTGTTCGTTTGAATTTTAATAAATTTACAATCCTTAATAAATATTATAGAAGAAATTAAAAAATCACAAAATATAACAGCAATTTTTCAATTGATGTCAAGTCAATAGAATTTTCCATTTTCCATTTCTTTTTTTTTTAATATATTGATTCACACACACACACACACACAATTTTAAGTGTTTTCATTTTATATATATAATCAAACAAAACGAAAAACCATTCTCAAATTTAAATAGCAAAAAAAATGTGAATATATAGATTATATATATTTTAGTATTCAGGACACATAGTTTCCTTATATATAATATCTGAGTATATCCGGTACAAATCATCACACCTTCTTATCACACACAAAATATAGAATATATATATATATTTATATTTCCTTCCGTTTCTTTTTCGACTATCCAATCTTTTTATTATTTTTTTTTTTTTTCTTTCTACTTATTTGGTTTCACAAAAGGATGTCCTCAAAATTAAATTTATTACCATATATAACATAGGTTTTGTACGATTTATACACGTTCATACACATATATATGTCTTCAATATGCATATGTGCACCCACGTAATATGATAGAAGCTCTATGTATTGTATTTATATTACAAGCTTTTTAATATGTATATAACAAAAAGAAATAAAATATGTTTTCACTTGAATAGCTTTTTATAAAATTATATGGATTATTTATATAATACAAAATTGTTACAACTTTTATAAGTAAGTACCTTATATATATTTTATATATTGTATAATAATAATATGTTTAAATTAGATAATATTTAGTAGAATATTATCCGATATTATGTATATGTTTGAATGAATACATAATAGGTATATAAAATATATAAGATAATCCAATATTAAGTATAAGATGACCAAAACGTTCAGATCATAAAATTTGATTACAACACACAATTTAGTTTTTGTAAAACGTTTGAGGTGTTACTATTTATTTACTGCATGACATTAAAACCCTACTGTTACTGTTTTAGCCTTCTACACACACGCCTATTTGCAGCTTAAGTTGTCCAATCCTGAATTTTAAGAGGATCTTAATAAATCGTTGTGTTTTTTCATAGCATGAGTCATTACCAATTTATCCTGTCAGATCTGACACCATGTTGTACAGTTCATAACCGGTTGTATTTCCAAAGTTGTCAGTTTGCCATACGTATAACCAATAATTAATCATATACTGTAAATTCGTAGAGAATTTACAAATGAGGTATACTTTACCTCTGCCGAAAGAAATTATAATGGAGTTGCTGACTCGTGTAATCATTGAATCATTAAATTTTAAGTGGATACTAATTTGAGACAGTACTCCTTAGTAATTCTTCTATATACACTGTCTACACTAAATTTCTTTCTTTTAAACATGATTTTTAATTTGTATACAGAAATGAAAATTTTAATATAATTTTATATTCTAATTTTAAAAATATTATAGTCGAATTTCCCAGATGATTAAAAAAGAAATAATGATCTAAATTATTTATGCTGAATTGTATATTACTATAGCTTTTGGAACAGTTATGGTAATAATTTTATTTATGTTATGGAATGGTTTACTCAACAAATTTCCTATCATATATATATTAATTCAATAATTTATTTAAAGAATTACCATTGCTTTTTGCTATATACACAAAACAATTCCGTAATTTCAATCATTGTATGTTATTAATAATTTTTATATCAATTCGTTCATTCACTTATACAAAAATATAAACTTATATAGTTTGAAGAGTTTTCCATTTCCAATATGTAAATATATGACAGACCTCTATAAATACGCAAACAAAACTATATATCTATTAAACAAATAATATTGAGTTAAAATATTGATTTCTTTGAAGATGTGAAAGAAAATTGCAAATATTGTAGGTATTTTATACTCGGTTCGCATATATGTACATTAATTTAATTTTAAAACACAAACAAAAACCTTGTAGTTTTTCAAACAGAAACTTTTTTTTTTTTTTTAGATATATAATAGAAAGATAAATATATAGAAAAATGTAATTAACTTATAGAAAGCTTTTAACTATAACTATATAATACATATTTTATATATAAATGTTAAATAAATAATATTAAAACACTTTTCCTTTTTCTTATTTTATTATTATTATTATTATTATTATAAATACTCACACTATATACTTTATATACTAATAAAATATATTTTACATTGTCCATTTTAAAGAAGTTTTTGGTTTTTGTGTGTGTGTGTGTGTGTATAGATAAACTTAATTTGAAACTTTCTCGTTAACTTTTGAAACAAATTGTATATAAAATAAACACATAAAATACATATATATATATGAAAGATTGTTGGTACATGGACCAATTGTATTTTATACTTATTGTATTTCAATTCCGAAAATATATTACATGTGTATATTGTAAAATTTTCTTTATATACAATACAATACATTATATATGGTATTACAAAGTGAAAATTGAATTCCAATAAATTTAAGAATTTAGTTAAGTTTATATTATTTATTTTTAGTTATATATGGATATTTTTATAATATAACATATACGAGTATAGAATGGCATCAATTGTACAATACAATATATACAAACAATATATATTTCATGTATAATTGCAAGTGAAAACATGACCAGAAAATTAATGTTTTAACCGCACAAGATAATTTTAATTTAAATATTTATTTAACTAAATGAAATGGGTCTAGTGAACAAAATGAATATAAATTACTTTAAAACGTTGGCGTCTCTCTTATTTATATACGAATAAAATTTTTAAACGATTATATGCGCTATACATATATTGTATTATCAAAGATTATATTAATAATATAAGATATTCTAAAAGAAAAATGTTTATTTATTTAAATATTAATTTAATATTAACATTCGTTGAACAACTTATTATTTCATAACCCAAATAACAATAGGAATTTTAATTAATATAATTAATACCGAATTCAATTCATTTTTTTAACAACATTTGTGCAGATGTTTAAAATTGCAATACATAAAGGCAAATGACAACAATATATTACAACAGAATTTTGATTTTTCTTATAGAAATTGAGATCCATTCCAAAAACTTTAATTTTCTTGAAAACATTTTCATAAATATAGAAATTATATTAAATCTGTTATAAATATAGCATCAGCACAAAAATGTGTTGCTGCGTGAAACAATGATTTATGATAATTTAAATATCTGAATAGTATACTCTGGGTGGGATGTTCTTCGATCAATTCTGCTACAACAGTACAATATTTTACAAATCCTTCCAGCTATAGTTATTTTTTTCATTGTTACATAAATTTTGCGGAGGCGAATAATTACATTATAATATTAAACAGTGTAAAAATGACTTTTATATGATATATTATAAGATAAGATATCGTTGTTATTACTATGAGAGATTAACAATTGACTTTTAACTTTCGGATAAATATTTCCAAAATAAATTCCATGTTAAATAACTAAATAAAATTGAAGTTTAATATATATGTGTGTGTAAATGCACAACGTATATATTAAAATAAAACGTGACCAATTTAATTTTTCTGACCGTCGCATTCATCAAATAACATTATTATGGCCAAATTGTTTAAACAAAAAAAAAAAAAAAATTGTTATATGACTTTGAAAATAAGTTATTTTTTATCCGTTTGTCCTACACAAAATGCTATATGCAAATAGAATTATTTTAATAAATATTTGTTTGTACGTAAATATAAATAGCATGAAAAAACTATAAATTAAATTATCAAAATTAGTTTTTTCTTGTTTCCACATGTTCTTCAATTTATTTTCATTTTTTTAAAATTCTTATTTTTTCCATTAATCATTTGCAAAATTTTCGTTTTAGTAAAAATTTTCACTTTGTTATATGGTGCGTCACACTTTTTAAAGGTTGTTTTTCTTTTTATTATTACCAAATATATATATTTCTATACTCTGGCGCGCATTCACGCCGTCGTCCGTTTTCTTAACTAATTTTTTCTTCGCATACTGTGACTTTATTTATGTGTATTTTTCAATTTTTTTTTTTTTTTCTATTTTGCTATATACAATTTATACCAAGAAATAATATAAAAAGTTACTCTACAAATGTTTTACCGCACAAATTATATTATTCTCAAATAAAACCTGGCATATATAGTCGAATAGGAAAACTTTAGTATAAAAAAAATATATATAAATCTACTTATAATATATACAGACTTGGTTCGGAAAATAACCGGAATGACTTGTTAATTTATATATATGAATCTGATAATATCATGTAAAGCGACAGTTGATTAATGTATGTATTGGGAACCTAACTTAAAAAAAATGTTAAGTATTTCATCGAATTTCCAAAAATTACACCAAATTTATCATATATTTCAATCACATCAATAATGACTGCGGATAATTTCTTAAAAACTATAGTAACTGGATGATGAAACATATGATGTTTTCAATACAACGACTACCATCATACATATAATCATACTGGACAGCATCAGATGCAGACGTGGTGAACGTGACGAATCGATGTATTTAGCAGTTGTAATAATAAATAAATTGTTTGCTTTTATATATCTGAATATATTCCGGTTAATTTTTGGACATATAGTGCCATATATTCTATTTCTATATATACTACACGTGTATACTTTGAACATATAATACGTATATAATATTATTAATAGAGAAACACCATATCCGCATATAATATCATTTACAATACTGCAATAAAATATAGTCTCATATGGTCATAACCGCATATGAAATAAAATAGTTCCCTATATATATAAGAAATTTTAAAATATACCGAAAAATTATGGAATACGATAATAGTTTTCTGATTCAACTATTGTACAATTTGTCTCACCATAATAATAAAACAAACATAAAAATTAATCGGTGTGATGTGTATGACACTATATTTTGTAATGAGACTGTATAACCACATGATTTTATACAATTTGGTATATATATATATATATTTAACATCATAATAGAAGCAATCGTTTGGCAAACACTTGCGGAAGAATGTGTCGCAAGGGATAAATAATTCAAATCATAATTTATAGTTGAATATTTTCCAAAGTCGTTTGTTTTTTTGTTGTTTTTTTTTCTACTTCGCTTTGGCTTTCTTATTTGACTTTCTCTTATTATTTTATTTTATTTATGACGCTTGGGGCATTTAAAAATTTTATTGAAATTGAACTTTTAGCATAAATTTTTATGACAGGATATATATAATCATAAATATGAGTATACATACACAGTCACACAAAACGTTTTTATAGTTATATATACATTTTTATATATTGTATATTACAGTGAAAATATTAAGATATTAAATCATTACAAATATAACATGTGGTATATATATGGAAAACCAATATATATGGTTAAAATAAGTTTGCTCAATTCGGACGCACTTGTTTTATCCAGCCAAAGAGATTTATACAGAGAATTTTAAAATTAATTCACTTATTCTAAATTCAATTTTATTATTATTAAATCGCTTATATATATATATATATAGTTTGAACTATATAGCTAAAGAATGTTGAGTACAAGGGAGCACCAAAAATGTCTACCGATAATAAAATCTGTGATATATAATATAATTGTACATAAATTTATAAGACGACACAAATTCTTTAAAATATAAAGATGAGGAGAAGAATAACAAAATAGTAAAAATAAAATTACAATTTCTTCCCTAAACATTTTCAAACATATTAGTTTTATGATTTTTTTTGACCGAACAATGGTGTTTCCAAAATACTAAAGACTTTCCTCGCATTTAACAACAAAGTATATATTGAACTTTCGTATCGATTGATATGCACGCGTTCTCAAACTTCAGGTACTCTGACAATTGTAAACTATATATGAAAAAAAAAAAAAAAGCTACAGGGATAATAATTAGTTGAAATAGTTAAAATTATTAACAGAAGGGTAAAAACGGATACAGAAGAATAATTTCCATCGTATGTCAGATAAAGTGATTGCGGTAGGTTTTTTGCAGTTTTTTTTTGTATTGTAATAAAAATATATACATTATTTGTTACATAAATAGAGAAACTGAAATTTTCTGTATATACCTTTAGGTTTATAAGTGGTAGGTGGTATATAATAAGAAACAAAGTTATATATAATTTAATTACTTAAAATATAATTCTCCATTATTAAATACCCAAAATGTAATAAATAAGTTTATAAAATACCTATAATATCAAATAATATAATAATATAAATTCAAGCACTATAAAACAAAATATATATACAATTCAATGATGTATATTTAATTTTTATACATTATATTAAGTTATAAAGTTAGATTTATGTGGAAAGCTTTCTATTTTCTTCTTTATTTCATATGAAAATAGCTTTGTTTTGAAATTTATTTATACAAATTATTTATAATTTTTGGTTTATTCAATACATAAGTAATAAGTATAAAAAGGATATAAATTTATATATAAATATATTGTATTGTGTATATAGGACATATTATATTAATATTTTAAATAATAAAACATAATATAGTTAATTACAAGGTTAATCAAAAACTTCTGTATAATGTACATACAAACAAAATGACAAATTTTATCATCGCTATATTTCATTTGCTGGTATTAATTGATAATTTGCATATATGTTATACCAAAGAGATCTTAAAAAGTAGGTGTGCTGTGCAAATAAAATTAATTATGTTGCCGCACAATAAAATTACAAAAACTTTAATTATAATTATGTGTTACAATGGATAATATTATTTAAAATAAATGACTATTGTACTACGTTAAGGTATTTGAACTATATAAATATCAAATTGAAAAATTTGTAATATTTTTGTTTAATGGTAATGTTAACCTAATATGCTAACGATAGCTATCCAAACCATAGCACCAAAATCTAAGTTCAAATATATTGGAAATCATAATGGTGTATGAAAATACCCTTGCATGATATAGTTAAAACCAAATTTAGAATAATTCTTAAACCATTATTTTTATATGATAAATACTACAATAGTTTACATTAGTATCATATTTTTGTGCAAAAAAAATGTTGTTTATTCCACAACTGTTACTAAAATGTATATGTTATTATCCAGTAGTTTTTTATTTTCTATATATAGCAAATAAATAAATCACACATGTATATTATATACTCGTATATATATATATATACCATACACTATTCTTTATAATAAATATAGATAGATAGATAGAGAATAGAGATATACGTATAAATATTATTACAAAGTATCCGAAAATATATATTATAATAACCATTTCTTAACTGGTATACAAATATAGAATATATGTATTTATTTTCGTATACAACAACGTTTGTCCGAAAAATAATTGGAATAACTTTATAATATATGTTCCTAGTTATACCATCCATTAGATCATCAATATTGATTTGTGTATTGCGAACCATATAAAATTGTTAACTGTTTTATTTCCTTTTGCGTGAAATCTAAAAGGTAACATTTTTTGTGAGTCGTGTGTATGATGAAGATCAATGAACCCACATTCTATTTTGTTTTAAAATTGGTAAAAATGTTAACGAAAAATGTTGTAATTGCCAAAAATCGGTTTTGGAAAACAAATTTTTTTTTAGGTTATTTTTTAGACAGAAGGTGTCTCTCAACATTTATACATACACATGAATGCACATATAAATAATCTATAGATATATAAATATAGAGATATTTCTTCCGGTATACATTATAATACATATTTTACAGTTGAAATATTTTCTAACACGATCTTAAACTTTCATGATTTGCCACGAAGCATCAATAGCACATACAACAACAACAACAACACATTAAATTTAACAACAAAATAACAAACATATTCAAATCCATTTATGCATTCATGTTATATTATATTATATTGTATATACATGCACTCCTCCTCAAATATACAAAAATACGTATATATATTGTATTAGGAACATATGGTTATTGTATGTATACCAACAATTGTAATATATAATATATTGTTGATGTTTTATTTATACACAATAGTACCTATTATACTTCTATACACACATCGTATACCAAAAGTTTGTCAGATCACGTAAACATTTTTATCATAAAATTTTAAAGTTAACTATCTAGGCTATGACACCACTTGGCCAAACTTAGGCACAATTATATATTATATATTGTTGTATAGATACGGTTTTTTTAAAATGTCCCAATGCAACGAGCTCAATTCTCCCACCATATACAAGAATTTGTAATTTTTTTGTTCCAAATATCGTGTATAATAATTAATTATACAACATACCTAAATTTTATATTGGGATGTATGTGTAAATGCAAATAAAAATTAATATGGTATTCATAAATTGCCATTATAAATTCGTGATTAAACACAAAAGGATTTGAATTGCCATTCTTTTGTAGTGTAGATACATACAAATATGCTCATCAATACGGCAGTATTTAATTTAATAATTGAATAAAACTATTGTAAATCATTTTGTAAACCCAGCCGAAAATATGGCTTGAAAACACATGTACAATTCTTTATTTTTCAACAGTTTTGGTACAACAATTTGTAGAATATTTATAAATTAAATTTATATGAAATATTCTGTCAAAAAAAATAATTAATAATTTAAACAGTTTGACTATAACATATTTAAGTATGAGAGTACAATTATATAGTCAATGAATTAACATCACAATATACATTATTAGTATTTATAAGTTATATATTTTATAGTATATTATTTTAATATATATTTATGAATAAAATGTTAGTAAACATCAACTATATAAGATCTTAAAATGGTAAAACGTTAACTTCAACGGTGCATATATTTTAATTTTGTATTTCTATAGGTTATATTCATGTTTGACGAGAATTATTTATTGCAAAATATATATGTATGGATGTTTATTATTTATATATTTTTATAATAAAAACCATATAACCCTTCTGTAAACGCGAACCATCTACACATTTTTAACTTTTCACTTGAGCAAATTCAAAGGTCGTTGTAAAAACGAAGGTCAATCGACTTGACCCCAACTACAAATTTGATTTTTCACACTCTCCAATACCAGTACCAGTCTTAAATAAGTGTAAGTCTGAAATTGTTGATACAATATTGTAGGTACCAGACGACATAGAAACATGAAACCTGGTTCCGGATATTATATGTATAAGTTCAGACTTAAACGTATGTAAAACTGGTATTGACTGGTTAAGTGTAACATTTGCATAGACAGAAGTGATAAATATATGTATATAGATGAAAATTTTACACGTTGCACTATATAATACTCATATATAAAATATATATAAATAAAATTTGTATACATAAAAACCAAACATACCGTGTACACATATAACTCGTACGTAATATATTTTATATAATAAATAAAGGAAATGAAAAGCTATCGAAATTTCCGTATTTACATGTAAAAGCAAAGGTTAAACAAATTGTATATACACATGTGTAAATTCGTATATATCTGAAATATATATAAATATATGAAAAAAGGTTTTTCATCTTTGTTTATTTTTTTATTTTATACCTATATACATACAGGTGGAGTACTATATATATTTATTTTTTATCGCAGTAAAATTATAAATAAATATATATTTTAAACATAAAATCTTTTATATTGATTTAAAAGAAAAACGGAAAATTATGATTATTATTTTTATGTATATTTATATTTTAATTTATATTTTTTAAGAGTTACGTCTATGTTTGTACACACCTAAATATGTAAACGTATGGTATATATTATAAGTATTTTGCTTACAAAACGTTATATATTTATTTAAATTATTTTTTACATATGAAATTTATTGTATGAATTAATTTAATATTAAATTTATAGCATGGTGTTAAATAAATACTTTGACAGAAATAAGATTTACCAAACAATTTGAGAGCATATAGTATATAAATATATGGCCAGAATAGCGTATGGCAAGATCATGTGTCAATTTAATATAATGGCTATAGAATATTCTGATAGCCAAGTGTAAAAATAAGAAAATTTTGGAAAAAAAAATAATAATTAGAGTAGACACACACAATAAATTTTCCGGAAAATTGCATTTTATAATAAATGATCAGTTTTTTTAAATTACCTCTTTTATTTATAGATATGATCAATTTCCATTATTTCGCATATAGAAGAAATTGTTGAAATCGTTTAACACGTTCAGAAAATATAGTCGATTTTCTACATTAAAGGTCATTAAAATTTTGTATGTTGAATATGTTTCTATTACTACAGTTTATATATATTATTAGTTTGTGATTTGATGATATATGATCCACAAGAGACATGCATATATATGTGTATGTTTATTCTGTTTGTAAATAGTGTGACAGTGTGGTCGCTACAAGTACTATATAGAATAGTATAATCACATTTAAGTAATATAAATTATTTAGTATTAGTCTTTGGAGGAAAACCATATAGGTGTATGTCATTCAGAATATGTTAATAAACATGAAAATTTAATAAACATATATAGATTTTCATAGCAATGTAAATGTCTATTTTTGTATACCATATATTTAGCATTTGAGGTGGTACACTTTGTTTTAGTGATATTTTATTTGTATTTTAACAATTTTAAGAAGGAAAATGTACCCGACCGTATGTCGAAAAATCATCATCCGAAACATATCTGGAGTCATCATTTGCCTAAGAGATGGGAACAAGTAATAGGCATTTCTCTTATTATATAAATATGCATTCTATAATGACTTGGAGAAAGAGTTATTGTTCAATCGATAATAATATAAAATGATAACATTGTGGCATGAATTTTATTAAAAAATAATAACTAAATTTTGTTCAGAATGTGTATAGTTATGTTAATGGACAGAACCATATTAAATGCGATTTTAAAACGCTACCACCACTGAACAAATTATGATACGCGCAAATTCTCATATATTCATTATTATAATGTGACCAATCTTACAGTTATAACTGAAAAAATTTAATTTAAATTTAATAAATTAATGTATTACCATATTAATGTTGTTCGTTATTGTTGTCGTTCACAATAAATTATATAATTTTTTCAAAGAACCATATATTAATTATATAAAATAAATTATTAATTTTCTTATAAAATAAAGTATTTCATTGTTTAAAAAAAAAAAAAAAAAATGGTTATTATAGAATAAAGTTTTATCATATATTTATTTATTAATTTATACAATTTTATTTTAAAATTTGATCCGATAAGATTATAGAGAAAAGAATAATTAAGTGCGTTACGCAACAATAACAACAACAATATGCTTGATGCCGAAGCAGTTGATTATAATTTACGGATAATTATTAAAAATGGTACGGCTTCAAATTTAAATAGATTTCTTTATCAACACATTGTCAATGTAAATAAACCAAATAGATTTGGTACGACACCATTACATTTTGCCAGTTGCATTAAAACAACACCACTTGATATGATTCAAGTGCTGTTAGATCATAAAGCAAATGCATGTTTAAAAAATCATAATGGAAATACACCGCTGCATTTGTCAAAAAATAAAAAAATATCAAAATTACTTCTGGACAACGGTGCAAAGATTAATTGTACAAATAAAAATAATGAAACACCATTGCATTTAGCTTGTAATACGATAAAATCATTAAGTTTAACAACATTATTGTTAAATGAAAATGCATCAACAATCATCCAAGATAAAGATGGTTACACACCATTCCTATTGGCATGTGGCCTACACTCACCACAATATATTTATGCATTTTTAAATAAATGTTATCAAATTAATGATCAAAATAAAGATGGACAAAATGGTTTACATATTGCATGTATTACAAAATGTGTTGAAATTGCAAAAATATTAATTACCTATGGTATTAATATAAATCTAAGAGATTCATTACATCGAACACCATTACATTTTGCATGTGAAAATAATTCAATTGAAATTGTTCGTATACTATTAGAAAATAATGCTAATACTGAAGCGACAGATAAAAATGGTAGCAAACCATTACATTATGCAATGATCAATAATTTGAAACCAATTATCAAATTACTTTTATATTATGGTGTTAATGTTAATTTTAAAAATAAATTTATTAAAAATTATTATTTAAAAATAAGTAATGAAAATGATAAAAAATATCAACGACTTTTAGCATTTTATTTACGTAAAAATAATTACTATCATTCACCGACAATATTTGCCATTAAAGAATATCGAAATTATTTGGTATATTTTATTGAAATGACAAAAATGATAAATTCTGTTATGGTGGACACCAGCAAAATCCATGTTGATGATGATGATACTAATAATAATAATAATAATAATAATAATAGTAATAAAAAAATTACTATTTCCTATTTTGATTTTTTAACACTTGACATTCCCAATTTATGTGTATTATTAAAAATTCAAAATGTACGTAATATAATTTGGTCATTAGTTGAAAATAATAAAACAATTATTCAAACATTATTTCCAATTTATGGTAATGTTATAATTATTAAATTTAAAAGAGGTATTCGTAAAATATTATGTAATACATCGAAGGAATATTTTCAAAAACGGATACCATTTTATTTTCCATTAACATTATTAGATGTAATATTAAAACATTTAAACGCCAGCGATTTGATTAATTGGACATTGGCGAATAATGGACCAAATTATAAAAATTATTTAAATAATTAATATTTTATATATATATAAAAAAGTATATATATATAGATTAATTTATTATTACATGAAGTATTATACTATTTAATATTTATTTAATTGAATCATTAATGTTAATTTTAGTTGTTTTCAATATATTTTTTTTTTATTATAATAAAATATGCGTTCAAAAATTTAATTTTATATTTTTTAAAATATGAATTATTATTCATTTCGTGTTTTTTTTTTATATTACATATAGGTTACTTTAAAAATCTAGGAGAAATCTTCACAACTTTTGTACCTGCGGCAATTTCTCTGTAAACACTTTAGCCATATACAATAATTTAGTTGTAGAAAATTAAAAATAATTTACCAATTTTCAACATCAGTTTATTCAAGCTCATTTTTTTAGCTCGCTATTACATGACGCAGAAAGGCAATGGATATAGTTTCAATAATATAAATTTCGGCTTTTTATATTGTATTTATAAAAGCTAAACAAGATCATTATTTAAAATATACCATAAAATTTAATGATGATTTGAAATCGTAATTTTATCCATAGAAAGAAAATTGAACTATTTTTCAACATTTGTCTTATTTACAAATATTATATATAGTTTTGCAATTATAACTATATATTAAAAAAACACTCAAAGGATCACATTTTTTTATTTACTATATATGATCAGAAAAGTTTATATAGAAAAAAACCAATCAAAAATATTTCTATCGCAATAAAATAAATAAAATAGATATAATATTATCTATACAAAATTTCATGTGACAATAATAATTAAATATACTAAAAATTTACGGTAATTTTATTTCTATATAACAACAATCAATAGAATTTATTTTAAACAAATATACCATATTAATAAAATTTATTATTACATTCAAATGTACAAACATTTCTATGTACTGTATATAGGTGTATGACCTCTAATCACAAAATGGTAATATATATATAATATGACAGAACACATAAAAATTTCAGTATAGATATATATTTATTTTTATTATTTATCAAATTAAATTTTAAATTCATATTTTTATACTATAACTGCAAAAAAAATGTGTTTGCTTCTTAATTTCATCTAAAAAATATTATAATACTATTTTCTATGGTGAATTAGTGAAAAGACAGAATAAAGGACATCAAAAATATGTTTAATTGTTTCACAACTAATGCTGTTGATAACACTGCCGATGGCAATGCAAGGTATTTAAAAAATTATTTAAAATATTTTAATAATTGGACGAATAATTTAGTTTTAAATGATAGTTTAAATTACATTGATGATTATGGTAATACATATTTACATATTATATGTAGTCAAAATAATGCATCCAAAGAATATATTAATCAATTATTAAATGTAAACGGTTTCTTGAAATTTATTAATAATAAAAATAATTTTGGTAATACACCAATACATTTAACTACAAATTATATAATTACTAAGGCACTTATAAAAAATGGTGCCAACATTAACCATAGAAATAATGATGGTAATACGCCACTACATTTAGCATGTACGATTGCACATGAAGCATCAATTGATGTGATAAAATTATTGGTAAAACAAAATGCAAATATATTTTTAAAAAATAATCAAAGTAAGAGTCCATTTTTATTGGCCTGTGAACATCAAAAAACTAAAGATATTGTTGAATATTTATTAGGATATTACACCGTAAATGTTAATGATTCAGATGTGAATGGTATATATGGTCTTCATTTGGCTACTAAACATAATAATTTAGAAATAGTTAAATTATTATTAGATAAAGGAATACCGATTAATTCATTGGATGCAATAAATTGTACATCACTTCATTTGGCCAGTATGTTTAATTCGCTTAGCGTTGTCAGAGAACTTATCATACGCAATGCTAATGTTAATCTATATGATAATAATCAAATGTTACCCATACATTATGCTATGCAAAATAGTAATGTAGATATTATAAAATTACTTTGTTATGCTGATTCATTTATTTATTATTGTGATGCTATTGTTAAAAAATTTTACGCTAACTTATATGACAGAAAATGTTGTCGTTGTTTTGCATTTTATTTATATAAAAATAATAAGAACAACATCAATGAAATAATTACATTAAAATATTATAAAACAATTAAAAATTATTTATATGAATTATTAAATATGAATAAACAATTGATGATATCATTAAAATTAGAAACGACAACATTTAAATGTTCATTTTATGAATTTTTAACATTTTCATCCGAAACAATTGGTTGTATGTTAAAAGTTTCAAATATAAAAAAAGAAATAGACACACAAATTATTGAAAATGAAACATTATTAAATACATATTCTTTGTATGGAAATATATTAAAGAAAAAAATAGTTTTTGGAATAAATCGGATGTGTGACGAAGAATATAATTAAAATTAAAGAATATATATAATTACGTTTACGTAAACGTGTATATTATTATATAAATGATTGCTATTATAATAATAATATATTAAGCATACTTTATTTCTTTACATATTACATATTCTGTATATAATATACTTAATTATAATATTTTTATAGAAAATAAACTTAATTAAAATTATCACATTTTGTGTATTGTTGAAATGTTAATAATTTTAATATTAATTTTCATAAAAATGTTTTTTATATATTGAACGAGGTGTGATCAAATAATTCGTACAATGCAACAATATACTAGGCTAAGTCTCGTATGCAATTAACATCCGGATGGATCCATAAAGTGTATTTATCAAATATAATGTGTCTACAGATTGTAATTCGTTATTCATTCATATATAAAAAGTGTCATACCGCAGTTCTTCTGCTAAGATGCATTCCGTTAAATGGTAACTTGTGACCAAATTCATTTTGTAATAGAGCATAACGTTCAATACAATCAATCCTAACTTTTTCCTGGGTAGACCCCACAACACAACAGTAACAGCCTCTTTATGTGGGCCAACGGTCTATCTTTTTTGCATGTTGACAGTTAGCACATAGTCTCCATTCAAGTTCAAACTCAACAATTATTCAGTCAGAAATACAAGTTGTTTTTGTACCGCATATGTTAGCATAATCTTGGCCAGCTCATAAATAGCATATGACATTGGCCTAATGAATGCGGTGTTTTGTCTAAGTTTTTTTTTTTGTTAATAGATCTTTTGCAGGATATTTTATATATGTGATACACCTTATATACAATTAAACAAGCTTTATTTTTATTTAAAATTAACAATACAAATATTATACAAAACCTAAAGATTATTGATCGATATAATTAAAAGTATATATAAATAAATGTTAACATAAATGCATTTGAATTATGCGGACGATATCTTTCACCATAATAATATGATGGTGTGGACTGACCTGCTACACTACTTTTATTTTGTATTTTGTGGTTACGATAAAGTAAATTTAATTAAATTTAATGCGAATTATGTCAAAAGTTATTACCATTTAATATCGATGTGCACATAACAAACATATAGTTATAATCAAAGTAGTTAACTGTCATAAAATTTACAAAAATTATATGTAAAATATATTATTTTATAGTGTATCTATAAATGTAAAAGTTTGGTTAATTATACAAAATGAATTTTGTTGACAGCAGCAGCAACAGCAGCAGCAGTAGCAGTAGGTGTGATTTAATAAAAAAAAAAATTGATATTAATACATTTTTCGATGATTTATTTATTTTATTTTTACTCGTTTCAACAGATTCATCGTAAAAAAAACTTCAAAATAAGTATATAATTTAACTAATAAAATATAAGTTAACATTTATATTACCTATTATTATACCATGAAGTTAGATTAACATAGATCAAGTTTGTTCTTTAAACTCAAACAGTTGGTATTAAATTTTTAAAAATTGATAAGCGATTAATGTATTGAAAAATTTAAAAATATAATTATAAGGTATTAACGGTAACGAAAGTTATAGTTTTAAAAACAAATTCAACATTATTATGATAATTTTTCACTTATATTTCCAGAATAAATATTTTTATCTATCGCAATATTATAGCATTTAAATAAAAAAAAATTAAAAAATGAATACCATTGTTAATAAAGATAATCAGAATGACGTAATCGTACATCAAGAAATACGTTCTATAATTAGTAAGAATTTACCAGACAAGTTAAATAATTGTTTATGTTTAGGCGAAATTGATTTAAATGATATAACAAATAAATATTATAGCACGCCTTTACATTATGCATGTACAATTGAAAATATATCGGAAGAAATTATTGTAGTTCTCTTAAAAAATGGTGCAAATATAAATAAATTTGATGGAAATGGTCAATCACCAATGCACATTATAACCGATGTAAAAATTGCTAATATTCTATTAAAAAATAATGCCGATATAAATTATCCGAATAAATTTGGTGATACCCCATTACACATTGCCTGCAATCCATTAGAATCAATTGATTTAGTTAATTTATATTTAAAATATAATGCAAACATACAATTAAGAAATTGTGTTGGTAAAACACCATTTCTATTGGCCTGTTCAGTTAAATCACAATATATTGTTGAGTTATTGTTACAAAATGGGGCCAATGTTAATGATACATGTGACAATCTAAGTAATGGATTACACTTTGTATGCCGCAATAATCGGTTGGAAATTGGAAAAATTCTTATACAATATCACATTGATAACCTCGACCAAATCGATTATTTGGGTAGAACACCATTACATTATGCATGCATGAATGAAAATGCAATAGATATTATACGTTTATTATTGGAAAATCACGCAGATACAGATATATTTGATATAAATAAAATGACACCGTTATATCTTGCATTAGCAGCATTAGAAAATAGTACAAATCCAGCCAATATGAATCGTAAACGAATTATTATAATATTGCTATCAAATGTTGAAACATTTGATTGCTTCAGTGAATGTGTACAAAAATTTTTTGCAAAAACTATTTATAATTTTTATAATGATAAACGTTTTTTAAAAACAATCACATATTTTTTATGTAAAAAGAATGCTGCTACTACCATTACTAAAATTCTATCGATAAAATATTATCGTAAATATTGTAAACTATATTTAGATGAATTATTAAAAATGAAAAAAAAAATAATGATTGAATTTATTGATTGTAAAAACAATAAACAAATTCTAACATGTTTTCAAATTTTAATCATGGATAAAACATTGTTAACGAATATGTTATTAGAAAATGATAGAATTATTGCTATTCTATTGAATTTAATTAATAATATTAAATTATCTATTGAATTTCCTTTATACGGATATGTTATAAAAAATAAATTTCGAAGAATTATTAAAAATATCGCAAAAAAATAATAATAAATCTGTATAATATATAAAAAAAATAATAAATAATAAATAAATGAAAAAGTGATTCGTAAATTTTTCATTTATGAATTAATAGGTGCAAGAATAATTGCGGTTCCTTGTTTATTTAAAATTATTAAATAGGAATAAAATTTAATTTAATTCATATATACAAAATAATAATACTTTTGTTTATTCTTAATTAGGTGCTAATTAATTAAAGATAAACACAAAAAATAAATTCGAGAGATTTATATGAAATCGTACACGAATAGCTTAAGGATATATATATAGATTGGTTTACTAGAAGAATTCTAAAACGTCAATTTCGAACAATCAAATCAAATCGTATTGTAACTTATATAACGCATTCATTTTCCTAAAATCGATGTTTAGATATGTTACGTTTCGATGGTTAGCCATCATCCAATACTAACATCTACGACAGATATTAGCGACACAGATACTAGGTACATAAAATTTTCAATAATCGAATTGAAAATATAAAATAAATATGAGTTATTTTACAATCTCGTTTCATAACTTGTAATTTTATAGATTTCGTTTGAATTTTGATTACTGTGTGTAGCAAGCCATCATCAACAAATCAATTATTAAAATCTATACATTGTATGTTATTTAAAAACATTTAACGGTTTAGTGCGTATATCATTCGGTCTAATCGATCGTATGAAGTAACGATATTTACTTTAATACTGAAATCTTTCAGTTGATTGACCATTTATATGTTTGAAAATATAGGAAAAAAAAAATTAGTTATAAGTTAAGATTATGTCTCGGCTCTATTTCACTATATATTTTGTGGGTTATGTCAACTAAGGAACAATGAATATTTTCAGCGCGTCAAAAGTGTATCTATTCGCTTGCATAGTCTAGTCTAAATAATTCAAGTTATTTATATTTATTTATACATAACGATCGAATAACTAAAATTAAGTCGATTTATGTAATCTACGAAGGTGTTTATAAGGTCTATTATTAAATCTAAATATGTGTGGGTAAACGTAGCCACCCTTGTGCCACACCAGACGATTTAACATTTTTTGATTTAAATTTAGTTCGTATTTTAAACAGAAACGTTGTATTACACCCAGTGTAATAACTTATTATTAATTAATAAATTAATTTTTATAATTTGATGATTTAATTAATATTTAATATTAATTTTAATTAATTGATTTATTTCTTCTCATTTTTACTTTATACCCATATAAAAATATTATGTTAATTTTTTTTAATAAATATTACTTTAATTTACAAAACCTGAAACCCACGTCAGTCAGTTAGTAAATTGATTATTCTCGAAAATTGTTAAGTTAAACGGTATATATATAAATGATATTGAAAAAATTAAAATTAATAATTCTACAGTTAATAATAGGTAAAAAAAAAAATGAATAATTAATGAAATAAAAATTGAAATTAATGTTAAAATTTTTTAAACTTTTGCAGAATATTTAGTATACGACAATAATTAATTTTTTTTATATGAACATAAATAGTGCATATATTATTATATATTATTCCATACCGAAAAATTAACAATAAAACATAAAAAGAATAAATATGGATACCAGTGAGGACAGTCGAAATGCAATACATACAGAAATACTATCCATAATTAGTAGAAATTTGCCAGACGCTTTAAATTCGTATCTTTTAAGTTTAGGCGAAATTGATTTAAATGATATAACAAATAAATATTATAGCACGCCTTTACATTATGCATGTAGCCTTGAAAATATATCGGAAGAAATTATTGTAATTCTGTTAAACAATGGTGTAAATATAAATAAATTTGATGCAATTGGTCAATCACCATTGCACATTGTAAACAATGTAAGAATCGCTGAAATTCTTTTAAAAAATAATGCCGATATAAATTATCCGAATAAATTTGGTAATACCCCATTGCACATTGCCTGCAATCCATTAGAATCAATTGATTTAGTTAATTTATATTTATTAAAATATAAAGCAAATTTAAAACTAGTCAATTCTACTGGAAAAACTCCATTTCTATTGGCTTGTGGCAATGCAACAGAAGATATTGTTAAAGTATTGCTAAAAAATGGGGCCGATGTTAATGATACATGTGATGATGAAAGTAATGGATTACACTTTGCATGTCGTTATAATCGATTTGAAATCGTTAAAATTCTTTTAGATGAAATTGAAGATATTGATAAAACTGATAAATTAGGTCGAACGGCCTTCCATTATGCATGTATAAATTTACATTCATGGGATATTATTCAAAAGCTATGTGAATATAATGCAGAATGTGATTTACCTGATGACAATGGATTAACACCGTTATATCATGCATTAGAATTATGTAATGGAGATCATAAAAGTATTATGACAAAATTAGTACGAAATGTTTTAAAATTAGATTATGAAAATATTCATGTAAAAAAATTTTTTACTAAAACTATATTGAAATTTAATTATGATAGAAATTTTATAAAATTAATGACATATCATTTATGTAAAAAAAATGTTACTGTAGGGGCTGAAAAACTTTTATCGATATCATATTATAGAAAACATTGTGAACCGTATTTAAATGAAATAAAAAAAATGGAAAATAAAATAATGATTGTAATAATGGATGACAGTAACAATCCTAAAGAGATAATGTATTATGATTATTTATTAATGGAAAAATCACTTTTCATGAAGATGTTAACCGACCCTGATGCTATTTGGGGTTTAACGAATATATTCCAGAACACTAATATATCTAATGACTTTCCACTGTATGGCATTATTATGAGAAATAGGTTTAAACATTGTTGTTTACGGTTGGAAGCTTGGAAACAAGCAAATTTATAATAATAAAAAAAAAAACAATTATTTTTATTTTGCATTTATATATTTTTTTTAATATAGGTAATTTTGTTGGAGGAATAATCAAATATATCGTTGTTCTTTCCAGATACCGTTTATCCCCTTAATTCCTGAACCATTTTCGATAAAAAAAAAAACAAAAAACAAAAAAAAAAAGGTTATAATCGGTGAATTACATATTCGTTGGATTTACTTATCAGTGGCGGTAATCGAATTTATTTTCTTTTTTTTTCAATTCGATAAAGAGCTTAATTTATTTTGAATGTTATACGAACAACTAAGCTAATTGGGAAAGTAAATCTAGGTAATCCAGGAATTTTGAACCATCATTTCATTAATGTTTGACATATTACGCAAATTAAATCAATGCCAAATATATAGTGGAAGTAAATCTTACTTTTCCCATTCGAATCAGTTCTTGAGGCGTTAGAATTTATCATAATTAATTAGTGCTATTAAACATTATATTAATTAATTATACTTTCACCATATAATGCAATGTATTGCAGAAGAAGCAAAATTTTTTGTGGAATTTCTATAAACTAAACATATGTACTTCGTTTTCATTTCATTTAAGTATATTTCAAGAAATAAAAGCATATTTTTATTTTATAATCATTTACAAATACATATTTATATTATAAATTAATATGCATATATGCAGGTTGTTTAAATATACGAAACAATTTATAATCGTGAAGTTAATGATTTAAAACGGTGATGATCATAAAAATTATTGTATGGAACAAAATGACATCAGATGTCATAAATTAAAATGGTATTAAAACAATAGTTTAACAACAAAAACGAATTTAGGTGAAATACATTATTTTAGCAAACATATTATTATGTTATAGATAAGCGCAGTGCATTTCATCGTATCGTGTTTTCATTTCGTCTTGATCATTAATTAACTTCTTTATCATACATGTGCATTTACATATATTTATAAATATAATATATAGTATATTAATTATTATTCTATAAAAAAAAAATGGATTAAGTAGATATATGTTTATTGAATTGGTTTTCTATCAATTTAAATTTTCTCCTAATAACATTTCCATATATTGGAAATTTTTTCATAAAATTGTCATCATATATTTGTCTTTTAAACATTGATTGATCCAATTTTTTAAAATACAAAATATTACATAATTTTAATGTATTGGCTGCTATAAATCCATAATATGTAATACCAATATTATCAAATATATATTCATCATTTAAATTCAAAATTTCAGCAAAATACCGAAAATATTTACGGTAATCATATAATACTGCAAATTTTGTCATTTTGTGAAAATTATTTTTACATAAATAAAATATAAGATATCGAACGTATTTAATGTCATCCATTTCTAAATTACAATAATATAATCGAACAATATTATTTGCATAGTTGATTTTAGTATCATAAAAATATAAAATTTTAATAATTTCTTTCTTATTTCTTTCCATTGCATAATGTAATGGTAATTTATGTGATATATCGTATTGATTAACATTGGCACCATTATTCAAAAGCATTAGAATCACTTGTACGGAACAAAAACCACATGCATAATGTAAAGCTGTTGCACACAACCTATCAGTAGCATTTACGTTAATTTTATGGTCAATTAAAAATTTAATAGTTTCTAATACAAATAAATTATTAATATTGGGATCAGCATCATAGCGATATGAACATGCATAATGTAAAGCTGTTTTATTTAATAAACACTTTTCATTTATATCGGCATCATTTTTTAATAGTAATTTTGCTAAATTTGTATTTTTTAACATACAATAATTTATAAATGGACTTTTACCTTCAACATTTTTTATAGAAATATCAACATTATTTTTTAATAATAAATTAACAATTTCTTCGTTTTTTGCATAATGCAGTGGGGTATCACCATCATTATTTTTTCGATTAATATCGGCACCATTTGCCAACAAATAATTAACATTTACTACATCACATGTCGAACATGCGAAATGTAATTCTGTCGATTTTTCATTCATTGAATTTAATTTATTTATTTGAATTAATTCATTTAATTTATAGAGTTCCTAATCGTAATAATTTTTTTTTTGATAATGAACTAGTACAATAATAAAAAAATATAATTAAAATATTTGCAAAGATAAAAAAAAAAAGGTTTAGTTTAGGTTAAGAATATTTAAATTAATATGACAAGCACACACGATTAAATAATTAATTAATTAATTAATATTAATGTTAGTATATGTATATTATATACAATACCGGGTGTTTCATTGTATTTATATATTTGTAGCATTTATTAAAAAAAAAAAAAAAAAACTAGTTAAACGAAATGACAGAATATTTCGAAAATCATGATCAGATGTGGAAAAAAAAAACACTTAGTATGCAAAATTTTAATGATGTTGACCTAACCTATGTTTTACATTGGATACTAGTAAGCTCATCAACATTTAAATTGTAACGTTCCTATATGTTTAAATACCTCTCGAGTTATGACCTAACAAAATTTTAGTCATTTTTATCATTTCAGAACAAAGCACAGTTTTCAAGTGAATGGTCAATGGTAAAATACTGCATTATTTTAATTGTTAAGATGTATTTTTTATATACTAAAAGTGTGTAAAGTATGGTTTAAGTAATTATATTATTAATTTAAATTAACATCATTAAAAAACTTACCAGTTTTTCAGGTGTCACCGTTGCTTTTTCCTTTAAACGTCATTAATTATTATTAACATTTCTCAATTTTTGTAGATGTTGTCTGCAATCTTAATATATATAAACCTAAAAGTATAAATAAAAAATATTCAATTAAAAAAATTTTTCAAAATAATATAAATATAAAGGAATAATCACGACAGACAATTTTCTTGATAATTTATTTATTTATTAAATCAATGTTTGGCATACAATGTGAAAATTAAGTAATAAAAACCGGCATTATAATAATTACAAAAGTACATGATTGCTGCAAAATAGAGATTAAACATCAAAATGAGCAAAAAATATTCCTCTCTAAAACCAATGTTATGCCGCAGTGACATTAAGGTCACAGGTAGTATATTCAAATGATTAATATATGTTAGATAAAAAAAAAAAAATATATAGGATACGAGTTCATCGATACAATGGAAATAATAAATTAGGAACTCATCTTTGTGAAGAACTAATCAAAAACAAATCATATAAGTAATCTGAATCACCGTAACTTAATGGATCAATAATTTCACAAAAATATTTAAAAGTACAAACAAATAAACAAATATTTCAAATTATTTTTGAAAAATTCCTTTAGATATCATATTTGTTTGTTTTAATATACAAAATTGTAAAAAAAATATGCTAAATAAAATCAAATAATTTATAGTGTACATATTTTTACAATTCTAAATTAATTATTTATTATCAATAAAAAATTTTCAACAAACATTTCATATCCCGTACATACATACTATATCTGCATATGTACGTACGTAACCATTCCCATTCAATTGATTTACAATTTCAAACAAATATAGTTCCTTTATGGAATGCTAAAGATAACAAAACAATTTGAATATTATATTTATGACACTCTATACAAGTGCACTCAAAACATATATAGTTATATATACATTTAAGTCAATACATAACATATAATACTGTGTGGATAAATGCATCATTTAGTTAGTATATATACATATTCGTTTTATATTTATTATATGTTTATGTATTGTGTTATGTAAAAAGGAATTTATGAAAAGGATATAATGTGTGAATAATAATAATATATGTTCGTTTACATAAGAATAGAATGAATGAAGTGGAAATTTTGAATCATATGGTGTAAATTATTTGTTGAATTGTTTATTTATATATTGTTTATTGTTATTTATATACATTCTATTTCTATTCATATAATATGATTATTTATATAATTATAATAATATATTTAAATATATAGCCTTACTGAATTTGTATAGGTGTTGTACATACAAATACAAAATTTCATATATAAATAATCTTAAAATATTATAGCAAATAAAATAATTTATCATGTTGTACGTATAATAATACGAAGGAATATAATTTCAATAGACGAAAAACATATCAAATAGAATAACAGAAAATATTTAGAACATCCAACAAAACAGAATATATTATTACAACTGAATATTATTTTACTGTGATATTTAAAAATATTATAGAAAATATCCTTTCAAATATTTATAGTATATATTCCATATTCCTGCGCATAATATTTTCAAAGCATATTTATAGTATTTATTTTTATATATATTACGTCTCACATAAGGAGATTTTCAAAAGGAGAAAATGGTGAGTATGCGTTTTTCATGCTATTTTAAATTATTTGTTTTTAACTATATATTAATATAATTTATCATAATAGTAATAATAATAATAAATTTATTAAATAGAATGTTTACTTGAAAAGAATTTGTTTACATAAACTATTTTGACTGTTTTTTTTATGCAAATTCATAAAAAAAAATACATACATTATTTGTATAAATGAAATGAAACTTGAAACATAAAATACTTTTGTCAAATGAAATAATCTAATAAATAAATAAATAATGTTCTAATTTAAAATATTACAATAATATTATATTAATTACTTTAATAATTTCATTTTCTGTAGCCCCACTCTATAAACTTATTTATCATTAACACTTCAATTATGAATTAGGTCTTTAAAAATATCATTGAAAATTTGTAAATAATTTCTCAAATTTATACACAATGTGTAAAGCTTTAAAATCTTTCACAATTTTTTCGTATAGAAAATTATATGCATATGATGGATTAAGTTGATTAAAATAAATTAAAAATTACATTCTACAGACACAAAATGAATTTTTTGTAATCCAATGTTGTACAATTCTATATAGTATTGAAATTGTTTTGAGATCAATTGGCTGAAGTGGAGAAGGTTAGGCAAATTGTATTTTTAACCGTTACATTGTTTCAGGTAAATTAAAAAAAACATTTTCTTTCTACTGCTTTTTTTTTAATTGTTAGTACGAGTATCATGGTAAGTACTGATACAAGTAACTTCTTATATATGTAACTTAAATTATTCCAATGTGAAAATTAGGGGTATGTATAAAATTTTGTTTTTGTAAAAATCTCTTTCAAATACCTATTAAATTTATTGCTGAAACTCGTAGAATTAAAAACAGTAGTAGTTCAATTTTTAGTATATTTTTTGCCGTACATCTATTATTCCATACCATTTGTGAATATAAGTAGTATGTCTGAAAATTGTGAAAAATACTTTTAGAATCGTTTAAATATTTAGTAATAAATATATTGGTTTATTTTAATTACTTTTTTAAAGATTAAAATAATTTTGATTGGGGCTCAGATAGCCAGTCCATGCCCATCACATATGTTGCGTAAAGTCAAATTTAATATTCAAATTAAGTATTTACTGCCTTACATATATAAATTTAAATAAGAATTACAATTATTTCCAAAAATTTTAAAAATCGGCGAATATAAAACAAAAAAAAAATTTTACATATATATAAAACAAAAAAGAAAAAAATTACAACAAAAACAAAAACAGTGAAAAATACACAGTCTAACAACGGCAGCCATTACTATTTTTAGTTTTATATAGAAAAAAAATTACAACAAATACTAAAGCAGATTATATAATACAGCAGCGGCAGCCATTACTATTTTCATGATTTTTTTTTTACAAAAATGAAAAAAAAACCAATTTTTTTGCTTTTTTTTTCAGAAAACGATCACCAAATGATAAGATTGTGATAATTACTAAAAAATTACTAATCTAATCCATATCCAATATAATATATTAATTTATTAATATTACCTGAAAGTGGCTTGAACAAAATGTTCAACGCTGAGTGATCCATTCAACCATTTGTGGTAAATTTTATTTTTTATTTCGTATCCATATTTTATGAATAATTAGATTTACATACAAAAATAAAAAAATCCTTTTTTTTGATAATTTGCTGCATTTACTTTGCATTTGCTATTGCTTGCTATCTGCTTCGAGTGCTTTCGATTTTTCTTGGCTTGGATTTTGTTTCTTTCTTGTCCCCTTTATTTTGCTAATTGCACTCTTTCACCAGTTTACCTTCACCATACCCATCACGTCCATCAAGAAGCACGAAAACATCACGATACACGATGACAATATACGACTACAAAAACAAAACAATATTCGTCTTAAAATCGTCGTAATGCTTAGCAACTCTTCGGTAATTAAAAAATTTTCTTAACTACCATCAGCGCTTATATTTTAGTAGTGGAAATGTTTTTATTCATTTTGCTCTCTTTGACCATTTTATGTCACGAGGTCAACTGTCAAAATGAAATGACATTCTCTCTTTGCTTTCATTTGCAATTACAGTCAAGTTGTAAGTTTAGTTTGATTTGTTGTTGTTGTTTAGAATTTTTTTTCATACAAATTTATTACATATATATATTTTTAATGGTTTTAAAAGAAATATTTAAAATTATCATCTTAAAATTTGTTACTTATGAAAAATTTGGAAAAAATTTAACATATAAATATATATATTATATAAACATGTAATTATGACTACAAATCCACAAAAAAAACATCATTTATGTAGGAAAGAAAAGATAAATAATTACATCAACATGTTGGTAAAACGGTTTAAAATTAATTTATTACTAAAATAATGCAAATAATTTGGTTAATATTCATACTGTTGAAGATGGAAACATGATTTAAAATAATTTAAAAATATATTGATATACAATGCTATACACAATATATATAATTAATGCGAAGCTAAAAAGATATTCAATATATTTAAATATTTTATACAAAAAAAAAATGGTAATATATTTAACTATTTTTTCATATAATAGCTTTGTACAATCTTATTTTGTTAATAATATAAATGTTAATATCTATTGAATTAACATTTGATTAATATATATTTAACAATATATAAATATAATTAAGTAGTATTATTGTCATTTGGATTAAGACAAATAAGAAAGCAAGTTGGAAATTAAAACATATAATTATACGTATACCTATTCTATATTTTGATAAATTGACCCTTTCCCATATTAACATAATATGTAATAAATAATATAATAATTATTTACGTTAAAACTGCATCCAATTCTCGATTATCAAATGTAATTATAATTCAAATATTTTCTATATATACTCCTCAATTATATATGTACGTACAATATAAAAATGTCCCAAATGTAATGTTCAATCGATAATATAATTAATAATTATTTAATAAATCAATTTTATCGAAAATAATAAATAATACAAACAATTCAATATTTCCTATTTACAGAACATTATCATTTACAAACATTATAGTACTTTAACTGTGCTATTCAATTATCAATATCTACATTAAGAGGATTCAAGATTTTTTTGTATAAAAGTTGTTATTTTAAAAAACTTGGATCACAAGATTTATTTTTCGAACTCTACACAAGCATTGAAGTTAAACAGAAAATTGAATAAAATTGTATCATTGTAGAGTTCTGTTGCTATTGAATAAATTATCTGTCTTAGTTTAAATTAGTATGTAAAATTATATGAAAAATTAAAAAAAGAGCGGTTCGTATATGTATTTAATAAAGGTTCCACTGTATTTATTTATACAATTAAAATTAATAACATCTAATAAATATTGTGTAACCTTTTTTTTCTTTTTGTTATATCATTATATATTAGTGTCGATGTTGAACCCTAAATCAAACAAACTGGAAATTATTTCTTAAGTAGCTTATAATAGTAATCGCCTTCATTTTATAAAAATGACAGAGAAGGACTTTTTAGCTTTATGCATATTATGAACATATATAAAAATAGACTAATATACCAATACCCTAATATCCTAATACTATAAATAAACTACTCTCTCTTGTACTTGTAATATTTTAAATGAAACTGTAATAAGAAAATATAATATGTAATTGATTTGAAAGAATTTTATATGATTTGATAAAATGTATAACTTATGATTTTTCTTTTAAAATATAAATAATTTATTAAGTGGAAAAAGTGTGTGAATGGCATAGCAAAAAAAAACAAAGATTGTATCTAAATTATTGTTTATGATATTTTCAAGAAATTTGATATCTTTTTTCTTTTTCATATAAACACACATTAAATTTATCCCAAAAACAAAAATTCATATACGCAAACATTTTATTAAATTATACAATTTTTTTTTTTTATATGCTTTGATTATGCTAATACCAAATTGTGAGTGAATATTAGAATTAATACTACTACTTTCCACCTGACGCAAAAAATAATTTACATAATTTCATAATTTTACTTTTATGATTATAGTATTATTAGTAAACGCGCATCATCCACAGCACACAAAATATCTATATTTAATTTGGTTTTATATATAAATATATACTATCACAAAGGATATGTACACATCAAAGCTTCATTGAGTAAAGCATTTAATAGATATAGAGATAAGAAAATGTGTATAAAATCTTTATGAAAATATTCGTATAAAATGGATATGGTATATATCTGTAATAATACAGTGATCTCTATATATATGTAATAAACTCTCAATAAAAAATGCATATACTACTATATCTTGGTACAATATGTTTTAAAATGGATATCTGTCTGTCTGTTTATTAAAATAATCTATTCAATAATTAATTTAAAATTTTGAATTTTCTAGTTAATGTTCTTGTAAACATCGTCCGTCATATTGCACAACCGGTTGATCTGTCTATTAATTTATATCAAATATGGTATACAAACTTGTATTACTAGGATTATGCAGTAACCGAGTGCTGTGTAAAGTTACTTCAAAATTAATACCAATTGAAAGGACCTACTATGATCCCATATAACAGAAATATGGCCGGTTGTTTAATTTGAATGACAACTTAGAATGGAATTATAGGCAACAAATTATGACTGATCTGTTTTTCAATTTAAATGAAATTGGTTATTTTATCGCTTTTTATTACAGACAGACTATAGTAGGTATGGGATACTATAATAATAATATGGTTCTATTATAAAGTGTTTTCTATATATACATCAAATTCTATAACATATGCGTTTAAAAAGGAACAGAAAAATTAATTTAATACCGACAGAATTTATTGAATATAGAATCCACTGTAGTCTGTATATAGATTACACTTACAACCAGTACACACTGCTATATAACAACAAAATGTGTAACATGTTTATAATAAAACTATTTATGTAAATTTGTATGGCCGGCACAATAAAAATATAAAAGTATTACATGACTCTGTCCTGTCTTGTGGATCTCTCCGCTGTTGACCCTTTTTATAATGTTTCTGTACTGTATTTTTTTTCTTATATTTTTTAAATGAAAAACTTTAATTTTCTTTTACAATAAAGATATAGTTTCATCATGTAAAACAAGACGAAAAATTGTATTTGGATATTATGTTATGTACTATGTGGATGGGAAAACGGAAAAAAGAAAAACAAAATTACAATAAAACCCATCCGCATTGCTGACGTTTTGGTATTCTTTTTTTCTTTTCGTTTTAAATGCTATATGTATTATAACAGCAATAGAACATTTTCATATTAATAGGTCTACCAATATGTGTGTGCCGTTTTTTTAAAAATAAAACACATTAATTCCGGTAATAACAGTAAAAAATTTTTATTGAATATAATTACCATCGTTAAGTATAACCTTTTTCCAATTTTTTGGCAATTTATGAATACCATCAAAATAAAACTTCTCCTCTTTTGATGCGATCCAAGAATCGATCCAATTTTGGACGTCTTCATAATTGTGGAAGCGTTGTGCACAGAGTCCATGTGCCATCGATCTGAACAAGTGGTAATCTGATGGAGCAACATCTGGTGAATAGGGCGGGTGTGGTAACACATCCCATCCGAGTGTTTCCAATGTTTCTTTTACCGGTTTTGCGACATGTGGACGAGCATTGCCGTGCATAAGGATCACTTTTTCATATCTGTTCGCCCATTCTGGTCGTTTTTCTTTCAATGATTGATTCAATTTATTCAATTGTCCTTTGTATACCTCACCAGTAATAGTTTGACCAGGTTTCAATAACTCATAATACAGCACGCCCTTTTGGTCCCACCAAATACACAATAAAACCTTCTTTCCATGAATATTGCGTTTTGGCGTCAATTTGACTGGTTGACCTGGATCAGTCCAATGCTTAGTCCGTTTAGGATTGTCAAAATAAATCCATTTTTCATCACCAGTGACTATTCGATGCAAAAACGACTTTCGTTGCTGTCTTTGAAACAATATTTCGCACGTGGTTTTTCGCTTTTCCATGCTTCTTTCTGTCAATTCATATGGAACCCATTTTCCTTCCTTTTGGATCTTACCCATATTGTTTAAACGATTAGAAATGGTTTGTTGACATACATTTAAGGAATCAGCTAGTTGTTGTTGCGATTGCGCATCGTCTGCATCCAACAATGCTTGCAATTCTGTATCTTCAAATTTTTTTGGTGGTTTTCCACGTTCTTTGTCATTCAGATCAAAATCACCACTTTTGAATCGTTGAAACCACTTTCTGCACATTCTTTCTTGTAAAGCATGTTCACCATAAGCTTCAACAAGAATTCGATGACTTTCAGCAGCAGTTTTCTTCCAATGAAACAATAACAATAAACCTCCCCGCAAATCACTTTTTTCTGGCACAAAACACGACATTTTCAACAAAAAAAAAAATATGTTGTTTACACTTTTAGCTCGTAACACAAACTGAGAAAGATAAAGATATAAAGTGAATACGTTCACAAAAAAATATTTCAGCAGAATCAGCCATCATTTAAGGCGGCCAAAGAGATTAATCCGTGAGCGGCACACACATATTAGTAGACCTATTATAATATTGCTGACGATGAAATGTACATTTTGTACATGTTTTTCATAATATAATATACATTACATTGTCTCTATATATTATGTTTTGCAGTTACAACATATATATGTACGACGAGTATACGGAGTATGTTATACTATTTTAGTCATATATTTACTCTTGATGGCAAATAAAATAATGCATATTTTATATGGAAAATAAGAGAGTCCAGCTTTTATTATGTATTAACTTTAAAACTTTTTAAAATGAGAAAATCATTGTTTTATGTATGTACAATGACTACAATGAATGTATATATACCACCACTAACTATACCTATATGTGTGTTTATTGTCAAAAGGGTTTTAGCTATACACATATAAATAAAAATTGGGTTGACAAAAAAGTAATTTTCGATGGTACACTACAACTATTGAAAATAATTGAAAATATCTTAGGACAGTTATATCAATAAATAATTAATAATAATATAACTTCAAACGATTGTGCGGTCCAATAGTGTGATGGACGTAGCAAACCATATCGAAAGCTGAATTGCATATTGAATTACAGACAGCTGTTTCGTATTTTGACCTGTTTCGAAAAAATAAGGAAGGATAATCAAAGAAAAACTGCATGAATTGACTAATCGTAAATATATAGTCCTGTTACCATCGCGTCATCATTCATTATGTTGATGGTAATTTTAAATAAAGATGATAATTTGGAATTTGTATTTGGGTGAGTTGTTTGGTCGATAAAGAAGAACCAGACGTTCTATCAACGCAAAATAATGAAGTTATCCACATAAAGTTTATCGAATAAAATGGATAATATAAATATTCATTAAAATATATTTCGTTCCAAGAATTGCTATGTTTATTGTATACAAAAAAAAAGTGAAATTACTTATTTGCCAACCCAATATATAAGTATACTTTATTATATGTACCTTAAAATTTAACATGTGTAATACATGTCAGTGTTTATAATCTATCTATATGATTATATGAATTTTTATTTCCAAGACTTTACATATACGTCAAAGTGTCAAATATAAAAAATGAATTTTGTTATAACTTTTATTAACTATGTAAAAAAAAAGTGATGGTATTATTGTTATAAAGTATACATATTTTATTCATACGTATAGATGTATCCCAATGCATTACCCAACCCACACCCAGCTTAAGTGAAGGTAAACCATCATAAGGCATATATATCCCGATCGTATAAATATAAGTATATGACATGAGATTTTGAATGCATTTACTTTCCATTTGTAAATCCGCATTTTTATACATTAAACAAATGATGCAAATACATAGTATCAAGTTTCCTATATTTAAATTATGTTTAATACATTTAATGAACAACCCTTCCTTATTTATAACTGAACATCGCCGATCATCAACAAAGAAATAGGGCAGCGCAGAAACTATAAGTTATAGACTTTGCATTGAGGCAGAGAGATCATTTGTTTATATTGTATAAATAGAATAAAAAGCAATTGCTCCAAAACAGAGCCTTTATAGAAACATCCCTTTTTGTTTTTAATTAGCAACAAAAACATACTGAACTTGAATTACATAAACATTAACAATTTGATGTCGGTCAAACAATATTATTTCATTATTAATTTCAAATTGAAATTTCTTGAATATATATTTAATTTATTTAATTTTGAACATTTTGAGTTATTTTTTAATTACTTCTTCTAAATATAACAAAGAATGTAAAATGGATTTTCATAAAAACCAAATTATATATATTTATTTGTGTATATGTGTGAGTGTGTCCATAAATTCACAATCTTTTGTTGTTTTGTAATATTAAGAATTTCTATATTTAGCCATGCCAATAGTATTACAAAGCAATACAATATATTTCTTTCTAGGATATAATATTCTTATTTAAAATAGAACTTATAGAGTACGGAAAAAAAAAAACCTTCTCGATCGCATGTAATTCTATTCTATATAATAATAGTACTTTGGTGTATATGTAACTTTATATGATTCTTTGTGGACATTATCAAATTCTTTATATATGAATGGGTAGAAGAACAAAAAAGAAAAAGTAACTTGGAATTTATCCAATTTCATCTTATCTAACTATATATTTAATATTAAGAAAATTTCATCGTTCACAAGAAATGTAATATCATGTTTTCAATTCATTAGATAATAATATATATATAGTTATATCTAACAATTGAACGAAACACACATTGATAATAAAAAATATATTTTATATATTATAATGTTCAAATTTTTGTCTATATATTGGACACCCAACTGAAATTACATTCAAAATATAATGGATTGAAATATTTCCTGTTGACCGCCAGCTGTGACATTTAACTAAATCATATATAGAACAAAATTCACTGGAGCAGTAGCACCACAAATACAGTTCCACAAGTATTGTGATGACTTTCACTGCCAGATTAATTTTTATTAAAAAAAGACAAACAATATATTATGGTTAAATATGCGTGACTTTCTTATTAAACAAATATTTTTATTATTATATTAGAGTGGATTGACATATCTAATATTATTATTATATTATCATAAATTGTATAAAAAATGTGTCGACCCTTTCATTTTTTTTTTTTTTAATTTTATAATGAAACCCATAAAATTGTTTCAATAAATTAACAATTTTCATCATTTATTACATATATTTATGGTAAAAATATACGAGTACAATATATACAAAAAAGGTGATCCAGCAATAATATGGATTTCCATTGTGTTAAAATTAAAAAGTACTGCGGCAACAAATATAATTAAATGCGTGCGTATAAGAAGAACAGGATGTCACAACCTACATATTATTGGGCATATATACAAATTTAAACAAAAAAAAACAACAAGACATATATAAATTAATGTGATACGTAGAGTCAAGAAATGATGATATAATAATAATTTATAATAATTGAATTGGATCACCCTGTCTGTATATTTATATTGAGTATATTTAAATTTTAAAATATAAAATATTTTAGCCATTATACAATAAAAATATGCTTATATAAATATGACAACAAAAAAGGCAAAAGAAGTAATAATCATTAAAGAAAATATGTATACAATATAAAAATAATTAAAATAAGTTGTGTGTGCCAAAGGGATTTAGAATAATTTAATTTTCTATATAAATTTTGTTTCAATCGCTACAATAATAAATTATTTTTGTATCGGTATTTCCCTTAACTTTTAATTTTTCAAGAGATCAATTAGTCAAAAAAATATGATGTTTCTATATGTACAATAACTTGTAACATTGTAAGATTGTATTTTGATAATGGTCCTATATATGGTATATATATATAGAATTTTCCACCCAAAAAGTATTGACTCTATATATGGACAACATACATACAGATCGGATTAACTTCTATAATTTACAATATTTTATTTATAGACATATTATTATCATCATCCGGCGCCAAAATATATTGTACCATCATTATACTTTATTTTTTTTAAAAATAATATAAAACGACCATCATCATTTTCCATTAGTCATTTAAAATGAATAAATTATAATTCACATCAATTTTAACAGGAATCCTTATTAATCCTATAATACCTTTTAATGGCTTGTGCTTTTACCTCTTTAAATTTTATTATATTTGTAATATACTTGTGTATATAATGTATATATACAATCTACCTATATATATAATTTATGACATTATGTACATATTATAATAATAATAATAATAATAATATAGATACATTTACTGGAAAACAAAACAGAAGAAGCTTAATTAAAGGGTTTTTAAGTGGATTGTGGGTTTTGTGTTATTTTCATTGTTTTGTACAATATATACATAGATTCATAATTATGTTTTATGTTGTTACTTAAAAGGGAATAATATATTTTCTTGTTCACAATATTTTATAAATAATAGTATAAAAATAATTGTCCAAAGGTAAATTTTATTAATATATATTAAAACATATGTATATTGTATACATAATTATTTAAATTGATTGCTATAAGCTAATATTATTGTAATCAAATCATACTTAATATTTTTTACATATAGATATATGCATTGACAAATCATCATAATATAGAAAGTAAAACACTTCCGCAAACGCTTTACAAATTCTTTAAACGTTTAATGTTCAAAATGAGAAACCAAAAATGATCATCGTTTTGTGTACGGGAACTTTGCTGAATGAGTTCACATTAACAATATTCATTTATTGAGTTGCAGTTGAACAGCAGCTACATCAATAAATAAAATTTTCCGTGTAATAATTTAATTATACAATTATTACTGAAACTCGCTGCATAAAAATAGAATGGTACAATTTATTCCCTGAAGGTTGCCATCATTATCAGTTCGTATTACATTGAATTAATGAAGAATCTACCATTACTATAAATTCTGAACGTTATACATGTACATTTATTAAACCCTAATTATATTATTTATATATTATTAATTAGGGCCTGCATATTTGTTTTGGGCAGACGCCGCAATCATTACTCAATGCATCCAATACCATATAAAATTAATAATAATGTAATATTCATATATTTTCAGTTGATATTCTACACTATAATCAAATAAGTGTAGATCAAATGCCATCAATAATATTTTACTGAAGAAACTTACTATTACAATATACATATTCGAATGTAAATATGTAAAAAATATGTCAAAAAAGTGGATCAAATTAACAACACACACACACACACACACAATGTAATGGATTTTACAACATTTTTATTTCAGTTGAATTTTTCTATATGTAATAAAATAAAATTAATAATTAAGAAGGTAATTGATGCAGTTTATTATACGTGAGGATCGTAAATTTATACGAATTTCTATATTGCGGTCATTATTTTATGCTCTGGTGCAACCTATTTTAGAATATTTGTATCAAATTTAATCGATATCTTATCGAAATCAATAAAACATAAATAAATATATTCGCAAAGAAAATTCGCATTAATAAATTTGTGATGAGAAATATTTCTTAACAGAATCAATTCTTATTATTATAATATTTCTTAGAATTTCTTTCTTCTTTTGTAATATTTTAAACGACACAATTGATTGTGCGAATATAGTTTACTATAATTGTAAAATTGTTTTTAAATATTAATATATTATAGGAATTTGCAATCAATAGAAATTTTCATATCTACTATATTGTGGTCGTTTTAGTCCTTTAAACGAAGTCCTATAAACGCAGGAAAATTACAAGAAAATTATACCAATAGCTTAACTTTTCTTCTATCAACTATATATACTGTAAATATTTCGTATTAAAATCACTAACTAAATCTTTTAATTTTTTGTGCAAACCGCACTGCTTTTATATTACATTATACATTATAAGTAATTGGACGAGAAAAATAATGGATTTGTAGAGATATACAATATATTTATATAAGATTCCTACTGTTCACCCTTCCATCACTTAAACAGGCCAGTGCAAATAAAATAAATATGATAACAATGATAATAATAATAATAATAATAATAATAATAAATTATAATGACAATTTATTTATTGTAAATTGTACATTGTATTGTAATATATATATAAGTCGATTCTCATATATTATATGTTTTTTTTTTTTATAGAGTTTACACAATCCAATTGAATGAATATAAAGGAATATCGGATGGATACATATACACACATTCATCAGACTTATAAAAAAAAATAATATAATAAATAACATTCAATAAAATATTGACAGAAAACAGTTTAGTGAACCGATAAAATATATAATATAATATATAAAATATATTATATATATATTGATTTTATTTATCAATGACATATCAACTATTATAATAAATTTTTCTCTGCTATATACATTTGGATGTTTAGCTTGAAATTCGGTGATTTTTTTCCTTCAATTTTATTGACAATATATTGTCCGCAACGTTTGCTATATATAACCATCAATAAACGAATTCCTACGGAAGGATGAAATTTATTTCCATTCAAACGATTCGCATAGTTATCAAGTCATTTCTTGACATTGTCGTATAAACTTAAGCACTGGTCCGAAAGTGTTGATTGTTGCAATGTGGACAAATTCTCGTGTGATAGAGCTATATGTCTTTAATATATCCTTGTAATATACGTGATCTAGCTTTGTTATGCTACAGAACATTTCAATTATTAATTGTAACGATCGTCTGTGGTGGTTTCCTGCGGTATTGTAGCGTAGCTGCTCTTATAGAATATGTCACACATTTTTGGTCACACACCAAAATACACCGTATAACCTTATTGCCATAAATTTTTCATGTTTTCGGACGTTAGCTTTATGTGTCGGTATATGAAATACGTTATGATTGTGACCTCTTTAAACACCCCAAAATATATAACAGCAAAAAATGTATATACAATAATATATAGAAATATGAAAAACAAAGATAAATATAAATAAATAAATATAGTATAGATAAATTAGATGAAATTAATTTATTATATGGATGGATAATTATATATCGTATATATAATTTTTCATATTTAAGGATTATACTTGAAAAAAGATATATAAATATTTTATAGCATTAAAAAAAAATGATTTTTTTTTTAACCGAACAAATAAAAATTTATAAAAGTTTATAAATATTATAGGATAATTCCTTATATAATATATACGAGTATATACACACACACATATTTTTCCATTTAAGCACAGCTTGTGTATTGTTTATGTACAATATAGATAAAAACAAAAAAACAATAATTTAAATATTTACATAATTTTCCTTTTTTTTTTATACATGAAATTTTTTCATATAAAAATTAATTTTAGTAATTTAAAAATTTTGATTATACCGCCTCATTAAACATATAAAATTTATGTATATTTATAAGAAACAATATGTGCATTTTTAGCATATAACCACCATCCAAAAAAAAAAAAAAAATCTAAAATAATATAAAATATAGAATTTTTTTTGTTACACAGAAGAGATGAGGCAAAAAAAAAACTAAATATCATCTCGCATAGATTTTAGAAACAGAATATACGCAACAATATATAAAAGTAAAATTTATAATTATGAATTCTTTGTTTTTAGTGCCTTAATTTGTAAACGGATAATATTCTTAATTTTACCCTGATGTGTGTATAACAAGTGTATATAGCCTTCCATTAAGCCATTATAGAATATAAACTTAATTATAGAATGGGCTAAGAAAATTAGTCGCGCATAAAAAATAATGCATATAACAATTTATTTTTTGTATTTGTGTTATTACATTGTATATTATGTTTTGTTTGTATATATACGAATGCTCACGGGTTGATAATTAAAAACCCTATAGCCTATGGCTATATGATATATAATGTTTCGTTTCGAAACTATTATGGCAAACTGTTTTCAAGAAAAAAATATTAAGTAATATTTTTGTATATACAGATAAAGGATTAAAATAAGCTTTTGCAAACATTATTGCTATAATGTTCTTGCTTATCTGAAATGTTATAGTTAATGGCAAAATTTTTACGTACTATATATACACGAATTACGAATTAAAGTGCATGAAAAAATGATGGGTGGTACGAGCGCCTGTTTGCAAATTTCGTATAAGTACTACTGCTAAACATGATTCTCAAATCACCTGATCGTTATTCAGAAGAGCATTATTCACTTAAAAAATCATCAATTTTAAGGAAGAAAACCTTTTATGAAAAAATTTCCAAAAAAATAAATATTACCGATCATTTTTTCTTCAATATATGGAAATCATTTGGAACGATAAGTGAAACAATGTATACATTTTAAATGCGGGTAAATTAATTTATATAATTTCTTCACTTATATTAATTTAATAATTTTGCAAATAGTTTTAGAATTTGATAATCTATATATTTTACGATTTTTTAATTGTCAAAAATCTCTTTGCTTCCACAGAGCAATTTCTTCTGGAAATCCATTAGAATTTTGCCATTTTTTTTTATATGAAAATATGTTCATTTAGTATGCAAATGTATATAATGTGATTATATGAAGTTCCTATATATAGAAGATGATAGCCAGGACTGTTTTCGGGAATGTTTTCGAGAAACCTAAACAATTTGAGAATTTCTAATTTTGAATTATATACATGTACAACAATTTTCATCGAGTTTAAACCGATAAAATAAAGAGACAAAATTTATAATAAAAATTAATAATTACACATTGGTTCGCTCTATACGGATTTATTTATTTTAAAATTAATAAAAGCTCTTTTTTTATTTATATAATATCTTAATGCATCAATGCTGGCGCAAAGCATTTTAAGAGTGGATGCAAACAGATTGATTTTAAATTTAAATTTATTCATATAATAGTTATTTATGATTTTTGTTTCGAAGTAGTTATATAAGAAATGATCATATTTAACTGGTTTTTATATTTAAACATCAATGTGTATTGTTTCCATGTATAACTTCATGGATGCGAAATTAATTATTATTAGATATTTTAGTTATTTAAAAACCGTTTTATTGAGAATAATTTAAATTGGAAAAAATAATTTGTAAATAAATCATATTTTTCATTTGCAAAAAATAAAATAATACAATCATGTATTGAGTAGCACGTAGTAAGTAACACACACTATATCTATCATATTATACATAATTCAAATATATATTTACATATAAAATTAATCCATTTTTTATTTCAAATTTCAAAGATATTTTTTCATATATACGAAATTGATGTTATATTGTATATAGATAAAATAAATGTATATATAGTTAATTTTAAAGAAAAGCTGAAAAACCACTATAAGATTAATATATTTTATTATTATTTTTTCTATTATAATACTCGTATATATGTAATACGTAAATAATAATACTCATCTCATCATAAAAGAAATGTATATTTTACATTACATTATGAGTTGGTATATATATATATATGTACCATATATTATTCCATATAGAAATAATAAAAATGAAACGGAAGTGAATATATTTATTCAACCAACCAAACATCAAATTGCAATATAAAAGGATATAAGATAAATTGATTTTGACTTTTTTTTTTTCTTTCTTAATATATTTTATTTTATATATACATTTTTTTTTTTTTTTCATATTGCTCACTGTCTATATATGGATGGGTGTGTGTGTGTGTGTTTTCGTTTTCATCTTAAAATACCCTTCAGCATATTATAGGGATGGGATATATATATATATATTAGTATATTGTGGCTATATATAAAATGAAACCAATAAGATATACCATATATTATACAGCACTGTATGAATCACAGTACATATTTATTTATATATATATATATATATGTCAAAAATACTTGACTTGATATACGATAATGGAATTCGACACTTATTTATTTTTCTAGGTTTTAACTTTAAACCAAAAACAAATAATATAATATAAATAATAAAACTGAAGTATTTTATTTTTGTATACATATAATGGATTTTTTGTTGTTTATATTATATAATTTTAAAAACGATTGAAATAATCATCTATCTGCGAAGAGTATATATATATATATATATACAAAATTTGATTAATTGTAAACGATGCGGTTTAAAATTTTTTGAATTTAGTATGTAAATAAAATTTATTATTTATTATTATTTATTATTTGTAACATTAAATTTGCGTATAGAACAAAAGAAATATATTTCACCTATATATTTTGAAACAAAATCATTACTATATAAACAATTTATGAATATATACTATAAATATGTGCGTATGTGCATTGAGGAAGTCAAATGTGTGTCCATTGTCAAATCATGTAATGGTTAAACCAAAAAGAAATCCTTCGACATCACCATATGTTTCATATGTAATTATATATAATAATGTTTTTTTTATAAATTTTAGAGCTCTTTGTAATCCTCATGTTATTATTGCTTTTTACCACCGTTTACGTATACTATTACATAATATATTTAAATATCAATGAACATGTGCTCGTGTGTATACAAGCAATCTTCAATGTTTCCATTAAAGTGAGTACAATAATAAATCGGTTTGTAAGTAAACCTCGACTTCTTGTTTTTGTGTGACATTGAGTTCACAATTTTAGTTATACGATTGTTGTGATGGTGCCCGCACTGCTTATATCATGTTATAATAATGAAAATTAAAATAATGTATTTGCACACAATATGTCTACGCACAAACATAAATTTAACTTTTAATTTTTTTCTATATTATTATTATATCTTCTCGTTCAAAGTTATATATTGTCTATTATTTATATGCGGACATTTTAATATGCGTGTGAAGCTTTTATAATACACATTTTGTTTAACATATAGAAATTAATTAAAATCTGGAAAATTTATTACACAGTATTAGTCTCTTATTCTTTTAATATTTTTTTTATTTTTTTTTGTTTGTCTTTTACCAAAATATTGTTGCGATATATATTTAGGATATAATGTGTGACAGTATTAAATAAATTTTACTTAAACTAATTGTTATAATAAATATTTATTCTATTATAAGAGAAAGAAAGGAAAAAAAATGAAATAAAATAAATGTTTTATGCATTTTGTTGTTGTTGTTGTTGTTGGTGTTGTTGGTGGTGGTGTTGTTCTTGTTGATTGTATATATTATATAATATAATAATATGAAATAATATTATATATTTAACCCCATAAAGAAGCAAAAAAATAGACGACATGTTCTCATTTTTTTCCTTTTTTTTTTTTTATTATGTCATCCAACCACCCAACTAACCAACCAACCAACCAACCAACGAACCATATAAAGATACAGATATATGAATATATAAATATAATGGAAATAAATAGGGAATGTGCAGAAATTCTCGTAGTGTGTTGTATATAGTTATTTAAGCATAAAAATAAAATATACTTAAACGTATTATAATTATGTGTGTTACACGACAGGGTGTTAGTAAGTTTGACTCATAGAACTTTATACGCCTTAGGTTATAGTTTCTTTGGTGAACCATCAACATTCATATTATAAATCAGAATATATATAGCATATACTCGTAAATAGAAAGTGTTCTCAAACTCAAAGATATACTCTGTGTGTAAATGTTATAAAAATTAACAAAATCCCAATGATCATTCTCACAAAAAGAAGGAGTTCATAAATGACAACGATATAATAATTCCACTTTATTATCGAAATGTATAAACTATATACCCGATGCACTATATTATAATAGCTATAATAATAATAATTAATTTTAAACTTAAATTTTTGGTTTTGTTATTGCAGCAATGTTTCAAAATGAGCACAGAGAATACATTCACAAAACCTAATACCCATATATGTTTTATTGTATTATGTGTTATATGCTTGTTAGAAAAAATTCTACAATACATATGTGTTACTTTATAAATATATATATATATATATATATAGGAAAAAATTTATAAATATAAGGACACTAATAAAAGGACAAAGGAATTGAGTCATAAAATACATTAGATATATTCCCTTTGTTGTTATGTACGCCTGTTTGCTTTTGCAGAATGATTCGCACTTTATAACTACGAGTATATGTTTGTAACACAACCAGGGGGGGGGGGGGGGAAATATATAAAATATATAATAAAATAATAACGAAATATAAAGAAAAGTGAGAAAAAATGAAAATGAGGTGATGATATACTTTTTAATATATTATATATAGGTAACGCATATGTGAGTATGTGAATCAGTATACAAAATAGTATTTATTTCTGCACACGTATTCATATTGAATGTATATCACATTCATCGTCGTCATCATTAGCATCGAATCGCAAAAAAAAAAAACAAATTTACAGTCCCATGTACAACTCTTTATAAAAAAAAAACTATTTTAATTTTCCCAACAAATTTCATTCTATCATAATCGATCGATAATTAGGTGATATGAATCCGTGACTGCTTTAATAACCAATACCATTATATTACCAAAACAATAATTATAAAAATTGATAGGTTACATATGTAAAAAGAAATTGTAAATGATTTTCTCAAGTAAAGCTAAACATTTTCGGATCTATCATGACATTCATTCATTTATTCATTTTCGGTATACACACATACGCTTTCTCTGTATCTGTTCGTAGGGTTAATAATATCGTTATATCATCTTTAACATACATACACATTTGTCCGAAAAATAACACAATTGGATTTATCATCAAAAAAAAACATTCCGGTATATTATTCAAATTGATTTAGACTCTTTCAACTGAAATACATTGAATATATTAGTTGGCCGCCTCAAAAACTTGTGTTTTCGATACGCAAGCGTTAACAAAGCGTTGAACCGTTGTTAAGGTCACCATGTACATTACATAAATAAATCAAAAGCCAATAGATTGTCATGCTGACACCATATCTGGCAATTTTTCGGACATACGGCATATTGTATGTATTAGTTCCATCAATATTTACGTAATATATTATCAATTGAAATGTTATTTAATGAAGTAGTAAAGCTATATAAACACAAAATCAATTTGTAATTGAAATACGTACGACGTGTACGTGCATGTATTTTACAACAAAAAAAAAAAACATTATATGTTTTGATATAAAAAAAAAAAAGCTTAATATAATATTTATTTTCGAAAAAATTGAAAAATAAATATACTTATTTACGCATCAATAAATATTTAAGTTATGTTTACGAGCTAGAAAAATAAGTTTTAAAAATTATTCTAATTTTTATTTGCAGAATTAAACGTATAGAAAATGTGCGCGAGAAAAAAAATTCACATCAATAAATTATATAAAAGAAAAAGCCATTGAAATTGTCATTTTTTAATGTACCGCAGATGTAACAACAGGCCATCCGATGATTCAAATAGCATAACATTTCATAGAAGCCAAGAATACTCAACATCCATGCGGGGACATATCTAAGTGGCTTTCAAGAAAGATATACCATCGAGAAAACGAATTTCTCTGGATAATAGATTTGGTATATAATGAGAAATGAAGAATCAGCCAAACTAACAAGTAAAGAAATAGTAAGGAAATGGAACTCGAGAGGATGATCTGAATATGCGGTTCACCATTATGCAATGTGGCAGTAGTTAATATCTATACCTATATCTATTTATAGATACATCATCAACGGATATACCATTACACTTGCTCATTATTGCTAAAAAAAAAACACAATTGTAATTCAATTGTTAATATAATTAACTAATTAATTAAGCTATATTCTATGTGTAGTATATACGAACCATACACTGTCGCAATACTTTTCATAATTTTTCAATAAGTGTATTGTTATTTTACTAAATTCTTTTGATTATATTCATATACTGTAATTGAACATTGTCATAGTGTACACATATTTAATTATAAAATAATTACTTTATATTATATTATTTAATTGTTTAATTAAATAATTTAAACTAAAGAGTGGATAGGATATTCAAATTATTATATAGGAAGCTGTACTGTGTACACAATATAGTAAAACTGAAACACATACAATTATATGTATGTATATAGCTTTTATATACAATTATTAATAATAGTAATATATAGCAATCAATTAAAATTTTATTATTATTATTATATTATGTACTTTATTTTATTAGTGCATCAATTAAATATAATGCGTGTTATTAGTATATACTAAAAATAATAAGTAAATAATGATTTGCCATATTGTAATTTTAAAATTTCTCATCCATTAATGTTGATCAAATTGTGGTATCAACTAGAGAATCGATGTGATTATATGATTAATTTTTATATAATGTTAAATGTTTCTATTATATAGCAAAAATATGATACCAGTTGTAGTTTCATACCAACAGATTCCAATAGAAACCGTACATATAAATCAAATCATTTGATTAAGTTTGATATCGGTTACAAATGGTATTGAAGTGGAAATTTTTTTTCAATTCTTTATATTACGTTCATTATATAATCGAATAGCTAATTGTTTAACTTCACGTCGTTTAACTTTACCAGAAGCGGTCATTGGTAATGTGTTGACAAAATAAACACCACCACGTAATTGTTTAAAATTCGAAACATGTTCTATATAATATAGAAATTGAAAGTAGAAAAAAAAATAAATACAAATCTAAATTCAGTAAAATATTATTTGTTATATCAACCCGCGCATATTAAATTATATATTTGTATCGTTATATATTTACCCGAAACATAATTCTTAACATCATTTTCGGTAACATGTAATTTATCACTTTGTAAAATAACAGCTGCTGGTAGATCAGTAGCAATTTCATCTGGTATACCAACAACACAAACTTGTTTTACACCTACATAATTTATTATAATATTTTCTAATTCAGTTGGTGATATTTGATAATTACAATATTTCATTATATCTTTTTTCCGATCAATTATAAATAAATAACCATCGTTATCGAAATATCCAATGTCAGCGGTACGTATCCATCCGTCGTTATCAAGCACTTGATGTGTTTCCAATGCATTATCATAATAACCAATAAATGGATATTTAGTTAAACAATAAATTTCACCTGGTTCATTTATACCAACCAATTTTCCATTATCATTGACAATTTTTATCGACACATTAGGTGTTAATTTTCCAACAGAATTTTCTTTTCGTATCGGATATGTAATTGCTACAACACCGGCAATTTCACTTAATCCATAGCCAATATGTAATTGACCATTTATTAAATATTTATTCATTTCTTTACATATTTTTGATGATACAGCACCGCCACCACATACATAATGTTTTATACTTGATAAATCAAAATTTTGTAATGTATTACTTTTAACAATTAATGTTAATTGTGACGGTGGTGTAAATACATGTGTAATCTAATACAAGAAATGTATTATATTGATAATTTATTTTTATATAGATAAATATATAATGATAACAATGAATGATTAATATGCGATTATCTTTAAAAATTATGTTGTATGGATTCAATTATTTATACTTAATACAACTTCTCTATACTATAATGGGTAATTTATTTAAATGAATATCGGGGAATATATCAATTATTTATATAAAACCGATTTAAATTGTATGATTTTAAAAATTAAGTATTTTTAATACTTCAGGTTTGGTAAATTTACCACCGCTTCTATACTAATCAGCTTTATATTATAAAATATCAACGCCATAGAACTGTCAAACAATTATGCTTAACATAAATAATAGTGTTATATAGATATTGGTCAGCTGTGTGTTGAAAATATGAGAATTTCAAATAACAAGGCATTATAATTGTTGCAGTGACTTTATAAGTGCCATCTATAAATATCACTAATTGTTTTTTTTTAAGTAAATATATAATATGTTGAACAAAAGCAAATGATAATGACACAAATAGATACTAAAAAAAAATGTAACCTGTCGTTAAGGTATAAATTTGACTATATGTGTATGCATAAATTGAATATAGTGTCATATTTATACAAACCTTATAGTCTTGGATGAGCGTTAACATTAACTCAGTTGAAAATTGTTCAGTTGTAATAACTCTTTTAGCACCCACTAAAGTACCAACTATCAGTGTATATATGCCTGAAAGCCAATATATGGAACTGAAACAAATGATAGTATCATCCATATTCATTTTACTATATAAAATTGATTGAGAATTAAATAATAGTTTTTAATAATATTATAACTACAAGTTCAGATAATACGTATAACATTACATACAAAGCATATAATAAACGTTCTAATAGCAAAGCATGTGATACACATACGCCTTTTGACAAACCAGTTGTACCCGATGAACAAATTATCATTGCTGGTTTATTAATTGTATCGATAAGTTGTGGTGCACTTTAATGAAATTAATGCTATTAATTATAATTAATAATTAATTAATTAATTGAAATCAATAGGACACATACATAAAATCTTCCGTATTTTCAATGTTCTTAAATAAATCTTCAACCGGTTGTACAGTACCGTCTTCAATTATTTTATTACCAAATATAAATATTTTACATGTTAATTTAATAGCACACAATGAATTACAAACAACATTATAATTATCATAATCACAAAATATTAATTTTGGTTTGGTAATATTAAACATATGTGATATTTCAGCTGTGAAAAAATTAGTCATAAATGTTATATGCCATTAAATGAAATCACACATCATAAAATTATTATATAATACTTTTATCAAATGTTGGATCTAATGCATTAATTGGTGCACCAATTACCAAACATCCAAATACAACCGGTGCTAAATATTCACTATTTTTTGCAATTATACCAATTACATCACCTTCAACAATTCCATATTGTTTTAAATTTTCCACAATTTGAATTGTTTTCAAACGTATTTCTTTATTTGTCATTTGGACACCATTATTAACTGGAGCACTTATCTAAACTCAATTTAAGTAAATTAATTTTTGATTTACCATAATAAAATGAATAATAAATTTCCAAATTTTTTTTAATCTCTTACTTGTCCAATTTTTAATGGATTTTGTTTTAAAATATGCAATAAAATTTGTCCAATTGAAACATTTTTATTATAAATTGGACATTCGGATGGACCACTCCATATTTTTGTTTCAGCACAAAATGAATTAAATTTCATATTAATAATAGAAAAAAAAAAAAGGAAAGTAACACTCGTCGTTTAAAATGTAATAAATACTTTAAAATTGAATTTCAAATAAATAATGATTATTTTTTATTATTATACAATTGATTTTATTAAATTTTGTTAAGTTTAGAATTATAAGATGATACTAAATTTTTTATTTTATTTGCACAAACATAGAGTATTGTGTGGAAGGAAGGAATGTATTTTTTTTGCTAGAAATTCTAATGTATTGTTTGGTTTAAATAGAGAAAACTAATATGTGATATCTGATAAGATTTGTAATGAGAACTGCATGTAGTTAACACCCAGTATTCTCTTTATATTCTATTAAAATTGTACAATATCAATCTGAAACCCTTCTAACTCAATTTTTCTCAAATTATAATTCACCTAAAAACTTATATTTATTTGCGGCGACTAATGTTTTTGGATATAAATTTCTGATCACTCCACAAATTATATAAAAATTGTCTCCAATGTTTCCCTATAAACCGATTCAATTTTGTTATTTAACATTTAACTATGCTAAAATGTTTAAAGTCCCTAGGCATTATTTTCTCAGCCCGGTTAATATTATACTATGAAATTATTTTTAATATATATTTATGCATATACACAAATAAGATAATTATTATATTTAATTTAAAATCATAAAGCATAACTTTTTATGTAAAATAAATAATAATTAAATTTGTTTATGTTATACATGCGTTGTTCTATATATACAAATATAGTTTGATATTTATATAAGTTTAAATTGGTAAAGTTAAAGGCTTATGAATTGATTTTATGTTTATGAAATACTAAATATACGTTACGTTTGTAATTATTTTGTTGTTTTAGTATAAGCTACTGTATCACTGTGACTATATGTCGTATTACTAATATTATCTTCATATATATGCATAGATACTCAATTAAATTAAATGTTCATACAAAGAACCGTGGCACAGCGTATACTTGCTGCCTTCGTTTCTACTTACAATTACATTTTAAAATTTATAAACTATTATTTAAATAAATGTATTTTGTAAATTATAGGTAATTTATAAAAATGTGTATATAAATTTATATGCGTTTTACCAAATGATTTGCATTTTATTGATATACGTTTTAGTTTTTATATAAATTGTATAAAGTTAAATAATTATAATAATGATTGCACATATAATAAGCGAATATATATATTTATAGCTATATCGCTAGAGACAGGTAATTGTTAATGGCAATTGTTTAATTTTGCGTGCGTTATACAGCGTTTCACATTTTTCATATATAAATTGTATAAATAATATAAATTAAAAATTTTTAATAAAAATTTAAACATACCAAAAGTTGTAATTTTGAAATTTCATCATTTATCAATTTAACATATAATATAAATGATGTTCTGTCATTTAAAAATTCTGAAAATAAAAAATTAATAAAAATTATTATTAAATTAAAATTTGTATATGCTAAAGATGATGAGAAGTTAACATTTATTATTATAGTTTATAGCTTGAAAAGAAAGATGATCAAACTTTAGCGTATACATAAACAGTTTATAGAAGATTTAATGGTGGTGGATTTTGATGTCAATGACAAATCGTATTCTCTCTGGTTGAACAGTCAAACGAAGTTCAACGAATATACACAGCAATATTATATAAAAACTATAAGCTCAAGCTCTGCATGAGCTTGAAAACGAACTGAGGAAGTACTGAAGCAACTGTTTATAGTACATCAGCTATCTTCCTAATATATAATGGACATCAAACGTGTTCAACAAATTTCATTCTATGCAGTCCATGAATTTCATTTATATATAAGAACACATTTTACTTATAAATTCGATTGAACAGTGATTTATAATCATATTTTCATACAACATTCAACGGTGCCGACAGTTTAACTATTATTTTTTATGATTTTCTACTATATGGCAAGTTCAGTATAGACGAAAATTCACTGTAATTATTAATCTAAGATAAGTCATTAAATTCTTAAATTCTGTATATATTATAATTTTAATATATATTATCTATAATAAATATACAAGTTCATAGCCATAGATATGCATACTGTAAATAAATATAGAATATACAGCAATATATGAATGTATTATTATTTAAATATATTATTTATAATTATAAATATTTAATGTACTAAAAATATATATGATATTATCAAGTAATAGTAAAAAATACTACGTCTACACATATGTATTATATTTGAATTGATAAGAATATTTGTGATAGACATATTTACAAAACAAAAGTTTCTTAGCTCATATTCGGTTATTTTTGGAATTTATTTTTACATGTAAATAACAATAAAAACAAAATATAATAATAGTTAATTAGGTCAGATAATTTTCGATTATGCTATCCGTGGGTATATTTAAAATCATATTTTAATTTAAATTGTAAACATTATTATCAAGGTCAATGATATCAAAGCAATATAGAATATATATTGTAAAAATAGTTTAAGGATTGTATATATGTTTCCGCAGTGTTAAAATTATAAGAAATTAAATGTTGCAGAATAATTTGGAAAATTGGAAAAGAAAACCGATAAACACGCATAAATTACCGCGGAGATTATACTTATTATATGGCAACAGTTTATTGAAATGAATACATTATAGATAGATGTTGGATGTTGTGTTAAATAAATTAAAAGAATACTTTAATATATATGCAAAATATGAACGCCATGGCCTATTTCAAGAACTTTTATTTTAAAATTTGAAAAAAATACCTTATATTTTTCTAATACATTATTATTATTATCATATTTTTTAAATAAAAATATAATTTAAAAAGAATAATGTGAAAACTTTAAAAATGAATTTTGCATAAAACAAACATTTAAATTTTCTTTTTATTATTTTTTTTTTTTATAGCCAAAAGGCTTATCCCATTCCCAGTGCATGTGTGTGTGTGTGTAGTACAAGTAAATATATATAGTAACTTGTAAAACATATACACACGAACATTGCCTATTGTGAACAAAAAAATATCCAGACTTAAAGGTCAAATAAAACAATAAACTATTGTAATTTATTCTACCTATATACAAATATAGTGAATCGTAGTTGTGGCTGAATCCATAAACCTTTTATATTGAATTTCGTATGTGCAGCTAAGATACAATTTTCATTAGTTTTTTTTAACCTATTCAATAATATAGTTTCAAAAGCAAGTGACACACAAATATATGCTAATACTAATTCACTTTAAATTCAATTGAAAGAAACTAAATTATGTTTCCAGTCAGTTTCAATACTTGTATTTCACCGGATATATTAGTACAACCAATATGAGATTTAGAATCAGTGGAATATCGAAATTATTTGTATTATATAAAAAAACACAGTACATTACAGTACAGTACGCAAATGGAAAGAACAAAAAAATAACATTATAGACAAAATGACAAAAAACAAAAAATTTACGTAATATATTTAAAAGTGAAAAAATATTTGATAACAAAAATGTTTTAAAACACTAAAAGGTTAATCAAAAAATTTAATTAAAAACAAACAATATTAAATAATCATAATGTACTACCCCAGCATAGATTACCATTGTATGTTGATGTGTGTGCAAGTATAAGGATTCAGTACCATTATTATATACGTAAAATAATTATAAATTTGTACTCTATACATACCATAGGTAGCAGCAAGCATATTAATGCTGGCATACATATATAATCATTGTTGTTATGTTTTACTTGACTAAGGATATTGTATATTCATTTTGAAATAGGTATATTGTATTATATTATAATACTAAAATATATACCCGCAGGATAATACGGGGAAGTAGCGGCTGATCGTTTGTTATTAAGCATATGCGACAAGAAGAAATTAAACAATATATATTATAATAGGTTCAAACTATATTAAAAAATTGTCTACTACAAAGAAAAATAGAAGTGAATACTCACAACGCTTCTTGTAACAATTCAGCAGTCAGGTTTGTTAAAGTCCTAATTTGGAAATGTATTGATCTTAGCGTGACACCAACAACAACCAATGGGTTGTGGATGAGTTGCTAAGAAATTTATTTCAATAACTTTACATATAATGATTAATTTGTTTTCTCTTAATGAATCCCTTATCACAAATAAATATATATAAATGTTGACACATTATCCAAACTAAAAACATGCATACATAGATAAATTTTTGAGTGTGAATGCGCATTAACAAAATTTTCATGGCTTAAATCTTTTGTTTTAAAATTTGGATTTACACCAAAATTATCGAATGAAATTCTGCAAAAAATGTATTTAAATTTATATGAATTTTAAATTTAAACTGCACTCTCACATTTATTTATATATAATTTTATATGTTTCAACAAATGGATTTAATATAAAATTCAAATATTGATTTGTTCAAATATTTAAACTTTCATCAATATAAAAATGCATATGAACTTTGGGGTAAATATTAATTTTTATCTACAATACACATACTTCTACATATATATTATCAATGGATTAAAATGCTAATGTATATACACAATTCTTTGTTTACATTTTCTCTAAACTATATATTTAATGTGCATATAACTAAAATGCACTTTAAAAATAGTTATTATAATTTATTTCCATTCAGTTTATATTTTTTCAATGGTAAATAAACTATAATTGACTGTTTTCTATTTATATTAATAATTTAAATTTAACATTTTTTATTGTAATTTTATTGGAAACAAATAAAATGTCATTAAATTCACATTATGATGATGATACAAAAATATGGAGTGGTCCATCAACATTTCCAATTTATAATAAAAATGTATCAATTGGACAAGTTTTATTAAATTGTTTAAATGTAAATCCATTAAAAATTGGACAAGTAAGTTTGTGATAGATTATTCATTATTTATTCAAAAAACTAGTATTATCTATATATTTTACTATAAATTGAATAAATAAAATTTAGACAAGCTTTAGAGAACATTATGGAAATATAAAAATGACCAATGAAGAAATTCGTTTAAAAACAATTCAAGTTGCAGACAATTTAAAGCGGTATGGAATTATCGAGGGTGATGTAATTAGTTTGATTGCTAAAAATAGTGAATTTTTAGCACCGGTTGTATTCGGTTGTTTTGTAATTGGTACACCAATTAATCCAATTGATCCACAATTTAATAAAGGTATGTATATAAATATAGGTGACGATATATTTCAGTATATAATTTAATCTCATATATTTTATTTTATCTATTATTATTTTTTTTTGAGATAACGCTTAGATGAAATATCACATATGTTAAAAATAACAAAACCAAAATTTATATTTTGTGATGAACATAATTTAGATGTTGTGACGAAATCTTTATGTGAAATTAAATTAAAATGTAAAATTTGTGTATTCAGTGATCACACATTTAACGGCACAATTCCAATTTTACATTTATTCCGAAAAACCGGAAATGAATTAGATTTTATGTATGTTTTTTTTTTATTTTACACATGTTTTTTAATATTATTTATAATATAAATATATTTATAAAGTGCACCTCAACTCACCGACACAATTAATAAACCAGCATTGATAATGTTTTCATCCGATGATCCAATGGGTTTAACACGAGGTATTTGTTTATCACATGCAGCAATATTAGAACGAATGATTAATATTTTGTAAGTGTTATTTCCCGATGTGAATTAACTATTATTTATTTATATTAATTTCGTACAATTAAATATAATTGAAATTTTTAAAATTTTATAATTTTTAATAATTAGTCAAATGACAGCTGACGATACAGTTTTTTGCTTTAGCTCATTATATTGGTATCCAGGAATTTTTATGTTAATTGCAGCCACTATATTTGGAGCCCATCGAATTATAACAACCCATTCATATTCACCATTTATATTATTAAAAATTATTACTAATCACAAGGTTTGTTTTATGAAAATGATTTATGATAAATACATATATATGGGAAAGTGTATGAATTCACTTATCTCCCCATTCAGTGTATTGGCATCAAATTATTTATTTTAATTTATAGATTATTTAGTTTATTTGTTAAAAAAAATATGTTTCAATTATATTTTAAATTATATTTATATTTATTTACAACATTACATAGATATCACATATTTTAATATCAGCATTACAACTGTCATTGCATTATGATATTCTAATTAGACTTGATATAACAGGGATTAAATTTTATGCATGTGGTGGTAATGTTAGAACATCGAAATTATGTGAAAAATTGTATAGATATTTATTACATTGTGAACTGTACATTGTTTATGGTTTAAATGAATTGGCTGGTATTTTAACAATTAATTATATGAATAAAAATCAATGGTCTGTTGGTAAATGTACAAATAATGTGTCGATAAAAATTATCGGTGATAGCGGACAATCGCTTGATAAACATGAATATGGTGAAATTTATTGTTTAACAAAATATCCATTTATTGGATATTATTATTATAATAACAATGAATTGCAAATTGTAAACGAAATTATTGATAATAAAGGATGGATACGTACCGGTGACATTGGATATTTTGATGCCGATGATAATTTATATATAATCGATGAAAAGAAAGATTTAATAAAATATTTACACTATCGAATATCATCATCGGAACTGGAATATTTAATATCAAATTATAATAATGTGAAACAAGTTTGTGTTGTTGGTATACCGACAGATAACCATGACATTGAATTACCGGCGGCTATTGTTGCAACAGCTAGAAGTATAATAATTACACAAAATGATATCAATATATATTTGTCTGGTAAATTTTGGTTTAATAATTTGAATTGCTATATATTTATAACTAAATTAAAAGATAAATATTTCATTTTATTTTTTTTTTCTTTATACGCAGATAAAATTTCAAATCATCAAAAATTACGTGGCGGTATTTATTTTGTAAATGAATTACCAAAAACTATTTCTGGAAAAATTAATCGATGTAAGGTTAAAGAATTAGCTATAAAATTATTTAAGGAATCACAAGCATCATCTGTTTCTATTACAAGTAAATTTAATTTAATTTAATAAAACAAACAAATATTAGTACAATGAATCAAATTTGTTAAAAAAAATGTTGGTATTATTCATTACGAATTTAATAATTATAAGTCGGCCTAACCAGCGATAATTTTTTATCATACATTCGTATATTCTATATAATATATTCTTTTGACATCGAATTCTTCATATAGAATCATCTTTGACTATTGGTCCCATTCTATACACCCTTTATCTATGCATACATAGATTATTATAATTATTTAAATATACCTTATACGTAATTTTAAGTAAATAAGTTTAAACTACTATATTCTGCTTATGTCAATATAGATAATAGTGTCTGTTGTAACATCGTTATCAGTTTATTATTATATTATTACTCATATGCGTCTAAAATAATAACAAATATAGCAACGAATTTATCAGTTTTTAAATTAAGAATTGAAGATAATAATAATTGTATGAGTTAATCTTAATACAGGATCTTACTAATTGTGCCGTTTTTGTTTTTTTTTAATCTTTAATAAAACATAGAATTTGCTTTGATTTCCAAAAATACTTTTTTTATATAAACTTTTTCAATGACATGTTGCGACATAATTGTGGATCTATCTCATTCACCAGCAATAATACACGATGAATTGACTCGTTTTGGATGTACACGTATATCATGAATTATTTGTCGATTTTCCATACCCTCAAATAGGACAAATTCATTTCATTAATCTATGCACCAATTTCAAAATGTACTTCATCAGTTAAGATTTTTTTTTGAGAAAAATCAGCTGTGGTTGTTCTTCAATCCAATTGATAAATTCACAATGTTTTGAATATTTCCAATTGTTTGAATTCCTTCAAACCATCTGTGCTTTATTTAAGATTCGAAACAAAAAATACGATTCAATTTAAAATACCCAGTAATATACATAAAAATCTATTATCTTAATTTACATTATTATACAAATATATTTATAGTAATAGTAAATGGTACATGCACTCAATTTTAAAGTAATTCATCAGAATAATCACATAAATAAAGATAAGTAAAACAATTTAATATTTATTTAAATTAAAAATACAATAATAAATATGCATATAATTGTATATATTTTTTACAAATTATATACGAGTATAAGTTTATAAAACATATATACAACATTGGTTGCGTTTTAATTTATAATTAACGATGGCAGTTCGAAAATGCGTTATATATGAAATGAAATGCATATTTTGAAATTTGATGAATATTTTCTTCATATTTATGGAAATTAACAAAAAGTCTCCAGCCAAAATGCACACCAATATTCCTGACAAATATTTTCAAATAATATTAAATTGTAAACAACGAAACTAGACTAAACTGACAATTGAAGTATTCTGACCAATTGTATAATATAATAAAAATAAAAATTAAAAAATTATTATATAAAAATTTATAGTTAAGAAAATTAACCGATGAACGATATGATATGTGAAGAACCTTCCAAACTATCCTTGTGAATAGTATTTTATTATAATTTATTATTCTCTATTTATCTCTTTTATGTACATAAGTAAAGTTTAAATATATAATAACATTTAACGTATTTGCATATAGTACATATAATAAATTATAGTATTATCATTAAATCAGTATATAATTTCAACATATAAAAATTTACAGAAATGATAAAACTATAATTGTATATTGTAAAATATAATTGATTTTTAGTTATTGTATTGCATTGAAACGAAGAGTATCTGTCTGAAATTGTATACTCTAAATAAATAATCTGCTGTTAGAAAATCTTAAAAATATTTCTGTGTATAAATAATATAAGTTATTTCTTATATATTTTTAAAATAAATATTATTTGTATAGAAAATCAAAAATTTATAGTTTAATAACTTTTAAATGTTTTAATATAACTGTTATATAATTTTTTAAAAATTTTAATATAATGAAATTCAATTCATTTTGTGATGATACAAAACTATGGAATGGTCCATCAGAACATCCAATTTATAATAAAAGTGTTTCAATTGGACATGTTTTATTATATACGTTAAATAAAAATCCATCAAAAATTGGTCAAGTGAGAGATGATCGATCACACACGAATTACAATATTACTAATATTATATTATTACTGTTATTATAAATTTAATATATATGTTTTAGATAAGTGCTGATAGTGGCATAAAATTGACAAATAAAGAAATACGTTTGAAAACAATTCAAGTTGCCGAAAATTTAAAACGATATGGAATTATTGAAGGTGATATAATTGGTATGATTGCAAAAAATAGTGAATATGTAGCACCGGTTGTATTTGGTTGTTTGGTAATTGGTGCACCAATTAATACATTAGATCCAACATTTAATAAAAGTATGTACGTCAGTCTATATTTATTATAATTATTATATATATATATGGTGTAATTTTGTTTGATTTTATATTACCATAAGAATGTCTGCGGTTATAAATTTTTATATCAATTTTTTTCACAGCTGAAATATCACATATGTTAAAAATTACAAAACCAAAATTAATATTTTGTGATTATGATAATTATAATGTTGTCTGTGATTCATTGTGTGATATTAAATTAACATGTAAAATGTTTATATTTGGTAATAAAATAATTGAAGGGACACATCCAGTTCAAGATTTATTTAAACACGTTGAAAATGAACAAGATTATATGTACGTACAATTTGCTTGACTTGTATATATATATATATATAGTTTTTGAACATAATATTATTATAATTTATTTATAAATAATATAAATTTAATAAACAAATGGAATTTATTTTAAAGTGTACCTCAACTCAGCGATACAATACATAAACCAGCAATGATAATTTGTTCATCGGGTACAACAGGACTATCAAAAGGTGTATGTATATCACATGCAGCAATACTGGAACGAATACTATATATTTTGTAATTTATATATAAATACAATTGAATCAATGTATAAATTTGTAAAATTATACTATTGATAATTTTTTGTTTAAATTATTTTTCATGTGTACGAGTACAGGCAAACACAAATGAACGATATACTGTTTTGTTTTAGTTCATTATATTGGCTTACAGGTGTTTGTATTTTGTTGACTAGTGCCATAAATGGCGGCACACGAATTATTACAACTGAACCATTTTCACCTGATTTATTGGTAAACATTGTTAAGAAATATAAGGTTTGTAACACACATACAATATGTAAGTATTTCTTAAAACTTTGAAATAATTTCTATAAATATATAAAATAGATACAAATCCAACAATTTGTATAACGAACTACAATAGAATTGTTATAGGTGTTTCGAAAGAATACGGTTAAATATATTGGGTGTGCGCGTAATCAATGAGATTCTCTATTATATTTAAATTTTAACATATTTATTATATTGTTTCTGACTCATAGATGTTTTTAAGATACTACCACATATGTATTCTTCAAAAAAATTACATTTTTAAGTCCGCATTAAATCAAAAATTAATCAATCAAAAGATTAGATGCATATTTTTTTAAAACTATATCTTCATCTTATGTAGTTATCTGTATAAATATCAAAATATAATTTAACAATATTTTCATTAAGGTTACACATCTATTAACTCCACCATCACAATTAGCATTAACATTACAATGCCCATCATTATCGTCGGAAAATTTATCAAGTATAAAATATTATTTATGTGGTGGAAGTGTCGTATCACCAAAATTATGTAAAGAAATGAATAAATATTTATTAAATGGTCAAGTATATATTGGCTATGGATTAAGTGAAATTGCCGGTGTTGTAGCAATTACATATCCGATGCCAAAAGAAAATTCGGTTGGAAAATTAACAACTAATATGTCGATAAAAATTGTCAATGATAATGGAAAATTGGTTGGTATAAATGAACCAGGTGAAATTTATTGTTTAACTAAATATCCATTTATTGGTTATTATGGCAATGCATTGGAAACACATCAAGTGCTTGATAACGAAGGATGGATACGTACCGGTGACATTGGATATTTCGATAGCGATGATTATTTATATTTAATTGATCGGAAAAAAGATATAATAAAATATTTAAATTATCAAATATCACCATCTGAATTAGAAGATGTTATAATTGGTTTTGGTAATATAAAACAAGTTTGTGTTGTTGGTATACCAGATGAAATTGCTACTGATTTACCAGCAGCTGTTATTTTACGAAATGATAAAATAACTGTGACAGAAAATGATATTTATAATTATGTTTCTGGTAATATACAATTTCCTTGTTAATTTTATATTAGTAGTTTTAATATTGTACTATATTAAAAGTATTTTTTTGTCATTTTTTAATTTCTATAGAACATGTTTCAAATTTCAAACAATTACGTGGTGGTGTATATTTTGTTAACGCTCTACCAACAACACCGTCTGGTAAAATTAAACGACGTGATGTTAAACAATTAGCTATTCGATTATATAATGAACGTATTTTAAATAACAATTAATGTATGGCATTGGAAAATTATTAACTTATGTTTTATAAACTATATTTTTAAATTGTTTTAATAAATGATATAATTATTTTATTGTCACCAAAAACTAAATTTTAAAAATTTAACCAACAGTGAAAAAAATGTGTTAAAAGTCTGAATACTTTCATTAATCTATTCAAAACAATAATTAACAAATTCTAGCAAACCTGTGATGGTATAGGTTGAGTTTTTTTCCATTAATTAATAACACAGTAATTATAATTCAATATTTATTTTACATCATAATTATATCGGTTGATAAGATATCACGAAAACTACTGGTTCTATTTTGCTCAAGTTTTTACCAAGTAAATAAGACTATAATATCTTTTTATATTATATAGATATGAACGTGTAGAATTTAAAAATAAAACTTGACGATTATAATTTTTATGAAGAAAATTAGTTAAAAATATAATAAACAAATAAATATTATTTATCTTTAAAATAAAAAACAAAATTGATGAAAACAACAATCACATTTTTTATGACGTTTTAGCAAATATAACATTTCCCGAGTTTAGCACAATGCAAAAATCATCTTTGTTTATTGTAAATTCTAATAAATAAAAAAAAATGCATGATTTCTGTTACACACAAATACTTCTAATTTATTTATACATAACTTAAATAAAGATAAATCAGTTGTATTATAAATTAAATTATAAGACTAAAATGTCATTTGATTATACAGGTATTCCTTATGTATGAGGGGTATAGTAAAATACCACATATTTTAAGGGTAAATATTAAAGAATTCTAATTTTATTTATATTTGTAACTATCGATCGAACCAAATAAATTCATGAAATAAACAATATTTGAAAACTTCAGTCCTCTATTTTAAATTATAATGATTTATTTTATTCAAAAAGTTATACTGATATCATGGAACTTCCAGGCTATCAACTATTTGGAAGAATAAAAAATTGATTATAATATGAATTAAAGAAATCCACAAAACCAAATCTGCACAATTCAAGTACCACATATTTAAAGGAACGACTGTAACTTGTTATTTTCTAGTACTATAATAATGAATATATATTTATTTATTTTTATTGTAGGGTAGTGGATTCTAATTCCGGCCACACCCAAAATATGACTATATATCTGTTATATAAATTATACAATACAATCAAATAGTTGTTGTGACTTGGGACTTTCCTTTGCTCCGTTTATTAAATTATTTTAATATAATACACCATCGTTAAGAGGGAAGATTTTAGTGTTTTAATATTTTACAAATTAAAACAGTATAAAAAAAGCACATAATTAAATTTGCTGATATTGTAATAAAACGTTAATAAATTAGCTTTCAATACAGCATAAATACAGGTCTATTTTTTGGCTGGAAATAGTATCTTATGCTTGCCCGAAATTAGGAAAAAGTGGTCAAAATTAATGGGATTTGATAATGATGCAATAAATTGAAATTATTGTTGTTAACTTAACTATTTTTTTAATTTTTTTAACTAATTAGAATGAAAAAACAATAATAATAATATCATTTTAGACGTAAACAGGTGGTATATTAGCAGCCGGATTTTCACTTGGGTCTTTTACTCTATATTGTCTTTTATTATTTAATAAACATAAAAATATATAAATCGCACAAAAACAAAATAATAGAACAGTATATTATATATATAATGTTTGTTAGTCAGTTAGTTAGTTAGTATCTTTGAAACGATTATAACAAAGAGTTTCTGTAATTAAGTTAATAAATAATTCTAAAATAATACTATTAGTTTCTCTAAATACATACTGGTTAGCCATTATATAATTTAGAAAAAATTAATTTAATTTTATATATATTTTAGTTCATTTACATAAAAATGAATATTTTATTTATATATAGAATTTATAAAATTATAATTTTTGGAGCCAATTGTCAAGGACATAAAATTGTACCGACTATAAGTGGAACATTTATATTATAATTTTTGTTACATTATGATTCGACGAATCTCATTCATATGTAGAAATTTGTCTAACTTTATTAGAAATAATAAAAGACCGACAGGAAATCAACTTTGTGATATTACAAAAATATGGAATGGTCCATCAGAATGTCCAATTTATAATAAAAATATTTCAATTGGTCAAATTATATTGTATACATTAAATAAAAATCCAACTAAAATTGGACAAGTCAGAGATACCACATCATTACAATTATTATTATTAGTTATATTTAATATATACGTTTTAGATAAGTGCTGACAGTGGAATAAAAATGACAAATAAAGAAATACGTTTGAAAACAATTCAAGTTGCAGAAAATTTAAAACGATATGGAATTGTTGAAGGTGATGTAATTGGTATAATTGCAAAAAATAGTGAATATGTAGCACCGGTTGTATTTGGTTGTTTGGTAATTGGTGCACCATTTAATACATTAGATCCAACATTTGATAAAGGTAATAGCAGTTATTTATAAATCCTATAATAACTACAATATTATATTTATAATTGTTTTATAGACGAAATATCACATATGTTTAATATTACCAAACCAAAATTAATATTGTGTGATTATGATAATTATAATGTTGTCTGTGATTCATTGTGTGATATTAAATTAACATGTAAAATGTTTATAATTGGTAATAAAAAAATTGAAGGTACACATCCAGTTGAAGATTTATTTAAACATGTTGAAAATGAAGAAGATTTTATGTAGGCAAACAAGCCGCCAATGGTTTTAATTATTATTTTTATACACATTAACCATAATAATGTTGACAGGGAGCGGTTCGTGATATTATATAATACAAATATTTAAATATTACTAAAACTTAATAAATTAGAAAATCGACTATATTTTACGAATGAGTAAAGGAATTAAAAAAATTTCTTTCATAAAAAATTTGAAATTGGTTACATTTTGTAATACTGCAATAATAGTTAGTAAATCTGTCAATTGAAATCCGAAAATTCATAATTCATTGATAATTCATATTACTTTTGGAATTAAACTAATTCAAATATTTCTCAGAAGACGTAACTAAATATATATGCAACAATTCTTAATATAATGGAGGTCGAACGAATATTCTTTTTCTCTTATTTTGATTTCTACAAATTCCATTCCATACAAAATTAGAAGTGTCGTCAACATTAATATATGGGTTAATCTTTATTACTATATATTACAATGTGTTTATTAACTAATTTATAATAATATCAAAATCAATTATTAAAGTGCACCTGAACTCATCGATACAATTAGAAAACCAGCCATGATAATTTGTTCATCGGGTACAACTGGACTATCAAAAGGTGTATGTGTATCACATGCTGCATTAATCGAACGCATAAAATATATTTTGTAATTGATAAATATTTGGATAGAATAAATTATAAAATGACTAATTTTAATAATATACAATTCATATATTTATAGTGAAATACAAACGAATGATGTAATGCTAAATTTCAGTACATTATATTGGTATTCAGGTGTTTCTGTTTTATTGGCCGGTACTTTATACGGTGCAACACGAATTATTACAACTCATTCATTTTCACCTGATTTATTTGTAAACATTGTTAAGAAATATAAGGTTTGTTTTAACATATATTATATTTTTGAATATGAACAATATTGTTGATAAATAAAAAATTAAATTAAAAATTTAAATTTGAGGGTTTATGGCGTTATAAAATAAAATAAAAAATAATTCTTCTATTATAATAAATAAAAGGTAGATGAAGTTGTATATATGAAAACAACTTCAGAAAATTAAATTTTACATACATTTAAAACAAATTATAGAGTATTTCTTCATATTCAGGTTACACATGTATTAACGCCACCATCACAATTAGCATTAACATTAGAATGTCAATCATTATCATCTAAAAATTTAACAACTATACAACAGTATATATGTGGTGGAAGTGTCGTATGACCAAAATTATGTAAAGAAATGAATAAATATTTATTAAATGGTCAAGTACATAATTGTTATGGATTAAGTGAAACGGCCGGTGTTGTAGCAATTACATATCCGATACCAAAAGAAAATTCTGTTGGTAAAATAACAAATAATGTGAAGATAAAAATTGTTAATGATAATGGAAAATTGGTTGGTATAAATGAACAAGGTGAAATTTATTGTTTAACTAAATATCCATTTATTGGTTATTATGGCAATGCTTTGGAAACACATCAAGTGCTTGATAGCGAAGGATGGATACGTACCGGTGACATTGGATATTTTGATAGCGATGGTTATTTATTTTTAGTTGATCGAAAAAAAGATATATTAAAATATTGTAATTATCAAATATCACCATTTGAATTAGAAAATTTAATAATTGGTTATGGTAATATAAAACAAGTATGTGTAATTGGCATACCAGATAAAACTGTTACTGATTTACCAGCAGCTGTTATTTTACAAAATGATAAAATAACTGTGACAGAAAATGATATTTATAATTATGTTTCTGGTAATATATAAATTCATTGTTAATTTTATATTAGTAGTTTTAATATTGTACTATATTAATAGTTATTTTTTGTCATTTTTTAATTTCTATAGAACATGTGTCAAATTTCAAACAATTACGTGGTGGTGTATATTTTGTCAACGCTCTACCAACAACACCGTCTGGTAAAATTAAACGACGTGATGTTAAACAATTAGCTATTCGATTATATAATGAACGTATTTTAAATAACAATTAATGTATGACATTGGAAAATTATTAACTTATATTTTATAAACTTTATTTTTAAATTGTCTTAATAAATTGTTATAATATTATTATTCTAATGTTGGTATTTTGTTTTTATAACATTATTATAATTTATAAGCAAACAATTTTAATCGGAATATATTATTTAAATCTAAGTTCTCTATTGAAAAATACGTACATTGTCATTAAGTAAATACATTCTTATGATCTGTAATTATGCACATTTTATGAATATCTTGTGTAGAACACCAGACGTAACCCTATATTAAAAGCAGACAACGCATTATCAAATCACAAATCCAATTGAACGTTCGCTTTAATTTAATTGATACGATTCAATGCATTTAATAAAATTGTCACCAAAAACCCATTTTTAAAGATTTAACCAACAGTATAACGTGAAAAAAAATGTGTTAAAAGTCTGAATACTTTCATGAATCTATTCAAAACAATAATTAACAAATTCTAGAAAATCTGTGATGGTATAGGTTGAGTTTTTTTCCATTAATTAATAACCCAATAATTATAATTCAATATTTATTTTACATTATAATTATATTGGTTGTTAAGATATCTCGAAAGCCACTGGTACTATTTCGCTCAAGTTTTTACCAAGTAAATAGACTATATATAATATCTTTTTAAATTATATAGATATCAACGAGTAGAATTTAAAAATAAAACTTGATGATTATAATTTTTATGAATAAAATTAGTTGAAAATATAATAAAAATATAACTATTATTTATTTTTAAAGTAAAATGCAAAATTGATGAAAACAACAATCACATTTTTTATGATCGTTTTATCAAATTTAACATTTCCTTATTTACGAGTTTAGCACAAAAGCAAAAATCATCTTTATTGTAAATTTTTAATATATATAAAAAAAATTGCATGATTTCTATTATACAAAAATACAACTAATTTATTTATAACTTAAATAAAGATAAATTTGTTGTATTATAAATTAATTTATAAAAATAAAATGTCATTTAATTACACAGGTATTCCTTGTATGTGCGGGGTATAGTTACATACAGCATATTTTAAGGGTAAATTTTTTAGAACTTTGATTTTATTTATATTTTTAACTATCTATCGAACCATAGATAGATTCATGAAATAAACCGTGTTTGAAAACTTCAGTCCTCTATTTTAAATTATAATGATTTATTTTATTCAAATATTAATACTGATATCTTGGAACTGCCAGGATAGCAACTATTTAAAAGGATTGCAAGAAATTGATAATAATAAGAACTAGAAAAAACCCAGCTTTTATAAAACACCATTTATTTCATGATTCTATCTTTTCTAGTTGTAAAGGTATTCATTGTAACACCGAAATCTCATAAAATGAAAACCACACCGCAGAATTCAAACGAGCGTGAAATAAATTTGTGATCACATAAAACCAAATCTGCACAAATCACGTAACACATATTTTAAGGGACAACTGTAACTTGTTATTCTCAATTTTGTGCATAAAATAGTAAAATTTAAAAATAGTACTGTATGTAAATTTGTTTAATGTATAATAATAAATATTTATTTGTTTTTATTGTAGGGTAAAGAATCCTAATTCCGGATACATCCAAACTATAAATCCAACCACTCTCTAAATAACTGCTTACAAATAATTTTATATAAATTATTTATTATTTACAATAATACAATGAAATAGTTATGGTAAATTGTTATAACAATTCGTATATATTGTATGTTATGTGTTCAGTTAACATATTGAAATTATTATAGAAATAATATAAGAAATAAATAATTATAAATAAATAATTAAAATAGAGAAAAGTTTATTAAATATAAATAAATAAAAACTATATGTATTTGTGGATATGGTGAGAGTAATTATTATTAATAGTTGGGTAATTAATAAATTAATTATTAAATAGAATATTATATATATTATGTATTGTGATATTATGTGATGTGATATGGTGACAGTAATTATTAAAAGGTAGTAGGGTAATTAAGAATAAATTTTGGAATATAAAAAGGTAGATGCAGGAGGAAAAAAAAGTCAGTCGTGTAGACGAGATATGGACAGTAGAAAGTAAAAAGAAAAATAAATATAAAATTAAAAAAAAGGTCATAATAGAAATTAAAAATAAAAATGTAAATGAATTATGTATTAGAAAAATTTAAATAAGTGTTGTTTGTTTTTTAACTATATAAATTCAAGAGCGATGATTTTAGGTGCTTTTATTTTGTTGTAAATTTACATGATTTTTACAAAACTATGTAGAAAAAACTATACAATTAAATTTGTTGATATTTTAATAAAACGTTAATAAATTTATTTATGTATTAAAAATTAAAATTACATACAGATTCAATACGTTTCTATTTTTTGGCTGGAAATAGTATTTATGGTATTTATTTAACTAATTAGAATGAAAAATTAATATTAATAATAATATCATTATAGACGTAAACAGGTGGTACATTTGCAGTCGGATTTTCACTTGGGTCTTTTACTCTATATTGTCTTTTATTATTTAATAAACATAAAAATATATAAATCGCACAAAAACGATAATAGAATAGTATATTATATATATAATGTTTGTTAGTCAGTTAGTTAGTTAGTAATTTTGAAACCATTATAACAAAAAGTTTCTGCAATTAAGTTAATAAATAATTCTATATTAATACTACTAATTTCTCTAAAAACATACTGGTTAGCCATTATATAATTTAGAAAAAATTAATTTAATTTTATATATATTTTAGTTCATTTACATAAATTTCAATATTTTATTTATATACAGAATTTATAAAATAAAATAATGAATACATTTTGTGATGATACAAAAATATGGAATGGTCCATCAGAATGTCCAATTTATAATAAAAATATTTCCATTGGCCAAATTATATTGTATACATTAAGTAAAAATCCAACAATAATTGGACAAGTAAGAGATTATTAAAATTTCATATTATTATTTTTCTATAAATATGCTAGGATTTAATATAAGACGTCTTACTGTTGTTTAGATAAGTGCTGACAGTGGAATAAAAATGACAAATAAAGAAATTCGTTTGAAAACAATTCAAGTTGCCGAAAATTTAAAACGATATGGAATTGTTGAAGGTGATGTAATTGGTATAATTGCAAAAAATAGTGAATATTTAGCATCGGTTGCATTTGGTTGTTTGGTAATTGGTGCACCAATTAATGCATTAGATCCAACATTTGATAAAGGTAATAGCAGTTATTTATAAATCCTATAATAACTACAATATTTTATATATATAATTTTTTTATAGGAGAAATATCACATATGTTTAATATTACCAAACCAAAATTAATATTGTGTGATTATGATAATTATAATGTTGTCTGTGATTCATTGTGTGATATTAAATTAACATGTAAAATGTTTATATTTGGTAATAAAGAAATTGAAGGTACACATCCAGTTGAAGATTTATTTAAACACGTTGAAAATGAAGATGATTTTATGTAGGCAAACATTTTTATACAAATTACCCATTATTATTAATGGCATAATGTTGGCAGAGAGCGTAATTAAAAAAGTTGATAATTCATGCCCAAATTTTACAATATACTAGAATTTGAAATTAGGCTTATTCAAATATTTCTCAGAAGCCATAACTAAATATATATGCAACAATTCTAAATTTAACTGTGGTCGAACGAATATTCTTTTTCTCTTATTTTGATTTCTACAAATTTCATTCCACACAAAATTTTACGTGTCGTTGACATTAATATATGAATTAATCTGTATTTTTATATATTACAATGTGTTTATTAACTAATTTATAATAATATCAAAATTATTAAAGTGCACCGGAACTCATCGATACAATTAGAAAACCAGCCATGATAATTTGTTCATCGGGTACAACTGGACTATCAAAAGGTGTATGTGTATCACATGCTGCATTAATCGAACGCATAAAATATATTTTGTAATTGATAAATATTTGGATAGAATAAATTATAAAATGACTAATTTTAATAATATACAATTCATATATTTATAGTAAAATACAAACGAATGATGTAATGCTAAATTTCAGTACATTATATTGGTATTCAGGTGTTTCTGTTTTATTGGCCGGTACTTTATACGGTGCAACACGAATTATTACAACTCATTCATTTTCATCTGATTTATTTTTAAACATCATTAAGAAATATAAGGTTTGTTTTAACATATAATATATTTTTGAAATCAGGTTTAATTTGATAACATAATTAGCATAAATATTAAAATTTGAGGATAGTATCATTTTCAAAATAATTAAAGAAAACTAAAATACAATAGATATTGAAAAAAGCAAAAGAAATTAATAAAATAATTGTTTATATTCAGGTTACACATCTATTAACTCCACCATCACAATTAGCATTAACATTACAATGCCCATCATTATCGGTGGAAAATTTATCAAGTATAAAATATTATTTATGTGCTGGAAGTGCCATATCGTCAAAATTATGTAATGAAATGAATAAATATTTATTAAATGGTCATGTACATATTGGCTATGGATTAAGTGAAACGGCCGGTGTTGTAGCAATTACATATTCGATGCCAAAAGAAAATTCGGTTGGTAAAATAACAAATAATATGTCGATAAAAATTGTCAGTGATGATGGAAAATTGGTTGGTATAAATGAACAAGGTGAAATTTATTGTTTAACTAAATATCCATTTATTGGTTATTATGGCAATGCATTGGAAACACATCAAGTGGTTGATAGCGAAGGATGGATACGTACCGGTGACATTGGATATTTTGATAGCGATGGTTATTTATTTTTAGTTGATCGAAAAAAAGATATAATAAAATATTTAAATTATCAAATATCACCATTTGAATTAGAAGATTTAATAATTGGTTATGGTAATATAAAACAAGTTTGTGTTGTTGGTATACCAGATGAAATTGCTACTGATTTACCAGCAGCTGTTATTTTACGAAATGATAAAATAACTGTGACAGAAAATGATATTTATAATTATGTTTCTGGTAATATATAATTTAATTGTTAATTTTATATTAGTAGTTTTAATATTGTACTATATTGATAGCTTTGCCATTTCTTAATTTCTATAGAACATGTTTCAAATTTCAAACAATTACGTGGTGGTGTATATTTTGTCAACGCTCTACCAACAACACCGTCTGGTAAAATTAAACGACGTGATGTTAAACAATTAGCTATTCGATTATATAATGAACGTAAAGTAATTTAATTAGAGTATATAATGTATTGTATAATAGATTAACTAAATGTTCTATATTAAATTTAGTATTTATATTTTTTTTAATAATTATTTTAATGTAGGTTTTTTCTTTATTTAAAAACTATATAATTTTTATAGCAAAAAATTATAAATATACAAATTTAATTTGATTATTATAAAATATAAATAAATTAAAGTTCATTATTGAAAAATTATATAATATGGTTATTTAAAATATAAATACTTAAGTTTTACATGATGGTACTATAAAAATGTAATTAGACATGTGTTCATGTGTGTCTGTGTGTGTGTGTTTTCCTTATACTATATTAAAATATGTAAGGACGTTTTGGTATACAGCAAATAATATTATTTTTATACTATATATATATATACATTCAGCCAAATAAGTACCCGGAAATTCTCATTTTTAATTTTCTCTCTGAGAATATTTAAAAAAAATTTTTTTCTCAGGTTGACACAACTGTCAGCCACCATTCTGTGAATTTTTATTGCTATGTGTGATTTAGTTTGCTTACGGCGTCATTAGGAACAAGTCAACCTTTTGTGTGCGTTGCGATTTTTACTATGGATAAAAATATCGATCAAAGAGTTTGTGTGAAATTTTGTGTTTCAAACGAAATTTCTTGTGTCAAAACATTGGAAATGTTGAAAAAAACATTTGGTGATTCAACCATGTCGAAAACTCAAGTTTACGATTGGTATAAATCGTTCAAAGAGGGGCGAGAAGAAGTGAACGATTTGCCACGTTCAGGACGGCCTTCGACCTCTTCAACTGAAGAAAACGTCGACAAAATAAAGGTAATGGTGCTCGAAAATCGTCATAATAGTTTGCGAGAGATAGCCAAAGAAATGAACATGTCTCATGAGACCGCTCGTCATATTTTGGTTGATGTTTTGGGTATGCGGAAAGTCGCAGCGCGATTGGTGCCAAAAGATCTGAATTTTCTTCAAAAAATGAATCGCAGTAAGGTGGCTGAAGACATGCTTGAACGCGTAAATTCAGATCCAACGTTCATCGAACGCATCATAACTGGTGACGAGACATGGGTTTACGAGTACGACATGCAAACAAGTCAACAATCATCGGAATGGCGCGCCAAAAATGAGCCGAAACCGAAAAAACCGCGCCAAAGCAAATCGAAAATCAAGGTGATGCTGACCGTTTTCTTCGATATTCGTGGTGTTGTTCATTCGGAATTCTTACCGGAGGGACAAACCGTCAATAAAGAATATTATCTTGGCGTTATGAAGCGTTTGAGAGAGAATGTTCGTCGCAAAAGACCAGATTTGTGGCGGAACAACAGTTGGATTTTGCACCACGATAATGCACCAGCGCACAAAGCGATCATTGTTAACGAGTTTTTGAACAAAAATTCAACAAATATCATCGAACAACCACCGTACTCTCCAGATATGGCACCATGTGACTTTTTCCTGTTTCCAAAACTCAAATTACCACTTCGTGGAACCCGTTTTGAGAGCATTGAAGACATCAAAACTAATTCGCAACGAGAATTGAAGGCCATCTCGGAATATAGCTTTAAAAAGTGTTTCGATGATTGGATTGTTCGTTGGAAGAAGTGTATTGCCTCAGAAGGGGCCTATTTTGAAGGGGATATAATAAATTTAGATGATTGATAAGTTGTTTGTGTTTTATTTCAAATTTCCGGGTACTTATTTGACTGAATGTATACTGTTGTTTATACGACGACTACATATTTTCTAAATAATAGTTTTAAATTCAAAAGGTTTTTGAATATATATTTTGTGGTTTATGGTGAAGCAAAATAATTGTGGTTTAAACTTTGTGTATACCATATATAGAGATTAGATTAACAATAATAATAGTTATTATATTATATATATTATATATATATACAAAATAGTTATAAATATACTAGACACTACTAACTAAATTCCTATATAAAAGTGTATATAGGGAGAGAGCGAGAGTGGTGCTTAGTATATATATAATATATTTACATAAAGATTACCATATAACTTTACAATACTAAGCTTATAAAGGAATTAATTGCATTGTATAGGTTGTTGTTTTGTGGTTATACGTACAGTATATGTGTTGTTTTATACAATATAAATAAATACATATAATATATATTTTATTTTATGAAATGAAAGCCTATTTATTTACTCATCTGCATAGACTTAATGTATAAATACTACATATATATTTTCATATCCTTTTTCTATAAATGTACAGGATATAGGTTGTATAGTAGTAGTAGTAGTAGGTACATATTAAAAAGTATATATAATTATATTTTGCCCTTAATTTTATTGTATGTATATATGCGGCGACATATACTAGATTTGTTATCACTGCATCACTGATTCTTGTGTTAATGTAAAACTAAAATGTTTTCGAGCGTATAATTAAGACGTATTTTCTATATAATATAACATTTTTGATATGTTTTGGATGGTTTTTATCGTTAACATATATGCGGTATATATAGAGTTAAATTAAATATGATCGCATATTAAAAGATTTTAAAAAGTTGAAATCGTTTTTGTCCATTCATTAACATATATTATAATATATTAATATATATATAATTTTTATTCAATCAAATTAAATGGTGCTATTGATGTAATTTTAATAAGAAAAATATATCTAATATTTTGGTATAATTAATATATTGTTGTGTTTAGATGTTTCGCACCCTTCAACACCCTGTTGAAGATATATTCTCTTGTAAAAAAACTTTATCAAAATGATTGATAGAATTCATATTGACCCATTTTGGTATGTTTTCATTTTGATTTTACAATATCGTTATGGTTTAGTGCCGCCGCCGCCGCCGCAACCAAACCAACATGGTTAAATATTGTAAAATTATTTTCATCCTTTTTTCCAATGATGATGAAATAATAATTTTTAGTTAAATAATATTAAATATTAATACACAGTTTGTTGTCATTTTTTATATTATACATATTTTATTTTAATATATAATCTCATCATTGACCAAACAATTTTCTATTCATATAGATTAAATATAATACGAAGCGGATTAAAGGATTAAAAAAACAACTATATAATGAATTAATGCTCACCAATTTAAATGTTTCAACACATAAAATTTATACTGCAACAACAAAAAATTATAATAATAAAAGATAATAATAATAATAAATTACATTCAAACGATCATGCGAACAAAACAAAAAAAATTGTACGGCTATCCGATATATAATGATGAGCAACACGCTATTTTTCTCCATACGTTTACTATATATAATGTTCATAAATAAATATTACATACTTAATTTATATGTTCTATATATGTGTGTGTGCTGTGTATAAGCCCGTTTAAGAAATTCCTCACACAATTTCATTTTTCCTATTTTATACATATAAATATATAAATTGTACGACGACTATACAATATTATTAACAAATATCTATAAGTATCAAAAAAGACTTATTGTTTATTTACAAGAGATCTATTTTGAAGCCATTTCATCATATCCTATCGTATCTATATATATATATATATATTGTCTTTATATTGTCTTTAATATATATATATACAATATATATTGTATACACATATGCTTTTATATATAGGAAGGATACATATTGTTGTTAAAGAATATATATATATGAGGAAAAGGATATATATATATATATAGTGAGAGAGATATGAAGTGCGTATAAATATATGATACATGCGATATATATATATATATGTATATAAAAAGATAAACAAGGTACTGTCAGTAGCTTATGCGGGAAGACAATTTTATGAACCATGATATCCCAAAATATTTATAGAGGGGTTATAAAAATTCGAGTATATCTTTTATATATAAACGATTTGCGTGATACCATTTGATATACACGTCCTTATATGCTTATGTACGTATATATAATATATATATATTGTAAATATATGTAATGTCTAGTATACGGAATGTGTATATTTATAGAAAGATATATATACAGTCAAACAACCTCGATTTTTAGTCACTATGCATATAAAAGCTCATTCTCCTTATATAGAGTCACACCCGTTCCGAAATAATTGTATTCGTTATAGAGTCACCCCCGTTCCGAAATAATTGTATTCGTTACATATATATATTGTATTTTTTAAGCACAAGTGACTATAGTCAAACAAACAATTTCGCTGAAACGTGCAATTCTGACTGATTTAGAGTTTTGGCTGTATTTTATTTAAATATATATATATACAATATGTAAGACAAAGTGATGATTTCTAATAATTTATTCATATATGGAATTTTATATTTTTATAATATTATCTATATATGCGATGTTATATTATGATAATTGTATACGCAAATTATTTGTAATATATAAACATGATGATCTTTTGGTTTTTTATATACATCTTCTATCTATCTATCATTCACTTCACAGAGTAAGAGTATAGTATAGTTACTATTATTATTTTTTTTTTATAAAATTGTCTATATATGGAAAATGTTGTATATGGGGTAGTGAAGGAATTTGGAAAAAAAAAATAAATATATATAGGGAAGCGAGTAACACAACTCATTAATTTTTTCGTTGTTCCTTTATTATTTTTTTTTTTTTTTTTGCCATTTCATACAATACATTTAATTTTATGAAAAAAAAAAAAACGGTACATACATAAATTATAAGAATCAACTTTGGCAATAGAAAATATGAAATACATATAACTTTTCAACGAATATTTTATGTGATCCCATTAACGATGGTATGTCATTTGTTCTATTTTTTTTCTCTATTATATTATATCCGAATGCATCCGTTTACAGAAAAAAAATCTTATTACATATTCGCGTATATATAAATATATAGTTAATCATAATTTTATATCTACAATGTACATGTTTATATGAATACTACTTGGATACATAAAAGTTGTTTTAAACGCACATGTATTCGATATACCCATATAAGAAAATGAAATAAATTTATATTAATTAAAAAAATTTATATAGAAATATATATTTGTCAATGTTTGGTGTTTTGTTTAATTCAATTGACAATATTTCAGTTTTTTTTCTGCTTATATTTAGTAATATTCGAATGACATTCCTATTGGAGAACACAATTTTGAAATAGTCAATAATTTTGTATACTTAGGATCGTTGATAAATGTAGAATATATCAAGAAATACGCAGCAGGGTAGCAACTGGAAACAGATGTTATTATGGGTTAAAAAAAACAATTCCGATCGAAAACATTACAACGAGATCTTAAGTGCAAGCTATATACAACATTAATACGTCCAATATTAACGTATGGGTCGGAGGCTTGGTGCATGAATTAGACAAGTTGTACCGGTCAACCAAATATTGTCAAAACAATGAAAATCAATAGATTAAGATGGCTTGGACACCTGGAACGCATGGAGGAAGAGCGTGTGCCGAAAAAACTGTTAAATAGTAAACCAGAAGGTAGAAGGAGAACGGGAAGACCTAAGGCGAGATGACTAGATGCAGTAAACTGTGATATAAAGATCCTAAAAATTCGGGATTGGAAGACATTAACTGCGGATAGGTCAAGTTGGAAAAGCGTGTTGGAGAAGGCTAAAACCGCACCCGGGTTGTAACGCCATGGAGTAAGTATGTAAGTAAGTAATGACATTCCTATACATGTATATAACAAAGATCACAACAATTATTTTGCAAACGAATAGTATTTAATATATCAGAAAAAATGAATACCATATTCATAGAACAACATTTACATTATATTATATTATTAAAATTAGACCCAAGCTTGTACTCGTATATATAATCGTACGTCATATAATATACGTATATTACTAAATAGAAGTGTAGGGAAAAAAATGTATATATATATTACAGTAATTAAAGTTGTGCTTACGCAAAATGAAGCTTAATTAGGTAATTTAGCAATGTTATATATGTGTGGCTGCGTGTTTGTTATAATAATATACATTTAGTATATACATATAGATATTATAAGTAGAATTAAGTATACAAATATATATATATATATACAATATAAAGTGGTTAAAAATGTCGTAATATAAAATTTATATTTCCCCAGATAAATATTATGTAAATTATTTATTTTTCACAATTTAAAAAAAATGGTACATGCTATACATATATATATAATATAATATACGACACGGTATTACATATCGTACATTACCTATATTAAAAAAAAAACAAAAAAACATACATATATACGTATAAGATCCGCACAGATACAAAATTGAGCTTTTAATTCATATTAATTGATGTACTTTATATGCGGTTGGATATTACGAAAGAAAATAAAAAAGGAAAATTGTACTATGTTATTTATTAATAAGTCTATAAATTATACATCAAATAACGAGCCAAACTCAAATATGGTAATAATGTCTTTGAATTCAGATAGTTATATATTGTATATATAGTTAATTCACTGGCACAAAACCAATCATGCATCCTTTAAATGGATGGAAGATATAATCCTAAACTATACTATATTTTGCTACAATTATGTCATTTAAATTGGACTAACAGTTTTGAAATTACAAGTGAATGCAAAAGGTATAGAAATTAACAAATTAATAACAAATAGATTTAAAACACAAAGTAGGTGCACCACCGCATATGTAATATAATCCAAGCTATTAAATGGGAAAAATTGTTTATTTATGTATCCCGCGCCGAACCCATAGATATAAAATAATCGTTTTTGTTTATTATTGTCACAATAAATTTATTTATTATTTTTATATTATCTGACCGTGACTGTAATGTAATAAAATATTATTATAAAATTATTAAAAATACAAATTCTAAATTATAATAAAATAATATATATAGCAAACAAATTATAAGGTTGTCAACTATCTCCCTTCCGCCTTTTTGCTCTTTATTCAATGCTTTATAAAAAGTGTTACAGTAATCGGATTTAGTTCAAATATGCGCCGTTTTGTTCGATAATCTGTTTCCATCTAGACTGCAACTTCATAATACCTCCCTCGTAGAAGCCCCCCTCCTTATTTGCGAAGAACTCGGACAGCCACTTTTCACAAGCCTCTTTTGAGATCAACTTTACACCACCAAGGGCGTTCGCCATGGACAGGAACAGGTGGTAATCACTTGGCGCTATGTCCGGGCTATATGGTGGATGCGATAAAACCTCCCATCCGAGCTCCCGTAGCTTCTGACGAGTCATCAACGAAGTGTGTGGTCTGGCGTTGTCCTGGTGGAACACTACACCCTTCCTTTTGGCCAATTATGGACGCTTCTGGTCGATCGCCTGCTTCAAGCGGTCCAGTTGTTCGCAGTAGATGGTAGAATTAAGCGTCTGGCCATATGGGAGCAGCTCATAGTGGATGATTCCCTTCCAATCCCACCAAACACACAGCAAAACCTTCCTGGCCGTCAATCCCGGCTTGGCCACTGTTTGGGACGATTCACCGGCCTGCGACCACGACCGTTTTCGCTTGATATTGTCGTATGTGATCCATTTTTCGTCGCCAGTCACCATCCGCTTCAAGAATGGGTCGAGTTCGTTCCGTTTCAGCAGCATTTCGCAAATGGAAATTCGGTCCATTAGATTTTTCACTGTTAATTCATGTGGCACCCAAACATCAAGCTTTTTTTTGTATCCAGCCTTCTGCAGATGGTTTAAAATGGTTTGGTGACTAACTCCCATCTCCTGGGCGATGTCACGAGATGCCACATGCCGGTCTAACTCGATGTATTCCATGATTTGATCGGTATTTGTCGTCACAGGTCTTCCGCCGGCTGGCTTATCCATGGTGTCGTTTTCACCGGCTCTGAATCGTCGAAACCATTCCTCCGCGGTTCGAAGTGATAGAGTACCATCCCCCAAAACACCATTAATCTCACGGAACGTTTCTCTAGCGGATTTGCCTTTAACGAAGGAAAACTTTAAAATAGCGCGAATTTCGGCGTTAGTGAACTCCATGTTTACACGTCTATAACTGTTGAACGCAATATCCAAACTAATCATACATAGCGTCGTTTTGTTTGTTATGTCAAGAGCTTTCAAATTATGTACAGTGTTGCCAGATACGAGCTCTGTAGCGCTTTGTACATAGCCGCGAAATTAAAAAGACAAAAAGGCGGAAGGGAGATATTTGACAACCTAATATAATAAAAATAAATGTAATTAAATACAGAAAGTTTAATTTATCTTTTTTTATAATACAATTGAATGAATGCGTGTCCGATTATTATATGATTAAATTCAATTGAATGCGGTTAGATTCACTTCCAATCCACTTCGATGGATACCATACATATATATTCATTGAATGAAAGAACGAAACTCAACTGGCTTCACCGTTTCTCTACTTTTGCACAGTATATACAAATGAGCATGTTTTGAATCGTAAATATGATAACAGGCTATACAATACAAAGTTTATGAAATGAAATAGAAAATTTTGTAGCTTTCCTAATACGCTAATATGCTATTTTTCAAACTATATATCATCAATTTTCTGATCTCTGCCGAATTGTTTGAATAATAAAATTTATCAGATGGAATGGAAGACGTCGAAAATCATATCTAGCACCATAATTATTTCGTTGACACAAAACCCATTCCTATATATCAATGTGGAATCCAAAAAGTTATAGTAGAATAACGTTTATGAATATAAAATATATAAAAGGATGAACATTTTATATATAATTTATAAAACAAATTTTATAATATAATATAAAAATATAACAAATATATTGATTTAAGTTTTGTGATCTAGCGCACGATGTTATGCACTCCCTTAATATTTAACTATATATATATTGTACGTAAATAAAATGAATGAATGCATATTATTACATTACATGTGGATATGGATTTTGGATATGTATTTAGGAAAACGAAAAAACTAGTGCAAAGTTTAAATAAAGTATTAAATTAAATGGCAAACTTTTTCAATTTATTTTATCGTTTATTTTTTATTTTTTTTTTTTGCTAAATATCCATATATCTGAAACATATAGTGAAAGCTAATAATGGTGAAAAAAACAATTAAAACCACATGATTTTATATATGAATATTTATAAAATAAATATTATGTTTCATGTGTAATTATATAAATTGTTAGTTATTACAATAATATAGGATTTATATTATATATGAATTATGAACTGAATTAGTAAAACTTATTTATCGAATTAATAATTTCATTTATAATTTAGCAGTAAATATTTGTTATATCATATAATAAATTTACATGAGAAGAATAGTTTAATTTAAAAAAAAAATGTACAAACCCACCCCTCCCCTACCCTCTTCTACACACACACACACATATATATATAAAATATAATTAGATTTACCTTCTATATGTGGAAAAAAAATAATTAATTAACCAAACATAAAAATTGTTATTTATTACCCGAATATTATGTACTAAATAAATTAGATAAAACATTGAAATTTTCCAAAATAATATCCAAACGAAATGAAATGTGATATTATATGTATTTTCGAATAAATTGTATAGTGTACGAAAAACGGTATCACATATTATTATTATTATTACCCACACAAAAGATGTGCGAATAAATTTATTTCTATATAAAATTATATATGAACTTTATAATAATTTCATATATTTAGAAATAGATGGATTATAAAATATAAACTAAATATTAAATTAAAAACCATATATCAGATTATATCCTTGCAGTAAATTTTGAAACTAGTTCCGTATAAAAGCTAGTTCTTCAACTAGTGTAAAATGATCTAGTTACAGAACTATTACTAAAGTAATGCAGATGGGAACCATTTTAAATACGCAATAATACAAAAATGTGACGAAACGAAGTTAAACAAAAACGTATTTGAACTGTTAAAGTAATTTATAGAAATATGTGTGCTGTTTTTAGACACTGGTTTTGATTTTATTTTTAATAGCGTCATTATTAATTTCGTATTAAAAACACGTATTGTGATTGTGAAGTGAATAAAAAATTATTTATAAAATTGATTAAATTATAATTTATTTTGCTAATTATTTTTTATTAAGTTTATTTAATTAAATTACAATCTAAAATATCCAACAATTTTGGGTGCAGTAAAAGAAAATATGCACATTGTATCTAACGAAAAGTTTGTGGCAGAAGATTATTCCAACAGTATGGATATCTTTTGAAGAGAAATTAATCAATTAGTTTTATTAGGAATAAACCATTTCGTAAATGTTTCGAAGAATTGCTTTTTATTTTACGCGAAAAAAACTTACGAGATAGCACATAAAATTAAAATGAAGCTAATGTAATTTAAGAAAAGGTGATAAACGATATGAAGCACCAGTTGCAATAATTTATAATATTTTTTTAATATGAAGTAAATTATTATTTTGTATTAAAAACATAATAAATATTAAATTAAATTAAAATATATTGTCTACGATTTTTTTAAAATTAAATACAACATTTTTTTTTAAAAAAAAAACTATTTAAAGTACTGGTGAAAGAATACATTCAAATTAAAATTAACCAGTTCAGTAACTATAGTTGCAGAAGAACTAGTACTAGCACCTAAGTGTTTACATTTGAACTAGTTCAGTAATTGGTTATAAATTAACTAGTTCTTCAACTATAGATGAAAAGTAATGCAGAAGAGGACAATTGTCTTTTCGTAGAACATCGTAATGTTAAAAGAAGCAGTTGGCAAACATGTAAAAGGAGTTTAGCGTGGCACCAGTACTATTTAATTTGTAACTAGTTGTTCTACTAGTAGTAGAACTAGTTGTCTTTCCAGCAGGGATATAAGTAATATATAAATTCTCTCACTATATTATCACATAAAAACATTCAGGAATATACCTATATAATATATATGTGTACAATAAAAGCAAATCCCATAAATCCAATCCAATTTAACAATAAATTTATACCAAATATCCATTTTAATGCGAACAAATACATGAAATAATAGGAAAAAATTATCTGGTTAAAAAAAGTGATAAAAACTTTGTCAGAATATAAACATAATCGAAAAAAAAACAAACAAACAAACAACCAACAAATAGAAAAGTTTATTATATGCGATTTGGCGCGGCGAAGTTAATCATTTTGTAATGTGAGTTGTTGTTAGGCATTTGTCTCGCTGTATATTTATTTATTGTGTTGAATTGTAGTATTATAATATGTGCGTGTATACTGTATAGTATAGATAGATTATTATTTGATTGTACACATCATAGAAATAATTTATTTATATACAATAACAAATCCAAATAGATAGATAGATAGAAAAACTTTTGTTTGAATTATATCTCTTAAAAAAATATATAATTTTTATTTTATATTTCAACATAGTTTTTTTTTTTTTTTAGATTTGTTATGTCCAATGAAATAAATTGTAGTTATAAACATCATTATTACGTACATATAAATGACTCAAGGGAACAGTAAAGTGTAATTAAAACTTTATTTCAAAATCTGTGTCACAGATAATTTATATATAGCTACATTTTAATCATGATAAAATATAGTGTTAAATAAAAAAAAAATATTTTCACTTTATGTATATAAGCAATTTTTACTATATACATTATTACACATATATGCAATAAATATTTTTATAGTTGGTGCATTAACGTATAGTTGAGTAGGCAAGGGTATACGTTTGTTGGTGGGTGAAAACAAGTACCATATATATGTAAACAGTATCAATTATTTTTTATCTATATACTAACTCTAAAGTTCTATTGTACAAAATATAGATATACATATATTAGGTGTAACGAAAAGTTCTCTCCGTTTTTAGAATAAAATAAAATAATAAATTTTTCTATTGAATAATATGAATTTCCATCATTATTGTTGTTGGTCTTCACTTTAAATTTCTATTAAACGGTTCTCTATAGCATTTTCCTCCATTGATTGTACAAAATACAATGGCGTAAATAAAATTTATCATTTATCGTAGGGTTAAACGATCGCGTCTCATTTAATAATAACATGAATTATATTCGTTTTAGTTCATTGGCCACAGGTTAGTATGTATACACATTCAGTGATAAAAAGAGTGAACCAAATATCAGTGTATATATTTGTTGAAACTTGTTGCAACCGAAACGGATATAATTTATCGGTACACTTAATATAATGTTAGTTAAAAACGGTGGTATTGAGTAGAGTCGGTAGTACGGTCATATTTTTAATCTTTTCATTATGGATCACATCTCCGTATAATCGCATTGTAAACAATTTCATATCTAAAAACGTAATGTGTTCTTGTCGTTCTTGAGTAAAATTTTATAAATGAACAATTTTCTGATTGCTATTTAGTAAAATAATTAACATTACTACTATTTTCAGGTAAAACTTGAAAGTGGAAAAATTTCGAAAAACTTTGGTATGGGTTTTGTATGCGCTTATCGGTAAAACAATTTTAAACATTTATATTACAGTTAATTTTTTGGTATTAACGAAAAATTACTATGATAATGAATGAATGGTATAGGTGATTTCAAGTGATGTTCGATTTTAGTCAGATTTTGTATATCCATATAATATAATATAGTAATGATAGCCAGTGGTGATCTGTTAATAATTGAAGATGATGTATGCGGTATATATAATATAAAACAGAGATGGTTAATGGTTCTCCAACAACAATGCACCCGGTACATTTTAGCTATATTGATTTAAAATTAATGTTCGATTAATGGAATAAAAATAATTAAATTACCACACATAAACAAAAAGAATAAGGATAAAATAAAAAGTCACCATCAAATCATTAGATACTCCAAGTGGAACAACTTACATTTTATATATTATATATTTATTATATACCAAACATTCATATTATACATTTACAAGTTGGTAAATTATTCAGCACATGGATGAAACAATTCACCAATTGGTTTGCCAATTAATTATATCTTATCATATTCATAATTCTGTTAAATTTAAATTAGTGATTATCCAATCATATACAGATAATGAACACATTTTTTTATGTTGTTAAAAAAATTATATTAATTGCAACCGTTTCCAAATTAATTATTATATATTCAATTACCATTTTATTTTTTTTAAATTATGAATAATTTATAAATTAATATAGACATCGAGTATATTTACAAGAATTCATTAAAAAAGTTATTTGTGCATACCAAAAAAACATTATAAAAAAAATATAAAAAAACCGTAAAATTATTGAATATTTTAAAAACTGAATATTTAACATATACTTTAATATATATTTGTATTAAATATACTCATAATATATATTTATATGTAAAAATTTTAACCCATTACACAATAGATTAACTATATTTTAGTATATTTATATTTAGGTATGTCGAGTATATTCTAAAAGCTACCATATCTAAATAATTTATTAATTTTTTAATGGTGTAACATTATACTAATATTTAATAGGAAATAATCTTATGCATTCTTGTGTTCTCTAGTTGCCAATTTGGAATAAGAAACATTATAAATCAATTGTTATTTCAATGTAATAGAACTAGAATATTAATTTTATTATGCTATTTGCATATACCGGGCATTTACATTCTCTACATAGATAAGGAAATATGATAATGTTTAAATATTAAAAATTTAAATAATACTAGATAATGGGTTAAATAATATACCAAATAATAATTTATATTTTATATATGTATATAATTTTTACGTATTAAAATTAATATTATATACAATTTTCAATATATATTTATGTTGGATAATATATTGAACCGATAAAACTTGTAAACCAATAATTTATTTGGTTTCAAAATAATACATGCGTGCGCTATTGTTATGGGGTAAATAATTATATTATAAATAAGCACCAGTACGAATAATAAATATTGGTATCCACCGTCCACATATATATACCCTTGGTTCGAAAAATTGCAATTGCTTTCTAATATACATGGATGTATCAATAAGATTGTTAATTAATATTTGTATTGTGAACCGATCTTAATAAAATGTTAAAATTTTATCATATTTCCTATACAGTGTAAGCCAAAATACTACTCATTCTCAAATTCATATATATATATAAATATTACTTACAACCTGGACCCCAACACCCATTTGACCCATGGCAAAAATGTCAGCCATTCAATTACAAATATTTTCCATTGTCATCAAAACTTATTATTTGCAATTTTATGTAAAATTTATCAAATAACATATTTCTTGTGTAACTTTAATTAAAATATATAATTACTATTTCAAAAGTTCTCTGACCACACAGCTGTGTATATACGACTTACGACACATATATAATTTCATATATATATATAAATATCAATAATGTCAATTCACTTATTTAAACAATCAATAATTTTATTTTTATCTTTACATATACGTATTTGATTGATTTATTTTTAAAAGAATTTTTGATTAAAAAATGTTATATAACTATACCGAGTTTATAAGAAAAGATGTGTACCCGTCTACTTATATAGCCCACGTACATATATACCATATATAACTACGATAATAATACAAAAAAATTATAATAAATCCTTTTTATATCGACGAAAATCTATTATGAATATTTACGTATATGTGTGTATTCTATTCGGCGTCTGTATATAAATAATATATATATATATAAAATGTCCTTTTTTTTCCCATACATACAATATATGAAATGAAAATAATATTGTGATATCAAATTTTCTTAATAAAAATGACATTATAAATATATTGAAAAAAAATAAAATAAAATGAGTCAGTATAAAAATATGTTTTCAAAATATATATACAAAATTAAATTTCCAATATATACTATATTTTTATAAATGAAAAATTATAGTCATCCTTTATTTAAAATATTGTATAACGTTTCATAGATATTATATAATAAATCTTCTTGCTGCTATATAACAAAAGTGCTACAAATATCCTTGATATTTATAAGTTATTATATGGAAATTAAAAGACTGCATATTATTAAAATATAAATATCCAATCAAACAATTTCAAAAATATTCAATACAATTGATTACAAATAATTTTTTGTTATTTCATTTCAATCCGCACTCAAATTTACATTGATACATTCTTTTGAATTTAACTCACATTTTTAAATTGATTTATCATTTTTTACTATAACATTTTAAATACCAATATATTATTACAATAATTAAACTATATAGATAATATTACAAGAAAATATATTCCATTTGAGATTTTCATAAATTGTATTGTACATTTATTAAAAACTTATATTGTGTGTGTCATTAAAAATTTAAATAAGTTTTGTCTCATACTTTTTCCATTTATTTAATTTTTTATTTGTAATTCTAATGTGACATTAGTATGAAATCCATAATATATGTAAAATCTTTATGCTATCTATATCAGAACATATTTTCATGCATGCATTCGTTAAATTTACACTTTTATATATGTAATATTATATGGATATTTAGTATATTATAAAGCAATACACATGCTATATTCTTAAATCTTTTTATATTATATGATATAGTAAAACCATGAATATATTTGCATTTATTGTAAATTTATATATATAAATGGGAATTATATAATGTATAATTTGAAAATAAAATATACAATTATGCATATTTAAATATATACAATATATGATAAAATATAGTACTCCGTGGCATATTTGGTGCCGTCAAAGAAAAGAATGGTTGGAGGCAAAGATACAATTTTGAATTAGACAAGTTTTACGCGGTCAACCAAATATTGTCAAAACAATCAAGATCATTGGATTGAGATGGCTTGGACACGTAGTACGCATGGCGGAGGAGCGTGTGCCGAAAAAAAACGGTTAAATAGTAAACCAGAAGGTAGAAGAAGAACCGGAAGACCTAAGGCGAGATGGCTAGATGCAATAAACTGTGATATAAAGATCCTTAAAATACGGAAAATTGGAAGACATTAACTGCGGATAGCTCAGGTTGGAAAAGCGTGTTGGAGAATGCTAAAACCGCACCCGGGTTGTAACGCCATGGAGTAAGTAAGTATATGATAATATATACCGATGTTCTTTCCTTATATGCATTTTTATAAATATATTACCATATCCTTATATAGAAAAAGGAAATGTTAATAGATATATATATATACATCAAATTCATAACACCTAATACGTATATTATAGCACCACATTTATATATACAGTCGGGTTAGTATTGAACAATGAATTTATATATAGAATAAGTTTTGCAATAATATTGTAAGCAACTTTTTATATAATTTACCATTCTTGCATATACACCCCCATTCATATAAACCCGTTAAACACAAGATTATAAATATAGGATTTGAGAAGTAAAAAACTGTCTGATTAATTGTAAGTAAAACAGACGACAAAAACACTTTAATTATCATACAGGAAAGATATTATGCCGTATTTGTTTTGTGGTATTTAAAATGCATTTTAATGAATATTAAAATGATTATCTTGAAAAAAGTTAAAAAAAAAAAAAACAACCCAAAAGTATTATTCAAAATTTTTGAAACAACTATATGAATTTTCCTTTAACGCAATACACCCCGTGTACGCATACAACAGTTTCAAAGCGATGAGAAAATTATTAATTATATAAGAACACTAGATTCATATATGACTCGCCTTTTAAATTTGTGTTCCTAAATCTGATAAAATTTCTTAAAAGAAACCGATTTGTTTTTTGGTATTGAAATGTATAAATAAGAAAATAGATTGCAAACCTTATGGAAAATCGTTATTGAAAGTAGTAATTTTGAAAGTTGAACCATCACTGAACCATAATTATAGTATTTTATGCGGCAGAGTTGATATTGATATTATATCTATCGATTATCATCATTACATTTTCGTTTCGCGTCAATTTTTTAAACAGCTCCCACGCACATATATAAAATTAAATTTCCAACCAAACAATTTTCGCTAATTTTAAAGGGTAACTTAAATATTTTATATCTTGCTCTTATATAGTCGAATTCAACTAATTTATATATATATAATTTAACACATAAAAACACATATATATACAAAATTTATAGATTCAATTCTAAATTCGTAAATAATTTTCAAACAGTCATTTTAATTAAAATTTACAATTGACATCAATCTAAATTATATATATATATACGATATAATGTGAACCTGTGTGTTGCACAGAATATAATCACTTTATATAAATAGAGATACGAATTAGGTATTATATCATATAATTTCTATATAACAACATATAATAGATATAATAAATTTCAATATATAAATATATATGTGAAATATAGACACACACAATGTACTTATTTCTAATGAAAATTATTTAAAATGAAATACAAAATTTTCTGGTTATATAAATTTACGACAAATACATTATATAGCTTAAAATACATGTCATATATATATACCATAAATTATAATTGAATTGAATATTATATAAAATACACGTATACCATATATTGTATTAGTTATAATATACTAAAATGTCATTTTAGATGAAATGATGTTTATAAAAATATTATTATAATTTTATACCAAAACATAAAATTATATTGTATGATTTTAATCTATTATTATATGGTTTTGCGATTGAAAGCAAAATAAATGGAATATATAAAATTTTAGATGAAAACTATTATTATATTAATATAATATACATAAATATATATGTATTAGCATACTAGACTAGTAGATAATCGTACGTAAACTATATGTAATATTATATTGATAATATATGTATAATTACATATAAATATATAATGGAATTGGTAAAAATTCTATCACAAGTGCAGAGTTTTATTTATTCTATAATTAAGAGGAAGAGGATAATCGTTAAATGAAATAATTAAATGTAAATATTTGATGCATCATTGTGTAAAACATTTATACGAATACCGGCTGTTTGCATTCAGTTCGTGCGGTGTGTCACAGTTTTGGTATATATTTAACGAAATTTATTATTATTATTAAACGAGTTATTTATTCTATGTAGTCTTTGTAGACTGGGATGGATCGAATAATGAATAATTTATAATTAAATTAATAAATTTTTATTATTAAAATTATGATTTTCTTTTACGTTATATGTGATTTGTAAAAAAGGAAAATAATTTCTGAAAAAATCATATTGGTATATTAAAAGCTAAACAAACACATTAATATTGTAATATTATTTTTGAAAATATCATATATGTAAAACATACACAATTGGTATATATATATAAACCCTGTATCCCATAGTAAACCAGAATGGCTATGTAAATCATATAGAACACGTAGCTGCTTAGAGTGATTTTGTGTTTATGTTCTGTGAAACTATCCTCAACAAATTGTTCAACCATTGAAATTACATTCAGTAGAAATGAAAATAAAACACATAAAGTTACAGCTGTTTTTGTTGTGCATCGGACGAAAAATTAATATCAAAATCAGAGAACAAATATTAAATTTTATTTTAAAATTATTAAAAATATTACTTAAACGTATGATTTGTTTAAAATCGCGTACACGATGATTATTGTGTGTTAAAAGCATAACTTTTTAAATGGTATAAATGATTCAGGCAGAAGGTAGACAGAAGCTATAAATGATGGTGAACGTTCGGCTGGACCATTTGAAGTAATTTTACTGAAGAAAACAATTAAAAAATTTCGTGATTTCATGAAAATGTCTAAGAAATCTTCAACAACGAGATTTATCTACGTGGAGCTTGGAATATCGAAAACAATAATTCAATGGATTTTAATTGAAAAGTTTGTTCCACATCAATAAAACGATGATCAAAAATTGCACCGATTTAAACATATAATCAATTTTTTTTTGCTATAATAAATCACCATTAAACTCACCTTACGAATAATTTCTATGCCCTATAAACTTCATTTGGCTATGAAAGGTAACCGTTTTGCTTCAGTTGAAGACGACCACGACGTGTTTTTTAAATCCATTCCGGATTAATATGGCACAGAGGTTGTATACAACTGATAAATGAAACATTTATTGTATTTCGTATTCCTCATACACTACTGTTGCCATAAATCTATATCTTATATAAACATAGTTAGAGTTATATATTTATTTTTATGATTTTATTTAATTTCTAACCATAATACAAAAGATTATGTATTTATTTATTTTATAAATACTTCTCAAAAACTCACTTAATCTTTATATATAAATTGCAATTACTTATATAATTATATATCTATTTAATTTATGTGTGTGTGTGTCTATATATTTAGAGATGTAATATATAAACTTTTGTATATGTAAATGTACTAAATGTATTATATACATAATATTATATATATATATATATATACCATAAAAAGAAATAAACTGTGATGAAATGTAATTGTTCATTCGAAGCACGTTTAAGATGTCAAACGATTTACATAAATGAAATACCATCATATATTAACTATATATATATCGTATATATAATAAAATACCATCATCACCATCATATATACACCATCAGTGCGTTATATCATTATTTTATATCATCTCTTTGTTGTCATCATCGGATGATAATATACCTCTATAACTATATCTATATAATCCAGTATGTATATTGTATACATTACGATATAACTATAATATATATAGGTATTTGTATATGCGAATAAAGAATATATATATGAATATTTATAAGAGAAGACATATATATAATACAAGTACCTATTATATAGCTATATGAAATATACAGAAAATTGTCACTTTTAATCCTAATTTGTGTATAAAATTTATGATTGTTTTATTTCTTTTTATGGTATATATAGTAAAATATAACATTATTTGATATTACATGAAAAAGATAAAACATCGTATAAAAAAGATATGCATATTTTTGTGCGTATATATATATAACTTAAACTACTATATATGCAAAAAGATAACATTTATTATTATTATTATTATTATTATTATTATTTTGTAAATTTATATAATTATTGTAAAATAAATGAATAATATTAAATATTTGCTAGTATATAAGCGCCGGCATATATTTACAAAAAAAGCACAGCAGAAATTTATATTGTATTATTGTTAGATTGTTATAGTGCGTATAATAAAAATAAGTTTGAAAATTTAAAAAAATTTATCTATGTCTATAATTCAAATTTATTGTCCGCAAATAAATAAATTTTAAAATTTTTTAACGTAAACGTGGAAGGTCCTTAATAACAAAATAACAGTGGTTCCAAGGAACCTGTGTCCTGTGCAACATAATCATTAATATTGAATATATAGTTTCCATTTACATATTTACATCGGCAAAACAACCTATATTGAAACCATTCAAATATATAGATAAGTCCGTCGTATAAGATTTACAGCAAACAAAACCCGAAAATAGTTACAATTCTTATAGTACATAAATACTTTAATTAAGCAAATCATGTGAAATACAATTATCAAAAGTGGTCTATATCTAAGAATATCATCTATCGGCATGTATGCGTATGACAGTATTATTTATGAAATTACTGATAACAGATAGACGCGCAATGCTGAACCAATTTTTTAATATATAACTTTATAAATTTAAAAAAATGTACGCATAAATATGAACTTGAACAAATTATTTTCTTATATCATTTTAACAATGTTATTATTATTATTATTATTATTATTATTATTATTATTATTATTATTAGTTTATCTCGCATATACTTTTTCAGTTATGACTTCATTCAAACACGTATATAAATTACAAATAAATTTCTAAATAAACAAAAATGAAAATACCATTAACGAATTTTCCGTTTTTAAACATAACATTTACTATTGGGTACGAAAATTATATCGCATTTTTATGAATACTTATACGAATACGAATACATTCTATTGTTTTTGTAAATAGTATAAATAACCTTCTAAATTGTAACAAGACAAACGATTCCAAATCGTTAAATGGAGAATAAAATATACACAGTAAAAAAACACATATATAGGCAATTTATGAGTCCTAAAAGTTCATCTATAATAATAAAAACTTAACTCATACTTCAGATATATTTTTTTTTTTGGTACAATTTTCAGAATACTATATACTTGGAGTCAAAGTTTTTAATTTTCCAAAATAAATACATTTTAAAGTGAATGAAAAATGTGAATTAAAAACATCTATTTTGAAACTAATAAATTTTATTTAAACAATTTCATAATATATATATTATAGTTTCCTTTTCTAATTGTGACTATACAAGTTAAAAACAATGTTTAGTGATCTAGAGGTGACTGATCATTTATATGCAACATTTGAAAATACAAATAGTGTACTATTTTTTCAGTGCATATTACATTTTTTTTTCTTCTCTATACACCACATAACTAATATCATATACGCATAGAAAAATACACCAACAAATATATATTTATATCATTTGTAATCAATTTTAACTTTTATGTACAAGAAGATTGTTGAGGTATGTATGTATTAAGTCTCTGGTGGTGAACAAAACAAAATTATATAATGTATATGTATATGTTCGTTTCTTATACATAACAATACAAATGGAAGCTCGTTAGTGTCGATTTTTGGTAAGATTATATAGAGATGTAAAAAAAATACCATTGGTACAATATTCGGTGTTAGAAAAAAAATATAAGATGAGTTTGCCATTTTAATGTATTAAAATATATATATATATATATATAACTAACTACTTACATAGTAATATCTTCTTTTCACACTGTTATAATATAATGTATGTTTATGTTAAACATTGTATGTATTCGATATAAATTTCTATTCAGAATATATAACTCGTTGATATGGTACAAATATATAAGATTTGTATATTTTTATATTTTAGTGAACGCGAATATTAGCACTCTCTGTGTATAACAAATTTGTATATATTTTGTACAAATAAATATTATATTATTTTGTAAATTGATATAGAATTTATATACACGAAATTATATAGGAATTGGTATAAATAACAAGGGGCTTTATTTAAACTTTACTTTATAAATATATATAGAAAGTTGCGGAACGGGTAAAAAACCAATTAGAGTATATAAATCAATGTTGTTCCAAATGTATGTAGTGTGTCTGAAAAGAAGCCGAAAAAATTTTCTAATTTCCTACAATACCTATGTCTAATAAGTTCCAACGTTCAAGGCAATAGAGAAAAATCGGTTTTCAAACCATATACAACTTAATTTAACAATTTAAAGAACATATATAGAATTTTTTTTTTTGTAAAGTCAACAAAATACTTTATACCATTTTCTAAACTAAACTCGTAACATAGATTTGCAATATTATAATGTGGTATACATAAAAAATAATAAGATTATATCGCTTTTGTTTATGTACACATTTTATTTCCGACAAAAAAATTCTCATCTTGTTAAATTATATTGTTTTGTTGTTACATATGGAACAACAATAATAATAAAAAAAAAGTATATATGCGATGAAAACATTATATTTTATGTATATATTTATGTATTGTTGATGTTATATTCTCATATAAATATAGGTGTATATTATATATTTATACCTATGTAATTGTTATATACCATATAGTTAGATTTATACATTGTATATATATGTGATTATCGATATAAATATATATCAATTGAACGAACATATTAACAAATGTATATTTAATCTTTAATTATAAATTAAAAATTACCTTCTTAAATTAATTAGTTCTTAGTTTGTTTTCAGTGCATATATATATTCCGATATTATATAAATTAATATATATTTAATTAATTATAATTATGTTTATATAACTTAATAAACAACACGCATACATAAATACGTCGTATATGGTATTTAATTTATATGGGTTCAATGTATTTTAATATAATTATATAATTTCGTTATTGTTTGTGAACAATACAAATGACAATATATTTAATAATTTATCAATCGCGGCTGTATATGGAAGACGATTATTTTCTATTTATATTGATTTTTTTCAGCCGTTAATTTACCATGTAAATTTATAGCACATTTGGAATGAATTAATCACCCCGCATTTATAAATATAATATTGTGAAAAGAATAATGTAAAGAATAAAATATGGTGAGTATATTAGACTCATCGACATACATTGCAAAAGTTAAATATATTATAATTGTGTATAAAAAAAAAACAAATGGTATATAAGTTTGACTTATTATTAGGAAAACATTATTCCTATCAATGGCAGCGTCTGAGAAATATTTGAATAACCTTATATATTTTTTTCTTAAAGTCACTACTAAAATATTTAATAAAATGTAAGATATCAATAGTGTAATCAATTTCAAATTTTTCATAGAAGAAATTTTTTTAAATTGCTTAACACATTCAGAAAATATAGTCGATTTTCCATCCGATGTATGAGAAATTAAAACAAAAATAATGGTACTACTAATTTCTTCTATGACTTGTAATTAGAAAATTTGATAATTCATGAAAAGCGATTTTCCAGAAAATTTTTCCATTGGCCTACAAGCTAATATTTTACAATTTATGAAGTATTAGTAGTGACTTTAGGAAAAATATATTTTTATATGTGAACCTCAATTTATTTTCTACAAACCGTCCCTTCTTATCCTATAATAATAAGTCATCATAAAAAAAATATATTAAATAAAGTACTACTCAAAATCTGTAATAATATGAACACACCACTTTCGATATCACTATAAATAAGTTCATTGATTTGATTGTTTGATTTGAGAATGCTTTTTTACGAATATTTTCTATCAATAATTTTAACACTGACTGTATTTTATGCACATAGTTTTTTCCAATCTTATAAATAACTTAAAAAATACATTATAGGTAAAATATTTTAAATATACTTTCGATTATAGTCATATATATATATAATATAAATTAAAATAAAATAATGATTAAAAAATAATTAAAATATAATAAAAAAAAAGTGTACTCACCTATTGTTACTTTGCCCCATGTGAGGCGCATTAGAAGAGCCGGTAACTGATGCGAATGAATATTCTGTACATACAGTCAGTTCACTTTTTTTAACATATGTTTATATGCAATTTCATTTCACAAATATTCAAGAACCACATAACCTATAGACAAAAAAAGAAATAAATTAATTTTAATATTTTTATTATTTAAGAAAATGATGATTGAATTTAAATAAATTTTTTTTCCAATATCACTTACAATTAGTACAAAAATAAATATTAATACTACAAACAGCAGCAGCAGCAGCAACAACAACAACAACAACAACAATGAAGGCTGTATAAAAACTTAGCGTCACTCAGACACAAGCTCATTTTTTTTTTTTTTATATTGTACGCATAGGAAAAAGTCAAAATTAATATATTATAAAAAAACTAAAAATCTATACAATCTTTTCCAATAAAATTATTTATTGAATAAATTGATAATTGTTCGGAATCAAATATAATAAAAATAATTAGAATAATTATCATATTTTAATGTGGTTAATGTATAATGTATAAAAAAAATGAGGAGCACTTACGTAATGCATTAAAAAAAAAAAAGAAAGGAAAAAAGAAAGTTAAAATTTATTGAAGAGGCATTTCTTAACACTTACACTTACACACTAAATAAACACAGTAATAATATATAAAAAACTATAAATAATATTAATTATTAATATTTGGTCAATAAATTAACATAATAAATTATCTACTTTACATTATAATTAATAAATATAAAATAATTAAATAAAATAAAATTCTACTTTCTTTTTTTTTCCTTTCTTTCATTTTTACTACGACGTGACACACACACAAAACAAAAGCTTGCAATAAATAAAAATTTGACATTAAAAATGTGTCATAAAAAATTGTATGTGAATCGAAAAAAAAACAATTGAATTTTTATTTCGATATATTGGAATTTCAAATTTATTTCTTATTATTATCGTAATTTTATTTAAAATTTAACGAATTTTCAATTTCAAAAAATTGATATGTATTATTTTATTTTAATAATAATATAATAATATTATTTAGAAAAAAGAATACGTTTGAATTAAAACTTAATGAGTCGTTGTTTTGAAAATTTATCCAGATAAAGATGTTGTCACACTTATTATAATCTTTAACGATGATTTAATAATTTTTTGTACTTTCATAGTATGGAAACAAAAATTCCGGGTGAAGATTAATATCATTTTACGTTCTCGAGAATTTCCTGTTATCACGTATATAGCCTGTTAGTATATCGGGAATGAGTAAATACAAAACTCATTTAGATATATGTATATTATATTTACTTGAGGTATATATTCAATGGATCACATGATATATGCTAACACACCCAATTTAATATGATTTTAGGTAATTTTGTTTTTAGCTTGCTACACAATTAATCTGCATAATTTTGTAATTGTAAATGCACACTTATTTACGATGTCACTGTAGAAAACAATGTATTACTCCATCTACAATAGAATATAGGCAAAACCTATAGATTGTATTTAATGTGCTAGACTGAGGATCACCCTAAAATAAGTAATTCTTAATATCAAACGTCAACAAAAAAAATGATTCTCATTCCAAAACCATAATGTTGGTGTTATCCAGACGATTAATATTTTACGTGAAAAATTACAATCAAAATTTGTTATCATTCCGTGAGTAATTCAGTGTGTTAAGAGTAGCGAAAATCTAAACAATATATTTTTTACGTTCATTGAAAATATTTTTAAGTTTTGTATCGTAAAAAACATGATTTGTTATTGTTTTAATTTCATTTAAGAAAAAAAATACTTCTGAATGCGGTTATGTCGGAGATTATTGATTAGTGCTATGCATACGCCTTACTTTATCTGAAAGAACATCTTTCATCGTGTTGATTTTGATGAAATGGGATAATATGCTGCACAAATTGTTAAGTAAACTATAGTCATTTCTAAATGCAATATGGAAACCATTCAAAAAATGTATAGGAAATGTGTTCCATTTGTAAAAAAAAATTTTGATTATGCAGGTGACACCTAAAGAAAGTAGTTTTTCCAGCATATTGCAACTATGGTGAAGAAAAATTGATTTGTAAATTGATAATCCGAAGCGATCTAAACACATACTTTATCTAAAGCATGTTGTAAAATCGATTTTAAAGCGTAATATCAATAGAATGATTTTGTGGTGGGCTCAGATGGTCATGGCTTATTCCGTTTTTTTTTCAAAACTATAATCGTTAAAAACTATATAGACTGATACTCAATGATAGCTGTCGACAACAATTTATTAAATTTAACTGCCTTGCATTTGAAAGCAAATTAAACAGAAAGGTTAAATAAAAACACGGTAAAGTACGCACACGATACAAAACCTGTGAAGAAAATACTAGAAGCACTTACAAACATTTGACTCTTTTTAATGGTATATAAAAATAATTGCCAATAATAAAATACATTGGCAAAATATTTTCTACAGTTTTTCCTAAAAAATAAACGTAAAGTCATACTTGCGTTCGACTATATACTACAATATATAAAGTATTGTACATGTTAATTTACGATCATATTTAACAAAGTGGAGGAGTGGGGAAAGGACGACGAAAGGATATAATTCATAATTATGGGAAAATTGTCATAATACTCATTTTTATTTGTATACATATGCAGATGCACACTAATAATTATCATACAATAAGTATATTTAGTTATTTTTTATATTATCGACCAATATGATACGCATTATTATTTGAATTATTTATTCAATTATATAATAGATAATATAAAATTTTTATTTTTAAAATAAATTTAATAATATATAATTTCTTCCATTTTTTTTTAAGTAATATAAGGTTTTTGTGACGTTAATACATTTATAATATTATACATTCCGAAATTTGTACACATAGTACATTTTTATTTTCTTATAAAATATTCATCAATTTAAAATTTGATTATACCGATCAAAATGATGTAACAATTTTTTTAAATTTCTATGTATATTTATTGTTTTATATATATATTTCAATTTTATAGAGTGAAGACCATATAAATTTATGCGTATTTTGTATAACTATAATAATATTTCAACGTACGATTGTATACACAACAAAATTCAATATAAAATGTACAAATATAGACACGATATACCGATGATGACAGATAAAAAGGCAATATTTGCTTTATTCAAATATTTTTATGCACACTGCTATGGAACAGACCACATACAAGGAGCCAAACAAAATATATATATACAATTGGTATATGTTTATGGGAAAAAAATTGAATGAAATCTACTTTGAATAAACATGACCATATTTACATAAATTGTGTAATATATGAATATATTGTATGGATAGGAACAACAAAAAAATAGGCGAATTGTTATGCTTAAAAAAAAAAAAAAAACTTCAAATAAAACTGGGTATAAGAAGATTTGAATATTTTATTGAAATCTATGAATATGATTTGTTTTTTATTCTGTCTATAGACACAGGAAAAACGAGCAAGCATTTGAATATAGGTGTGTATTAAATCTATCTAGCTACACCACACATATAACACCCATACACCAGAGTATATTGAAATTTTTAGTTTATTCGTATTATTTTATGTATAAGGTTAAAATTTATTCATATACGATCTTTGTCAGTTTTATTTTCTTACAATGTTATGCATACACAAAACATAAATATACACACACACCACACAATATATAGAAAGCATAGAAAAGTATGTAATGATAAGTATTTAAATTTTTTCAGGTCTTTCATTATAATTTGTATATTATTTTGTTATATTTGGTATATAGTTGAACAAATTTTCTATAAATAAACATTGGAAAAGGATATATAAATTTTTTTTCTATATGTGTGGTGACACATCCTTATTATATTCCATTTTTTTATTGATCAATTTTTCATTTCGCTGTGTAAAATTATTGAAATAACAATTTGTGGATATGTGGTTAAAATGTGTATGCGTATAGATAAATTTGAAAAACTATATATGGTTTTTGAAAAATACATTCATTATCAAGGAATTCATTTTGGAGATGGTTTTTTTTTTTCAGAATTATATATAAACCAATTGTTAATTTATATTTTAAATATTATTCTATGTACACTGAAAATAAATTTGTACATAATTTCAATGAATAGCCCATTTTTCATAGTTTCAATGTATAATTGATTAATATTTTTCATTTTTAAAAATTATCTTAATGTACTTGTTTATTGAATGAATGAACATGAAGTCGCGATCACATTAATTAATTTATGTTCAAAATAATAAGTTATTAAACAGAAAACGTTGAAAAAATGAATAATATTCATCAAAACAATTATACAATTCTTTAAACCAATGTAGCGATTCATTGAAAAACATTAATTTTCGATATTATGTTTTAATGAATTATTCGTTGATTTAATAAATGTTATTTCATCATTAACAATGAACCATGATGTTCCATGCAGCAAAATTAATTAATATTTCATTGTTTTGACGTTACTTTTTAATTGGATCCATGTACTTTTTTTTCTTTCAGGATATATACGATATATATCCTCGACAGATACTCCGAAACAAGATTAAAGTTTTCAATATTGATATTCGGTACACACGGGCGTCGTGTAATTACTCGTATATTGTACATTTAAAATTCGAAAATAAAATATTATTTATGCGGTGGTTGGTGAGCTACTTTAAATTGTGTGCAATGCAAACGTAAAATTATTGATATTTATAACTTAACTTTCTCACATCTTACTTTACTTTTTAACCAATTGTACCCAAAATAGAATTATTATTGTCGTTCACACATTAAACTATCCAAACTATATATTGTACTATAAAAAAATATATTAAAAGATAAAATATTATAATATGTGAATTTTTGTTAAATGTTATGCAGAATATACAAGTGCGAGTACGTGTATACATATAATTGAAAATATATTGTATAGGTGTAAATCCCCATTGGAGATGAAAAAGCAAAAATAAATCGAAAAACGAATGAATTTAAAAGTTTTTACTCTTATAGCAAGAAATATAATAAATATATAATGTAAATTCCTTTTTTATTTCAAAATATAATATGTATTATATAAATTCAAGCACTTTTCTATATACATATGCAATTGTTACAGAGACAGAATTGAGTATAAATAAATGTAAAATGTATACTATAAAATATAAAAAGGAAAGGAAATAAAGGACAAGCACATGGAAAAACTACTAAAAAATTCCAAAAAAAAATTTATTGCATTTATAGAAATTTATCTTTCGTTTAATTTTTTTTGTTTGTTCTCTTTATTTAGGATAATCTATATACATTTTATACAAGAGGTGTACAAGTATGAAATGCACATACCAATGTAATAGTAACCTGTGTAGTATAAAGATTTCACATATATATATATGGTATTTTGTTACTTGCGCCATCAACAAGTGTCACACACGCACTTAAGTGCAATAAATTGATATAGTATTTTTTTGCTGAATTCAATAATAATAAAGAAACATGAACAAAAAAACGTTTGCTAAATCATATTTTATTATTACAATTCATCGATTTTCATCGTTCGTTGATCAAAAAACGAGCAAAAAATTTTTCAAAAAAAACCAACAAATTTTGGTTCGTAACCAATAAAAGGTTTACGGAAAAAAGGTGGCGACTCCTCCGAAATATTTGAATAAGCTTATTACAAATATGTATTTCTTAAAATCATTAATAAAATAATTAATAAATTATAAAATATCAGGCCATAGGCTAATGGAAAATTTTCTGTCAAATCTCTCTTTTCATGAATTATCAATTTTTTTAATTACAAGCCATCGGATTTTCAATTTTTATTACAGAAATATAAAGTGGCATCAATTTCCAATCTTTTGTAGAAGAAATTTTTGAAATTTCTTTACACGTTCAGATAATATAGTCGATTTTCCATCCAATGTCAGAGAAATTAACACCAAAATAATGGTACTGCATATTCCAAATATAAAAAAAATGGTACACTAAATTTATACAATATTATTATTTCATACAAAATTTCAACGACATCGATTGGAAAATCTTAAAATATTTTCTGAACGCGTATGGTAATTTTAAAAATTTCTTCTATGAAAGTCTGGCAATTGATTAAATTTTGTAATTATATAATAATATTTGAAAATCCATAATTAGAAAATTTGATAATTCATGAAAAGAGATTTTCCAAAAAATTTTTCCATTGGCCACCGCGAGCTAATACTTTACAATTTATTAAATATTTTAGCAGTGACTGTAGGAAAAATTGTTGTTTTTACATGTGAACTTTAATTTATTTTCACAAGCCATCCCTACGTGGTATCCACAAATTTCTCTCGAAAGTTAGACAAAATATGTATATAACTAGCGAGATGAAGCATACTTTGAATATAATCCATTTTTTTGCATTTGTTCCGAATTTAATGTTAATAATGTTTCTGTCGCATTTCATACTTGTACACATCGCATCATCACCTGCGGTATTTATATTGCAATTTTTGTTTCCACTTAAAACAACAATGAAAATTAAATTGGTTAAGTGCCAATTATATTATACGAACTACGAACATATTATATCTGATTTTTATTGTTTGTTTTTAAATTGTACTATAAATATTACATTTACTAATATGTTACCGCGTATATGTTCAGTGTCTCATTGTAAAGAAATGTCATATAATAGCACTATAAAAATATAGTATATGTGCAGCGATACATAAACTGAACAGACATAGATAGTAGTAAAGTTCTATAGATATATATTATACAATATAAAAATTAAAATTCACAGAGTACGAATCGTATTTATATGAAATTAAAAATTAAAATTATTTGATGAAAATTGCAATGGATTAAAATCATCATTTACGGATGAAAGTGAATGACTCTAGACGACAATCGAAATAATGTATAATATTATAATATAATTTACTGTATGTTTAAAAAAATTAGCTTATACATAAATTAATGTATTTATTTAATAATTAAGTATATATTTCAAACCAAAATGTGTGTACTAGTAATGCCATTATTGATTGCATAAAAATAAGGGATGAATTTTATATAGAAATAAAGATTATTAGTTTTCTATATCATTAAAACATTACAATTTAATGGTAAAGTTTACGTTTTGTAATATGTCTGTAAATGTAAGTAATTTATATATTTAATTTAAAATTTACTTTAAAATGGTTATATAAAATATTTCGTTTGCCATGGATTTGCTTGTATTGTTTTCTTTCAACTTTAAAATTGCTTCAAGCAGATAATTAACTTGACAAACTATATAACACTTTATTTATGTAATATTCTAATCTCTTTTGTATGTAAATGTATGTGTAATATATAATTATGTGTATCCGTGTATTTCTGATATAATCACAAACCTATATATTGTACAATATCCAAACATAATTATAATTTATGTCATATGATACAAAAGTTACCTCTAGGTATTCTGTTGATTATATTTATATATATTATTACTTAACACGTTAACACGCCATGTCAGTCATATGTGTCTGACGCTAAGAAGTTCTACATGAGCCATGTCAGACATATATGTCTGACGTACACGATTTGGTAGAAGAAATTTTTGTCGAGAAAAAAGTTTTAATATAGGGCCATGTCAGTCATATATGTGTGACGTAAAAAATAGTGTTTTTCCGGGAATTTTGGACAAAAAAAAATTTTTTCTGTGATACATTAAGTTTCCATGATACATTTTTAACTAAATTATCTAATAAACCATGGACCATGCGAAAATTTTTCTGAAATTATCGTGGCGATTAACGTGTTAATATTGATGGAACACTATATATACATACAATATACGCAGTATATTATAATAAATAATACTAATCCTAATTGTTACCTATATAGAAATATCTAGTATTTCTTATTGGTAACTTTGAATTTAACTTGTAGCGCATAATATTTATATATGTGATGTGTATACACTGTACATATATAGTCTAGAGACTACAGAGTGCTTCTGAAAATAGAAATCGATGGTAAATATATTGCTATGCTCCTCAAATGTTTAACTTTACATGCATAAACGACATTTATGATAAACCATATTTAACAACATTTTGTAAATTAGTACTATTTGCTGATGATGTCTATTACTTAAACTACAAACCTAAAATACTGTTGTTTGGCATACACAAATAGTTTATGAAACACAACATTTCATGGTAGTAAACAAATTATGGGCAAAAAATTTAGGTTTCTTACTTATTGTTAAAGAATAAACAAAAAAAAAAAAAACACATTAAGGGAGCCAACCAAATTGTGGTTTCATGTAAAATATATTTCATACTTTGTCTTAATTATATAGTTTTCGTTTCACGCCATTACTTTGATGAGTTATACTTTATTAATATAGAAAACAAAAATTACAACATCAGTATTTCTAATTTTGTCCTGGAACTAAATAATTTAAATATATATTTATGAGACATAAATATTTATAGTGAAGGCATACAAACAAACACAATAAACATATGTTAAATCATTCATATATCTATCATCAGTATATACTATAAATAAGATATTTGATCACGTTTTAAGGCTATATATAATATGGTAATAATTTATACAGGTCATTTTCATTACAAATGCATAATCCATAATGTAATAACTGGCTATAATGTTGATTTTGCTTCACATATATGTCCATATACTGAAGAATATAAATGTAAATTTAATTTGCAATTAAGAATAAATAATAAATAAATATTCACACACACACAATCACACCGTAACAATAATAATAACAAATTCTCATGTTATCAAATCACTAAAAATATACAATGAAAATTAACCAAAACAATATAAAATTTTCCTTAGATTATTTCATATTGTACAAACAAATTTTAAAAAATTATATAAAATAAAATTGTATAAATTATATCCTTTTTTTTTGTATTTGAAACATTTTATTTTATTATTTTTTATTGATTTATCCCTTATATAATTGGTTTATTTTTCCTTTTTTTTATGACTGGAAATTGTGCGATGAAATCGTTACAAGAAAAATACAAATACAATTCAATTATTAAATTAGAAAGTTATTCAAAAAATGAATTCACACCAACACTATTTGCTTTTTTATTAAATTTAAAATATATTTAGATCCTTTTTTTTTTGTTCCTTATTATCATTATTATTTAAATTATATTTTTCTCTTTAAATGGTTCATTTTTTCCAATTATTTCCAAATTAAAATCATTATTTGTAATTTTATGTGATATTTCATGTATACATTCAAATTGATTTGGTTTCGATGTTTTGTTACCAAATATAACTATAGTTTCATAAATTTAAGAAATGAAAAATCGTTTTTAAATATCGTAAATCGTAAGTACATTATTATTAAATTGGTAATGTATTTATAGTATATATATTTTTGAAAGGATGTATGTATATATAAAAATGAAAAGGACACGTAATTTATGAAAATCAAAATTGATTGCAAATTAATTTCAAATTGATGTGAATTTAAGTTTACAAAAATATTACAATTGAAGAAAAATGTAAGTTATGTTGAAAAAGAATTAATAAAATTTTTCAAAATATTTAAATGACAATTTAATGGAATTTCTATAATTTAAAAAAATTGAAATGAAAGTTAACAATTAGACATATCAAGAATATAAGGCTGAAGATATTTTTATATTAATATCCATACAAATATATACATTACACAATATCAATTATCATATTATAACACACCTTTTACCAAATCTTCTAAAACTTCTGAACAAATTACACTTGTAATCGGTGTTGAATCTTCCAAATCGGGTCTACTATTAATTTCAATTAAACGTACATTATAATCATATGTTAACATAAAATCGGCACCAAATAATTGATAATAATAATTATTATTTGTATTTACTAAATTTATTGTATCCAATCCAATTGAACATAATATCAATGCAATTATACATTTTTTCATATCCGGATAAATTTTATCGGTCCATAAATTTTTATAATTATGATTATTTAATTTATTTAAATAATTTTGAAATGTTTTCAAATTCCACATTTTATATGTTGGGATTTCTTTACTGGGATTTGTAACATTCGGATGTTTTCGTTGAATTGTATAATTTGTTAAATGTATTATTTGATTAAATTCTTTTATGTTAAACGGTAACGAACTGAATTTTAAATAAACATTTTTATACATCCAAATTTGTAATTTTATATTATCTCTTGTAATCAAAAAATATTGACGTATATCAAATTTGGTATTATGAATTAGCAATGGTCGTTCTACATAAATTTAATAAATTGAAAATATTATAAGTTTACTAATAATTAATTAGTAACAATATGTACAAACACACACACTCACACACTTGCACATATTAATATTATGATAAATATTCAAAGTGTTTCTGTGGACCGTTCATAAATAAAAGATCCAATCGTTAAATCTTACAATTAAGCAGACGAAGAAAAAAACTATATATGACTGATATAGCACATTTACGGTGGGTATGAGTATAAGAATTTTATAATAGACTGTGCATTGTATAATTAAATTTTCTGGTCCATACTCTTTAGAATTTAATGGATTTAAAAGAAAAAAAAAAAAAAAACAAATCTCACCGATATATTTTTGTACCACAAATTTGTTATTTAAATTATTTTTATCATTAATATATTGTAAAATATCTAAATATTTATCCATAATTTGTATGCCATAACCACAACTGCCAAGCGTTGGTTTTAATAACCATAAATTTAAATACCCATCGTAACGTATATCCGGCCAATATTGTTCGGAAAATATTAAAAGATTTTTACAACTTTGAATTAAATTTTTACATTCATCTGTCGCATATTCTTTGTCAATTTTAAATCTATCATTATTTCTTATAACATTATAGTAAATTATTAAAAATGATTCCCAATTTAATTTATTTATATTTTCTGGATTATAAGTGCCGTCAATGTCAACATCAATATTTCGTTTAACAAAAATATTTTCACGTATACGTTGTCTCGCAAAATCAATCCATATCAATGAAATTGTTCCGTTCACATCAAACAGCAATTTATCCGTAATTGTATCTTTTTCAATTACTTCAATATTGTCACGATAATAACCATCATTTGAATTACAAATAAATTTTAATAAATTAAAACATGATGTTAATAAAAAATCATTTACAAATAATTCTTGTTCATCCAAATTGTATAGACAATAACTACGTGGTATTTTCAATTCAGAAAAATTATCGATGTGCCACCAATGTGATTCGGCTGTTGCACAATTAACTATACCACATTTTAAACAAAAATTATATTCATACTTTACAATCGGTATATAGTTAACGAAAATATTTGTACACGATAGTATTGACTCAATTTTTGGATTCCACATAAAATTTGGTTTTCCGTGTCCTAATAATTTTGAAATTAATGCCGATTCATAATCATTTCCAATTCGTAATTTTTTCAATAGCACATGAAGCGGAAAATTTTCCAAATAACAATAACCAATTGGGAATTTTTCCAACCAACCATATGTTTTTAAGGACCTCCGCAACGCATTCAAATGTTTACCATTTGCTGTAAAAACTCTTCCATTAATTTTAGCTTTTTTAATTTTCTCTTTATAATATTTTAATTTTAATTCATTTTCTTTTTCCAGTTTTCGTGCCATGTGCTCATCTTCATCAAATACATAAGGTTTTAAATTTTTTTTTGACATTTTAATATTTTCTTATTTTACTTAAAATTTTCGTTTTTTTTGTATTCCATAAAATTTAATATTATTTTAAATTTTTTTATATCATTGATATTTTGATGGAAAAAATGGAAAAATGGTCTACATTATTTTTCGATGTAATGAAATGTGTCTATATATTTTTTGTTATTAGCTAATTGTTAGCCATGTACTTTAATTTAGTAAATGTTTAGTATATTTATTTTAGGTCTTGTCTTCTATTGTGTTAGATTTTATTACTCGAACGATTCGAATGTGTAAAAATTATTTGAAAAAGAAAAGTTTTATAACTAAAATCTAGCGCAGGAATAAATTTTAAATTAATAATAAGTGAAACATAATACAAAAAAAAAAAATCAACAGTACTTAATATTGAATTTTAAAATATATGGACTTTTTATTTCTTTCAATCAGTCTTTTATTAGTAAAAAATTCCAAATACAAACGATTTGTGAAAAGGCATTTTCATGAACAACAAAAATATACACACAAAATATGTCATAATCTATTTTCTATTTACGTATAAAATATAGGAAAATATTAAATTCTATATTGTCCAAATGTATTGTGGGAGCGGTTCGCTATAACAAAGATAAAAATCTAAGAAATGGTAGAACAATTGTTATGACTAAATTACATGAATTTCATTTTGAATTGATTCCTCGTCCAAAAGTGATATAGCTGCAGTGGAGACATTTGCATAAAATACCAGAGTCACTGACGCAACAATTGCATATGTTACAGACTCCTCAATAAATACTATTATATTCTAAAGTCATTAGAAGAGCAATTGTAAAAAGTGTATCGAAAGTTAAAAGGACATTGAGTGCTAAAAAATAAATTTAGTTTTGTTCAAAAATGTAATTTCTTCCTTTACTTTTACCTTCCATTTATGAAACCGCCCACGCATATATGTATATATAAATAAACATATAACCATTGAAAATTAAATTTGTATACCTTTGCCTCTTGGGAATAATCACATAAAAAATTCTATGCATTCCGTAAACAAAATTTATTTATGTTATTATATTTTTGAATAATTTAAAAATATTATATTTTTTGCTTTTCGTTCACATTTTTTTTTATATTTTTATAAATTGTTAAATATAAAATAGTATTGTGTGACTTTTATTTATTAATTATAATTAATGAGCAGCACGTATATTTTATTGCGGAGTACTTTGAAATTTAAAGAGTCTAAAAAATTATTAACAATCAATTCACACTATATTTTATTTTTTTCATTATTTAATTTCTTCCTTTGAAGTGATTCATTTTTTCCGATTACTTCAAAATCAAAATATTATTAACATTTAAAATGGACATATTTCAACTAGTACATTTAGATACATTTAGAAGCAATGCGTATCTATGGTATTCTTTCAAATGCGCGATTCACACAGAAATTATCAAGTTGGTTTAATCAGAGGGTTGTCAAGTTTAATATGATAAGATGTAAACCGTAAGTGCTAATATAAACATCCACTATTGCCAAGATCGATAAACTCTAGTTTATCATTTAACGTTCGCTAAATAAACTATATAAAAATAAAAAATTGGGTACACAGATATATGGCTTATTAATGTGATAAATATTTAGTTAATTATTTACAAAACTTACCAATATATTTTTGTACCACAAATTTGTTATTTAAATTATTTTTATCATTAATATATTGTAAAATATCTAAATATTTATCCATAATTTGTATGCCATAACCACAACTGCCAAACGTTGGTTTTAATAACCATAAATTTAAATATCCATCGTAACGTATATCGGGCCAATATTGTTCGGAAAATATTAAAAGATTTTTACAACTTTGAATTAAATTTTTACATTCATCTGTCGGATGTTCTTTGTCAATTTTAAATCTATCATTATTTCTTATAACATTATAGTAAATTGTTAGAAATGATTCCCAATTTAATTTATTAATATTTTCTGGATTATAAATTCCAATAAAATCAATATCTTTATTTTGTTTAACAAATATATTTTCGCGTATACGATTGACCGCAAACTGTATCCAATTCAATGAAATTGTTCCGTTCACATCCATTAACAATTTAACGTCATTGTCATCAACACAACGACGATCACAATTATCATTTGAATTACATATAAATTTTAATAAATTAAAACATGATGTTAATAAAAAATCATTTAAAAAAAATATTTCTTCATCATCATTATTATTATTATTATTATTATTATTATGAAATAAACAATAACCACGTGGAATTATTAATTCCGAAAAATTATCAACATTCCACCAATGTGATTCGGCTGTTACACAATTAACTAAACCACTTTTTGTACAAAAATTAAATTTATTAATTACAATCGGTATATAATTAACGATAGAATTTTGAAAATTATTCAATGATTTACAATTTGTATGACACCACAAAAAATTTGCTTGTACATTGGCTAACAATTTTGATATTAAAGCCGATTCATATTTATTTCCAATTTCAAGATTTTTCAATAAAACATGATATGGTAAATATTCCACAGACGAATATCCAATTGGATATTTTTCTAACCAATCGTATGATTTTAATGACATCCGCAATGCATTCATATATTTACCATTTACCGTAAAAATTTTCCTATCAATTTTAGCCTTTTCAATTTTATCTTTATAATATTTTAATTTTAATTCATTTTTAATTTCTTCTTTATAACATAAATTTTTATTATTTACAGACATTTATTTAATATACTTTAAATTTTGTACACATTTAATGGAAATGTTTTCTATAGACTAGAACATGATTTAGGTAAAGTAGAATACAAAAAAAAAATAAAATAAAACAAATAATCATTGATATTTTGATTAATTATGCACGACATGTTGGGATCCATACGATAATAATATAAATAAAATGAAATTTGCTATAATCATTTTGCGAGCATTTGCGTGAATACAATAAAGTTTAAGAGAAAATTATTGTCAGACCTGTAATTATGATGATAACAATTTGCATATTATTATAAATGAATCAAGTAACAATATTCCAGATTTTTATTTATTAATTATTAACTTAAATCTATATTATAAATGCGTTTATAATATATTTTATTTATAAAATCATGCTACCAATGAAAATTTGATAAATTATTAAAATTAATTAATTAAGTTCTTATTTCTAGTAAATGACAAATTTACAGATTATAAAAATTTTATGTAAAAAAATTCGAATATATAGAAAAATACTACAAAAAAACATAGAAAACTGATTATTAATTAGTAGATGATGAACAACAACATCTATTGAAATTAAAATGGTATAAACAAAAAATTGTAAAGGCTAAATATAATGGAAAAATATTAAATTATTTAAGTTTCAGATTTATAATTACACATTTTATTTATCTTAAATTATATATAGTAATATTTATTATATTAAATCCATATCCTTCGGATTATAAAATCCATTTTTGTAAATTTAAATCTGTCGTAAACAATATATAAATTAAAAAAAGTTTATTCATTTGATAAAAAAAAATTTAAATTATCCATAAATTAACTTAAAAAACAAATACCAGTTTTATAAATATAATGTCCTTTTTACATTTATTTATAAAATAATAATCTCTGCCAAAAAAACACACACAGACACACACACACACAAAATGTTAAAAATTGCAATTATAATTTACAAGAGCAAAAAAAAGGCGTTTATTTTCTTATGTACAAGACACTATTAAATAATAAAAAAAACTTTTTTTTTTCTATTTTACATTTTCTTCAACATGGAAAAACATTTTGTTCAAAAAATATGTCAACTAAAATATAATAATAAAAGAAAAAAGTCTCAAAAATTATCTGAACAAAAAAAAAAATAAAAAACATAATAAAAGTTGAAGTTACATATTCACTCTATTTTTTAAAAGTTAACATAATTTCATGTACAGCATGATTTTATATACACAAAGAATAAAAAAAAATTAAATATAAATAGGTACAGAATGCACAAGAGAAAGGTTTGATAATTGTTTAGCTAAAGTTAAATCAAAAATTTTAAATTAAATGTGTTGTCTTTTTATATATATATATTTTAAATGACAAATTAATTAACAAGTTCATCGACCCCACTTATAAAACCACCATTAAACACAAAACTGGAGCCATTGTGGATTGCATAAATTTTCTCATGGTCAAACGAAAGGAATATATTATATCGATTATGATCTTAGCAATAATTTTTATATATATAAATATGTGTGCCAACTACATATTTATCAAACCCACCGTCGTTGTATGCGAATACGGGGCGGAAAAAAAATGTTGAAAATTTAACTTTATTTTAAAATGACTAAAGTTTTAAATGTGATAATATTTTAGTCTGAAAATTTTTTAAATTATTTAGTATAAAAGATCGCTTAAACTTATATACATATGTAAAAGGTTATATATATATATATATATAGTTCTATGATGTACATGAAATACGTGTCAGTTACGTGCGCGCGTGATAATAATATATACAATTTAAACGACCAATTCTTAATATGCAATGTTCAAATATTGCATATCCATTCATCATCCATGAATATGTATTATATATACTAAATGCAATAATCTAAACTTATAGGTCATCCCAAGAATCACTCGATATAGGTCAATGGTTACATATTTGATTTGTTTACCATAATTTAAATCCAATGTTGTTAAATCGACTATATATATTACAAGTATATAAAGGTAATTATTAATTATATGAATACGGGATACATGATGCTTATGTCATTTAGACCAACAGATAGAGATTAAGTCGCTACACCACGGCAAGATATCTTCGATGAAATTATGCAAATCGAAGAAATATAGCGATGATCAAGGCTGGTATTCAACGTGGTGTAAATTCACTTCGTTTCAGTGATATTTATAATATTTATAGATTATATACATTCAGTACATATACAAATCCCGTAGTTATTCGAATTTCGCATTATAATTACCACTTATGGCTACGTTACATTTATGTACATCAACACCATAGATACATTTACATATATATGAGAATCCTTATCTCCATTGCAGTTACAATTTAAAAAACTATATATCTGTCATATTTACTATTCAACGAAAATATTATTATAATAATAATAATAATAATTTTATCCAAAAAATGTATGTAATATTTTCATATTTTTATTTTTAACATATAAATTAAATGTGTTTACTAACTCAACTAATATTTATATAACCTCGCATCTGCACATGAAAGAACCACACCAAACTGTATATATGCGATAAAGAATGATTCAATGTTAGCTGATGTGGAAAGAAAAGAATGCATTTACACGTTATTGTTATTTAAATGGAAAATATAAATTATTAAAGTAACAAACAAATTGTGTACGATGAATAATTTTATGATTTGGATAGTGTATGTCAATCAACAGCAGAGGAAATGTGTGAGGCAGGTGCGATAAACAAAAATTATAGAATATTTAATTAAAATAACAGAAAATTCGTTGTACATATTTTTAATTATGTTTTGAACTTAATATATATCGAAACTTAACTTCAATTATATTATTGAACAAATTTTCTACGATTTTAGGGTAAGTCGCTATATATTAATTCATTAAAATTGAACAACATTCAATTTTTATACATACATTTTACAATATATGTTAAATCACATATTTATGTACAATATAAAGACGTATAGACACTTATATACTAAATGATGCTGCAAGCTTGTATTGTCTCGATAGCATATATACCCAAACAATGCGATATTAAATAAGTTTCTTGTATTATCTTAAAAATAAAATTTTGGTAAAGCTTACAGATAATTAATATATTTAATGGGTCATCAAATTATAATAAATGCATGTTAAAATTTGGATCACCGTATATATATATATTTCTACATATTATATTTATTATATTTTCCTAACAATTTTACTTAAGACTTTATATAATACAATAATTACCACCTGTGAAAATTTAATAATATTTCAATTTTCACATAGAAAATATAATATAATATTATAAATATATAAATATTTACAACACCATTTTAAATGCGGTATTAATAAAACATCATCATTAATGTATTGTATAGATCATATATATGAGAAGATTTATATGCATCTGTGTTCAAATATGTATATTTTTGTATATAACATAATTATTTGAACAACATGAAAAATCTATTTTAAGATAGAAATTATATTGTAGAGTTTTACAAAATTTTCACAATAATATTATATTATATCGCTTATGGTATATATTTTACAAATGAAAGAAAAATACATGTATTAATTGTGAAAATAAATGCAAAAAATTACACAAACCCACATTAACATAAATTAAAAATGATTATTTAAAAAAATAATTATATAGATTTTGTGTTGTAAGAGGATGTGTGTGTGTGTGTCTTCTTAAATATTTTTATTTTTATAACAATCCTTACGTTGGTCGTCGTATAAATAGTAGCATCGTGTACGTGTTTAAAAATACAAGTTTAAAACGAGGAAATATAAATATAGATACCCAACTAAATATATAGATATAGTTATTTATAATTCTCTTATATACAGCACAAAAGGATGTACTTAAACATTAGATGAAATAGCAAAATTTTCTATAAAATACTATACATATTTTCTTATATATATATATATATAAATATCTTATACACTTATATTATTCATCTAATCTTTTTAACATGGTTTACATGTGCAACAGTTAAACCTCGCCCATATATAATTTTTCACAAAATTTTATTTAATCCTGCGTCACTTTTGACGATTTTATGTTACACATAGTATTTATAAAATAGAAATAGAATTGTATTTTTAAGGATCCATAGTTTATATTATTCTATAATAAGTATACGTATATGCAATCCTGTATTGGTATAGGATGATAAAATAAAAGTAATTTATAGTAAAAATATGACCCCAAAAAAATTAATATCACATAAAAAAATATCTAAATAGAGTATTTTTTGTAACAATTTTTATACTTATTATAAACTAACACTCAACGTTAGCATAATTTCTTTAACTATTCTTTCAATTAAGAAATAATTGTATTCACATATTTGTGATACCTTTTCTCAACATATTTTCATACCTCGATCATATCATCGCATAATATAATGTCATTGAATTATGAAAAATTGTAAAGAAATAAATTAATAGGGATGCATTAAGTGCAATGCCACATTAGATTAGTATATTTATTTTATTTATAGCTGTTGAGTGTTTTTATAATAAACTGTACAGATAGATTATACTGTAAGTTAAGTATTTTATATATATATATATTTGTGTGTAAGTTTAAGTATATTATTATTATTTCACATAACTTTTCATTTTAAATTTCTTCTATTATACCATATATATACAATAATATTGTAAGAAATTCAATGAAATTTAATGTTCTGGATATAAGTAGTGATTTTAAAGATAAGAAAAATAATATAATATATATAAGACAGAATTATATAAATTATAATCACATATTTTATATACTCGAATATATATATATAAATAGAAAAATAGAAGATATATGGGAATATAATTTCTAAATATATATATTTTATTATTAGTATGGTACATAGTTCGGTGAAAGTTAAAAGAGAAAAATTGTATATTCTATTTTATGTATTGTACATACTTATTGGTGGTGGGTGGATGGTAAATATTTTTATTCTATTATATATAGTCAAAGATATATAATATAAATTTATGGATATATAAGATATTTAGGTGATGAATAAAAAAAACTATTATATGCATTAACTACTTAAGGACACACAGTGATTTATTACAATTTTTTTTCTAAATTTGTAACTATTATATACCCGCCAAAGGTTAATCTCCAAATCAGATATTTATGTAAAATGAACAATAAACTATATTTTAACATTATATAGTAAAATAATGAAGTAATTCGCTGTAATACAACCCATAACATAATAAGGATGCGGGTTAGGAATTTAATTGTGTATATGCAGAAAACAGCAGTATTTTTTCATTTTTTCTATACTGGAAAATAATTTGGAAAAAAATTGAAGTTTAATGAATGGAACGTGTCCTCTATATACTATTTAATGGATATTTAGAATATGTAATAAGTCTTTACCTAATTATTCTATATATAATTTTTTAAATTTACTTCTAAAAGACATTGAGTTTTTAAATATAGAAACTTTTATCAAAGACAAATTTTCTCAGTATTGTGTATAAATTGTTATGTATTCTATATTGTCACATATTCAATTTAAAAGATACATTAAAAATTATCTGCTATTTTTGTAAAATGAAAACGATTAGGAATCATCATTTTTTTTCCGATTACTTAGCGACATTATGACCACGATAGATATGAACCCTGCACGTTCCAGTCTCCATATACAAATCCATGTATTTTTGTCTGCAAACACAGTAAATTATAAAATATAAATATATTAATGTAAGCAAATTAAATAATTGATGAATTTTACAAATTGAAATTATTTCCAATTGACTAATTTTTGATAAAAAGTTTCAACTTCTATTTTTGATATTAATATTATATGTGTGTGTGTGTGTGTATGTACACACAATAAAATATATTTAAAATGATTTATCATCATTTTCCATTTTATTATATGCGTTGCCTTGTATATATGGCAATATTATCAAATTAATATATATTTACTATGGATTAAAAAAGTTTTTTAATAGAGAAAAATCAAATTAGATTACGTATAGCTTGAGTAATCGTTTTGTGTATGAACAAATATTACACATGATTTAATGATAAGTTACCGAAAATAACAAAATTGTTGCGACAAAAAATTATTAAAACATACATAAAATTTTCAAATTATAGAGTAGCCACGAGTAGCACTTGTTCAATTAATTTTGTAACGCATTTGACCGATTTGACAAAAGATATATGCAAAAATAGATATAAATTTCAAATGCAAATTCTTCTTTAGCTTTAAAAAATGAAAATGTTGGCTGTGAGTGCTAAATTTAGAGAACACTGGTTGATGTGGAATCAATTCATTTAATTTTGCTAAATTACTTTTAAATTTTAATGATGTCTGTTTGAAATCACGAAGAATAAAACAAGTTCTTTCTTTGCCATAAAAATTATCGTTTATTTTTAATTTCAACATTTAAATTCAGATAATTATTTGGGTAACGCTTAAACTAACATGTTCAAACAGTGTGTTATGTAAAAAGTTAGGCCATAAACTTTTCAAATCATATGTATTTATTGTATATAGTAAAAATTTATATATATTTTATGATGACGCTAAAGATTAAATGATTAAGAAAATTAACATTATATAGTTGTTAAATTAAAATCACGGAATCAATTCAACTTCAACAAATTTAAAAGAAAATTTTTTTAGCTATATATATTTATTTGTTATATGTTAAAATATAGGAATAGGAGGGTGTGTACACACTTTCATTTAACGTAATGATTTTACAATTCAAAATTCTGTGAGTAAAAATTATAGATATACAAATTTTTTGTTACCATTAACTTAAAATAAATAATTGTTCAATAATGAGTCGTTAGGTTGAGATGTTACTTTTCGACATATTTAATTTTATAGCGAACATATCGAAGATGAGATAAGATTTTGATAAATATTTTACTGGCATTAGCCAATAGTTTTCACAAAATTTAGCTTTATATATATATAATACCTTTATTTAGCACACACATACACACAGTCATTTATTAAAGCACTTACTAACCGATAAATTAATAATTACATAAAAAAAAGGACAAAACAATAAAAAAATCCTTAGAAAGAGATCTTTTTTTTCTTTTACAAACAAAAGTGTAACCTCAAACAAATAATATATTTGCAGAAAAAAAAAAAATTTCCATTTGGTTTGCGTGAAAATGAAATTCTTTTAATTAATTATTTCAAACAGTAAAAAATTTAAAATCAAATTTTGTTATTGCAATAACATAAAGAAAATTCTATTGTACAAAATATAAATACAAAAAAAAGATTCTATTTTTTGTTCTTTTATCTCATCATTTTCATTGTTGTGTTTTCATTAATTTTCATATAAACAACAACCGCACACAACTATAACAAGAAAAAATGAAAATAAAAACAACAACGACGACGTCGACGAAACAAAAAGATGTGAAAAAATTCTATGTAGAATATTTTATAATGTTTATTTATTAAATTTTAAATTTTCATTTCATTTTTTTTGTATTTATTTTTCAAACAAAATTAGATTTTCCTTTGTGCGAGAAGAAAATAACGAAAACAAAAAATATATATAAAATAAATTAATTATTAAAGAAAAATTTTGTGAATTTTACTGTTCAATTTTTTTTTGTTTTCCACACATTTTCTTTTATTTTATTTTAAGGGGATGTTGCAAAATGCATGCAGTCTTTGACGATCGCATATTCAGAGAAAACATTTATTTTATTTTTGTCGAATTATATACTAATATTTTGTATTTAATTTTTGAAGTTCCCATTATTATCTCTTACAACATAAAAATAATGTATATAGAAATAATAATAACAAAATTATTGCAAATCAAATGGAAATCTGTTTAGTTGGATGTAAAAAAAAAATGTTTTGTTCTTAAACACGAAAAAAAAATTTCCATTAAACACAAACAAATCTTCTATAATCGATTACATCGATAAATTCAATATAATTATTAGAAATATAATATATAATTTTATAAACACATATAGAGATTAAGGATTATCATTATGTTTAGAACCCTCCCGTAAAAACGTGATCATGTGAGAGTGTGTTAATCGTTACACTGCCTGTTTGTCTGCCATTATATACTTTATATAGCGATAAATAATATTAAATTTATTAACAACAACATTTTATAAATATAATATCTATATTTTTGTTCGGTGTGCGTTATTGCAATTCACATCATTAAACTTGGAAAATTTCCACATCAATAACGACAACAACAATAACAACAACAATAACAACAACAACATACTAAATAAAAATTTTATAACGAAAAATATGTATGTAAAAAAATATATTCTAAAAGAAAAAATATTTGTACTTACTTAACTTTTAAAAATAAAATCACGTTCGTATAAATAATATTTTCCCGAATGATTGATTATTGTTACATCATGGTATTCGTGTACAACAAAAGAAAATTTCCTTTTGCAGGAGGAAAATGTTCTGTATAGAAAAAAAAAATGCATTTTCTATTTATTTTCTCTTGTTGTTCCTTTTCTTGGTGTCCTTGTATATGTTGTAATAATTTTTATCTTCATAAATACATTTATATTTGTTTTACACAATCTGTGTTTTATATTTGAGTGTGTGGACTGTGTGTTGTCAGTGTGTTGTGTTGTGTGTAATATGTACGTTTACTTTATTTATCAAAAAATGGAAAAGAAAATTTATATTAAAATTAATGGTATATTTAAAATACATTAAAATAGATAAAAATTTATTATATAAAAAATAATTTAAGATAGATATGGGAATAAAAAATAAAATAAAATTAAATAAATTTATTATTACATTAATTTTAATTTATACAATTAATAATTATGCACAAGTGACAGTGAAAAAGTTTTTTTTTCCGGCTGAACACTCACCCCTCGCAGTTCTATTTTTTTTTTTTTGTATTTATATTTTCTCGTATTTTTATTTGTTAAAAAATGTTAAAATTTGAGAAATATTAATTGACAATTTCATTCAATTAGTATTGTAGTATGATCATTTTTCCAAATGAAAAAATTCAATAGATAGAAGATTTTTAATTTTTAACCTCTTATTTACAATCTTTTGGAGTATCAACATTAAAATTTAATAAATCGATGTGTTTGGGTGTATAGTGTCGGCATACTTAAATAGTGTGAATGCTGTTATGTTTGTTGTATTATTTATTGGCAGATCACACAAAGAAAGTAATTTCATTTCAAAACGAATGTATTTATTTTAATCGACAGAGAATTAAAAAATGCATAACAAGGTGTACAGGTATATTTAATAATATAATGCAATAAACAATAATCTGATATACAAAGTTTTAGTAAGTTCACCACGAAAATGTGGCAAAATCAAACAAATGTATTGTCATCGAAAAAAAAACCACTTTGCTAACTCAGGGCATATAATAATACATTTAACATTATATAGATGTGTTACCGCGTACTTTCAAAAATCTTCGGAATATCAGATAACCTTGAATTCAATTTTCGTAGTTCAATATATGAATGTAAAAAAATTAGACCGTGTGAATAGCAAATAATTTTCAATAATATAAATTAAATACAACCTATATTTTATTTGCCATAGCATACACAACAACATAATGTATAAAAGATCACAGATTAATAAATCATTTCACATTTGTATATAAAAAAATGTGTGTTTGAAAAATTACACATTTTACACACATAGAGAAAAGAAGAAGAAAAAATGTGTACATAAAAAATAAACTTTTTTATCTTAATTTACATATTTTTTCCATTATATGGATTTAGCCAAAATTCAATGATTTAAAAAGAGAGAAAAATATATACTATATACAATATATCCAAAAGATACACAACATATAGAAATTTATCCATTTAACGAATATTCACATATGTTTGTATATGGATATGTTTATAACCAAATGGAAAATAATAATTTGTAAGATAAGATTAAGGACATATATAATAGAGATAGTGCAGGATGTATAAAAAGTTACGTTAAATACTGAATGTATTATATGATTTTTTTTAACGTTACTCAATGCACGAAAATTTTCATAGTACAGAATTTTCTACAAATCGCGATCTCATATATAATTTTAAATTCTAAATTTTTAAAAAACATACAACTTTTGTAACGCCTTATACTAAAAATCATACGTAAAATCACAATCAACATGTCCTATGGTTATGGTATCTTATAAAATAACCTATATACACATAGTAACATAAATAGGTTAACAGCTTACGGCATTGTTAGAAAATTATGTATATAGTCAAAATGGTTATGGGATTTAATCACAGTTATTTGTATATGGATAAACTGAATCATATAACCGATGGATTTTACGAAATCACGCGTGAACACAACTTATTTATTGTGCAACTATATTATTTAAGTTTATTAAAAAATAAATATTTGGATAAATCATTCAAAACAGTTTTTTTCGTTACCTCTTACACCATTATTGAAAATATGTATGGCAAAAACAAAGTTATAAATTTAGTTAATTAAACTAATATTTAAGCTTATAAATTTATTACTATTTGTGAAATTATATTTCAATCTTTCAGTAAGATGAACAAATTTCTATCATTAGAATGGAACGAAATGAAAAGTTATAATAAATATAAAATGTATATATTGAAAATTTTTTAGCATTAAATACCACCTGAAGAATGTCAAAAGAATACTCTCGTTACCAACATCTTGATTTGTCGCTATGAGAAATGACGATAATTGTTAAATATTAACGTGTGTGTGTTGACCAATTATAGGAACAATAAAAATTTTAAGTAACAAAATCGAATACGTTAATTTGAAGCTGAATTTAATTGATTGATATTAAAAAAACATCACTAATTTGTAGATATTATTATGTCCAAAAATGATGATGTAAATCAATGAAAATATATTATAATGATTCAATTGACAAACAAAAAACTGTGTTAACCTTGTTTAGGTTAGCATGTGTATATGCAAAATATTTATTTGCAGTAAATAAATAAAAATCAAAACTAAATGAAGAAGAAAACATATTAAATACAATCCAAATTGGATTTGAACACATTATACTAAATTTTATATGTACATATCCATTTCCATATATACGAGTATATTTTGTCCTGTATACATTTTTATATACAATTTATGTAAGAAGTACAAAATAAAAGAATTTTCATTCGTTCTTTTACTCCCTCAAGGAATAATAAATTGACTTCAAAATTTATTGCAAATGAAAGTTTTCGTTTTTTTTTTCTTTTTCTTTTTCTCTGACTCGATCTCTCTCCATATCTCTCTTTTCATGGGACAAATTCAATTCGATTTTTTCCGATTATAATAAATCTTGAAATGGTTGTTTGTTTGTGGCATTTGGCATTTAACTTTTTCTTATACCTATTTATTACATATCAATATTATTATATAAATCAATATTTTATGGAATGAGATTTTTTTGTAATATTTGTATTTGAATGTATTTGTATAGTTATAATTTTTGCTTTTGTTTGTCAGAACGTTTACCTATTTTATAAATAAAATTTCCCAAATTTCTTACTTAAAGTGTACAATGAATATTGTATACAAGCGATACACGATATAAGCGAATATTACATTTAAATATTATTATCCAAGTTACATTCAATTAATATCGACTATGTACAGAAATGATTTGAGTTAAATTTAAATCAGTCACCGATGACTATATACAAAATTCACTGTATAACAATAAATAAATAATTAAAAAAAAAACCATTATTCTAGGTTTTCTTTTAATTTTAATATATGCGGGTCATTTAAAGTCATAAATTTATATATTTAATAATTCAAAGCCGCCACTCTTCTCTATATTATATTTTATATTTAGATAATGGCTTTCCGCTTCAATTATATTTCCATTTAAGTTTATGTTTTATATATTATAAATAAAATACAGATAATAAATTAAATTTTATTACATCGAAAAAGGATAATCATCTTTTGTGCACACACACAGAGCAAAGATAATTTATTTATTATATGAATACAAAATATATCTATATATATTTTAAATTTTTCGCAAAGCTTAATATAATATCATCATATTATTATAAATATATATAAATATATATAAATACTCGTATTTTACGATGAATTACAATTTACTTATAAATAAAATTAAATTAATAAATTACAATATAATTTAATCACAAATTAAAATTCTTAAATATTATGTTCCTATAAATATTTATATATATAAGATAATAACAAAAACATATATAACAAACAAAAACACTACTACTACTACTACTATACAATATGATTTAATAGTTATTCTCTAATGGGACATAATTTTCCAAAATTTCCTCCACCATCAACCGTATGAATATAATGTCCATTATCACGTATTTTTCTATATAATGATATATATTTTCCGGCCGCCGTTGTTCGGGGAACAATATATTTTTCACAAAATAATGTTCTATATTTTTAGAAATAAATAAATATATATTTAATTTATGAAATATACAAAAAAAAAAAACAAATTATCTAACCTATTTATTGCCGCTTTACTAAGTGATCCATAACCAAGTAATTGTAAAAATTTTAATACAAATGCATAACAATTATGTGTATCTTCTTGATAGGTTTCAGCCGTCCATATATTTTCATTACATATCTATATAAAAAAAAAAAAAAACGTTAATCGCACATTTATATAATTTTTAAAAGTTTTTATATTCCAAAACAAAAATAAAATTACTTCAATTAATGTATTATCCCAATGATCCATCCAGGCTTCAGGAATATTTTCAACTAATAAACTTTGTGACCATGCATTTTTTTTACAATTTTTATAAATATTTTTACGTAAACCACAACGATCAAATTCAACAATAACACCAGTTGATGTTGTTACACCAATATGTAAATCCGTTGAATTATAATATTCACTAAATAATATATTTTAATAATTTAATTATTTAATAATCACAAAATATTATTATAATTTACCGAAAAAAATACAATTCTATACAAATATTTAATCATTAAATTAAATTAATGCAGTGTGAGTGTATGTGGATATTTAATATTTAATTATATTTTATTAGTATACCTGTGATAATATATGATATTCCGCACAAAATATTATAAACTAAACGCACAAACCACTTATTAATTATTAATTAATTTATTATATATAAAAAAAAGCACATAAAACTAGAAAAATTTATATAAAATGTAAAAGCTTATATGTGTTTAAGTTAATTTGTAATTTGTAATTTGTTTACATTTGTTTTATTAACCAGCAGCAGTAGCAACAAATAATTAAGCATAGTATAAGCAAAGTTAAACCGCACATATATACTAAATTTTATGAATTAGTATAATTCAAAGAACTTTAACTGTGCACAATATTAGATTTCATCAATAATTGATGATAATCTTTCATCCACCATAAACAATACCGTGTGGTGTCTATATGTACCGTAGACATTCATTATTTATATATCATTTTTGCAATAAGTTATTACTGATTGTCAGTGGAATAATGGTGTCCATATGTGAAATACCTTAATTTTCGCTTTACTCTTGCACCGATAATCATTTACTTTCCATATATATGTATACCGCAATGACATTCACCATATCAATGCAGTTGTATATATAGAATTATAGATAGGTAAAAATTATAAAAAGCTTTTTGGTCTATGATGAATTTAATCGCATAGAAACATTCCCGAGAATCCAAAAAATATTTCAAGCATAAAATGTTTAAACATACCAAGTTATTAATATTAATTAAATAATTATTTATAATATTATCATTAACGTAATTAATATAATATAATAAATAATAAATATAATTATTAATAATTATAAGATGTTTCAACATAAATCGCATGGTACATGAATATGGTATCTCTTAACTCATCACAATAGATTTGGATCCTTTGATCGTACATTAGGATGAGCGCGTGTATATAAAAGATCACCTATAATAATATATGTTGAACTACGCCACCACGTAGGGCATATATTCTGTGCATATTCTCAACTATATTTCTAGTTATCTGCCATGCAAAAATATATACAAATTTATATTTAGATAATAATAAAATAAAATAAAAATAGAGGTTAACGGCGGCGTGTGTGTGTGTGTGTGTGTATATATATATAATAATAAAAAGCACTAAACATAAAATGTATATAGATATTATAGTAAATAAATTAACTAACTATAAAATATAAAATCAATCATTTCTTGTGTTCACATACTAAAATATAACCCAAACATATTCTTATAATTACAAATTTTAGTAAAATTATACATTAATTCACACACAATCATTCACACATACAAATTTTATTATTAAAATTAAATACATACTTTAAAAAATCACCAGTTGTTGGCCGTAATATAATTGAACATGGATGTTGATGTGGTTTTATAAATGGATATGGTAAACGAAATGGTGGTAATTTAAATTCAGCTTCATCCAAATTTTGTTTACATGCTGGACAATTTTTTGGTAACGATAAACAAAATATTTTTGAACCACAATGTTGAAAACATATAATACCAGGATCGGTCATCATCATATTTACATTATATATTATATATTATATATATATAATTATTGTATATAATATTATGATGATTAGTCGGCGATACTATGCCTGCATGTGGCGTTAGCTTCTGTATAGAAAAATTATATAAAATTTAAAAAAAATTAATTACTATACAAATTGTACACAATTTTATTTATTTAATATATATTTTTCATAAAAATTTAATAATCGCATATTATTTACAGGAAAAATGTATAATATTATAGAATTTACTATTAAATGGTATAAACTATACGTGTTTTGTAAACGTTTGCTTATTAATGTATAAATTTATATGTTCAGTTATAAGAAAAATCAATATTATTAACACTTTGAAGACGGTATGTAATGAATAGCATATACCCCCAATTCCCGCATATATATATTTAAAATTATATAAATAAAAAATGATAATTTCGAAAACCAATTATAACATTTATTAAATCGGATACATTATTAAAGATTTATTAACATATATAAAGCTATTTTAATGTGTTTTTTTGTCGTATGATGTGCTTGAAAAGAAGTCCCCTTATGGAGGAGAGGTATTAAACAAAATTTGCAAATATATCGAATTTCGCTCCTCTTGTTGTTTGCCTTACATTCAAGTCATGTCTTACATGGATACTTTTTTTTCCCGCTATCCACATGTTTCTCTAAAACATGTAGTCGCATATTACCAGATAATCGTCCTGGTGGATCGTAAAAAGAAGCATGCATGGTAGGAGTAGAAGTTCCAGGTTGTATAACATTTGCTATATCTTCTTCTACTTCAGAATCATCACTAACCCATTTTTTTACTAATCGCAGTAAAAATTGCTTTATATTTTACCCTTTCTTTATCGTTTAACTTGTTGTATACTGTGAATGAATTGAACAGGGCACAATTTACCTACATCATTGGTTGTAATTTTAAAAAACGTGAAATAAAAACGTCACCCGTCTCCAACGGTTGGAAAAAAAAAACGTGAAAAAAACGTAAACCGTCTTCAATGTGTTAATATAATGTAATTTGTAATATAATTATTACGTATACAATACACGTGTATATTTTGTGTATAGTACATTTTTCATGTGAAGCTTTTTAAATTAAAAATTGTAAAACAACATGTGTTTTATGTATGTTAAATATAAATATTACAATATGTATTAGTACAATATTTAGTAAAAATCATGTATGTTTGTTTATAATGTATACAATATTGTAATTTATTGTACCATGTACCCCATGTACAGACAGACAGATAACTATTCGTGGTGGGTATAAATTGATCAGAAAAACAATATATGGTACAAATATATATATTGTATAATATAATTTTTCAGTTATAAAGCTTTTAGCAATTAATTACAATACGCGTAATATGAAAACTAATGCATGTGTTCTAATGATTTCAATACATATATATTGCATAGCTTATATATATATATAGTAAATTCAAACAGTCTATATAGGTGGTATGGTGAGTGGATACTGAAATTTTAAAGATGAGTTATCATTTGTATATATATACGTTTATGGAATAAAAGGTAAAAAAACTTAGATTACTTAGAAAATATATGCTAGTGTTGGACGGTTACTTAAATAATATTAACATTATTATGGGATAATCACATCGATTACTATATACAGGACTGTGAATTAATTTTAATAGTTTATATATTAATGTGGTATAAGTAATATATATTTTATATACTCCCAATTTAACACTGTAATGAATATTATAGATATATAGATGCCAATAATTATCCGTGAGGAGTAGCATGACATAATGCTTATATTCATACAAAATTATTAAAATATACAAATTCAAAATATATAAAAATGGAAATATATATGTAATTGTTGTTATTAAATTGTATATTGTTGTTATTAAATTTTACATAAGGGCTTGGAATTATTTATTTGTAAAATTAGCTATAAATTTTAATGCTCTTTTAATATATATAAAATGTATACATATGATGAACAAATAGTAAACATTAATTATTAATTTATACATAAAGATATGGTATATTACCTCTCAATTAATGAATAATTTTATTTCACATTTTCGGTTTGTTATACAACATATTTGTACCGCATATATATGCGTATGGACACATACATTATACAAATAGATGAAAAAAAACGCAACAAATATGTAGCGCTCAACAACTGGGTACACGAATTTACATTCATATACATAAATTATACATAGAATATGTTGTTTTTGGTATAGTTCTATATAAACACATAAATTCTTTGTTGTTAATTAAAAATTTAATAATAAATAAATGAATATATTTTATCCGCAGAATATATGGTGTATATTACAAACAAAATATAATTTAAATATCTGTTGAATGGAAATATAATAAATTCGTATCGACATTTGTTTATTTCATATATGAATATTTAATTTAATTATTGATATATATATTGATATATTATTTGCGTATATGTGTACTATTAACTTTCGTCATATATTTATTTATTTTTTGCCCATTTATATATATATATTATATTTTGGTTACTAAACATTTCATAATATCGAAATAAACAAATAAATTATAATATTTGGATTGAAATATATATTTATTAACAGGCCAATTGAAAAGTCCCCGGTCTACCATAGTAAAACAACATTTTTTTTGGCAAAATTTGATTTTATTATTTATTAACATAGTTGCCTTCGAGGGCGATACAGCGATTATAGCGATCTTCCAACTTTTCGATACCATTTTTGTAGTACGATTTGTCGTTTGCTTCAAAATAGGCCTTCATCGTATGCAGTCCACTCAGCTGACTGTCGATTGGACGCCGAAGTGAAATGATGGAGCTATCTTTCATCCATTGTCACATATCGACACAAAAATTCAGGTTTATTGCGCTTGAACAGATTCTCAAAATCATTAACACGTTGTTGCTTTTGATCGATTGTGAGCTCGCGCGGCACCCATTTTGCACACAGATTTCTCATGTACAAATATTCGTGCAGAATGATATGATATACACGTTCAGATGATATCTTCACAATGTCTGTTATCTCGATCAACTTCACTTTACGGTCATTCAAAATTATTTTGTGAACTTTTTTGATGTTTTCGTCGGTAACAGCCTCTTTTGAGCGTCCACTGCGTTCGCCGTCTTCGGTGCTCATTTCACCACGTTTAAACTTATCATACCAATCAATGATGGTTGATTTTCCTGGTGCAGACCCCGGAATTTCTCTTCATCAAGCCAAGATTTTGCTTCAACTGAATTTTTTCCTTTCAAAAAGCAATATTTTATCAGCACACGAAATTCTTTTTTTTCCATCTTTTTTCAAATAACAAAAGTAGCTACACTCACAACGCAACATCTCACAAATTAATGGTCGGACTGCTATCAAATTTTGACACGTATCGTTTGAAGGTTGGTCTACTAACTAAAAATCATATGGATTTAATACTAGCACTGCCATTTGTGTGTCAGACCGGGGACTTTTCAATTGGTCTGTTATTTATAAATAATAAAAAATAAACTTAATTATTATATCAATAATAATGAAAAGAATGCTTAAAGCAAATGATGTGCGGGCATAACAACTTCTTCGTCGATAAAAAAATTTCATATAGCCACATTTTTGTAATAATAAAAGCTGAAGTATTTACACAGAGAAAATAATGCTTTCGATCATCTCAAGAAACGAAGAAGGTCTGTAAACTGACTGTATGAAAATTAGCTCTGCACATATAGATACTTTTTTCAATATTTTATATATGTTCTATATCTAATCTATCTATATACAAAAATTTGTGACCTACTTCATTAAATAACCATCATATGGATTTTTTATTTAAATTATCAAGAAATAGTGAAAAGAAATAAATTATCTCACAACACAAAAGATCAATCGATTTTGTATATAAAAATTATAACACTGTGTACACACACATTGATTGAATGAATACAAATATTAATAAAACATTATAAGTAAACATATTTTGTTTGTTGTTTGGTTGCCAAAAATCATAATATTATGATGATAAGTTCATCTATATCGAAATCAATACACAACTTAATTATAAGTATAACAAAAAATGTGTGTACACATGTGTAATATCGCATCATAATAATAATAATATATATTATACAATCAACAAAGAATAATAATAATAAACTGTTTGACCTACCGATCTACATTTATTTTATTAATTTCATTCATTCATTTTTAGGCTATTCATTCATTCGTTCATTCATCCATTCATTCAATTTTTTTTTTTCGTATTATAATCATTAATTATATTATTTTTTTTTCTATTTCGCATGCATATAATATCTATCATCAAAAGATGTTATACGAAATAAGCACTGCAAAAGTTTTTAGATTTTTAGAATTTAAACACCATCTAAAAAGTAGTTTTACATATTTTTACAATAAATGTGATATTAATTATAATTTATAGAATTATTTATTCACAAAAATTCTTATCGAAATTTAGAAATTAATTCGAATACAATACAAAATAATTGTATTATTAACACGTTAATCGCCATGTCAGTCATATGTGTCTGACGCTAAGAAGTTCTACATGAGCCATGTCAGACATATATGTCTGACGTACGCGATCTAATAAAGTTACCATGGCCCATGTGAAAATTTTTCTGTTATTATCGTGGCGATTAACGTGTTAAATATAGAAGTTGAAAAAGAAAGTATAAGAGTATTGGAACGAGATCTTCATTATACCATATAAATATATATATGGTACAAGACGATCATGAGACCATCGTGTTATTGATGATATATATCATTCACCCAAAATAAAAATAATTGTTGGCAAAAAATGTAAATCGGATACAAATCTATTAAGAAAACATTTAGTGTTACCTGTCTGTGACGTGGGTATAACATAAAATTGAATGACATATAAAGAACTGAATAATAATAATAATAATATTACGTTTTTTGAATTATTATTAAGTTGTTTTTTTTTCTGTTCCGTTTCTTTCTTCCGATATATTCCTAATTAATTTTATATATATGTTTTTTTCATGCAATACAATACATTCGGCGGCATAATTTACTTTTATCAGCACATGTTGTGAATAATTATTATTATTACTATTATTATTACTATGTATTATTTTTTTCTCTCTCGTTGTTATTATAAATTTTTTTTTAATTTATTTCAGTATATATGTACAGATTAAAATACAGTAACAATATATAGTGAAAGTTCATCATATTATACTAAATTATAATACATCGAAAGAGAAATAATAATAATAATAAAATAAAATAAAATAAAATAATTAAAGTAAATTTCTGCACATAAAAAATGCTGTATTTCAGTACAATTTTATGCGGGAATAGTTGAAAAATATTAAATATGTGGGCCATATCTATTTTTATTATTATACATAATTTTGTTAAGATTTGTTAAAATTATAATTATAACAATATTCTTGTAGCTTTAAAATTCGAATCTAAAATATTATAGGGGATAATATTATCGCCCAGCAAAATACAATACACTTAAAAAATGTATATGGATAATTTCTTTAGCATCAGCATCTTTAAATGTCCTATAGTCTTGTTTATGAATAATTCTAATATATGTTATTAAAAACAGATATCATTTCTATTTGTGGAAAGATTTGCCAAAAATTACATATGTAATTGAACAATTCTAAATTTAGTTTGTGATAGAAAAACAAAATAGTAATTAAAATAGTTATTTTAGAAAATAATTTGAACAATTTTTCAATTATTCCACAATATATACGAACGTATTAATAATTTAACGCAGTAAATCGTGAGTTAATATATTGTATATATTTTATAATGAGTGTTAAAAAAACAAATCCTCATGAACGACCACGATGTGTTGAGTAACCGGACGACATTGGAAATATATTGTTTGTTTGTTTTTGTTGGTAAAATTTTTATCACACTAATAGAATTGCGTTGTCAAACCCTTTTCGGTCAAGTTGTATATATAAATTTAAAGATAATCGAAACGCAACACATTAAAATGAATTAGCTTCCATAATAATTATTAACTACATTTTTTCATTTAATTATACAATAGATAGAAGAAGAGTGCATGTTTGAAATCTGTGAATTGAAAAAAATTAACTAAAACCGATATATTTTTTTATTGAAAAGTATTAAAACTTAAAAATAAATTACAAATTTTCCACGATTATGGAAAATAAGTTTGAAAAAGGTAAAAGCGGCTATAAAATTCTAATTCTTAAAAATATAATGGTGTCATATTTTAATGTCTAAGCATGTTTGTAATTTAATAAATAACTGAAATAATAACAAAATGTTTCTTCTGATTGATAGATTCAATTCAATTTTTTAAATAAATATATTATAGAATATATAGTTTAAATAAGACTTTTTAAAAGAAATTACAAATACAAGGTGGGCTTTTCCAAACGCGATTATAACTTTAAATTTGTATAAAGCACAAACTGTTATTGATTTTTCAGTATATTTTAACAAATCATCAAATAATTTGGCGAACGATTATGTCGTGAAAAACGTTTACAAAATAAGGGAATTTTCCCATCCAAATTCAGTAGATCGAAAAAATAAATTATAATAAAATTATCATTATTAATTTAACAATTGAGTCAAACACCAAAGAAGTAACATAAAAAAAAACCACACAAAAATAATTTTAAAGTAAATAATAAATATATATAAAATAAAAAAACTATTACCACTTCAATAATATTATTATTATTATTATTATTATGATTTTATTGATCGCACGTACTATTATTATTTATTAAAATTGAATTAATTTTAAGTCTTGGTATATTATTAATATATTTATAAAAAAAAAATAACTTTTTTGTTCAAAAACTAATAATTAATAATAATAATAAAAAAAAAAAAAACCAAACTAAACTATAAATAAAATAAAAACACCTGAAATATTACGCTACGACGACGACTACTAACTACGACGATTACATTTATTTATTTATATAATAACAATCAACAAATAAAAACAGAGTTACAGTGTAATAATATGAATTTAATAAATAATAATAAATGTCTATACTTTGTCTCTCTGCAGCGCGTCTATAATAAATTCCCTACCATTATTTATAGTTTGTCTATATATATATATATACTCGACTCGATGTACTTCAAAGCACACAAAAGTCTTTCGCACATACTTATACCGCACAGTTTATACACATCTGCGTTACTGTCAGTGAATTCATTCGTATACCTATACCATTATTCTCGAGTATACCATATAATATTAATTTTTTCTATATATGAATACTTATTTATTATAATAAATCATATGCCGGTATTATTATTACCGTGTCTTCTCTCATCATAATACCAATGATGATGATGTTGATGATGATGATGATGATGATGGTGATAATACATATAGAGTTGATACCATGATAATAACAATAATACCAACAGCAAACAATACAATAATAGTAATAATTACTGTTTTTCTTTTACTTATATTATTTCACATAAATAATTGGTATAAATAATAAATATGAAAACAAAACATATAAAGAATGAATATATTTTTAACTTAACTTTTTATATTTCATCATTGTTCTCATCATAATATATTTAATATTTTTTATAACATATAACATATACGAGATATATAAGTAACGAAGTGAAATTACTTGATTTCATATATTATTTTTTAATTATAATAATCATAAAATCATGCACTGTATAATATATTTTTGTATAAGCATTAGTTGCCCGTCCGTGCACACATGTAGGTACGCTGTGTGAACAATACATGTAGCAGTATGGGAGTTTCAACAATTCAACAAAACTCAGTCGACACTTCGATTTATTGACAATTTATATGTGGAACATCAAATGTAAATGCTAACGTATTGTTAAGTTTTGACTGATATTGAATAATTTTGAAGATGTGTTAATATATTTTAGTATGGAAACGAAAAAATTACTTTATAATTTAATTGTTAAAGAAAGAGGTGGCCAATTGGGTGGCCAACAAGATATTGGCAAAACATTTACATACAACCTAAATGAATCAACAATGAAAAAATTTATTATAGGAAAAATCTGGGCCAGGAGATGATCAACTAGATAAATTAATTAATTATAACAATTTAACAAATTAGAATGCAGTTACTAATAAATACATAACTATTTTATTACGATGTGTTTAAGGAATATGTTTTAATTACATTGGTGCCACACATTATAGAAACAACGAATACTGTCACGATACTACTCATCATACAGTGACAATAAAAAGATAATATATAACAAAATGCTAATCAATTTTTAGGATAAGTTACAGATCCATTATTAAGCATTATTCTGATTCAATAAAAAATTCGTAAATTCAACAAATTGTGTATGTGTGTCATAACTGAAAAATTATAGATGACAAAAATATTTTTTGTATACAATTATAGTATAGTAGTATTGGTCTACCCATTCAAGACAAAGGCATTGGTGTTACTAACTTATTGTACAAAAGGACAATATAAATTATCATTTACAATTATTTCATCGCAACGTTTTGTGCGCACATTATAGTAAAGTAATTTGAAATCCAAAATTTAAAGATAAAGTTTTCATTCAGTTTTTTTCCGCATTAACGATAAATTTAAAAAAAAAATCTTTAAATTGACTTAATATATTGATTTTAAGAATATTTACAAAAAATAAAAAATACATTAAACAATCCAATTTATGGTATGATAAAAAAACGAATCCCTAAATTTATCAAAACACTTCGTAATTATATTAACAATATATATAGTAAAAGAAAAAAACAAAGCAATATAAATATGTGAAATGTTTGTGTGCAGACTTTGCAAAGGTATACACCATATCATCATCATCATCATCATCATCATATATATAGAATATGTTAATATGTAATAATATGTTGAATAAATGAATTTATTTATTTAAAGTTTTTAATTTTTTTTTTGTTCAAGTCCATAATTTTTACGTGTTGAACTTTCATAGATCATATTATTATTCATTCAGAAAATGAGATAAATAACAAAATGAACAGAACGTTTTTGTAAGAAAGAAATAAAAAATTATCTAAGATCATTATCGTTTTTAGTTTTTTGTTTATGCGAAAAGAAAAATATTATTAAATTTTGCAAATTTCTATCGCATAGAATTTAAACAATGATAATTTATTTATATTCGGATAACATTTATATATAGAAAATAATTAATTTACGACAATAGAAAGTTCTTATAATTCATTATAAAAAAAAACTCATAGCAAACTCATCACCTCATGCATTTGGTATAAACAACGAAACCTGTTGTTGAATAATTGAAAAGGTATACACACACACACACATACTATACAAATAATATAATATCATATATTATATTTAGATATATTTTTACAAGTCATTTATTTATTGGTTTTATATTGACACAATTTGTTTGTATCAGATATGTGTTAAAAAAAAAAGCCACAGAAGTACACACGCAAAGAATTATAGTTTTTGAATAATTTCTTATATGGGACGGTATGTATGGTGGTAATAAGTCAATGGCAAATTAATAATAATAATAATAATACATGTAAAATTTATATAAGATATTTAAAAAATATTTATGCACGTGTTTCGAACGCATAAAACAATATAAATGTGGCGAAAGGAAACACTTTTGAATACTACGCATACAATCATGTGAAATCATGTAAGGTGATAAGTGACAGTCACTGTCACCTTTTATAAATGTGACATCGGCTATGGCGATATCACCGGTGATTATCACCAAAAAGTGGCGATTTTCAGGTGATAGCTTTTTTGCTATCGTTTTGTGCGTTAGGTTATATTTTTTTGAGAAAAACAGAAATTCTTTCATTGTTATTTGTTGTGAATCGGTGTGCTACGCAAAATATTAAAATAAATTAAAGGAAAATATTTAGTTTTCATATTATATTCAAGAATATATTTAGCAATTTTTTGTTGTTAACACAAAAAAAAAATATATTTTATCAAATATTTGTACTTGCGTTTTTAAGTATGGTTTAGCAATATATTTTATCAATTTTTTTAAGGCAATAACCAAATAGATACAATATATATTCTATAGTTGTGTTAAAAGAAAAATAATTATATAATATTTGGTATATTCACGACCGAAAATTCAATTTAAATATTTTAAATTGTTTACAAATTATTTTAATTCATAAACTTGTAATGGTTTTATTTGTAAAAAAATAAAATGTTTTTTATTAAAGATTACGATCAAATCCTAAAGCATTGTGTTCCTTAGGTCGTGAAGAATCAAATTCAATCGAAACTGAACTAAACATTTATATTTTTTATTAACGCCAAAAATTTTATTATCTTGATTTTTATTATAATTTCTATGATTTATTTGTAGATTTTATATTTTTTAGCAGTAATATTATATAAAGAAAGAACATGTCAAAATATATTTCTTTCTCACCACCACCACCGATACGATTGACATTATAAAAATCACCTTCCGGTCATTTTAAAAGTGATCACCTTACATGATGCCAAAAAAATAGGTGATCACTTTTGAATGTCACCACAGTGACTGTCACTTATCACCTTACATAATTCCACCCCAGTAAAGAAAGTTTAATCAAAAATGTTTTATTATTATTATTATTACAGATAAGAAATAAAATTCACAATTGTATACAGTTTTTGTATCACTAACACAAATTATAAATGATTTATCTATAGGTAATTTTAAATTGTTATCAAACAAATGTGAAATCTGTAGTATTATTTTACTGAATTTAACTATTATTTGCTTAATTTTATTTCACTTTTATTACTACAATATATTGGATGCGATAAAAAAAAACACGAGTTTTTTCGTTGTGTAAGTAAAATATATCACGTATATATATATCAAACAAATAATATATATATACATCGGTCTACTACTACGAAATGTTTTCGATCACTTTCAATTTAGTAAATTTATTATTAAAAGAGAGTAACTATTTGATATGTGTGTAATACAAAAAAACAGGAAATTATACAATAAATTAAGTATTATATTCTATATATAGTTTTATATATATCAACTATATATATATTAATTATATGATATGCTGTTATCATTGTATTTTGTAGTGTATTTATAGATATAATAATAATAATACTGTATAGTTTTTATATAATAAATAAAATGAAATTGATAGAGAACGCTATTGATAATAATAAAAATAATATTGACGGTTAGATACAATTTTACACTTAAATAAACTTAATTTTACTATGATAATACTAATAATACAAGTATACTATAATAATACTATTTATTATGCACATAAAAACTAAATCATGTTTTATAAATTAGTTTTATATTAGTATTATATGGTTTTCTATATATATACTAATTTATTATATGATTACACAATAATATATATATTTACTTATACTATTCTATATAAATAAATAAATAAATAAATAAATAAATAAATAAATAAATAAATAATAACACACCAAAAAAATACACACATATGTCAGGTTGTTAATCTTTAAAAGCAATCTAACTCTATACAATATATTTATATCTAATTCAATTCAATTCCATAATATATAATCGTAGTATATTCAATAATATAATATATATACTACTACTACTAATACTACTACCACTAATGTTATGTGTTGACATAATAAGTGCTGCTAAGCAACACACTATTTTTCTTTGTACATTAATATTATTTATATATTACATTGATTTTTATATCAATTTTCCTATTTGATGTGTGGCGTTGGGCTTAGGGGAATGTTTTATAATTCATAATAATAATAATAATAATAAAAATACAAATATACTACAAAGTAAAATCGTCTAAATACGTAAAAGTAAATATAAGCAAGCCTTAAGTGAGAGACACATAAGTGTGTATATATTTTAAAAATAAATACATTGTCTTATTCAGTGACGTTTTTATATTTACTTATTTGTTATTTAAATTCAAAAAGATATTGATTTTTAAAAGCATTCAAAACATTAAAGGAAAAACGAAAATTTTTTTCAAATGAAATTACATTAAAATTTTAAAACATCGCCACTGATACACGTTTAAAACATACAATTTTTTGGTTTTTTTTTAGTAATAAACCACTTATGTTTCAATATATAATATACCTCTATTATATAATATCTATAGATAACACACAGAGTATTTTATATTACTTGACCTTTTCCTTTTTTTTTCTCCCTCCCCCCAAAAAATCTCATTTATTTTCCAATCATATAAAATAATATCCTTTTCAGAACAACCACATCATATTTATATATCACAAATACAATAGTTGCATAGGATGAAATTGAAAATTCGTGTGTTTGGACTATAGTTAATATGATTATATTGTTTATTTGTACATAGTATACATTTATTAATCCTTTGTATCTTAAATTTATATAAAAATTATATAGTAATACAATAAAAATAATAATCAAATTAAAATTATTATTATTATTATATTACTAAAGAAAATTAGTTATAATTGTAATATAATTTTGAAAATATTATCATTTTACACACTTTTACACATACACATACACATACGATTATATTGTTTATTGACAGAGTTTTACTGCTTAGGTTTTTCGATTCTATATAAATTAGTAGTAATCCTAACATTTGAATACGTAATAAAGTACTTGTATAATATCCAAGTACTTGTTTATCCAATTATTCCATATACACAATAAGTTTGTGCAAGTAAAGGTTACGGTATTTATTGATCAAAACCATTAATTATATAGTCAAGTAGGAAAATTACATGGAGTATATATAACAATTATGCTCCGCATTTACGAAGGGAATAGATGATTCCTAAATACCATTTTTTTTATATAAGTAAATAATCCATATATAATTTTTCATATTATTTTATTATTTCTAATTAATTTAACAAACAATTCTTTAAACAACAATTATCGTAATTTTATTTATAAAGTAATTGTTATATATGGAAATTATCTTTAACGATGATGTGGAATATGCAATAACAAAACAATTTGACTCAACACTTTCGATATACATATTATAGATTGGTGGTGGTGGTGGCCGCATTACAAGAACCTATTGCATTATTGCAAAAAAATTTATGAAATCTGATAGTTAAATTTCTAACAAACGGGTATGTTGTTTTATTACCAAAACTGTATTATTTTTCATGTATATAACGCGGAAATTCCTTAAAACGCTTATGCATTTAGTAGAGTGTTGATCATTTTTTGTGTAAATAAAAAACCGATAACAGAAATAAATGACAAAAGTTATTCGACTTTTTATGTGCTCCATAAATTACAATGTTTGTCATATAAATTATACGTACACTTTTTCTTTTAACATTTTATATATGAATGTTTCAAAAAATTAATATTATTTACATGTACGTATTTTTTGTACCAACATATATTATATAAGCTATAAATCGTCCCGTCCCGTCCCGTCTTGATATTAATTATACTACTAATTTATAAATATTAATTGTATATATAGCAATTCGTTCATATATTATTTGATATAAATATGAAAATAATGTATATAATAATTGGAAAAATAAAGAAAAAAAATCTATATTAAATCAATTTATTGACATTACAGAGAGTATAGAAAAAATGTAACGAGTTTATATAAATAATAAATCAAACATTACAAATAAATTTTATATTCGTTATACAAAAATGAAAATAACTTTATCTTATGTTATTATAAATGTGTGTGCAGTATAAAGGATATAGCGTATTGTTATATACAATATATAGCAATAAATATTTAATAAATTCCACCAAAATTCACCAAAAAAAAACCAAAAATTGAAAACGGAGAAAATATTATAAGAATTTTCCCTTTATTTTCTTTTATTCACCAAAATCTCTTTTTCTCATATGACTTGCGCATTTTTTTTTTTATATATACAATTAACACAATATACTGGAAAATTCATTTCGTATATAAAAAAGGGGATATTTTCCAGGATTTTATATATATATATTTATTACTCTAAGCAGAAAATAATCTGCAAATATACAAAATAGATTTTTAGTTGAGCATAAGATTTTGTGAAAGTTGGTTAAAATTTTCTTTTTGTACCATAAGTGTTTCGAGAGTTTTTGTTATATAAATTTCATTTATTAAAAAATAATGAAAAATTTATTTGTTTTGTGGTTGGTGTGTTATACGACCGCACGTATATACGGAGGACGAATTGAAATTAAACATAAATAAATTAAATTGGGTGATTAAAAATATTTATAATTAAAGTAATATAAAAATTAATTAATACAATTATTATTTATTTTTGTTTGTACATCATAAGTATATTAAATTATTAAATGGAATAAAAAAATTTGTATTGTTTTGTGTGAAAATTGTGCGGAAATAATATGAAAATACACATATATTATTTATAATATGCGTTTGGTGTAAATTTTATGTTATTATTAGAAATCACCTTTTTTAAAATTCTATTGTAAAAAAATATTTAAATTGGCGGCGGTCCATTTAATTATTCTATACAAAAATATACATTAAAATTTTTAACAATAACGCCTATGTTAAAAATTTAATAAATATATTGATTGTATTTGTTTGAAAAGTTAATACACATATTACATAACAAATACCAATATGATTTATATATAATTTAATAAAAAGGATTGCGTACATACCATATATAATACCGCAGTAAATAAGTGTGTGTGTATATATATATATATATCGGAATATATATATATATATATAAAAAAAGGATTTATATTTAAGTGCGAAATATTTGTAGGCGTACAACAACAACAACAACAACAACACATAATACTCATAATAATAAAATTTGATTGTTTTGTCTAGACTTTGGTAAACTTTAAATTAATTATGTTTAATTGTTTTGTTGTGGAAAAAACACATTCAAATTTTTTATTTATTTGCTGTAAATAAAATTGGTATATTTTATATTTATGGTATAGAAAGTTAAATTTAAATCCCTTAATGGCGAAGAAGTTTGGATTTGGGGATATAAAATACCGTACACACTTACACTTACTTTGTTACTTTTATTTTATTTTCATTTTTTCTTATACATTATTGTATGGATGCGATGATGATGAGGGAGAGTTTTATATATGCGGCACATATACATAATTAATTATTTTCCATTTGATATTTGTATATATTTTTGCGGTGAAAACCGATTTAATTAATTGTGAAAAAATTAATTATATTATAAAAGTTTTATAATTTAATTATAGGTATATATTTAGATAATGTAAAATTGGTGAATAGATGCATGAAGATATATAGTTAATATTATTGTATATAAGATACGCGTTGTGAATATATAAAGGCCAAAAAAATGTTTCCCGAAAGCGTTTCAAAGGAAACACTTTGAATAGCATTTATTATAGTTTTTTATTGAATTTATTTATTTACACGTTTTTTGTTTTGGATGTTGTATGGCTTTAAATCAAGAAAAAAAAAACATAATCTTTGAACTTTGGAAGAAGTATATTTTTGTTTATTGCCTCGTTTTAGCTTCTGGGCAACCTGGACTCCGTTTGAAACCTGTTAAATATCCACCGTTCCGTTTGCCGAACCAATTACAGAAGTGTTCACAATTCAATTACGGTTCGATAGATTTTCAAAATTGTATAAATAACTTGCCCAAAATATACACAAAATATACAATGTTAGTGAGTTTATTTTTATGGAATTTGCTTTACGTTGAACAAGTGACAAAAATGAAATTTTGCTGCGAATTAATGTAGCACTTTTCATTATTCTATTAATAAACACATACAGTATGTTAACTATATTTATTATGAGATTTGGTGTATTATAATATAAACAAACAAAAATGGATAAACAAAAATTAGAGTATATTTTGGATTAATAACACAAATTACAATGTTAATTGTAAATACTTGAAAGAAAACTAAAGAGAAATTGAACAATTATATTAAAATTATTATATTAAGCATATTTTACGATATCTTCATATATAATTATTAAATATAAACAATAAATACCTATATTTTTTTTTATTACATATTTACAATATAATAATATTAAACTTATAAAAATTCTAATAAAAATACATTTCGTGTATAAATTAAATGAAAATGTCCATTAATTTTATTATAATATAATAAAACAACAACGGCGATCATCATTATCATATCACATACATATAAATATAATTAATTATAATTAATATAATGTTTGTTTAAAACACGCAAAGCAATGAAAATTCTTTTTGTATATATGGCACATATAAGAGAAAAAAAAACCCTAAACTATTCCATTGAAATGATTTTCCTTTCACAAATAATAAATATAATATCCTTTCTACAATTTTTACAAATTTTTAACAAAATGAAATGAAAAGAAGAAAGCTTTTGATATTGCGAAAGTTTAATTTTAAAAGCTATTGTATAGAAAAGAAGAAAATTATATGTAAGTTATTGAGAAAGATAAAAATGGTATAAATGAAAATGAAAATGAAAAACAAACTTCAAACTTTTCTAGTTTTTTTTTTTTTATATATTTGTATTTATACTTTGTAAAACTACTGAGATTTTCCCAATGAATATCTTTTTTACTAATTTTTTTTTTTTTTTTGTTATATACCATAAATGGAAAATGCAACATGTCAATTATATGTACTTATAATAGTTATTGAGCACAACAAAAACTGTATTTGCTTAGAGATGGTATATTTTGTGTATAGGGCAAAAAAAAACAGTATAAAAGTTTATACAATAACAACAACAACAACCAGATGGATAGAAAAAAAGATTTCATTTTATGCTATAACATACACACGAACGACAGAAATTGTTACAGAAAAAAACGATATAGAGTTGCATATATTTATAAACAGAATGTCTTTGAAAAGATCAGTCTGTATAACGATATATAGAACCCCAATCATTACTATACGACTACAACAGCCGCAATTACTTTTCGTTTTCCTTGAATTAATTTCTGAAACTACATTTATTTATTTGCTTTTATGAAGCACAATATTTTTCACACATTCACATTTCAAAGTTATATAAAAATTTTCCGCTGCTATACACTGAAAATAAATTTGTACATAATTTCAATGAATAGCGTTTATAAACCAATTTTTCATTGTTTCAATGATTAATTCATTAATATTTTTCATTTTTAAAAATTATCTGAATGTACTTGTTTATTGAATGAATGCATGAATTCGCGATCACATTAATTAATTTATGTTCAGAATAATAAGTTATTAAACAGAAAACGTTGAAAAAATGAATAATATTCATCAAAATAATTATATACAATTCGTTTAAACCAACGTAGTGATTCATTGAAAAACATTCCTTTTTCGGTATTATGTTTTAATGAATTATTCGTTGATTTAATAAATGTTATTTCATTTTAACAATTGGAGCAAAATTAATTAATATTTCATTGTTTTGACGTTACTTTTTAATTGGATCCATGTACTTTTTTTTTTCAGGTTAGATATAACTTCTTTAAAAATACCATTGTCATAGAATCAGTACTATGGTCCCGTATATCGATGGTGTTAGTGAGATATTTTTGAAACACACTGTATATGCACATATAAAAATCCGTATATAATAAATAGTAAAACTAATTTTCTAAATGCATTTTATATTTTACAAAAAAAGAAAACAAAAAAAAAACCTAATAGAATAAACTTTTTTTAAATGTTTATTTTATCCTTTTTTTATATTCTATATATTATATAAAATACACACACACACACACACCATTATACTTATGCAATTTATAAAACAATATTTTGTGTATACATTTTTAAAAATGTCTAGTTTAATTTTCAAAATAGTTTACTGCAAAAACCAAATGATATTAATATATATATAAAAATAAAGTAAATAAAAGGATTTAAATATAATATATATAAATGTATTAGTGAACAAAAATTTTGTTTTGTGTGTAAATGAAAAACTCATATAATTTTACTCTAAAAAGGATTACGCAATTATATGTGTGTGTACACGTACACGTATGTATACCATATATTTAATTAAAATGTTAGTTTTTATATACTAAACATAAAATACTAAACAACATATAACTACTAAACCACAATCGAAAAAAAAAATAAATTAATAAATTTTATTTCCCATAACATTCAATCAGCAAAACAAACATTTTCATGTATGTGTTGTACACCGTTTTATGTACATATCAAACAGAAAAAAAGTAAACAACTTATAGAAAAAGAAGTTTTAATATCATTATATTATAATAATATAAAAGCCATTTCTGTGTGCAGTGCAATTGAAAGTTATTATTCGGATTTAGACTACACATTATATCTTTATGTATTTCGTATGTGAAATCCGTGGGTGTTTGTATATAAAATTTTATATTATATATTAAATATTCTATTCAAATTAAATGGATTAATATATTTTTATGTATTAATAACAAGGATCATAATATATATATACATATGTGTGTGTTATATATAATAGAAGTGATTAAGGTAAGTGCAATTTTATTGTGGAAATATATATATATATATATGAAAACTATTGTATACCACGGATATATGGATTATTGTTTAAATTTACTATTTGTATTCTACCCCCCGCATACCACACAATTACACGTAAAATATGTTCATATGCTGTACACCGATTATACAATATTATACAAAATAAAAATATTATATGTGTAAAACTTGTAGAAAAGTATATTATTTTTATTTTTTCATCATAACACGTTCAATATTTATTTTACAAATGCTTCTGCCATCTGTTCGAAAAACAACCGAAAAATGAATTAGGAAAAAAAAACCAAACAATTAATTTATTTTTTATAAATAATAATAGAAAAATCTGTCCGGTTATTTTTCCAAACGATTTTATTTCCACTCAAATGAAATACACATTGATAATAGTCGATGCCATTTAAATTTTCCTACATCACTGTTTTACGTGATAATATAGAATTTATTGTATTGAGCAAAATTTTGTATTGTAGCTACAGTTCTAATTTCAATAATGATGGGTTTGTTTTACCTGTTATAAATTTTAGAAGAACAAGAACTTCTTAATTTTCACGGATTCCGTATCTAGAATTTTTTCAAAACTCTCATACATTACGTATGCATTTAGTGACCTAATATGTGGCATAGTTCTAACATATATTTTCAAAAATATGATATAAAAATGTATTTAAGTTAATTTATTGTACAAAAAATTAAAAAATTTGATAATATAATATCCTTATTTAGCAAAAATAAATATAATAATGGGTGTCAAAGAATTTTCAAGACTGAATCTATATATTAAATATAATATATAGAATCAAATAATTATTATTTCTTTTGGTTTATTCAAAATACATGGACACGGATAATTTGAAGTTTCAGAATTTTCTAGTAGGTGCCAAAAGTTGCGTTTGTATAAAATAACCAGCTTTTATAAATAATTCAAAGCATATATGTGAGTAATGATTTTATTTCTCTAACATATCGTTTGTGTTAGTAAAATTTTGAACTGTTACCGGGCTCATAGTTTGGTTGATGTGATTATTACACATATAAACGATTGTATACAATGATGGTGGTGCAATTGCATACAAACAAACATCTATTGTCTGTCTTAAAAATTAAATTACATACTGTTTTATATATGCACAATATAATTTAATGATACCTTTATATTATATGTAAAAAAAAAAGTGTTACATTTAATTTAACTCTTTTTCTCAAACATTATAGCTATATTTAAACCATTTTTATTGCATAAAATTGAAAGTTTTTATTCTGGGTAAAATAAAGAAAAAAAAGAAAACCATATAGAATAGATAAAAAAAATTTTAAATTCCATAAATACTTAAACTTTGTATGTATTATTATAATATAAGGTACATTTTTTTTTTATACATCCTGAGTACCTGAGAAATTTTTCAAAGGATATTATGAAAAAAAAAAAAATACTATAAATAATTTCATATATCCTTTTTTTTTTTTTTTATATATATATATAAAGTGCAAAAATTCATTGAAAATATAATGTTAAAGAAATATGTTTTAAGAATTTATAACTTAATTTAAAAATTAACTTTATCACATACTAAACGTAGGGGGTACTACGCACTACGTCTACCAGTCAGTCTTCGAACCATTTTAGTATATACAAATTTCATATTTTACTGGTTTTCTTTAACTTTAGCACTGTTTACTATATTTTTTGATTCTTATGATGTAGATCGATTTAAAGTTAATGCATTTTATTCTAGCAATTTTGTCATATCAGATCTTTCATAATGTTATAACAAATTAATATTTAAAAAATCACGGGAAAAAAATTACAGAGTGACCGAAGATGGGATGGGTGCAAAAAAAATTAGGAGTCACTACCCTATAAATATACACTTATTTATAATTATTTGGAAATATTTATAAATATACAGGAGATAAGAGTATACAAATTAATTTTTTTTCTACAGTTCGTTATTTTTAATAAATTCTTTGTTTCTAAAATAATTTATATGTTTATTTAATTTATCCTTTTTATTTATATATTTTATGTAGTAGAAAAAAAATAATATTAAATCGTGTAAATATTGTATAGAAACATTTTTAGTCTAGACATTTTAAAACAAAAAAAAAAAAAAAAAAGGATGCCAATTTTAAAAATATGTTGAATAAATAGTAAAACATAAAAAAACGTATTTTCATAAAAATAAAAAAATGTTTCCACATGAAATATTAGATTTTTCACAAATTTCATTTATGTTTTGTATACACAAACTTTTTTTTTTTTTATATTCAACAAAATTTATTCAAATGTTATTAATTATTATATGAAATGCATGCCGGCGCGTATTTCATTGAATTACGTGTGTGTGTGTGTGTGTGTGTGATAATAATTTTAAAACCTACATACGGCCTTTATATGGTGCGAGATTAATACGATGTATTTTTAGAACAATTTATTATTTATTTTTTTTATTATCAAATTATGTAATAGTTTGTGAAATGTTATTTAAAATTGATGATATGAAAAATTGAATACGAAAAATATGAATAACAAAAATTTTAAAATCAAATAAAACCAATTTTTTGCTTTATCGTTTGTGTTAGCGCGGTCACATGCACAAGCTATTTAATTATATATATATTGTACTTTTTTCACCCATAGATTTATTATTAATAAAAATATATATAGAAAAACGGTTACGATTATAGAATAATTAGATTTTTTTTTTAATTTAAAATAGCAATAATTATATACCAAAATTTAATGTTAATGACAAAAATTATCATAAAATCTGAATAATAAATTTTAATGATAATTTATAATTTAATTTTTTTAAAGTATATATATATAGAGTAATTTCCATTTTACATTACTATTCCGAGTTTGAATTCCGTTAAAGTTTCCTCTAATTAAAAATAATTATCCTTACAAATTTTCTACCTGAAATATATATACAACAAAATAATTTTTTTGTGTGTGGATACGATAAAATAATTGCTGATTTAATCATATACGATTGTTTAATGTAAGTGGTGTCTATACAGAGAAATTATACTGCTGTTACAATAAAATCTGTGATAAACCAATATTTTTCATATAAAACAAATTGTAATGTGAAATTGTAATTGTCATATAAGAAAACAAACAATTTCACTATTAGTAAAAAAAAATGTCTGTCCTTGGTTCCGTAATGTTTCTAAAAACAAAACAAAAAATTGTAAATCGAGATTATTATGAATATTTTGTGTGTAATATATAACTTCGATTTTAATAATAAACTTTCGATTTTAAGAATTTTCCTAAAAAAAAAAAAACAAGTGTGAATCGATTTTAAAAATATCTTCCATGAAAGTATGGAAATTAATTATAAATTCCAATTTCTGTATATACAAAACTTAGAAATCCGTTATTTAGCTATATATATGGCTCATAGTGCAAAAAAATGTATTCTGGCAAAAATTTAGTTCAGTTCAACACCCGAATTGTTTTTTTTTCATAATGTAATAGATACTTTCAATTGGGCTACACCAAAAAAAATATACTAATATTATTATTTGAAAATAATTTTTCACACTACATCATTGAAATACGTAGATATTTTTTTAATAAATTATATGATATTTCATATATAATTTAAGAAAAAAAGGAAAAAATTATTATCTAAAATATACATATCTTTTAGAAGAAGTTTAAGAAATAATCAAAACAAATTCCTATATATATATATATTGTATATAACATATAAAAGATAAAATATATAAATAACTTATATTGATATCACCCGCACACATATTAATATAATACAATAGTTAAGATATAATACGAGTATGATGAAAATATGAGAAAAAATAAATTTTCTTACATTTTTTTTTTATAATAAAATTTTCTTTTGTTCATTTTTACTTAATAGTTTTTATTCATCCTATATGTTGTTTGTGTATATACGATACCAAAACCACTCAATATATTCTTTTTTCCTTCTCTTCATTATAGAAAATATAACATCATTCCTAAATATACCATATATATATATATATATATTATATACTCGTACACAAACATCAATAAGTTTGATCAATTTTCTATATAAATTTTCCTTTGGCTATCATAAATTTTGATGTACAAGCAAAAATAAGTAAATTTTCTTCATATAAATATAAAAATAGTATATGTACATTCATGATATGGTTATATTCCATATATAATATATATAGAATATGTGTATTTTAAATGTATACGTACAGAAAAATGTATGCTTCACATATAGTAAGTAGTAGTAAATGATGTGCGGCAGTATATGTATAGAAATATTAAGTGAATATATATTTATATATAAATATATACCAAAGTTTATACTGTGCCATTCATATATAAATGAATAGAGTGAAAAGAAAATTTATTAAGAAAATATTATATTGAAAAAAAAAATGGTAATAATAGTTTTTTAAAGAAAATTTTTCACATGTACTACTTACTGTATTTTATATTTCACATATAAATAAATGATAAATAATTTAACTAACTAACTATAAAATTGTAACTTATAAATAAATATATAAATAATTCTTTAAAACAGTCGACACCATCGTTTTTTTTTAATTTATATTTATTTTTTAATATGTTATATATGTTAGATTTTATTATGGAAATTTAATATATAATATTAATTAGGTTTTAAGTTATGGTATGTGTTATACAATTTCCTTAATAATATAATATAATATAATATACATTTTTATTTTGTATTTGTAAATATAAAAAAAAGCATAAAAAAAAAATGAAACCCCAAATATTACACACATAAAGCTAAAATATCCTTTAATAATTTATTTCAATAGAGGACATATCCGGTTTCTTTTATATTATACAATATTTATATACAAAAAGCTTTCAAATTATATACATTGATTTTTTTCACAATTTATACTATATACACATATATTATATAATACGTGAATATATAGATAGGTTGCATGTTCTCGCACACACAAACCATTTACATTAACATGATCCCAAAAGTACCAAAAGGGAACCGTCATTTACATCTATTACCTACAACATTTTTGTTATATTATTTATATATATGGATATATGTATATTGTGTGGTGATGGTGTATATGAATGAACAATATATATAATACCAATAGCATCAGCCTCAATTTTCCGCATAAAGTACAATACATGTGTGTATAGTGTACATAATATAAATATACGAATGTAGGTGTATATATAAATATTTACACAATGTATATCTCCGTTAATGTATATTGTACAATACGAGTATATACCAGCTATAGGAGAATGAAATGAGCCTTTTTTAAAGGAAGAAAAACACATTATTTAGAATAGAAAAATCAAAAATATTTTATTCAAATTCACTTCCATCGCTTTCTACACATTTTAACCACCTTTCGAAAAAATGGTGTTGCTTTGGATGAAAACCATTCAGATAGCCAATTTTCAACTTCTTCAGATGTTTTGAAGTGCTGTTCTTTTAAAGCATGTCCCATCGATGAAAACAAATGGTAGTCCGAAGGAGCAAAGTCTATTCAATAAGGCGGGTGTGGTAACAGCTCCCATTCAAGCGACTTTATCGTATTCTGAACTGGTTTTGCTTTGTGTGCTGGTGCATTATCATGTTGCAAACTTACCTTAACATATTTTTTCTTTCTTTCTGTCCATTCTGGTCGGTTATCTAATAATGCATGGTTCAAATCGGTTATTTGTTGTTGGTAGCGAACCGTATTAACAGTTTCACCAGGTTTCAGAAGTTCATGATACACCACACCTTCCTGATCCCACCAAACACAAAACATTCTCTTCTTACCGAATCGTTTTGGTTTGGCAGTCAATGTTGCTGCTTTATCTGGTGTAATCCATGATATTTTGCGTTTAGGATTTTCAAAATATATCCACTTTTCATCACCAGTCACGATTCGATGCAAAAAAGACTTCCTTTTGTATTGTTGAAGGTGCAATTCACAAATGGTTTTTCGATTTTCTTGTTGCCTTTCAGTCAATTCATCTGGAACCCATTTTCCACACTTTTGAATCTTTCCCATTGCTTTTAAACGATTAGAAATTGTTTTTTGATCTACATTTAAGTCTTCGGCAAGGTGTTTTTGAGTTTGTGTATCATCTTCGTCCAACAATGCTTGCAATTCACTGTCTTCAAACTTTTTTGGTGGTCTTCCACGTTCTTCATTTCTCAAATCAAAATCTTTGTCTCTAAATTGTTGAAACCATCTTTAGCATGTTGCTAATGATGGAGCATGATCACCAAAAGCTTCTACAAGCATTCGTTGAGATTCAGCTGCGTTTTTCTTTAAATGATAACAAAAAACTAATGATACCCGCAAATCGTTTGTTGAAGGCACAAAATTAGACATTTTTAACACGATAAAATTTTATGTTGTTGTATTACAAATGGAATTTACCACACTGAATGTTGTTGATAGATGTCAAAACAATAAAAAAAACATCGCATTAAGGCTCTTTCACAATTACTAATATAAGTACAGCCATTTATTGGCAGCGGCTCACTTCATACTCCTATACCTGGTATATATATATATATTATAGTCAAAGAAAATTGTAGAAAAATGCAAGCTTTTAACCGATTCGGTGTGTGATTGTACATGTTTTTTCGTCTTATAAGACGACTACATATATGTGTATATATTTTGTCTAAATTTTGTGGTATTCTTCAATCTATATATATCCCATATATATATATATATATATATATATATATATATATATATATATATATATCCTTTATGTCTCATGGGTATAATAACCTAGAATTTACCCAAAAGTCTTTTTGTATTATTTGCTTTGTCTTTAGGTTATTTATTATGTTTTATAGTTGAAATATTTAGAGTTGAAATTTCATGTAACATATATAAATGTATACGCATAAATATATAATAAAAGAAGGTAAATAAATATATAAACAGTGCACTAACTACACACGCACACACATATGTTTATTATCGATTATATACACAGTTTGTGGGAAAATTTTTTAAGGACTTTATTATTTTCTTTTAAAACGCATTCAATATTATTACATAATATATGTATATGGATTTTTTCGTACCCAAATTAAACTACTACATATATATGTTATAGCATGTAATAATACGAAAAAAAATAGAATTGTTAAAATAAACACAGTGTTTAGTTAGAGACTGTTTTGAGATTGTGTCTATTTAATTTATTATTTGTCTGGTTACCGTAAGTGGAGCTAATGGCATCTACCAAAAATATTACATTACATTCAAGTGGGTAAATCAATCCGTATTGAAAGTACATATAACACATTTACCAATTGCGATGCAATTAACGAAAACAATAGATGTTTCTTTAATTTCATTATTTTTATATGGGTGATTGATTCAATTTTTTTATATATCCTTTAAAATTTCACTCCGTATAAGTAAAGGATATTTTTCAAAAATAAATAAATATAAATAATCGGCATTATTGTAATAGATACAGTAGTACAACATCACACTATATATTGCATATATATATACAATAAATAAATGTTGTTTTTAAACTAACAACGTTATTTGTAATTGATGAGATTGAATTTTGTAGATACGTCACCACAGAATATATATACAATCTTATACTTATTTATAAAAATTAGAATAATTACTAAATTGTTTTATTATTATCTTGTGATTGTAATAATTAAATTATATATATATTTAAATGTTGACATAATTTTACAAACATATATACAAATACATAATCTATGTAATAATTATAAATAATATAAGATATAGTTTTTTTAATTTTTATTATATTATAAATGTTAATTATAATAATATATATTTTCAAAGTCATTGTATAAATTTATTTTTATGTAATGTCTGACGATTAAATCAAAATAAAAACATATAAAATACAAAAATGATAACAATTATCAAATAAAAATAAATTCTACTTATAAAAAATATTGTTATTCAAATCAAATCGTATATTACATAAAAATATGAACGCATTTAATAGAATTTTAAATATAGAGTGTTTGAAATTGGAATATTTAAGATAATATAGCATAGTTTTATTTAATGATTTACCTTTATTTATGTTAAAAATCTATAACATAAACTGATCCTCGACTCATTATATATGTTAAAGGAAAAATATAATATTATTAGTGGAATGGTACATATGACATTAATTGGTTAAATCATTTAAAAAAAAGCATTGGTTCCCGCAAACATAAGAATTCACCAATTATTATTTAGTCGATTAATTGCATCGTTGGTGGCTCATCAAATCATATAAAACATTAAATCTCAATAGTAATTGATGTATAAATAACAGAACTTATAAATACCATAATATGAATTAATAAAATAATCATAAAATGAACAATAAAAGGCATATAGCAAATTTAACAATTACATGGAATATTTAAAATCAGTATTTTTCAATTCATTTTCAGTCCATCGATCAAAGCGCTGTATTAAATCCGGTGACATTTCTTTCAAAAACGTTCCACTTTCACCTTTCCTTATAAATCTACAATATTGACAATATATAAATTCAGCGAATTCAATTTAATACACCGTATATTTAGAATAAACTTACTGAAAATCTGATTCCACAACTTTAGATCCAATTGCATTTCTTACATATTGCGTAACATCCACATAATTAGCAGATTTGTTTAATCTCATTGAATCAACGGTTAAATGTTCTTTTAATCGTATCAATTCATCTGTAGAGTAATTTACATTTAAAAATTCAGCCGTATTTTTTATAGTGGTTAAATGATCTTTTTTCATTTGATCATAATTTAAAAATAAAATATTTGATTCGTTTCGTAGGTGCCAATAATCAAGTACATGTGAATGATATGGTGCATAAAATGTTAGATCATTTAAGAAAACTTCAATAAAATCATTAAATTTATGTTCATAACCGTGTATATTTATTAAATGATGATACAATGAAACAGCAACATCTTTTGGATTACGTGAAATATAAATAATTTTCGGTTTAACTGTCCATATTTGTTTCGGTAACAATCCAACTGGCAAATGTGATTTAATAAATCTTGGCGATGGTGAACTATTAATAATATCAATAGATTTCCATTCATCATCAAAATCATTAAATAGCGTTTCCATTTCAATGCACGGAAATCTTTCAAATAATAATCCTTGACTTTCTAAATCATAATCACAATTATTTGCTAACATCCATACCATTTCCTGGGTCCATGTTGTACCACTTTTCGGATAACTTATTACCCATATATCATCTGGTCGTACAGTAAAATTTTCTATACGTTCGCTATATTTTTCAAATCTTGATGGTAACACACTTGGTTTAAATGACCAATTTGGTCCCAGTGGTGTTACTGATGGTTTTGTTGGATATACTTTAATAAATTCAGATGTTAAAATGTAATTTGCTTTTGAAATTAATGGTGTATCTTTTTCACTTATTTTTTCACAAATTATTGGCATTTTTAAGAGAAAAAAAAATTGATAATAGAAAATTCAATGTAATAAAATTGAAATGTATAGAAATGTATACTAAAATAGTTTGGTAAAATATATGTAAAACATACGTTAATAATAAATAATAACGTAATACTGAATTTTTGTAACAAAATTCTCTTCTTTTTATATTTACTATAGACCAGAAATAAAAATAATAATAATAATTTTAAGAAGATGATAACGTTAATATATAGTTACGACCATGTAAATAGTTTAATTACTTAGATATGTAATAAACATACATAAGAAGGTACTTCACTCACATCATCGACAAGTTTTGGTACCATAACGATACTTGCGAATGCAGAATCACTCGATTCGTAAAATAATTTCATTTGATATTTTAATTTATTTAATCATTGAGAATTTTTTTCATATACTAAAAAACTAATTAGCGCTTTGTGTAGTCATTTTTTTTAAATAAATGTTGAGGTGTCCCATTATGAAATACAATTTTTTTTATATAAAATAATCATAAATGGATCCGAAAACTATCGTATTTAATAAATAACAATATTTAAATATTTATGTGATGTTAAAATATACTCAAAAAAAGAATAAGTATTTAAATCAGTGGCGTATTGTGAAAAAATGTTTTCAGATTACACAAATCACTATTTCGTTCTGGTAATCAATTTGAAGAAAGTAGACTAAATTATGAACTGAATTTTCCGGAAAATCTACTTTTATCATTTTTGTATATACAGAATTGCAAATTATAATTAATTCATAAAAATATATTATTATAGATTTTAAGCTTTATCATATTCCTAAAAAGGTATACATTGTCTCAATTAAAGTAATTGTTTAAAATATATTTAAAAATAAAAAAAAAAGATACACATTAAATATAACCAAATAAAAATAAACTACATAGCAAATTTAAAATCAGTATTTTTCAATTCATTTTCAGTCCATTCATCAAAACGTTTTATTAAATCTGGTGACATTTCTTTCAAAAAAGTTCCACTTTCACCTTTTCGTATAAACCTGCACAGTAATTTTAATTAATTATATTAAATAGAATCTTTTCATTTTGATGAATTTATTTATGGAGTGAGTAAATAAGATGAAAATGTTGTTGTTAATATAATGTAATTGACTTTTGCGAATTACACAATCGGATAAAATAAAAAAAACAAACAAACACTTACTGAAAATTAGTATCGAAAGGCTGAACACCAAAGAACATTGTTGCTAGCATATACTCCGCATGATTAGTTGAATTATTTAATCTCATCGAATCAACTGTTAAATGTTCTTTTAATCGTGTCAATTCTTCTATTGAATAATTTACATTTAAAAATTCAGCCGTTTTTTTTACAGTGATTAAATGATCTTTTTTCATCTGATCATAATTTAAAAATAAAATATTTGATTCATTACGTAGATGCCAATAATCAAGTACATGTGAATGATATGGTGCATAAAATATTAGATCATTTAAAAAAATTTCCATAAAATCATTAAGGCTATGCTTATAACCTTGTAAATTTATATAATGATGATATAATGAAAGAGCTACATCTTTTGGATTACGTGATACATAAATAATTTTTGGTTTAACTGTCCACATTTGTTTTGGCAACAATCCAACTGGTAAATGTGTTTTAATAAATCTTGGCGATGGTAAATTATCAATAACATCGAATTGTTTCCAATCTTTATAATCAAGATCATTAAATAACGTTTCCATTTCAAAAAATGGAAATCTTTGAGCTAATAAACCTTCGCTTTCTAAATCATAATCACAATTATTTGCTAACATCCATACCATTGCCTGGGTCCATGTTGTACCACTTTTTGGAAAACTTATTACCCATACATCATCCGGTCGTACAGTAAAATTTTCTATACGCTCGTTACATTTTTCGAATTTTGATGGTACTACACATGGTTTAAATGACCAATTTGGTCCCAGTGGTGTTACTGATGGTACTGTTGGATAGGCCCGAACAAATTCAGACGTATGTATATAATTTGATTTAGATATTAATGGTGTATCCTTTTCATCTATTTTTTCACAAATTATTGGCATTTTGACAAATAATAAAATTAGATATGTGCGATAAGTAAAATTATTAATTGAAATTCACTTGTTTGTTATAATTCACACGATTTTAATGTGTGCGCTAAAACAACGTGCTTATTTATAGCATATAATGTGCATTAAATATTTGCATAAAAGATATAACGTTTATTAATTTATGCATATTTACAATATATATAAAATAAAATAATTACAGTATAAAGGACAATTCACATATAGGATGATAATAAATAAATTCATTTCTATAGTTTCCCTGTATCATTATGGTAAAAGATGTAGTTAAAGTACGTATATTATTAGTTTAAAATTATGTAAACTAAATAGTTTGGCCTGACATTCGAGGTGGAAAGTCTAAGATATGCTAAATAATTATAATTTAATAAATATTAATTCCTGATCATCAAGTCATGTTAGTCCAAGTGGAGCTTCTCTGCTTCTGGTATTTACAAAACCAAAGCCATTACATTCATAATAGAGTATATCAGAGATTTACTTATTTCCATTATTTTTGTTTAAGTAATTATATATGTTTTATATATATATGAAGTCAAAATATGAACATAAATATTATTAAAATATAATTGTTTGCTCACGAATGCTATTACTACTTTTATTTTATGTATTATTAAATTATATATTGCCTCAAAATAGCATAATATGATTTTCCATTTGTGCGATAACAAGAATTGTAAAATAATTAAAAAGTTATTATTATATTTATACAGTGAACATGAATTAGTTATGAAATTTATAGTTATCATTTAATTTTATTTTAATAAGATTTTAAGTGATAAACGACTTTACTTATTTTTATCATCATGTTCGTCAAAACAAATCAAATATACAATTTTAATAAATTATTAGTGCCTCATTCGAAATTTTATTGTGCGTTTTTGTTTTAAATTAAGAATTACTGACACATTTACAAATTACCATTTCTTTGTAATTCAACACACCGGAGGTTTTTTTTTCAAGTAAAAAAAAATTTTTAACAAAAGACCCTGTGGCGAAGCATAAGCTACCAGAAAAAATACAGTGATAGAGTAAGCTGTAAACATTTTTTCACGTTTCACCACTGCAGCAGAACCATGACATCACGTACTTTAGAGAATACAAATACATATTTATTATTTATTATTTAAATTAATTATTTATGTGTATGGAATTAATAACAAGAACAAAATACATATAGACGACATTCCCATAAAAACGAATTCTCCGATACTATATAAAAGGTTTTTATTTTTACAATCGGGTTTAACGTTTAGTTGATAACGAAATATTTGATTTATATTAACTGATGCTATATATTGATACCCGCCAATACAACAATATCATATATTCTAAGTATCTGTGAATATTGTTGTTAATTTGAATGTTGTGTAGATTCATATAGAATCAAATTTTTAATATTAATTAATGTATTGTTAAAAACCCCGTAAATTATTTGTACTGAAAGTAAATTTATTCTTAATTTTTTTATTATGATTATAGATATAGTATTGTATAGGATCACATTAGCGAGACTATCAAAATTTCATGTGTTATAATGATTGATATGTTAATTATTGTTATTTATCATAGTTGGTTTCGATATGCGAATGAATATAACATTAATTAACATATCATTCATTAAAACAGATGAAATGTTGGAAGTCACACAAATGTGATCCCACACAATACTCTATAATCATAATATAATAATTTAAAATAAATTTACATTCAATACAAATAATTAACGGAATTTTTCACAATACATTAAATAATTAAAAATTTGTATGAATTTATACAAACATTCGAATTAACAACATTATGAACAAATACTATTCGTATGTCTCTAATGCATTTCGATATATTTGAACTTAGAATATGATATTGTGATTTAGAGTATCAATAGCATCAGTTAATATAAATCGATTGTTTTTTTTGTTTCGCTATATATCCATAGTCATGTTGAAAAAAATAAACGAATAATTTCTGGTCAAATTTTTATTATATTTATTCCCGCTAAAACGTTAAAGATAAGTAATATAATATTCTTATATTTGTAAAATTATTAATAAATAAAAATTACATGGAATATTTAAAATCAGTATCTTTCAATTCATTTTCAGTCCATTGATCAAAGCGCTGTATTAAATCCGGTGACATTTCTTTCAAAAACGTTCCACTTTCACCTTTTCTTATAAATCTATAATTATATCATTTACATTACATATGAAAGAATTTACATAATTCATAAATGAAAGCATACAATTTACCACTAAATTATACGTCACTTACTGGAAATTTGGATCCTTAACCTTAGCTCCAATAATGTGGCCAGCTTGAATATAATCTGTATGATTAGTTGAATTATTTTTTCTCATTGAATCAACGGTTAAACTTTCTTTTAATCGTATCAATTCTTCAATTGAATAATTTACATTTAAAAATTCAGCCGTATTTTTTATTGTGGTTAAATGATCTTTTTTCATTTCATCATAATTTAAAAATAAAATATTTGATTCGTTTCGTAGGTGCCAATAATCAAGTACATGTGAATGGATTGGTGCAAAAAATGTCAAATTATTTAAAAAGACTTCCATAAAATCATTAAAGTTATGTTCATAACCTTGTAGATTTATTAAATGATGATACAGTGAAACAGCAACATCTTTTGGATTACGTGAAATATAAATAATTTTCGGTTTAACTGTCCACATTTGTTTTGGTAACAATCCAACTGGTAAATGTGATTTAATAAATCTTGGCGATGGTAATTTATCAATAATATCGAATGATTTCCATTCCTCAAATTCAAGATTATTGAATATGATTTGCATTTCAAAAGCTGGAAATTTTCTACCTAACAACTGTTTCTCTTCTAAATCATAATCACAATTATTTGCTAACATCCATACCATTGCCTGGGTCCATGTTGTACCACTTTTCGGATAACTTATTACCCATATATCATCTGGTCGTACAGTAAAATTTTCTATTCGTTCTCTAAATTTTTCAAATCTTGATGGTACTACACATGGTTTAAATGACCAATTTGGTCCCAGTGGTGTTACTGATGGTATTGCTGGATATGCTTTAATAAATTCAGATGTTAATTTGTAATTTGCTTTAGAAATTAATGGCGTATCTTTTTCATTTATTTTTTCACAAATTATTGGCATTTTTACAGAAATACATATATTAGAATTAGATTTGATAAGATAACAAAATTAAACTATTAAAATTAACTTAATTTCTTTTAAAAATACACGATAAAGATGAATACTTAAACAGCACTGACTATAACATTATTTTTATATTAGACTCGTACTATTGCGGAGATAATTTTTTTTACATTTTGAGATATTGATAATTATATTTGTATAAGTTATAGGGCAGTGTAAAAAAAAACCGCTGCGAAAGTATATACATGTAAAATTATACTTTGTACATATTATTTGTATCTGGAATCCGTACAATTGAAATACAGAATTAATCGAATCCAAAAACCATTCGATTTAAGTTAAAAATTATATAAAAAAATCGTTGAAATGGTACTTCAGTAATTCCATTGATACGATTGACGTAATATGAGAGCGCTGAATGTAAATAAGTATGGATTGCAGAGTTACATAAATGATTCTATACAAATTTAAAACAGCTTTTAAAACTAATGACAATGAGTTATTATTATTGTTGACATTTTCAATAAAAAATTAGTAAAAATATTTAAAAAAATCACGCACAAAAAAATTATATTTCTATTTTTGATCAGCTGAAATGAAAAATCAAAACACTATTAAATATATTAACATAATTCAGTGTAATCGAATGTGGTATTTTGTGTGTATAACCCATATTAAGTTCCGCACTAAGACGATTCTATTTTGTGGTACCCTTTTTACAGGAATAACTTATATTAACCTAAACACATTTCGCATACAATGTGATGCTGAATTAATATTATATATACACTGAATTTTATATTATCTATTAATTCTAATATTGTGTTGAAAATATAAAAAATTATAAATATTATCAGTTGCAAAAGTATAGTTTGCGAGCATTGGCAACAGTGATAACGCAGGGTCGTGAGCTACCAATCAAACAGAAATTTGACAACCGAAATTGTTTTGATTTATAGACGCCATCCGAAGGGTTACATTTTACAATGTTAATTAATATTTTTAATTCTGTATTTTCTTTTTATTATTATTAATAAAGAAACAGTCCATTTATAGAAAATTTATTAAATTTCCAATCTTTCTCTCAGTAGATATTTTTTTAAATTTATAAACATTTATGCGTTACATCTTATTTATTTTATTTAAATTAAAATAAAAATATGATAATAATATCATCATTGAATTGATATATCCACACGCATACAATTATAATTATATTTGTGATTATTATTATCATAGTTTTAAAGTCAATATGACAGAGATTGATTGGTGCCCCTCTATCTTATACATATGTGTACTATCAATCATAGTAATTTATTATTTTGTTAAATTTTGAAAGACATACAGTGTGTCACTAAAATTAAAAACGCATACATGAAGATTCAGATTGGTCACGGTATAGTAATGAATAGAACGACACATAATAAAGTCATTATAGCATTAAAACAGTCAATAATATAATTAAATAAAATGTTGCATTTATTAAAATAAATATTTACTTCTAAACCAAATAATATATTTATGTAGAAATTTTAATATATTCTATCCATAATTGAATAATAATTACTATTCCATTTTAATCACATTGAAAATTTAAAATCAGTATCTTTTAATTTATTTTGACTCCATGTATTAAATCGCTCTATTAATTCGGGTGTCATTTCCTCTAAAAATGTACCACTTTTTCCTTTTCTAATAAATCTAAATGTATGAAGAGCACAATTAAAATTATCATAAAATATATAATATTTTGAACTTTTTCATATATTTACATATACTCACTTAAATTCAGAATCAGGCGATTTAAATCCCATTGTTTCTTGTAATTGAGATAATATATATTCATTATTTGATGTAGCATTTGAACGCATTGAATCAACAGACAGATGGTTACACAATTTAATCAATTCTTCGTCTGTATAAGATTTTCCCAGAAATTTTGCGGTACGTTTAATTACAGCCAATAAATCGGTTTGCATATCTTCATATGTTAAAAATAAAATATTTTCTTCATTACGCATTTTCCAAAATTCGATAACATGTTGATGAAATGGTTCAAATATTATAAGATCAGATAAAAATGCATTCATAAAATCCATAAATGTACCCATGTAACCTTGCATATTACGATAATGATGATAAAATGAAATTGCCACATCTTTTGGATTACGTGCAACATAAATTATTTTCGGTTTAACTGTCCACACTTGTTTTGGTAATAAACCGGCCGATAAGTGTGTATTCATATTTCTTGGTGATGGTAAATTATTAATTCTATTTACAGAATCAAAATTTTTATCAATTAAATTAAATACAGTAGCGTATGCCATAAATGGAAATCGTTCGGTTAAAGTAGATTTCTTCTCTAATTCATAATCAAGATTATTTTGTAATAACCATACCATTGTTTGTGTCCATGTTGTTCCCGCCTTTGCATATGTTACAACAAATAAATCATCTGATCGTACATCAAGATCGAAAATTTGTTGACCAATTAATTTATAATTAGATGCAAGTACACTTGGTTGAAATTTCCAATCAGCACCCAGCGGTGTAAGGGGAGCTGGCGATGGATATGCTTTAACAAAATCTTTTGTATGAATATAATTAACTTTATCAATGATTGCATTGTTTTTTATATCTTCGAAAATGATACTCATATTTTTATAAAATTTTAATTAAATTAAAAATGAAAATAAAACACTTAAATATAAAATATCAAGGCGACTAACTTTTGTTTACTGATGGATGTTTATAATTCATAAAATTCGAATATAAATTTTAAGTTGTTAAAATATACACTTGCACATTTTATTTTTATATTAAAAATGATAACAAATTAAATAACACGATAAAAACACAACAAAGTTAAAACATTAGATAATTGGATATGATTTTATTGTTTTTAATAAATATTTTATTTTTTTGTAAACACAATATTACTATACTGAGCATGGGGTGTGATATTTTCTTGGTTTATCTAATTATAATCAATTAAATAATTACACTATAATAATATTCAACAAATTTTGTTACTCCGCGGCGGAGCACAGTTCACAAATCAAAAAAAAAAACCGTCACTTTGTTCACATTTCAGTCAAAACTCCCACATTAATAATTCTAATTTCTATCTGTATGTATGATGAGGTTAGGCCCGATGACTTGTCAAAACAGTTATGGACAAATTTTCAACAAATTTTTGGGCTAACGTTTATAATTTTTGGATATTTCTAATATTAATGTATTAAAATTAAATATGCAAATAAAAATTTATTTCCAGAACACAATAATTTATGTAAGAATTTGAGTACATTCTATCCTATTATTAATTATTAAATAACATTATTATTATTTCATTACCAAAATCACATAGAAAATTTAAAATCCGTATCTTTTAACATATTTTGACTCCATGTATTAAATCGTTCTATTAATTCTGGTGTCATTTCCTCTAAAAATGTACCACTTTTTCCTTTTCTAATAAATCTAAATGTGTGAAGATCACAATTAAAATTATCATAAAATATCTAATCTTTTGAACTTTTTCTATATTTATAGACATAAAATATTTATATACTCACTTAAATTCAGAATCAAGCGATTTAAAGCCCATTGTTTCTTGTATTTGATTTAATAAGTATTCATTATTTGATGCATCATTGGACCGCATTGAATCGACCGTTAAATGATTACGTAATTTTATTAATTCGTCGTCTGTATAAGATTTTCCCAGAAATTTTGCGGTACGTTTAATTACAGTCAATAAATCGGTTTGCATATCTTCATATGTTAAAAATAAAATATTTTCTTCATTACGCATTTTCCAAAATTCAATGACATGTTGATGAAATGGTTCAAATGGTATAAGATCACATAAAAATGCATTCATAAAATCCATAAATGTACCTAGGTAACCTTGCATATTACGATAATGATGATAAAATGAAATGGCCACATCTTTTGGATTACGTGCAACATAAATTATTTTCGGTTTAACTGTCCACACTTGTTTTGGTAATAAACCGGCCGGTAAATGTGATTTAATATTTCTTGGTGATTGCAATTTATTAATTCTATTTATTGAATCAAAGTTTGTATCAATTAAATTAAATATTGCAGCATATTCCATAAATGGAAATCGTTCAGTTAAATTAGATTCCTTCTCTAATTCATAATCAAGATTATTTTGTAATAACCATACCATTGTTTGTGTCCATGTTGTTCCTGCCTTTGCATATGTTACAACAAATAAATCATCTGATCGTACATCAAAATCAAAAATTTTTTGACCAATTAATTTATAATTAGATGCAAGTATACTTGGTTGAAATTTCCAATCAGCACCCAGCGGTGTTAGGGGAGCTGGTGATGGATATGCTTTAACAAAATCTTTTGTATGAATATAATTAACTTTATCAATGATTGCATTGTTTTTTATATCTTCACAAATGATACTCATATTTTTATAAACTTTATAGATACTAAATACAATGTATTATAAAATATAAATGCGGCTAACTTTAGTATACTGATGGTGAGAGTTTATAATTTAATAAGAATCGTATATATATTTTTAAATTGATAAAATAGTCACTTGGAACATTTTTTTTTTATTATTATTATGTCAATGTATATTAATATTTAATGGCGTATTTAAACTGATAATAAATAAACCAACACAATAAAAAAAAGGTCAAACATTCGTTAATACAAGCGATTTTATTATATTGTATTTTATATTATGTTTTTTGTAAGCACAATCACTATACTGAGCACATGGTGAGATTTTTTATTGGTTTATCTAATTTCTATATATAAATTTAAATGTATATATTTTATTAAATTTCTTGGTGTTGATATTATTGAGTATAGCGTAAATGATGACGGAAGCTATTATAAAATTTGTTTATTTAAATGACAGCATATATTTTATATACAGAGTGAAACAATGAAAGCAATATGAATTCGAATATGTTACCTAACCGTCGGAATAAATGTGTGTGCAAGTTTAATGTATAGTTTTTGTAATACAGTCAATGAAATCAAGTACCAGCAGCAGTTAGGATATCTTAATTATTCAATAAGGCTTATTATTTCCAGAACACAATAATATATTTATGTAAGCATTTTAGTATATATTTTACAATATATATTATAATATAACATTATTATTATTCCATTACCAAAATCACATAGAAAATTTAAAATCAGTATCTTTTAACATATTTTGACTCCATGTATTAAATCGCTCTATTAATTCGGGTGTCATTTCCTCTAAAAATGTACCACTTTTTCCTTTTCTAATAAATCTAAATGTGTGAAGAGCAGAATTAAAATTATCATAAAATATCTAATCTTTTGAACTTTTTCGATATTTATAGACATATAATATTTATATACTCACTTAAATTCAGAATCAAGCAATTTAAATCCCATTGTTTCGTGCAGTTGTGCTATTAAAAATTCATTATTTGATGCATTATTTGAACGCATTGAATCGACCGTTAAATGATTACGTAATTTTATTAATTCGTCGTCTGTATAAGATTTTCCCAGAAATTTTGCGGTACGTTTAATTACAGTCAATAAATCGGTTTGCATATCTTCATATGTTAAAAATAAAATATTTTCTTCATTACGCATTTTCCAAAATTCAATGACATGTTGATGAAATGGTTCAAATATTACAAGATCAGATAGAAAGGCATTCATAAAATCCATTAATGTACCCATGTAACCGTGCATATTACGATAATGATGATAAAATGAAATGGCCACATCTTTTGGATTACGTGCAACATAAATTATTTTCGGTTTCACTGTCCACACTTGTTTCGGTAATAAACCGGCCGATAAATGTGTTTTAATATTTCTTGGTGATGGTAAATTACTAATTCTTTTTATTGAATCAAAACTTGTATCAGTCAAATTAAATATTGAAGCATATTCCATAAATGGAAATCGTTCAGTTAAATTAGATTCCTTCTCTAATTCATAATCAAGATTATTTTGTAATAACCATACCATTGTTTGTGTCCATGTTGTTCCTGCCTTTGCATATGTTACAACAAATAAATCATCTGAGCGTACATCAAGATCGAAAATTTGTTGACCAATTAATTTATAATTAGATGCAAGTACACTTGGTTGAAATTTCCAATCAGCACCTAGCGGTGTAAGCGGCGCAGGTGATGGATATGCTTTAACAAAATCATTTGTATAAATATATTTAACTTTATCAATGATTGCATTGTTTTTTATATCTTCACAAATGATACTCATTTTTTTTTTTTTTTTGTAAAATTTAAAATAATAAAGAAAATAAAATCAAACACTGTACAATTAATTCTGCGTTCTGTGATTATACTAACCGAAACCGAAACCGAAACTTAGTTATAGTGGGAAATAATATTTAAAAAATATTCGATTAAATATAGATATTGGTGTAGGGTAGAGATAGGAAATATAGTTAATAATTATTGTAAATTTTAATGTATTTGCAAATCAGAAAATAAAAAATTCATATATGTTTTGATATACTTAACTTACTTTTTTTTGTTTTTAATTACTCCACTTTACTCTATATTCAAACTTGAAAATTGTTAAGACATAGTACAACATTTTTAAGTCAAATAAATAAATGTTAAAAAGATATATAAATAACATTATATAGATAAGCAACATTTAGTGCGGGTATAATAATTTAATACTGAAATTTTTCAGCTCCCATAGTTCCCAGTCGGTTGTCGAGAATGGAGAATAAACGGATTTCTTTGAAAATACGATGTTGGACGTTATACTCTAAAATTAACATTCCATTATGGGATATAATATCTTTATAAAAATAATGAAATTAAAGAAACATCTATCTTTGCTAACCAATTGTGTTAAATTATAATTATAATCACATGAGAAGTATTTCTACAAACTTGACTGCAAAAAAAGTTTGATATATATAGATTCCATATATTCTACACTTGAAGTATAATATTAGTTAATGATGATGATGATGATGATGAGATAAATTAAATAATTATTTATAGTAAATCAAACTCACATCACAATCTTATAATAAAATAATAAGATAAGATAATAAAATTGCAAAGAGTAATATTATGTAATAATAATCGGCTTGAAACAATATTTACTTGCATTAAATGTGTACTTATTACTTAAACCAATTATTATAATATAACATTTCCTCATATTTAAAAAGCTATTCATTTAAAAGATAATGGGATGATATTAATATTGTAAAAATCTTTGTTTAATAATATTTATTATTATTATTTATTTTCATTTTCAAGAGTATATTTTAACTTTTACGAATTAATTACATACATTGTATATATATAAAGTTTTATAAAGCTGTGAGAACAAATAGTAATACCAATTATAAAACTACAAAAATTATTATAAATTAAAGTAAATCATTCTATTCCAACTAATTGTATGCACAAAGTAATACAAAACTTTTATTTATGAAATGTTTGGTCTTTTTTTATTTTAATATAGTAAAGCAATTTCCTATTAATCCTTTTTTAATTATCGAATAAGGCGACCTATTTTTATATACTTTACAATTGTCACATATATTCAATCAATAATAATTTTGAATGTGTAATTTTTGCCATCATATTTACTATACTCGTAAAATTATATAGTAAATTAGTTTATTATCAAATTTATGTATTGACCTTATGGAAGCCAAAAAAATTTTGTTATTTTAATATAATTTATAGTATACGCAGACACACATTTTAAATGCGTAAATGAATTTATTTAATTATTTTATGAGTGTGGATTAACAGGGTTTCAGTGGCGTCGTACATACAAGGTACTCCAAAAAAAATGTGTAAATAAAAAACGAATACTTTTGACACTGCCTATATTTTATCTATGTACAATTTAAGATAACTTAAAATATGTAAAAAAAAAAATAATAAGTGTAGTGAGGTAAAGATATAGTGAAAAATGTGAGTATAAACACAAATTTAGGTATATGTGCATCCATAAATGTACTTGTGATTGCGTAAATTCAATGGCTCATATATATGTATATACGTGGATATCCATACGCAACTTAATTGTGTTGTAATTTCAATGCATAAAATATGAGGGAGGGTATATAAACATTTTATTAAATTTTCAAATTTTTATAAATCGAATACATTCTTGTTAGTACATTGAATATTTAAATATATGTTTCGATAATTTTTTTAACAAAATAGATTTATATTTGTAATTGTTATTTAAGTTTAAAATGAATAATTTAAAACCATTAAAAAAGGAGTATTCATTACAAAATAATATAAACAATGCACTATTTCTATGATATAATCTCTTGACACAAATGTCATTTATAACTTTTCCGTATAATACTAAAATTAAAGGTATATATTGTATTTATTATGGATATGACAGTATATTTTTAGTGTTCTATATAAACACAAAGTATACATTATATAATAGATGTTATATATTATTTGATTATGCAATACACAAATTTTACAATATATAGTCTATATATATAATGAACATAATATAATGCAAATTATTTCACCATATAAAATTGTTATAAAATGTATAATATTCCTTATTTGAATACACTTCACATATAACCGAATACATTTACATAGTTTACATTATAAGTATAAAAGATATAGTTAAGTTTAGTATATAATAGATAATATTTAAATATTGGCACAAACAAAGAAATTTGTTATTATTATTATTATTATTATTATTATTATTAGAAATACTTAAGTATATTATTGTATTAATAAAGTTTTATAATGCATATATACTTTATATAAAATATGTATTTGTTTAAGAAACTGTCAGTTATAATAACTGTCAAATTATTATTAAATTTTATATTTTTGAGATAATATTCTTCTGGCAAAATATTCTTATATATTATAGTTTTTTGTTCATTTACTTTTACATTATATACTTTTAATCTTATTCATATAATTATATACAAAAAGATTTTCAAACAAATTCCATTTATAAAGTTGCAATATGTAAATAAAAAGTAAAACATTTATTCTATATGAAATACATTTTTGTTGCAATTTATATTTTATGTATAGACTTTCTTGTACATTATAATTTCTATATATATATTATTTTATAATCAATATAAAAGTTATTTAAATATAATAGTATAATTTCTTAAAGATATGGTTATATAGACACGCAGCGCAGACAATGATTAGATATGGTATCGTATGTGTGGTTGTAGGGGGGGCTTATACTGGAGAATATTTTTAAACTCTTAGGTTGTAATTATAGTCATAATTGTATTGAATCTGAATCATCTGCTCCTCGGATGAGTAAACTAAGTGAGTTAATAGGCCAAGTCAGTGTCCCACAAAAATACCATCCGTTTTATTTCTACAAATTCATCTATACCTAACAAACATAACAGTTTGTAGATACATATTTAACAATTCACCAAATGATCCGTGCCTATGTATAGCGATGCATTGTTAAAATAGTGATAGATTTTGAATAGCGTTTAACATCACATTTTTAAATATATTAATTCATCTGAATTCATATATATACAAATACAAACTAATGATTATATGCAGTTGAGTAAATTTTATTAAGAAAAATAGTCTACGCTATATCAATGCTAACGTGTGAATCGAACTCGTCGCCACCTTCGGATTAAAACACTTCATATAAACTTGTAACACATTGAGATTACCTTTTAAATAAATTATAATAATATACAATAATATTATATAAAGTTCAATGTATTTTATATATATTATATAAAAAAGTTCTTTTAACTTGATATTTGATATTTTTTTCTCTTGATTTCACAAAAAATAAAAGCGAAGCAAATTAAAAACTTTAATCTTATAATTTATATTTAATAAAAAAACTTTTTCTATGTCCGTTATGCAAATGTTTATACGAAAAAAAATTACTATTATTATTATTATTATTAATGTTATTTTATATCTTGCATTAATTTCTGCCGCGATATAACTTTCTTGTGTTTAAAGTCGATATGTATTTGTTTTTTATTTATAGTAAAGCGTAAATGGAGCGAAAAAAGGGGATTTTGTCGTACCTTATAAAATGGATTTATAAAATAATAGTTTATAAGAAATTTATTGTACCAAAAAATTTATGTTAAATATCTGTAAGATTTATTGATTTACCATTTGTTCGGTTATGGAATGATAAAAAAAAAAAAAGAAGGAATTCTCAATATTTTGTCAATTTTCTTTCGATTTCTTATTACTTACTCGAATTACTACAAAATAATTTCATATAAAAGGTAATAGCTGTCGGTTCTGACACTTCACTATCGTATTAAAATACCGGTTGATGCTATAGATTATTCAATATTATTATACAAAAAATTATTAAAACCAAAACTTAAAACCAATTTCCATAGAGATCATAAGGTCATAAAGTATAACTCATAAACAGAGACCTATACAACAAAAATGTCTCATATAAAATACATAAAATATTTATGAACTAGTTACAACAATTAAAATTGGTATAAGAAAAATTTTGAATTATAGATTATATGAATTAAAAATTAATTAATAATTTATTAATTTAATTAATTCTTTCTGTTTCAGGTGTCGTAAACCATAAATCATAGATAGACAGAACAAGATCAATGACATTTCTAAAAAAAAATAAGGTAAATTTTTAAATAATGATTTAAATAAAATTATTTACAAACGAGACACATAAATTATTAAAGCCATTGTTTTTAATTGAATAAAAAAACAATGAACAATAAATTAAAGTAAAAATATATAAATATGAAAAATCTACTGTGAAACTACGTGCAGAAATTTACCAAGATTACAACATAATTATGTATTATAATAAAAATTAAATTTTAAATTTAAAATCATAATTCTTCAATTCATTAGCTGTCCAATCATCAAAACGTTTGATAATTTTCGATGGCATTTCCTCTAAAAATGAACCAGTTTTACCTTTTCGAATAAAACTATATAATACATGAAATAGAAAACCATAAAAAAAAAAACCAAACCAAACAAAAAACCGATCATAATTTAAAAGAAGTGAAAAATATTTACCAAAACTGTGGATCAGGCATTTCAAATCCCAGATTTTCGGTTAATTTTTTTATCACCTCACAATTATTTGTGGTAGCATTACAACGCATAGCATTAAAATTTAAATGCTTACGTAATCGTTCCAATTGTTCATCCGTATAATGTGTGTGTCCCAAAAACTGTGCAGTACATTTTATTACAGCCAATAAATCGGTTTGCATATCTTCATATGTTAAAAATAAAATATTTTCTTCCGTACGCATTTTCCAAAATTCAATAACGTGTTGATGAAACGGTGTATAAATTATAAAATCATTAATATATGCTTCCATAAAATCGATTAGTGTACCCCGATAACCATGCATATTACGATAATGATGATAAAATGAAATGGCCGCATCTTTTGGATTTCTTGAAATATAAATAATTTTTGGTTTTACTGTCCACAATTCTTTTGGCAATAATGACACAGGTAAATGTGATTTTATGTGTCGCGGTGCCAAACTTTGGTTTACAATTTCAATACCATCAATTAATTCATTATTTCTATCGATATCGGTAGCGGTGGTTGTAGTTGTAGTTGTGCTAATCGTTGTCGACACTTGTTCATCACCACACAATTTATCAAACATCATACCATATTCCAAAAATGGAAATTTATAAATTAATAAATTTTTTGATTCCAATTCATAATCTAAATTATTATTTAATAACCATACCATTGTTTGGGTCCATGTTGTACCACATTTTGGAAATGATATAACCCATGTATCATCTTTATTAACTTTAAATTGTTCAATTTGTTGTGCAATATTTTTAAATTTGGCTGGTAAAAAACATTGTTTAAAATTCCAATTTGAATGCAACGGTGTATGTGGTGGCGGTGATGCATAGGCTCTTATAAATTTTGTTGTATGACTATATTTAGCTTTTTCTATTAATTGATTATTTTCGATATCTTCACAAATTATTGGCATTTTAAATTTTATATTTTGTTACTATATTTATTTTTTCGTAATACTCTTTATTATACAAAAGTAACATACAACACTGGGATTTGAAAACTAAATTTTTCCAAATTAAATAAACATATTATAAATAATATGTACACACTAATTATTAATTGTTTCAATTTTGATTTATTAATAATAAGCAACTCATTTAACATTACATTTAACTTTATTGATAACTCTATGATGTATGAATTTATATTACACAACATATATAATAAAATGTATTGTAACAACTAAATAACTATTTGCTTGAATGAAAACCACAAAACACTTTGCATATATTATTATTATTATTATTATTATTATTATTATTATTATTATTATTATTATTATTATTATTATTATTATTATTATTATTATTATTATTATGATATAATATAACAAATAGTAAATTAGTATATTAAATTAATATACGCAAACAGTATTTAATACATAAAAATGATGATGATATGCAGTGCGATGATATGAAATAATAACTATTAATTATAGTATTTAAATATAAAGTATATAGTTTATGAGATAAAAAAACATTTACAATCTGTGTCACATACGAGACTATATTTAATTTATATAAATTTAACAATAAATAATAATTTCAATCATATAGTTGTTTTAGAATTTAAATAGAACAATGCCATATAAAAATATTTTCATAAACATTTAACAAATAAATAAATTTTTTAACAGTGCGAATGTAGTAGAAAATTGTTATACTAATGAATACATTGTAGTTCGTATCAATAATTACCAATTAATTATGTACGGCATTACCCTATGCCTATAATGTATTATAATATTATATGTTCACCCACCACAAGCACCTATAACTTCCAGTATATTGTAACACATTATTCTATTAAATATTACAATAGAGTCAAAGACGGATGTAAATTTTATAAAACGAAAAAAACTAGTAAACTGTGTTCTTCAGCAGTGAGACTTTCGTCATTTCCAGCGCATCTGTTTTTGATCTGGGCAACCAGAACATATGTATCTCTTTGACGAATATGGCTGTTTTCGTTAACCAATCAACATTAATTGTTAGAAAATATCCATGCATATTTTATGTTTATGTTATTAAATTTATTGATTGTATAATTTAGGTGAAAATAATAATGTTGAAATAATATTATATAAATTTCAAATATATAGAATATTAAGAATAAAGTAAATAATCGTATTTAAAATAATTTATTCAAATTTTACATTTGTATTAAATATTTAATACTCATATATCCAATTCATGTGAATAATAAAACATTTAAAATAACAATAGGTTAAACACAACATCGCACCACATTATAAAATATTTATAAATTATTTACACGTCATGTTAAGTAGAGTGACATGTACATGGAAATTAAAGGTCATCATTTTCAAATAAATGTTGTTACTACAATATATACAGTATACCCCAAACGCTTGATGTACACTACATAGTTTGGCACACATATGACAATAAATATATGCAAATTAAAATAATTGCATATAATAATTTAGTTTCTTTGGACAATTTGTTTGAAGTGTAAATATAAAAACATATACATTTTTTTTTTATTTTATTGTCAAATTTTGGATAAGAAAACATGTTCCATTAAATTAAAGAACATTGTTGATTTATGTCAACATCAATTACTTGTTGGCGCAGCGATACTTAATATATAGAGTGAACTTTGTTGAAAAACTACACACAGAATTATTTCAATGATAAAAAATATTACATAGTCAACTTATTGTGGTGGAAGACAAAACAAAACATTCAGGACATTCAGCGTAGAATTCCAACTGAAATTTTATTAATATTTAATTTTACAAACGAAAATCAATAATAATAATAAAATAAAAAACAAAATAAAAAATGTATGAATAATTAATTTATAATTATTTATTATTAATAATAAAAAAAATACAATTTCATATAAATGAATTCACATACCATGTTTAAAATCACTATCTTTTAATGCATTATTAGTCCAATCATCAAAACGTTTTATTAGATCCGGTGGCATATCAGTACGAAATGCTCCACTTTTACCTTTGCCAACAAATCTGCGGATGTATTTTGTGTATACGCATAGAATATATGTTAATTTTACAATAGAATTAAAAATTTCATTTAAAGACACTTACTGATAATCAGAATCAGGCATCTTAAAACCAAGATTTTTTGCATGCTCTTGTATACCGGATACTTCATTCACCGATTTATTAGAACGCATAACATCGATTTTTAAATGATCACGTAATTCCTGCAATTGTTCATCCGTATAATTGGTGTGTCCCAAAAATGTGGCCGTACGTTTTATAACCGCCAATAAATCGGTTTGCATTTCTTCATATGTTAAAAATAAAATATTTTCTTCTGTACGCATTGCCCAGAAATCTAATATGTGTTGATGAAATGGACCATAAATAATTAAATCGTTTAAAAATATATCCGTAAAATCTAATAGTGTTCCATTGTAACCATGTAAATTACGATAATGTCGATAAAATGACATGGCCACATCTTTTGGATTTCGTGTAACATAAATTATTTTCGGTTTTACCGTCCACAATTCGTTCGGCAGTAAACCGGCGGGCAAATGTGATTTTATATTTCTTGGTCGTGTAGCATTTTTTGTACGCTCCACCGAATTATGTTCACTATTCGGATCGGTAATTTCAACATCATACAATGATTGATAATCAATATATGGAAATTTTACAATTAATGGTTCATTTTCTTCATGTTCATAGTCTAAATTATTATTTAATAACCATACCATTATTTGGGCCCATGTCGTACCCGATTTTGGAAATGTTACAACCCATGTATCATCCGGATAGATTTTAAAATTTTCAATTTTTGCAGCCACTTTTTTATATGGTAATGGCATTGTACACGGTTTAAATTGCCAATTTGAACCCAACGGTGTGTTTGGCGTCGGTGATGGATAAGCTTTTATAAATTGTTCTCCATGACTATAAATTGCTTTCGGCAACAATGGATTATTTACAATATCTTCAAAAACAATTGGCATTTTTTTCACCTTCTTACTTTACCGACTAGTTTCTAGTAACACTTATTGGTTAGCTCTTTTCAAACAATTATAACATCCAAAAATAATACAAAACAGAAAAAAAAAAAAACAAAAAAGTTAACGTTCCGTTTCAAATTAGCGGATGTCAGTAACTAAATATATAAATAAAAAAAAATAAATAAATAAATAAAAACAAATAAAAATGTATGTATGAACTTAACACAAAAATCACTTTTATCAACTAACACAAATAATATACACAAAGAGCATTAGATTAGATTATTGTACGCGCGCATACGTAAATAAAAATGTTTGTTTAATATTTGATTATATTTTTTTTTTTTAATAAAATGATTAATAGCACAATGAAACACTAAAAAAAAAAACAAAAAACCACATATACATTAATAAAAAAAACATAGATTAATTATAAAAATATAAACGTGGAACTATTTCCCACAATTTCAATAAGTTTTTTCCACAAAAACCATTATGAATTATACTATAACTAAAAATATTTAGCTTTTCTAAGTAATTTATATTTTCATAAGCAATTTTATGTTCATTAAAATGGAAAACTTAATAATAGTAAAACACAAATATTAGAATAGAATAATAAATTTCCCAGCTCGCCTGTAAATTATTAAATTAAATAAAATACTATTTAGTTATTGTTTGATAATAAAGCGCACTAGTTTAGAATTTTTAAATAGTTATATAGATAACACAATAAATACCACAAAAACCATATGATAATGATAATAAAAATTTTTACAAATCATTGAATAAATAATCATTACATAATATTGTTATACATATTATTATTTATTTTAGTGTGTAGTCTATGATTAGGTACTACCACATAATAAAAATTACTACATAAAAATTTATTAAGCAATGCAAATCATATGGAAAATTTTAAATCAGAATTCTTTAATTTATTGTTCGACCAATCATCAAATCGTTTTATTAATTCGGGTGACATTTCATTTAAATATGTTCCTGTTTTACCTTTACGAATAAATCTGCGTAAATTACAAGAAGGTAATAAGAAAAAAAATAAAATATATCAATGATTGTATAAAAGGCAAACATTAACAAAAATTATAAATATTTGTGAATATATACTTAAAATCAGCATCAGCCATTTTAAAACCCAATGCCGCTTGATGATGTTTTATTTCGTTTGATAAATTTACCATATCATTTGAACGCATTTCCTCAACGGTTGTATGATCACGTAATTTTTCTAATTGTTCATCCGAATAATTAGTTTTACCCAAAAATGTTGCCATTTTTTTTATCGATCCCAAATGATCTTTTTTCATATCTTCATAGGTAATAAATAGAATATTTTCTTCGTCACGCATTTCCCAGAAATCTAATAAATGTTGATGAAATGGTTGATATACTATTGAATCTGCCAAAAATCCATCCATAAAATCCATATATGTACCCACATAACCATGTAAATTACGATAATGATGATAATATGAAATGGCCACATCTTTTGGATTACGTGCAACATAAATTATTTTCGGTTTCACTGTCCACAATTGTTTTGGTAATAAACCGGCCGGTAAATGTGATTTTATTAATCGTGGTCGTGGTGTATCATTAGTTTGTTCGACCGTCTTAGGATTTGGATTCTTTTCACTGATGTCAGATTCAAACATTGCAGAAAATTCAACAAATGGACAACGTCGCAATAACGATGATTTTGATTCCATCTCATAATCTAAATTATTCATTAACAACCATACAATTGCCAGTGTCCACGTTGTACCACATTTTGGAAATGTTATTATCCATGTATCATCCGGATACACTTCCAAATTTTCAATATCTGTAGCTATTTTTTTATATTCAGCTGTTAATACGCATGGTTGAAATTTCCAATCAAATCCTAAGCGCTTAATTGTTGGCGACGGTGATGCATAAGCTTTTATAAATCTTGACGCATGACTGTAACCAACCTTTTGAATTAATTCACTGTTTTCAATATCGTCACAAATTATCGGCATTTTAACCTGTTCACCAGCACACACACACCGAGAACTATTTTTATTTCAAACCGTACAGTAAATTGTTTAAAAATTAACTAAATGAATTTGTATATATTTTTTCTCGGCAGTATTTATATCTGAACAAATAAATTTTTTGTTTATATTCTGATAATTACTGAAGTATTTTTATAATTGATATTATTGTAATATATAATAACATTTTATTTTTTTATTTACTAACAGAATAATGCATTGTGTTGGATTTGGAAGACGAAAAAAAAAAAAACGTTTTAATTTTGTAGGTATATTTTTATGTGTGTTTTCGTTTGAGGTCACAAAACAAATATATTTTTAAAGACTAATACCACCCATAGCATAATTGAGTTTGATAAGAAATTTACCAAATGTTTTACAATTTCGGCCACAGGCCGTGGTGTCATAAACAGTCATGACTTTAATTTTTATATTTCTCTTTTTATTGTACGATTCATATAAATGTGTGTGATTTGTATTGTAAAAGCATATACATATAAAAAGCACATATTAAACACAAATATATTATATATTATATAGAAATTTAATTTTGTTATTTACGTATTGTATCACATGTTTTAAGGTTAATATTCTCATTGGTACAACATTTATTTATCATTATATATTATTTATAGTTAAAAATAAACCATCAACAATTGTGAAAAAATGAATGATTATTATCTATCTATTATTTATTTATATTATTATTTATTAACGGCTTCAGAGATAATGATTATATTAATAATGACTGATAATAAGAATTTAAAATTTTAAAATTCAATTGGAATATATATTATCAATTTTTGTATAGGTACAAATTTTCATAAAGTTTTATCTACAATATAAAAACGAACAATATATGCAAAATAAAATTTGAATTTGTATTATAATATTTAAAATATACATAGATTAATTCAAAATGTCAATCAATCAATTGTGACGATAAAATATGTACGGGAAGCTTTCGAAGGAGAAAATTCTCTTGGTTTTAACATGACAAATATTCTAGAGAAAAGAACAACGCACATTCACCTGCAAATTAACATATATAATTTATAAATAACAACAAATTACATATAACAATTTTAATATATACGATTTTCAAAATATAAATTAATATAAATTGTTATGGTTTCATTTGTAAATAAATACATCATCATAATGGATATTTAAAATCTGAATTCTTTAATTTATTGTCCGACCAATCATCAAATCGTTTGATTAATTCTGGTGACATTTCATTTAAATATGTTCCTGTTTTACCTTTACGAATAAATCTGTGTAAATAACATCGAGGAAATAATATATGCGGTAAAATAGACAAGATATATTAATAGAAAAATTTTTAAATCTTAATAAAATAAATAAAAATGTGTGTATATACTTGAAATCAGAGTCAACCTCTTTCAACCCCATTGCTTCTTGATGAAATTTTATTTCGATTGCTAAATTTACCATATCATTTGAACGCATTGCATCAACGGTTGTATGATCACGTAATTTTTCTAATTGTTCATCCGAATAATGAGTTTTACCCAAAAATTTGGCAATCGTTTTTATCACACCTAAATGATCTTTTTTCATATCTTCATAGGTTAAAAATAGAATATTTTGTTCGTCACGCAATGCCCAAAAATCCAATTGATGTTGATGAAATGGTTGATAAATTATTGAGTCAGCCAAAAATGCATCCATAAAATCCTGAAATGATCCTTCGTAACCATTTAAATTACGAAAATGATGAAAATATGAAATAGCAACATCTTTTGCATTTCGTGCTACATAAATTATTTTCGGTTTAACTGTCCACAATTGTTTTGGTAATAGATCGACTGGTAAATGGGATTTAATATTTCTAGGTCGTTGGACATTTTTAGCTAGTTCTACAGAATTGGGCAAACGATCTGTGCCACCTAAAAATATTCCGGAATAATCAATAAATGGACAACGATTCATTATCGCTGATTTTGATTCCAATTCGTAGTCTAAATTATTATTTAACAACCATACAATTGTTTGTGTCCATGTTGTACCACATTTTGGAAATGTTATTAACCACGTATCATCCGGATATACTTCAAAATTTTCAATATTTGTTGCAATTTTTTTATATTCAGCTGTTAATATACATGGTTGAAATGGCCAATTTTTTCCCAATGGTGTATCTGGTGGCGGTGATGAATAGGCTCTTATAAATTTTGTTCCATGTGTAAATACAGCCTTTTCAATTGTTGGACTGTTTTCAACATCTTCACAAATGATTGGCATATTTTAATATTTTTTTTAATTAAATTTTCACAACCGAGTTTTTTTTTGTTTATATATACGCACACACGTATGCCACAAATAATGTATAGAAAATAACTAAATGAAATATAATTACGCTTGTTCAGTTGTTGTGTCAGTTTCATCAAATAATTGTTATTATTGTGATAATAAATGTAATATTTATGAAATAAAATATAATAATGTATTGTGTTGGATTGATTTTAGTACAATTTTGGTGTAGGTTTTTTAATCCGAATAACTTATAGAAATGTTCGATAATCTTAATTCATGATGTATATGTACTTTCTGACTGCTGTTTTCAGTTATACCTTTAAATTTATTAAAACTAACTTTTTGAGATGAATATTAATATATCCTTAACATGTTATAATTTATATGGTATGGGGTTGAAAATTGAAGCTTAACAGATGCGAGAAGAATTTTGTATTATTAGAATAGAATTTACGATTTCATTTCAAATCTAAATATAGTACCAGTTACCAGTTTTGTTATCGTTGTTTATTTATTCTTATCGTTAAGAAAAAATATGTTATTTAATATAATATTAATAATCTGATGTAAAAAAACTCACACGCAGAGAGTTACGTTTTTTATTTTATAAGAATAATAAAATTTATATTTTTAGGCGCAAAGTTGATTTTCTAAACTATTTGTCATTTTTCTTTCATGTAAAAAGTACAAAAACAGGCTGTTAAAATACTAATAAGTAACATTTCATTAACAAGAAAATTAATACTAATTGATTTAAATTATTATTATTATTATTTCCTAAACATTCATTACAGTAGTAGTCGTGATTTTGCATTAATAAATTGAAATATAATGATAGTGATAAGTTTGTTATATAGTTAAAAAAATTTAAAATAACAAGATAAAACAATGAACGAAGAAGCATACATAGGACCAATATTCCAATGATTCGAGATAATTGAAAATAAATAAAGCTTCACTTTATTGTCTATAGATTTCAGTATGTTTTTTTTAGGAAATATTAATCTTTGACCCTATGTATACTTCATTTATGACAAAATTGTGAATACTGGGGACTGATAAAAGATTACAAAATCCATAGTTAAAACAATAAAACATATAAAACAAGTCCGACCATAATAATATATATTCAGTTTATACAATATTTTATAAATAAATGTTAATAATAGATACTATACTTCAATAATTTTCATCGTTTTTTTGTTAGTTACTATAAAATAAACAATAATTGATTTTCTTTTTTCATATACAAATTCAAAGTTGTATTAATATGGATAAGTTAATTTAGTGAAGAGCAAGAAAACTATATCTCATTGAACAACATTGAATGTTCAAATATTTATTAAATTTTCTGCTGACAATAGGATTGATTATTTAAAACAAAATAAAAGAACGAAATTTATATCACAAATTACACTAATAATATAAATACGAATCTTTTAATTTATTGTTTGACCAATCATCAAATCGTTTGATTAATTCTGGAGACATATCAATTTCATCATCATCATCTGGTATTATTGGAAGACTTTTCATTTCTTCTGATAAATTGCTATTATCATTTGAACGCATTGGATTAAATGTGTGATGACGTAATTTTGCTAATTGTTCATCGGTATAAAGAGTTTTACCCAAAAATGTGGTAATCACATTTATCATAGCTAAATTATATTTTTTCATATCTTCATAGGTTAAAAATAGAATATTTTCTTCGTCACATAATGCCCAGAAATCCAATTGATGTTGATGAAATGGTTGATAAATTAATGAATCAGCCAAAAATGCATCCATAAAATCCTGAAATGATCCTTCGTAACCATTAACATTACGGTAATGATGATAATATGAAATAGCAACACCTTTTGCATCTCGTGCTACATAAATTATTTTCGGTTTAACTGTCCACAATTGTTTTGGTAATAGACCGACTGGTAAATGTGATTTAATAAATCGGGGTCGTTTTGTATTTTTAGCCACCTCTACAGAACTGTCCATTGGTCCATTATAATCTGATAACGTTCCGGAATAATCAATAGACGGAAATCGATTGTACCATTCCGATTTTGATTCTAATTCGTAATCTAAATTATTCATTAACAACCATACAATTGTTTGTGTCCATGTTGTACCACATTTTGGAAATGTTATTAACCACGTATCATCCGGATACACTTCAAAATTTTCAATATTTGTTGCAATTTTTTTATATTCAGCTGATAACATACATGGTTGTAATGGCCAATTTTTTCCCAATGATGTATCTGGTGGCGGTGATGAATAAGCTCTTATGAATTTTGTTCCATTTTTAAATACAGCCTTTTCAATTATTGGACTGTTTTCAACATCTTCACAAATTATCGGCATTATTATTTATTGATATTTTTTTTACACACAGATAACAATATTTATTGTAAAAGAATTAATCAGTAATTAGTTTTATAAATTAACTAAATGCAATTTTCGATTTTCAGTTGTATGAATTTTGGATCAAATGCCAGTTTTGTTTTTATAACATATGATTTATATGATTATACAATGTGTACTTTTGAAATAACAACATCATTATTTATTTATTTTTATTTAGTTATTTTTATTTATTTATTTATTTTTTCTATTATTTTTTTTAAACAATAATGCATTGTGTTGATTTTGAACTGAGAAGTTACGACGTATACTATGGAATGGAGAGTCTGAATAAAAGCAACTAATAAAAATATTTGTTAAACTGCCTGTGGGTCTACAATGAACAACAATGGGGGTAGTTTTATTAATAGTTTTCTATACACATTTTTTTGTTTTGCTTTTGGCCAGTGATATCACTCATTTTCTAAAATTAAATGGAATAGTTGTATAAGTTCTACCATCGATAAGACGAGATTTTCTTCTTTTTTTTTTTTTTGATTACAATATTTTTTTAAATCCAAATCGAGTCCATTGATATGTCAATAGTTTTCTGTTTTTGTGTTTTTCTTATCTTTACAATAATTTGTGAGTGTTTGTTTACAATAGTCAGCTAAAGTACAATAATCGTTCAAGATAAACGGTTCTATTAATATATATATAATATAAATTAAAAATCAAATATTATAGTTTATTGAAAAAAACAATCATCAATTATATAAAGAATACAAAGGTTCAAACTGGAAAAATTATAAAGACTTAGGATACAAACAGTTTTATATATTTTCTATAGACAGAAAAAAAAATCAATTGATAAACAAATCGATTTAAATCACATAGAATATTTTAAATCTGAATTTTTTAATTTATTGTTTGACCAATCATCAAATCGTTTGATTAATTCTGGTGACATTTCATCTAAATATGATCCGGTTTTACCTTTACGAATAAATCTGTAAATAACACATTGAAATTATATTTCAATAATGACATGTAAATAATGAGTAGATTTATAAAAATTATAAAATTTATTTATACTTAAAATCAGGATCAATCGTTTCTAAACCAAGCGTTACTTGAAGATTTTTTATTTCTGTTGATAGATTAACATCATTATTTGAAGACATTGCATCAAAGGTTGTATGATCACGTAATTTTTCTAATTGTTCATCCGAATAATGAGTTTTACCCAAAAAATTTGCTATCGTTTTAATAGCACCTAAATGATCTTTTGTCATATCTTCATAGGTTAAAAATAGAATATTTTTTTCGTTACGCAATGCCCAAAAATCCAATTGATGTTGATGAAATGGTTGATATACTATTGAATCAGCCAAAAATGCATCCATAAAATCCAGAAATGAACCTTCGTAACCATTTATATTACGATAATGATGATAATATGAAATAGCAACATCTTTTGGATTTCGTGCTACATAAATTATTTTCGGTTTAACTGTCCACAATTGTTTCGGTAATAAACCAATTGGTAAATGTGTTTTAATATCTCTGGGGCGTTGTGCATTTTTAGCCACTTCTACAGAATTAGGTATGCGACTGTCTAAATCGGAAAATATTCCGGAGAAATCCATAAATGTACAACGATTTGCCACGGTTAATTTTGATTCTAATTCGTAATTTAAATTATTGTTTATTAGCCAAGCAATTGTGTGTGTCCATGTTGTACCACATTTAGGAAATGTTATTATCCATGTATCATCCGGATACACTTCCAAATTTTCAATTTCTGTAGCCATTTTCTTATATTCACTACTTAATATACATGGTTGAAATGGCCATTCTTTTGCTAATGGTGTATTTGGTGGCGGCAATGAATAGGCTTTTATAAATTTTGTTCCATGTTTAAATACAGCTTTTTGAATTATTGAACTGTTTTCAATATCTTCACAAATTATCGGCATATTAACACTAATATTTATATTTAATTTTTTACACGCACCGTACCTCCACCGTACAGTAAATATTTTAAAAATTAACTAAATCAAATTTTATTTTAATTGTTTGAATTATAGTTTCATTTTATTTGATTTTATATCATATCATTTATGTTACATTTTTTTTTTATATAATAAATGATAAGATAAAACAACATATAAATCGAGATATCTACAATGAAAATATACGTATTAATATAATACGCATCATGCGTAATCATAATATTTTTTTTATTACAATAGTTTTGAGTATTGTTAAAGTATAAATATAATTAAAATAATTTTATAACTATGGTAATTTGATTAGAATGTATTTTATTTGATACTAGTAGTCGAACACATTAGTGTTAAAGTAAAAAAATTTATGAATTGAATTATTTATGGTACCTGTCAGGATACTAGTACTAAGACAAAACATATAACTAGATTATTTATTTCTTAAGTCTTAAAAAAGACTTGAATCAATTGTACTATAATAATAATAATCGTTTACTTATAACCAATTTCTCTATATATATATATGCAATTACAAATTTATGTCATCAATTGAGTTTTATATGGAAAATTTAAAATCTGAATTTTTTAATTCTTCGTGCGACCAATCATCAAATGTTTTTATTAATTCTGGTGACATTTCATCCAAAAACGTTCCAATTTTACCTTTTCGTATAAATCTGTTTAAAATATATATGCATACGTAAACAAATGTGTTTGATGAATGTTATACAAAAACAATTACAATTTTATAACTAAATAAATACATACTGAAAATGTTTATCAGGCACATCAAATCCTTTCATAGCTGCTCGATGCATTAATGTCGATCCTTTTATATTTACCATATTATTTGCACGCATTGCATCAACCGTTGTATAATCACGTAATTTTTCTAATTGTTTATCCGAATAATTAGTTTTACCCAAAAAATTTGCAATCCTCTTGATCGCACCCAAATGATTCATTTTCATTTGTTCATAGGTTAAAAATAATATATTTGTTTCATTACGCATTTGCCAAAAATCCAAAAAATGTTGATGAAATGGTGAACTAACAACAAGATCGGCCATAAATATATTCATAAAATCCATAAATGTTCCTGCATAACCAAGTAAATTACGATAATGATGATAATATGATACAGCCACATCTTTTGGATTTCGTACAACATAAATAATTTTTGGTTTAATTGTCCACAATTGTTTCGGTAACAATTGTACCGGTAAATGTGATTTAATATGTCTAGGACGTAATTTACTTTTAGTCGTAACAACTGAATTTGGAAATATACTAAAATTATCCGAAGGTAAAAATGTAGATAAATCAATAAATGGAAATCTGTGCAATAACAAACTTTTCGATTCTAATTCATAATCCAAATTATTATTTAATAACCATACAATTGTTTGGGTCCATGTTGTACCACATTTTGGAAATGTTATCACCCACGTATCTTCCGGATAAATTGTAAAATTTTCTATTTCTGTAGCAATTCGCTTATATGACATGTACGGTAATATACATGGTTGAAATTTCCAATTATTTCCCAACGGTGTATTTGGTTTAGGTGATGCATATACTTTAACAAATGTTTTTATCTTATTATACGCAGCCATATGTATTAACGGATGATTTTCAATTTCTGCACAAAAAATAGGCATACTTTTTATTTATTTATTTATTTATTTATTAATTTATTTATTAATTTATTTATTTATTTATTTATTTATTTATTTATTTATTTATTTATTTATTTATTTATTTATTTATTTTTTGTTTTAAAATAGAAACAAATTTAATATTTTACTAATTATTTTACTAAATTATATTTTCATAAATTAATTTTATTTATATACTTGTACTCTTATTGAAAGAAATATAGGAACAGTTTTGTGATTGTTGTATAAAATTATAAAATTTAAGGTTAATTGTTCTTTTATATACAAATACTCATTTCGTGCGTATACGCTACGTTTTATTAAAAATGATACGTTGTAGCGTAGTAGTTATAAGTATACGAGTTTTAAATAATAAATTAATTCTTACTATTTAAAAATTTTATAATAGTTAATTGTGAATTATATAGTCAAGCGTGCGACCATAGCTTTTTTGACAAAAACAATATATGTAAAAGCATATAAATAAATAAATAAATTGAAATATCTAATAAAATACAATAGGTACACTATTTCGCATATATGAATTGATAGAAACAATTTTATTAAGACAATTAATTTATTAATTAATCGAAATAGTAATTTTGTGTTAGGAATATAAAATCTGTGTGACCGTGCGTATATGATAATCAAGTAAAATTTGTTTGTGTCATACAAATGCGATATATAAAATTGTTATTAAATAAATAAATTTATCGTAAAACGACATTATAAATAATAAATGTATAATTATTTAAATTATAATGATACCTATATTATAATAGCTACATAAATATAGCCATAAATATTATCTATGGAAATATTTTAAAAACATAGCTTAATTGTTATCTTACAATTAGTTGTTTACATTTTTATATTATATTCAAAAATAAATAAGTGCACTGAGGTCAGGAAGTATTATTATAGTAAAACAACATTATTCAATACTATGATTCACAATAAGTTGTACCACCATTCAGAAACATTGAAAAATTATAGATCACATTTTGCAGAATATGTACGAAAAAATAAAATAAATTCAAAAAATATTTCTACGCAGCAAAACGCAATTTCACAACAATTTTAAAACACTAAATTTGTGATTTGTGCATACAATTTTCAAGTTCTATTATTTAAAGGTGTTTCATTTCATGAATACAAAAAAAAAAAGAGAAGTTCAAATATATAGTTGAGCCAAATTGTATGATTATAACATTTTAAAATTTACTTATTAAAAAAAATCTGTTTTCATAACATAATCCAAACTGGTAGAAATTGTATTCTAAATATCATAAATAACAAATTCACATAACAAATATCAACACAAAACATTATTTTTATTTATTTCTGAAGAACGTAAAAATTTTTTTAAAATAAAACACACATGAGAGCAAAATACAATAACCATTGAGATAATTATCATTAACTAACAATATTAATATATTTAATTATAAATTTCACGCCATTAAATTTAATTGAGTTTTATATAGAAAATTTAAAATCTGAATTTTTTAATTCTTCGTTCGACCAATCATCAAATCTTTTTATTAATTCTGGTGACATTTCATCCAAAAACGTTCCACTTTTACCTTTTCGTATAAATCTGTTTAAAATAAATATGCATACGTTGATGAATGTTATCCAAAAACAATTGCAATTTTAAAACTAAATAAATACATACTGAAAATTTTTATCAGGCACATCAAATCCTTTCATAGCTGCTCGATGCATTAATATCGATCCTTTTATATTTACCATATTATTTGCACGCATTGCATCAACCGTCGTATGATCACGTAATTTTTCTAATTGTTCATCCGAATAATTAGTTTTACCCAAAAAAATTGCAATCCTCTTGATCGCACCCAAATGATCCATTTTCATTTGTTCATAGGTTAAAAATAATATATTTGTTTCATTACGCATTTGCCAAAAATCCAAAAAATGTTGATGAAATGGTGCACTAACAACAAGATCGGCCATAAATATATTCATAAAATCCATAAATGTTTCTGCATAACCATGTAAATTACGATAATGATGAAAATATGATACAGCCACATCTTTTGGATTTCGTACAACATAAATAATTTTTGGTTTAATTGTCCACAATTGTTTTGGCAATAATTGCACTGGTAAATGTGATTTAATATTTCTGGGACGTGGTAAATTTTTAGCCATTTCCACAGAATTTGGAAATGCATCACTATAGTCTGTATCAAATATTGATGCGAAATCAATGAATGGAAATCTGTTCATTAGTCGACTTTTCGATTCTAATTCATAATCCAAATTATTATTTAATAGCCATACAATTGTTTGGGTCCATGTTGTACCACATTTTGGAAATGTTATCACCCACGTATCATCCGGATAAATTTTAAAATTTTCTATTTCGGTAGCAATTCGTTTATACGACACGGACGGTAATACACATGGTTTAGATTTCCAATTGTTTCCCAACGGTGTATTTGGTTTAGGTGATGCATATGCTTTTACAAATTTTGTTGCATGACTATATACGGCTTTGTGTAACAAAGGATCATTTTCAATTTCTTCACAAATTATCGGCATTTTTTTTTTTATTATATTATTAATAAATATGAATAAACAAATTTAATATGCAATTTACAAAACCGTCTTGTAAATAGCACAGAGATTAACTAAATTATATTTAAATGATTTTATTTTTATATATACTTGTAATTGCGTTTTTATTGGAAAAAAAAGAGACATAAGGTAGTGGGCCCAATCTGTGCGCCATGTTAAGGAAAATTTCCGTTTTGTATTATATGATATGATAATGAGATCCCGAATTTAAGTAATACTTTAATGTTATTATTTTCATATTTTATTTTAATTACAGTGAACTAGAAAAAAAAATGTTAATCTTAAATCTTAAAAAAATTAGTAAATTAGTTATTTAAATAATAAAATTAGTAAGTAAAAATGACTGTCAATGGGCCACTGACAGACACACTGGGTCTAGTACCTTGTATATATTGTAGATAGAGTATAGTTTTGTTTTTATGGTAAAATTTATAATATTATATGGGCGGAGAATTGTTCTATTTATACAATTTTTATTGCGTAAATTAAAAGATGTTATTATTTTTATATTTTATTTTATATAGATAAAATTTTGTCATACAAACAAATTATGGATATTAACCCATTTACTAAAAATTCAAAATAGTATTTTACAAATATTTTTAAAACATTATTTTCCTATCGTAAATAAAATTTGTAATAACATAAAATATAGTAGTTTTGTTGTTTCACATACTATTGATTAAGCAAAGTGCAGTAAGGTCACATATGAGTGATAAAGTTTTATCATTGTAAGACAAATTCTTTATACAATATTAATATTAATTATTCTGTTCTTATCTTATATGTATATGCATATTGCATATAATGTACATAGGGTGATTCAGTAAAAATAATTTGTAATGATTTGTGTTTTGATATAAATTGGAAAATATGCCCGCAAAGAATATGTGTATTCCTTTATTAATATACAATATATATAAAAAAATTGTATAATGAGTTAATTTATTATAATTACTAAAAATTAGATATAGTAAAAATTAAAAAAAAATTGATGTGGACAGCTCAAGTTAAATTTTTGGAAAAAAAAAATAGTCGATGTGTCTATATAATATAGTATTATATTATTATAATAATATTAAATATTACAATACTCCAAAAAATAAATACCGAACTATACAAATACATTAAAATTTAATATTAATTAACTTATATAATTTTAAATTAAAATCAATTAATATATCGATGCGCACATAAAAACTGTATCTATAAATATATTTCATATGTGTATTATCAATGTATTTTTAAGTGACTATATATATATATATGGTATTAAAGTGGATATCAGAATTAACTTGGCTTTATATTTTATTTATTTATATATCAATCATTTTAACATATTTAGTTACAAATTATATATGTATAGTAATAATATAAACTATTGTATATGTTTTGCTGATAATATATACAACAATATGCTAATTTTTATTCCTTTTTAAAATACATATATAAAAAAAAAAGTATATATTCAATCAACTGAATAATTTATATTTGATTTTTGTCTATATTGTTTGTTTCTATTGGAATAAGTACATGATTGTAATTTGTAATAGATTATATATTTATTAGGATATTATATACTTACATTATGTACATAATATAAAATATAAAGGTATATATATGCGGTACCTAATATATTATAAAACTTTCATTTTACATATGTGTGTGTGTGTGTTGTTTTTTTGTAAAGAAAAACTTTTTCTTTTCCTTTTTTCCTGTAAAACTATTTTCTTTTCAAACTTTTATTTTCATTATTGTGCACATAAACACCGCATATACTCGTCGGTATACGCATAAGAAAATAATACAAAATTTGTCGAAAACTTTTATTTACACACACACACACACATATATACATATTATTAGGCAAATATAATATGATGATCTCATCGGACTTTCTTTCACGCATTAAGATAAAGATAAATAAATTGATATTTATTGTATATTATATATACAATATATAGTGTATTAAAAGTATATGTAACTGAAATTACTTTTGCCAAATACTATATAATAAAAAAAAATATGTTTAATTATTATTATATTAATAATAGATAGATAGATAGATAGAGGTGTACACAGTCTATAGAAATTATTTATTTTCATATATAAAAATAGAAATATCCATGAAAATCTAATTGCAAAAGTTTTGTATTATAAGAATATAGTTTTTTTGTTGCTAAATGAGTAAAAAATATGCTAAACAAACAATAAAATGTAATTATTGCTTTTTATTATTTTTTATAATATTATTTACATTACATTGAAGTATAAGTAAAATCAAAATGCATTAAATAAAACAAGCGCAACTATCAATCAGATTATGTATTTTATATAAATATAAGGTAATGATCATTCATAAAATATATATATATACACACTTATTTATTATAAGCCGAACGCATATATTAAACTATAATATTATATGTTTTATTCTATATTATGTGTATTTTTAATAAAACTATCTCAAAATTCTTTTGTGAAAAAGAAATAATATATTAAAAAAAAACCCTTTGAAATTTCTATATATTTACTTTAATAATAATCAATCAATTTATATTACTATTATATTGTATATATATATATAGTCCACCCACATATTACGATATATAAGTGAATTTATTTACATTCCAGTTGTATTATTCAATTATTCTATATTTACTATATGTCCTTTTTGAATATACGAAGTCGCGGTTAAAACTTTAATAACATATAAGTAATATCTTCGGAAGTGATTGTATAACATATAATAAGCTATACGCAATAGATTTTGCATATAATAATAATAAATAATTTTTATATAAATTAGATTATCAAATACTAGCTATACAGATAGAGAGAGAGATCTTCATCAAAATGTTTATATATAAGTTATTTGTTCAAGTACTTTTATAATAATTAACCATTTAGACTTAACATATAAAGGCACATGCATAAATTTTTATAATTATTCATTCGTAGCTTTACCCAAAAAATTTGTAATCTTCTTAATCGCACCTCCTAAATGATTCATTTTGTTCATAGTTTAAAAATAAAATATTTTTTTCAATATGTATTTCGCAAAAATCTAAAAAAATGTTGATGAACTAATAACCCGATCGGCCGTAAATATATTTATAATATCTATAAATGTTTCCGGATAACCATGCACAAATATTACGTAAAGATATGATGAAAATATGATACATTTTTTTGGATTTCATAAAACATAAATAATTTTTAGTTAAACCATTGCATCGGTATAATAATTGCACTGGTAAAGGTATAATATTTCTAGGACGTATGCGGTTTTTGAACGATTGCAATTCCGTGTTGTATATGTATGCCATCAATCTTATTTATATGGAATACGGATTAGGACAATTATGGTGATATGTATGAATAAGTTTCTTATATTCATACCGACATATATTCTCTGTTGTGATCTAATACTATATTTATTTATCGATTCTTTATTCATCAAAATGTTACGTTTGTGGTTTTTTTTTCTTTCAAAATTATTCCTCATTCTGTACATTAAGTTTTTTTTTCATATTATTAAATTGAATTTTTATTGTATTGTTAAAACCTCGGGTTATTTGAACAAAAGACAATATATTTATTTTTGTTATTTTTTATCATGATAATTATTGTCTATTGTTTTGTTATGTTATATGTTTTGTAACATATCTGTATAGACATTTGTATTTTCCCAAATGGGGTACAATTTACTATAAAAAAAATATTAAATAATTATCATTTACAAATTTCACATTATATTTTATGTTATGTAAAATGAAAAAATAGTAAAAGTTCAATATAAAAAATGAACAAAATACAAATTTATAAGTTTATGCCTATATAAATAATACAAATCTCTATTTATAAATAATATAATGTAATGATATTAAATTTTATATAGATTATATAGACAATTTTACATATGTATTTTATATATATATATATAATTAAAATAAAGGATTGCCGCATCCACATACAAGACATAACATCATTTTTGTAACAGGAAAAACTATATAAATGTTACTATATATGAACATTAATGTATAATAAATCCATTGTCATATATATATATATATATCGTATGATATAGTCACTTGAGCACACTTATAAGTACGAATATTTTCATATTGTGATTTGATTATACAAATAATAATAATAATAATAATACCTTTTAATACTACAATATAATAAGTTAATAGTAAATTATATTATAATATGGCAAAACAACCGTATAAGATAGTATATAACAGAGTTATACATAAATAATACATATGCATACTATACATAACATATACATATACATATATAAATGTAAGTATATAAGTAATATTTTTTTCATTATTTTTTTTTTTTTTAACTAAACTCATAATTAAAATTTCTGTAATAAGTTAAAACTTTGTTTTTCATTTATGACTAAAAGTATATTTTTGTTTCGCCAGATGCTGCCTTAAAATTTAAATATATATACCAAATAATATAAAATATGAAGAAAAGTGAATTCATAATAAGTTTCATGTTTTTAGGATTTTCATTTGTTAGATATTAAATTTAAATGTATTGTATATATGTTATATACCGCACAATATTTATATATATATATATATACACTTACACAACAAACGTTCATAATGTAATATATAAATATATGGTAAAAGGAAATTTTCAAAGGATATTATATATTGTATATATCTGATAAAAGATAAATTTTATGCATTTAAAGTTTATCAAATAAAGATAGGCGATGCTTGTCTTGTTGAAAAGGAATATTATATATCCTTATATCCTTATATACACATACATATATAAATTTATATATATAACAGATAACTAACTATATATAAATATAATGTATACATAAAAATATAATAAAAATAAAATATATAATTAAATGTGAATTACGTTTTTAGATTTAATAAAAGGCATATGCATATATTAATGTATATATATATATATATATATATGAACAACAACACCACCAACAATTTATCTTATATGAATGGGTTTCAAAATTAACTTCCGCTTTTTTGCGTACAAAATTCTTCTTATATATAATATTATATATATTTTTGAAATATATATTTATAAATGTAATATTGCAATATAACACATGGGCTGAAAATTCTAAGAAAAAAACATTTTTTTTTTGCAAAATTAAACTTTATTCATCAACATACATCGCCTTCGCGGGCGATACACTGATTCCAACGATCTTCCAACTTTTCGATACCATTTTTATAGTACGATTTCGTTTTTTCCTCAAAATAGGCTTCTGTTTCGGCGATCACCTCTTCATTGCTCATTGCAATTTCTTTCTAGTGAGCATTCTCTTGAGGTCTGCAAATAGGAAAAAGTCGCTGGTGGCCAGATCTGGAGAATACAGTGGATGTGGAAGCAATGCGAAGCCCAATTCATGCAATTTTGCCATCGTTTTCATTAATTTATGACACAGTGCGTTGTCTTGATGAAACAGCAATTTTTTCTTCTTCAAATGCGGTCGTTTCTTAGCGATTTCATGCTTCAAACACTCCAACAAGGCTATATAATAGTCACTATTGATGGTTTTTCCATTTTCGAGATAGTCGATGAAAAAAATTCCCCATTTGAATGTGTATTTGACCCTGAGTCGATGAAAATTATTCCATGGGCATTCCAAAATACAGATGCCATAACCTTGCCAGCCGACTGTTGCGTTTTTGGTCGTTGTGGACGCGATTCGTCGCTTGCTGTCCATGATGCTGACTGCCGATTTGACTCCGGACTCCGTAATGATGGAGCCATGTTTCATCCATTGTCACATATTGACGCAAAAATTCTGTTTTATTGCGGTTGAACAAGCCCAAACACTGCTCTGAATCATCGATACGTTGTTATTTTTGATCGATTGTGATTGTGTTCGTACGGCACCCACTTTGCACAGAGCTTTTTCATGACCAAATATTCATGCACGATATGTCCAACACGCTTCTTTGATTTCTTCAGAGCCTCAGCTATTTCGATCAACATCACTTTACGGTCATCTAAAATTATTTTGTGGACTTTTTTTTGATATTTTCTGAAGTAACAGCCTCCACTGCGTTCATCGTCCTTGGTGCTCATATGACCGGTTTTAAATTTTGCAAACCACAAATGTACTGTTGAAAGAGCTGGAGCATTGTGTCGGGATAATGTTCGTCAAGCAGTTTTTTAGCTTCAGAAATATTTTTTCCAATCAAAAAATAATGTTTAATCAACGCACGAAATTCGTGTTTTTTTCCATTTTTTTTTCAAATTACAAAAGTAGCTACACTCACAACGCAATATCTCACAAACTAATGGTCCGACTGCTGTCAAATTTTGACACGTATCGTTTGAAGATTGGTACTAATTAAAAATCATATGAAAAAAATCATAAAAAAAAAACCTCTTAGAATTTTCGGAAACCTTTCAGCCCATGTGTTTTGTATGGGGTATTGTATATATAAAATAATATAAAATATATACAAATTTTAATAAAACTCTATATTTAATTCTATTTTTATTTATTCTTTTTATAAATTTGGTCAGTTGCGGGTTTCTTTTAATAGCAAAATAGAAAAAAAAAAAAAAATATATTTTCTATAACATAACCTAATTGAAAAGAAATGATATTCAGTGAAACGATGTGATACGTTTTTAATTTTATATGTACATTTTATATATTCTAGTTATAATATATAGGGAATCTATATGAAATATTCCTATATAAATATATATCGTATATTTACGTAAATTAATTTGAGATATTTTAATGTTTATGGCATTTAATTTCCAGTTTCATTTTTAATTTAATAATTTCAATGAATTTTCTGTTCGCATTTTTGTTATTTTTTTTTCATCTCTATATATATGAATATAAATATATATTGTATTTGTGAAAACGTTTCAAAAATATATCGGGGGATGATGATGTTGTGCGCACATATAATTTATAATTCTAAAAATTTAATTTATTAATAATTTTCGTTTGATATTCTGTGGTATATGTGAATGTGTAAACATTATATTATATATATAGTAAATTAGATACTCGAATATAGTATGTATTTAAAGTTTGAATAAATATATGTATAAGTTAGACATTACACTAAGTTTATATATTAAATTTTCAAACAAAAGTTAAGTGTTAAAATTAAAATAGTTATAAAATAGTTATAATTTCACAAAATATATAAAATATAATTTTGTGTTAATATCGATTTTTTTTTACAAATATATATATTTATATATCGATGTGATACTGGGGTGCGCGATAAAATATTAAATTTATTTAATATACCATATATTAAAAATTTATGATGTTTTAAATTCATGTATTTTATATATTATAAATTTTCGAAAGAATTGCAAAACAAAAAAATTTGACAAACACCATTGAATATAAATTATACAAATTAAATATATTCTTTATTTTATCTATATTTATTGATTATATGTTATCACTGGAATGAATAATTTCATTGTTTCGCGTTCACGGATAGTGAACAGAAGAATAAAAAAACGGTCACGATTCTTCTTCAAAAAATAATATATTATACATCGTCGTAATGCTTATAATCAAATCAAATGTTTGCATATATACACAATACATTTACTCATTCGTACGCAGTAAGAGTGGTATAATATGAATATAAATATATTTATCCCAATTAAATCAACTCCGTCCGTCCCCATAAAATAATGTTATTTTTTTATTTTTAAGTTAATTTTTTTGTTATTGATTCACAATTTCACACAAAATGTTAATATTAGTTATTTTATTCTATATTTGTACGCGCAATCAATTATAATTGATTGATGACACTGAAGTACTTTCGGCAAGTATCAATACAATTTTAGAATTGAAGAAAAATTTTAAAAATTATATGATATTTTTTTATGAGATTTTTATAGTAATCTTTATATACTTAAATATTTATATTTCGTTTTTCTGCGATAATACTTTTTGAACAGAATTGTCTTTTTATCTTTTAAAATTTGGAAAAAAAAACCGATTTTTATGTATTAGCCGCTACGGAACATTTAAATTGTCACTAACAAATAAATAAATAAATTAAGTAAAATCATGTGGAAAATGTGGTGGCAAGTTTTTTCTTTGCAAATCACCTTTTGTAAATTGCCAACAATTTTTTTTAAATTAATATATAGTAAAATATGTTAATTCCCACATTTTGTTATACCTAGAATTATATAAAATGTAAGGACGTCTTTAATATAAGAAGAAATTTTTAAAATTGCTTTATATATACATTTGGAAAATTATATGGTTGATTTTCCAATCATTGAAATTTTGTATTTTATTATTTTACGTTACATGCTGTAAAAAATATTTTTCGAATGGATGAAATTATTTTGAAAATTCCTTCTATGAAAAATTTAAAAAAATTTATCAATACATTTTGTAATTCTATGTATTTAAAATTGGAAATGCATTTAAATTAATTAAATATGATAGGCCGTATTTGTTGATAATTTATAAAAGGTGATTTTCCCGAAAATATTCCCATTAAACAATTATTATTATTATTATTATTATTATTATTATTATTATTATTATTATTATTATTACAATTTACTTACTGTATTTTTTATATAAAATACAATCTTTTCAGTACAGAGTATATTTGAAATTATGATTATTTTCAACTAATATGGGTTAAACAAAATGTAAACCAAAATAAACATACATGATGTACATATATTTTATTCAATTGTTTTTAAAATAAATATCCTTGAAATGTTTGTGTGTCTAAATTATATATATATATATATATTAGAACTCCGAAGATGTTGTGCATTGTGTGCAATACAATATACACCCACATACCTTTTTATATTCTATTTATTTAATGTAATGAAATGAAATGAAATGAAATGAAATGAAATCATATATTATTGTATGCAATTGTGTGAGTAAATCTTATAATAAATCAAATTGTTGTATATGTTATATTATCCTGTTTTGTGTTACAAACCTTACAAAACCTTAAAATTTAAAAAAAAATACAATATATATTTATATAGGTAGGTATCAGTGAATTATATTCATTGAATGAATAACAATCCAAAAATCTGAATATTTTAATGTCATGCAACCATGAACCACAAAAAATATGTATATATTTAAAGCACGACATACACATCGATAAAATGGAACTTCGAGTTTAGTTAAACTTCCCATAGCACGAATTTATTTAATACATTATATGTTTATACTTTGCTTTTATATATATAAGGTGGTTTTAGTTACTGGTTTGAATTTAATAAAATATATAGGTATAGAAAATAGGTGAATATAGGTATAGCATGATATGGAATATTATATAGTGTAAAATATATAAAATCGTAACTTGAGGGTTCTTGGTACGAATCAGTTCTGAACCTGATACATAACATATATATAAAAATATTATTGTTTTACATATGTTTGTTATATACAATTTACATTATATTCCTATACATTTACTTTCTTTCGCACAAAAAAAAAAATAAAATATAAAACCCATTTTATAGTAAATGTAATGAAATTCCCTAAGGTTATTTTTCAGTTTGAAAATATGAAATTTTCTATATTGGTATATGTTTTATATTTCAACATATATATATAACCTACTAATAATATAGAGTTAGAGTTACTGGTTGATATTATAAATATACAATATATATATATAGGTACAAATTATACACAGGTATATTTGTGTTCAGAAATAAAACGATTTAATATTGATTAGTATCAATACATAAATGTATATATATATAGTTTAACCACAGGGTGAAAGAATATGTTCAAATCAATAATATACATATATTTTCTTTGATAAAAAAACACAGGTTTATTACAACTATATCTATGAATAAAAACACATATTTTATATACAATATATGAAAATAGCCATAAGATATGTTTTCAATTTAATATACGAATATAAATTTATACACATCTATATGCACTCTTTGAATTTTATATGAAATATATTCTATGTGTTATTTATTAATATACAAATATATTGTACATAATATATTAGATAAGATGAATAAATTTGAAAATAAAATTTGTTAAATTTTCTATTTTCTATATCTTATGGTATATATTTATATATATATATGGTATAATAGAATATCTAAATCAGATAATTCTAATTGCCGATTAACATAAAATTATTTATCCATACAGAAGAAATGGATATGAAATGGTTAAGCGAAACAAAAACCTAAATAAAAACATCATTCTTTTATTTTGTTGTGTACATAAAATTGAATATATATATATAGTTAAGTCATATATATTTATTTATAAATATATAACAATTTCAACATCTAAACATATAATAATAATACAATATATAACCAATTCAATATAATTTATATATAAATAAAGTTTATCGTCCTTATTATCGCCCTATTAACAATTTTCACATTTCCTATATATAATATAAATACCTAAGTTATATATATATGCGCATACAGTTATAAATACAATATATACCATAAAAACAGTATATAACAAATACATACAAAAATGTATTATAGCGGGGTCATATAATTTATTTATTTATCCATATATTATATACACGCATAATTGTTTGTTGTATAATCAAACCATAGTTACCGATTTTTATCGAACACAACATATCTATGGTATATTTAATATAAAAAAATAAAAAAAGGTGTATGTGTGTTACAATAAAAAAATAATAAAGAATAAATTAAATTCAAATACAAATACCGTGTAAATGTAAAAGTTAGTATAAAGTTTTTTGTAAGGTTTTATATACAAGACTATATTTCAAGTATGGCAGAAAAAGCAGAAACAAGTATCTCTATTTATAATGAATTTTATTTATAATTTTATAGTCTCTTTTGCACAGGTACATTAAATATTATAAACAGAAAAAGCTTGTTGATTTTAGATATATTTACACAAAAAAGCTTATCAAGTTAATTTTATAGTATTTTTATAAACGAATAATTTTAAAATTGAAATATAAATTGATACTTATTTATAAAACATATATTTATACGTTAATCGTTAATCAATATTACTATGGTATCTCTGCGGTATTTTTTTATACGTGTATATACGTGTATTTTTATTAAATATAAAAATATAAAATGATTTGTGAATACGATTTCGATTGTTTTTATTTTCCCACATAAAATTTCATATGATGTCGATATATCATTTTTTTTTTTATTTGATTATTTTAATAAACCATCATCAATATTGGTGTGCCATATAAAGTTGGGAGTGATATTGATGACATTATCTCATAATTGTAAATGTGCGTATAATGCGTATAATATATAAAATTCTTTTACAAGAATTTTGATATACAATATATAAAAGACAACATAAAAATGATAAATTATTGGGAAACAGATTTTTCCGCTAATCTATATATGTGAAATCGAAGATAGCGTATATATCAAACATATAATTATAGGAAAATTCTATATTACGTTATACTTATTTGATCGCAATTCATTTGACATATAAATTTCTCAAGAAATAAGAAATTATTATAATAAATAAATTTAAAAATTATTCAAGTCATTAAAATATTATCTAAAAAATATTATCAAAAAAAATTAATATTTGTAAAACGTGTATTTAATTACGTGCATATAATAATCGATTAAATAAATATTATATTAATTAATTATATATGTATCGGATGGTATATTGGGTATAGCTTATTTGCAAAGCCAGTTGTGACCGAACGCGTCCACACGTTACGGATAGTGAAACCGGCTATAATATAATGGTTTAGCTACAATTAAAGAATAAATAGTTGCGGACAATCTGGCAGCTGTGTATAAGAATTACTATGGAGTGTTGTGTGAAAGCACCGTCCGATTAAAACTTAGTTAATGATTCAGTGATTGATTACACAGTAACGGCGTCATCATAAATGCTTTCGGTGGTGAGGTGATATATATATATCCATGTAAATGCCCTACGAATTTACAAAATGATTAATTAAGTTGAACGTACATGCGGTTAACTACCAAATTCGGAAAAACAACCAGTTATGAATTCCACAACACGACCTCCACTCGGACAGGATAAACGGCATGGACTCAAGCAACAAAAATTTAAAGACAATAATTTAAAACTTGCATCGTAGAATGCTAGAAACGCAAGATGGCTAGATGTAATAAACTGTATTATAAAGATCCTTAAAATTGGGGATTGGAAGACATTGACTGCGGATAAAAAATTAATATAATATTTATATTTTAATGCGGTCGTGCCTAACTAACTTAATTCAGCAGGGGCCACTCGAGCGCAAAAAAAATTAAGGTTCACATGTAAAAACATATTTTTTCCTAAAGTCACTACTAAAATAGTTAATAAATTATAAAATATTGACCCGCTGGCCAATGGAAAAAATTTCTGGAAAATCGCAATTATCAAATTTCCTAATTACGAACCATAGTTTTAACGGAATTTCCAATTTTTATTACATAATTACAAAACATAATCAATTCCCAATCTTTTATAGATGAAAATTTTTAAAATTGTTTCACACTGTTCCGTAAATGCATAGTCGATTTTCCAATCAATGTCATTGAAATTTTATATAAAATAATGATATTGTATAAATTTTTCGTATACCCTTTTTTTTTATAATTCGCATAAAGTACCATTATTTTTATGTTAATTTGTGGATGGAAAATCAACTATTTATTTTGCGAACGCGTAAACTAATCTGTGAAAGAAAATTTATATAAAATAATGATACTGTAAAAATTTTTCGTATACCCTTTTTTTTTTATAATTCGCATAAAGTACCATTATTTTTATTTTAATTTCTTGATGGAAAATCGACTATTTATTTTGCGAACGCGTGATCTAATCTATGACAGATTGGCAATTGATTAAATGTTGTAATTCTGTAATAAAAATTAAAAATCCGTTAAAACTATGGGCTCGTATATTAGAAAATTTAATAATTCATGAAAAGTGATTTTCCAGAAAATTTTTCCATTGTCCTCCGGCCTAATATTTTACAATTTATTATGTAGTGACGTTAAGAAATTGAAATAAGCTTATTTAAATATATCTCAGGCACCGTCACAGCTAATAATCTAGCTATATATATATATTACCTATATAGACATATACATTTTTAAGGAAATTATTTTCTAATTTTCATTATATTGTACATATAATGAATATTATGCGATGTTGTGTAAAAATTAATTTTAAAGATTTAGAGTTTAAACTCATTAAAAGTTAAAAGTTATATATGTATTTGTATTGTACTTACCGAGAATATATATACATATAGCCGCATATAAAAGATTATATCTCAAATTAAAATAACAAAATTAAATATATTATATAAATATAATTTATATTATCGTTCCGTCGTTGTATTGCAGCATATATACAAGTATTTATAACAAAAATAACATGATTTTCAAATTTAACTTATTTTCAATATCAAAAGATAAACAATTTTTACTTGTATACGAAGCAGAAGAAAAAAATAAAATAAAATAAAATAAATCGTTATATGATTATTTAATTAAAATCAATTTAAGGATAACACCGACCGGAACAGGACATATATATGGTATATATAATATATAATAATATATAATTAATGAAAAATTAATGATGTTGTTTTAACTTCCTTGATTAAGAGTTTTTTTGTGCGTATAACTAATTAATTAATATTAAACAAGAACAATCAATATTTATACAACTTATATACAAATTTGTATAGATATATGTGTATTGATAAAATAATATATAGAAGAAAAAAATAGATAAATATATTTACGTAAATGAGATAAAAGTAAGAAAATAATAAGGGAAGAAAAAAGCTTGCAGTGAAAATAAACAACAAAAGAAAATCTATATATTTATATATTGAATATTTACTTATAATACAATTCTTTTTACCATACATACCCTCTAGCAAATTTTCTTCTATATACATATAACTATATATATAAATAATAATATCAAATATATAACTGATAAGAAAATTGTAATGTGTATATATTTTGTATACGAACGAGTACATATATTTATATACTATTATTTGTTGTGATATTATTTGTGTATAAAAATAATTGGAATTTGAATTCTATTGGAATTCGATATTGTTATTATATAAATACATTACTATATTTTATGTATATTACCGTACGGTTCAAAATGGAAAAAAATGTTTCTATGAGCATATAGAAATATACATAAGACTAGCATTATATATAAATAAATATGTATATAATGTATATAATGTATATAATGTATATAGTTAAATAAAAGCACATCATCGCATTTTTATAGATATATAATACAATAAAATATGTCGCCAAAGATGAAATATAATGATATTGTTGATGTCACCATCTAAATTCTCATTATATTTTATACGCTGACGACAGTTCCTTACGAGAGTATTGTATAAAAATAAATATATGTTTTCTACAAAATAAATATCATATCAAACAATGTTTTATTTTATATATATATATATAACTTTTTACATATACATGAGATAATATTTATGCAATTTTTTGCTATACGAGTATACGGATGTAATGACATTTTATTTAAAAAAAAATAACCAGAAGAAATAATATATATATTTTATTTAGCTTATTGAAATATTTACTTGAATTTAACTTATTCCTCTTGTTGACCTGACCTCCTTATATCCTTATAACCAAATTTTTTTTTAAAACTCTAAAGTATTACATGGCACACAAATAGTCTCAAATTTAATAATTCGGTATTTTATTGTATAGATGTCCCTGAACATATTGTAATATATAAATAGGTTCGCTATATGTATATACAAGAAATCAGAGTTTCTGCATCATATAAATTATAGAATTCATGGGTAAATATTAATAATGTGATTATGAATGCAATGAATCGCAAATACAAAATGATAAAAAAAAATATAATAAATAAACATTTATTTCAATTATATATTGAATAAAATATAAGATAATTGGTCAAATGGAGAGCTTTTATATAACAAGTATCATGATCAATGTTTGTTTGTACAATACAATTTATTATAGCATAAATGAAAATTATTTTATTGTATATTGCATTGAATAAAACAATTTTATAATTGAATGATCGTTAAAAAAATTGTACTTTGTAAATGTAACACTTAAAACGAGAAATTGTTGTGTTATATTATCGTGTTGTTCAATAACTAAATATTGCATATAATATATTCATATTGATTTCAATTTCAAATAGTAAATTGGTAAATAATTAATAATAAAAAGTTATATTATTATTTTCAATTGAATCACCACATAAAGGACCAATAACTAATTTCAATATAAACAAACGGTCGATATAACATATTTTACTTTAATTATAAAATAATAATTTGAATTTTATTTTTACTTTAATAATATTAGTTATATTTATAGCGTAAGAAAATAATTATATATAAATGCATTGACATAGAAATTTATCTAGCCACAGATAAATTCTCTATAAACTTAATCAATTTTTCGTATAACAAGTTATAGTAATTTTGGGGGAAAGTAATCAAAAAAAACTATCTATAGCTATTTCTTCTTTCATTATACTAATTTAAATCATAAATTTTTGGTAATTATTGTTTGGCATTAAATTCCCGCATAATTCAACAAGTTTTTATTCTACCCGTATTTCACATAAACATTTTTAAATCATCTATAAATCAGTATAAATATATATAAAAAAAAATGTAATCGATAGAGTTATGTTCAATATACCATGAGAGATCTTGTGCCCATTATACTATAATTCGGCGTGTTATGATTGCGACTAAATCATAACGACAGTACTTTAAAGCATAGTAGTTCGCACCACTCTCTGGATTGATATCAGCCAGGAAGATCATGGGTTTCTTGAAACTCTATGCTGATTTTCAAGTATAGCTCCACAAAATTTTCGCAAATTGGCGACAAATCGGCGTTGTGAATGTCACTCTATACAAATTTAAAATATTGTTTACATATTAATTTAATTATTGTTACTGTATAAATGCGGATACATCTTGTTGGAAGATTATCCCCCAATTATTAATTATATTTCGTACGACGTTATTTTGTATAATTTGTAGGTACATATTTACGTTCATATTCCCTTCAAAAGTTACTGAGTTATAGTCTCGCCCATATTACTCCGCTTGTTTCCCCCCAAAAAATGTGGGTACAATACACAAATATACGCAAAACTTTTCTTCGACAAATTTAAATTTTACCATGGTGGTCCTTATCTCAATTTTGCTTTCGACCATATAATATAGCCTCTGTTCCGCAATACTTTATATAATTTTATATCGTTAAAACCATTAATTTTATAACAATTTCTTTTTTTTTCAAATTAACTTTTGATAAGTAAGGAATTTTTTTTTTTGCCAAACTTGCTACTACATTCATGAGTAATCTTTAATATATTGTATATCTTATGAAATTTTCACGTTGATTTTATATATTTCGAAAGGATGTTCTGTTGTGTATCATGCTAAACCAAATTTCTTATGTTTCTATAAATTCTCTCGGTTGTGGTTCTTGGACGACGCATTTTTAAAGATATAAATATTACATTCAAGTGTAAACATCAACAAATTGTATATCTTATGAAATTTTCACGTTGATTTTATATATTTCGAAAGGATGTTCTGTTGTGTATCATGCTAAACCAAATTTCTTATGTTTCTATCAATTCTCTCGGTTGTGGTTCTTGGACGACGCATTTTTAACGATATAAACTATTTTAACAGGATATTAGCAGCGAACGAAAGCAAAATTGAAATAATGTACCATCATCGAAAATTTGTTTTATGTACCAGAACTTGAAAATTCGCATATCTACAAAAAAAAAAAGGTATTAATTTTCTGCTGATATCAATTAGGAGTGTCGTGCTAGTGATTCAAAGTACTATTACTTTAATGGGCGCAAAATCTTTGGTGGTATACTGAACTTTTATCGCAAAATGAAAATTTTTTTAATACATGAATCAATCAGTAAAATATATAATCAAATCATAATTTTTCTGCAATTTATAATAATGAATAAAATTGTTTGTTATATTAAGAGATTATTAACACGTTAATCGCCATGTCAGTCATATGTGTCTGACGCTAAGAAGTTCTACATGAGCCATGTCAGACATGTATGTCTTTTTTCTGATATTATCGTGGCGATTAACGTGTTAAAAAATAAATAAAATTAATTATTAGAAATTTCTATTATTCTTCACATAAATATTATGAGAAAATAAAATATGTGTGGTGTTGGTGTTGGATACAAACAATTTCGACACACTACAATTTTAAAATGGAAAGTTACACCCAAATCTTTTTGTGAATATAAAAACGTGTACAACGCAGAGTTTGTACAGTGTAAAGTTTAACTTTATAATAAATTTGATGTTCTTCTACATATAACTATAAAAATATATAAAAAAAAATATATAAAGTCAAATGTCATGTGTTCGTTTGCATAGCAAAAAAATTAAATTTCACACAAAAATTACAAAATAAATTGAATATGTCATTGTATGAATTTGTCACACCTTTTGATTAAATTTTCGTTTCATTTTTTTTTCCAACGCGGTGATATATATCACATGATGTCATTAATCTTGATTTACTATGTTATTTTATAGGCGCATATATGAGAATGTGTGTATAAATATATTTAATGTATTATATAAATTGTGAATGGAAGAAAAAAAAATTGTAATATTACATATATGAACAAAATAAAAGTAAGTAAATAAATATTTATATTTATTTACCAAACACCAAATGTTAACTATAAACACCCCCAATTTTTTTTTGGAACAACACAAATTTATACATTTTATGTGAAACACGTCATATAGAAGGATATTTATATGCATCACCACAAAAATTTTATATATATATAAACAATAAATTAAAATATTTTAAAATTTCGCAAATATAAAAAATGTAAGATGATGATTTTTAAATGATAAATATTAGATTTAGAGGAAAATACAATTATTTTTCCATATAATGTTTTGTGAATTAATTTGGTTTGTTTTCTATATATATATTGTATTTCTTTATATAAAATTATATGTATTTTTAATATAGCAAATATTTACATTCAATTATAGACTTTAAAATGTATATGTTTCAATAAATGTTTAAATAACTATAATGATTTTAATTTTTCAACCAAAATAAATTTTTATATATATTAGCTGACATGAATTATTTATTAAAATATATATATATATAGCAAAATAATCTCACAAACACATATACCATACATACAATGTATGTTTTCAAACCAAAAGCTTTAAAAAGCACATTTTATAAATAATGTATGATATTACATAAATAAATAATGTAAAATAAAAAATATATTATAATATAATAAAAAATGTAAACTCACTTTTATTTTTCTCTATATACACACACACACACAATGTAATTCGTTGACATTAATACATCCAGTTCCAGAGATGGGCAAACGAAAAAACCACACCAACAAAAACTTAACTTTTTTTTTGTCAACTGAAGCGTACGACGACGTATATTTAAAATCAAAACATAAGAGATTCTCTCTAATGATGTTTTATTTGTTGATGATGGTTGCTGTTTTTTTTTTATTCTATTTTTATATAGATGACCCGAAAATATTCTGCAATGAAATATAAAAATAATCAATTTTTATTATGTCATACAGTATTTTTCGCTTTGCATTAGAAAAAATTTACTACAAATTTTATATGTATAAGATATTTTATTTAACATTTGTTTGTTTAAATCCTGCAATTGTCTTATAGAATACTAAACGCGATATTGTATATATGCTATAACTACCTCTATACATATGTATAGCAATACGATGATCATCAGACCAGATTATAGACGCCTGCTTTAAGTTTTAATTTAAATAAAAAAATCTTTAAAATATACATAAAAAATGAAAGAAAGATAAAAAAAAAACTTATAAAAGATAAATTAATTAATTTTAAATTAAAACCGCATCCATTAAATAAAACATTGTAAGCAGCACTAAATTATCGGGTTGTTTTTTGTTTTCGTTTTCAAGTTAGCATAATCGTATATGGTACAAAAAAAAAAAAGTTTTGACTGTTTAAATGCACTTTTGTATATAACCAATAGTCGTTGTATACACGCAAATATAAGAACTAAAATTGTATAATAAAAATAATCTTAAACTAACTAAGTATAGCATGACCTAATTAAGTCACTATGCCAACGACGACATTGCGTCAGTATTAGCATTTAGTTTTCAAAATATCACAATAATTTTCTTATCATATGTGGGTAAAGCCATAGACAAAAGTTATGCAAATAATAGAAATTGAACGAATTGCCAATTTTTTTCATATAGAGAATTTCAAATTTTAATCACAATTTCAAATTTTCATATATAGAGCCGTTTTTTAAAATCGCTTCACGTTTTCCAATATCATATGATCAAGTGTCAACAACAATTGGTGAATATTGAAAAAAAAAAAAATGAAGTAATATCTCTTCGATTTCGTTTATATGAAAGAGATTTACTATAATTTCCGCTACCCCTATAATCTGCTGAGTTGCCATACGAATTTCGTTGTTACTGTTCGGTTTATACTTTTTTACAGAGAACAAAATATATATATACAGTTCAAAAAATGTAACACATAGTATAACTGAACTATTAGAGATAATATATAGATAGATAATTAACTTATAAAAGACTACACACACACACGCACACAAATATAGCTCTGAACGTGTGGTTCAACCTGCAATATTAATTATAATTACAAACAGTTTAAATTTTAGTTAATATAATATAATTAACATATACGAATGTGTGTATTTGTTATATATTGTGTTTATTTATTATATATATATATAAATATACAATATCCGTATACACACAATGTAGTAATTAAAATTTATTTGTAATTATATTATATTCTGTAATTGTTATATTATATAATATTTAACATATTATTAACAAAAACATATTGTATTATTAATTAAAAATCTATTTATAAATAAATCGCTAATTTTATGTATGTGTGGCTGTATATATGTAACACTAATTAATATCGGCAACATTTATATAGGGTACTATCGCAAATCTTTGGCCATTTTTACTATTATAATATTGACTTTACGTATATATTAACGTTATCACTTTTTAAAATATTGTAATAATATTAATTTCCTATGTTTAATTAAAACTCAAATCAATTTCATCGAAAATATCTAACTATTTATACTCATCAAATTATTTGAATAAATAAATGTAAACTTTTTTTTCCGGTGTTTGTCACGACCAAAGTTGTTTGTTCAAATATTTTTTTATTACATAATTTTATATTATTATTACAATGACATTACATAAATATTTCAAATATGCAGTATATTTGCAGTTGACCACATATAAGTTCACTATATACCCCCATATATATATATCATATTTTGATAAATTTTAACAAAATTACATGTTAAATACAGGCAATACAGGTATGAGTATATTATTTTTAAATTTAAAATCGATTCCCATATATATTGTAGATTGTTAAAATGTACGCACATATATTATATGAATTACACCACAAAATCTCTGTATATATTGTAAATAATAAAACATACATACATGAGCGTATGTGGAAAAACAAACACGGAAACAATATATACAACAATATTTTATATATAAATAATTAATAGGTGAAATATTTTAATCTCTTAAATATGGTATACATTTGATCATTCAACGAGGATAACTATATATATATAAAATATATTTACTAAACATAATATTAAAATCCGCATGATATAAAAGCCAATATTATATTATAGAACACGTCAAAAATATTCATATTTATACAATATTCGGTACTATTGCGTGTATATATTTGGTACCTATTTCTATATACATACGCAGATTAAACATAAGATCAAAAGGAATTAAATACTTATAATATAACACATAAACCGTAAAATAATAATACCAAAATTTATAATTATCAAAATATTAAATGTGTGTACATTTTGTATATATAATAACGTTATATAATAATAATAATAATTATATATTATATACTAAGTTATATAGTTAATCTATGTATTAAGTGAAAAATACTATTGTAAGAAAATTCATTTAAATATTAAAATATATATACAATATATAATGTCAATCATTTTACAGAGATTATTAATATAATTATAATGTTAAAGAACTACTCGTATAACAACAGGTGATTCATATATAGAAATTAACTAAATTAATAATGGTATTTGTTTCACCAAATTACTTCATTATTGTTACAAACGCATTCAAATGAAAAATTATATTGATAAAATAAGAAAACTATTACTGACTGTTTCTCTGTTAACTGACAATAAAGTTAGACGTTCTCAATAATAAAGAAGAAATATGATTATATTATTTTTTCAAATAACAATTAAAATCAATATAATATTTCCGAAGCGAAATTAGGAGATTTCTTTCTTAAATCTTTAAAATCAGTAGTTATCACCCGTTAATTATATATAAAACATAAATATATTATATATGAAATAATTTAATTAAGTTAAAAGCCAAATGTGTATAAAAATATAATTGAATCTAAATACACTCGTAAATCGTAATCGTTGATAAAGGCAAAAATAATGTACTCACAATTAACAATAACTTGTGTATAATTTAATTATTCAAAAATAATAAATTCGGATTTAATATTATAGTTTTCTACATTAACATATATAAATTTATGATAAACATATAATTACATTTATGTGTATATCAAAGGAAAATGTATCTCTACACACATTTATATATGGATAAATTAATTAGCAACACATGTACATTAAATACAAGTATTATTATATAAGTTTGTCGCAAAAATTAACAATAAATTTAAATAAAAATACAAATACAAAGATTTTCTATTAGAATTATTTGTAATTTTATCGGATGCCATAAATTATTTATTAATATATTAATTGTTATTTAAAATAATAATATAAAAATTACTAAACATATATGCAGTAGCCTCCTTGAATCTGTGTGAGTAAACAAACAGACTAATAAACACAAACTCAACATCAACAATTCTGATTGCGTTTTATGCGGCATCGATATTTCAAAATATTTATTTTCAACAAAACAATGCTACTAAAAATACACTGCCACACCCACACACACAACTCGTGAAATTATCAACACAAATTTTGGGAATCTAATAATTTCATGAAATGTGTATTGGTTTCAAATACTATTTTTTAAAATTTTTTTCTGTGTCGTATTTAAATGTATAAATGATCAATATGTGCAACAACAAATCAACATTAACCATTCCGCGAGTCGAAATTATTTATTTACACTGTGTGTGGGAAAAAAATTATGACTTTCGGAATTGATGATTTCAAATGTCGGTGGAAATTTAAACGATATTGTATTTTTTCGATGTATATAAATCAAACATTCATTTGAAACAAAATACCACAAAAATAAACAAATTTCTGGTTTTATATATATAATTTCTTAACACACACACACACACACATACATAACATTTAATTTTAATTATATTATATTTACAATTTTTTTTTATTTTATTTCAGCATTAGCAAAATTTAACAACAACAAAAAAAAATCAATCAAAATCATCAATCAACCAAAAAAAAAATGTCATCATTTACCCCATATACTCGTACAGATTGCAACAATCAATTTATTTACACAACATATAATAACAATAGTGCAACTAAATAAATCACATCAATTTATTTCAATATATCACACACAATAAATAATAAATATTAAATAATATAATAAAGTATTAAGAATTAAAAAAAAAGGCTATATTTGAGACTCTATAGAGTTAAAAAGAAAAAAATAAAAATTTAATTTTATAAATAATGAATAAACATAAAGAATTTGTTATACCATCGAATGGTGATGAAGGTGATGGTGATGGTGGTGATGGTGGTGATGGAGGTGATGATCATATAGAAAAACATAATAATTTGACATCATCATCGTCATCATCAATGATAACAACAAAAAAAATACAAAAACATTATCGCCGATATCCTAATTATAGTTTTCACATATTTTATATTAGTACAACTGTTAGTAATAATCAATTATGGTTAGCATTATGTTTTTTATTATGCAATATATTTAATAATTGTTGGGCAGGATTTGCATGTTTAAGTAATCCATGTATATTTGGTGTATGTATAGATGATCTTAATAGGTAAGTAATATAAATATATATATAAATATATAATTTAAATTTAAATTTAATATTAATTATGTTATAACATGAACGCAAAATTAATGTGATGCGAATGCGCTAATTTCGGACAATTTCCGATATATACTACAATATATTGTAATAAAATTATTTACTTATAATTTTATTGGATAGAATTTATTTACCAAATTATATAAATTTCAAATGTTATTTATACAATTTAATTGGACATTATATATATGGTATAAGTAACAAAATATAGATATACATAACGATATTTTATTACATAAAGAGATATATGTAGTAAGATAGGAAAAATAAAAAACGATAAAATTGTATTTTACACAAACACACACAAATTATATATAAAATCGGAAATCAATGGGTAATGAGAAAAAAAAAATCCATTAATATCAATTCCCATCAATCTTCCATACTTTTTGATTAAAAATCAATCATATATATATATATATGGTACAATACTTGTACATAGAGGCATATAATAATAGATATAATATATAATAGATATCATCGTAAATCATTAAAATTAATGAAAGAAAATAGATATATACAATACTAATATAACATTAAATTCCATAATATAAATATATATATGGAATAACAGAGAGGAATTCATATATAAACACATAAATGATATTAAATTAATGTTACAGTATTTATATTTTATTTCGGAAATATTCTTCTTCTTGTAGGTGGGTGTGGTGCACAGCACACATATATATATATCAATAAAAACCACAAATTTATTTTATCATTTCATTCCTCCATATATTTATTTACAACGTTGAATTGTATATATATATAAATATTTCATTTGATAAAACATATTGTATATATAATATATCCATCCAGATCCACATATATTTGTGGTATGCATATTGCATATATTCACAATAAATTAATATAATAATAATTTAATTTCCGAGAACAAAAAAAAAATGTGGGTTAACTTTAAATATATAATATAAAATTTATTTATATTAAATATCACCATATCATGATGTACACATATGTAAATTTTATATACATATAGATTCGTATTTATATATGGAAAATACTTCTCCACACAAAATTTATACCACATAAAATTTAAACCATAATTTGGAATATATGGTTGGATATCGTTGGATTATCTTTTTTTTATTTTTGCATAATTAAAATGTAATAGAAAGTAATAGCATTGCTGCAAATCCATATATACATTTCCATCTATGTATATATTATATACTATTGCATATACAATGTGTATATAAGAGCATCCTTTATATACATTCATATGTTACATAAAGGAATATATTTATATAAACATAAAGGAATATATTTATATAAATTTCATATATTAGTTATATGTATATAAGATATAAAGTGATTGGAAACATGGTATAAGATTACATATATATAAATTTTTATATGATATCATAAGGAAGATTACATATATACATTTTTATATGGTATATAAGGGATGCGATAAAATGTCCTTTTAATATTTAATTATCATATAAATATATAAATATATGTAAACATATATATTATATGTCTTTATTGGTGAGGGAGGTGGTTGTCTTTAATTTGGTTTTTTTTTTGTGGCTTAATATGGAATTATATACATATTTTCACAAGCAAATTTTTCTATTCACTTAAAAACTATATATATATCGATATACATTTTATACATAACCATATGGTGAAGTCATTAACCCCTTGTCAACTCACTACTATACTAATATATAATTATCTTTACTGCACAGCATATATGAATAACGTGTTGTTATTTATGCATATTTACATTTAATTTAAATTATAATTATAAATATATATATAATAAAATTTTATAATGAGTCGCATAACTCAACGGAACATCATATCCATCGCATATAGTCATATAGTTAAGTATACAGAGAAGAAATGTTTACAATTCACTATCATTATATATGGAATTATATATTTATATACAATATAAAAATTATCATAATAAAAACCCATATATAAAGAATGGTCTGAACTGTGTGCGGAGAAAAGAAAAGTGGTACTATATATAGAAATAATAAAATTATTTAATATAATAATTTAAAAAAAAAAAACGGAAACAATACCAGAGGAAAAACATTACCATATTGCTGGTATAAAATAATAAAGGCCACAACAGATGCAATTTTTACCATATACCAAATAATATATATATGTATATACAGCAAAAATTTATATCGAATGTATATGAACAAATCGGTATGTGTTTCATATGGATGCGAAACAAATCATTTGACTGGAATTCAAATATTAACGAATGCAAACTTCTCACTCTACAATCACATTTTTATTTGTATTCATGCATTCTCTCAACGATTTTCTATTATAAATATACCACCGAGGAATTTTATATTGTATTTTATATATTCATTTGAATTCAATTCACATATAATGCCCATTTACACGTAACGCACACAGTATACGCAAAAACTATCTATTTTGAAACGGATATTTTGTCAATTTCTACACCTATAATACAATACAAATATATATCGTTCGATGATCTAGGAATAAGAAAGAAAAATTCTATTGTGACTATAAAAACCCATTCGTTTGACACAAATAGAACGAACGAAACAGAATTTAAATCGAATAACAAATATTTTGTAAAAATTGTAATGAATACTATGGGAAATATGTATTAATCGACATTTTTAGCAAATATTTACATTAAAAAAAAAAACCAACAAACAATTATTTCTTATTTCTCGTCAAATTTGAAAAATAAATTTTACTCGTATTCGAACGTCAAAATCTAATCAAAATTTGTCAGAATAAAATATATTTTAAAATTCGAAAAGAAATAAAAACAATTGTTTACGTTTTTTTTTTTTAAAAAAATGTAAATATTAAAATACAAAAATTTCCAATTCATTGTTTTCTTTATTTTTAACACAAAATATTATTAAATTAAATTAAATTAACATAAAATATAATTACAAAAAGTAAAGTTCTGTTCTGTTCGTTGGTTCGGTTTTGATGCGAGCCATATGCTTATTACAATAATTATATTAAAATATATATACGAATCTCTTCTTCAATTATTTAAAAATGTACACACACACACATTGTGTAATCATTGATTAATAATAATAATATTGTAGTTAATAATAACTATAAACTATATTATTTGTTTTTTAATTATATATATTTTTATAATTTCAAAAACAATGTACAGTACGTATTCGTGTTACTGTATCGATGGTTATACTGGAATACAATGCCAAACAAATTGGGATGAATGTTGGTCATCACCATGTCAAAATAATGGAACATGTATCGATGGTGTGGCTCATTATAATTGCAGTTGTTCAGACGGTTTTATTGGTAAATATATAAAATACATATTTTTTAAATTATTATTAATTATATAATATTTGTTATATTTTATATACAAAAATATTTGTAATATTATATACGACGTGCACGGCATGGCGTCTATATTATGTGTGTAGATTCCAATGTTTAAAATTAAAAAAAACATGAATATTCCAATTATTATAATACGCATACATATGCATAAATGATATATAAAAAAGTTTATATTTGAAAATATATGAATATAAAATTAATGGATTTATAAATTTAATTTAATAAGTTTTATTTATTTATAACACATTGTTGGCAATTTTTATTTATTTATATATTATTTATTATATATATGAGATGAGTATTGAGTATAAATATATTACAATTCGGTATAATATATACACCATAAAATATTCATGTAAATATTTATGTATATATTTATACATATATAGCGTTATATAATCTAAATGCATATATAATGTATACATTGTTAAATTAATGTCATGTAAATTGAAAATATGGTAATTTACATATAATTAGTTGTGAGTGCATTGTCTTCCATACATATATGGTTTTAATATATCATCTGGTATAACACATATACCAGATTACATAGTTCTATATGATGTACGCATGTAGTTTTCTGACATATAACAATATAATTGAAGTTTATACTACAATATATATATATATATTAGATTAGATTATATAGTTTGAAATATACATATATTTAGTTTTAGAATAAATATATCTGACATAAAATATATAGAGACAGACAACATTATTGTTATTAATAAATTTACTTTGATTTAAATTCTTTAAATACAGTGAACGTATATGTTAATTTATACTATAACAATATTATATTATTATAACAGCCGAAAGAAAATATTATTAATAAACTTATAAAGTTCATATATTTATAATTTTGAAAATATTATCTCTGGTATAATCAAAAAGCATATATAAAAACTTACACACATAAACCATAAAATTAAGATAGCATAGCTGCAGAGTTGGAAATATAAAAATAATAATTAGCATATATAAAAAAAAAACCGGACACGGAAATTTGTCAGTATAATGTGTAACAATTAAAAATACAATTAATATATATTCAGAACTTTTTTTTGGAGGTGTATTTGATAAGTTATTGCTTGTAGATGGTTTTTTAAAAATTTGTCCATCGAGTGTATCAAAAATGTTAAACAAACCTCAATAAACAATATACAAACTTATATGTTCTTAAACAAATATATATTAAATAATTTTAGATAAAGTAAGTTATGTTATTGTTAAAATTTTATAATCTTGAAAGTTTGTTTGTAACTAAATGTATCATTATAAAATTATTTTGAATAATAAATAAAGAATTGAATTGAATTGAATTGAATTGAAAGGTGTATTTGACAAATTAAATTGTAAAGTGATTTAAACACATTAAAAACTATTTTTTCTATAAAAATCATATGAAATTATTTTTTTCAAAACAATATATATTTTTTTTGTATATATACAAAAAATACTATATATTAAAATCATAAAAAAAAACAACCATAAATAGGAATAAATAAATAAATAAATAAATCTCATAAATATAAAACCATATTTTATATATAAATTTGACAATAAAAAATAACTAATAAAAATAAATAAAAATATGTTAACGTTAACATAACACCCGCCCACATATAAAAATAACAACATTAAATATTTTAATTATCAAATTTAACCATAAAATATAGATCATAAATATTAATTCGAAAAAAAAACCGATAACAATATATGATATTCCGCATATATGAGAATTGTTTAAAAACTACCCGGAATATATTAATGCATTTCAAAAAATTACTTATCCATCAATAAAATACTTTTAAATTAAATTTTTTTGATATTACTCACACCAGTAATTTTAAACATAATCTTCATTTTAGAAAATATTAAATATTTACATGATGGTAGTGCATAATATTTCCTCAGAGCCTCCTATTTACGTTATGCTCAAAAAATATTTTATATTCCGTCTGTTTCTTAAATTTTATATATAAATTTGTGAACAATCGATTGTCGGGTTGTGTTTGTGATTATATATAAATCGTATAAGTTATAAAAAAACATACATTTTTCAAAACATTTTTCCGAAATACTTTATTTCATAGTGTAATCATAATTCCAGCGACAATATGTGTGTGCGGTGGTCGCAAATTCAATCAAAAAATGTTAATTCCATGAATTTTTGGATCAAAACCCGTACATAAATGCAATAAATGTTTTGTAACCTATCAATAAATATTTATATTCCTATATATATATATGGTATATCCTCCATATATATACACAAAATAAATAAAATAATATATATTCATAAAAAAATATGTGATCATTTCAAATACATATTTTTAGTATATTCATGTGAAAAATATGCGTTGACACATATTTCGGATGGTATAATAATATAAAGCCTTTATATGCTTTTATTCATTTTATTTAAAAAAAATTGATAAAATATTTCTCAATATTACTGATAATACAATAATATTTAATATATATAATAAATATATATCTTAATGGGGTCTATATAACTCTATCTATCTATCTGTCTATTATAAATATATGCACACACACACACACACACAAACAATATAAAAGGATATATTTTTATAGTTCACAAAAATTTTATTTTTATTGATTTGATATGTTTCACAATACGTAATTTTATATATGTTCGTTCCATTCAACAAAAATCCATACACACACACACACACATATTGTATAAATTCAAAACATCAATATTTAATAATAAGTATTTTTTTATTGTATTTGGATATTATCGCATATATGATGACCAAAAAAATAACCAATGAATGCTTTTAATAATTTTATAGTCGTTGGTATAGTCTATATTATTTAAAAACACACCAAACACATTAAAAGGATACGCAAGCTCATACTCATTTTTCGTTTTCATATTGTTTAGCGTCTATAAATATTATTTTTCCCCTTTTTTTTCCGAAAGCTTTTATTATTTTTTATTTATAATATACGAGTATTATAAATAAAATAAAGTTTATTTAAAACACATGTTCTGTGTGTGTGTGTGTGTGATGTGGCATGTTTTTTTCCATTTTTATAAAAACCGAAATGAATGAATGAATCAATATATTTAAAATATTAGTTTTTTTCATAATTATAGGGTATACAACAGACACCAGTTCTGATATCATTTTATATAAATTTTAGATTTAACATATTTGAACAATAATTATTAAAAAAAAAAAAAATACTATACACATTTGGGTAAATTAGTTCAGTGGTTGTTGTTAAATACAACGTAGTTTTTGTGTGTCCAATAAAAAATGTATTACGAACATTGAAACCATTTTAAAATCGGTAAAAATTCAACCGAAATGTTTGTTTAATATTATTTAAATATTACGTTTATTTAAATTGCAAAGTGATGGAAGAGAATATTTTTGAGTTCGGCATGGCCAACAATAGATAACATTACCATACACGCAAAGTTCTTTAACCCTAAAAATTATTCTATATATAAGAAATATGGAAAAAAAAAATGTGAATTAAATACTATTCATATATTCCACATTTAGTATTTTAATTTAAATATTACCTATATGTGTTGAATTATTATTATTATGGATATGTTACAATAATATATAAAGACGTAATATACAAATAAACAAATATATAATTATTATGACATTTAATTATTTTCATATAATGATAATAATAATTATCAATAATTAATCTATAATAAATAAATTATTAATTTTTTTGTATTAGCCATATCCGCGCATATATTGTACAAACAATATTTCAATAAATTCATATATATTAATTATAGTTAGACAAAGTATAAGTTGTAGTTATTATTATTTATTCATTTAATTTTTGGTAAATTCATATATTTATCTGTGCTTATAGGGAATTTTAACAACAAATTTTCAATTGTTAGAAGTATAGGCATACATGGGTATTGTCACTATATAAAGACTATGCACTCTAATATATTCAGTCAGACATAGTTCCAATATATTGATACTATGATGCATATACATTTTTCAATTAAATAGGTTTGAGTGCATGACGAAAAATGCAATCTTAATTCATTTCAACAATTTGTGCTTATAATGAATTTGTTGTGTGAACAGTGAACCATTTCCTATATCATATTCAAATTACAGCGGTTACAGAATGGTTATATATATAGGTATATGTGACAACATGATGGGCTATATAGTTTGTGTTAAAAACATATATTTATTGAACATTAAAGTGTTTTCTTTATGGCGGCACCAATATATATATATATTGTACAAAAAATGATTTGTTTAAATGATTTGTGTACACCTTACCCGTTAATATTCTATTAATTGAAATCATGAAAATATAATCAAATTTAAAATAATCGAACCACTCCTTACCAGTTAATATTCTATTGATTGAAATCATAAAAATATAATCAAATTTAAAATAATCGAACCACTCCTTACCCGTTAATATTCTATTGATTGGAATCATAAAAATATAATCAAATTTAAAATAATCAAATCTATATTTATTGAATACATTAAATTTTGACTAATCTCCAAATATTGTCATATTGAAAATGGGTTATGGTGTGGCACTGAAAAAATCTTTGGTTCTCACCGATTCTTACGATCCCATACAAAAATGTAAATTCAAATACATAAAAAAAAAAAAAAAAAACTTACAATCATTTCAAACAATTATGAAAAATTTTACATACTATTGCACATAGATATTAAAAATTATCATATTATAAATATAATTTATTAAATTAAAAATCTTTTAACACGTTAACACGCCATGTCAGTCATATGTGTCTGACGCTAAGAAGTTCTACATGAGCCATGTCAGACATATATGTCTGACGTACGCGATCTAATAAAGTTACCATGGCCCATGTGAAAATTTTTAATGTTAATTACACATCATAGTTTTTGGCAAACATTTTCTATGTTATAGTTCACAATTAATATATTTGTATACATTACAAAAAAAATATTACGTACATGTGTGTGTATAGGGGATTGTGTTTTAACCCGCATTTCATTCAATTTCGGACAGTATAATAATAATAATACGTACACTATAAATAAAAATAGTTAAATCAACCTGAATAAATGTTTCATTAAAATAAATATTTAAACGCATGTGTAATATATATTTTATAAACATTTCTGATCGATAATTGTGTTAAAAAGAAACAAATTTCTATGTATAAATATATATTTTTTTTTACCATTTATACTTTTTACACAGTTACCACCACCGCATTTATCGCCAGTAAAAATAATACAAAAAAAAATACATATAATCTATATAATAAATTTCAAATAATAATCCTAAAAAAAATATCTGGAAAATTTATGTATGTACAAATTTGTTAAAAAATAAAATAAAAAAAACGTCTCTAAACATATTTTCAAGAAATTTTATATATATTTGCAGTATACAGAGCATTTGCTGTCATCCTCTGCAGATAAATGAAAATTCCCTATATATATATATAATATAAAATTTAAGCTCAACTATATAATATGTGGGAAAATTTTTTATTTTTTTTATTTAAATTTATTATTGAAATGTCATAATTTTCTTTTCCCCAGGTTTTTTTTTACAAGCTATCATTCATTCATTCATTCATTATTATTATTATTATAACATATTTTATAAAATTTATTATATGTTTCTTTCGTTCGCTATATATATTTTATTATATAATATACGATGGAATAGTTAATTAAAATAATTGACGTGGGTATATATTTATAATAGAAGAAAAACTTATAGTTTATATATTTACTATACTTTGATCAATAATACCATGAACTATATATACAGCGCAATAAAATCAAACATGCAAGCACAATGCAAAAAACCAACAACACAAGCCTGACATCATTATTCGTAAATTGTTATAGCAAACAAAATGTAAGAAATATCAATCAGCCTCCATATATTCATAGGCCGATGGTCACACCATATATCACATAAATTATACTATACTATTATTAAAAATTGTCTTAATAAAAAGATGAATATCATATATATTTCATAAATTTATTTATTCTATAATAGTGTTACGATTATTTTTGATCATATTAGAATCTATGTATTAGATACATAATTATATATATTAGGTTGTCAACTATCTCCCTTCCGCCTTTTTGCTCTTTATTCAATGCTTTATAAAAAGTGTTACAGTAATCGGATTTAGTTCAAATATGCGCCGTTTTGTTCGATAATCTGTTTCCATCTAGACTGCAACTTCATAATACCTCCCTCGTAGAAGCCCCCCTCCTTATTTGCGAAGAACTCGGACAGCCACTTTTCACAAGCCTCTTTTGAGATCAACTTTACACCACCAAGGGCGTTCGCCATGGACAGGAACAGGTGGTAATCACTTGGCGCTATGTCCGGGCTATATGGTGGATGCGATAAAACCTCCCATCCGAGCTCCCGTAGCTTCTGACGAGTCATCAACGAAGTGTGTGGTCTGGCGTTGTCCTGGTGGAACACTACACCCTTCCTTTTGGCCAATTCTGGACGCTTCTGGTCGATCGCCTGCTTCAAGCGGTCCAGTTGTTCGCAGTAGATGGTAGAATTAAGCGTCTGGCCATATGGGAGCAGCTCATAGTGGATGATTCCCTTCCAATCCCACCAAACACACAGCAAAACCTTCCTGGCCGTCAATCCCGGCTTGGCCACTGTTTGGGACGATTCACCGGCCTGCGACCACGACCGTTTTCGCTTGATATTGTCGTATGTGATCCATTTTTCGTCGCCAGTCACCATCCGCTTCAAGAATGGGTCGAGTTCGTTCCGTTTCAGCAGCATTTCGCAAATGGAAATTCGGTCCATTAGATTTTTCACTGTTAATTCATGTGGCACCCAAACATCAAGCTTTTTTTTGTATCCAGCCTTCTGCAGATGGTTTAAAATGGTTTGGTGACTAACTCCCATCTCCTGGGCGATGTCACGAGATGCCACATGCCGGTCTAACTCGATGTATTCCATGATTTGATCGGTATTTGTCGTCACAGGTCTTCCGCCGGCTGGCTTATCCATGGTGTCGTTTTCACCGGCTCTGAATCGTCGAAACCATTCCTCCGCGGTTCGAAGTGATAGAGTACCATCCCCCAAAACACCATTAATCTCACGGAACGTTTCTCTAGCGGATTTGCCTTTAACGAAGGAAAACTTTAAAATAGCGCGAATTTCGGCGTTAGTGAACTCCATGTTTACACGTCTATAACTGTTGAACGCAATATCCAAACTAATCATACATAGCGTCGTTTTGTTTGTTATGTCAAGAGCTTTCAAATTATGTACAGTGTTGCCAGATACGAGCTCTGTAGCGCTTTGTACATAGCCGCGAAATTAAAAAGACAAAAAGGCGGAAGGGAGATATTTGACAACCTTATATTTACATACACAAGGAAATGAATAGAACACAAAAAAAAAAAATAGGATAATATAATTATGTAAGGGTTGGTTGCATTTCACAAAAACCGAATAAAATATTAAATTTTATTACTCAAATTATAGTGTTTTTATTAATTATACTATAATAATAATATAAATGTATATTATTATATCATGTAACATGTAGCAAACATATACGATTATATATATAACACAAATATATACCTGCGTGTGTATTATATAAAAGTACATAATAACCATTAAGGAAAAAAAACAAAAAAGGATAATACAAACTTTAATATAATTCATATATTGTATATACAATATGTTCAGGTGGATATCTATATTATAATAAATTATAATTTTTGTTATCCCTTTTACCACCCACACACACACACACACACAACACCACTTTGATAAAACGTTTTATTATTTATTATAAAACACATGTTATATTAAATATATGCTAATTAACATAAATATTATATACAATACAAAATAAATCCGAAGTAGTAGTAATAGTAGTAGTAATAGTAGTAGTAGTAATAAATATAATTATAATGTATCAAATACTTAAATAATGGTTAGATATATGAAAGAAAATTTCTATATATAATAAGATTCTTTTATCTTTATTCATAATCTTATGTATATAAGTTGAAAAATATACATATATATACAATATATTATTAATTATATAGTAAAATTGACACGACTCTGACTCTGTCAACAATAAATATTTCAATGATCATATAATATGTTATCATTAAAATTATATATATAAATAATATAATATAACACTATACTATATATATATATATATATGGTATAGTGTCATTTGTTTTATGACTCACTTTTGTCATTCAACCATATACACAGAAGAGTCATATATATGGTATGGTATGGTATGAATTATATATAATACCAACGTAACATCAACATTTGAACGCACATTGGTTTTTATTTATTTATACAGAATTTCTTCATTTAACACTTCCGCCAATACCATACCTAAAGCTTGCTATGTATAATAACCTTTTCATACATTATCGGAAAAATCGAGATAGAAACATATGAATTGAACAGTGGCTGAAAGATAAAAACAATTTACTTCATATTCTGATATACAATGTTTGTGGATAGTTGGGCGGATCTGGGATTATAATAATACCCATATTTTATTTATAAGGTAAAAATTTCTTTCAAACTAACTATATATTAGTTTATCATAACGGAACCGAGGGGCAAAGCACCACGAAAATCAAATAAATACAAAAAAGAAATTATTGTTAATTTAATAAAAAATATATAAATCGAAGAAATATCTCCGCCAAAAAATTTTAAATATTTCCAACATTCTTATAAATAGAATCCTTTTATATTCAGCTAAAAAAAATTAATGCAAAGCCTCCTCTTCTATATTCCACATTTCATACCAAGGTATGATATGTCGAATAGGAAAACTGCTTTTGTGCGACTGAATTCATTGTTTATATAATCGCAATTTTTTAACTGCAAACAAAATTTGTTTAATACAATATTATTGAAGAATATGATACTGTGGTCCCTTAAAATCCCAGAACCTGCCAAAATATCCAGTTTATATAGAACAAATCTATATATATATATATCATAATATGAACTATAGAGGTTTCAACTTTTCAATTAATATCTCGTCTGGTTTTGTGCGATAATGTACAATTTCAGACTTACACATATGTAAACCCATGGTATTGACTTGAGTGTGTTGAATATAAAATTGGAGTTAACCTTTAAAAAATAATTAAGTAAATTGTTATTTATTATTAAATATATGGTTATTTTCTACTGAAAAATTTAAGTCCATTTACCTTCGTTTCAATAGAAAAATGAAAAGTTACACATGCATAAAATCTTCAGGCAGTAGTCCTTCTTCAATTTCTTTCTGGTGTATTTAAGCGGTTAAAATTCCCTGTTCGAGACAATTTATCATGAGTATGTGCAATATGTGTATAATCTTCAGGCCGTAGTACTTCTTCAATTTCTTTCTGGTGTATTTAATAAATTGAAATACAGTATTTTGAGACAATTTATCATGAGTTTGTACAATAATCTCCAGGCAGTAGCACTTCTTTAATTTCTTTCTGGTGTATTTAATAAGTTATAATTCTCTGTTTGAGACAATTTATCAAGAGTTTGTACAATAATCTCCAGGCAGTAGTACTTCTTCAATTTCTTTCTGGTGTATTTTATAAGTTAAAATACAGTGTTTTGAGACAATTTATCATCGGTTTGTACAATATGTGTATAATCAGCAGGCCGTAGCACTTCTTCAATTTCTTTCTGGTGTATTTAATAAGTTAAAATACAGTGTTTTGACACAATTTATCATGAGTTTGTACAATAATCTCCAGGCCGTAGTACTTTTTCAATTTCTTTCTGGTGTATTTAATAAGTTAAAATTCAGTGTTTTGAGACAATTTATCATCGGTTTGTACAATATGTGTATAATCTTCAGGCCGTAGTACTTCTTCAATTTCTTTCTGGTGTATTTAAAAAGTTAAAATTCAGTGTTTTGAGACAATTTATCAAGAGTTTGTACAATAATCTCAAGGCCGTAGTACTTCTTGAATTTCTTACTGATCTATTTAAGCGGTTAAAATTCCCTGTGCGAGACAATTTATCATGGGTTTGTACAAGAGATGTGTATAATCTCCAGACCGTAGTACTTCATAGGTTTACATTGACAGAAGGGTTAAAAAAAAAAAAAACAAAACAAAAACCTACTACTATTCCATATACGACACGTTAACGACCTTTTTTTTTCCTTTTTTTACTTGTATTTATCCTTTGTGTAGAATATACTTAACGCATATATTTATAAACGTGCATAGGCATATACATATAAATATATATATACATAATTAAGGTTTAATTTTATAATATTATAATATTGAAGGATTCAGGACATTTTACCATTATATTTACGTTTCGTGACAATTGTTAAAAGAAAGAGAAAAATAAAAAAAGGAAAACGAAACCGAAAACGAAAACAAACCCCAAATTATGTTTTCACTTTTATTGTATTTTATGTATACATTATCATTTACGATTTTATAGTCGTATTGTATACAATGTTATGATGTACGCACGATAAATTGAATATCAACGGCGTTGCTTATGCGAATGAACCACATTTTATTATTACATTATTAGCAAGTCATATTATTCCGCAAGTGGAGCTTATGGCACATCTACAAAAAAAAAAAAACATTCATTACAGTCAAACAGTTGGTAAAAGTAGTCCGCCGCATGGCAGTATATAACAATTCACCAATTGTACTGTAATTAACGATAGATTTATATGCTATTCACCCGCATATATTGTATTATAATAAGAATTTATGAATGTTAATCTATTGATTGTTACGCAATGGGTATATATGCTAAATAAATAAATCGTTCTTAAAAAATACTGAGGTGTTCTGAAATTTACGAAATTTACATGTGATATTTTATATGGGTTGTGTAATAGAGAGAAATTTTTTCCGCATTTCTTCGATTTTTTTTTCTTTATGGAATAACATAATAAAACACAAATGTTTTTTCGTAAAAAATATATATTGTTTTGGTCCTTATAATGAATTTTTCCTATATATGCGGTTGATGCAATATTATAAGCTCCATTTGCGGAGCAACACGATTATGACAATTTCTAGATATTTATATATTTGTATTAGATAATCCAAATGCAGACAAGAAATATATTGTAGTTAAAAATGGTAAATTATCAGAAACAAATATATATAAAGCACATCTATACAATAAATTATTTAAAATAATATATATATGTGTGTTAGAGAAGACGTTTTATAATATATTATAATCTCAACGTCATAGTCACGCAAAACGTATATACGAGTATAATATTGCGTATATATTGTATTAATATTTAAGAATAAGTAATTTTTATCTATATATATTTATTTATATAGTATTTATTTATATTATTTATAGGATGACCTACATTTTTTTATTTTTACATATATCCTTCCTTATGTTTTTATACATATGCTTACAAACAATGAAGTAACAAACAAACAAATATATAGTAATAAATTTATTATGTGTTGTATTAAGTATATTTGGTTATAGGTTATACAATATAAATAAAAAGGAATATACTGTATATTTACAAAAATATAGAAAGAAAAAAATAATTAAGGTTCTTTAACCTATTTAATTATTATTATTATTAAATAATTATAAATGAATGATTGGTTGTACATAGGAAAGTTAGATACTTAAGGATATTGTATATATAGGAAAAAGGTATATAGATAATATATTGTATATATTTGTAACGGATGCTTTTGTCAGATGGCAGATGGTATAAAAATATAAATTATATATGAAATTTGAATAGAAAAACTAATGTTATAGATATCGTTCCCATTAGCTTTTCATCGATGCACTAACGAAATGGTATAAGCGATTAACAAAAAATTATGTGCCATATCCATCGACCGAATATATCGTTTTATATATAGATAAAAAAGCGATGAAGAATTCCTAATCAGACACACATTATGTTAGTATTATATTTATATATAGTAATTTAAATATATATACGATCAATATATTATAAAATTTATAATAATATTTTCAAAAATTGATATTTAAATTTGTATGAAAATATTTCTAAAAAAAAAACACATTCAATGGAATTTTATAATAAAATTTCATAATAATATACTCGTACGTAAATATATGGTAAAATATAATATAAATTCCCATTTAATTTCAAATAAAAATATATTTAATAAAAATTCGGCGAACAAACTTTTTAAAATAATTTTAATGAATATTTTATTTTATGTCATACATAAAATTGAACGATGACTTTTAAAAACAATAAAATTTTCTATACACAACAAATTTATTATATTTTATATTCATGATATGAATATTAATATTTATTTAGATAGAATATTCTTTCTCGCATATAGACGTCGTCGTGTGTGTTAAACGTGTGTGTGTGTGTGTATATATACCATAAATATATATATACCACAAATTATTGCAATAACTTTACAACACCGCGTGTTAATATCAATATGTACATAGTAAAAATTTGCGATTCACACACATTTTCTGGATCGAATTATAATATGGATTAATCGAATAATAATGAAGGCATAGTGAATCGAATTCATTCATGTTCTCCACACCATATATTTCTTAGCGCTATATAGAATAGCTAGAATAATGTAATAAATGTTAAATTAAAGTTTGTACTTAATCTCCCATTAAATTAATTGTTATTTTTGGAATAATTTGTTTTCGAATTACAAAATGATGTGTCAGTTTGTTAGTACATAAAATTGAATAGTTTTAAAAAAATTATCAAAATTTAATATTATTGGAATTGAATTTTGAACTCAATTATTGATAAATTTACCAGATATGTTCAAAAAAAAAACTATTTTTATACAATTTCTGGAACGGAATGGATGCCCAGATAAAATGTTTGCTTACAGAAATTTCTGGAAATTTGCCGAAAATAAAAATTTATGTTAATTAGGGATTATGGTTCAAGCTATTATTTTAGCATTTTTTACATTAATTTCTATGGTGATCATCATCATAGCAAATAGGGTGCATTAATCGTATAGAGATGGAATTGTGCTTGAATCGAATGTATGTGAATCGTTGAATTTTTACTGTATGTTATAAGTATATTGATTATTATATAGGTGTATTCATTTAAAATATAGAATAATTATATTATTTAATTTTTGGCATTTATTTTTCATAATTTTAAATATAATAACTTTATATAATAATATTAAATTAACCCAAATTTAGGTACACTTAGTGTAGTGTATTTATTTGTTTTATATATTTATATACGAATGAGTTTACCAAAAATCTAAATTGACTATTTAAAATTTAATATATATATATATGGAGAGACGACACACGGTGATTTAGAGTAATTTATACAATTTTGTCAAACATGATATTTAAAAGGATTTATATTTCAGTAATTATTGTACCATATATATAGAGGGATCAGTATATATTATAAATAAATATAAAATACATAAAAAATAAGTTAATCATTTCGGGGATTTCAAACAGGATAGTTATAAATCGATATGGATAAATAAATATTTTTTTGTAAATTATATAATGTCGACGACGGTGATGGTACAGAGTAGTCCATATAGTGGTTTTTGGTTGCCATTGATTGAATATATCATATATTATATTGATATGTTATATGTAATTTAATTTATTAAAATTATATATATATATTATTTGTATTGTAATATAATATATTTATTATTATTGAAATATTATAATTCATTTATTCATATCACATGTTTTTCAATTATTCTATACGTTATATTATTTTATTGTATATAAATATCAATCCGTATTTAATAATTAAATATTGAAACAATAAATTGAACATTGAACATATATCTATCTATCGTATTATTAAATATAATAAATAAATTATATGCAGAGAAAAATTGTTATCAATAATTAAATTATTATATTTATCGTATAGAATAAATTTATTTATAATTAAATTATTAAATAATATACAATTATTAATATTATTATAGTAATGAAATGCAAATAGTTTGTATTTAATTAATAAATATAATATATACGTAATATGAAAGAAATGGTATTTATATACCTTTACCTTTAAACTCTATATATATCAGTCGAATTACGAATTCATTGGCATTGGATTCCATGCTGAATTCTATAAATGGTTGAAACATAACATATAGGATAATTTGTTATTGTACATTTACTTTGAAAATTTTATAATAAATTTTAGTGTGTACCACAACAGCAGAAATTCACATCATAAAAAACTTTTGCTTATTTGATTATTCCGTATTAGAATTAATAAATGGAAAAAATAATCACTTGTGTACACGTCTTATAAGCGGTGTGGATTTTTAGAATGCAATATAAACAAACATCAGATATATATTATCATATTGTTTGGATAAAGATTTAGCCGAAACAGTTGAACAACAATTCAACAAAAAATGTAAAAGATATATCTATAGACTACCGTCAAATAATTCAACCTCACCTGCGCAGGCAAATAATAGTTCAACAAAAGTTATAAATAGATCCTTAAAAATAATGAGGTAAATTACAGAACACATCTGAAGACTGAATATATAGAACTGCGGTTCAGATTTTAACTCAAAATAAACAGAGAATACCCAACACACATAAATCTATAAATGGGAAAGAAATTTTTGGATTGTACTACGTGCAATATACAACCTCCCCATCAAATGTTAAGCAAATCAATGAAGAATAAAAAAAGATTGATTTCCTCTTCACATGTCAATTGTAATATTAATATCAATTGATTAATATCTATTTTTAATCCGTAATAGTGTTTAATATATAATAATTATGTAAACATATTATAACTTAAGTTATGGCAATTTTTCGGAAAAGGTTAGGCCGCAGAAAAATTGCAATATGTGGTCAACACATAACATTTAATTTGTGTAAACATATTTATTTATTGTAATAATATGTGTTTATTAGAACACTTTTCTGTTTTATTGCATATACCCAAAAATAGTTTTGTAAAAAAGATAAAATCATTTATAAAAACAGAAAAAAAACACATAACAAATTCCAACATATTAAAAAACAAACAAAACAAACAACTTAAAAGTCAAATTTTATAAATATTTTATAAACTTTATTCCATATATATGCGCTAAGCAGCATACGCACATATTTATATGCGTACAGCAATGTATATTTATTTACTCTCAAAACGAACCCTTTTTTCTAAAATAATATATAAAAAAAAAAAAGGTATTTGCTGCGTGTAAAAGTTACAATTTTTTTTTTTTATTTTCCTCCCTTAAATAATTCAATTGATTTTGATGTTTCTCTAAATAAAAACATTACAATATTTTTCAAATCCCTTTTCTTGTTATTTTATTCTTTTTAATGTGAGTAGTGTGTTGTTGTTGTTGTTGTTGTTTTTATAGTATATATATATATGTTTTTGATTTTTGTTGAATTTCCATATAATATCCTTTATTCACGCAAACAAAAATAAAAGTATTTTGCTTATATACAATAATATTGTATATAAACTTAACACACACACACACACACATATATATACACACGTGAAAACTTCAAACAATAATAAAATTCTTTTATATTATTATTATTATTATTATTATTATAAAGTGAATATAATATTATCTGTATATAAATACTGGAAATATATACAGGGTTTGTAAGCCATATACAAATGTCGTGACATACACATTGGAAAAGCTCAAAAAAGCACACAAGCTTTATTTTATTTATTTATAATTAATATTTCTATACTCAATTTTTTGGTATAAAAATTATTCTATTTCGTACGATGTAACCGAAAATAATAATAAATTATCAATCATTTTGTGGCTGTAAATGTGTATTATATTTACAATGAAACAGCCTGTACAATATACTACCAATGGTATATATAACGAAAAAGATCAGAGACCAAATATATATATATGCGAGAATCACAGTCCATTTATTTTAAGTAACCTTTCATTTTTTCGGTACAAAAAATATTGTGCGTGCGTGTATATTAGTTAAAAGTTAAGATGAAGTGTATATATATGTGTATGTGAATATCAAAAGTATTATTAAATGTTTTGTGTATCAGCATATGTGGGGGTGAATGATGAGGCAGGTAAAAATAATACTTTATAATGACTTTATTCAAATCTTTTGCGCATCGATAAAGAGACTTTTTCATATTGGGGACGCCGAGGAAAAGTCGTTTCAAATCTGAAGATTACTGTGTGGATGAGAAAGTAATTGATAACGTAATTGCGTGTAATTGCTAATTTGTAAGCGGCTACACATTATTGTAATGAAAATGTTGTTATTAAATGCATTCGTTTCTTCTAAATTTTCTGGTTCATATATGGTCTAAGTAAAAACAAATAATATATATGAATTGTTTTTGTATTCTTTTGATCGTTTCAACCGGGTTCTATTTCCCGATTTGCTTCGTCTCTTTTATTGTTTTGTGATATGTACGGACATGCATTAACTGTGTGATGTATCTGCAGTTGTTCCGATGTGATTGATTTGCTGATAATAAATTGTTACCTTACCTAAGCGAACCACCCTCATAAATATATATATGTGGGTGAGAGTGTTTATGATGATAGAAAAGAAAACAATTTTGAAATAAACTTCCATTCAAACGAATTCCTTATATCTTAACTTACACCTATATAATATGTTTTTGTATATACCTTTTATATTTGAAATATATGGTATAAAGAAGATATGTACTAATATTCGTATATATAGACACTATAAATAACTCAAAGAAAACACATACAGAGCGAAAAGATAGTTATAATGCGTTATAGAAATAAATAAATCCTTTAATTTGTCTTCTTTTTTTAATTTTTTCTCTTTTTTTATATACAATATTTAGAATGCTTTGTCATATTTTTCAATTTTTTCATGTTATTAAATATATTCTATAAGTATCGTTGTATAATATAGGTCAAAATTGTGAAGAAAACTTGGATGAATGCTTATCTAACCCATGTCAAAATGGTGGTATATGTAATGATATAGATAATGGTTACACATGTACATGTCCAGTTGGTTATTCAGGATCACATTGTGAAAATGATATTGCCGTATGTGACACAGGTATAGAGTATGGTATACATTAAGTGTTTTTACATATAACATAGTATAGTTAATGTCAATTTTATGAAAAAAATCATTTATAAACCATACGATATACATATACAATAAAATAAATATATATTTAGGTAATGGTGAACGATGTCATAATGGTGGCGAATGTATAGAAGGTAAAGGATTAGAATTTTCATGTGAATGTCTAAGTGGTTGGATGGGTAATTCATGCGATACCGAAATAAATGAATGTGATCCGTCACCATGTCAAAACGGTGGTATTTGTATTGATAAATTAGCAAGTTATTCATGTGCATGTTCAACCGGTTACACAGGTTATAATTGTGAAGAGGAGGTATTAGTTTGTGAAGATTCACCATGTAGTAATAGTGCATTATGTTTGATGGAAGAAGGTTTACCGGTATGTTATTGTGTACCTGATTTTCATGGTGAAAAATGTGAATATCAATATGATGAATGTCAATTGATGACACCAAGGTATATTTTATTTTATTTGTATTTATATATAGGAAATTAGACATACTTTTACAATTAAATTTTATACGATAACTTAGTTATACGCTTATACACATCGTATACATTGACAATTTTTTTAATAAACTAAAAACATTTCATTGCACGACCCCTCCACCCAATTATTATTATAACGACACCGAGTATACACACATTTTAATGTATTGCTATATAAAATACAATTTTCCATAATAATATAATATTTACAGATGTACAAATGGTGGTACATGTATTGATGGTGTTGATGATTTTTCATGTTCGTGTCCACCGGGTTTAACAGGAATATTTTGTGAATGTCTTTTATTAGACGATGGTGATTTAGATTGTAATTATACAGCCCCAATAACGATAACAATAACAACAACAACAGATAAATCACCAACAATAACAACAATTTATTCCACTGATAATATTAGTTCAACTATAATACCAACAACAATAGCAACAACAACGGACAAAAATTTATATGATACTAGTTTAGAAACAACAACTATTGATATTGTGCCAAAAACTTCAGAAATCCCATCGACAACAATAACTACGACAGAAATTGTTGAGAATTTAACAAAATATACATCAACCGAATTTCCATCACCGTCAACCGCAATTACAGATTCTGACATTACATCATCATCAATAATATATGAATTGTCTTCCTTAAGTAGTAGTAGTAGTAGTAGTACCAGTATACAAACTACAAATGCTACAACTGTTACAAATGAAATTAGTACAAGTACTAGTAGTAATACAATTGAATTTACAGAAATTGAATCTACATTGAGTACTGATAAAATAGAAACAACAATAATTTCTTTAGAGACTGATACATCAACAATAGGTATACCATTTGAAACAACTACAACAAAAATGGTGTCAAGTAGTGATAGAACTACATTAGAATTTACAGACGAAATACCAACTACAATAATTGAAACAACAACTGAATTTGAATTAACGACAGTACCATCATCAACATTATCATCATCAATTTCACCACCAATTTCTGAACCAACAATTTTACTGCCAACTATTACAACAACAAATATATCGTCGTCTACAATAAGTACGTTTAATGTAACAACATTAACATCAACATTAAGTCCATTCTTTACGGAATATCCAGAAAGTAGTAGTATTAGTAGTAGTAGTAGTAGTAGTAGTAGTAGTAGTATTACAAGTGATGAAATTGAAAATGGAAAAATTTCAACGATTGCTGTTATGAGTTCAACGTGGCCAACAACTACTACAACTGCGACAATAAAAAATACAACATATTCTACGTTAAAAACTGAACCAGTTACATTTGAAACAATGCCAACAACTACAACGACAACAGTGATTATGGAAAATGTTACTGGTATTCCAGATTGTTTAAAAACACCTTGTTATTATGGTGGTACGTGTATTGGTACATCGAATGGAAATAGAGTAAGTATATATAATTAGTTAATTATTATTTAACACACATAGAAATTATTTTAATATATATGAAAACCATAAATAAATATATGAATTGAAAACATTCACGTATAAATTCAAAGGATAAATAATTTATAAACCACAATTTTTATTATAAAAATTTAATTAATTTAAATTAGTTAGTTAGTTAGTTAGTTTTCTTTTTAATTAATTAATGCTAATTTCTATTTCTTTTTTTGTGCAAAAAAAAAAAACAAATAAAATAAAGTGTAATTGTCAATTCAATACAAAAGGACCACTTTGTGAAACAATTATTAAAATAAGTAATGCAGCATTTAATGGTGATTCATATGTGAGTCATGCAATACGTACACCATTACCACCGGCAACGATGCCAATTTATTCATATGATCGTTATACAAATTTCATACCAATGCACATTGAAATTAAGGCACGTACACGTGCAATCGATGGTTTAATTTTATTGGCCGTACGACAAGGTGTTAAAGGAAATTATTATATGGCATTATTTTTACACAAAGGTCTGTTACAATTTCAATTTTCATGTGGATTACAAACAATGCTGTTAAGCGAATTAGAAACACCAATTAATACGGGCAATGAAATTTTGATAAGAGCTGAGTAAGTTTAAATTTATTTATTTATTTAAATTTAAAAAAATCTACGTATATATAAAATAAATTTTATTATAACAGTGGTATACGCGCGTGATTATGAATTTATATATATTTATATTGATCTTGAATACTTTTTAAAATATAAATATTTATATATTAAACATACAGGGTGCTCGTTAAAACTGCGGTATAATTTTACAGCCCATACGAACCTGATTCTAATTCTATATATATATATTTTTTTTTGATTTAGTTAATGCAAAATATATCTTGATTTAAACGTTTCTGCGTATAAGAGTTATATTCTTTGGACATAATTTTTAGACATAGTCATATGAATTTATAGCAATACTGTGAATCTTAGCATATAGAATGCTGGGTCCATTGGCTATAGTAAACCTTATTTTTATATTTTATTTAAAAGAAACACCCTATATACGCGTATAAATAAAGATTATAAATTTATGTTTTTAATGCAATTATATTGTAGTAGTGGTAGTATAAAAAATAACATAAATCAACCATTTGAAATGCTCCTTTTTTTTATATACTACATATATGTAATTGTTATATACTACACATACAATATATGTACACCTACATACACACACACACACATATATATATATATAAATAAAGTAATTCAACAATATTGTTAAGTGCAAATATAATGGAAAATGGATTTCCAATATAAATAAAATTTCCATATAACAGATATAAAACAAAAAGTATTCTCTAATGTAATAAAAATAAAAATACCACTTTTTTCATTAGCCTCATATATAAAACAAATATGTACTTTAGCTACTCCTTCATATAGCTGCTATAGCTATAGCTCTACATTTATATATTTATTATATTGTATTTGTTCAGTTAAGATTTTTACTATTCTATTTTTCCATTATTTTTCATATGATTCACGTACTTATAAGTAAGTGTGTGTGTGTGTGTGTGTGTTTGTGTATAAATAAATAAATATTATATTTAGTTAATGCCACGTGATTTTTTCACAAAGTATACACAAATGTTGGTAGGTAGAGGATCGAAAGAAAAATAAAACGATAATGAAATGAAAATGATGTGAAAATTTAGTAAATATATACATTATAATATATAAAGATAAACTATATACCACGGCCGCACACTATTATATCAATATAAAAAAAAAATCAAATCTAATTTCTTATATAATACATTCTTTTTATCTTAATAAATTATTAAGGACTTAAGGATAATTTGAAATAACGTGAAGATTTTTTTATATAACTTTTTTATATTGTACTTATATTACTTATAGTCTTGTATATATATTAAATTAATATTTTCAACGTATAATATAATCTTTAATGTTTACACACAAACACACACACACACATATATATATATATATAAGGAGAAGGATATAAACTATAAAATATATAAAATATATACTCAAAAATCACTATATATCCTGATTTTAAATAAATAAACAATAGAAATTACCATATGACAATTTGTTATCCTTTTGTTTATTTATACAATATATGGAAAACGGTTTCGATTTCTGCAAAAATGATTTCTATTTACAAAATACTATTGAATTAATAATGTAAAAATCTTATTGTTATCCCATTCCGTTCAGATTACCTGATCTATATTTCGAATATACAATATATAATATATTAAAATATATGTTTAGAATAATTTTTTATCCAATATATATCCCGATTCATTCAATTAAATTACCATACATTAAATTTATCAATTTAATGAAAACAAATAAAAACATCTATACACAGAATTTGATGTTTTGTATATGAGTATTTTTTATATACAATGTAATAATAAAAAAAACATCGCATATACACGACATCGTATAATAAACATTGCTATTTACAAACCATTACATTATATACTTTATTGTATATGATACTACTACTATCACTAAAAATTCAACCGGACACCTCCATTTAATTTACTCCAACGATGATGGGAAAATAGCATCACCGTATCCAAAAACTGATGGAAAAAATATAATGGAAATTTTTTTTTGCAAAAATGAAAACAATTATTGGGTTGTTATGAATCGGTGTTTGAAAAAAAACCACGATTTTATGGGAAAATAATTTGTGTGTTAACATGCCAATTCCCATCGGCTCATAATATAGACTTTGTGAGTACCGGGCGTGTTTTTATAATAGATGGTGTACTGAGGTAATTAAAAGAAAAATCGATGAAAGGTTATAATCAATAATTATTGTACGTATAAATATCCATTCGAGAACTATACGGATTAAATGTTATATCACACAAAAAAGTGTATTTGAATGACAATGGATCGGTTATTTTTTGATACTTGTAGCACATATAAATCCATATTATAAATGTAATAATATACAAAATAAGAGAAAACGTGATTTTTATATCTACATTTTACGTGTGTTACAAACAACTTTTATCATCAGTGTGTTTTCTTTTCATTTTATTTTATACACACATATTTGTTTTTATTATTGTTCGTTATTAGCCTCTATCGAAAATATCTATTGTATATAGAATTCATTTTATCAGACTGTCAAATAAACATTTATTTTACATTATTTGTATTTATATGATTTTGAAAAAAAATTGTACAAAATAAATAAATCTATGAAAAACCATCATTTTCCAATACAGAAAAACTAAAACTAAAAAGTATTGTAAATTTTTATTACATACAATCGCATGACAATTTATTATGATCGATCATCATCACTCTCACCGGTGCCGTGCAGCACCTCATAGACAAATATTTTTTTTAATTTTTATCAATCATATCAAAAACATCGCTATACTATTTTCCTTAACAATAAAATGAAAAGTACATTATTATATACTTTTAACAGTATATTCTTAACAGCATATTTTTTTGCTACCGTATATAAACACGAGCACGATGAGGACATTTTCCGACGCGTTTTATAGCCAATTATATTATATATGAGAATTTTCTGTTATTTTCAAGGAAATTATTATTATTTTATTATTTTTCTGGTAAAACCATATAATTTTGCCAGCGAAGAACTTCTGTAGTTCATCAGCAATAAAAAAAAAAAATAGCGACAAGTAATATTTGCAATTCCCTCATTTGAACTCAATTTTACGGTGTGCAAAGAGCTCTGTACAAACTGCAAAAAAAAATTTAGTAGATATACAATGTCTATAGATTAAACGATGGATGAATTATATCAAACGCGTTCACCGTACATCCAACAAAAATTAATAATTACATTAGACAATAAAATACACATAATTATGTTGTCGTGTACTGCACAATATAAAAATTAAAAAAGTAAATCAAAATCACCGTCGTCTGACAAAAAAATCAGGGTTAAGATATTTTCACTCATTTCCTATATAAAAAATTATATAGAAAAAAAAGCGTTAAATCAATTTCACATAAATTAATAGAAATTACTATAAAGGTAATATTATTTTGACCAGTCCCTCATATTTAAAATATAAAAATTTCCTTATAAAAAGTGTTAGACAACATTCTTTGGCTTTATCTATATGCGAAATTTAACGAATAACTTAGAATTTAATTTAGTTGACAAATAATTAATTTAATAAAGCTTTACTTCTTGCGTCACCATTTTAATTTTGCTACTTCATTTGACGTATTCTTCACTAATATTTACTGATAAAAACAAAGATGCTATAAAGAAGCTGCAACGTAAATTTGATTTCGTAAACAGCAATAACATATGAACGATATATAATATGATTATAACAATAAATTGTCATAGAATTTTATACAGAAAATATATGTTTTTATTACTTATATAAATTAGTATAAGAACTTATAGAATTTACCGATGATAAATAATTTACATTGTTTGCAAAATGGTTTATATAACATTTTAATTTCACCTTTTACCAAAATGTTTTAATATAAATTTAAGATATATCATTAACATACGAATAATATTATAACTATTACACACAATCAATAAAATTTTATTTGACTATATTGATTGATTGTTATCGTTAACATATATATATATATATATTTTTATAAATATAGATTAGACTTTAGTGATAATCAAACATATTGTAATGCATCATTACGTGTAAATAATACATTAACAATGTCTGGTGATCAACCAACATGGATTAATTTATTGCCATTGAATTATAAAATTGAAAGATCCGAACAATTAGGATGGTTACATTTAGGGGGCACACCACAAGCACCAATTGGTTTAGTAAATGATTTGCCAGCAACCCGGCAAGGTTTTACCGGATGTATAAATTCATTAGTAATTAATGGAAATCAATTGGAAGTTTTTAAGTAATTATTAATTTCACATTATTATTATTATTATTATTATAAGTATTATTTGTGAGAAAATTTGATTTATTTTATAATTATTATTACTCACCGCATTACATAATAAGGAAATAAAAATATATAAGCAAACAACGCCCGCATCATATCATTTTACATATTCCCAAACATCCAGTTCATATTCATTTTTTCATTCTTTTTTCAAATAATTTGTTTATATAAGATTTTTTTTATCCAAACAAATTTCATTGAATTGTTATATTTTACAACGATAGATACAAAAATAATTGTGATGTTCCAATTTCGAAGTTTTTAAACATATTTTTTAAATTCAATAAATTGCCAAACAAAATTTATTCATACAAACGATCTGGTCCACATTTAGTTTTGTATGAAATAATGTGACACTAAAACATTTATGTGCTGTGCTTTATTTTATTTATGCAAAATTAATCGAAACTATTATTTCTGCATCAACTGATTATTTTTAAAGTACTTGAACAAAAAATCACACATTCAAAACACAATCGTTTTTTTTTTGCTGTTGAGATAAATTCGATCAAGAGGTTTTCAATTCCACAAAAATAAACTATTTATTATTTTCATATCGTATGATATAAAATATAATTTACTTTTTAAAATGTTATCCTCTATTTTACAAAAAAAAAAACATTCCACATCGAACAATCCCATTTGAAAAACCATAGGGAATACACATAATATAATATATAAAAAGAAGAAGAAGAAATCTATCTATATAATAGAAGCACACACTTTTTTTTTTCCTCCGCACAAGATTGGAATACAAACATAAATAATATTTACGTTTTACATATAAAAAATATAAAATAAATATATAGAAAGTGAAAAATAAATTGAAATAACAAATAGAAAAGTTAAAAAATAAACATATAAAATTATTTTATTTTATTTTATAGTAACGCTAAAGATGGTTATGGAATAACAGAATGTGGATATCTTATGTGTTTATCAAATCCTTGCCGAAATGGTGGTATTTGTATTGAACTTAACAATGACACGGATGATGCTGATGATGTTGATAATAATGTTGATGATAATAATAATAATAACGATAATAATAATAATAATAATAATAATAATCATAATATTGATGATGAAGGTTTTTTTTCAACTGGTACAAAACGAATATATAGAAAAACAATGGAAAATCAAAATACACAATTGACCATTAATGATAAATGGAAATGTAAATGTCCAACCGGATATATGGGACAACATTGTGAAATATCTATATGTGATGATAACCCATGCCAATATGGTGCCACATGTGTTATATTTCCGGGTAGTGGATATTTATGTTTATGTCCATTTGGAAAACATGGTCATTATTGTGAACACAGTGAGTTAAATTTTATCTTTATTTATTATTTATTTTTTTATGTTTCCTGTACATTGCTATTGCCATACACATTTATTTTTATATATAGTTGAAATTGCGTGAAAATTCAATTTCAATTTAAAAAAGAAACAAGAAAAAAAATTTATTTGAAATGGTTTTTATAGTGTGTGTATGGGGTGTGGGTGTGTGTTTGGCGGGTGGTATAATATTGAACCTTTGGTGTTTTTGTTTATTTACCTGCTGAGTATTTTATTTTATTTTTAATATGTGATTAAGAATTAAATATGTAATAAAAATAATAGTATACGTGAAAGCGGTTCTATCTATGTTGATGGTAAAATATCGATGCATACGAAATTTCAGACAGATATGTCAACTATATTTTTGTTAAACCTTTTCAAATGGATGCTGCAAAAATGAGCAGAAGTGGTAAATAAACAAAATACCTAACGCATAACTTAATATACAAAGAATCGTTATACAAAAAGTATACATTTTCTTATGAATATATTAAAAGCTAATTGTTTTTTTAATTCCTAATTATCATTTGAATCTATCAAAAATTCATATATAAATCTCTATATACTAAAAAGTCTTACTTTTTGTTTTTAATTTAGATTTAGAAGTAGCTCAACCACATTTATCGGGTAGCGTTAATGGACTATCATCATATATTGCATATCCAGTTCCATTGCCATTAGAATATTCAATTGAATTAAATTTTAAAATTTTACCAACAACAATACATCAAATATCATTACTTGCATTTCTTGGACAAAATGGTTATCATGATGAAAAAAGTGATCATCTTGCTGTAAGTTTCATTCAAGGTATATTGCTTGATAAAATATATAAAATTCTACAATTATTATAATTTATTTATAAAATATGATATGAAAATAATAATTGTCTATATTGTGTATTACATATTGATTATTATAGGATACATTATGTTAACATGGAATTTAGGATCTGGACCCAGACGTATATTTACACAAAAACCAATAGATTTTAAAGAAAATAATGATAAAAAATCTTCATTTGATATAAAAATCGGACGAATTGGTCGTCAGGCATGGTTATCAGTGGATGGAAAAATGAATGTAACCGGACGTGCACCGGGTACATTAACACGAATGGATGTCATACCGATTTTATATTTAGGTGGTCATGAAATTGCTAATTTTACAACATTACCGCATGACATACCATTACATTCTGGTTTTCAAGGATGCATATATGATGTACATTTAAAAGCCGGTTTAGTTACGGTACCGTTGCAAGAAACACGTGGTGTACGGGGCCGTGGTGTTGGACAATGTGGTACACGTGAATGTAATCGGCATGCGTGTCAACATGAAGGTGCATGTTTACATCATGGTGCTACATTCACGTGTATATGTCAAGATGGTTGGTATGGTCCATTATGTTCACAATCACAAAATCCATGTGATACTGGCAATAATAAGTGTTCCAAAGAATCGATATGTGTACCGTTAATTAATGGTTATGAATGTGATTGTCCATTGGGAAAAATGGGACGTTATTGTGATGAAAGTAAATTTATTGTATAATTTTTGTAGAGATATATTTGTTTTTATTATATTATCTATCTTATTTTTTGCATTCAGACATAATGTCATTAAGTGATGTATCGTTTACTGGGCGAAGATCATATTTAGCCATAAAATGGCCAACAATTATAAATTATCCTGTAATGTTGGATAATGGTGGATTTAAACGGTTAAAAAATAATGAAAATAATAATATTCAAGAAGATCATTATGATGAACATAATTTGGATGTTCGTGATGATGATGACGATGATAATGATGATAATAATAATAATAATAACATAATTAAATCAATAATAATGAATCCAATAAATCAACGTGTTTCACAATCAATATTTAAATTTACAAATAATACGCCAATTTTAATGATGACAGCTGCTTCATCACCAATTAATAAAAAACACCAACAACATCGTATGCAATATTTTTCAATAGAATTTCAAATACGTCCGTTGTCGGAACGTGGTTTATTAATATATTTTGGTGCATTTGATGATAATTTAAATAGAAATTTAGGTTTTGTTAGTTTATCGCTACAGGGTGCGGTCGTCGAATTTCGTATATCAGGACCAAATAATCATATTACAATTGTACGTAGTGTACGTATGTTAGCTATCGGTGAATGGCATCATATAAAATTTACACAAAATGGTAGACGTTTAACATTATGGGTTGAAGGTAGTGCGTCAACTGCCTTAGCACCAACATCCGATATTTTAATAAATACAAATTCATTAATTTATATTGGCGGTTTACCGGATCATTCACGTTTACCATATAATTCAATATCTGGTTTTCCTGTACCATTCCGAGGTTGTATACGACAATTAATTGTTAGCGGCAGCCGAATTGTACTTAATGATACAAACATTATTGGTAAGTTTATCCACTATTGGTATTATTGTGTGTTTGAAGTCTTTCGCATGTTTTATATCAAATGTAATTTAATTTTTAATTGAAATTGCTTTTAATTAATGTTGAGATTGAACACTACAAATATATAAGCTTAATCTATTTTAACGATTTTGATTAATCTTAAAATTACTATCAATATCAAGTATATGTTGTTTAAAGTTAATACACTAATACAATAATGAAGTATATAGGCAAATAAAATAATATCAAATAACTTTAACTATAAAATTATAGTTAAATGAAAATTTCATACCACTACAAAATAAATTACATTTTTTTTTCTTTTAGAATCTCAAAATATGGTTGATTGTGATGGTACACCATGCGGTGGTGATTCATGTGAATCCGGTGGACAATGTTGGTTAGATGATAAAGCAACACCACATTGTAAATGCCCAAATAATGCACATGGAAATCGTTGTGAATATTATGAATCATGTAAATATTTTCCATGTAAAAATAATGGAAAATGTACTAGAACGGGTCGTTGTAGTTGTCCAAATGGTTGGACTGGATTATATTGTGAAATTGGTAAAATATTTTAATAATGAATTATATATTTTAAAGAAATTGTTTGTAATAATATTTAAAATTTAATTTTTAGCCACATCCAAACATTCAACACCAAGTTTTCGTGGAAATAGCTATATGTTAATACGACCAACACGTAATACAATTAAAGATAAACGTCGTCATGGTTCTGTTTTATATATACGACCAAAAGAAATTATGGAAATATCATTAAATTTTTCAACAATTAATTTAAATGGTCTATTATTTTGGACCGGAAAAAATACGGATAATATTGTCGATAGATTTTTAGGATTAGGAATAACAAATGGACATTTAAAATTAGCAAGTAATTTATTAACAACGATAAACTCAACAATTGATATACCAACAGGTGGTTTTGTATCTGATGGTGGTTGGCATAATGTTCAAATTGAAATCAATAAAAATTTACTACAATTATCGATTGATGGACGTAAAATATTTACAGAATCAAAAAAATTTATTATAGATTTACATAAAATTGATACGGATCAACATAATTACATTGATTTTGAAGATGCATTTTATATTGGTAAATATTTTTAATTATAAAATTACTTACATTATATTTTATATTTTTCTTATATTATTATTTAATTAAATAATGAATTAATGTGGTTGTCCAAAGAAATAACAAAAAACAACAATTTTTACTATTTTATACAAATAAAAACACAATAAATGACATAATTCTATAGAAAAAAAAACTAACCAAACCAGAGAAAGAAAAAAAAAACAATTGAATTAAAAAAACAATAACAAAAAAAAATAAAAATATTTATAAAAATAAACAAAATATAAAACTTCAAATCAAAAGAGAATATAAAAAAACATATCTCTGCCTCCTCCGTCTCCCATCATCGGGAGCCTGTTCATGAAACTCGCGTAGCGTTGTCATTTTATTATTTTAGTATACTTGTTAATACAATTTTAGATTAGATGGCGTTATTGAAGCAAAAAATAATTTATTATTAAAATATATATTTTTTCTAATTATTAAATTTCAGGAGGATTTCCAAATGATGAATCCGTACAAAATTATACACAATTAAAATTTACAAATTCCTTTGTTGGTTGTTTACAAGACATTACATTCGATCAAGAACAAATTAATGATTTTTCATTATATGAAGGTGAAAATATTGGTACATGCGATTTATATGATGATTTATTTTATTAGTAAAAGAATGAAAAATTATAAATACAAAAATGTAAATAAAAAAAAAAAATAATATAGAAGATATTTCTTGTATATTATATTCGTCAATAAAAATGCCTATATTTAATAGCGTATATTAATTATATTAAATAGAAGGAATAAAATTATATTTCAAATTTTAATAATAGATAAATATGAATATTAAATGTAATTTCTTTTTTTTTAGAGATTATACAATTTTTAAAAATGCAGTCGTGTGAAAAAGTATATATGAAATAACGAATGTGAAAAAGAGTGAGTGTAAATGGAATGGAATGTATGGATTTTTATAGTTATATCCTTATTTATGTTTTAATTATTTTTTATGTAATTTATGGCTACATTTTGTACATTTTGCTTATATGAAATATGAATTAAATATAAGATATAAAGAAAATACAAAATAAATGAACATTTTTAAAAACAGAGAAACAATTTTTGTTTTGCAAATTAATAATGGTGTGTAAACTGTAACCGAAGAATTGCATTCTTTTTTCTTGCACTTTAATTGGCATTAGTTTCCTTATTTTTCCATAGTTTAAACATCGTCATACGATAAGAATATAAATAGATTACTTTTTAGATTTACTTTATCAATATCAAGTTGTTAGTGGTTTTTGTAATATTGATATGTTTTACTGAAATTGGAAAGGTATCAGTTCTTTGTATAAAGCTGGATTACTTCTTTTAGTTTTCACTGAATTTAACAATATATTATTTCACAAATGCATTTATAATAAATAAATTTTGTGTTTACGTGTACAATAAACTAAAAAAAAATTCTTAAGATTACTGATATTACATAAATCTTTTTTTTTTCTACGTTTCTGCAAAAAAAAAAATGCTTTGCGCTGCATCGGCTCAGATCCGTAATTTTATTACAGAATAATATTTTATTTTAATATTTTCAATTCAATACATTGTTTCATTTTATTAATCTAATTAAAATTTAAATAAACGATTGAAAAAATAAAATTAAACATACCTGTTTTAATTTCAATAAATGTTTAACAGGGACATTTTTTTTATTTTATTTTTCTCCAAAGAAAATTTTGCCCAATTTTCATGATCATTTTATTTTATTCAATATAGTTTAATTATAACATTACACATTACACTTATGATACAAAATTACAAAAATTTGTTGATATATAAATAATAAAATCAATAATATATATTAATTAACATTTTAATGGAATAATAATAAATTAATTAAAAAAAAATGTTTAGAGAATTTAGTACAAAGAAAATAATTACGCACATAACTTTATACGACTTTAACTACACTGCGCCATTTTGAATACAAAAAAACTGTACCACAAATTAATGACCACCTCCTATTATTTCGATATTATTAAGTGGAGATTTATAATATTTTTTTTCTTTAACAGTAGTTATTTTAATTATTACTTAATAATATTAATTGTAGTTTTAATTAAAATTATGGTGTTAAATAATGTTAATTAATATAGAAAATTGTTCAATTTATTTAATTGTTATTATTGAAATTCGTAATTTTGTGTGTGTAAATAAAATAAAAAGTGATACACAGATGAAAAAAATTTGACGATTGGTGTGCAGCTTCATTTCAGAACAAGGGCAATTAAAAATGTAATGAAATTATATATGATTAGTAAAGTTTATTGTTTGTTTAATTTAAACAATTTTATAATTGAAATCTATTTAAATGATTGCATTGTTTACACGAACGACAACTTATACAATATGAATGCATTATTAATCTATAAGAATATCAAACAATTTATGTCTAAATTCTAAAATTATTAATTTAAATTTAAATATTTCTGCATGTCAATTAATTTTTATATTAGCATTTGATTTGGAATCAAATATATTCATTAAAAAATCTTCACATAAAATGAAACAATTTATCGTTCTACATACCTTATTAACATAAAAAATTATGACAACTGCCATCTTAATTGTTATTCCATAAAAGTATCCGTATAATAAAAAACCATACTCAAATACACTTCGACAATACATCGAAACGATAAATACAATAAAATTCTGATTCTAATTTCATTATGCAATTGATCTCTTTATAAATCACTGTATTTCAAATTTATTGAACATTTCTAATTACAAAGAAAAAGTAATAATAAAGTCAACAAATATTTATGACGCAATTTTGGGTTAATGGTATTCGATAATGTTAACAGTGATTATGTTAATAAATACAATTAATTTAAGGGTCAACTCACATCATTATAACAGAAGTCTTGTGTATAGAATTATTGCACCACACTCACGGTAAGAAGTTCATTTTCTTTCCACTTATATCAAAAAAAAAAACAACACAAATTCTTTACTTAATTATAACTAAATATAATTTATATATATATGTACGTATATAATATTATGCACATGAAATTCTATTAACTATCTTCATCCAAATCAGTAATTAATTGTAAAATTTTCATTTGTAAAACACGACAATTTTTCTTCTTCATATTTTTCATAACTTCGGCTATTAAATTTCCAAATATATCATATTCTTCCATAGCTCGTGTGTCCACTTTATCACTTTCATTTCTTATGCCACTATTTGAATCATTTAATACTTCTGAGTATTGTATTTCCTGCTCTTGTTCTTCTTCGTGTTGTTGGTAGTGTGCCTGTAGCTGTATATGTTGCTGTTGTTCTGCATTTTGTAGTAATTGATTTTGTATATTTTTTTGTTGTTGTGGTGACAATTTTGTTAATTTATCAGTTGATTTTAATTCTATTTTCACTGGAAAAATAATCAGTTAAACTTATTTAATATAGAATTTAGATAATAGGAATATGAATTTAATATCAGTGATCTAATTAATACATAATCCATATAAATAACATGAAGGAAAATGAACTTTAAAGAAAACCGATGTGTGAATCGATTTTTATTTTCTTTCTTTCCAATTAAATTCTATGATTTAAAGAAAATAGATCGAATATTTGTAAAAATAGTCATAAGATTTTGAAAAATGGTCAATAAAATCTCGCTATATATATATATATATCGATTTATTAAAACTTCATCCTTAAACTTAGAAATAAAATCAATCTAAATATAATACAAAACAAAACATATACCTTTTTTAAAATTGTTTGAACTGGTTCCAGTGTTATCCTCACTGCGTCGTTTTGAAAAAATTTGTCGTTCTTGTTGCTGGTGTTCATCTCTCTGCAGTTTATATCTCGAGTTATTGTAATGAATTCCTGTACCAGCACTTTTATTTGTATAATTATTAACGTTAATTATGTTATGTTCTAGTTGTTGTTGTTTTTGCTGATTATGATGTTCTATTAATTCATCAGTAATATGTAATTCATTATCATTATAATTTTCATCTTCATGTTCATCAACATCATCATCATCAACACGACCATCACCATCATCATCTAAATCATATCTATCTCCATCATCATCGTCTTCATCATCCTCACCGCCGCCACGACCGCCAACAACTTCATACAATATATTATCATCTTCATCTTTCACTCCACTGAAATCATTTTCAATTTCACTTGAATTATCCGCAACAAAAGAACAATTTGATAATATATTATCAATATCATTTCTTTTAGTAGTAACGGTTGCACCTGTAACACTACTAGAAATTCTTGTTTTACGCTTAGCATCAGATGAATTTAATGGATCTAAATCTTCATTATCCAAAAACTTTAATAAATCAAAATAACGATATTTTGTTTGATGTAAAATTCCTTTACTCATGTCACGTTTTATTTTATGATAACGATCGCGTATATTTTTCCATATTTTTTGTAATTTTTCAAATGTTATTAAACCATTTAGAGTATCATGTACTTCATGCCATAATGCACGACGGTATTGCTGTTTTGAACCACGATTATTTAATAATGATGAATCATATAATTGTGGACGTTTCGCAACTTCAGAAATTATTATTTCATTTATATCTGAAATGAGTGTAAAAAAAATTCGAAAACAAGCATCGATTTTAATTTTAAATATTTATGAAATACAAAGTGTGAGTGATCATATTATAATTTTATATTTAAATTTCTATTAATTGGATAAACAATATTTTGAATATTTATCGAAATACATTAATAGGAAAATAAGAAACAAAAATAAATTACCATGTACAAGATAATCATATGAATTGTCATCGTCATTTGACGTTGGTGTAACTGTTTTCTGTTGATTATCCGCTGGAATAAAGTCAAATTTACAATTTTCAGTTTTTTGTGGATGTTTTGTGATTTTAATTCCAATACCATTACGGTCACTTTTAACACGAAATGTTTGTGTTAACGAAATATCATGTGATTTATTTAAATGTTTCATTAAATTTCCAGTTGATGTTGATCTTTGATATTTTTTAATTTTTTGTTCTTTAAAACATCTCATACAATAAAAATGTCCTCTATCAATGAATTGATGATGTCGTTTTAAAACACCATAATATTGCCAAACAGCACTTGATGATTTACTTGTTGATTCTGATACAACTCGACATTGTTCAAAGTGTTCACTCGTTGAAAAATCTAATTCTATTTCTTCTTCTTCTTCTTCTTCTTCCATTTTTAAATTATTATTATTATTTATAAATATAAGTTTTGTTGGCGATGGTGGTGGTGACGGTTGTTGCAATTCTTGTTCATCTTGATTTTGTTGCAGATGTTCCTCATGCATTTGCTGATCTATTTCATCTAATTGCGGTTGATTAGCATCTTCTGCATCTACGGCAACTATAGTAAATGTTTCAGTGTTTACTGATTTTCCTGACATTTGGTTTTGTTTTTGTTTTATTATAAACAAAATTTATAATTGAAAAAAATAAATCAATTCTGTTCGGTTGTGTGGATCTGTAAAAATAAATAAAAATTATTGTTGTAAAACCAAAACTTGGTTTATAAAATTTTGATTGATATAAGATAAACAATGCATTACATTTTTGTTCGGTACTGTAATGTACCACTTTTTTATCACGTTTTATTTATAAGAAAATGTTTAATCAATTTACTTTTATAAAACAATAAATATTTAAATACAAAAATTTGTATACAAACTCACTAAGAATTTTAATAAACAATAATTATAGTTATTTGCAATACTGTCAAAATATAAAGAAAAAACTACTTCGAAAGTTTTTGGCTTCTAGCAACTGGCTTCTTGGCTTCTATTCTTTTAAATTTTTATTTCAAAAATATTTTGCGTTGCAACGAGACGACGAAAAAATGTATATGGCGATGGTGGAGCGGATGGCCTTGCATATGTGTGCTTGTTCTCTATACCGTCTATAACTTTTTCAATAAGCAAAATGGCTTCCACGGCTACGCATACATCGATAAATTAATGTCAAAATATGAAGGCTCTCATTTATTTGTATGTGAATTATTTAATGTAGATGGCTTCTTTCTATTAAAATTAATACAACAAATTTGTGTTTTCATATTTCTTCTTGATTTTTTTTATAAAACTGAAATAAAAGTAATATTGAAAAAAAATTAATAATCATATAGTTCAATAAAATTATTACAAATGATATTTTATATCAAAAAAAAGTTTTAGTTTGTCAAAGAAGTTTCATATATATTCCAGTGAATTGGTAAAAAAAAATACGGCTGTCATCTGCTGCTTGGAATTTTTGGAAGAAAAAAAACGTAACCAAAAAAAAAAGAAAATATTTCAAAATTTCCACTGGTAAAAATTCATATCTTTTGATATTTTTGGTATTATTTTCAAAGAAAAAAAAAATCAAATATAATAATTTATAAATTAATAAAGAAAAATGTCTCATCCGCATAATCACAGCCATGGTTGTAGTCATGAAGCATCTGATATTGATGAAAATGAATTGGGTATACAATATAGTTTATTTGAAAAAATTGATATGACAAATTTACAATGTTTAAATGAAGAAATAGAAAATTCTGGACAATTTGTATTTAAACCATACGAACAACGACTTGCTGTTGATAAAGTATTCCCTTTTTTTAGTTTTTTTGTTCAATTATAATAACATTTTATATTAAATGTCTATAATGTTTATAACTATTCTAGTTTGTGGACAGTGATGTTGACGAAGAATTACTTTTTAATATACCATTTACTGGTAATGTAAAATTAAAAGGTTTTTGTATAATTGGACCAAATGATTCAAATCATCCAAATAAAATTAAATTGTAAGGATTTTATTTTTTTTAATTTTATTATTATTATTACTATTATTATTTTTTATAGATAATATAAAAACATTATATCTTTGTAGATATAAAAATCGTCCAAAAATGACTTTTGATGATACATCTGTAAAACCAGATGCAGAATATGAATTACAAATTGATACAAATGGTTCCGTTGAATATCCAACAAAGTGAGTTTTTATTATATACAAACATATAATTGTTTCCTATTTTTTTCATTTCAATCTATCATTTGATACACTTAAAATAACTATTGATATCAATATGCTAATAGGACTGAATAAGTTATTTAGTATACAATTCATTGTAATTGTTTTATTATTTCTTTATTGAGTTTGACTTTGTGTCTCAACAAATTAGCAATTAATTAATCTATCAATACTATTCAGTTTAGCATAGCAAAAAATTACCTAATTCTGTTGAGGTGTGTACAATGTGAATTGAACACTAACCAATTAAAAATATTAATTTTACGTTATCATACAATTTATAAAGCAATTATAGATTTTTTCTTACAATAATTTAAATAACATAGAAAAATTCGTATTTTTAATAGGAAATTGTTCATTTTTAAATGATCATATTATAATATAATTTTGACCGCATATATTTATTTATCAATAACTTTTATAACTTTAAAGTTTTATCAATTGTGTATTTTGTAAAACTTTTGTTGTACAAACAATTGAGAGAGTGGGCCTATTTATTGATTGTTATTTTACAATACCTTTTTGTTCTTTTCCATACAAAACTCTAATTGTATCCTCACGTTCTTTATCATTCATTCCTGCTTTATCCTAACTTTATATTCATGTATTGTAAATATTTTTTTTATCATTGTTGATACTATCTTTCGCCCATCCTCTTCTAATCTAATCCTACATTATATTCCGTTCATCATATATTCATTTTTTATATTTAATACTTGTAACTATAATGTCTAGTATTATTAAATATATACTTTTACTAATATAATACAGTATAAAATATATTATTTCATATATATTTATTTTCATAACTTTTACTTTGTTAAACACAAACGACAAACAACTGGCAGAGTTGTACAATTTTCATCGGTTCATCATTTATCATTATATTTTCCATCGAATTTTGGTGATGAAAAAACACGAATCTATTATATTGGATTAAAAGGTGAATTCTTTCAAGCTCATCATCATGGCGTTACAATTTGTAATTATGAGGCTAGACCAAATGTGGCTGACCATAAAAATGATTTATTTGATAAAGTTAATCATCAAATTCATTAAATATGAAATATGAGTTTTTTTTTTCTATTATATATCTTGCGTTAAAATTGTGATTTAATTTTTATTTTATTATTATAATTCCGTTTTTTTTAATATTTATAATTATGGATTAATTAATAATGATCATAGATTTATAATTAATATTTGAATATAAAAAGTAAAATTATTAAATTAAAATTAACATTTATTTTTAATACATTTTTTTATCCTTTACACATTATTTTCTACAAAGAAAAATCCAATTAAAAACATTTAGTAAAACTTAATTTATTTATTTATTTAATTAAAATTTTAATTAATATCAAATTATGAATATTCTTTCTTTAAAATTCTTAAAATCAATAAAAATAAAAATACGTAATAGTAAAAGAAAAATAATCAATTTCTCTCTAAAGATATTATAAATGTGATATGAAACTGTATAAAGATTATAGAACAACTTCTGGTTAATTTGTTGATAGAATGTGTTTTATAGAAAACTAGAATTTAGTCTGATATGCATTTCTCACCTAAAAATTATATTCTATAATTTAAATGTTCCCATAATCTCTCCATTTACTAAACAATTCTTAGCAATTTTTCATCTTTAAAAATTTACTCCACATTCTCAATGATTTACCAACTTGACTGCATCATGAATGTTTGGTATAGATACCGCAACATAATCATCTTACTTGTAAAACTTGAACTAAAACACAACCGCCCTGGTAATGATCCATATAAAACATTTTTACATCATAATCACATTTAATTTAACTTTAAAATGTATTTTATATTTAACCATAAAACATATGATATCAATAATAGTGTACTAATTATATATTTTAACTTTATTATATATTACTTTACACATACACTACTATAAAAATTGTCAAAATAGATTAATTAATATTAATTTTAAATTCTAATTATATATATATATATATAGCTATTTTCTATAATCTTATAAAATTACTAAATTTGAATATGTATATTTTTGATGGACTGATATATTTGTTTTTTGGAAAATTCTATATAAATTATAAACTATTAATTTTATATAGAATATTTATATTCATTTAGAATGCGTATACGTTTAATACAATTAATAACTATGATTTTATAGATTATATTTCAATAATAATATAGATAAAAACATTATTTCGATAATATTCTATTTTTTTGGATTATATAATAATGATTCAACTGGTAATGCACGTGGTGTTATAATTTCATCTTCAGATAAAAAATCATCATAGTCACGGGTCACACCACCACTTTGTTCTGTAATAAATTCACTAGGCACTGATTCAACATCGGATGGTGTTGTTGAATATTTTCCAGATTGATTATTTAATTTTAATTGATTTCTTATTGATAATTTTGTGGTTGATGATGATAATGATGATGTTGATGATGTTGTTGAGGTTACCGCCGTTGCTGGACGATCTCCTGTCTTCACCAATGAATCAATTAAAATTTCTGAATATAATATATCATCAATATAAAACATTGTACCCAAATTATAAACAAATATTTCTGTTTCAATGATATGTGCTTGATTAACGGTTACATTACCTAAAAATGAATTATTTTTATTATTATTATTATTATTATTATTAATATTTAACGGAATACAAATTAATTTAATTCTATTATATTATTATACCCGGTTGTTTTCGTTGTATTTTAATAGCACCACCACCAATTGTTTCAAATACATCATCATTATGTAAATCACGATCATATAAACGTCCATTTACAAAATGATTTAACAACATTGTTATGCCTTGTGTAGAAATTAATTTATTATCCGGTAATGTATCAAAACCTAAACGTTTAAATGCATCATCAGTTGGTACAAAAAATGTATAATTTGAACCAGACACATATTTTACTATATCAGCCATATTTAAAAATCTATATATAAATGTATATTGGAATTTATATTAAAATTTCATAAAAATATATATGCATAAAATTAAAAAAACAAAACTATACCTTGTTATTTGTGTAAATCGATTGTCACGTTCCAATGCCAAATATGCATGTGATAAAAATTGCGCACCAAACCATGGAAAGGCTAATAACGGTGGTGTTTCTTTATCTTTATGCATCTACAAGAATTTAATTTAATTTTGTATTATTAATTAATATAGTTGTTGATTGCATTGCGGTTTTTATTATGTGATACGTATATACGATAATAAATAATACCTGATGTAATCGGCTCACAGTAGCTTCGGTTACAAATAAAACTTCTGATATTAAAAATACAACATTACCATTTGATAATGTATAATCACCAAAAATTGTTACATTATTTACAATGGCCGAGGCTATAGAAAAGCAAAAAAGAAATAATAAATAAATTAAATGTTCTAGTAGCTGTCCTAGAGTGTGATGGAATTTGGAATGCATTAATGCGAACAAAAACTTACGATTATTTTTAAATAAAACTGTTTCACCACCAAGTGTTTTATATTTTTGTCCATACGTCATACTCATAACATCCGACATACGTAATGGTTTCCGTAATTGTATGAAATGATTACGTAATATATTTTCTGTAAATTCTTGTACACTAAATGGATAAAAACCCCAATCAATTGGATGCCATCGTTGAAATGCACTGTCCGATGGTATTAAAACTGTATATGGACTATCTATATACAAACAAATAAATATAAATGCATATATGTGAAAGTACGCAGAGTTTATATATATTTAATTAATTATCTATCCTCCACACTTCACGTCACTCCACTGCTTATCCACACTTACCATCAAGTATTTGAGTTAAATTACTTTTCGATAAAAAATGTTGAAATACTTTTGTACCAGTTTTCATACCATTTAAAAATGTCATTAATGGATTTAATTTCATATCTTTTTTAATTGTTTCCATTTCTTTGGTAACATTTTTCATTTCAAGACGTTGTGGTTCATTGTATCTATATAAATTAATATAAATTATTATATTATCATTATTGGGTGCACAGATATTATTCAAAAAAAATAATTAATTTCATTATTTACCGATTTGTTTCTTGTATATTACGTTTTGAAAATGCTGCCTTACGATCAAGTACACCATCGATAAATATTGCCGATAGTTTTTCATTTAAAACCGATGTTCGTAATATTTTTAAACCATTTAATGTCCATAAACTTTCATTTATTTTATCCAATTGTTTAAATATTATTTCATGTTTATTTAAATTACCATAAACATCGTCTTCGTTAAATGTTATAAATGCTTCGCCGGGTATTAAATGTTCCAATAGAAATTCTCTCAGTCTTTCGGTTTCAATAGTTTTAACATCAACTTTTGGTACAATAATTGTAAATGGAATATCTATAATAAAAATGAAATGAAAAATGTATAAATAAATATATAAATTAATGTTATATAAATTACAGATTAAGTTGGAGGGCGAAAACGGAGGGCTACCAAACGTTGATCAATTCAAAAACTTATAAAATGATATATAAATTGTGGCATTGTGGTGCAATAATTGATGCGATGATGTAGAAATATATATGTTTATAAAATATAGATGTTGAATGGGCTGTATTGCTCTGTTAACATTTATGTGTATATCTAAAAATGACATCGGATGGAAATCATCCAAAAAAAGGAACTATTATTATCAAGTAATTTGCAATTGAACATTTAGAACCACTTGCAAATAAATAAAATTGATATTCAAACAGCGAAAATCGAAGGATGAATCGCAGACACTATACACAATATTGGATAATTATACAAGGGAATTTATAAGTGTAATTGCTGAGTAAACAATAATTAGAATTTCACAATCGAAACCTGTCCGTCGTCGATTCACGATAAAATATGAAGTATATTTGGCATGTGTTACATTTCTATAATCTAATTCCTATAAGGTTTTGGGTATATAGTAGGGAGAGGTGTCTATATATATATATAGCCGCCTTTTCTACACCTGATCATATGATTTACTCATAAATTAATAAAATTCATTATAAATATGTTGCAGATTTCTTTATAAAATCTAATCTGACGAAGAAACAATTAGAAACAACATCCAACAACATGGATTTCTACTATATTAAATCGAATAAAATATATACACAAAGTATTATATTGCGTGTGTGAGTGCATAGTTAGCATTTGAATTCACGTCACCGCGATATAATAATCTTTTTGCAATTAAATATATCTTCTATATTATTTCAAAAGTATATATAATTTTAAATAATAATTACATGTGTTATTCTATCGTTCATGTTTTATGGTTATTTAGACATCTTCATAATGGCATATTAAATATGTGATCGACAATTGAATGTTTATTTACTATAAGTATATAAGCTACAGTATAAAATAATAGTACATATATGTATAAATTGAATGTCGTCAAATCTTTAAAAATACATAAAACAGAGTGTATCAATTTTTCATTAACAAAATATATACACGTTCAATTCAAATTAAAAATATGTTTAATTGAAAATCGTATATAGTTTAAAATACAAAAATTAATTATATGTGACTTTCACTGTATGTTTGAATAACACACTATCCACCACCCTGTACATATAAAGTTATTCCATTTTTATAATATGTTTAATAAAAAGAAAACACACGCACAAACACAATGGATTAAATTAAATTATAAGTTTAGAATTTTCTGTGAGTATAGTTGAAATAATTTAAAGAAGTATAGCGATTTCTTTCAAATTTTATATGCGATATATATTTAATAATAATAATAATAATAATAATAAAGAAAGAGTCAAGGATTTTCTGTAGTGTTTTGTTATTTGTTATTTGTTATTATTATTATTATTATTATTATTATTATTATTATTATTATTATTATTATTATTATAATGACATTTATTATATTATATTTTATTTTATTATTAATGATTGCCGGCAAATTTAAACATATTATTATAAATTGTCTTATTATTATTGTGTGTTTGGTAGAGGACTTACTTATTTATATATCATCACTCTGTATATTACAATTGCATTTCATCTTTTCATTTATGATATACGCAAGTATATATTGTATTATATAGAAATAATATATGATATAATTTAATTAATTTTCATATTTGGATCATCATTTTTATATTTACTTTAAACATCGTTGATTAGAAACTGTTTTAATATATATAAAGAAAAATTATGATGTGTTTTTTTTAACATAAGACACGACGTGCTACACGTGAGCAACCCATAAACATTAAATATAAATACTATAATAGTTTTTCTCTATAATTAAAAGAATTTTATATTTTTAATCATTTTCCCATAGGCAAATAAAATGATATAAGTTGCTGAGCTGTTAAAACAAAACCACTTTATTATACTGTGATTAGCAGAAATATTCGTGTTACGATTCCAACAGAAAAGCTATATATGCTGATACTTAAGGTGTATACGTTTTTCATTAACTGTGTGATAGCTGTGCTGTATAAGAACTTCATTCATAATAAGTCATTTCGAAATGTACACACAAACAAAATTTTTATCAAAATTGAATTAGAAATGACAACAATTTTTGGCTATATATATATACTATCAACAACATCTCCAATTAGAAATTTTCCAAAATAATCAAAACCACGATATTTTGCTACGAATATGTAAAATTTGTGTAGCCAAAACCTTAGCAGAAATATTTGAGCTGCACGTTTTTATCGATAATATAAAAGTAAAATAATTGTTCAATGTTTGAAGTAAGCATTGCCAACGACCAGACGAACAGAAAAAAGAAGAATTGTACCCGCTATAACCGCACGTAGATTGATGGATGAATTTGAGTTGTATACAGTACAATAAAATAGAATTCCAGTCAAAATAGTGCGGGCATAGTTTGGACCAAAGAGAGAAATGTTTGTTAGTCAATATATATAATATATCTACGATATTAATTTAATCGAATCATCAATTCATATATAAAAATGTGTAACTCCAAGAGGGGACCATATATATATATATATATATATGGCATTTATACCATCATTATACATATAGTCAAATTGGTATCTATACATAGATTACTATCGACCGCAATTTACTAATAATTGTCCTAGCAAATTATATCTATATTTAGAAAATTATTTAATTATATATGACCCAATTTTAAATGTACAATAATACATAATTAATTATATAGAGTAATCTTCATGTATGTTAAAGGTCGTACTATAGGTCAAGGTGTATATAAAAATTTATAAATATTAAATAATATGGACAATGAGTTAAGTAATTGCATAACTATATATAACTAACTATATGTTTTTATATGTAAATTTTTGTAAAAATATATATTACGTATTAATACGCACATCGCATCATAAGAGGTACTGTGATACTATGGGGTGCTGTTAAAAAAAAAAATGTTATCACAATCAATTGATTCAAATTTAATAATTATATATCTAGAAATTATCTTGATATCTATAATATATATTCATTATTCATATGAAATGAAAACAAAACGTTTGAAATGTGTCTATTGTGGATTTAAAATTCTTAATGATTTGCGTCAAGTTATACGGACGGTGCACCCTGTTTTTATAGTAAATATATTTTATATTTTTTTGTATGCAATGACCAATTCGAATATGAAATTTTGTTATTCTTTACCTACTTATTGTCGACACATTTTTTAAATTTAAAACATGATTTGAATAATTCATTTAAATAATATATCTAAACTATAAAGATAACTATAAGTATATATATATATATAGCTCGCACATATAGTTTGATGCTGACTGATTTCTATAGAATTTTAAATAAATATTTATGCGTGTATTATATAAATAAATATTATGTAATTAAAGATTATAGATCCGTTTTTAGAGAGTCGTTGCGTTGTGTATTAAAATTTACATTTACTAATTAAAGAACTGTACGTATATGGCACTCTCCTTTATAAATTTAAAGTAGTTTTCTGTGTGTATATATAGTTACCGATGCATTGTATATAAATACGAATAGGATTACAAAATAGATAGTCTTCTGCTACAGTTCTTATACAGTATTATGGAGTCTTTTGGTAAAGTTTTATACATTTTATTTATATATTTTGTACACTATTCGGATATCTTTTTGTTTACCTAAAATACTCACAGACATCAACCATCCTCTGTGCGATAATGTAGTATGAACAATTATAGACTATATGACACAAGAAGACTATGTTCACTGAATGAAGTGTCTGGAATACGTCAGATGGACAAAAGTGGTTAATAAAACACTCCCTATACATATAGAAAAATTGAATATAGATATTATAGTCACTGCGTAAATTGTTATGCCAATGATTTAAACTTACCCTTTGTCACATAATATTGTCCAGTATTTAATGCATCCCATACCATTAATAAATTGTGTAAACTTTCATATTTTTTACTTTCAATATTTCTATGATTATTATTATTATTATTATTATTATTATTATTATTATTATTATTATTATTATTATTATTAATATTAGTATTTAAATTATTGGCCAACGTTGAAATGTCTGGTATTAAATTTTTGGATAAATATTCTTTATTTTTAAAATTTTCAATATTGTAATTATTTTTGGTTGATATTTTCAAATCATTATTATTATTATCATCATCATCACCGTTACTAATTACAATAACACATTGAATAATTATTAAAAATGAAAATAAATTTTTTAACATCATTTTTATTATTATTATTTATCGCTAGCAGAAGAAGAAAAAAAAAAAAAAACCAAACAAATTAATTAAATAATTCACTTTTTTCTTTTTATTTAATTAAATAATTTAATTTCTATACAATGCATTTTTATTTAAGTTTATTTACACTTCGTATTTTTCTTGCTTTATTTTAAACAATAACATTTTTTGTTTGTTATTATTTTTCATTTATCACTTTTTTTTTGTTAATTATAAATTAATTATTTCTTTAAGTTATTGTTTTTACTTTATAATATTTATTGTTTAAAAAAATAATATTTGTTATTATACCAACTGATAATTAAGCGCTGATTAAAACATGAAACTAAACAATTAATTTATTTTTATAAAAATATAATGTTTTAGTTATTCGTGGTATTGTCACACAATTGAAATACAATACGTGTATGAATGGATTTACACTTTCAATAATTGAAATGTTGTTAAGTTGTTGACTGCAGCGTTGAAAATTGCTTTAATTATTGCAAACCGGATTACTAATTACGAATAGAAATTATATACTCATCCATCGAAGTAACTAACGACTACCAAATATATAAGGCGAATGTTAAAGTAAAATAATTTGATTATAATGATTTTTAGTGATAATTGTGCAATAAATAATTGGACAAGTTTTGTTCATCCACACACTGTACATGTACATATTTCATAAATGAATTGAATTAATTTATCAACAAAGAACAGGCGGTAGTTTTACCTTATATACAATTTTTCTTATATAAACTTGATATCTTCTTGTATAATATTGGATTAATAAAACTATATATAAAATATATTATAAATTATTATATCTTTCCGGTATTTATTATTTATATTATAAACAAACTTTCATAATATATTGTACTAAGCAATATATAGTAAAAAAAAAACACTATATACACTAGGTGTGACTATAAAATAGCGAGATTGTCTTGCAAGACGTTTCTATAAAATAGCCATAAGTCGTATATAACATCCCAGCCTTATTCGTCTGACCTATCTAGTATCATGCATGTAACTTCTATCAATGTTCATCATCATCTGTATTAAATAAAGAATAAAATTTCAGACCGTTGATGAAGCTGCTGCGAAAGAGATAGTCCACGGGTTCAACATTTTGAAGCTAACAGTCGAAAATTTCCAATATATTCTGTTTTCAAAAATAGATAATTTGCGGGATAAAGAAAAGGAAAAGCTGTATATTTTAGGCGATAATAATTAAATGTTTTAATCTCGTTATTTTATATAGCCACACCTTGTACACCACACCGCAACTCAATTTTATTAATATATAATTCAGTACAAAAAAAAAGATAAATATTTTTTATTTAAAATTTCTTTTATATCCCCCACAAATATTTTATTATTTTTTGCTTATTATTAACCTTTTCCATATTTATATACTAATCGAAATATTTTTTAATTTTATAATTATATTTATATGCAATGGTCGGAGAGACTATAGACGCGGTATACACTACACTGGGGAACTGGTCGTCAAAACAAATTGGACAAATTTATTTTGTGATTTTATTATAATAATATAATTATAAATTTATGCGCTAATGAAACGTGAACTGCCGAAAATTCATTGCCCGAAGAAATTAACCATGTGAAATTTATATTAATTTTAATGTTACTTCTTTACACTCAATTCACGACCCGCCAATTAATTTTAATTCATTTAAATATAAAATAAAAAGCATAAAATTAAGGATAACGTCATATTATTTTGTTGAAATCAATTTGAATAAAAAAAAATATATATATATTTATTCGCTTTAATTTAATTGAAACAATTTTAAATAATTTAATTTAATAATAATTTATGGAAATTTTTTGTTATTTTCTTGAATTGCACAACAAAAAATTAGTGAAATTTCAATTTCAATTTAAATTAAATTAACTAATTTATTATATTTCGAAATTATTATTAACTTTTTATATTATTATTATTATTATTATTTAATTATATTAATTTTTCTATAGTAAATAAAATAAACACACCGTATTTTTCCCAGCAGAAATTTTAATTTTCTTCGAACACGTCCGTTTTCTTATATGCCGTTCGATATCTCGCTATCACAGAATCTCAAAATAAACTAAAAAAAAAAATGATTGAATAAAAATCGTTCGGTTAATAAAATGTTTGTTTGTATTTTTATTATATGGAAAGTAAAAAATTGCGATGCCAATGGATTTGATTTAGAATTTTGTGTGGTCAAATACCCAACTCTATTTCATATATTCATCATTCAATTCATACCATTTAATTAAATTCATATTATATATACAATCACACAATATAATATTTACCCATATAATGGTATTTTCAATTTGTAATACTGCCAGCGACTAATCGCGTGCAGACTTATTTCGTGAACAACGGATTCATTTTCGTATAAATAAAATCATTCCTTATAGTATTTTGCACATGCGACTATTTGCACACAAACAGAATTATTTATCCAACAATTGCGGACATTACTTGCAGTATACATAGCCGAAGTACAAGTAAAACATATGCCGGTCACCGCTCATTCAAAAGTATATTATACCTTTAAATAATTGTTTAAATTTGAATATAATCATTTATAGTTCGAATTGAACACTTCTGAACAAAATAATTGTGAAATAAAAACCCATCACAATACATTTTATTTTCCAAAATACATAAAGTAGTAAATAATGAAGAAGTACTTTATTTATCATATAATAATAATAATAATAATAATAATAAAATGCCAGAGTCGTACATATGTGTTCACATTTAGTAGATATGTAATCAATATGGGCTCAAACTATACTGTTATGCTGCTGCATAAACTTTCATTTTGCCATCGTCGTTGGCCACAGCCTCTATCCATTGTTTTGACTGCTCTACTTTGATTCTGTTACGATAGTATATTGCAGATGGTATCCATCCATCGATTTTATTCCTCACAAAATGATTTCAACTCTTACAAATTGCTTTTTTCAAAACCCCAATTATTCAGTGTTGTAACCGATTTTAGAGTCATCTTTAATACATTTCAATTCAAATGGCCATTTATTCACAAACCATATATTATATTTGAGTGAAGCATATATATATATATAGACACATTTACCATATCTCAACATATTGCCTAGGAGATTAGAAATTATAAATCACTAACTGTGTCAGTACTCCAAAAATGTTTGTCGGCACTGCGGATATATCATATATTGTATATGCGGCGAGCATACACAAAGCAATTTTCAAATGTTAATTATGTTTCTAATGATAAATACGCAGATATATACACGACATAACTCATAGCATGTATAATAATAATAATAATAATAGTATAATATTTTATTGTACTATATATTAAAAATAATTATATATTATTCGTTTTACTTATTTAATTATACATATGAGTTTTAAAAAAATTAAGTCTTTGGCGAACACACGTGCGCTGAGAGCCACAGCACATAAAACATATAAATAATATTGTAAACAAATATTTCTTAATTATTTAAATTTAAAAATTTCTTATAGTTTTGTTCCATTGTCGGAATCGCACGTTATTTTATGGTGCACTTGTTATTATAAAATTCTTTGTTAATTTAATTACATAAGAAGTGCGATAAAAATTGAATAAATTATAGTGTCCGTGAGTGGAAGTGGATATACATTAATTATATAGTAATTCAATGTGTTTTTTGTTTCAAAATACCAAAATATACCTACAATAATAATTAATAACAATAAAAGCTAATCACGATTTGTTTAATTTTATATAGAGAAAATGATAGAGAAATATAGCTCGACTGTACAATTGGATTAATTGTTGGTGATGGTATATAATATATGGTTTCAGCACAGCTTCTAATACAGAACCATCCTCAAAGATGTGTTCTCTATCTTTCTCTCTCTCTGTATCGAAATCATAATTTTTGAATCGTCGTCAAAACCATATCTATTTCAAGTTGAATTCTATTGTATAAACAAATAGTTCTCTGCATAACACTTGAAATAATTAAGTAAAACTTTCCGCAAAATTTTCCATATTCATGCGACAATAGCAAAAAATTGTATATGGTTTGTATTTCAAGCGGAAATGTTAAATATCTGAAAATATACTAAAATAGATTCAATATATATCAATGGAATAAAAACATGTATAAAATTCTAACACCATATGAATACAAAACACCAAAAGAAGTCATCATAGAGGTACAAGCTTGTGGCCGCATAAGCCAAAATATAATAATGAAAAGGTTCGAACCTCTCATTTCAAATCATTAGTATACCTGTTTATGTTTACCCATATACGTAGAGAGTGATGTTTCAAGATACTATAGTTCGTAATTGGTGAAATGTCTTAAATCTCCAGATAATTAACTACTTCAATAATCATGCCAATATTTATACCAAAGTGCAGATGTAAAATGAAAGCATATATATCAATATTCAAAATATTAGTATAACAAGAAAATTATAGATACGTGTACTATAAAGTGGAAGATCACACACACACTCACCCACCCTCCCGCACATTCAGTTAAAATAAAAAAATATATAATACATAAGTATTTAAAAAACATAATTCAATGATTTTAAAAATTATTAATTGATTATATTATTATTACTATGCGAAATAATAGCACTTAAATAAACAACAAATTCACATCTCACTGCACATTTGGTAACCCGAATTAACCTTATAAAACCTTAATACATATAATTATTCAAATTTAATAATCACTAAAAATTTTATTTTATAATTAATTTTCACTTTTATTAAACACAATAACAAAAATACGTAAATGTTAATTAATTTTTTTATTATACCAGAAAAAAAATTTTGTTGCGAAAAACCTCACCCAATTTTCTTATTTATCTTCTCAATATTTAATTTTTTTTTATTTATCTCTCCATCGCACCGCCGATTATTGCTTTTTCTATAATAAATTGAAAATTATATAGTTATTGTCACAGCAGATAAAATAAAAAAAAGGTATATATAACCGGGCACTGCACCACCAACATCAACCAACCGGAACAAGACCTCTATTATTTGTGTTTTAAAAAATATCTTTTAAATATAGAAGATACAACAATTTTCACATTTTCACAGAAAAGTTTAACATTATGAATTTTCACATAGTAATTTAAGAAAGAAAATACCGGAAAATTTTATAGTTAATACTGCGCGTTGCACTAAATATACCATAACATTTATATACCAACTCGAATGTTATCGTTATTATTATTATTATTATTATTATTATTATAATGTGATGGAAAAATATTTATAAATTTGTTGTACATAACTCTCCACCTAATTTAATTATATGTGCGGATTGCGTAAAAGATTATGCGCGTTATTTTTCATATAATACTCTGCTAATATTATTATCGATCCTTTCTTTTATATATATATGTATATGGCAACGACGAATCCCGTACATTTACTTTTAAATTTTCCTAATGTTTTGTTGTTTCTTATATATGTACGAACGAGTAATATAAATAGTGAATGGTATACGCTCAGGGTTGGGCTTTGAAATATATTACATATATTATATTTAATGTTTTCAGTTAAAATGTACCTAATATGATGGCAATCGAATATATGTGTACTTTTAAATTATATTAATATAAATATAATATGTGATGGGGGTATAGTAAAATAGTACGTTGATGGAAAAATAATTGCTGTATGCCATATGAAATTGTTGGATTGTCAATATTTTGATATATATAATTGAGTGGATTATATAAACACTGTAACATAACTCAATTATACGAATATGATAAATTCTCATCCAGATCCAACAGATTGGATGTTACGAAATACTCGTATGTGTGCAACGTATCCATATTCAACATTTATGCATAAATTCAAACGCCTATACAAAGCACAACATATCTACATATATGATATGTAAAAGATTGCAACAAATAAATTACAATATCTATACGATATCCTACGGTTATCACTCATTTTAATATATAGTTGTGAAGCGATATTGCAGATGACATTCATTTATGAGATTATAAAAATATTTCCCACTTAAACCTCTTTGTGATCGAATTATTTGTGCACAACAATAATCTAAACATACATGTTCGTCATACAGTTTATATTCTAAAAAATCCGTTTGTAAATTACATTTTTTCCGCTGCTTAAAATGTGTGGAACAAATCCGAGACGAATGCGATAGTGTAACATTGTATACGCATACACACAGCATTTACCATCACAAAATTATTTATGCATCAACTTTTAATATCAAATATATATCAGAAATTTTAATATAATATTAAATTATTTTCAGAAAATTACATCACCTATAACACCGCACCTCCATATAATAAATATTATTGTATAGAATTATAGACTATATACCAAAACATAGGTTAGGTGTATATAGGCTATATTAAAATATACCCCATCCAATCACTTAATGTTATTTATAAACATTTTTTTCATTATCATTATCACTTCTGTAAAGCTGTACGCATATCTCATCACCTTTTCCAATATTAATTAGATAATAATTGTTATTATAAAAGTAAACATTTGTTAAGAGTCCCACACAATCGTCCAAATGGTTTGTCAACCGCAGTCGGGATTACAAATTCAGTATACACTTCCAACATATGACAGAGTTATGTTATTTAAAAGTATGTAAATTTAAGAATATATTATAATTTCAGTACAGGAAAAATATTGTTACACATATATTTCAGGTTAACAATGTTGCTGTACTATTAAAATTGTCATCATATATGTTTATAAATGCGATAATTGTGGGAAGTATATCGAGAATTTTTAAATATTTTCTTATGTTGTTTACTTTTAACTATGACTGAATATCCACAGTTGCAATTGGTAAATGCCATGCTGCATACAATTCATCAATTAATCTTTGCAATTATTGTGTTTCGATAGATCTTTTAATTAATTCATTCTTTTGGAGATGGATCGTCCATATGTGCGTATGTGTGTGCTTGGATTCATTTTTATAATCTCTGAATATCGTCCAACCACTATATTTATTATACGTTGTATTTTAAACTACCATAAGTTCCCCGTTAAATTCTGAATAAATAAATTATATATAAATAAAATTAAATTAATGGAAAATTTAGTTGAAAAATTAAACTTACAATTAATAGGAATTTAAATTTTTATTTAATTTTTATTATTTAATACTTAAAAATAAGATCAGACATTTTGTTATTTATTTTTTTTATACACATTTTTAAACCATATTTTTACAATAATGATTTTTATTTCTATTATTTTAATAACAATTGCACATCAATAGATAAATTTTCTTGATACACAAATAAAAAGAATTTAATTTTTTTCAATTTTTCTGTACAAAAACAAATGCAAAAAAAAAACAAAAAAGAAGAATTCCCTGATAATTAAAAGAAAACATTTTTCGGAATTTCAGAATATGTGATTTTTCAACATAAAAACCAATTGTTTTTTAATTTTTTTTGTGTTTTTTTTTTCTTTATACGTTTCTTAAAAAGTCTATTCTAAAAACAAAATAAACAAATAAAAAATTCTAATATTTTATAAATCGATCACAAAATGTAATTATTTCAACCAATGTAAGGCGCTATGTCATAACACCACCACCGACACCCACGTTATGTAAAACTTTAAAAATTGTATAATACATAATATTTTGTAGCAAATAATAAAAAATAATGCAGTAGTAAAAATATGATCTGTCTATGTAACTATCTTACCTAGTACCTACACTCTATCTATACATATGTTGAGGCAAGTGAATGGATTAGCAAGAGATCATAGTTTGCGGAGTAATTGAAAGTTAATGAAAGTTTGTATGAGTATTTCGGTCTAGTACCATTTCCATACAAAAAAATGTGATTGTACATTTTTTTATAACATATTATTTGATAATTTTAAAAGTTAACATGTGTGACCGGACGTAGCACCTATTATGTGACATTTAAGGTACCTTCCCCATACAAAGGTATACTTTTTCGTATACTACATCTTCTCATATTAACAATTTAACACTTTGTCAATTTTAAAAAATACTCACTCCTCGTCTATCTATTTTCGGACGATAAATGAACAAAGGATAATCCGGTAGAAATAATTTTCTGTTTGAAAAGCTCATGCCAACACCGACCGGTAAGTAATGCATCCGCTGATAAGACTACAATTTTTAAACTATTATAAATATTTAGTTCATCTACGAACATATTAAATTAAATTATGCAGCGAATAAATAATTAATAGATGTGATGGTACGTGTGTGGGTGGGTGGTGTCTTATTGCTATATTGCAGGTAATGCTTTATTACCCATTGTCTTTATACGAGAAGTACTTGTTTTAAAATAATATTTAACAACATTATAATATTTCTATTTGTTAATCATTTTTACGACAATATTTTACTAACCTTTCTGCTGATGACAATTCATATTTTTCGTTCATCGACATAATAGAAATGTCATAATGGTGTTCATTGTAATGTGGTGTTATGACATAGCGCCCTTATTTATTTTATTCATTTATTTATTTATTTATTTATTTATTTATTTAATTCTGCTATTAATTAAAAGCAGTTTTTGAAAATTGTAAATGACTATCTATAATTTGAAATAATTCTTGCGGTACTGGAATACGACCGGTTTGTAATTTTGACCAAACTGGCACATCATTTAATGTTATTTCAAATGCACCCGATGAAATTAACTGAAAAATAATATAATTTGTTATTAAATATATGTGGGAAATAGGATATTTATGTTCTTCAACATTTCCTTATACCCCCCATTTTACCATCAACACACTCAATGGAAAAATTACAAATTTAAAATCAACAAATAATTTGACAATCGTAGAAACATTTCTTAATTAAATTGAATTATTTACCACAAAATGATCTTGGGATTCGGTTCAGAAAAATAAAGAGTTTAAAAACGATATTTTTATATATTTATGTTATTTTTTTCTTCGTGATTTGATTTTTATTTTATTGTTTATCTGAAATCTACTTTGAACTAGGAAAACACAATTTGCCTGAAGTTGTAGTAATTACGGTCCATGTTTACTCTATCGAATAAAACTCTTACAACAATAGTTTAGCGACGATACAAAGCATAAAAGAGTTTATATGTGCATACCATAGTGGTACTATATGCTATTGATCACAGATGATTATATCCAACTATAATTACTTCAATCAACTTATTTATAAATTAATTTTAATAGTACTATGAATATGGGAATATAAAATAGTAAGCTGTCACGAATGAATTATCATTCTTCTTTGTCTCTTGCCTCTATCGCTGATTAAATATTATTAGTAGTTATGCATTTAATTTTAATACAAAATTACGTACCTGTGCTTCAAGCATATTGCCTACAAAAAATATCATCATACAAGCATATAATTTATTTTCACTGCACCAACGATACCACGATGGAATTGCTTGTCCCAAATAGTCCCATATATTAAATGATGTTATGATAAACAATATGAAAAATAATTTTATAAATAATACAAATTTTGATAAATATAAATTAACACCAGGTGGATCATAATTATCACCGATGATTGATATTTCTGGATATTTTTCATTAATTATATTAACATAATCTTCATATGCCTTTCGATATCCGCATGAATAACTGAAATAAAAAATAAAAAGAAGTCAGAAAATAATCAAAAATTACAGAAGAAAAAAACACATAATGAATAAACACAATTACTAGTTAATTAAGTTTCCATCGTTTTTAAAGTTATGACAGAGAAGTAGTGATACGGATTGAAGAGTAGTATGTAATGGGAAAATTCATATGTTTATAGAAAAGCATTGCTTAGTCGATGATTTTAAGTACGTTTATTAGTTTAGGGTACACAATTTAATTATTCAAAGAGAAAAAATTTGGATGCCAGATCAATTGACAACAGTAAGTTAGCATGATAACCTATAGAATGAGCCCGAAATGCAAATTTTCACCAGATTCATGATAAGCAGCTAGATTTTTGTACAGTAAAGCATAGGTGAAGCGAGAGCTAGTTATAGCTGGTCACAGCAGTTGCAAGATGCGACAATAGAAGCGATAAAAAAAACTTAAAACCGTAAAAATATCACCGTAGCAGACATGATTGTCAAGAATCTTGTAAAAATTTGCATTCCTGTTTGAATTTGTCCATAATATGCCTGCAATTATGTAAAGGTTTTTTTTTCTATTATCTCAAATCTCTTAAGATAAACACAAATAAGTTTTTCTATTGTTGTTGCTATTAAAAAGTACAACAAATCGCATATACATTTTTACACTATTTAAAAACAGACGTCAAATGTTGAAAAATTATTATAAAAATTGCTGCATCATTGCATGTTTTTTTTCTATTATGAATAAATTAATTAAATTAAATAAATAATAATTTCGTGATTATACCAATAGAGAAATGTCATTGTTGGTGCTCCTACATTTTGACTAAATCTTGTCACTGGAATATCTTTTTCTCCATTATTACCATCGAATAAGAAAATACACAAAAATAAACAAATGAAAATTTGATGTTTCATATTTTGTTCTTATTATCGCCGTAAATCACTCCACTTCTATTTAAATTACTATTTATTTTCAAATGTTTTTATATGTATAATAACAAATAATTATTAAATTTAATTAATCGTGATTATTTATAAATTGTTAATGTTTTATTTTAAAAATAACTACGGAAACAATTTTGATTCTATTATTTAATTTTTTGTCTGCAAATATTAATTTTCTTCCACCATGCAACATTTAAGAAATTTTTGACACATAAAAACAAAAACAAAAACCATTGATTGAAAAAGAGAAAAGGGCAAACAGAGGGAAAAAGAAGTGACAGTGAAATAATAATAAATGAGAAAAATGGGAATATGTTCAGTTTTACGTTACGGCTTCAATTTTCTGACAGAAATATTTGAAAACAAGAAAAGAGAAAAATGCGCTCACGAATCATAAAAAATTTAAAGAAATTGTTACTATTTTACCACTGCATATAAAACTTATCGCAAATTAGTCAAATATTCATTAATACTAATTGGTTATATATTTTGCCATCTATTCGTTTAGATCACACCAAAACTGTACGAAAAAGTGATCTTAAACTATCTTGCCTATGTATTGTGAGGTTTACGTTACACCTTGCCCGTAGACTAATCCGAACAAACGTTAGTGACAGTATCTATGTTTTTGGCTATAATAAATGAATAATGTTGTGCCAGTGTGTGGTGTAGTCGGTGTATCTAAGCAAAAAGAAAACAAGATAAGAGCAGCAAATGCTTTTTTTATCTTTAAATAAGTTTCGTATTATATAAATAAATTAATAAATATTAACAATTATTAATTTTATTTTAAATTATTACCTAAATATAATTAAATAAATTTTAAATAATGTCAACTACATCCAAACTAACATTAACTGCAGCTTTTATTACATCATTTGGTATTATTGGTTATGTGCATTATAAACAACAATTTGATCGGTAAATTATACTTACTTATTTTTTGTGTTTATAAATTACATTAGTACATTATAATGTATTTATTAAAGAAATTATTGTTCTATCTATAATAAACAAATTAATTATATATATATGTTTATTACTAAACACGCACAGAGATAAATTACATGATGGTGTACTTAAAGATGTTGAACGACAACAACGTAGAAAAATAGAAAATACAATTGTGCTACAAAAACAAATTGATTTGACAAAACAATTAAATAATGAATTAGAACAACAGGAATTGTTAAAGAAATAAAATTGTATTTAATAGTAAAATTGTGTAACTTATTAGTTATTTAATTAATAAATTTCACTATTTTTTGTTGGTAAACATATAGTAATTATAAATAATATTAGATGGATATATTTTGTACTGCCGTTACAGTCCTATATAGTCTAGTGGTTAGGATACCCGGCTCTCACCCGGGAGGCCCGGGTTCGATTCCCGGTATGGGAAACATTTTTTTTCTTTATATATTTATTTTTATAAATTTTATTCATATGAAAAATGTATTTTTTATTTACCTTACGAGGGTATTAATTATAAAAAAAAAAACAAAACAATTATCTGAGATTTCCTTGTCCATCGTAATTGCAAATGTGTACGATATATTTATAATTATTTGTTAATTTATACTCCTGATAACTTCTGATCATATAGAGATATATTTATTTTTCCAGTTTATTAAGAGAAAATCATCGGTGATAAAATTTAACTAGTTATTGTTATGATGACTTAAACTGCTTAAACTTTAGACACACAATTTCAAATAATTTCTTTATTTATATAAACAACCCCTAAGACATTACCTCCCACCACGACGTTAAAAAAATAAAACTAGCGTTTCAACTTTCAACACTAAAAATAGTTATTTTTTTTTTTGTTTTTATTTTATTTAATAAAAAGTGCAAAGATTTCTATTCTTATGTTTTAATATGAAATGAACGAAAATTTAATGTTATTTTTATAATTTTTTTTTTCTTTATATATTGTACATATTTTGTAAAAATTTATTGGTTATTATAAAAAAAAAAAAAAAAAATAAGAAAAAATCAGCACAAATAAAATTAATTAATATCGTCCTTTTCGGTTTTCTGATCGATCTGATCCACGTTCTCGATCCCTGCTGCGTGAACGACGACGTTCGCGAGATCGATCACGAGGTCTAGCGCGAGGTGATTTTGAACGTGAACGCGAACTTCGACCACGTCTTCTTGAATACAAATATCTGTAATATAAATCAAAGAAAATGATTTTTTAGTAAACAAATATATTTTTTATTTTTTTTTTATCTTAATTATTACCTTCTCAATTCTCTTGAAATTGGTTTTAAATGCATAAAGTTACAGAAACCAGATCGTGTACATTCTCCCATTTCATATTGACGACAGCAAGCTTCTCGAAAATCGGTAACTGGTGATAATTCAGCATAAACTGGACGTCCACCAAACCAACGATTATTTAAATCTTTGGCGGCTTTTTCAGCGTCTTCTTCACGACGAAACTATATTTTTGGAATACAAATAATAAAGAAAATTTTAAATATATAGTATTTATTTATATAACGATAGCATTGACAAAAATTAAATCAAAAATTTTATACCTTAATATATACATTTCCAACAAGATGATCACCCAAATTATCGCATACATTCATTTCCTCTATTTCACCATATTTATCCTCGCATTCAACAAATACATCTTCAAAAAAATTATCATAATGTTCCTGCATTTCTTCATCTGAAACGTTTGCCACCACTAATGGATCGACAGAGCGTCGATCAATATATCCAATTACAAAAATTGAAAAAGATTCATTAAAGAATAATTTCATATTTGGTATGGTTTTTTTTTCTTTTAATTTTACTATATAAAGAAGTTATTATTTCTTAAATTAAATACTTACAATGGCTGCCATCTGCAGATTTTGCAGAATTTTGTGGATTTACATAAAGATTTTGTAACAAAACTGTTTGTGAAAATGTTGGTTTATTATGAATACGTGAACAACGATCTCCATGACGACAAGCTCCGATTTTAAAATAAAATGAACAATTAACTCTGTATTAAAATTAATAAAAAAAGAAATGATTTTTTTTAAATTTCTTTACGTAAATTATATCTATATATACACACATATAAAGATATATAAACAATGTTGTCGGCATTTTGGTTATGGGTTTAAGTTTAAGCATTTTATTTATAAATCAATAACTTACTTATCTTTTTCTGTACCAAAAATTGATGCCAGATATTCTGCCATATCTTCTATATATTCTTTTAACTATATATTAAATAAAAAAATTTATTTTCTTTTTATTTTAATTATTATTTAATTCGATTAAAATTTATCAAATTTCTTTTTGAAAAATAACACCAAACCGAATGCAAACACATCCACTGCCACTGCCATTGTTGAAAAAAAAGAAGAAAATCAATCAACTCAACGCGACACGCACACCGTTTTTGTGCGTTCCGTTTGTTGCTTGTTTTGCTTGCTTAACATTAGTGTATCGCCTCATCTGTTCACTCTTGCACCTCAAAACTGTCACCATATGTCAAAATATAGTTTTTATATTAATTCTTAAATATTGGTAGTAATTTAAATTGCTTAAATTTTGATCATGTCGTAAAACGAAAATATATATTTCCAAAAAAATAACATAATTTTTTATGGCGTTTTAAACTTAATAAATAAATTAAATATGTTAAAATATTATAAATATTTATTAATAAAATAAAAGCAAAATAATTAATGAACAAAAAAACACTAAATATAAGGACATATATTTATAATGTAATAAGAAAAAAAGCTTTTAAAATTTATGCAATGGAAATTTCTATGGTGATATTTTATTCTCGCAGAAAAATACATAAATGATAACTATCGCTAATTTCAAATAGTTTGCATTCGAATATAGTTGGTCACACCATCACCATATTTTGGAAAAATGTAATTCGGAGCGTTTACTGAGGTGATAGTTATAGATAGTCAATTCCAATTTTTTGATCAGATCAATCAGATTGATTAAAATGATTATCTTCATGTAGGATTAAATAAATTGATTTTCTCGTGTCCGTATTATATATAAACAGATCAATTTATTTAATAGACGAGTAAATAAAATATTTAAATTTCCAACACATTTATTTGGTTCGATGCCGAGTTCGATAAGAAAGAATTAAAAACAATGATCAATTCTATGATGTCGTGTGGTAAAATGCGGCATATGGGATAAATATGACAGCATAGAAAAAAGAAAAATAAAGCAGTTATACCAATCGAATAACTTTTAATATATTTTTTAAATTTGATGTTTCATGTTTTTTTTTATCTCGAACTCTACTTCTTCTCGACTGTTCTGCATTTATCATAGCTATTAATTTCTGAAATTTTCGAGAAGAATATTCAAAGTGTGAAAGTAAATTTGTAAAATTTTATTAAAAAGAAGTAATTAAGCATTTTTCAAATTACATAAATAAATATTATAATAAAAAGTTATACTGTAAATTAAATAAATATTCAATCAAAATGGATCCGGTAATTATATTTTATATTTTTCTTGAAATTTTTACATCATCGTTGTGCGTTGTTACTTATGTATTATTCCATGTCTTCCGGTCTATCTCTACTTTTAATTAAATTAATAGAAATAATATTCAAAATTTGTAATTGTTCTACCATCCAAAATTTTGTTGGTTTTCTTTTTCTTTTTTCTTTATCAATTTTTTGTTTTTTTTTTTTTTTCTTTTATAGGTTATTAATTCACTAAAAGAAACAGGTAATGCTGCATTGAATAAAGGACAATATAATGATGCAATTCAGTCCTATTCAAAAGCCTTAGAATTGGACAAAAATAATTATTTAATTTATAGTAATCGTTCGGCAGCTTATATGAAACTTAATAAATATGAAGAAGCATTAAAAGATGCCGAAAAAACGATTGAATTAAATGATAAATTTGTTAAAGGTTATTCGCGTAAAGGTGCCGCTTTTACATGTATGAAAAGATATTCGGAAGCCTATGAAAGTTATGCTCAAGGTAACTTGGTTTTTTTCATATATGTACAATATATGTATATGTATATATATATATTTTTAAATCGTCGTATGTTTCGTTTTTTTTATTTTTTTTTTTTTTATTTCGTAGGTTTACAAATTGAACCAGATAATAAAGCATTACTTACGGCTCAAAATGAATTAAAAGAAATACTACTTAAAGAGTTGGTTAACGAAACTCCAATGGATATTGATCCACAATCACCATTGTCAGCGGCTGGTGGTGATGGTCCATCAGTGCAAAAGAAAGCAAAAAATCAAACTGAAAAATCCAAAGTAATTAATTCAGATGATGCTGATGATAAAAATCTTCCGGCTAATAAAAGAGAAGCAAAAAAATGTAAAGAATTTGGTAATGCAGCGTATAAGAAAAAAGATTTTCATGGTGCATTAATTCATTATAAAAAAGCTATTGAAAATGATCCAACCGACATCACATTTTATAATAATATTGCTGCTGTTTATATGGAACAAAAAGAGTATGAAAATTGCCTTGCTGAATGTGAAAAAGCTGTTGAAATTGGACGTGAAAATCGTGCTGATTATAAATTGATAGCTAAAGCATTAGCACGTATGGGTAATGTACATAAAAAATTGAATAATTGGAAAATTGCAAAAGTTTTCTATGAAAAAGCTATGTCCGAACATCGTACGCCCGAATTACGAACAGCACTAAGTGAAATTGAAAAAAAAATCAAAGAAGAAGAACGTATGGCATACATTGATCCGGTGAAGGCTGAAGAAGAAAAAGAAATTGGTAACGAACTGTTTAAAAATGGTGATTATTCAACAGCAATAAAACATTATACGGAAGCAATTTCACGAAATCCAGATGATCCAAAATTATATAGTAATCGAGCTGCATGCTATACAAAATTACTTGAATTTAATTTAGGTTTAAAAGATTGTGAAAAATGTATAGAATTAGATGGTACATTTATTAAAGGTTGGGTACGAAAGGGCAGAGCATTACAAGGGCTAAAGCAATCGTCGAAAGCTTTAACTGCATTTCAAAAAGCTTTAGAATTGGATCCAACAAATGCTGAAGCCTTAGAGGGTTATCGTTCATGTACGATGGCCGTTCATAGTAATCCCGAAGAGATTTGGAAAAAAGCTATGAGCGATCCAGAAATTCAACAAATTCTAAAAGATCCAGCTATGCGATTAATTTTGGAACAAATGCAAAATGATCCAAAAGCTGTTCAAGAGTGAGTTTTGTTTTTATTTATGTATTTTTTTTTTTTTTTTTGTAATCAATATATTTTGTAAATATTTATTAATCGGGCAAAATGTAAGCTGTTGGGCCATTCAGTTTAAATTATTATTCAGTAGTTATGCAATCGTTGTTTTACCATGATTACCGGTGATTGTTATTTGAATATTTTCAAGTGGCAATGAAGGATGGGCGGTTTAAACGTGGAATACATAAAAAAAAATGTATCGTGTTATATTCGTTTGGTTGCAGTTGTTTTTTTTTTAAATGATGGTGACACCTCCAAATTAATCGTTTCACTTGAATCAGCAGCATCCAATTATTAATCGATCATGTCATCTGTGGAAATTTCTTTTTTATATTTAATTTTGCAAATAATGTTTCTGATTTCCTACTGAATTTTATAAAATGCATTTAATTCTAAATAATATTAATTTCTAAGTATTTATTAATTTCTTTTTGTCTATTTCTAGCCATATTAAAAATCCGGCAATTGCTGAGAAAATACAAAAACTTTTAGAATCTGGAATAATTAAAATTCATTAGATGTTTGTTGCGTACGTATATAAATATAATCAATAAAAATAATGGTATATATTTAATTTAATTTTTTTTTTTTAATTGGGCAATGAAAAACACCAACTAAACAATTTTATCAAATAATTTTTTTTTTTTTTTGTTTAAATATATACCGTTATTTTTTATTTTTTTTTATTACTTTTTGTTTTAATTTTCCCTCTAAAAAAAAAAACAAAAAATCTACAATCATTACCAGTAAATAAAAAAAAAAAGAAAACAATAAATAAATAAAAATAGATATATTCAGCCGCTAAAAAATTAATTTTGTATAGATTTGATAAAATATTAGTTTGTTTTTTTTTTTTTGTTTATTGATTATGGAAGGAGGGAAATTTTATAAGGTAAATTTGATTACGGTGTCATGCTCAGTCACAAGATGAGTTATAGGAAATAATCATAAATTGAATAATCCTATGTAAAAAAAAAAAAAAAAACAAAAAATTTCATAGAAATCGATACATTTGTTTTTGTTTTCACCCAACTGTTAACTGAGCATCGTCGCCATTAAAGTTAAATATTATTAGTAAAAAAAAAAAAAAGAAGAAAATAATTATAAAAATTAAAATAGTAAAATAATTAAATTATACGTATACATTTTTTTTTTTTTTTTTAACAATTAAATGTGTGTATTGCAAACGATACAATTTTGTATTCAAAAATGAATCACCATTTTTAATTTACATAATTTTGTTAAAATATCTTTAAATTTAACACGATTTGTATTTTATATTGCCCATACAATAAAGTAGAAGAAATTGTGAAATTGTGCGGTTTAGTGTCCTTTCAAATTTACTAAATATAATATATTTAAATTGTATATATGTAAAATGTATAAACATTGAACATCTAATAATCGATAAAATTACTGAAAATCGATACGTCTTCTTATCTTGGCTCCATTAACAGATTAATTGATTTTTGCTATTCTATTGTTAGCACAACATTTTTTATTCATATATTTTGCAAGTAGCTCGTATTTGTAGATTATTTATTAATTTTAATTTTGAATAACTGAATTCGTCCTTAACCATTGGTTTTATTTTAAAACTGTTTGGTTGTAGAATTAAAAGTAACAAACATTTCAAATTTTTCATTTAATTCCGATCCATTGATTTATATATATATGAATCAGCGACTGATTTGTTGAGCAACTAAATTGTTTTGCACAAATAGAATTTTTTATATTTCATAAAGAAACGAAAAGATTTTGTTATTTGCGGTGGTGGTTCAAATTGTTTAAAACTCTCTCATCACTCACCGGGTAAAATGGTGCCGCAACGATGTTATATATATTTCATATACTGCAAAATGTTAGATGGATATTATTGCGGGACCGTTAACATGTATGGACAATCAATCCACATATAAATTTTCATTTGGCAATATGCAAAAATTGCGATGATTCTATACCGAAATCAATTTATTCACATATGATTTTCATTATGTGTTTGGAAATAACATAATCTGTATTTGTGATTGCCAAAACAAAAATTATTTCATTCTTACAAAAAACATTGGGTTACTTTATAAGGATTTCTTACGCTCTCAGTATATTCGCGACTGGTTCAAATGTGCCATACAATTTCAAATTAATGCGGTCATTATTTCAATAATAATCAAAATAAAGCACGATCATATGATTTTTATAGAAATTATGCGATACCCAAAACTGTTGAAACATTTTAATTCCTTTATAATTTATTACTTTTAGGCAAAATTAATCTAAAAAAAAAAGGACCAATTGTAAATTAAAATAATGATTCATATTTATATTACACACACTCCCACACCCACAGACACATTGATTGTGAATTTAATAATTTATATTTTAATTTCAATTTTTCATTTTTAAAAAATATATAATATAATGTAAAAAAAAAATTGCTTTAAGAAAATTTATATTTTATCAAATCAAAAATAATATTAGCTTATAAATAAAAATAAAATTTCTTTTTATTTTTATTTTTTATATGAATTTTTATTTAATTTTTTTTTTTTTTTTTTCGAATGTTTTAATATATAATTTTAATTTTTAATAAATATATAATATCATAAAAATATATATATTTATAATTTATAACATTTTATAAGTGTCGTGTTGTGTGTGTGTGTTGATGAATATTATCTATTTGATACAAATTACTACACGGACGAGTACCATTTTTTCAGATTATCAGATGTAGCGACGATTAAATTGAATGGAAAATCGAATTTTCGAATGACAATTTTCAAATTTGTATAAAAGAAATTTAAATATAGACAATTTTCCGATGATGGATGTGTCGTGTCAGTCAAACTTACACTGTGACATAAAATAAGATCAATGATTGGTATATTTGTTATGAAACCTTCCTCCCCATCAAAGCCAATTTGTTGTATTTATTCCAAGTTTTTTTTTTTGTTGAATACACACCAGATCTCGAAAGTGTATCCACCCCATAAAACACATTTTATTCATAATATAATATCATTGATGTTTAATTTAATATTTTGACTAATTGCGTTGATTACTTTAGTTTGGTATAGATTCGATTTAACTAAGTTTATTGTAAAAACATCGATGATTCGGTTCTATTATTTATATAATTATGTTATAAATTGTGTAGGAAAATCTATTTTATAAGTACCAATTAAGAAATTGGAATAAAATAAAATTGTGTTCCCTGTTAATTAAAAATGTTTATTAAAAATTTAAATTTACACTTTGAAAAAGAAGCAAATAGCAACCAATAGCACCCAATATTTTATTAAATTTATTAATTTTTTATATATAAATTAGATTATTTTATAATTTTGATGACGGACCATCATTATTGGCGAAACCCAAACGATAAAGTGCAACAACAGCAGCACCACCTAAACCAAGATTATGTTGTAATGCTAATTTACAATTGCTAACTTGTCGTTTATCGGCTTGGCCACGCAATTGCCAACATAATTCTGAACATTGGGCTAAACCAGTAGCACCCAATGGATGTCCTTTTGATATTAAACCACCACTTGGATTTATAACATATTTACCACCATAAGTATTATCACCACGATCAATAAATTCACCAGCTTTGCCTGGTTCACATAATCCCAATGCTTCGTATAATATCAATTCGTTAGATGAAAAACAATCATGTAATTCAATAACATTAACATCTTGTGGTTTACAATTAGCTTTTGCAAATAATCTTTGTGCTGCAATTTTTGTCATATCATAACCAACAACATTCATCATACTTTTTTCCTATATCAAAGAAATATGTAATTTTGTTGCAATAAATTAAATATAATTTATATAATAACACTTACATCAAATGTTGATGGTAAATCGGTAACCATTTCCATACCAATAATTTCAACAGCTTGTTTTTGTAAACCATGACGCATAACAAATGATTCGGATGCTAAAATACATGCAGCCGATCCGTCACTTGTCGGACAACATTGTAGTTTTGTTAAATAATTATAAATCGATGGTGAATTCATAATTTCTTTTAATGAATATTCAATTTGAAATTGTGCGTACGGATTATTAACGGAATGTTTATGATTTTTATATGCAATTTTTGCAAAATGTTCTGGTTTTGTACCATATTTTTTCATATGTTCTAAACCAACATTACCAAAAAATTGTGGTGCTAATGGTATTTTCCGGTTATAACTATACATATCATTCATAGTATTGAAATGTTTATCAAATGGATTTGTTCGATCGGTAAACTACATAATTATTGCAAAGAATTATAAATATTATTATAAAGTATTATATTGTTATTATAAAATTTTTCCTACTTTTGCTGTAAGTGAACCACGTTCCATTTTCTCAAAACCAAGTGCTAAAACACATTCATTATTACCGCTTTCAACTAATTGTTTTGCCAAATATAATGCACTTGAACCGGTTGCACAATTATTATTAACATTATAAATTGGTATACCAGACATACCAACGGTATATAGTGCCCGTTGACCACACGTTGAATCACCTATGAATAATGAAGAATCAAATTTGTATTAGTTATTTTTATACAAAATATATTGTTTTAAAATATATATAATTTTATAAAACTAATTTTTACCATAAACATAACCAACACAAGCTTGTTGAATTTCTTTATAGTTAATATTTGCATCAGCTAATGCTTTTGTAACAGCTTCTTTAGCCATGTCTGGATAACATATATCAGTTCGTCGACCAGGTTTTTCAAACTGTATTCATAAATTTAAAAGTAAAAATAAAAAGAAGAAGTATATAATGGATATTTATAACAACTGGAAGTTTATTGAATTATTGACTCAACCTGCTTCTAGTTTAATTAAGTATACTTTCTGATGTTATTTACAACGATTAAATATATGTTCGTAGTTATTCATGTCCGGCCTATGTGGAATAAATGCTTCAACAACTAAGAAAAGTAATTTATAAGCAAATATTCCACAACAATATAATTTGTATAATTTGTCTAAAACTTTTCAGAGTTAACCTACAATCATAATGTGTCTATTACAAAATATAGATTGCCGGTCATATACAGATAGAGTTTATTTATGGGTCATATAAATAGTAGTTAAAAAAAAAACTTATGAATCACTTATCAATTTAGTCTTAATGTTTATTATTTTAACTAAGTTTTGCCAATTTTATTATAAAATTTTCAAAATTATTAATCGTTTTTCCAAATGTTCATTGAAACGTGTATGATATGATTTATTGATAGACTTATAATTTAAAGAAAATCGCTTACCTTCGTTAAACCAACTCCGATTATATAAACTTTAGGGCCCATATTGTGGATTAAATTTCTGAATAAAATTAATTATATAAAATAAATTGTTTACTCTTTATGATAATAAATAAATGTGTGTTGTTCTATGTTGTAAGGCAATTAAAGCACAACTACTACTACTGATAGATTTTATATTTTAATTAGATTCTATATTATCAACTGATTTTGCTATAATACAATTAATACTTTCGGTTAGTTTGTGGCTTTTTATTACGAGATTCGCAAGGATAACAGTTTTTGATGTGCTCTGCATTCCTTAAAAACGTTTTTGTTAATATCAGCGCACAAGTATGCAAAAAATGCATACACTAATCAAAACACTGTGCATAATTGTCGCACAGCCTGTGGAGTATGAATCGCTATTATATATGCATTGTTCGTGTACTTCGAATGCTTGAACTTGCTTTTGATACTCCAAACAGGGATTATCTTTGGAAAGTTTTAACGAAACCATTCAATCGACTTGAGGACGACCTCGATTTTGCTTACACATACGAACGGTTACATGCAAAGTAAAGTACAGCTTTTGCAACAAGTTTCGATACACGTTTTGATTTTATTAAGATCGCGTCAAGAAGTAAATTGCTATACCATTTAGGAAACAGAGAGGGTGTAAGCGTTAAAATTGATGGTAGCATAATTGAGAAAAAGGTTGATGTATTCAAACAATTATAATACATAAATTTTTTTAGCAATATTATTTAATAGAAAACAAATTATACAAAAATAATGATTTTTTTTTATACCAATTGGATAAAAATCACAATAACAACCACCAATTTTTTTTTTACTGAATATTTACATAAGACCATAATATTTTTTTTCGTTTTTAAATTTATAATTTTGATGAAGGACCATCATTTGAAAACCCTAAACGATAAAGACCTACAACAACAGCACCACCTAAACCAAGATTATGTTGTAATGCTAATTTACAATTGCTAACTTGTCGTTTATCGGCTTGGCCACGCAATTGCCAACATAATTCTGAACATTGGGCTAAACCAGTAGCACCCAATGGATGTCCTTTTGATATTAAACCACCACTTGGATTTATAACATATTTACCACCATATGTATTATCACCGCGATCAATTAATTCACCAGCTTTACCTGGTTCACATAATCCCAATGCTTCGTATGTTATCAATTCATTTGCTGAGAAACAATCATGTAATTCAATAACATTAACATCTTGTGGTTTACAATTAGCTTTTGCAAATAATTTTTGTGCTGCAGTTTTTGTCATATCGTAACCAACCACTTTCATCATACTTTTTTCCTATATTAAATAAATATAAATTATTTGTTGCAATAAATTAAATATAATTTAATTTATATAATAATACATACATCAAATGTTGATGGTAAATCGGTAACCATTTCCATACCAATAATTTCAACAGCTTGTTTTTGTAAACCATGACGCAAAACAAATGATTCGGATGCTAAAATACATGCAGCCGATCCATCACTTGTCGGACAACATTGTAATTTTGTTAAAAAATTATAAACGGTTGGTGAATCCATAATTTCTGTTAGCGAATATTCAATTTGAAATTGTGCGTACGGATTATTAACAGAATGTTTATGATTTTTATATGCAATTTTTGCAAAATGTTCTGGTTTTGTACCATATTTTTTCATATGTTCTAAACCGACATTACCAAAAAATTGTGGTGCTAATGGTATTTTCCGGTTATAACTATGCATATCATTCATAGTATTGAAATGTTTACCAAATGGACTTGTTCGATCGGTAAACTACATAATTATTGCAAAGAATTACAAATATTATTATAAAGTATAATATTGTTATTATAAAATATTACCTACTTTTGCTGTAAGTGAACCACGTTCCATTTTCTCAAAACCAAGTGCTAATACACATTCATTATTACCGCTTTCAACTAATTGTTTTGCCAAACATAATGCACTTGAACCGGTTGCACAATTATTATTAACATTATAAATTGGTATACCAGACATACCAACGGTATATAGTGCCCGTTGACCACACGTTGAATCACCTATGAATAATGAAGAATCAAATTTGTATTAGTTGTTTTTATACAAAATATGTTGTTTTAAAATATATATAATTTTATAAAACTAATTTTTACCATAAACATAACCAACACAAGCTTGTTGAATTTCTTTATAGTTAATATTTGCATCAGCTAATGCTTTTGTAACAGCTTCTTTAGCCATGTCTGGATAACATATATCAGTTCGTCGACCAGGTTTTTCAAACTGTATTCATAAATTTAAAAGTAAAAATAAAAAGAAGAAGAATATAATGGATATTTATAACAACTGGAAGTTTATTGAATTATTGACTCAACCTGCTTCTAGTTTAATTAAGTATACTTTCTGATGTTATTTACAACGATTAAATATATGTTCGTAGTTATTCATGTCCGGCCTATGTGGAATAAATGCTTCAACAACTAAGAAAAGTAATTTCTTATAAGCAAATATTCCACAACAATATAATTTGTATAATTTTTCTAAAACTTTTCAGAGTAAACCTACAATCATAATGTGTCTATTACAAAATATAGATTGCCGGACATATACAGATAGAGTTTATTTATGGGTCATATAAATAGTAAAAAAAAAAAAACTTCTGAATCTCTTATCAATTTTGTTTTAATGTTTATTATTTTAACTCAGTTTTGCCAATTTTATTAAAAAATTTTCAAAATTATTAATCGTTTTTCCAAATGTTCATTGAAACGTGTATGATATGATTTATTGATAGACTTATAATTTAAAGAAAATCGTTTACCTTCGTTAAACCAACTCCGATTATATAAACTTTAGGGCCCATATTGTGGATTAAATTTCTGAATAAAATTAATTATATAAAATAAATTGTTTACTCTTTATGATAATAAATAAATGTGTGTTGTTCTATGTTGTAAGGCAATTAAAGCACAACTACTACTACTGATAGATTTTATATTTTAATTAGATTCTATATTATCAACTGATTTTGCTATAATACAATTAATACTTTCGGTTAGTTTGTGGCTTTTTATTACGAGATTCGCAAGGATAACAGTTTTTGATGTGCTCTGCATTCCTTAAAAACGTTTTTGTTAATATCAGCGCACAAGTATGCAAAAAATGCATACACTAATCAAAACACTGTGCATAATTGTCGCACAGCCTGTGGAGTATGAATCGCTATTATATATGCATTGTTCGTGTACTTCGAATGCTTGAACTTGCTTTTGATACTCCAAACAGGGATTATCTTTGGAAAGTTTTAACGAAACCATTCAATCGACTTGAGGACGACCTCGATTTTGCTTACACATACGAACGGTTACATGCAAAGTAAAGTACAGCTTTTGCAACAAGTTTCGATACACGTTTTGATTTTATTAAGATCGCGTCAAGAAGTAAATTGCTATACCATTTAGGAAACAGAGAGGGTGTAAGCGTTAAAATTGATGGTAGCATAATTGAGAAAAAGGTTGATGTATTCAAACAATTATAATACATAAATTTTTTTAGCAATATTATTTAATAGAAAACAAATTATACAAAAATAATGATTTTTTTTTATACCAATTGGATAAAAATCACAATAACAACCACCAATTTTTTTTTTACTGAATATTTACATAAGACCATAATATTTTTTTTCGTTTTTAAATTTATAATTTTGATGAAGGACCATCATTTGAAAACCCTAAACGATAAAGACCTACAACAACAGCACCACCTAAACCAAGATTATGTTGTAATGCTAATTTACAATTGCTAACTTGTCGTTTATCGGCTTGGCCACGCAATTGCCAACATAATTCTGAACATTGGGCTAAACCAGTAGCACCCAATGGATGTCCTTTTGATATTAAACCACCACTTGGATTTATAACATATTTACCACCATATGTATTATCACCGCGATCAATTAATTCACCAGCTTTACCTGGTTCACATAATCCCAATGCTTCGTATGTTATCAATTCATTTGCTGAGAAACAATCATGTAATTCAATAACATTAACATCTTGTGGTTTACAATTAGCTTTTGCAAATAATTTTTGTGCTGCAGTTTTTGTCATATCGTAACCAACCACTTTCATCATACTTTTTTCCTATATTAAATGAATATATAATAAATTTATAATTTTGTTGCAATAAATTAAATATAATTTAATTTATATAATAATACATACATCAAATGTTGATGGTAAATCGGTAGCCATTTCCATGCCAATAATTTCAACAGCTTGTTTTTGTAAACCATGACGCACAACAAACGATTCGGATGCTAAAATACATGCAGCCGATCCGTCACTTGTCGGACAACATTGTAGTTTTGTTAAATAATTATAAATCGATGGTGAATCCATAATTTCTTTTAATGAATATTCAATTTGAAATTGTGCGTACGGATTATTAACGGAATGTTTATGATTTTTATATGCAATTTTTGCAAAATGTTCTGGTTTTGTACCATATTTTTTCATATGTTCTAAGCCAGCATTACCAAATAATTGTGGTGTTCTTGGTTTTTTTGTATCATAACCATTGATATCAATCATTGTTTTTAAATGTTTATCGCCAGGATTAGTGCGATCGGTGTACTATATAATATTTAAATAAAAATTCATCATTATAAATTAGCAATTAACAGTTTTAATTAATTAATGTTGAATCAATTTTGTTATATTTTAAAAACTAATTTGAATGATCGTAAATCGTATGCTCCAACATATATTCGATCACATACATATGTTTCAATGGAATTTATTTAATACTGATAATTAAGATTGATTGTGAACAATTAAGAATAAGTGTTTCGGTATAAATTCACCTTTACACCACCTTTATTCATAGTTCCACACTTCGGCATTTGAATTCATGCATGCATAATAAAGCAATAAAAAAATGTAAAGTATTCAACAAGTGATTAATGTTAATTTTTATAGTTTAAACCCGGTTGTCAAATGTTAGCCGTTACAAATTTACATAATTTCATAATAGGAAGTGTGAATTAATTCAACAAATTCATATAAAATATTACCTACTTTTGCTGTAAGTGAACCACGTTCCATTTTCTCAAAACCAAGTGCTAATACACATTCATTATTACCGCTTTCAACTAATTGTTTTGCCAAATATAATGCACTTGAACCGGTTGCACAATTATTATTAACATTATAAATTGGTATACCAGACATACCAACGGTATATAGTGCCCGTTGACCACACGTTGAATCACCTATGAATAATGAAGAATCAAATTTGTATTAGTTATTTTTATACAAAATATATTGTTTTAAAATATATATAATTTTATAAAATCAATTTTTACCATAAACATAACCAACACAAGCTTGTTGAATTTCTTTATAGTTAATATTTGCATCAGCTAATGCTTTTGTAACAGCTTCTTTAGCCATGTCTGGATAACATATATCAGTTCGTCGACCAGGTTTTTCAAACTATTTGATAGAAATGTATAAAAAAAAACAATATTTTATAATCAAAATTTAATGAATTTATTTTAAAATATTTGTTCATTTTGGTCCATTGCTTAAGTTCCATATTGGTGGTGATCTATAGATATAGTGACAAAAACAATCACATCGGCTTAAAACCAAATACAAATATTTTCTATATGTATATTTAGAGACACTTATCAAAAATTTATCTTATTTGCTGAACTACCAAAATAATATAAGAAATAATTTCATTTTATTATCTATATTTTTTTTTTTAAATTGCTTGTTTAAATCCAAATATAAAACAAAACACCTTATCAACGAGATAAAATTGTATTATATTTAAAAATAAATGAAAGTCATTCTATCTTGATTGAAATCTTTAGTATATGCTTATTTTTACTAATTATTAGAGATCATATAAAATAACAGCATTTAATTTTCTTAACATAAAATATTTGATAGTTTTATATATAAATACTCTCCTGTGCAGAGTAATTAATTGATAAAACTTGTATTTAATGCGAATGTCTGGAATGCTTCACATTATTGGGAATAACATGACTTGTGATAATTTTATGATACACTTTATTTATACATACCTTGGTCATACCAACTCCAATTACGTAAACTTTTGGTGTATATCCCATTGCTTTTGTTATATTTCTGTACATAAATGTGATATAAAAAGATGATTACAAATGCACTTTTAAATTTTTAATTGTTTCAATTTAACTATATAATGATAAAATATATATAAACTGTATGATTATGTTAAACGTGACTGCGCCACCACTATCCGTTTAGCTGTTGAACGTGTGACTGTTAAAAAATAAAGAAAATATATTTTATTGTTTTTTGATAACATAATAATAATATTCTATTTTTACTTATTTATTACTGATAAATACTTATATATATATTTTTGTATGCAATACGAATATAAATGATAACAATTACGAAAGATTATATTTAATACATGCACATATTTAATATATTATGAATAATAATGGTATTATAATATATTAATTATTCTTAAGTTTGACTACATTATGGTGAATTTATTCTGTGTAGATGGAAAAAGAAAGAAATGTGCGGCGTATATCATTTTTATAAATTGTTCTTATTTCAATAATAAGATCTTAAAATATTTGTTATATAAATCTGTATCTGTTCCTATATTATTGTGTTAATTTTCTCAAAACTTTATTAGATTATAATGAAATATGATAAAATTTAAATTGATATATTCATACGTAATTATATTGTGCGGATCATCATCAATCCATGTTACTCTAAATGCATTCTATATACCAATATTTCATTACAATCAAGTTGATTATACTTATTAGCCGCATGGAATAGTATATAACCAACAATATAACAAATTCACCACTTATTAAAAGTAAGGTCTATGCTAAATCTGAAATTTTGTACCATCATAAATCACATTGTAAACTTATTTGCCAAAATGTATCATCTGCATTTCTGCAATTCAATTGATTATTGATCGACAATCAAAGTTAATGCTGTAATAATAAATCTGTGAAAATTAAAACTATATGATGAAATTGTTTGTAGAAATGTTGAATAGCTGATTGAAATCTGTTTGAACAAATAGAAATACATACAAAAATTGTTAGGATTGTTCACAACCAACCATCAATCAGGTTACATTTCAGTTCCCTACCTATCAGTCGGTAAATAATAAATTAACGTGCTGTCCCTTTAGTTCTTCATAGAAATTCATAAAACTTGATAAAAAACTTTATTTTTATATTTTTGCAAGTTTTCTATAATAATTAAATAATCAGTTTGGATTTTATAAGCAAAAGGTCACGGCCACACGAGACGAAGATTTATATTATTTTGCAATATTTGGATAAAATTCCGCCCATAGCCTGTTTTCACTCGTAATTTGTTTATTACAGAATTGTATTAGTTAATTTTATTTTCAGAAATGAACGTTGTTGTAAATATAAACGAATAAATCCATTTATGATCTGTCACTTCAAAAGAGAAATACACGATTACACTAATTACACTATACTGGCGCAGAACTAACGTCAATTTTCATTTGTCAATGCAGTGCAGTCATTGTGTCATGTCATGACGTCTTTGCATTTTTTTTTTTTTTGCAAAACTTAAACAAAAAATACCGAAAGTTAATTATAAGAAAAAGCAGCAGTACAACACAAAAGAAAAAAGGTAAGAAAAAAACTTGTTATTGCCTTACGATTGGTTTTAATTGTTTGTTTAATAGAAGTGAATTTTGCTCATTCGACGTGCTAAAAAAAAAGGAAAAAAACCTATTTAATAAATTGCATAAAAAAATTAAAATAAAATGAGTTCACAATTTACTCGCAATGATGTTTTCCAATTATTATTACGTGCTTCAATTGCTTCTGTAATTACATATTATTCAATAAAATGGATGATGTCTCAAATAGATCCAACAAATAAAAGTAAAAAAAAAGCACGTACCACAGCTGAAATACAATTAAAACGGTAACTATTCAATTAAATTTAATAAATCCATAATAAAATATTTACATGTGATAAAAAAAAATGTTAACCTTTTGCATAACCTATTTTTTTTATTGCACAATTTTTATGAAAATTTACTTATACATTTTCTTTAAAAAAAAAAAAACCCCAACATAAATTTAGATTAAAAGAATCAGTTGGTTTAAAAATAAATACAAATATTTTAAGTGATTATGAATTAGTAATTGCATCACATCTTGTTGTACCCGAAGATATAGCTGTTAGTTGGAAAGATATTGCAGGTTTAGATGGTGTGATCGAAGAATTACGTGAAAGTGTTGTATTACCTATAAGGCATCGTGATATATTTTCAAATTCACAATTATGGCAAGCACCAAAAGGTGTTTTATTACATGGACCACCCGGCTGTGGTAAAACATTAATTGCAAAAGCTACAGCCAAAGAGGCTGGTATGCGTTTCATTAATTTAGACATTGCTATGTTAACGGATAAATGGTATGGTGAATCACAAAAATTAGCATCAGCCGTATTTTCACTGGCCATCAAATTACAACCATGCATTGTATTTATCGATGAAATTGATTCATTTTTACGTTCACGTAATGCACATGATCATGAAGCAACAGCAATGATGAAAACACAATTTATGTTGTTATGGGATGGTTTAGGTACAGAATATGGTTCAACTGTTATTGTTATGGGTATGTTAATTTATGGAATTTATTGATTATTGATTATATTAACTATAAAATTTGTTGATGTGGTTGGACTTTTAATCTATAAATAATTTATAATTATTAGTCTATGCGCCGCCTATACACATAAATCGGATAATTTTAATAATCCATAATATCTATTTCTATCTTATATGATTTGTTTTTCTGTATATATTGATAATATTATTATTATTATATATTGCTATAACGACTTTCGAATAAAATGCCTTGGCATTTATTAACTGAGAGATGGTATAAATATATGAATAATTAATAATAGATTGCACAGATAACAAATCAAATTACAATTTTTAATAATAGTATAACTTTTTTTAATTCAACTCAACTCACACCAAAAAAAGAAGAGTTTTAATTATTTTTTAATTTTATTAATTTAAATTTATGTAATGAATTTTAATTTTTTTCGTTTCGTTTCGTTTTTTTTTATTTATTTTATATTTGTCTATTCAAATTTTATTAAAATAAAAAATTGTAAATTTAGGTGCTACAAATCGTCCACAAGATTTGGATAAAGCAATATTACGTCGTATGCCTGCACAATTTCATGTTGGTTTACCAAATGAAGAACAACGTTTAAAAATTTTACGCCTTGTATTACAAGCTGATCCATGTTCAGACGATGTTGATTTGTTTCGTTTATCAAAATTAACATATGGTTTTTCTGGTTCCGATTTACGTGAGTTATGTCGTAATGCAAGAGTTTATGGTTTTCGTGAATTTATAAGAGATAAAGAAAATAAAGATAATATTAATAAAAGTGCTAGCGGTAGCAGTGATAGTAGTAGTAGTAGTAGTAAAACTATTTGTAATTATCCAATAATAGAGCATGAATGCGCAATATCAATACAACCACCACCTATTTCAATGGAAGATTTATTATGTTCGTTTAATAAAATGAAAGAATCGAAAATGCACACAGGTATGTTAAATGCAATCGTAAATAAAGTTGATTTGGATTAAAAAAAAACACACAAAAAATCAAATGAAACTTTTAGTCAAACAAATAAATTAGAATGAAATAAAAAATAAATAAATTAAAAAATAGCTATTAATTTAAAATACAATTTCTTTTCTCAATGTATTTTTAATTGTTGTTTCAAATACAAATTAGCTGTTGTTAAACAGGAAAAAAAAATAACTATATTTATTTTTTATTTTATTAATATTTAATTGCATTTCTAGATAAAAAATAAATAAACAAAAAAAGAAACTGGTCTAGAAATATAATTTTAACAATTAAAAATTTAAATTTAATTTAAATTTTAATAATATTTTGCTATGTATAATTTTGTAATGATAATTGTACAATTTGAATTCAAACTCTTTTCTATAAATCAAAGCACTTAATTTTTTTTAAGCTTATTAAAATTTAAGATTCACCCTGTTTAAACAAATAAAAAAAAAAAAAGATTGTACAATAAAATTAAATTGCTTTTCATTCATATTTTGGTGTCTATTTTATTTCATGTTCTTGTAATAATATTAATTTAATGTACAAATAATAATAATCGCTTATTTTACTAATTTTTATTAACAGCCGAATCTTATTTCGCTGATCACATCTCCCTTTATTTTTTTAAATGGTATAAATAAAATTAAGATTGAAAACATGTTTAATTAACACATGATATCGAAGAAGATTATGATGATGATCAGTGATTTATGAAGTTGGTGAAATGTATTAAATAGTAAGGTGGTGATTAGTGCAATTATCACAATATAATTAATGTATATACCACAAATTCAGTATTAAAAAGTTATTGTGTGGGTGACGGCCGCTTCTCGCCTTACATAAATTACATCTCATAATATTATTTTAATGTTTATAATATGTTTTGTCTTTAATTTTCGTTTTTTATCGGACAAATACAACCTTAAAACAAGTACAAACAACGTTGATTACGCAAATTTTTACGTAGGTTGCATATTTTCTTATTCCACTTCAAATATTACAACATTATACTTATCAAGTTTTTCCTCAAAATATTATTAAATAACAATTGTTACCAGTTACTGGATACTTTTTGCATGTTATGTTATGATTAGAGCTAATCAGAAGGGAGATTCACATTAAAAAATGCCGCTTTCCTTTTGTTCCGAAAATGGACATTTAGAACAATTCGAATTTATTGCTGTATGCAATTTCCTAATAAAATGATAATTGAACGAAGCAGAGCAGAGCTCACCTAACGATAGAACAAACTATTCCAACCCTTTTCACTTATCTAATGTGCAGTCTAATTTCTAGTGACTGATAGACATAAGGCTCATGTTCTTTAAAAACAATATCTTGACGCTAACAATATGTACTACTGTCTAAGTATATATTTATTGTATCATGCGAATACTTGAATTTAAACTTTGCAAAATTCACATTATTATCGTTGTCACTTGTACTAGGCACACCGTGACTCGTTCGAGTGACCGTAAATGTTCAGTTTTTTATTTAAAATACCGATTCATTTTGCTGTTGCATGACATAAATTTTTAATTGTTTATTGTTTGTATATCAAAATATATTGATTATATTGGTTGTTGATAAATTGCATTTAAACATTGATATATACAACTTGCTTAATAGTATGTTGTTGACATCGGATTTGAAAACTTGAAAAACTTGAATGTTTTGTAAGTGTTCAACGTATATTCTTTTCATAAGCTTTTGGCACTCATATATTCTATAATGGATAAAAATATCGCTTAAACATAAAATTCATTTAATGGTAAATATTGTTTAATTTCATCCACTCTTGTTCAATCAGTACCAGTAAGTTACACTTGACGGTTATTCATGTATGTTAAGTCACTACAGTTAATTATCCAAACGATCAATTTAACAAATTGAATGATCTTTATAAAAAGTGATGTTTATCATATTAAAATCTTATCATGAATATTTCTATTAAATTTTTAAGTAATATACATTTATAATTATCATTTTTTTATGACTTAGTCATTAAAATTATTAATCGAATCATAAGAAATTACTATTCTAACATCTATCTTTGGATCATTTGAATGCCTAATTTAATCACACACAATAATTTGTACAAATAATTTTCATTTTTCCAACTATCTGGGGCTGGGGCCTGACAGCAACAACTTTTGAAATAAAATTGATATATCTATTTCTCAAAATTATCTTTAAGTAAATTTGTAGTTGCCAAATAATTTTTCTTTCACATTATTTCGGGAACAGTTAATTATTTTTAATTGATTAGTATTTTTATGTAAAATATAAAATATTATTAAGATTATTTGTATTCTATTTATAATAATATAAAAATGTTAATAATACATTATCTCTATGAAAAATGTAATGTAAATGTTTGTGTTTATATTTAAAAATCATATATGTTATTTAATTTTATTTTTAAATGTAGTATATTTTTGTAATGCAATTGTTGTAACCTTTTTTTTTAGATGGAATGGAAATGCATATTTAAAATACAATTAATTTTATGTACATACATATATATTATGTATCATATATTAATGTTGAATTTTGAATGTGATAAGCATTGAATTTTCTTTAACACTGTATTTTTTGTGATATATTTTATATGCAAAATTTTACTACTGTAGAAACTACAATTCAAGGAAAAAAGTTTTATGCTCTATTTCTAATACATTTGTTGAATTTCTTCCCGGCCTAATTGCATTTGCATTTATTTGGTGTTACGTAACAATTCTATTTTTTTTTCAAAATTTAATTTCCTTTCATGAAAATGCTAGAAAATAAATTAGAAAATGCTACAGCAATTATAATTTTCAAAATACCAAAAATATAACCTAAAAATATGTCAAATTTTTGAACATTTTTTTTTCAATACATGCTTTGAATAATAAAATGAAGTTTGAAACACATGGAATTTTTCTACGATACGCACTGGACTAAAAGTGGGCAGCACTACACTTGGCAAGTGCATCAGCCGTGTGTGCCGCTCGTTTTACAAATCAAGAAAAAAAATACTGTTTTACTAAATTTAACTCATTCAGTCACGACTTTTTCTTAATTGTTTATCGTTTTTTCAATTTTAAGATCAGTATGGATAAAAAGTCTCAAACAAAATCAAACAAAAGGTGAACAAAATTTTGACAATCAATTGCAAACTTTGACGTTTGATATTTGCAAATAAAAATAAAATTCAGTAAATAAAAACAATCATTATTTTCCAAACAATTCAACTATTTAATTTAATGATTTAAAAATTAATGGTAATACAGAAATTTGTAAACATTTTCTATTAACATTATCGGTGGCAATATAATCTCGCAAAAAATATTCTAATTAATAGAAACAAAATTATGTTGAATGGGTGAGTGAATGCAGCGATTATTATTATAATTATTTAATATTTTTATCAAAATAAAATAAAATAGAATAAAATCGTGAAATTATTTTAACACAGTATAAAAATTAAAATTTGACAGTATTTTTTTTAACTGCATGCTATGTTTGCACGTGCGTACATCGTACAAAATTCTATCGAAAGAAAATAAAATAAATATAAATACACGATACAAAAGTTTGTATATGTATATGATTGTTTAAAAACGATATAAAATCCGCCGATTGCATCATTTGCATATACGTACGTATCATTGTTGCCATTATAATTTCACACATTCATAAGATGTAGGTACATTACACCACATACACACGCGCACACGCAATCATACACTAGCACAAATACTTTTACATCACCGGTAAAGAGAATTATTAATTTTATTTATATCCATATACGCAAATACGTGCTTTACTGCTGATATATATGCATATGAAATATATGGCTATGTATGGTATGCGCAAGTATGAGTTGTTTATACAGAACAGCTGAGCAGAACAAATTAAATTAATAATTCAAGTGTATATAAGAGAAGTCTCTATTTTATTTTATTTTATAACAAAATAAAAATCTAAAAACGAAAATCACAAAATTGACAATTATATTTTTGTGTCAAACAAACGTCAAATCGGTTAATCTGTGTGTGTGCCAAACAAAATGCTAAATTAAAAAGCCTTTGTTTATCAAATTAATTACTAATTATGTAATTTAAATTGGTCTTCATGGACTAGAAAACAAAAAAAATATCTTATAAATATTACGAACTTTCAATAAAATTGTAACACAATTTGAATTTGGCAATTTACTAGGTATAAAAACAATATATTTTTATAAATTATATTGTTTTTATTAAATTATTAATTGTAATTATCAGCAAATATTAATATTTTAAATTCAAATAAAATTTAATATTATTTTATACACGACATATCAAATAACAGCTGATTTTTATCTCATCATTTATCTGTCAAATTTTTTCAGGTATAATGGTCTACTATTACTTTTTATATTTATATATTTATATGGTTTATGTGGTTAGCAAGCATGTGTTAGTTTATATAGTTTGTCTCGTCGTTCGTCGATTGTCACCTTATTTTCGTTCTTCTTGCCGATATCGATATATATATACATATGTATACACACCATTATACCAAACCATCTCCATGCCAAACCATAGAGAAAGGAATATTAAATAATACGGATGTATGTATATGTACCAAATCAACAATCAATTATTTCGTCATTTTTCATTGGTTCATGAATTATACGATCTACACAACTATCGGATTTTATTCATATTCCTTTTGTTTTTTTTTTTTTGTTTTTATATAAATAAACGCGCATATAAAAACATTCCTACGTACGTGTGTGTTTGGTTTGATTGGGTATGGGTGATTTTACTGCCGCTCGCTGGTTTCTTTTGCTTTGGCTTTGCTTTGTTTGCTGCTGGTTTGGTTGGTTTGTGTTTTGTGGTAGTGTAGTGGTTGGTGTGTATATTGTGTCGTCGTGTGTATGGTGTGTTTTTTTTTTCATCATAAAGTATAAAAATATTATTTAAGAAAAAAAAAAGCATGTTGGTGGACGCCATTGTATTAATTTGTGCAAAAGATTTTTCTTTTTAATTTTTTTTTTTTTTTTTTTTTTATTTTAATGTCTACATAAATTTTGTAATTCATTTGTGTTTTCCAAATTCATCAAAACTAAAAAGAAAATGTAAATTTAAAAGTAATTAAAAGTATTTTTATTCGTCTTTTGTGCGTGGTGTAATAAAAGTGTATAACAAAAGAAAAAAAAAAGTGTTGTAAAGAGAACAAAAAAGAAAAAAGAAAAGAAAAACCCCAAATTATAAGAAAAAAATTAATTTCCGTGAAAAAAATACGAAATTTCTCTACTAAAATAAAATAAATCAACGCTAAAATCGCTTTGCTAACAAATAATACACATGTGAATTAAAAAAAAAAAAATTAAAGAAATTAAATTCTATATGAAATGTGTATTTACTTATTAAAAAAAAAAAAAAAAAAAAAAAAATTGACAAATTTTTTTTTTTTTAGTGATTTAGTGATTTAATTACAGTTTCATTTGGCTCACATTAACATTAAAAAAAATTTTTTTTTTTGTTTTTTTTTTTTTTGTGGTTAGCGATAGGAGGAGAAAAGAAAATTTTCGTCTCGTTTTCGTTATACACTTCTCTCTTTTTTTTTTTTTTTTTTTATTTATTTTTTTTGTTTTATAAAATTATGATTGATTACGTGCTGTAGCAGCAGAGCAGAGAGCGGCGACGACGGCGGCTATTATTATAATTAATAAAATATAAAAATGTTAATTAATGCAATTGATTTCATATTAAAAGAATTACTAAATTTTAATAAAAAGAAAAAATAAATTCAATTTAATTGTTAATAATTTGAGAAGAAAAAAAAGAAGAAAAAAGAAGAAGTGTATCTGTGGTTCTCTGTCATCTGGTTTTGTATGTGTTGAATAAAATTGTGTGTTTTTTTTTTTTTTTTTCTTATAACAAAACAAAAACAACAAAACAACAAAAGAAATTTAATAAAAAAAAAAAATAGAAAAAATTGGCTGCATGTTTGTTTGGTTGGGAAAAACAAAAAAATAAAAATTTAAGCAAAGAAATAAAATTAAAAAGCAAAAGAACAATACACAAAAAAATAAAAATAAAAATAAAATATAATGCATTTCAATGTTAAAAGTGGTGCTGAATAAGATGTGGAAAACACAAAAACAAAACAAAAAAAAAAGAAACAAAAATTCAATTTTAAAGGATTTTATTTAATAGCAGGGGTGAGTTTTTTTTTCTTTTATTTTATTTTATTTATATTTACGGGTTTTTTTTTTTATGGAGAAAGATACTACTTTACACAACGTTATTGTTCATAAATTTAAAATATGATAGCAATAATATTAATAATAATAATAATAATAATAATAATAATAATAATAATAATAATAATAAATAGGTACATAATTTTTTTGTTATTTATTGTGTAAATGAGATTGTGTGCGCCAAATGTATATAAAATAGAAATGGTATTATAATTTGATTTTTTTTTTTTTTTATTTATGTGTTGAGTTTGTCTCTGTCGCTCAGTATAGAATCGCGTGTTGCGGCGCGATATTTGTTTTTCAAATGGGTATGAGTGTTAGTATACTGTATATATATATATATAAACATGCATATCTCTATAGAGGAGCAGCGAGAATATATTATATTTGTATTATTTATTATAAATTTACTTACTAAAAAACAGTACAGTAAAAACATATATGTATTTATATTTATGCAGAGTGCTATTATACAGTTTTAATATAAATAAAGAATGAAGCATCGCCTCTATGCGACGATCTCTCTGTGATTCTGACGGAAACTGCTCTTTCTTTTGCGTGACCTCGATGAGATTTTTTTTTTTTTTTTTTTTTATTTAAAATGTAAATATGTGAATGTATGTGTTAAAAGTAATATATATATAAATATATTATTCTCATATTATTAATATATGAAAATTGAAAATTTAACATTCATTAGTATTTGTATTTAGTTTTTTTTTTATTCTTTTAAATATAGTGCATTCATTTTATTACTACTTTATTAGTTTTTAGTTAGAGGTTGTTTTTAGTATTTTTTGGAGGATAAAATTGCATTGAAGTGTTTTTTGTTTTTCTCTTAAATAATTTATTTTTAATTATAAATTTTGAACATTATATTTTAATTTAATTTAATTAAAAATCAAATCGAAAAATGTATATTTAAATTAGGTTTGTTTGGGAAAGTAAAATCCATAATAAAAAAAAAGATAAAATCTAGTACAATTTTAATTGTGTGTGTGTGTAAGTGTATGTGTTTTTTTTTTCCAATTGGTTTCACTTTTTTTTTTTTTTTTTTTTTTTTTTTTTTTCCATGCGGATTTTGGAAAAAGGATTTTTTGTTTTTTTTTTTTAAAGGTAATTAATATTTAATTTTTCATAAAAATTAACGTCAAAAATTGGAATGTATTTAAAAAAACAAAAATCGATTCCATAAATTTATTACTTTTTCTTTAAAAACATGTGTTAAAAATACAACAAAAATATATTTTTAAACTCAATATAGCCATATTACTCAATTAAAAAAGGAAAAAAAAAAAATGTGATGTGGTGCGTGTGTAGTTGCATTAGCGTATGGGTTTTATAATAAATTTTGTTTGTATATTGGTAATAAAATTTCAGCAGCAGGCATCAGCAGAAGCAGATGATAATTAGTCGCGTGTGTGTGTAGTGTTTAGAATATAGTGTGTATACATATTTTATGTTAACATTATTACAATTGTTGTGTGCCGACCGAAGAAACGATTCGTCGATACGACAAAGAAAAATTGCATTGATTAATAATTTTTTATAATTTTTGGAATTGAAAAGTTTTTTAAAAATGTGTTTTTTTTTTTTTTTTTTCTCTATTAATGAAAAAAATAATCTAATAGTGTGTGTATGTGTGTGTATGCGTTTATGTTTTGATTGTGTTATGTGTTTGAATTATATTAGTTAATTTCTTTTTAAATGATTTAAAAAGGTAGAGTAACATATTATATTTTATAAATTTAGTGAATGTTGTGCGGTGTCGTGAAAATCAAGGACTTTTTATAAAGAAAAAAAACTAAAAAATAAAAGTATATATATTAATTGGTGTTTTGTTTTTATATATAAAAACCAATGAAATAGTGCCGAGCCGGTAAATATACTTCAAATTCTATATATATTTAATTTTTGTTTTACTTTAATTTTCGTTTTTTTTTTTTTTTTTTTTTTGTTCGATTGCAATGTGCATTTTTATGTAAATGTATTTGTGTATAAAAATGTTTATTAGAATTTTTTTTTTTTTTTTTTTAATATGAATTTCTTCTATGAAATAACCAAATTTATTACACCGGTTGTTGCTATGTCGGTACTACTGTGAATATAAATGTTAAAAAAAAAAGTAATTAGGCGAATGGAAATTTTTCTCAAAAAGTATACAAAATAAAACTCCATGTGTTTTTTTTTTTTTTTTTTTCTCATCATCAATCTTTTGTGGTTAGACTTAAGATGGAAAAATTTTATAAGTTGTTTTGTGTGCTTTCTTAAATAACAAGAATATGATGTACACAAACGCACGTATAGTAAATTATTTTCTATTATGTGTTACGAGTATCCTTTTTTCAAAAAAAGGAATATTCTGGGTAATTCTATTGTGTTTCTTTTGTGAGTTTAGGGGTTTTTTTTTTTTTTTTTTAGAACTCTTTTAATAGTCGGCATTGATTGCTCAATATAACTTTTTGTAAAACTATGTTAATCGTGTATGAATTTCTGCTAAACCAAACTAATGCGGAGAAGTGATTGATTGTTTCATTTGGCCTTGGGTGCAGAAATCAGGTTTTACGGGTGTTTAAGTGTAATGTTTGTTGTTTTTCTAGTTTTTTTTTTTTTTCTGGTTATTCGACAAACACGTGTTGAAATCTTAGCTGATCTATCAAATTTGTGATCATATAACTTCACCCAAAATAGTTGTGTGTGTGTGTGTGTGTGTGTGTGTGTGTGTGTGTGTGTGTGTGTGTGCGCGCTTTATATGCACTTGATATGATGAAATGTTTAATAGAAATTTCTTCATTGCTCATTTGAAATTTATAATTTAAATAAAATATATAATAATCGAAAAAATTAATAGCTAGCAAAAATTATATTAATAATATATATTTACTCGCATGTATTTTCTCATTTTTACGTTATTACGTGTTTTAAACAAAACAATGATGAACCAACACTACTACTACTACTACTACTACCACTACAACATTACTTTAACAGATTTTTGAAAACAACCATCATACATATATACGGATGTGATTTAAAATTTTATAATTCTATAAATGGCTTGAGGAGTTTCTAACAAAATAATGATAAGTTCAAATGTTCAAGTAAATACACTGAAAACGGTGCTACAGCTTTTTTACATTGATAATATATTGAGGCACTGAGGCGATATGGTGGCAGTTTGAATTAGGGGATGTAGAATAATATTCGAAAAATTATTTCAAATGGTTTGATTAAAAATTACAAGAAAATCCGTTTAATTCTGAGTAATTCTATTTGAAGTATTTTACCTCTATTGCAAATATCGGTCAAAAATGGGGCTAGTCTTACAGACTTCCATCAAAATGTAGGCAACTTTCCATTAAATACTATAGTTCAATATAATATAATGAATGGCATTCTAAAATAGTTATTTATTTACTGCATGGCAACACGTAGCTCTCCAACCGAAGCTAATGTATTCCAATCTTGGAAGGATCTTAATATCACAGCTTAGTATTTCTGTTGGTATATTGGCAAAGCCTTAAAAAAACGACAGATTCTAGTGAATTCTCACTCCAAGATGAAAATCATTCAGTTGAAGTTGATGACCACATCAGATCAGACCACAATAATCGATGTGCATCGTCTTAACACAACACATGAGATTACAGAGTATCTTAGACATATCACTTTCATGGCATTGTAAAGCGTTTAATATAATTTATGGTTACAAAAAAAAAAATCTCAACACATTAATATCTGCCCTTTGGCCATGAAAAACGTAACGCAAATGATCTATTTTTGTAAAAACGATTGATAATTGCACTAATAAAAAACGTGTTTTGTATACAATAATCGAAAAAATTATATGGCAAGCAAGATGAACAAAACAACATCTAAAGCTGATATCAATCAAATCAACGTTATGTTATCTATTTTATTTTAAGATTACAAAGTCATTGTCTATATATATTGAATTTTTACCATAGCCAACCAAACGATCATTTCAGAGCTAACTACAAGCCAAATTGAATAATATAATTTAATAGAAGCGACAAATCGAAAACTGTGTTGTTTTCGTTCCACCATGCAACAACACAAATACGCATCTTTGATTAGTGCAGCCAAAAATGATTGGTACATTGGTTGAAATGCATTGCCACATCCATCCATCATTGTATATTACAGTCCTGATTTTGTACCATTACATTTTCATTTATTTCGACATTTCCACAAAACTACTTAAATATAGTAAACATTTTCTTAATGATGGATGATGGGCACTTTGTTTTTAATGAGAAAAAACTAGTGTGCTCAAATCATTATTACAATTACTCGGTAAACTAAATCAAATGCTAAATAAATTTACTTTTTTATGGCATGAACTGAAGAAATAGTTAAATTCCTTATTAAAATTGTATACAAAATAATTTGAAGCAATTAATTATATTTACACGCCGCCGGTGGTACACACGTATTCGTCAGAGTTGTTCCCCGGCGCCATTCATTTCTAATTTAACTGTTTATAAAACATTTGATTAAATTTTGAATAAATATTATAGTAATCCGCGACAACGAATTAAAAAAAAATATACTTTGACTATAGTATTATTATTATTATTATTATAATTTAATCGCCTACCTACCACCTCTAATACATTATATATTAATTCCAATCCAAGGCATATATAATTTCTAAAATGTCATCAATTTTAAAACTGGTTGTTTGTTTTTTTTTTTTCCATATGATTATAATATTATTTCTATTCTCTATTATTATTATTATTATTATTATTTTTATTATTATATATTTTGATGCATATTTTTTGATTTTACAATCAACAAATTAATTTGTTTGAAAAATGGCTGCAGATTTTTGGTTTGGTTTTTTTTTTTTTTTTCTATCATTATGTGAAATTACTTTTCTAGGTATTTTTTTTTTTTTTTTTGTATTTGATGTTGCCCGAGGTTTTTTTTTTTTTTTTATTATTTATTTTTTTTTTTTCTTCGACTCAGAAGAAAACAAGAATTTGTATATTAAAAATATTTCGTATTTTATGTTGTTGTTGTCGGCGGCTCCGTAGTAGTTGTTGGTTGTTAGTCAAAAAGTATGTATATAATTATGTATAGATAGACCACACCTGAAATAAATTTCCGGTGCACTCCATATTGTGTTAAAATAAGAGTATATATTATATATTTTGTGGTTTTGTTATATATTGCAGAAGTACTACATATATTTTTATTAAGTTGTTGTTGGTTGTGTGTATGTATGTATTTTTTTTTTTCTTTAATTTTAGTTGTGTTGTGTGTGTGTGTGTGTGTGAAACCGATCTACTAAATTTTTGGAGTTTATTTGTTCCAAATTGATTATACACATACATTGTAAATATGTATTGAAATGCAAAAATGGTATAGGTTTTCATGTAGGGATAATGTTTGCGTGTAATAATGCCGGTATACATACCGGGCAACGTTGTCATTTGATATTATTATATATAAAAAAAAAATGTTTTATATAATATATTATAAAACCGCACACATAAATGACCTTGATATTTTAATATCACATCATCATAAATATCATTTTACTTCTTTTCTGTGTGTACCTATATAATAAAATATAAAAATAAAATACAATATAAATATATGATTTCATTTAATCATTATACATTTATTTATTTTTTTTTTACTCACACACATTCTCGCATAATCAATATTTTAGTTAGTTTTTTTATGTATATTTTTATATTTAATGTTCTGCAATAAATCGCCTTATCAAAAAAAAAAAAAAAAAAATATAAAATAAAATAAAATGCAAACGAGATTATTAAATACAAAAAAAAAAGGAAAAAAAGTATTATAGATATTGTACGTATTTAAGTATAGGTACAATGAATAATATATTTTAAGTTGTAATTTTAAATAGAATTAATCTTTTATGTTTAGTTCATGAACTGTATAGTTTTTTTTTTGCGTCCATACATAAATAATTGCATTTAAGAGGTTTTTTTTTTTATATATATAGTTAAATGTTTATGGTAATCATTTACTTTCATATACTTCCATTTAATATAAACAATTGTAACAAAATCGAAAAACCGAAAATTTTATAATCAAATGTATTGTTCATCGCCATACCTCGAATAATGTCATTTTTTTTGCCATTCAATTGGAAAAGCTGACGTTGATAGGCGAAAGAGTCGTCATGATACAATCGATCAATCCGTTTCCGGTTTTTACATGGTTCATTTCAGTCAAGAGTAAATTCTTATTCTCTATGAATATTTCGACGTACGTATTGTTTGTGCCCATCGCTTAGGATTATCGAATCACACATCTATTTGTAATATCAGCAGCAATTTCTAATTAAAAAAAAATCATCTTTCTTTTGTATCGTTTCGATGCACGTTTCTTTCTTTTACTTCATATGCGGCTGTACCAATTTTCCTATTTTCTGAATCGCTCTGAAGGTCATATACTAATTTTTCTTTTTTCTCAGTTTGTGTTGAGTATTCATTTTACATTTTTTGGGGTCATTGTTGAATTCGAAAAAAGTGTATATATTTTTGAAGCAATCAAAATAGCAACGTTCACAAATGGGACGTATTATTCGCATTAGCTTTTATGCCAACACTCGAGAATCATATACGAACAATTGTTTTCTATCTTTAATTGAAAGAACGTTACCAACACCAAAAAAGACTTGCTACAATACAATACAAATTCAATACAATGGTACAAAAGTATATTTAGAAATTTTTAAGCAACAATAAAAATCTATGTTATTTGTTTACCCGAATTGAATTTTCCATTCAATCAAAAGTCCTTTTCAAACGTATCATTTTTTAAAGTCCATTGAAAATTACATGTAAATTTATTGTCATTCGATTATGAATTACCATTCATATTCAATATAAAATTTCAAATTTCTCTGTATATTGTTTTGTATAATAGAAAACAATGTGAATACAATTCAAATAAAATATAATGGAATGAAAACATTACTCATGTTGACAAACACGTGAATATAAAATACATATGGGAAAACCAATCTTTATTAAAATACACATACTGGATTCGAATTTCATCCAGCACACCTTGACACTATATAGTCGTCACCTATTTATTGTGCTATGACTTGATTCCCCACTATTATATACGCTGTTCAATTTAATTGTTAATTAAACAAGCAGAATATCAAGTTGTATATTCGATGAGATTTTCATTTCGAATTTTTGGGTAACACTTTTGGTATTCGATATGGACACAAATCACAATTGCTTGTGTTGCTTGTCTTATTCACTTAAATGAATTTGATACTACCACCAAATTTTGTGTGACTTAATACAGCCACATTCGTTTGTATACGCACGCACCGCCATCTATTTATATGAAAATAAATATTATAATTATACCTTGAACTATTTATTAAATTTTTAAATTTATTATAAATTATAATAAAAAAAAAATGTTAATATTCATTCATTCTAAACTAAGAAATAAATATTAATCTGTAATTAATATATAATATACACGAGTAAAATCAAGAAGAGAAAACTTATAAAATCATTACACAATAATTGTATATACACCGGTTTTTGTTTGGGTACGCCAATGACCTCTACACCACCTTTATTCCATATATATATATTTATTTATAATTATTTTATTAATATTATTATTTATTTATTTATTTATTTATTTATTTATTTATTTATTATTTATTATTTATTATTTATTATTTTATTATTTTATTATTTTATTATTATTCTTTATATACTTTCTTTAAGATTACAATTTTCTATATAACTATTACTAAATAATAAACGAGTATTTATAATATACATTTTAATGTATCGGTCAAATAACTAGTATAGCTGGACAGAATTTAAATTAATAATTATAGACAATGGTTATTTTTCCATGGGGTCTGAGGTTACCCGAGTAATAGTCCATAGGGGATATTTCGAATTCGGTTGTTTTCATCACAACTATATAAAGAGTTATGGAATAGTAATATCCCATAAGATATACACTGATTTGTTTGTTTCCATCACAACTATAGAGTAACTTTGAGTTATGAGTGTAATACTTACAATCAATTTTATACAATTAATAACAATAAAATTATTATTTCATCATAAAAGCATTAAAATTAGTTCACATTTTAAATTGGTATGAGTGAGCGCGACTCACAAGAAAATATGGGAATATCGTTTCTAATATTTTTATGGTTGATTATCCGGATAAATCTATGTTAATGTTTGTTTCAAAAAAATGGTAATGTCAACAAAATATTTTTAATTATTTTATGCTAAATTTTAGACAAAAGATTATGGTCATATGTAGACATTTTCTTGGAATATACTGTCCGAGAATGTTTATATGCACACAGACGTTAGATGTTTATTGATTTATTAGTTTAGTTATATGGGATATAATATAATAACAATTCGTCGTTCCATGTTGATTTTATTTCGATCTTGAAAGATTTTAAATTATTTTTTATTTTTATTGAATTGTGAACATTTTTTATTTAATTAACGTCCTCCCCAAACACGTCATAATCCATTGGGTACAAATGTTATTATCAAAAACTATTGTTATACCTATTTTTGAGGGAGGTGTGGTGATGTGCAGATGCTACGTTACAGCATCTTGTTGGCAAACTCACTTTATAATAATTTTTTATTGATGAAAATAAAGGAATAATTTCCTTATAATTTTATACGGCTCCGCTATTCAAAAGTTATATTCTCAAAATAGTTGTACACACACACACACACACACATATTGTATTTGTGTTGTGAGATTATTTCTATATTCCTATTCTTTTGATCCTTTGTGCGTGTCTCTGACATTGTTATATGATTTTAAAATATTTTTTTTTTTTTTTTTACAAATAACTAACACCGCACACACACTTTTGTAATACATAAATTATTGATGTGGCGAAACAAATTGTTATAATAATAAAAATAACAATAATTCATTGACAAAAATATGTATATAATAATCAGTATCAGATTATTTTTTCTATATACCTTCAGTTGTTTAAGTCCTTTGAGATTTTAAAAATAAATCTATTTTATTTCTTTTTTACTAATCGAAGTTAAAAATAAACTATATTTTTTCTATTCTTTATATGTCAATATAAATTTTTGTTTGTCCATTAAAACGTTAACATTTTTTAACACAAAACCAAAATGAGAAAAAAAAAATAAAAATAGTCGTCATAAACTTTTATTAGGGGTTTTAAAAGAAAAAAAAAAAAAAGGAAAGGTTACAACAACAACAACTGCACAAGACACTAAAAATAATATAAATATAAAAGAAAAAAAATAAAAAATAAATATATAAAAATAAAATAAAATACAAATAAACCACCTTTTAATACTTTTATGACTTTTTATTTATTATTTATTATTTTCATATATTTTGTGAAACTTTTTTCTATATTTTTCATTGTATTTGTATTTGTGTGTGTTTGGTGTTTTACTATTTGACTTGTTTGTTGGCAAGTGCATTTTTCGGTAGCTTTTGTTCTGTTATCGGTCATTCACTGATAATATATTTATCTTTTTTTTTGTAATTCATTTATTTATTTATGAATCGAAACGAACCCATTTTTATTTTATTTAAAAGTATACAGTGAATATTGTGTATAAAAAATGATACACATTGTATAAATGAATAGTGTATTCAATCCAATGCCAATCATCAATGTGGTTACATTACATTTTTATGAAAATTAATAAATTGAGCAACAATTTGAGTTAAATTTTTCATTTAAACAAAATATTCTATTCAAATGGAATTGTTTACCACCGCATCCACTTTTGACTAAATACAATATTCACTGTATGTTCATTTTTTGTTTTATTAAAAGCTTAAAAAATGTGTCTGTGGCCGTCTTTGCGTTAATATTTAATAAAATGAAAAATTATATTTGGTTGTAAAGTAATCGGAGAGTAGTATTTAATTTATATATATTTTTATTGTTTAAATAAAAAACCCATATGATTGTAAATGAAGTACCGACCGAAACAATGTGTACTGGGTGGGGTGGTGGTTAGGATAATGTAAAAATATCAAATAATTGACGTAAATTGTGAATGAAGATTACCCTGATGCAATTTAAAATTTAAATTATAATGGCTAATAATTTATCATTTGGTTTGTTATCTGTGTCTTCAAAATGTAATAATGCATTTGTGTAAACATTAAATCCATAGTATTCGAATGCATTTTTATACTTAATCTTTGTGGTGTGTAGACATGAGCGCTTGTTTTGATTTTTCCTGTAATTGTCTCTGTTATATATGAAATTGCTTTTCGCCGCCAAATGACCTTTTGAGTCTACTGAATGCAGAAAAAAGTGATAGAAGGTGATTTCAGTAAACATCCCATTGTAAATGATATTGTTTTTATCCAGAAATGCATTTGCACATATTTTCCCATCTATTTTTCATACTTTTACTAGATTTGTACCTGTGCAGAATGTCCAAACTATCAATGAATCACCGGTAAATTTTATTGTTTGCTGTACATATTTCTTTCCATAAAAACGCAATTCTCCTTTCTTCCACTTTTATTACTTTTTTTTTTTTTTTGCGAAATCTTATTGTTTTTGTACAAACTGATATTGTAGAATTTCATTACAAGACTTATGTGAACAATTTTACTTCCTACTGCATACACACACTGTATACCGTATAGTGGTGGTTGTCTTTTATGCGTCATAATCTAGAAACACCAGTTTAAATTCATTAAATTTGTATAAGAAATTTTTCGGTTTTTTTCAGCGAATTTGGTTGTTTATTATGAAATAATAAAAAAATGATGTTGAACGCTCTCTCTAGATATTCCGACACGATGTCTCTCAACACATAATATTATATAAAAATCTATATATAAATTCAATAAATATCTATTGATTGATGTTGTTGTTATATAAATACTTTCATGCCGAGTAATTGTTTACAAACTTTTGAGTGCCAGCAAAAAAAAGGAATGTTTTTGTGTATAATAAAATGTCATACAATCTATCTAGCTACACTTGGGAATAAGATAACATGACTTGATGCTGCGTGGTATATATATATATTATATGATATACTGTTGCGGTGCGAAGGCATTTATCTAATGAGCACAAACACTTGAAGACACAGGACACTTATGAAATAAATGAAATGATAACGAACATTTTTTCTTAATATACTAAAAAAATTTTAATAATTTTTTATAATTTATAATTATTATTTCATATGTTGTTATTGTGATTGATTTTATGTGTAAGTATAATTTGACTCATCAAAATTGTTAGTTAGTATTTCTTATCCATATTGGTATTTTAATACAAAATCTATATTGATGGCAAATTAAAAAAATAAATATTGTAGATGGGCGGGGGGGCGCGTTTGTCTATTTTTGACAAATAATTAAATTATATTCGCCGACCGATCGTTTACAAATGATTAAATATTTTGTCAAAAAGACTAAAACAAATGACAACCAAATTTTAGGTGTACACACACCATTCCAAACTATTTGTCTACTATTTATTTTTTTTTTATTTGATTTTCATTTTCCTTTTTTTATTTATTTATTTATTTTTTTTTTTTTTTGAAAAAGGACATTCAAAAAATTGAAAGGTCAATAAAACAATTATATCCTTAAAAATATATATATATATATTTTTTTTTATTATGGTTTTGTTTGTCTGTGTTTGTTAGTTTGTTTGTTTGTGTTGTATATTTGTTTTTCCATATATATAGTGGAATAATAAAAAGTCTAATATTATAATGTATTACAAATATTTTTACTTTTACTATATAATCATTATGATTTATTGCCTCCGGTTTGATAACATACGTTCCTCGTATATATATATACTCCTTTTTTTGTATATATATATTATTTTTTATATACCCTAAAATGTAAGTTCTTTGTTTAGTGTATACACACCGGAAAGATATTTTCAATAGTATAAGTCTTTATGTGTAATATAATATAATAATAATAATAATAATAATAATAATATTAATAATAATAATAATAATATTAATAATAATAATACTGCTACTAATGAGAAACCCTCGGGGTAAGGTTTATCTATATAATAAATGAAAACTTATAATATTGAATTGGACTGAAACGTAAATATAAATTATGGGGATTTTCATGTAATACGCACGAGTTTTTAGATATAGTGATTTTTAAAATAAATATTATATAAGCGGTGTAAATGTTACAAATGCTGAGTATTGAGTGTTTAACATAAGCGTGCGTTTAACATATGTTAAACAAATATATACAAAAGAAAAACCTTAATATGCACATAATTAAACCTTTTTGCTATATAGATTAATTTAATCTATTGCTAAAACTACTTTTATATATATATATAGTTTAAATGTATATATGAAATTTAGAAGAGTTGATTTCTATTTCTATAGAATTGGATTAATGTAATTTTTATGTATATGTTAATCTTTTCTTTTACTCTTATATTGAATATTTCCGATTCGCCTTAAAACACTTGTTATCCTCACAAATCAATGAGCTTAAAAACATATAAAATATATAAGATTTTAATACGGACGCAGTAGTGGCGGTGATACAAAACTGAATTGCAATGATGAAATTTTGATTTTAACACATCACCCTTTAAATCGTTTTTTTTTATTTCTTATCAAACTTTCTTCAATCAAAATTTCCAATTTGTTGAAATACAAATTTTTTTTTTTTTATACCGATAACAATTGTTTATATACCAAAATAAATTATAAATTAAAAGAAATTGTGTAGTATTAGAATGATAATGTTGATGATGATGATGATGATGATGATGATGATGATGATGATTATGTATGTGTGTGAGAACGTATTTAATTTCATGATTGATTGAAATCTGATATAGTATTAATATACAATTACATCTTATCATGTCGCATTGATAAATTATGATTTTAAAGGTTTTCTATAAATATATATAGTATTTTATTTGTTGTAACACACTCTGTCTTCAAAATTCTAGAAATTTTAGAAAATCTCATAAAACCAGAGGTGGTGGTGATATTGGTTGTTAAGAAGACACACACACACACACAAACATACATTTTTGACTGTTGTTTTGTTAAAATTTCATGACATAGCAAAGTTATTGTTCTCAAACCATTAGACGGTATACTAATTAATGGTTAAAAATGTAAATGTATATCATCGTACAATAATTTATGAGTGGTATATAATTATTTTAAAATTTGGTCGTATGAGAAGAGACGGTGATGATGATGAAAGAAATGGATTGAAGATAACATTGAAAATGTGTAAGTGTTTTCTTTAAAAACTGTGATCAGCGATGTTTATTATTTTGGTAGTTATATGAAACGTTTACGCTTCATCGTATCCACCATTGTCGTATTCGTATAAGAATATTGTGATAATTTAAATTTGACATCTTCCTTATGATGATGATGATGATGCTTCCGTGTTTTTTGACACTAAATCATTTACCATATTTGCCTCTGATTTGATGTAACTATTTTCAATTTCAAAAAACTTAATTTTACTATATTAAAGCAAAATATTTTGCTGATATAAATTCGATGCAAAGAGCTTGCAATGATATTGCCTTTGTCATGAAGATGATTTCTATTATATTGATGAAATAAAAATCGTATTTGATTCAATTTTAAAATTGGCTGTGTGTTGCAGCTAAATCACAGATGATTATTTTGAATAAATAAAGCGAATTAATGTTGTTTTTATGTTTTGCACAATGTTCAATGTTCGGGAATTATTTTAGACAGAGGGTACATTTTTTTTTTTATATAGAATAAATGGAAAACGTAACACAACGTAATTGTTTTGTTTTTTTTTTTTAATATATACCAACCATTTCAAATTTTTTTTTTAATTTCTTAAATGACATGATGATGACAACAAATTTTATAAATGTGTTTAAATTACTTACTGTTCGCAGAGATGTGTGTTTGGTAAATATTAAAAATAAAATAATAATACATTTTTTTATATGTTGTTTTGAGATTTAATGAACAAATAATTTATTGTATCGTCGTTGGTATCTGATATAAATATGATGATACAAAATCGGAGACAATATGTCGCAAATATATTTTTTTTTACTTGTATATAGGCAAATAAAAAAAATAATAATTATAAGAATGGAAAAGATATTAATTCAAAAAAAAAAAAAAAAAAATCCAAATTATATAATTAAATTTACACACACAGGAAAAATAAAAAATTAACAATGATAACATATTCTAATTTTAGATTATATATTATTTAAAAGATATCGTTCGGTATGTGTACACGTCTGGCTTATATATATATGTAAAAATATCACGTGATATAATTAAGTAAATATTTTAGTTTAGGGTGATATTTCATTTTGGAAATATTATAATAGTGGCGAACGAACGAACGAACGAACGCCACTGATGAGTCTCTATTTGTTATTATTTTTGATTTGACCCATTCCCATTGCATGCATTTATTTATTACTCGATTTTACCACACTTAAAAAAACATAAATATAAATAATATAAGAAAAGTTTATTGAACTTTTTTTTTCTATAAAAGATTGATTAAATGTTCATATTATGCGCTCTGCTGCGTATAAAGACGTAACCAGTAACAAAATACATAATATTTCTTTTCCTTTTTATTGCCAAAATAATATTATTATTATTATTATTATTATTATTTGATTTATATTAATGATTTATAATCTATTATTATCAACATCGTATTTATATCTAAATTTAATCGGAAATCCTATTCTATTCAAAATCAAAGATTATGTGTGTGTGTGTGTGTATTTTATAAAGCCAAATATATATAGTTTTTCTTGTATTATAAAAGTATATTTTCTAATTTATTTTCCATTTTATGTATTAGTAAAAGTTTATTTCTATATTGTTTGTTATACCATAAATATCATCGACTTAATTTAATTTAAATATGTATTTGTAGGGTAAATTTGCCAAGTTTATAAATAAATAAATTGTGATTTCATTAAATTAATTAATTAAATATTATATGTATGTCTATGAAATGTGTGCGCATTTGCAAAAAAATAAAGAAATTGACATTAAAAAAAAGGCTTCTTCCTATTTATTGTCGATGTCTATATTTATTTATTTCCACACGTTTCCAATCCTTGGAATTTTTAAAGCATTACAATTGAATGTGAACGAGAATATGGTAAAACATTATATAAATAAAATGACAATCGCCGCACACACACACACACACTGCGATTACTAAGCTATTCTTGAAGCCTTATATAATTTTATAAAATAATTTATGGCATAAAAATTGGTGTGTGCATAGTGAAAACCAAATGTTTCTTAAAGTTGACTTTTATAATCTTTGGAAATATATGAATTACGCGTCAAAATACTACTACATCATCTGGTTTCATTTCTGAACTAAAGAAATAACACAACACAATGGACCTTGCTTCCTTGGTCTAATCATCATCATTACTTAATGGATTTCTAAATTTTATTATACATTAGATACTGAAAAAATATATATATATTCAATTTCCAACAAGAGATTTTTAAATTACCATTTGAGTGTTCCAAAAATATATGGTTGATTTGCCAAAAAAATTACTTCTCCTAATTGTAAATTTCTTTTTTATATTTATTAAACTATAAATATATTATACGGTTTAGCGTATCTCTAGTGCAGAGCAGCAAGGATAGCTAGCTCAATAGATTCTGTATATGCAAATGCTGTATAATTAAAACAGTGGAATTATTATGGAATATAACGATACGATAAAAATGTTGTTGATATCGTATATAAAATTTCTATTATTTAACATTATTATTAGTATCAGTCAATATGATAACAATTTTTCCATTGAATGAACTCATTAATTAATATTGTGATTATACAAAATACAATAAATATAGTTTTTCATACTATTAATTTTTTAATCGTATTGATAAATTGTATATCGTCGGTTATTCGTATATTATATCGTATTCCATAATTACTGGTAAAGTCTAGACGTACAAATATATAACTTTAGGAGAAATATATTAAATTGATAAATATACAGATTTGTTATCGTCAATAAAAATAACACCTCTGTAAGTATAGAACAACTTCCAAATGGCTTCACCACACCATGTGTGTGGTCATTTATATATATACAATATATTATGGTTTTACTCGGATAAAGTGTTTGCAACTAATTTTTAACCAAACATTCAAAGAAATTTTGAAAGTCAATTATAATAAATTTAAATTGTAAAGTCTATAAGTCGATGCGAACTCTGTATAATCGAATAGAAATTAATTGATTTACATGTGGTGGTCAAATTAGTAGTTTTTTGGTTTTTTTTTTTTTGTCAAATATACATCATCCCATTTTCGTTCCTTGTGCAATCGAAATTGTAATTCGACTAACTCCTAACTATTTTCCAATGGTTTTTTGTGAAATTTGAGTTGGATTTTCACGAAGCTTGTAGTTCATTATCTTCAAATTATTCTTAAGGACATTAAATCAATTTTTAACAATTTAAATACCAGCAACAGAATTATATCGATCACCCAAATTAATAATTTTTCGTATAGTTAAGGCCAACATTTTTTTTCCCAGTCTAATACAGAATAACATTGACATGATCTTACATTTTTCTTTGAAATATTCATCGCATAAAAAAATTGATACACACTGATTGTATATGGCTGAAACTTATTTCATGTAAATAACTATTGACTTATCTGTATATAAATAACTAAAATGGTGTACGAATTGGATATATGTTTGTGGAACATAAATCTATTATAATCTATATATGTTTCCACTTATACGCACCTAATTTATAAGCGATTCCGAATAATGGAATACGATAATGATTACATATTTTAAACGTTCTGTTCTCTACTTTGACTGAGAATCTTCAAAATTTATATACATATTTTAATAATAATTAAAAATTAATTATTTCTGTGCAAATATATTTTTAAATATATAAAAATATAATTTGTCTTGATGGCGCAGTTCTTTTTAAATTGTAACTACGTTTTTTTTTTAACAATATCTACCTGTATTTTCTTTTTACCATATTGATTTTCTACTTAAATTCAATTTTAAAATTATCGATACTTTTTCTCTATATATAAATACTAAAATATTACATACATATTGTTGTTAAACTTATTAGTCTTTAAGTCTACAGAAATCTATAGACTTGATGCCGCCTATTTGATAAAAATTTATACAATTTATCGATTGTAAATAGAAAAAAAAAAAAAAAAAAAAACATTGATTGTAAAGTAAAAAAAAAATAATATATAAATAAATTGACTTAATGTTTTTTTTCGTTTTTATCAATAACAATTAATTTAAACCGATTATTTTGTCTTTAAACTTTTTAAATATACTATTACTATTAAAACTTTATTTTAACCACTTCTTTAATATACAATATATAGAACTTTATTTTTATAGTAACGTATTTTGAATATTATGTATTATATTAAATTGTTGGAAGAAATTTCTTGAATTTGCACAAATTTGCACAAAAATAAAAAGATTTAATTAAATATTGTCACACGCGCGCACACATATAGAGTTTGTTGTCTCATTATTATTCATGTCTCCATACTATTATAATCTCGTTTATATCTATAATACAATTGTTATACAAATCGTATTTTTAAATCACATATAAAAACTATATTGACTATAAATTAAAATAAAAAATATATTATTATTTAATATTGTAGAATTTTTTATTGATTACTTACTTAGCAATTCCATTTGTACACTTTTGGCTACTTGTATTATCTGTGTTAAACAACTTAAACAATCACTCGGTTCTCATAGTTCAACCAAAATCAATGCAAATTACATTGACGGCGGTTCCCCCCCCCCCGATTTTATTAAACGAATAGGTGAAAATGCATCATTTCTATATCTAATTAGCACGTAGTTCGGATAAAATATATGTCGATTTTATTGGTATTTATTATGATAAGACTGAACATAATTCAATTTATCGTATCACGTAATGTTTCTCCAATTTATTTATACCAAATATTCATTATAATATAGTAAAGTTGGTAAATAACTTCACCAGCTGGAGTGTGAGTATGTTTATATAAATTCACTGTAATTTTTAGACGAGATATTTCTTTAATTCTATTATATTTATATGTGAATGATATTTTATATAGCCTGCATAAAATGAATGCAGGAATGTGTGTCGCAACACCATTATGGATCAACATTTTAATATAAATACAAATTTTGATGTCAAAAAGTATGGATGTGGAAAATTTATTATGGAAATATATATTCCAATAAACTAAACGCGTTTTTACCGCATCTATTATTGTGATGACAATAGAAAATTACGTAAAATTTTTGTATAGAAATAATGTGCCATAAAAATCTTCTATTTATCGGTTATGTAGTGAAAGATTTTAAAGAAAGTGACTCCGTAGCGGACAAGAACAATCCTGTGCAAAAAACATATTATAGAAAATCAGCTAAATGGTATTGCTATACTGTCCTATAAAGTATTCAACTTCAATTCGACAGTGTATTACGTTATCGTAATTCGTTGACACCATTAATTAAATGCTTTTGTTTAACATATGTATGTGGTGCCAACAAGACGACAAGGCGGTGCGCTACTTTCACATATGCAGTCAATGATGCAATGAAAATTACAGTAAACCTTTCCGGCGGCTAACACTCTGCGTATATGCGTGGACAAATTAATGTAATGAATTAATTGGTATAAATCATAAACCATTAATAATTTGGTTCTTCAGCATTGATTAAAAATTGTTTACTTATATAGAATTTGTGCGACTGTTACGTACTATGTATTTAAATGTTGCATTTGTAGATTTTTACGATAACATTAATGTCATATGGATTTTTATTTTTCCAATAATCTGTTCGCAGCACATGGGACATATCAAATCCCATATCATGATTTTACAGATGTTCACCACCATATTATAAATAATATACAGCTCATGGAATTATTAATATTATTATTATTATTATCACAATATATTTTTTCTCTGTGATATAAAAATATACAAGTTTTACATACAACTATTATTTTGTTCGAATATAAAATATACATAAGGTTTTTTTTTTTATTTAAATTATTATTTATTCTGAATTTTAAATTCAATTGTAAATATTTAAGTTATCATATGTCTGATCCCTCTATACTACTATTAATTTATTATTATTATTATTATTATTATTATTAATATTATTGTTATTATATTAGTACATATATACTATACTCATAATCACACCCAATCGACATACATGATCGTTGTCATTGCCGTCGCTTATATTTATTATATTTATTATTACTATAATAAAATATTATTAATATATATTGTTGGTTTTTTATATATATATATTAGAACCCGGCGTCAATTAATATATTACCTACTATATATATTTTGTATTTAATATATTGTAATATCATTATATTATGTGAAAATTTGGGTTGTTAATGTTGAATTTTCGATCTGAAACAGGTGATAAGGTCTATAGGGGGGCAATTATCTTAAGGCGAATTAAGCGTGAGTAGTCTCAACACATCCTAAAAGCAATGTTTGTGTTTTTTTTAAAAATATGATCTGGAATCGTCTTGTTGAAAAATCGAAATTTAATTTGGTATATTCTGCGATCGTATTTCTTGCAATAATTACTTTATTGACATATTTAGTTTGTATGTGGTATTACGAAATACAGAGACATTAAATTCACTATATATATATTTATACGTATACGTTTTTGAAGCGCGCATTAAACTGAAATGTCTCTGTTGGTGTGTTCTGATAAAATATGTTTTCATCCACCATCAAAACAAAGCTTCAATAAGGATTTGCAATGTTTATTTTTTTTTGTTTGTTAAATAAATTGAAATTAAAACAACAACGATATCATCCACATGAAAAAGTAAATCACATTTTTCTGGTATACATACACAAAACTATTGACTATATATGTTTCAATATGTGGTGGAAAAAAATTAAAAAAACGTTGTTTACACTTTACACTTTTTTGAATATTCTAACATAAAATATTTATCACACATAGTTATGGATAAAAAACACTACAATTGTATTATGTGCCCCGTAGATTGTTTAACCGATTTGCTTGCTGTACACCCATATAGAAATATTTTATATACAAGCAATACACACGTGGTATAAACGAATATTGCATTCAATTCAATGCAATCCACCACCATGTCACATTCAATTTTATATGAAAATAAATACTATATAACAACATTTTGAGTTTTTATGTTCATATCAAATGCATGTGCTTCATTAAAACCGAACGAACGAACGAACAGAATAACTTTGTAATTAACATTAAATAATAATGTTTTGTTAAAAATCAATGAATATGGTTAATATTAAGAAGGATTTTTAACAATATTGTTTATTGTTTTCTCTACAAATTTTAAGAAAACATTTTATTCTGATCAATTTTTTTATTATATTCGTACGAGTAAAATGTGTTTTTTAATTTGAAGTGTTGATTTAGTAATTGTTTGTGTAAATATTTGCAAAAAAAAAAAAAGGCCACCTAATATTTTCCTTTTGTAATTTAACAAAATATTGTTATCTTTAGAGTTAATTGCAAAAATTAAAGTTATTCCGTTCTATATATCGTTCGGCTATCTAAAATATATTTGTATATTCAATTGAATTTGTTTCAAATATTCAGTATTCAATGGATTTGTTTTTTTTTTCGTCAGTTTGGACTATAAAAATACCCAATATTCACTGTATATATTAACTTTGGAAGCTATAGGCTGACTGTTTTCAATTTAACAATAAATAAAATATATTGATATGATGACGGCCTCTAATACACTCATCTCGCATATATATTACAATAATATTATTATAAATATATATAGCATTTATATAATAGCAAATGAATGATCATCACGATTATAAGTGCAATCTAAAATGAAAAAAAAAAAAATAAATAAAATAAAATAAAAATAAATAAAAAATAAAAATGAATAAATTAAATTTTAAACATATGATTTTTTTTTTTTTTATTTTTATTAAAACAAATATATTGCGCAATCATATAACAACTCTATGTGTATATATACACTTAACCATATAGTAATAACTATAAAATATTTATGCAAATGTGTAATCCTACCTGCCATGTAATATAACCAGTGTGTAGACTTAAAATAATAATAATAATAATAATAATAATAATAATAATAAAGTTAAACAATACAGAAAAATATATAGAAAAAAAAACTATTTATAATTTAATTATAATAATCATCTCATATATAAATATACATTTAAAATAAAATAATTATACTTGATATGTTTATGTGACACATCACTACTATACGGTGGCAACGGGTTATAATTACACACTACATATTATCGTTTTATTTTATTTTAGCATGTACTATATAAATATACATAGAATTAATTAACATATGTACGACCGACCCAGTGACATCTCCTCAGAAATATTATACAATAATATATAAGTCAATTTCAAAGTTAATTAAAGTCATATCTTATAATAATAATAAATAATAAATAATAATAACAAGGATTTAAAATATCGCAAACAAATATCCTTTAGTTATTTCTTTTTTTTTCGTTGTTATCTAAAAGTTATCTAAAAATTATCTAAAAATTATCTAAAAATTATCTATTTTTATTTGTCAATTTGATGATATATGTGGATAATTTATAAATATAATATTGAACCCCATATTACCTGCAGTTACCTTATATCTTTTTTTTTTTACTTTACTTCTTTACTTTAATCTTATCTATAACTAATCTAAGATTTTTTTTTAAATTTTCTTTATTTTATACATTTTTTGTTTTGTTCCGCATGTTGTATGTTTGCTTTTGCCATATATTGTATATATAATATTACCATTTTTATTATAATTGTATATAGAATTATAATTATATACTCATATATATAGCTATCAATATCATCATTGTCTCTGTATTATTATATCAGTATATCATCTACTTCATCATAATGTCATGTTACGCCAAGTCGTTGTTATGGCATCTATTGTATACCAAAAACATATGCATTACACGCAGGGCAGTAAAAAATTATATATATACTCAGCGCTTGTGAGTGATATTGAACAATTTACCAATTCCATTTATTTCCGTATGCAAAGATGCAGTTTGATTGATTTGATGTTGTCCAACATCATATTTTCAAGAAAAAAAAACATTTCATTTTTATTCCGTATAAATTTCAGGTATTTAGTTGGAAAATAATTTAAAATTTTTAACCTTCTTCATTCATTAAATCAAATAGATCTCATGTGAAGCTTAACCACAAATGCGCTTTAATCCGAAATTATTAGAATAAAATATTGAAATATGGTGAATTGAAATGTTATATTCAGAAAAAATGTGCCATGAAAATAATTAAATTAATAAATCCATTTATATCAAAACCTGATTGTGTGTGCACACACCTAAAAATATTTATGCGAAAAAATAATAAATTAAAATTAAATAATAACGAATGAAATTTGGTTTGGTTCTATTGCCGGTACGTACAATATATACAAGGACTGATCTATATTGAAGGTAAAAATAAAATAATTTAATTCCATTTATTTTTCAACATAATCTTACCTTTTAACTGGGAACGTTTTTAAACAATGGTATTCCAATGTTTTAATCCCTTATCGCAATAATATCGGATACGTTGATGTATGCAAAATATTATACTTTGAAATTTAATGCAAAAATCTATTTTCATCTATAGATATTTTTTCATGTTCTATGCGGAGAATACGTTGGATTTGCAAATCCTGCATGAATAATGAGGAATAATATCTTCTGGTTATTGTTTTAATCTTTTTACAAATATTGTCTATGAAAATTACACAAAAAAAAAAACCAACCATAATGAGCAGCTAATGAAATTGTTGTTGGCTTCTTATAGTTGCATTTCCACCATCTGCTGCAAAGTAAAAATTCTTCCTCATTACATATGAATAGAGGTGTCCAAACAATGTTAACAGAATAGTGATCACACGAATGCACATGATTTTGATTGATTTTGAATAATCCATATACAAATGTTTTTGTGTAAAATGTTACATGCACACATGTCCATTAGAAATGTTTACCGTGCACAGCTATATCACTCAAATTTCCATCTGCTGTTCAAAATGATATCATGAATTTTATTTGCTCATTTCTGATGTTGTTCTCACCACTTTTTTGGACGACCTGTGATAATGCTATTATTGTTTTTGCACTTGTCATACAACACAACAACGAAATATATTCAATAAACCACTTTTAAATCATTTTAATTTACAAAACAGAATCCGGATATCAATTAATTTTTTTGTGTGATAGTTTTTTTTTGTTTTTACGCAAAAATTAGTTTGTTTAATCAAACGCTAGAAATTAATGTAATTTAACAAATTAAAACTCAATTTTTATTGCTTTTTTCACAATGGCTGTCAAAACAAAACTAATTGACATATCTATCCTAATCCTTTAAATATTTATTTTTGTACGTAACGTAAAAAAAAAAATATAATAATATCACTTTGGTGATAACAGTACCCATCACTTAAGATTTTTATCTTATCAAAATAGATTCGCCATCGTATATATACAATTATTTATATAGTGTCAATATTATATATGTTTTTTTTTGTAAATTTAATTGTTTATCTCTATAAATAATAATTACCAAGATCCAAGATTATTTTAACATTATGGTATCACCATTAATATCGTAGATAAATAATCACACACACACACACTCGCTTAGACCACGGCGTCACTTTGGCACCACGGGTGTGTAAATAAAAAAAAAATAGGAAACAAATGATTTACCAAACCCATTAAAATTTTCATTGTATATACAATATATTCTTGTGACTCTTGTAACAAATGGAATAATAAATTTAAATTAAATGATCATCTCATCATTGTATATTATATACAGTCAGTAGAGCGTCACCAGACGACGTATATTATATAATTTTAATATGACTTTGCATATGTGTATAGTGCAATTGCATTTTTTTTAAAATTCATATATCATTCAAATATAGAAATTATTATAATTTAAAATTAATAAAGAGAGAGAATAAGTATTTCCAGCATATTACGATTAAAATGTAAAACTAAAATTAAACATTTAATTTTATTAATTTGATTTTCATTAAATCTTCAAATACTCACTTGACCATATTCAAAAAAAAAAAAAAACAATTAAAGGGTGTTCCAAAATTCACAGAAAGGAAAAGTAATTTTTATATAGAGAAAAGACATATATATATATATGTGGAATAACTTGAGTAATTGGCCATAACGAAGAATTGCTAGCACATACTCATTCTTTTGTCGAAATTTTCCATTACCATTTTGCATAAATGTGTGGCTGAATTTCGTTTATTCAGCACTCAATTTGCTGCTTTAAGGTATGGATGTGTTCGTGGGCTTGTTGCCGCATAAACCTTAGACGCAAAAGAAACTTGTCGATCGGTGTTAAATCGAATATATAATCGTTTGAGAGTGGAAAATTCTGATCACAAAAAACGGGAAATTACACGATCAAGAAATGATTTATGCCAGTAATTGGATTGTTTCTCGGGTGCTACGGTGCATGTGTGTGGCATCGTCTAATTCAAACCACATCTGTATATAAATTTTATAATTTTGGTATAATAAACTAAATTATTATGTCACGATAAAACTATTTTACCTATAATTATGATTTTTGAATAAGAAACTGGTCCTATGATACGTCTAGCCCAATATCCTATTACTAACAGCTGTGAATCGTGAATGCATTTGTTTTTCAATAATTACTCGTAGCCCCATCAAGATGAAAATTAGTCTCATCGCTGCAAATTATATTACTCTATGAAAATGTGTTGTTCTACATTTTAATTTTTTATAATCCTGAAATCGGTTAATCCTCACGTTGTCTGTTTTTTTTTAATCCTTGCCACAAATGGCATGAATTTTTAGACACTCTTTATATATATATAAATGATCATTACTATATACTCGTATATTTATATATAATAATTGTATATAATAGCGCGAGTAACGCGATTCTATGTATGCGATAATAAATGTATATATATAATTTAAGTATATATTGTTTGTAGGTTTATAGTTAGGATATGTTATCATCATTTTACAATTGTAATTAAATATTGGTAATATTATGTATAGACATTTATTATTTTTATTTGCAATATTGCTATTCGATGATGCTATCAATTTTATTGCCAATTTTCCTATAACATATATATAAAATTATTTAATTTTAATTGTATGTGCGATTGAGTGATAATATATTATTGAAGAGGTCAACAATGGGGTGGGGTGGGCGAACGGCGGGATTGTTGCTGGTTAATATTGATATGCTATAGTAATTTCGTTTTATCAATTTTGCTGCTAGTCGCCGCTGTGTGTGTGTATGAAAAGAAGTAACGTTGTGCCTCTCGCATTTATAATTTATGTGCGTTAAGTGCGACTTTATTAATAAATAAAAAAAAAAAAATTACTACTAACAATATGATTGAAATTTATTATATAGATTCTAAAAAAAAAACTTGAATTTTTATGTATGCGAATAAAAATGAATTTCAAATGAGATAAGATAAATTTGAAAAATGAAAAAAAAATTGCGACTGCGATTTAAATTGATAACAACAACAAGTCGCAATAATGTAATGTTATCGATTTTTTTATTATTATTATTATTATTTTTAACACATATTGATAATTTTAATTTCATTTTTTTATATTATTATTATATTAATTTATTTATATATTTATTTGTATATGAATATTGCATATATATGAACCGATGTTATGAATAGCGTAGTACTGTTTAAATTGGAACTATACAAAATCGATGATTGAGCGCTCATATGTATAATTGTTCGAGTTTTAGTTTAGTTCTGCATTATTTTGGGTGTATGTACAATATTTGGTAACAAAAGATTGTATGGCAAATTATGTATGTACACACAAATAGGAAGAGTGATGACTCCTTTCAATATTTATTGTACGATATTGTTCATTTTTCAAATCATCATATATATTATGTTATGTTTCTGCATTTATACTTTGATAAATTATGATGTAACGTATAACACCACCAACACAACGCTTAAAATTGTTAAAGAATGTATTTTACTACTATATAGTAGCAGCAGTACCACTACTACAAGGAAATATTTTCACGTCTGCATACAATTAGATTCTGAAATGAAAAATTGTTTTAATTAACATATAATAAATTTTTTTTTTCTTCACTTTTCACTACAATGAAATATTGGTTTCTATACACTTAATTAGAACTCGCAGGTATAATTGAAATAATGCTATTTAAAATTAACACTGAACTATGTAATGGTAATGGTATTTTTCTATTATATAATATTAGTTTTATACTATACACATTACAATTACTTTAATTGAATTGTTATAATTACTAATTACTTACTTTGTAATCGGTTGCTGCTGTCCAGCTGTAGTGCCTCTACATATATAGGCTAATTTATATGTAAAACACGGCTATGATGTCGTATACAAATTATGGAACTCTATATTAATACCGGTAACAATAATATAATGAATGTATATTATTCGTTGGACATTATTATAGTGATTCAGTATAGGGTGCAGTGGTTAATATATATGGTTGCAAATCGCATGGACGTTATTACGATTTTAAATAATTGGGATTTCTTGATATTAGAACAATATTTTTAGTATTTTTCTATTACTTTGCTAATTATTTAATTGCTGAATTGTTCGTTTATAAAAACGGAATTACAATAATTAATAAGCCGGATATCGTTCAAAATATCTGCGGATGTTAAAATCTTTTTATGGGGTGGCCTATTCACATATTTATTTAAATAATATATTTCAAGTAAAAAAACATCTATATCGATATATAATTGATAAATTGGTGAATGTTGAGCATTGGGGAATTTATATATTTAATTTATTTTTTTAAAATTAAGTTACATTTACCAATTTGTTGATGTATTTGTATAGACGATATGTATGGTTCCAGCAAAGACATATACAATCATTACCTTAACTCATAACAATCTCGATTTCTTGATTTCAAGGATTTGTGAACAGAAAAATCAAATGATAATCAAATTCTATGTGCTTTGCATCCAAAAACTACCCTATATACGATGAGATGATAATACATTTTATATCAATATATGAAATTGCATATTATAATATATTTTGTATTTTTGATAATTTATGTATTTGTATTTGTGTTTGTGTGGTGTGGTGTGGTGTGGTGTATGGTGCCGGCATATGTTTGTAATATATAATTGTATATGTTAATATATGGGTATATTGAATATTGTTGTTGGATTTTTGGCGGCCGGCCCGTAACTGATAAAGGATTTTCTTTTTGCATTTTTTTTTTTTTTTCGTTTTGTTTACAGACGACGACGAGTGACATTGTGTATAATAATAATTTTATCATCAATTTATTAGTTAGTTATTTTTTTAATTTCATATACCATAAAACGATTATTAAAATATAAAATAAATAAATAAATAAATATAGATAAAATAGGAAAAAAAAAGAAGTATAAATTTTAATCAAGTCGATTTTTTATATTTATTTTTTTATTACATATATTTCATTAATCACTTATTATAGATGAAATAATATACTTATCAAAAAACAACAATAAAGAATAAAAAAATTGCGACACAAATCACACGTAATCACGTCTGATCACTTCATTATATTTTCATATAAAATATATATATAAATTATAAAATAGAAAAGCAATTTTAATTTTATGGAATATTTTTGTATTTATTAATGTGTTCGAATATAATTGCATATGAAATGTATGAGAAAAGCGTCTGTTTTTATAGATCCAATTTTGAAATGTTGTTCGGCATCGATCAATTGAATACAAACAGGGATTGTTGAATATCATCGATCCCGTTTATAGATAGAAAATCCCAACCAATTGTTGACAAGCAAAATTTGAAATGTTTTTTATAACACGTAGTGAAACATTATCTACTGACCAACCATTCCATTAATTCTACCTTTAACGGTTGGTTAAATTTTAACAATTTTATTTTATTGAAGCAATAATTGATTTTTCGCATTTCGATAATTCTTTCCGATCATATACGGCACGGCGGCATCCATTAACTTTCTTTCTAAATCATTTCCGTATGGCATGCGTAAACGTCGATGGAAATAGTTGGCTGGTCAATAATGTCTTGTGTCTTGGTCTTGAGTATCAAAATATATATATATTTTATTTTGTTATATCAATAACGCGAAAATTCATATATGCCTATGCCGCCCCGCCGCCCTATTTTGTATCTATATCATTTTAATAATGTTTTTAATATTTTTAGTATATATACTTAAATGCGTTTTGTTCCATTGCTGCTATGCTTTTTATCGCTTGACAATTCAGTGAATAATATGTGTGCACAACACCACCACACACAATTTTGTCGCAAAAGTGTATACACTTTTGATTGTAAAATTCTTTAAATATGATCATGTTGGATACATTTAAATTTATTAATTTATTCCAATTATTAATGTATATTACAAATTTTGTAAAACAGCACACACAAGGCAACTTTTGAGTATAACAATTGGTGTGTTCACACCATATTTATTTATTAATATTCGCTGAATTACCCGCATCTAATATACTCTCGGCGGCCGAATTAAATCATTCGTCATAATCTTAATTAATATTTTAAATTTGAATATATATTTATATAAAGATAAAGTTTTTATTTTGTATTTATTTATTAATATTTTTTGTTTTTTCTTTATTTGATTAATTTTTGGAAAATTTAGTATAAATTTATTCATTATTATTGTGGTATTAAGTGTATAATTGTTGTATATTAGTGGTCGTCGTCATATATATATATATGCAAATGTGTATTATATTTATAATTTATCTTGTTTATACATATTTATATTTGTTATATATTAAGAAACACAGTAATTATTGTATTTACTTAGACCAAACTGACGCCGCGGTGATAAAAATATTCCACAATTGAATATAGAATAATTTTTTTTTTTAACGAATTTGCTTGAATACAATATTTTCAACAATATTTTTCTGAAAATTTAACTTAAATCGTTGGTAATTTTTATATTAATTGGATTGAATGGAATATTTGCTTATATCGTTTGTAAACAATATTCATTGCGAGTAATTTTTTCATAAAATTCATAGTCTTTTAATTTTTCCTTGTTTTTTTTTATGTTGTTACTGGTCTATTTCACATATGTTTAATGTAAATTTTTATGATTCTAATTCGTTGTACTTTTAATAAAAGTAAGTGTTGTTAATTGCTGTTTAAAAATATATGACATGCACACGGTGGGCGATGCGTTAAAATTGATTGGACACCTAATTCTTATATAGTGAGCGTTATAAAATTAAAATTTGAAAAATTATTTTCTCTATATAAAAAATAAATAAATAAATATATGATTAAGTTTTGCAACAACAGGAGCAGCTTGCTTTCGACACTTTATAAATAAGACTTTAACTTCACGGATAACAGCTTCCAGATAGATAATGATAAAACAAATCACAAATATAACAAGAAAATAATTCGAAAATTAATTTATTGGAATATAATCTCCACAAAGAATCCGATTTTTGAATGTCAATAATAATTTATGTGCAATTCTGAATATGTTTCAAAATGATGTATCAGAATTATGAAAATGAAAAGATCTATTTCAAAATATAATAGCATTTAAAAAAAAAATAAATAAATAAAATTATTAAACCAAAAACATGTCGAAATATATATAACAATACGAATTTTAGCTGGAAAAGTTGTTGCATATAGTTGTTCGCAATTATTAATTTCGGTAGCATGTTTTTTTTAAAATATAATAACTACAAAATTAAATTAAATTATATTATAAATATAGTAACTTAAAGTTACCATATTAAACATTCATTACATCCAAGTTTGTATGGTAAATTACTCCACCGCATGAGATTATATAACAATTCACCAATTGTACTGCGATTAACGTAACATATAGATGTTTTCATAATTCTAGGGAGGTCGATTAGCCCATGTATTAGTAACTTAACATGTTTCATGTGAATGAAATTCAACTATATAAAAAAATTATTAATAAAAGTATATTTGAATTTATTGAATATTTTATATGTTTTTTTTACTATAAGTGTCCGATTTTAAATTTTAACCCCGAGTGTGTACATACAATGTAAAAATCATATATACAAAATATATTACATCAACATTTTACAATCGATTATTAAAATGGTTTTTAATTCTACACCCACACTAATTTTGTTATATATTTTCTGATTTTAATATTAAATCGGTTATTAAAAATTAAATCGTATAATTAAGTGTTTTTTGTTTTAAATTCTAAGTCTATATAATATAGATTCACATCGGAAATTATATACAATATATTCATATTATTTTATTTATATAAATATATTTATGAGTAGTAGTAGTAGTAGTACACTGCATCCTTATTTATTTATGTATGTCTATAGTGAAAATAATTCCATTAATTAAAATTTTCACATAACATAATAAGATTCAACATTTTTTGATAATATGAAACTGAAACTGAAACAAACAAACAAACAAACAAACAAATAAACAAATAAACAAACAAAAAAAATCCATAAGCATCAACGCCAGCACACACACACAAAGTGGGAAACAAAAAAAAAACGAAACCAAACAAAGGATATTTTATTACAATAAATATAGAAAAAGGAAACAAAGAATAGAATGAAAAAAAAATCAATATAAAACACTTTACCTTTTTCAGTTTCAGTTTTCAAAAAACACAAAAAAAAAGGTTTTATAATGAAAAGTATCTTCTTCTTTTTTTTTTTTTTATCTTCTTATATTTTATACAAAATTACTTTAAAAACCAAAATACATATATTTAAAAAAAAAAATGAACCTACGTACTTTTTAATTTATATTTAACTTATTCCGAAAGATAAACACAAATTTGGATTGAATATTACACCGGAAGTTTAACCAAATATTTTGTTCATCCATCCGTAATAACATCAATTGTTGTGTACTCACTAATTATTTATATTTATTATTATTATTATTATTATTATTATTATTATTATTATAACATTTATGTGATTGCCACTTGTCCAAAGTGGTGTTATCGTATCTATATTTTGCTTTTGTTTAATGTTTAATTTTGTTTTTACAATTATACGAGCACAAATATGGTAATTAAAAATTTTCTAAAACTAATACATATTGCCCTATATATTGTAGTTCTATTCCTAGCTTTAGTGAACTTCAAATTTGAGTTAACTATAATTTGTGTAAGGTGTAGAAGTAGTTGAAACAACGCGGTTAGTAAAAATATCGAGATATATATAAATATATACGATTGAACAACGCTTCTTAATTGTTAAAAATTATTTTTAAATTTGAAAAAAATTATCTTTTTAAATCAAATCATCTTTATAGTCATTTTTAAAATTGGTGTAAACAAACCAAATTGATTGAAAATCCACGAGTAATATTACAACTCTAAACGGTGGTTTGCTTTAGTTTTTGGTCTGATGCTGTGAATGGTCTTCTTCGAAAATGAAGCTCTGGAAATGTTGTTACTGTGCGTGAATGGTGCTCGATATCGAACTATATCCGTATTTTTACGCAATGAATTGATCTTTTAACCCGGCCAGTTTTGTTATAATTTCGAATAATTTCTCGAACAGAAGATGTTCAATTGGCCACCACATTACAGCAAAATTTATGCGTACCATTTTCCACAGTCATTCTATATGTGAAAGAAAATATAATTATGAGTAAATCATTCATTATTAACAGCAACATAACATTTATACTTTAACATTCCATAAAGATGTCATTTCAAATTAAAATGATGTGTTTTTATTAAAAATGTAAAAAGTGCGGTAAAAATGATATAATAAATTATTCTACGGTCGCTGTAAACTTCCTTGTATTCCTTGGATTTTTAAAAGTATTTATGAAAAACATGGTTTTGTTTGTGGCCGATGTACGACAATTATAATTTACTTGATTTTATCAATCATATTGTTTTAATAAATTCAATGATGACCGGGGCACACCGGTAATAAAACAAAATCAGTGTTAGTTGTTTGCTCGTTGAAAAAGATATTAAGGACGAATACTACGCACAAATAATTTTTGTGGTGACTAATACCCTTTGGAATCGTAAAACATTCTTTACATATACATCATTAAACTTTACCTTTCACCATTTTGGTATAACAATTTTTCGACTTAAAATATCATGAATTGTTGTTTTTCGTATATACACCAAGACGGTATAGTGAAAATTTCTTGTTAATTTTCACGTATTCTCGGACTCTATGTGAATATTTACTTTAGGACTTTTGGCCACCAATCGATGGCATTTTACCAGATTTATATATTTAAAAGTTATTTCCGTCATTTCCCATTCAGCAGAGCATGGTGGGTATGTCGATTGTGGCAGAAAAAGTTCTGTTCAATTTTTAACCAAAAAATTATGCACATGCTTATATTGTTCCATTGACAAAATAATTTACTAAATGGACAAAAACTGTAGTTAAATGTTACATATATATAAACTTAAAATATTTGAAATTTACTACAAAGTAACAGAAATATAATCGACTGTTGACACTTGACATTACATATCAATTTCAATATTATTTTACTGCTAAACAAACCATTGAAAATTTTTGTAAATGTATACATTTTTTCTTTTTCCTATATAAATTACAATATAATTATGAAATACTTTATCTGTTTAAACGTTTACACTCCTATATAAGGTCATTTCTGTGCTGACCAGAAATTTTAAAGGCTATCTACGCTAATCGGTCAGTGTTGTGTATTACTGCCGCACATTTTTTTGTTTTACTATTTATAATATACCGAATATAGAGATATATATTTGAAGTAAATGAAAATATATACAATTGTGGTGGTGTGTGTATGTGTGGGTTTGTGTGAATACAAGAATGGGTTAATTTTATGTTTATGAATTTTATGGATTTTATAAAAGAATTTTATTTAAAACTAATATTTTGTATTATATGAAATAGATTGTTTTTATTTGATTAATGAGATTTAAGTTAAATTAAATTGTTAAATTTTTAATACAATATTAATAATAACACATTTATTTTTCTTTATCTTTCCAGTTTTTAGATAAATGTTCGTGAAATCATTTCGATACAACAATACATTGACAATAGAATATATATAAAATAATAATTATAATAATAATTATAATCAGAATCACCACCACCGCCTACACCACCACCAACACCATCACCATCATCATCATCATCATCATCATCGCCACTATCACGACCACCATCATCATTAACAAAAAGAAATACAAATTATTTACAAATATGATTAGAAAAAATTTTAATACACCTATTTTGAAATAGAAAAACGGATATTTCAAATAAAAAATAGATTATATAATATAACAAGAAATATTATGAAATATAGGAAAAGACGAATAATCCACAAATAAATTGTAAGTAAAATAAAATAAAATATATATAAATTATGATTATTTAAATAATTAATTAGGCTCGATCGAAAAAAAAAAATAATGGTAGCTGATGAATACTTTATTTAGTTTTAATAGGATATCCCAATCCAATGTTTTGGCTTTTGCAATATGCATTCGTGCATTGTATATTAAAGACGTGTCTGTGCTCGCCCACTTAAGTCGCGTTTTCTTATGCTCGTTGTAATTATGTTCTAATTTACTTCGTAGTTTAAAGTTTTTAGAACTGTAACGTGTTCACCATAAGTTTGTACCAACAATTTTTATAACTTTCTGGCATTGTAAACGTGAACAATGCGTGCAAATGCTCAATATCGGGTACAAAACTAGATATTGTCAAAAGTAAAACTAATTTCTACTAATATGTTTATTATTATCATAGACACAAACCATATGCAAAAGTAGAACTTTATCCATTAGATTAAAAAAATCGACTCTCGTAATATCACCTTAAATTGTCTATCTTTGTTTTTTAATTGATTGGCGATACGATTGCTATCCACTTTATATATTAATAATACTCAATGTCCTTGCAGATTTAATTAATGCATTTTTTGTTAAAATTATCACGAGCTGTTGCTTCATTATATTAAAGAATTTGATATTAGATTTTATATTTTAACAGGTTTAACGATATTAAAAAAAAATAAATTCATGCTAAATACGAAGAAACCACAACAATTAATTGTTAAATTAAAAAATATAGAACAAATATTAATATATTCTTTTTTGAATTTGAGAATGGCAAACACAATTATGAAAATTCCAATAAGAAATATGGTCAGTAGAAGTAGGAAGCGATACACTAAAGATGGATTTAATTTAGATTTATCATGTAAGTATAATTTATATACGGCTGCTGTTGCCGCTGCTGTGTTATATGTATTTTAATATGTAATATAATTACTATTATTTCTTTCTATACATAGATATTTTACCAAATCTCATAGCAATGGGATTTCCTGCAGAAAGATTAGAATCATTTTATAGAAATGATATAGATGAAGTATGTAAATTTTTAGAAAAAAAACATAAAGATTACTATAAAGTTTATAATCTTTGTTCAGAACGTAGCTATGATATAACAAAATTTCATGATGTAATTATTATTTTAATTTGAATTGTGTTGAAATGATATTTTATTTATTCATTAATTTTTTGTGTTTTAGCGAGTGGCTTCATATCCATTCGATGATCATAATCCACCGAATATCGAGTTAATACAAAAATTTTGTGAAGATGTAGGCAGTTGGCTTAATGCCAATGAATTAAATGTAGCTGCTGTGCATTGCAAGGCGGGGAAAGGCAGAACAGGTAAATTAATTCTTATGATGTTATTGCAAATGTCTATAGATGGTTGACAATATTGATTAACACATTGTTGACTTGAGTTTCATAATTTCAAATAGATAATGCAAGTGCAATGATGAGTTAACTTGTCACCTGGTCAACAACGTTGGGGCATGAAAGGACGAGTTAACTCGTTACCGGTCAAAAATGTGTTAATTATAATATAATATAATTTGTCACATCTGTGTATGTGTGCCATTGATTGCAATTGGAACTTACTGAAAATAATAATTATTTTAAAAAATTTTTTATTATATATAATTTTAGGGACAATGATATGTTGTTACATGTTGTTTATAGGAAAACATAATACATCCGCAGATGCTCTAAATTATTATGCACAGAAACGTACATATGATGAGAAGGGTGTAACAATACCGTCACAACGACGGTATGTAGAGTATTATGCAAGATTATTAGGATCTGGTAAATCATATAGTCCTGTTCCTTTACAGGTAATTGTACATATACATTTTATTTTTATAACTCTTATCAGTAAATTAATATATATAACTGTTATTGTAAATCTTGCTTCCATTCACTGAATATCTTGTAATTAATTTATTAATTAATTTTAATTAAATAATGTAATTTATGTGGTACCTGGGGTTAATGATTTTATTTGGCAGCCAAGGTGTTAATTAAAAAAATGTTTGATGGAAAAACTCATTCGATTATATATTTTTGGAACATTTTAATAAAAATGATATGAATTTTGTGGTGTGACAATTTATAACTTTGGATGAGCTTAGCATTCACTACTATGTTATGCGTCAAAAATAATAGTCACAGCAATGAATACGCAACGGGACGCTTGTTCAGTAGTGGAACCATCAACAGAAAAGTTTTATTACATCAGTTTTAAAGTGGTTTTTTATTGAGTCACTTATACAAAATATGTAGACCAACGTTATTTCATCGATGGGTAAAATGTTTTATAAATTCGTTGGATTAAGTCTATTTAATTTTGATCAATTACAATAAAATTAGTGTGTAGAAATTTTTTTAATCTGTCCTCTGCGGCGGCATGCATGTAAATTTATTATATTGCGTATAATACTCAAATAAAATTACAAAATACAATATTGTACCTGTAATTTTTGTTTGTTTTATTTTTATTACAGATATGTGAATTAATATTATCACCATTACCGCTGCTTAATAATCATCAGGGAACAGGACATTATGGTATTTCATATGTATCAGATGGAAAGGAGTATAAAGTATTTACTTCGGATTTTAAAAAAACATATAATTCAGATGGTAATCTTGTAATAACATTAGATCGTTGTATAGCCTTAGCCGGTGATGTGAAAGTAGAATTTTTTACAAAAAATATTATTACTAAAGAAAAACTATTTCATTTTTGGTTTAATACATTTTTTGTAAGTGATGAAGCCGATAACAATAGTGGTGAGCATTTGATTTTGATTTTTTTTTTTTTTTTTTGTTAATTATATGTGGAACAATATTGATATTGATTATATTTTTCATATAGTAGCTTCGGAGAGTGATAATCCAAATATAATATATAAATTATTTAGACAGGATCTTGATGTTGCTCACAAAGTGAAACAAAATAAAAATTATCCACCTGATTTTCAGGTTTGTAAAAAACAATAATTCAATTTTATTATAAAATAATTATCAACTTATTTTTAAAGTATCTATATAGAATTTATAAATTGCATCATGGCATAATTGGAATTATTCACTGAAATGGTGTTCTATAACATTATAAATTTATTATATAATATATAAATTAGTCGTATAGACAGAGGTGGTGGGGCAGACTACCTACCGTTTATAAGAAATGCAAAATTTGTGCAAAGTGTTATCATTATAGTTGAAATATTGCAACCTCTTGCGTCGCTGCGTGGTGGTGTTTATCGAGATATGCTTTACTGTAATTAAAATGTGTATGCTGATTGATATAGAAACAATTTCCAGTAGAAATGTGCAAAAGACTTTTTGCAAGAAGTAGGGAAATTCGGATAAAACTACTCGAATTTCAACGAAATCTTTAATTTTATTTTGTTAACACAATCGATCCCTTAGCATTCGAATAGCAGTTTGTTTGTTTTGCTCACCACTAATCTGAATAGGTTAAAAAGAGAGTATTTTGTTCATAAATTTATCTCCAGTGGCAAAGTTTTATCATAATTGGTATTGACAGACATAACAATAGACTTTTCGTTTGATTCAAGCCACTTTTTTTTGGATAATAAATTTTGTGATTATATTTAAAATATTTCTGTTTCTTTACACAATTATTCTTATGAGTAAATCGTTCAAAGGCATGTATGTGTTGAGGCATTATAAATCTTTGAATAACCTTCAACACCATATTTCCAAAGACATTCGCCTATTGATTTCATAAAAGAACTGTACCTTTGGTGTAGGTCTAAATTACTATTATTTATTGCACATAATTGTAATTACCATCACGAATCCATTCGTACCAAAAGATTTTTTTTATACATACCACATTTAGTTAAGGCTGACACAGACTAATAATTTATGTTTGACATCGCTGTAATTAAATTGTATGTGAATGGTAACACCTATAATACCGCCATAGACGGGACATATGTTGGGTCTGCCATATATCAGCTGATCATTTCAAATGGATCAGCTAATAGTAATTAATTTTTTTTTTTATTTTTAGGTAAATGTTATACTTCAACGAACTCCAGCTGGTTCATATGCACATGGTGCCGATCAACATTTACATAATAATGTCAGTTTAAATTCGTATCCAAATATTCATACACCGTCCGAAAGTCCTGAGGCTTCCAGTTCTGAATCATCGACTGGTGAAGATTGGGAATCTGGTGAGTTCAAATGTACTACTCCTAATAGTAGCAATAATATTACTACTTTTTCTCCTATTACTACTATTACTACTATTATAACTACTTGTAATAATTCTGCTACTACTGCTACTACTAGTACTACTTTTACTGCCAATACTATTACTGCTACTACTACTACTACTGCTACTGTTTCTACTGCTACTACTACTACTACTGCCACCAACAACAACACCACCACCACCACCACCACCACCAGAAATACTTTTAATGAAAAAAATTTGTTCGAACGATCAAAACAACAACGTAAAAATAGTAAATCAAAAATAATTAGTAAAATTAATCATTATAATAGTAATTATAATAATAATAATAATAATAATAATAATTGTGTTGTATCATCAACATCGTCATCATGTTCATCATCATCATCATTATCAACAGCAGGCAGTAATAATATTAAACAATTGTCAACAACAGCACCACAATTTAAAGCAAAATCAAATAATATAAAAATTACAAATATAAATAATATGAAAATGAAATGGCTATCGAATATGCGAAGTGATCCAGATTTTCGTGAAACATTATTAAAAAATGTTAATTTTCGTCAATTTCGTCAATCAAACGATAGTTTAGATAATAACAATGATTATTATTCAACAATATGTGATAATCAACTTAGTGTAGGTTCACCATGTAAAAGCCTGAGTGAACTATCAATTAAAAATAATATTTATAATAATAATAATAATAATAATAATAATAATATTATTATAAGTAAACGTGATAATGATATTATGTTATCATCATCAACATCAACATCGTCATCATCATCTTTATCGACAATCGCAACGTCATCAAATTTAAATTCAAATATAAATTCACATTCATCGTCATTATCATCGACTAGTGTCGGTTGTAGCAGTGCATCTACAACAGCAATGGTACAATCATTTAAAAATAATAATAATAATACTAATGGTGGTTGCAACACAATTATAATTGTTGCAAAACCGATTGAGTCTCAATCGATAGGTTTTAAAATAAATGTTGATAATGATAATAATAATAATAATAATAATAATTATAATAATAATAATTGTAGTAGTAGTAGTAGTAGTAATTGTAGTAGTAATAATAATAATAATATTAAAAATTATAATAATAGTAATGATAACGATAATAATATTATAAATAATGATAATGTTAAAAATTTGGCTTCTGAGAAGCTTTCGTTGATACAACAATGTGATAAATTCCATGTAAATAACAATAATAAATTGGATAATGAAACAGTTGACACAAATAGTACAAATAATGTATCAACAATAATAATAACAACAGCAACAACAACAACTATTACCGATACAACAACAAATACAACCAATAATTATCAAATGGATTTAGAAAAATTATCGAAAGAAAATAATAACAATAATACTAATAATAATAATAATAATAATAAGAATAATAATAATAATAATAATAATAATAATAATAATAATAATAATAATAATGATAAGAATAATAATACTAATATTAATACTAATACTAATACTAATACTAATACTTATAATAATAATAATGATAGTAATAATGATCAAATAATCTCTAATTCGGTATTAAGTTCTTCATATCCATCATATTCATTATTGTCGTCACAATTAATAATAAATCCTATGGTAACAATGTGTAACAATATGTCTACATTAAATTCAATTGCAATAACAGAGAAACCATCACCATCATCATCATCATCAACACCACCACCATTACCACTACCACTATTACCACTACCACCACCACCAACACAACAACCACCACAACCACCACAAATAACAACAAATGAATTTTGTTGTAACAATGACACTAATGAAATGCAAGAACAACATAAACAGCAACAACTAGAGCAACCAGATAAATTGTCTAGTAGTAGTAATAATAATAATAATAATAATAATAATAATAATAATAATAATAATAATAATAATAATAATAATTATAATGATATTGCAACATCAACACGTCCTAATAAATTTGTACCATTTAATTTTCGAGAATTTCGACATGAACTTCAATCAATTATTAAACAAAATACGACAAAATCAAATGTTACAAAAAAGAAAAAAAAGTAGTTTTATAATTGATTCTTTTAATTTTTTATCTTATGGTTGTTGCTGTTGTGTGTTGTTTTTGTAACTTATAAATGTTTGTCTACTACTTGTTGGTTTTTGATTTTTGTTTTCGATTCTAATATAATTGTAGGATTAGTAGTAGTAGTACGCGTAAAAGAAGTATGCATTAAATTTTTATTTTAATATTTTACTCTATTTATTTAATGTATCGAAAATGGAAAAGGTTTCGCACTAAGAACTTAAAAAAAAAAAAAAAACAGTTTGGTTATTATAAGGAAAGTTATAATTTTTCTTTTACTTTTATATGAAACTAAATTGAAATGTACAATTTTCTTTTACCTAACAATTTATAAGTGTCTAAGTTAAAACTAAAAAAATCTGCATCGATACTCTTTAATACTCGACACGTCCACCGACCGATTTCATACCAACAATTACATTACATCCATTGATTTTAGGACGTCAAATAATTTACAGTTTCAATTCAATTCAATTGATTCATTTGACTGCGACGATTACTAATCACTTAATTATGTATAATTTATAAATTCTAATTATTTCCTTATCTATTTTTTAATGCTTTGTTAGTTTTTGTTATTAATATCCAATTTAAAAATTATTACAACATTTAATTAATACTAGAATTATCTTTTTAAAAAAAACGACAAATAAATTAATTAACGAATGAAGTTACATGGCTTAAAACAGAATGTTTGAACTTATTGTTAGAAAAATGACCAAGTAAAGTAAAAAACTTATTTCATTAATGTTTAAATTTGTATATAGATTTGTGACTTGAAACAAATGAAAATTCTTATAGCAAAGCAACAAAAGACTGCATAAACAAGAGAATGAATGATTATTATTGGTTAATTTTGTAATGAAAAATTTCTATAACATAATTGTATTTATTGGATCTAAAAATTCAATAGTTTTTGGATCGTCGTGAACCATAAAAATTGTACTAAAAAAAAAAATTTTCTATTGTTTCATAATTAAAAAAAAAAGATTCCGAAGAAAAATTAATTCTTATAAATTCAACTAAAGAAAAACTGATAGTTCTTTCGGGACGGCGTCGTGGCGCGTATATTGATATTACTGCTACTACAAAAAAAAAACAATCGTCGCGGTATGCGATTTTAATCACTGTGTAGTTAACAACGAGAGAAGGTGTAGAAGAAGTATTGCAGGAGGATGACAATGAGCAAGAGGACACACATAATACGCCAGTATATAAATTTTGATTGATTTTTTTTTTGTACTTTTAACTGAGAGTGCAACAACTGTATACGGAGGAGTTGGAACACTGATAACAAATGGCTCAATAGCGACGCCTACACAGTGCATAAGGGTTTACAATTAAATTATCATCACTATTTATTTAGTTTATTATAATTGAAACAAAAAGAAATTTTATTATATTTGAAAATTGCTACCTCATGTTATAATTTATACGAGTATATTATTTTAATCTGTGATTACTGATCAATCAATATATGAATATATATATGAAAAAACTCAAATTGTGCACCGTTTGCGGTAGCCCTCTCTCGTTATATATATTAGTAAATATACTTATATTTTATATTGTTATTAATTAATTAAAATTTATTGTGTGATCATATTGGGTGTACTATATTAACTATTATAATTTTTAAATTACTAAGGACGAACACAATTAAATATTATAAAAAATTCTTTCACAACAATTGTGGTTGAATTCAATTTACAAAAATTATTTAATTGAGTTTGAAGCTTACCGATGATCGTACCAATCTCTGTGAAAGCATAATATGTTTTAAAGAATAAGTAAAAATAGTTTACGATGATTATAAACAGTGCGAAAATATTAAAATTAAGAAAAATATATATGTTGCAGAAAAACCGCTTTTTTCGAAAAAGTGTAATTTTTCAAATTACGGTCAGGCAATAGAAATAGAATCATTACTTTTTGTATTGAATGGCATATTTTTCATTCACTATATACCGATACCGCATTACTTTATTCAAAACCATAATTATATTTTACAAAAACGAATTATTATTATTATTTTTAATACTATTATTATTATTATTATTACCATCATCACACATAACTTATATATATCTTGTTTTGTATACGCAACTCAATGAGGTGGTTATAATTTATAAAACATAAAATAATTCAGCATCCGTAAAATTAAATAAGAGTTTCGTTGTCATTTCAGCGCAATTGTGCAGTTTATTTGGCAGATTATTTGTGTGTTGTAAATTTAAAAAACTGCCTCATCGACTTTGCGTTATTTTAATATACCATACCTGAGTTAATTAAAACGTCAGCAGTGTGTTAACAAAATATCTGCGACTACGAGAGATTATATTCATATAATTGTATCCATATCAATTTTCATTTATTTTGTTGTAATTAAATGATGTGATCATTAAATCTAATCATTCTTAAACGTTAACCGCGATAAAATAATAATACGTTATTACTAATTTTCGTTGCGTTGCTCTTCTTATCAACCTTTGACTATAATTTGGAATTTAATTATTTTATATTTATTTTCTGTCGTCAATCACAATCAATGTTCGAATGCAATTCTCCATATACGAGACTTACTACTGATGCGCCAGGGGTTGATACATGCAGCTTAGATATTTTAATTGTTATGCTAATTTGGTGATAGTCGATAAATATGCGATGTAAGTGTGTAACAACAGTGTTTCTGTGTATTGTCTCCTTCAATTTGTATATACGTGTTTTTGGCTTTAGTTCAAAAGTGTCCTAAAATTAAATTATAATTTTATTGTTGTTAAAGTTTTTTCTAATAAAAACTTACAAAAGGTAAAAAAAATTGTCCAATAGCGCCGCGACCAATGCAAATAATAAAACAAAATTACAATTACTTGACCATTTGTGTCTGCTCGCTGCAGTTTAGGTTATAGACGATTGTGTTTGTGCTGTCCTTAATAATTAATAATAACAAAAATAAAAGAAAATATTGTCTTGTTAATTTTTTTTTTAATTCTTTGAATAATTGCATGTAAAAAATTTCATTTTTTATCATCTCTTTTTTTTTTTTCTTTTTTTTTTTATGTGAACATTTATAAAAAAAAATATATTTTTTTTTTATTTTAATAATCATTAATTAAAATATTTGGTTTAAATATAATTTTTTTTTTTTTTTTTAAATTAATTTTTATTTTTTGTATTGTTTATTTTAATTGAAAAAAAAAAATTAAATAAATAATCACTCGAAACATTTAAAGTAGAAGAACAAAAAACAGAAAATTGTAATTGAATTTTATTTTTAAATAAAATAAAAAAATAAATAGACTTTTATTTATTTTTTTTAAATAAAAACTTTTATTTTATTATTAATAATTATTAATGTTATTATTATTATTTTTTTTTTTTTTATTATTATTGTTTTGTAAATTTAATTTAAGTAATTTTGCACACAATTGTGAAAGAAACTGTATGGTTTTTTTGTAGTGGTCAAGATTTTGCTGAAGAATGAAAAAATTTCCTTGATTAATATCAAAAATTATCTATGAACGATTTAATATAAACAAATTTTATTATATTTTTATGTAGGATTTTCTTGTTCGATCCAAATCATACTACGTTTTAAAATTATGAAATTCAAAATAGCATTTATTGCTATCGTTTTTTTGCAACAGTATGCTACGTAATGTGATTTAACATCTAATGTATCGTATGGGCATCCAGAATGACAACAATATTTTCAAGTAATTTTACGAAAAGTTGAACAATATGTGGCAAACATCATTTGTAATTTGTATAGTACATATCGGAAGCACTGCACAAATTGGTAGTAACACCTACAATTGTGTATTTATATTGAGATCAAGAATAAAAATATGTAATTTGTTATTTTATTTGCGATATGAATTTCATAATTTTAACTGTCCGATTTGGATTGGACGAACAGAAAACGAAAACCGTATTATACAAAGAAACATTTTGTTTATTAAATCGTTCCATTTTATATGTTTATAAAGTTATCAATCTAATAATACGTGAACTTTTCGGTATTTGAGGTGCGGTTTTTTTTATCCGTCATATATTGGGGATACCTAAAATAAATAAAAATATGGGTACTATTTAATTTTTTTTTTAAACACACACTACCTCGTACATTTCCTTATTGATATCAAAAAGTCAACAATCCAATGTTTAAGTGAAGCTCTAATTAGGTACTGATTTTTATGAACAATCGTCGGCGGCAAATGTCCAATAGAAAATACTATGAAGTTAGTTATTATAAAAAATGACGAACGACATATCGACAATGGTCGTTCATAAAAAAGCAGTATTTTAGAGCCTGAATTCATACCGTAAAACAGAAGTTATATATGGCTAAGATGATGGTGGTTTATAAGTTGAATTTGCAACTTAAACTGAAACCGGTCATAAAATTGTTTCGTATTGGGTATAGGTATATGGAGATGAGCTATTTACAGCTAAATTTATTAATTAATTAAATATATGATGCACACACATTCACTAGTGGTTTGTTAAAGTCTTCTTATAATACCGGCGACTCCACCATTCAAACCACAACACATGCGTTAAATTTATTCTATAGATAACTATAATGATTATTCACGCACGGTAATTCATTTTTTTTGCTATAACAACTGGTTCTCGATAGTTTGGTTAATTGTTTATTTTTAATATTATTATATCGACAATTTTAAAAATTTTATATATACATTTTTTTGTTGTTGTTGTTGTTGTGTTTCAAATATTACTTTAAAAATTTTATTTTTAATTTAATAAATTTTTCTTTATTCATTTACTAATTTAGGCTATGTTTCCAATCTGATTGTGACCGGTGTCCATTCATAAGCGGTTACCTATTTAGTTGTTGATGACAAAACATTTTTATATATGCGTTTGACTATTTGGATCTATGACGCTCGCATATGGGGCACCACATTTTTAATCAATAATACTTGTAGTACAAATGTGCGCTTATCATTATTATGGAACAGTATGGAAACATGGTCTTTTAAATGATTTTTTTTTGTTTTATTTCTACCGAATGAAGACGACGCGAAATAATATTTTTAACATAATTTTTCTAGCTTTATTTTTTTAAAATTAAAAACCTAAAAACTTTTACACAACACAATTTCATAAATAGCACGTGCTAAAAATTAAAAATTTTTTTTTTTTATTCTTTGCTTAATTTTTAATTTAATATTATTTTCATTTTTCAATTAATTAAAAATTCATTGGCTGGATTAGAAAAAAAAATAATAATAATAAAAAAAAAAAAACATTCATTTTCACACTCTTCTCTATATTTTTAGTATTTATTTTTAAAAGTGGGAATAAAAAAAATACTCTATTTTTTTTTTTTTTTTTTTTATTATTATTTATTTAAAAATATAAATTTTTATTTTAATTAATTTTTAAAATATATAATTTATTGAAAATAAAAATAAAAATCAAAATGGAAAAAAAAAAAACCACTCACTCTGTTTTTGTAGACACAAAATCAACAAAGGATTGTAAAATTCATTATTCAAAAACGTCCAAAGATGACGTTGTATCTCAACTAATGATGGACTCAAATCGTCGCATGTCTCATTTGCCTCTCAGCGAAGGTGTTCTATCATTGTTTGCAAAAAATTTTCGAGGCCGTCGACGACGCCGTGATTCCACATAATATTTAATAAATAATAATGATAAGATGAAGAAAATAGAGCATTAATATAAAAGAAAAAAATTAAAAACAAAACAAAAATTATATTAAAATAAATTTTAAAAGAAAAATTTTGTAATTATTAAAAACGAAAGAATTTTTTTTTTTTTTTTAATCTATTATTATTATTATTATTTTTACAATTTTCTATTTTATTTTATTTTATTTTATTTTTTTTTTTTTGCAATATAAAAAATGAAAACAAAAAAAAAAAGAGATGTGATAATAAATGAAAATTAAATAAAAAATAATAAGAAATAAATAAATAAATAAAAATGTGTGTGTAAAATTGTTAAAAATTTTACCAAAACAAAATAAATAAAAAAAAAAAAAAAGGAATAAATATAAATTAAATGAAAATAAAATTAAAAAAATTAAAAATTTTGTAAAAAAAAAATAATATGAGATTTAATCTCGTACTTAAACCAATTGGTTTTAAAAAATAAATTAATATACAAAAAAACGTGTGTGTGTGTGTGTGTATTGTTGTGTCCATTGTGTCCAGTGAGACACAATTTTTGAAAATGAAAATGAAAATTTTTAAATATTACAATAATTTCTTTGTATTAATTATAATAATTAATTAACGTATTAATTTTGCTCGTAAAACTTTTAATTTTTATATAATTGAATTTAAAATTCTCAGTATTGGAATGATATACACCCGCACACACACGCACAATCGCATATTTTATTAAACATAAATATTAATAACACACAATGAATGCTTAAAAATGCTAAAAAATACTAATTTATTATCACTTTATTGTGGTTTTTTTTTTTTTCCCGTTTGCAACTATTGTTTTAATCAATTGACTAAAGTTTTTGTTAACGGCTAAATATATTATTAACAGTATATTTATACAACGTGCGATTATTTTTGATATTATAAAAATACGCACAAATATACACAAATCAATAATTTTTGTGGGCAACATAATTCATAAGTATCGACAAGTATTCAAAGACATTCAGATTGTATTCATTTTTGTTTAAAAATAAAAAACAAACAACTTAACGGTTTTTTGGCCAGCATATTCCAAATTTTTCTGGCACTTAACTTGAAATTTATTGAAAAAAAAAACAAAAAAACAAGTTGTTTATACACTTTTGGTTTTTGACACATAAATAATAACGTCATCGTCGTACATACGTGATGGAATTACGTGAAGACATTGTTAATCCAACATCATATTTTCAAAGATATTCATCTGTTGATTTTTCATAAACGAACAAATGATAATTCAATTGAATTGACTTTCTTTAGTATAAAAAATACTGGAAACTAATTCCTTAACTTTGTCCTATTTTAACGATATCATATGCGCCTGTCACGTTATCAATCAACAAACAAATGATGTGTACCAACATTGAACTTTTCCAAAAACTGATGTATACTAATTAATTTATCATATATGTAGATCGATCTATGCAGATAATTAACACGGCTTTTCTCCGATAATTTAACTGTAATATATGAAATCAGTCTATGGTAAAATATTTTATATTTACAAATATCTTATAGACAAGGATTAAAGAAGTTATTCTTCTAAATAGTTGTTACAATTTGTCACCCTTTTACAATGCACACATAATGCCATTACTTTCCATTCATGTGACACCTGTTTTGTAGTATATTATTATATAAATTATTTATTGAACTCTTTTCGAGAAACACAAGTCATTTTTCGATGTCTTCATAATTATGGAAGTGGTGCGGTGTTCAGAATGGGGAAGGGTGGGCTTTAGTTATTTTTTCACATTTTTGTGATTATGAAAATTTTTGGTTTCTTATTGCTTTTATTTTCTGTTTCCATACAAAAATTATGTTCTTTTTTTTTTTTTATCGAGCTTTAATGACATTTTTTTTTATATCTGTAAATTGATTTGAATTTTTAATGTCAATTAATTGTGTAGCTTCTTGTGTTGTGTCATTCAATGTAATTCGAACTGTGTACTATAATTAATGTTATCGCTTATAACAACACATTTGTTAAATTGTAATTTTTTTATAATTAATTTTTTGAGCAGTACTAAATTTTACTATTTTATTTTTTTTTCAATTTTTCATTCATTCATAATTTCTATTAAAAAATTAAGAAAGAAAAAACACACAAAATCTCGCATAAATTGGAGGATTATTTAAAAAGATACAACAAAATGGGATCCAGTTTTGAAGCAGGTCTTGTTCTCTATAATAATTATAAACTAAAAATTATTATAATTTTTAAATTTTAAATTCTATTTAAAAAAGTTATACCAGTTACAATATTTGTTGTATGAGTTATTTCTGTTAAAATATGGTCTGTCTAAAAATGAAATACAAGAGTTCCATTTCAGTCTTTACTTCTTTTTTTATTCCAACGATAAAATTCATTAAATAAAAAATACTATATAAAGAAAAAAAAAAAACAAACAAAAAAGATTATTTTTAACTTTTAATCCTTTTATTAATTAATTAATAAAATTTATTTTCTTTTATTTTTTTCCGTAAAAACAAAAAAACAAAAAAAAAACATTTCTAACACGCTGCTCTATATATAAATATATATATATTTTGTAATAAAATTATAATATAATTTTAAAGCTGATGCACCAGAAAGTCCAGTAGGACGATATCGTCTTTTATCAGAATCAGATATTGGTGCCGTTTATTCACAAGATTCAGAAAATAATATTGTTTGTATTAATAAAAAACAGAATATCAAATAAATTGAAAAGAAAGATTTTTCTTTCATTATTACATATTTAATATTATTTAGGTAAAATTAAAACAAATTAAAATCTATAATTTATTTTATTAATTTATTTTCGATTAAATTCCTTATTTATTATATTATTGTTTTTGCATGTTTTTCCAATTAAAATCCGATGCGATAATAATTTTTTTTCTTCATTTGTAGTTTAATTAATAGTTTTTTTTTTTGTGTTTCAACCAGAACTTTAGGCATCCTTTTGGGGCGAATTCTAAATATGTGACTTTATCTTATACGAGTCCCTATGTAATTTTCGGTATAAAATTCGACTCATAATAAGGTAAAGTATGGAATTCGCACCACCCGTGTTTATTTATGTAATAAATGTGTGGGAGAAAAAATAACAAAAATTAGAAATAAATGATTAGAAGTTAGGATTAGAAAAAGTTGTTGTTGATGTGTGGGAAATGTTAATGAAATTACTATGTCTTTGGACATTTCAAATTGTATATTTATTTTAGTTTGTAGCCATCCGTCAGATCTATAGATTCTATCACTTTATAATAATCGACACATTACATTTTAATTTGACATGGTTTGAATCTCAGCTAATGCTTTACATAGTTTTCAGTTTCATCGGTCAATTTATTTATTGTTTAAAATATACTAAATTAGATTATGAAATATGTGTTGTTGCAGCCATATAGTTGATAAATTTAGTCAGCGTTTTTGTGAAGAATTTTAGTGGTTTGAGTGTGACCGACCCCCCCCCCCCCCACACGGTATAATGTTATATTTGTTAATTTAACCAATGATTGCGTTATTTTATACAATAATAATTTTCTTGATTATAAATATACAACCTTTTTTTTTTTGAGATTAGTCTAAATAACGTGCACTTTTTTATTCTATGTTTTTATCGTATTAGTAGTTAATTATTTTATATTATTATTAATATTACTATTATTATTATTATTATTATTCGTCATTTATAGTATTTTTCCTGTATGTTTAATATTCTTTTATTGATTCGTCCCTATAATAAATAAGGAAAAATTAAATATATATTTAATAATAATTAAAAGTGATCCTCCAAGTGATCATCCTCCCCCACCTCGCCCCATGGCTTAACACTTTATTATTTAAAATTTTAATATAAAACTTTTTTGTTTTGTTGTTTTGTATTTTTTATTATTATTTTTTTTTTATTTTCTCTCTTTTTTTTTTTTTTATTATTATATTCCCCCGCATTTAAAAAACAATTAATTAATTAAAATAAATTTACAAAAATTTAAATTATTTTTTTATATAGTTTGTTATTAAATTTGTTGTGTATGTTACAGGCGAATCGACATACCTATGACTATATTTTTATACATCTTCTTCTTGGCCAGAAAACATTAACTGTACATGTACTCTTCAATAAACATAATAGATTAAATTTTTATCATAAACGATAAAGAATAAATTTTAGAAAATAAAGATTAACAAAAATTGTACTACATAAAAAAATATTAAAAACAATAATTGAATGAAAACATCATTAATTTTTTTTAAGCTCAAAATTTAAATTTCATTATAACACACAAACACACACACACACATTTACATACACACTCATGAAATGTTTTTAATTTTTAAAAATAAAATAATATGTTATTAATTTATTAAAAAAAAAGAAAAAATATTGTAATTAAAATTAAAATAAAAATTAATTTATATAATTTATATATAAACATAAAATACATATATATATAAATATGGAATATATTACTACTACTACTACTATTACTACTACTACTACTACTACTACTATTAATACTACTACTAGCCACTACTTCTATATTTACTATTTGTAAATATATAGTACATTTTATAAATTATACTATAAATGACTCAGTCATTTGAGCGAGTTTGATGTTAATAAATCATCGCTACATTTATATGGGAAATGTTTGGGAATTTTAATACTGAAATTTTTCAGCTGGGTGGGTGGGTATCAACCATTTGTTCATTCGTTTATGAAATAAACAAAACAACAATAAACAAAAAAACGAATATCTATGAAAATATGGTGTTGGACGCGTCGCAATATAAAAGATTAACAATGTCTGCACACATCATACTAATTTCATTCATATAAAAATTATAGAATTCGTTAATTGCAGTACAATTGGTGCATTGTTATATATAAATATATACTCGTCTCCTATGCGTAATGGAGTAATTTTACCAACTTGACTGTAATAATGAATGTTTAGTAGAAGTTGCTCCATTTCGAGTTATATAACTTGCTAATTATACTATTTACTATATTATTAATCGATTGAGCAATATTTTTATGATTATACTGTTTTTTGTTTGTTGTTTTGCTCATCATCATCATCATCATCAACATCATCATCATCATCATATTTTTAAATGAATTTAAAATTAATATACCAAGCAAACTTTTAAAATCAAAAATTCATCTTCATTAACTTTCACACCACCACCAATCCACCCACCCTTACTTCCTATCTCTCTCATGTATCGGTTTTTTTTTTTTTTATCACTTAATAATTCAACAACAACAAAAAATAAGTATATATTTATCTTTAATGCTTCCGGTTTTCGGGGTCCTAATAATAATAATAATAATAATAAAAAAAAAAAGAAAAAATTCTTGTGCATGTCAATTGAAATTAAAAATATATAACATTTAAAAATAATAATTAAAATAAAATATCTATTATTAGAAAAAAAAAATGAATTTTAAGGCTGAATCTCATATTTGAAAAAATTTCGTTGGTAAAAATAATAAATCAATGGGGGATATGGTGGAAAGTCCATCATTAATTATATACTTAAAATTTTGTTGGATAAACAAATTGTGTGTTAAAAATGTATTAGTATTTTTTAAAGCAACGTCTTTTCAAACAAATCGGTTGTTGTTGTTGTTTTACCAACGGAAATTAAATGAAATGAGATCGGCGTTAGAGAGGGCGGGCGCCTATGAATAAAAAAAAAAAAAAAATCGCTTCTTTCTTTTCCAAAAACCACAAATGCCATAAATTACAAAAAAAAAAAAAAAGAAAAAAGAAATTAATTATTTAATTAAAAACAAATTAAAAGAAGATATTATTTATAAAAATGTTAATTATATTTATATACTTTTTTTTTTTTTTTTTTTTTTTCCATTATTATTTTTAATATTTGTTTTATTTGTGTAACAAATTTTTGTATGTGTATGCGTTTTTATAATAATGGATACAAAAAAAAAACTCAAATTGTAGAAATATTGTTGATTGAAAATGTTAAAATATAAAATTTTACAATTATTTTTTAAGAAATGGATAAGAAATTTGATTTTGATTGGAATTTTTGTTTTCATTAATGTGTAATGGCAAATTGTTCAAATTAATGTCAAATGTTGTATGAGAATTTTTACACAAAATCGAAATAATTTTATTTTTTAACATTTTGCACACATCACACAGACAGACACACTTGCTTATTTACCAACTGGACATGGCACATTAATATGGCCAGAGTTGAGGTTTATTGTCTTCGCCAACAACAACCGAACTTATCTGCAGTTAACGCCTTTTAATTTCTAATTATTAGTACATTTACCAATTTTTGATTGTTTACTGCATTTAAATAACAAACCTTAGCACTGAAATACTATGAAACAGTTTTGTTTTTTTTTTTTGGTACACATTCATCCTCGATACGTAATTCAGGAGACCAGGAGCTATCTATAGTAAGTTTATATTGTTTTGACAATATATGGTTGACCTAATAGTTAAGTTGTATCATCAGATGAATATTTTCTAAACAATTAATTAAATTAATTTTTTATTTCAAATTGTTAAAACAATGGACGGTACCATTTCACCAGTAACCCTATGATTCTTGATCGATTGTTGTATATATGGTTTGAAATGAGAGTGGTTGTTTATTTCGTTTTTTTTTGTAATCCACAACAATTAACAAAAAAAAAACCAACCATTTCAATAATAATTTATAATTGTAATGTAATTTTTTGTTAAGCAAGTGTTTCGCCGCCGTCGTCATCGTTTCATTTGGAAATACAAAAATATAACTTATCCATTTTTATGGAATTCTTAATAGTATCAATTCGAAAGCTATATACGATGAAATTAATATATGGGCTGTGCTGTGTGGTGCTGTTAACGATATTCTAATTTTTTAATCGTAGTAAATTTAGAAGTGAAATTTATAAGAAAATCCTCCTCACTCACACACACACACACACGTACGTTGTTGATTTTTGCAAATATATATATAAATGTATTTATTAATTTAAAAAAATTAAACTGGAGAATATGAATGAAACAATTCGTATTTATTTATTTATGTGTGTAAAAATTGTGGTTGGGGTAGTAGGTGGATGGGTGGATGGTGGGTGGGTGGTGGGCGAGGGGGTGATGTGTCGAGGCTATATTAAAATAAGCAAAAACACTAAATTTCAATTTTTTTTTTTTTTATTGTTTTTTTATATTTTATCCTTTTGATATAAAAATAAGAAAATTGGAAAATATGCAGCTTAAAATAAAAAAATTAATTAATTAAGAAATTTTAATCAATACAATTTTTATTTTAATGTTTTAGAGTAGTAGTAATTAAAGAAAGAAAATTAAAAATTAATAATAAATAATTATTAAAAACAAAATGTAAAAATGATGTTGTAAAGAAATTAATTTAAAAAAAATTAAAAGAAAAAAAAATGGTGTATATATAGATTTTTTTTTTTTTAATTTTTAATTTTTAATTTATTTTATTTTTTTATTATTTAAAAAAAAAAAAAAAACCTTTGTTTTTTTTCGTTTCTTTTGATCTTTTTTTTTTTTTTTTTTCTTTTTTAATAAAATTAAATTTAAATATAAATAAAATAATTATATATTATTAATGATAGTTAACACACACGAAAGAAATAAAAAATTAAATAAAATTAAATTATGCTTCCAAAATGTTTGGAAGAGATAGAAGAAGCATAATTATTTATTCTTGTATTTGTGAATATTTTTAAAAGATATATAAAATCAAAGTAAAAAATTGAAAAACGAAAGAAAAAAAAAACATACAAAATTTAATAAAATTTAATAAAATTTAAAAAAAAAACAAAACACATTTTTTTAAAATTATTTTTTCACACACAAAACATTTTGAGAAAACAAAAAAAAAATTATTTTACTTAATTTTTTTTTATTTTTCATTGTCACTAACAATTTTTTTCACATATTAATTCAAACACAAACAAATACACACACACACACACACACACACAACACCACTTAATTATTTATATTTATTAAAATTAAATATATTATATATTAAATACTTATAGATTATGATTTTTTTTTTTTTTTTTTTTTTATTATTATTATTATTGTTAATTATAATTAATTATAATTCGTACAAATTTATTTTTAATATAAAAAAAAACAAACAAACAAAAAAAACATTGTATATATAATTAACAAAATTAACAACAAATACAACAACAAAAATAAAACAAAAAATAATATTTGTGTATAGAAAAAACAAAACAAAATTATATTTAATAATAAATTTTAAAATAAATAAATAAAAAAAAAAAAAACCTACCTCCACCACCACCACCTGCTTTCTTTCACGATGCAAAATAACAAATTTAAATTAATATATAAATATTAAACAAAATAATTAAATAAATAAATAAATAAATAAATAAATAAATAAAGAAATAAATAATATTAATTTTAAATTATATAGAATTTTAGTATATAGAGACTCAAAAACAAAATCAATGGTTTAACATAATTTTACATTAATTCAAAAATAATTACAAAAAAAAAAATCGTATCTCTCTCTTGCGTAAAAAAAAACACATAAAAATAAATGAAATGAAAATAAATAATAATAAAATTAATCGAAATGAATATATTTTGTGTGGAAAGAAGTAAAACATTTAATTAACTATTTTTTTTTTTTTTTTTTGTTATTTTTTTGTGACACTTTTACATCTCCAAACAAAAAATTAAAAACAAATTAAATATTGTTTCATAAAAATTAATTAGGAAAAAAAAAAATTTTAAAAAATAGTATTAACAAAAAAAAAAAAAAAAACTAAAATTTTAAAAATTTATGTTTTTTTTAAAAATTGTATATAATTTAAAAACCCTCCCATTTTTTGTTGTTTTTTTTTTTTTTTTTTTTTTTTTTTTTTTTTATTTTTATTTTAATATTTAATTTATAGCTTTTTATTTTTATTTAATTTTCGTTTTTGGTGGTATTTTTTTTTTTTTTTTTTTTATTTTTGGAAGTGTGTGGTTTGATAAAAATGCGATAAAAATTAATAATATATATAAAAAAAAAAAAAAAAAAAAAAAGAAAATAAAATTTAAACGCCATCTTTTAATGGTTTAATATGTCGTGACAATCATAAGAAAAAAAAAAAAAATAAATAAATAAATAAAAATGTCGAATTACCTCTTATTAAAAATTAAATGGTATTTTTTTTTTTTTTCTTTATATATTTTATAATGTTCGATTAAAATAAATATCGCTGCCGCCGAATATTAATTTTATAAATTAAATTAATTAATTTACACACAACACACACACACACACACCGAAAAGAGAAGAAAACAATATTATATATATATACACACACACACACACACACACATACATATTTAATTATGTATTTTATTAATGAAAAACATATATATAAAAAAAAGAAATTAAAATTAAAAATTGGCATGGTTTTTTTTCTGATTTTTTCTATTTAAGTGCAATATTAAAATTTTTTTTTTAATTTTATTTTATTTTTTTTTTTTTTTTTGAAAAAAGCTTTACAAATTTTTACAAAAATATAATTTTTTTTTTTTCTTTTTTTTTTTTTTGCTTTATAAAAATATTAAACATTTATTTTTATATATTTTATTTATTTCTAAATTATTTATAAAAATTATAAAATAAATACAAAAAAAAAAAAAAATAAAACAAAAGTATAATATAAAAAATTAGGCTGCGCCAGATGTATTTCCTTTTTTTTTTTTTTTTTTTTTAATTTTAATATTAATTTTTTATTTAAAAAATGAATAATATTTATTTTTAATACGTATGCATGTGTATCAATAATAATAATAATAATAATAATAATAATAATAATAATAATAATAATAATAATTAATAATAAATAACAAAATAATTATAAAAATAAGCCGTCAATAGTAAAACATTTATGAAAAATATTAATAGTATTTTATTTTTATTTTTCTGTTTGTTTGTATTTTTTTTTTGTTTTTTTTGTAAAATATATGAAATTAAAAAAAAAGAAATTTTTTTTTATGAATTTCCATCCATTTTGAAAGTGCAAAGTAAAAACAAAAATGAATGAAAATAATAAAAATGAGACTAAAAAATTTAAAAATAAAAAAAACATAACAAAACATTAAATGTGAATTGATGTTAAATTAAAAAATAATAATAATAAAAAAAAAACCCTTTTTTCTGTTTCCTTTCCCCATTCTCACTCCACACAACACACACACACACACACACACACACACACACAATACACACAAACTAAAACTAACTCACATACATTAACAATATGTTAGAACAATATTAATTAGATTTTTAGAATTAAATAAATAAATAAAATATTAATTTTAATAATAATAATAATAATAATATTAATAATAGTAATAATAATTAAAAATAAAAAATGATAACAACCCATGAAATAAATATATGCAAATTTTTTAAATTTAGCTTTATGAGGCGAGCTTATTTGTATGTGAAATTAAGAGAAAAAAAATTAAAAAAAAAAAAAAAAACAAATTGGTGGAAATTCATTAATTTTGAGAATAATAAAAAAATTAAAAATTGAAAAAAAATAATTTTTACAAAATTTAACTATAAAAATGGATGGTTTTTTTTTTTTTTTTTTTTTTTTTTAACAAAAATATATAAATTGAAAATAATTATAAAATATTTTATGTGTTTAAAAAAAAATAATAATTAAATATATATATATATAAAAAAGAAAAAAAAAAAAAAAAAAAACAATAATAAATAATATTAAAAATTTTAAATTACATTTTTGTAGGGTATTTATCTATTATTATCAAAAAAGTAAAAATAATAAATTTAAAAATTAAAAATCAACAAATTGACATGATTTGATATTGTTCCTGAATAATAATTATTATATTAAAATAAATAACAAAAAAAAAAAATTAAAAAATTACAATTTTTTATATGTAAACACAATTTAATTAATATTTATTACAAAATTAAAATAATATTAATAAAAAAAAAAAAAAATACAACAACAAAGAACCATAATCTTCATTAAAAATTAATTAAATTTGTTTTTTTTTTTTTTTTTTTTATTTTTAATTTATTTATTATTGGCAATTTTATGAAAATAAATATATTATTGTTTTTTTTTTTTTTTTCTTCTTATTATTCTTCTTATTTATTATTATTTATTATTAAATTACTAAAAATTTTATAAAATACATAAATACAACTATAAGAAATACAATTTTCTAAGAGAAATTAAAATAAACAAAACAAAAAAAAAGAAGTAACATTACTTAAATATAAAAATAATAATTAATTTTTATTAATTTTTATTTATTTATTTTTTTTTTTTTACAACAGCTTTTGTTATTTTAAATTTAGAGATGCTATTTATAAAAATCTTTAACAAATCAGATTTATTTTTAATAATGGTTTTTTTTTTTTTAACAAATTATTTGAACAAAATTGAAAAATAAATGTATTATTTTTAAAAATTAATTTAAAACGGAAAAATTATAATAAAAAATAAATTTGTAATGTGTGTGTGTGTGTGTGTGAGCGTGCTCACACACAGGCAGCTATTAAATTATTTTAATTATTTCTGTATTTAAAAATTAGTTTTTCTGAAAACATTGTCGGTTCTATTAAAATCCGACTATATAGATTTATAAAAGTGTTTTTCGAAACATGTTCAAACTAAGCATATAATTTATATTTGATGATGTATGCTCGTTCGGAGGTGGCCACTTTTTGTAAATCTGTAAATACACAAAGTTATTCAAAAATATATATTTACAACACCCACGCATTCATTCCATTACACTGCACTCACAATTGATGAATATATTCCCATATATACAATTTTAATGTAATGAATATTTGATATAAGCTTTGTTTTACTTGTGGTAACATGATTTTTGTTGATGAACCACACTTTTTGAATACCTTCTTTGAAATTAAGCCCACAATATTCAATTTAAATTATGGGACAGCATGGGCATCACCTAAAAAATAATAATTGTACAAACATTTTGATGAGAAAAATTTTAATGTGTATCATCTTATAATTTTTTTTTATATTAATTTAATTAATTTTTTGTTGTCTTCGCCACACTAAAATTAAAATAATTTAATAGCGTATTTTGATGACGTTTTTTTTTTTTTTCATAATACACATTATTTAATTATTTATTATTATTTTTTAATTACCAATTAAAACAAATTATAATTACGCACAAAAATATTTATTTTTTTTTTTCAAAATTAAAATTTTTATACAATTTATGAAACCGTATTTAAATAATTAAAAAAAAAGAATGATTAGCTATAAAATAAAAAAACACATTTATTGTAAAAATTAACAATAATAAAAAGTAGTACATAAAAAAACGAAAAAACAATAAAAATAAACAAAAGAAAATAAAATATCATTTTGAAATGAAAAAAAAATATTAATTAATAATTACAAATTAAATATAAATAAAAAAATTAATTATTAATAATTATTTTATTTACCTAGAGAGTACAAATCAACTGAATATAGGTTATTTGATCTCGCACTATAATATTATATGAATTATATTAATTATATGATGTGAATGAAAAAAAAATGAAAAATAAAAAAACAAATGAAAATTTATAATTAATTAAAAATAAAAAAAAAAAAAAAAAAAAACAAAAGAAAAAATAAAGAAACAAATTAAATTAATAAATTAAAAATCAATTTACAACAGACCGACGAAAAGTTATATGAAATTAACGTAAATTAATATTTTACAATCATCACACACAAACAAAAAAAACACAAACACACACATACACAAACAAACAAACATAAAAATAAGGGTGTGTTTGAAAAAATTTAATTAAAATATATATTCAAATAATAATGATAATAAATAATAATAATAATAATAATAATAATAATATTAATATTAATAATAATATTAATAATAATAATAATAATAATTATAATAATAATAATTATAAACAAAAATATATATTTATGTAGATTGCTTAATAACTACTAATTGTTGTCTATTCTATTTATATGATAATATTTATAATAAAGTAAAAAATTAAATAATATTAAATAAAATAATTTAAATTTACACACACACAAACAAACAACAATTACTACATAATTATTTTTATTATTATTTATTATTTTTATTTTTATTTTTATTTCTATTTTTTTCAATTAACAATAAAATAAGAAAACAACAATTAACGATGGTTTTTGTTGTTGTTGTATTTAATTCATAAAATAGAAAACAAAAACAAAAAAAAACAAAACAAAACAAATAAGAAAACAAAAGAAACGTTGTTTATTAAGCAAAAAAAAAAAAAAATTAATTAATTAAAATTAAAAAATTAAATTAAATATTAATAAATAAAATATTACATGCGCCGCACAGACAATGTATCGTTATTACAAAATATAAAAACAAAATGTCGGTCGTGTTTAATAAAAAATATATTTTTTTAATTGTTATTTTAAAATTTAAAAATTGTGGAGGTATGGAAAAAAAAAAAAAAACGAATGAATTAAATATTTAGGCTTTTTTTTTTTTTTTTCTCTAAACTAAAAAAAGGGATGATCTCTTAATTTTTTAATTTTTTTTTTTTTAATTTTCGTTATCATCATTTTTATGGATATAACCAAATACTTTTTTTTTTTTTTTTTTTGGTTAATTATTTAATAATTTTATTTAAAAAAAAAAAAAATTAATAAATAAAACGTAAAAAAAGGAGGGTGGTTCGTTCACGCAGAGTTGGTTGTTCAAATGGTACGCAACAAAAGAAAACCAAACAAATATATTCAAACTGAAATTCCGATTAAATAAATAATTAAAATTTCTTATGTTTAAAACTTTTTAGAAACTCAAATTATTGAATTTATTTTATATAATTCAATAGTGTACAACAACGATGACAACGACACCTGTTTTAATTGTCTCAATGTCACAATTTCCATAAGTTAATGTTTAATTTTAACACTTCAATAAAGTTAATCCTATATATATTTTATATTATATGGAATTCTATAACATCCTCGAAGTGGTGTCACAATAATTTTTACAATGTGTTTTACTTTATAATTGTGTAAAATTACACATTAACAATTGGTAGTCAACGATATGAAATTAAAATAGGTGCTTACATTATATGGGTATCTTTACAATGTTATTATATCTGTTCATTTAGATACGATATGGCATCCGCATATAATATCTGTCACATTATTTATTGAATTTTAATAATAAATTCAAATATTTCTGAAATAATTAATGTGTCCCTCCATTGGTCTCTCATAATTGGCTCTTAAAATAAAATTATATAAATAAAAAAATCATCCACCCACCACCAACCATTAATCCATTTCAAATATAAATTATAATAAAATAATAATAATAGTAATAATTATTGTTATTATTATATTATTATTATGTTTCCCTTCGCCAAAAGTCTCAATTTTGACGGTATTTTGTATATAGTAGAATATTTAAATTAAAAACGCCGGATTGGGATCCAAATCGTTATATTATGTATTTAAAAGATAAAAAAAAAAAAAAAAAAAAAAAAAAAAAAGGAAAAATAAATGTGTTCAAATTTTTATTTTACTGACGATCCATATATTCAAAATTTATTTCTTATTAATTCATATTTATTCTTACCTCTCCCTTTGGTAAGTGTAATTACGTTTTTTTTTTCTTAAGTTTTTGTTATCAACGTTTATAACGCTAATAAAATTATATAGTATGTCATTTATGGTCGTATTGTATAACATTTTGTTTACAAATTGATATATGGAAAGAATTTCTCCATTTATACACAAATTTTTGTAATAACGATACAGCCTGTGTATTTTTATATTCACGGGTATGCAAGTAATTAAAAAAAGAAAGAAAAAATACACACACACACACACACACACACAAACATTTCTATAATTAACACAAAAAAAAAATAGTAAATAAATTGACAAACATTTTTGGACAACAATGGACATAACAGTTAAATAAATTGTTAGTTGATGTTAATAATTGTTACATTGCCTATATATTTAACATATAGATTTAATTTGGATATAAATAATAATGATATTAAGTAAATGTTAACAATTAGAAAAATTATAAATTCAAGACATTTTAAGTACCGACACACACACACGGGTGTTTCGGTTTTGTTCAGTTTTGTGGTATCATTAACAATCACTCATAAAAATAATTGAATTAAGTAAACATTTATCATTAGGTATTTGTAAACTAATTTGGTGATTTGTTATAGACTTTTCATAATCTGATTTTCGAAATTATTTTTCAAACTCATTGCATTAGCTAAACATAAAATTTTCTTAATTTAGTTATTGTCTTATGTATGTGTTATTAGAATAGGTACACACCTATCCGTTCGTTAATGTTCTCCTAAAAAAATGTGTTTTTCAAAACAGTTTATACCATATATGGTATTATGTATTCAAATTATTATCCTAAATGTGTATATTTACAGTTAACACAATATGGATGGACACCTGTGTCAGTCTGGATAGTATAGTGCTTTATCACATAAATAATGTTTCCGTAAAACAGCCACAATACGGCTTCATATTTCCATATTTGTATGTTGAAAACTAATGGGATGATAAATAATTAATGGCAATTTTTTTCTTACGAAAACATATCACTTACTATTTTTTGGTAGAACGAAAAAACTATTTCGGGAAATGTATTGTCCAGTTTGTTCGATGAATTTTTGCAATTTGTCAGGCACAATCATAAATTTCGTGCTCTGGCCTTTATCGACTGCACTAAATGCATATTTGACATCATCATCATCATAATTACTAAAAATTGATTGATCAAAGATGTGTGTTTAGCATTGCGTTGTTATGGTGGAACACAACACCTTTTCAATTTGCCATTTCTGTTCGCTTATTGTTCATGTTTGGTTAGTTATTGGATGTATATACCACTGAATTGATCGTTTGCTTAGGTGATACAAGTTCAAAATATTCAATGCATTTGTAATGCCATCAAACAGATAACATAAGCTTCTTTTTTTGTTTTTTTATAATAATCTGGTTTAGATGTTGTTTGTGCTCGTTCATTATGCTTGCTCCGCAATCTTTTATATATCGAATTTTTTTTCGAAACCAAATTGTTTTTAACGCTTTTACTATACACGGTTGTGATACATCTAGTATCTCTGCAGTGTTGTGCTCTGACGATCTACAGCGGTTTGATTTGGTCGTCATCAATTTCAGCTAGGCGGCTTGAACGTTGTCCATATTTGAGTGAAAAATCACCAGAACTAAAAATTATATGTTGCAGCTACACAATTATACAATTATAATTATTTCACACTTCAAATTATAATATTTTTAAATTTTATTATTATTATTATTATTCATATTCCACATGTTTGTTCAAGCATACGCAACGCTGATGAGCGTTTATCCGCGATGTCACTATAAAAGTGAATTAACTACAAAAAAAAAAAAGGTTAAAGTTTATTAAATTAGTTTGATGATTTAAGATTTGTAATAAAGATGTAAAAAAATATACTTTTTTTATGATATTTCATATTTTATACATCATTAACATTTTGCCAAAAACTCGTTGTTTCAAGATTCAATTGCAAGAAGATACTTCAGTTTTACAATAAACGATTCATAAGTGCATATAAATAAGCGTTATTATTCTATAATTAATTATAATATGTTAAATATAAAAATTTATTTAATTACCAATTTAACAATTTACTGTGAAAATGGAAACATTATATAACAATAAATTATTACAATTTAGAAATGACACACCAACCAAACACACACACACACACAAAATACGAAAAATAAAAAAATTCAACCTTGAAACAAAACAAATGTGTATATGTATATGTAATCATTTAATATTATTATATAGTAGATGATATGTATGTGTTTAAAAATTATTAACGTTTTTTTATGTTCACAAACAATTATATAAAAAAAAAAATACACACACACTCACCCACAAATAAACATTGAAAATATAAAACAAAATCATTTTTTTTTTCTTTTTAAATAAAATAAAATTATAAAATTAAAAATTTATTAATAAAATAAAATAGAAGATATATATTTATAAGATTATGTTATTGAAAAAAAAAAACAAAAAAACAAAAAAACAAAAAAGAAAAAGAAAAAAAAAAAAAAAATATTATAACAGAGAAAAGAAAAAAAAAATTAAAAATTAAAAGTATAAAAGAAGAAAATTTAAAAATTAAAACAAAACAAATAAAAATAAAAAAAAAATGTGTTTTTTACTGTTTAAAAATGGTTACCCCCAACCACTGCTGCAATCCACACGAATATTTTGTATTTTTATTGTAAGTAACAATGTGTAAACTGTACCTATTTTTAATGAACCGATAGCACACACACACTTGATTGAAATGATATTTTTCGTGTGTGCGTGTTAAAAGTGGATATGTGTTGGTTTTACATATACTTTTTCGGCCCGTATTTTCTGTGCAACTTGCACGCGAAAAGAATTTTATCGCGTGTGTGTGTGTAAATCAAATTCACTGTTAAGTTTTCGTAAGCAACATTTTTTCTACTTCATCCATCACCTCGCCATCGTCGTCATTCATCGTCCATCAATTTATCAAGCAAGTAATTCAGTGAAAAATTAAAACGTAGTAAATGTTACAGTAATTTTATTAAATCGTCTATCCTCTTAGAATTTAAAAGATATTTTATTTTAGCAATTTTCTATTGTATAAAAAATGTATTTAATCTTTTGAAAAACGTTTTCTTTTTTTTTTTCCTTTTATTAATTTTCCATTTTTGTGTAAATTTTATTTCTTGTAAAAGTGGTGATTAGTAAATTTTATTGAGTGTTTTAAATAAGTGGTTTTATTGTACATTTTGCAATGGGAACAGCATCCAGCCAGATTGATTATTTATTATAACAAAAATTCTTCACATTTGTTAAATATTCAAGTTATAAAATGGTAAGTGGCTTCACATTATTTTTTTTCAATTTTTATAAGTAGATTTTATTAGATTTTATTTTTACAATTTACTTGTCGCCATTTTGAAAATTATAAAAATTCCATTGTGAAATTGAAAAAAAAAGCGAAAAAAAAAAACCAGCAATGGATTTTCTTTTTTTATAAAATACTCCGTGACCGTATACTATTTAGTGGATTGAATGATTTTAATATATTTTTTATATATTTAATCATATTTTAAATTATTAATTTGCATTTCGATGAAAAAAAAAAAAAAAAAGAAAAAAGCAATTTTTTTCGCTTCACACTAAACACCCATACCATTATAGCTTATATATCATGATCACCATTATGAAAATGTAGTAGTGTACTTTTTTTTTGCTACCATTTTGAAAAATTTACCACTGATCGGTATCTTCAGTGCAAATAAATTATGATGATTGATTTCTCCTATCATTTTTATAATGCACCACCACGAAACAGAATACAACAACAAATTGTGTGTAATTTTTTTTTTTTTGTGATTTTCTTGGATTCACTTTCACAAACAATTATAGTGAAGTATTTTATAAAAAAAAAAACATAACTCATCTGTATAATCGAAACAGAAAACATGAACACGAAATTTGAAAATATTTTTATAATGGGATTATATCAGTAATTTTTATAAGGTTCCCATTGTACACAGAAATGATTTCAGAAATATATTATTGAAACTTATAAACAATTTAGTTATTTCTCATTTTAATCAAATGTATATAATGGGGTAAAATAAGTTATTTTCATTAAATCACTAGAAAAAGAATACCCAGCACATGCTTTAGGAATATATTGAATAAACCGAATTAATGTGAAGCCTACTGAAGATGAAGAAGAGCTTTGTTACTCGTAATTACCTTATTCATTATTTAAAAAATAATACGTAAATCTCACCAAAGAGTAGAACCACATTCTATTTTTAATGTTCCTTATTACCACGTCTTTAAATATAAGGAGAAAGAGTACAGTAACTATTCATCATTGTATGAATTGTTTTTTTATTTTATTTTTCTCTAAGTATTAACTATACTGTTATTTCTTTTTTTCTGCATACTCCTACAACTGCTACTACTATTTTCTGTTGTCAAAATAAAAATTGTTTTGTTTCGTCTTGTTTATTCCGCCGTACGACGATACATACATATTTTTTTTTATTTATCTCTCTGCTTTATCTTATCACCTTATCACACTTACACTTCTCAAATAAATCAAAATAATAATAAATGCTAACAAAAATAAGCGGTACGATGACGGTGTACGTAAATAAAATAATAAAATAGTAAAATAAAATTATACATCTGAATTTTTATGTTAACCTATTGACTATTGTGCCATCCCATGGAATAAAAACGGGCACGGTAAAAACCTCTTACGAAAATTTCTCTTATTTTATTTATACACAAATTTCTTTGGAAGGAAGAACTGGATCTCTGTATGGGTGTCGTCTGTGTCTCCTCTTCATTAAATATAAAGAAATATTGTAACATAAAATTATACATCTGAATTATTATGTTAACCTATTGATAATTTTGCCATCCCATGGTATAAAAACGGGCACGGTGAAAACGTCGTACAAAAATTTCTCTTATTTTATTTATACACATATTTCTTTGGAAGGAAGAACTGTGTGTGTATGTATGGGTGTCGTGTGTGTCTCCTCTTCATTTATTAATAGCCATGAATTTTCTACACCTCCACTTTATCAAAATGTGCACATTTTTTTTTATATTAAATCGTTTTAATTTACAAATTAAATTAAAAGTATAATTGTCATGAATTTATGAGGAACCACATATTTTGAATTGTTTTTTCCTCATTTTATTGATAAATATTTTCCAATAAAGAAATCATACGATAAAATACTGTTGAACAAAACAATGACGACAACAGTAAAGCACATTATTTCATTGCTATTTTAACTATAAAAATTAAAAAAATATGTTTAGAAAAACGATGGAGGAGTTTTGTGTGTTTTTCTATTATCTCTTGCACACACGTACAATGAATGCTGTGTATTCTTTTCATGTTATTTCTTTCTTCATTTACTTTGTATTCTTCCTATATCTACATATATTTTATTATTATTTATTTATATATATAATTATAAAAAGAATGAATATACACGATATGCCGCTAACCAACCCGATTTATTTAAAATCATTTTATATAAAAAACCGATGATAATAAAGAGACCGCCATAAAAAAAACACACAATTAAAGCCCCGCCAAAGAGTTTTAGCTTCCCTCTATTTCACTAGGCGAACAAAATTTTTCAGATGTATATTTTTATGTGAATTTAAAAGTATTTTTAAACAAAGGCATTTCAATGTGTGTGTGTGTGTTGTTATTATTTTTTTATACGTTATTTATACGAAAAAGATAGCCAGATAGATAATTGAGGAAATGAAATGGAATGGTTTTTCTTTTGATATTATCCTGTACTGTACTTATTCATTGTTATTATGTTATATTATAGTAGTATTGCTGTTTGTGCCTCTGTTTATATATAATTATGCAATGTTTGGTAATATGTAATGATAATGTATTGATGCGTGTTTACACACATATATTGTGTTGTTGTTGATATTATTGTTATTGTTGATATTATTATTATTGTTATTGTTGATATTATTGTTATTGTTATTGTTGATGTTATTGTTATTATTATTTTATATAATCTATAAAGATTATTGAATAATTATTATAAAAAAGTATAAAACTCAATATTATTTTATTAATTTGAATATTTGTATAATTTAATTAATTGAATAAATATTATTTTAATATTATTATTAAATTCATCCAAAAATTTAATATAAACGAAAAGTGGTCTTTATGTTGTGTCTCTACTATTGAAACAGATAAAGATAAAGAGATCATTCCTATATAGATGGATAGATAGATAGTTAGATAGTTAGATAGATAATAATAATAATAATAATAATAATAAAGTATAATTAATTGACTTTTTCATGTTAACACATTTTACAAATATACATGACAAACGTCATCACCATTATTATTATCATATTTTTAAAATGATTCCCATCATTTTGCTAAAACCATTGATTTTTATTAGGTTTGCAGAATTAATGAGAACGATTATTGTTATATATTTTAGTTTAAATTTTGATATCATCATCACTTTATCATATTATTATATTATTGTTTTCAATGAACGACACATAAAATTAGAAAGAGCAGAAGACAAATGACTGTATTATTTTTTGTGTGTTTTCTTTTTTTTTTTACAGCCAGACACATATAGATAGAGTTTGTATATGGATAATAAAATTATATAAAATACCAAACACATCGTTCGTTCAACATCAACACATTTTTTTTTTGTGTAGGGTGTGTAACTCATAATAGTAGTAAAAGTGATGATTGTATTCTTCTAATGATGTAATAATATAAATACGTATTTGAATATTAAATATATTTTATTTTTCCTATTTTGTCATATGTAAATATTTTCGTTTTTAAATTATATAAATTGTTTGTATTCAATTGAATTATTAAATGAAAAACTATAAAATCAAGGATAATAATGGTTGGAAAGCCTTATGACACGTATATGATCAATTTCAATTTGAAATTAATATAATGGAAAACAGTTGGTTAATTGGTATACAGAAGCGTAATTAATACCTCTACAGTTAATGCATTTTTACGTTCCTCCTTAACCGATTGTAGTATTAATGGCAGAAATATAGTTATTATATTTATTTACGATGCTTAAATTACGTAAATAAATTGTGGATTTAAAGTGCTTTTATATAACATGGGCTTTGTGCTATTATTGGAGAACCATTTTGTGTCTACGTGAAATATTTATAGCATTGTCGAATTTTTATAGTCTTGATAGTTGTCAGCAAATCATAATATACAGCATATCATAAGACGAGGCAACATTTTACCATTTTTTTTTCACATCACCTACACAATCGTGCAATGGCAAATTAAAGCTGTATGTTCCCATCCCATCATGAACTGATAGAAAACTACAGCAGACAACAAAATGACACTATATATGCATTTAATTGTTGAACCGAGTTCTAATGCAAGAATTTTCTGCATATATTTTATATCAATCCAAAACGTACAAAATAATATCATGAATATTTTCCAATAATATACTTATTTTTACGTAATTACATTATTTTTAAACTTATTATTGTTTGGGTGTGGCTTATTTATTTATTTATTTAATTATTTATTTATTTTTATTATTATTATTTCTTTTTTTATTATATGGTTAACGTATACGAGTAAATAAATATGAATATAAATAATATTGTTATTGTTTTGTTTGGTTGGGTTCAACAACACCAATGGCAAAATGTTTTCATAAAATAAACGAACGATATATATTCATGTGATTTTATTTTCGATTTTTGAGCTCCTGGTTTATAAAATCTTTGACGGGCTGGGTGTTGTAAACAATAACATTTATTGTGTGGCAGGCAGTAATTTCACTTGTCATACACAAATATTTGTTAACATCTGTCGGTCATGTCAATCAATGTATCAATCATATATTATAAAAAACAAACAATAAATGCTTAGCAAATGTGAATAATTTTGCTTTGTCCACACACACCCACACACTCAGCCATACAATCTCAGTTGCAAATTTATACTGTGTAATACATATTTCAAAAAAACCACCAATTACAAATAATTTTATTACTTGCAAAATACTCCCAATTTTATCTTTTTCCATTTATCATCGTATTTTAAGGCCTCCATAACAACGCGTACGTAAATATATAAAAATAAATTTTTTTTTTATCACTTTCGTATACAATAAAAATATAAAATAAATAAAAATATGTATTACGTGATTACTCGTAATTTTTCTACTACATAGAAAAGTCTATGTACGCGTGTAAAACAAAAACAAAAACAATAACAATATAATAAAACGTATATATACAAAAAATAAACTGAAAAAACCTTGTTGGGATGACCATGACCAACAATATTTTTCCTTGAAATCATATATTTTATATGGGATAACCATGAAATTGTGTCAGATAAACCTTGAATGAACAAAAAATGTATGTCATTTTCCTTGACACAATTTTTGGCAATGAATGGGTTCATTATTTTAATATTTTTTTTGTTTTTTGCAAAGAAAACAAATGTAATTTCATTGAAACGGGGGCCATTGAACTTTGCTAAAAAAAAAAAAATACATATGACTTCATGTAAATTTATTTGATGATAATAAAAATAGTGTACTAAGCATAAAATGAAATGACGCTTTATTTTATTTTATATTTTACATTTAATTAATAATTGTACAAATATTCTCTCCTATTCATTTCTTGCTCTTTGTTGGTGCTGCGGTTGCTGCTGCTACTGCTGCTGCTGCTGCTGTCATGCAACAACTACCGTTTAAGTATAACAAAGACGAGCAATGTCAGCGCCGATTTGAATGGGAGTGCATAAATTTATATAAATTTATATAAATTTTTATTTCTGAAAATTATATTCAAGAATTTTGTGTACTATTTAGTAAAAGTATATAATAAATACACTGTATACTGTTTCTTTATCGTGGCTCTGCGTGTGTGTATATATATATATTTTATAATAATATGAAATTTATATATAAAATGTTAATCATTATCATTTTGTTGCGTATGGTGTGTGTTGGTTATATCGTTGGCTATGAATATTATGATGCGATGCAGTGACGTCAATGTCGTCACAAAATAATATATAAATTTTAAATAATAATAATTTTTTTTCTATATGGTTGCCTGTTCATAAACAAGAGTTTAAAGGAAAAACAAACTTTTGTGTGTAAAAAAATTAAAGGCCGTTTTTAAAATAATATTTATTTATTATTTATTTATTTACGACGTCTTCACAAATTTATTTAAATTTTGAAATTCATTTAATTTATAATGAATTTTTTTTTTCTTTTTATTCTTTTGCCATCATAAACTTTTAAATAAATAAATATCTAAATAAAAATAATAATAAGTGAACATAAATTTTATTTATATTTAAATAATAATAATAAATAAATATATCTACTGTAATAATTTTGTTATGATGATGATGATGATGACGACGATGGCAAATGAGTAGAATAGAAACGAACGAAGAAGGTTGAATGCAAAATAACTTTTTATACAAAAATTCGTACATTCGATATTATTTTGTTGGTAGACTATGATGACCTGTTCCAAAAAACATATGACGACGAATGGAGTAAACGACGACGACGATGCGTAGTAGTTTATTTTTACGTATACGTAGTATTGTAAATAAATAGACGTGGTAAATTGTAAAAAATATTTTTATTTTATATATTATTTCTTTGTTGTTGATGTTATTGTTAGTTGAATGAATGAAATTATCAATTACATTATTATTTTTAGAGATTTGTTGAATCGCACATTGAATTTGGGATTATAAGTTGTTGCAAGAAAATTTAATATTTTTTATACAATTAAATTATCTACCTCTACACACTGTAGTAATCTATTGCTGTTTATATAATTCAGATCCGAATTACTCCTGCGTTATTCTCACACATCATACAAATGTATGCCATTTAATTATATATAACGTCACAATTGTTTCAAATATACACCGAAAAAATTGATTTCTATTTTTATATAAAGATTATTTATCCATTTGTAAATAGATTTTCACATTTTAACCTCTTTCGTAAAATGTATTTGTTCACTATAAATTTAATCAAAAAAGTTGTGTCTCACAATTCTTAAAGGAGAATGCTTGTTTGTGACTTGGTATATGGAACTGTTTACTATAGATAAAAATCTAGTATTTCCACTCGGACACCTGTGTGATTGCCATTTAATCATATATGGCACCTAAATAGATTCTAAAAATCTAGAACTCTATGTCCTTATAAACTTGTTTAAGTGTTGTCAATGCGATTTTCCAAATCCAAATCGTCAAGATCGACAAAGTCATCTTTAATTTTTTTGCTGTAGTTTGTTTATAGTCGGAAATTTAATGGATATCTTCTAAGATATTTTATAAAATTGTAAATAATATAATAATACACGAATAAAAAAAATGTATTACCAGAATTTTAAATACAGGAAAACAAATTATATTAAAAACAACGCCACAACACATATTTATTTCTTTCTTTACAAATTTCATTTTTCGATCCTTTCTTTTTTTTTTGGTCACATCACAGTTGCTTGTCTACCAGTCGCACATAATAATTTTACAAAATATACCAAAACCAAAATGTAATACACAAAAATTGTATATAACAAAATAGATATTTTTATTTTACATTTGTATGTAGTAAATAAAGAATTTCGTAAACAGAGATATTAAAAAAGTAAATAACAAATGAATGTTTATAATTTTACCATGGCAAACAAGGCACACACACACTAGCTAGAAAGAAATAAACCGATAATAAAATATAAATTACTACTCTCCAACATGATGAGGTTCAGTTTAGGGAGGAGTAACCACAAGAGTGTATAAAATTGGTCCCCTTACCAATTATTCCTTATCTGAATTTTTCATTTATGCAAAATAATCACAAATGTAATATTATAATAATAATAATAATACGTTTTGCTATTCTTTGTTATTGTTGCTTAAATATAAATATCAAAATATGATATTTATTATAATGGTAATTATATTGAAATGAAAATTATTTTATAAATGTAAAATATTTTCATTTTATTCTTCATGTATGTATTCCTGATATCAGCAAATGATTAAAATACGTTGTTTAACAAAAACCATAAAATCTAAAATTTTAACATGAAACAAATAAATAAAGCTTCTTGTTGTCTGTCCTCCATATAATAAAAAGTAGGCAACAAACTAACACACACTACTTTATAATTATTTATTTACACTTACACAATACCAAAACGAATGAATTCAATTTAACCTTATAATTTTATTATATGAAAATTTTAAATTTAAATTATTTTATAAATATTCTGTTATCCCATTCCTTATGTTGTTATACGTACGAATAAAGTATTTTTCACTGTAAATAAAGTAGTAGTTGGTTGAGAGATGTGTGTATTTTTTTGTTGTAGTTCTTACGTACATGTTGGTTTGTCATCGCACGGATTGTTCGCCCATACACACCATCTCACAAAATCAAATTCACGTTCACGTAAATGATGTCAAGAGCTTCAGATATACAACAAAAAAAATAAAACGATACGTATAATAAAATAAACTGGGAAAATAATATATCTTTTTATTTAATATATAACAAACATTTTCAATTTCTGCAATCCTGCTGTGATGTGGAACATTAGAATTGTTAGCGACACAACATTATATTTTATTACTCAATTGTGTGCGTATATATTTGAACAATATTAATATTAGCTGCTTCTTTTTCTGACTGGTCTTTACATAAATAAATGTACAAAATAGAAACGTAACAATTTAATCAAGGATGATACAGGAAAGGACAGAACAGACAAGACAAAGTAATGTAAAGCAGTAACAAAGGAAACTATATTAAATAATTTTAACTTCATCTCGTTTTTTTTTTATAGAACAGTGTATATTGTTTTGTTCTGTACCGTATGTTTGTTGTGTGTAAATACAATAAATAAATTTTTTATCGATGAAAGACTGGGAAAAAATAATACATTATAACAATTTTTTTTCCCACTTCTTTGTTTTGTTTGTAGAGTTAGTGTGCCAAATGATATAAGCTCTATGGGGATAACATAACAATTAGGATGTATTGTATTTCCGTATTATTTTAATGTTTATAAACAACAAACGACGCCACACACAAAGAAATAAACATACAACAATAACAACAAAGGAAATATTTAAATGACGACACCATGACAACAAAAATCAAAACAGAACAACAACAATATTAATACATAACAACACAATGACTAAATTGCGCAGAATTTAAGTAGATATACAACAGAACAGGGAGCAAACAAAAAATAACACCATACAAGTAGGGTATGGTTTCAATTGTCGGACACTTATATGTGCTTTTACATTAGGATTCCGTATTTTAAAAATTGTCGTACAAGCATTAAAATATTGGAATTCAACTTAGAAGATCAAATGAGGCAAGCAACAGATGTTCCAATAATTAAAAAAATTAATTATTTGATTTATAGATCAAAATCGATGTTACTTTAAATTTCCTTATTTCCTTATTTCCTTAAAGGGATGTGCACCGGGATAGCTGCACTGCTACACAGCAGGCTAAAACATCACGTTTTCGTTGAAAAACTCTTTCAGTTTCAATCTATATATACCTATTTTTATCTATATGAAAAAGTACTATACAATAATATTGTATCATCATATAAAACAAATGATTTAAAATCTCAAACTATTTGTAATATATAAAATTATTGTATATAAAAATATTAACACATGAAAAAATATACAAATTTTTAATATGGAAATATGTTAATAATAAGTAAATGCATATATACAGCAACAATAAGAGAGACACAGCCTCAAAAAGGTATCATTTATACATAAAAACAAACCACTTTTAAAATTATTGTGTGTGGAGGAGGAGTAGAGCAGACTCGCGTCAGAGAACTCTATATTTTTGATTGTATTTTAATTTTATTTTACTTTATTATTTGTTTGCATAATTTAAACGCAAAATATATGTGCAAAATATATTTGCAAAATATTTTATATATACTTTCACTTTTTTTTATTTCAATTTCGTTGTGCGTGTGCGGCAAACAATAAATTGTTGTATTTTAATAATAACATCAAGAAAAAATTACATTTGCTAAAATTTCTGTATGCTTGGTAAGTGGAGGATGATCGAGGACAGCAAACATTTTACTATTTATATACTTTTGCTTTTGTTATGCACCTCTTTATGTATTTTTTTCTTTCCCCCATAATCAAATCAACTCGCATAATAATTTATTTTTCATGTACGTATTTCACAAACCACAACAGTGAACGACGGCTAATGGAATAATAAATAAGATATCTGTATATATGAGACGTACAATATATAATGTATCCATATTATTTTGGGCTAATCATCTCATATAAAAATACTAAAATTAAGGAAACATTTATCTTTCGATAATTACATACCAATTGATGAATTGTTGTATACTCCCATGCGCGCATATTACTGTAACAATTTGATTGTGTTTGAATGTTGGTGGTAGATGTCATAAGCTTCACTTGGACTTATATCACTTTATGATTATGTGTATTATAATATTGTATACATTTTTGTATATAAAGCACTGAGAAGGTATATAAAATAATAATAATATAAACATATTGTAATAAAATATTGTATGCATATACGGTTGATAACTAAGTGGTTGCACATTTCTCTGATAGATTATTTTTAACAAAATGCATCTCAAGCTCACAAGAAGTTATGGGCTGTGTGCGTTGGCCACGAAACCTTAAAAAAGTGTCAACATTGATTTACTAATTTCAGTTTGGTAATTTTTCATTCAAAGATGGAAAAACATTTAGGTATTGTACTTGAATTTCATGTTGACCAAATTAAAACAATAATCGGTTCGGGTTGTCATAGCAAAACACATGAGATTGCAAAGAATCTTGACGTATCACAAAAAATGCAAATTGCAAAATGTTTAAACGTACCACAAAACACCTGTTTCACTTTAAAATTTCAAATTTATTTTGTCTATTTTTAAAAAATTGTATTTGATACATTTTAAATATTATATCTATTTTTTATGTATTCAGTTTTTATATTACAATTTGTGTTTATTAAACCTATTAGACTCTCCACAATAATTTTATTGATGATTTTTTTTTTTTTTGCAGACTTTACGCTTTATAAAATTGCAATTTCTTATTTTACAAAATAAATAAACATGATTATAGTAACTAAATTTACTATATATATTATTGCTAATATACTCGTATATATCGATTAAATATAATACTATATATTGTTTAACATATTAAACTAATATTTCCACTATCACCACCAATTAATAACATACGATTCAATGGTAAAATAGCTAAACTTGTTAACACACCACGAAATGTATTTGAACGTAATTTTGTTATTGAACAGGATAAATCTGGATTTATTGATGGATAAATTCCAATACGATTTGATGGTGTACCAAAAAATAATTCTTGATTATTGCTTAATAAACAATGGGCTGGTTCAGCTAAACTTCTATAAACCAAAAAAAAAAATAAATAAATAAATAAATAAACGCATTATTATATAGAAATAAAATTTAAATTAAAAAAATTATCGAACAATTACTTTAAATTAAATAATAAGGAACCGTCTAATGTATTCCATACACAAATATTCTGATCTAAACTTGAACTTATTATTTGTTGTTCATTTGCAGCTATTAATTGTAATAATTCACCATCGGTTGCTTTCCAACTGGCTATTATAATACCAGTACGTCCATCAAATAATATTAATTGACCGGAACTTAAGCCAACGGCTATCCAGGAACCAAATGGTGATACAGCTATACAACGTACACTACCATTGCCTAACACTTTCCATTCGTTAACGTATGCACATGTACGTGCATCAATAATTTTTAATGTTGCTTCAGCCGTACCGGCTAACACTAATGGACTTGGTGCCGGATACGTTTTTACAACACTTACCGGTGTATATTTTTGAGAATCTAATTGTCCAATTTGTGCACCAATAAATGGATCCCATATATGTACACCCGAATCACATGATACAGTTAATCTATATAAAAAGAAAATATATATATAAATATCAAGAATCGGTTGTTGTATGCCCAGAAACACTTAATATTTAAATGTTTAAACTTTATTCAATATGTTGTGCTATACAAATAAAATACCTTAACGATTCTAAAAATGCTAATGAATGTACAGATTTTCGATGATTTGTATATGAAAATTGACATGATGATATTTTATTACCATCACCTTCACTTCGTAATGACCATAATTTTACAGTTTTATCTTTTGACGCTGACATAAAACTATTTTCATTATCTAAACATAATATAGAGCGTACGGAATTTGAATGACCTGTACGGAAAACAATAGATAATTAATAATTTTATAATAAATTATAGAAAGAAGAACAGTGTTAAAGCATTGTACAAAATTATGCAAATATATTAAATTAGGATAGAGATATATACTTCACTTACCAGCAAATGCTTGTAATTTAATTTGTTTTAAATTAAAATGATTATCTTTTTCTGAACGTCCAATTTCATGTTCCCAATAGGCCAACCAATTACCTTTTAAATCACGTATATTATTTAATTGATCAAATTTATATGCAGCTAAATCTAATAATTCCATAGGACCAATAATATTATTATTACGTTCATCAATACGATTTATATCTAAACGATTACCAATAACAGTTGTACCAAAACTATTCGAATACAAATTGTTATTATTATCGTTAACATTATCACCACCACCACCACCACCACCACCAAATTGATTATTCTTTTTTATATTATTATGTTCATATATTGAACGTGAATATTCTCTTTTTTCAGTAGTTTTTTGTTTCTCTGGTGACGATGATTGATTATATTCATAACATAAATTTAATATTAATGGTAAATTTGATACAATTTGTGTCATAATTGATTCGCCTAAATATTTTAAAAATGAACCATATGCAATATATGCTAATTGTGGTGTAAATACATCATATATTTCTTCAAATGCTTTTTCACGTACCGTTGATACATGAGGCGTTGTATTATTTGTTGTTGCTGCTGTTGATGATAATGTTGTTGGTGTTGTTGATGTTGATGGTGATGTTATATGTGTATTTAATTGTTGTGTCAATTTGGGCGATGGTTGTGAATGAAGTGAACAACCTTTTACAAAACACCATTCACGTGGTGTTTCACGATGCATTTCAATAGAATCGTCTGATGAATTTGATGGACTTGCCTCATTCTTGTATAATAAAAATAATATATTTACCACTTTAGAATTACATAAAAAATATACTTAAAAATAGTAATTTTTTTTTTTTATATACCTTTGAATTATTACAATTTGAATGTTGTAAATAGTCTGATAATCCATAGGCTTTATCAAATATTAAGAAAAATCTGTGGAAATTAATTGATTATAAAATTTAAAATTCTAATTAAAAAAAATGTATGATATAAAAAATTAATAAAATTAAGCTATTTACACACACAATAAGAAAATTTGTATATAATAAAATAAAAATTATGCGAATTATTGAATTAATAATATTCGAGCATATTGCAATGAATGACACATTATAATATGCAAATGATTATTTATTTCTAATTAACGTAATGATTATTATTATGCAATTGTGTTTGTGTCAAAAGCAATGTGTCAATGTATTAATTTCAACAGATTCCCAAAAGAAAGAATATGTGAATTGAATTGAGAATCATTATTTCTTAATATATATAGTAATTACCCGAACAACAATGAATTTTGTTGCTTTTCAGAAGGGGTGCGATGGACGTTGTTCAAAAGAATACATATTTCTTATAAAATACAAATAAAAACATCTATGAGAACTGGTCTTATAAGTATCTCAGTCATTTCTTAATTAGTTTTAAAATCAAGTGTGTGACATAAATAAATATAATATATATATATAAAAAAACGACACTTAGTCAGAAGATACATATGACATTTTACCATTACCGCACAAAATAGAATAGACAATACAAAAGACAAATTAATAAAAAAATTCTTCAAAATAATAATAAAAATTTATAAAATGTTCTTTTAGAATTAAAATCACCTTTGTAACGCCGGCACACATAAATGATTTTTTGTCATAACTGGACCAATACGTACAGCCAACACATAAATAGCATCAAGCAATTTTCTTGCCAATATACTTCTGGCTAAAAATCCGCTAGGCATTAAGCATTTACTGGAACCCAATAAACGTATTATTGGATGAATAATATTTTTTAATATAACATCCTGTAAAAATTTAGTTTTATTTTTTTGGTGGTATACAGAAAAATAATGATTATTTAAAAAAATTTGAATGAAATGAAAATAAAAAAAAATTACATATATACAAGACGGCAAAAACAATATAATTAATAATATACCACGCAACATAAATTTGCTGCTTATTTATATAGACACATAGAGACTACTACTATAATATTTAGTATAATTAGTATATACATACACGTAATTGATCCATTATTGTTGTATCACTTAAACATGGAACAATTAATTTTAATAATTGTAATGAACTAATTAAACCACCTTCTAAACTTGATGTTATACGTTGTTGTTTTTTACATAATGCAATTAATTCACTAATATGTGGTAGATATTGTAAAAGTATAAATTGATCACCGAACAGTCCTAAAATGATGGTAAATTAAAATTTAATTTATTAAATAATTATATTAGAAAATTTACGCATATGTAAATATTATAATTTTACCTGAAATAGCTGTTAAACATTCTAGAACTTTAACTGAATTTTGATCACCAATAATTTGTCCATCAGATATTGAAAATGTTATTAAATTATCATCTTTATCAACAGCATTATTATTATTATTATTGCTATTAATAATTGGTAATAGATTTTCTTGTCCAACATAACATAATGTTAACATTTTTAATAAATTACGTGTAATATGTCTTGCTGTTAAAACGGGACCCAAACGATGTGCTAACCATATTAAACTGTCAGCACTAATTTCACTAATTTTATTATAAATTAATTGTTTTGTATTTCTTTTATTTATTGTTTGTTGTTGTTGAGTTTTTTTCTCTTCATTTAATTGTTTCGGCGTCACCAAATGTTCTGCCTGTTGTTCTAGTGATACCGATTGCGATTGCATTTGCTGTTTTATATCCATTAGTATTTTTGTATTATTTTTATTTTTAAATTCATCATCAAGAAGAAAATCATTTGAATCAAAACTTTTTTTACTACTAATATCACAATCAATTTTATTAAATGTCATTTTATGATGATATGCTAATGCTGATGGTGGTATTTGTATAATTGGTGATATTGGTCCTGTTATATTATTACTATAACTTTCTGATATATTATTTTTACTAACATCACAACGATCAAGATTATCTTCAATTGCTTCCTCGGCCTCTGACTGATTTAATTGTATATCAAGATGTTGACCTAGAAAATTAAAAGAGAGAATTATTAAGTTATCGTTAAACCATTTTTCAACTTGTAAATAAATGATACTGAAGAAGGAGTAATATTTGCGGGATATATAATGGATGGTGTAAGGCTTACTAACCAAGCGCTTTCAATTTTATTAATTATCAAGTCATGTTTCTACAAATGAACTTCTATCAGACATTCATTACAGTCTATAGTTGGTGAATTACTTTGCACGGAAGTATATTTATATAACAATTTACTGTAAAGAAAAACGGTCAAAATTGACGGAATTGTATTCCATCATGACAATTCAAGAGCAAGCAAATCTTTGTTTGCACGGTAAAAAATATTGGAGTTTGTTGCCACATCCACCATATAGTCCTGAACTTTTACCATCAGATTAGAACTTAATTTGTTCTTTGCAATAGTCTTTAAATATGGTAAAACTTTCACTAATGACAGTGACTAATCGAATTTTGATTTAGATTTCCTGTCGATAAGTAAACATAAAGATGAAAAAATGGACCATCGAATTTTATTCCATGAAAACGGTAAAATTTTATGACAAAAGATATTTTTGAATCCCATTTCATTTATAATTCGATATTAAAATCAAGAAGTTATTATGAATAAATTACCTTCTGCACTTATATTAAATTGATCAATAATTTTTTTAATTGAATTTTCAATATCAATATCACTTGAATCATCAATTGTATTATTTGTAGTTGAATTATTAATGTTAATCGAATTTTTTGAATCATCTGATGCTTCGTTATCAAACATAAATATTTCGTCGCTTTTTGTATCTGCATTCAATTCATTACTCATATTAATTGTTGTTGAAATAGTAGTAGTAGTAGTAGTAGTAGTAGCAGTAGTAGTTGATGTTGTTGTCATCATTTTAACATTATCATATGAACATTTAAATGCTGATTTTGATAAATTATTACAATTATTATTAATGCGATGATGTTGATAATGATAATGTTGATATTTTTCATTATTATATTCATCAGTTGTAGATTTATTACTATTATTATTATAAATATTAAAAGTACCACCAACAGCTTCAATTAATGGCGCCATAAAATTATCAAGAAAACGTTTTAAACCAAATCGTATTATTAATTTTAATAAAAAACTATAATGATATAATTTTATAGTTTTACGTAATTTATTATTAAATGTACCATAATTATTATTATTGTTGTTATTATTATTATTATTTGAATTTATAAATTTTATCGATGAATCAAATGTATTATTTATAAAATTTAAACTTTCATCGGTTTCATTTAATTTATATAAATGTAAAATTGGTGCCAATAAATGTTCGTTCGTTTTTTCGGGACCCAATGCAAATGCAACATTATCAAATAAATACCATGTCGTTAATATTGCTGTTTCATCATATTTTAATAAATCAATAATGTGTGGTAAAATTAATTCAATTGGCATAAATTGTTCATAACCGATTGCTTTTAGTAATGTGTCCATTTGTATGGAACATGCTTTTACTTTACATTCAGCTATTTTACGATTTATATTATAATGTTTTCGATCATAATATTCATATTGTTTACAATTTTTACCATTACAATTAAAATATGTATAATATTCCAGTAATTTTTGTACATTATCAAATTGTATTAATGATTTTAATAAATGATAAATTTGAATATAATTTATTGGAAATGGAAATAGAAAATTTGTCAATAATGGTTGTAATAATTGTTGGGCATTTGGTAATGGTAAACCGTTATCACTTATTAATGTATTATCACTTAAATTATTATCATTCAATTGTAATAATAATTTTATTGGATATTGAATACATTTTGGTAACGAATCAAATTCATATTTTAATAAATTTCGACATGATTGATAACGTTCTGGAAATGTTTGTTGTATTGTACCAGAAATGATATTACTATTAACAAGTGGTCGTAATTTTTGTGCTAAAAATAATTCACATATAATACAACCAATAATTTTTAATTCATTAGATTTATTATCATTTTGTATATGTTTATAATTTTGTAATGCTAATGATTTTGACTGTGAATTCCTTTGTTTATTTTCATTATTTTTAATAATATTAACAATGTTATTCTCTTTTTGCAATAATAATTTTAAATGTAATTGAAATTTTTCCGAAAATATACGATTTAAAAATGCATTACCATTTTTTTCGTCTGGTTCATTATCAATATCGGTATTCAGTTTATTATTTATATTTGTTAATAATTGTTGCTGTACATTATTATTAGTTTTGTTATTATTATTAAATAATTGTTGTTGCATTGATGACGAAGCAGATGATGATGATGATAATTTTTCATCATTCAATAAATTATGATAAAATGTTTTTGCTAAAAATATTTCCATATTTTCAACAGCAACTAAAGTATTTATTGGATTAAAATCTTTTGGCAATATTATTTCATCTTGATAATTATTATTAGTAACACCACTACCACTACCAGAAATTGTATTATTTCCTGTACCATTAATATTATTATTGGTAGTAGAATTTCCACATAATAAATGTGCATAATAGGAACTTGTTGAACGTTCTATATTTGGATGTAGTTCATCATTTGGAATGTTTGATTTTATTGTTGTGGTTGTCGGTGTTGTTACGAATTTTCTGGACGGTGAATTTGTGGAATGTTCATTTAACTGGAATGGTTTATTTGATGTTAATGATGTTGATGATGATATGATATTTGAAGAATTATTATCAATAATATGATTTGTTAAATCTTCAGAACTACGTGTTAAACGACGTTTTGTTATATCATTTCGTGTTGTATAAATACGTGGTGGTAATTTTGATGTCCATGCTGTTTGATATATTTTTGATGGATGTGAATGTGTAAATAATTGTACAATGCCATGTTCACATAATATTTTATGATTATCAACTAATGATAAACATACATTTTTTGCTTTAATTGCAGCATCGCCAGTTAATTTATAACTGAAATATGCAAATAAAATAGGAAATTTATGTAAATGAAATAATTAATCTGCTATCTAATCCTATCTAATCAAAATATTTTTAATTTTTGACAAAATTCATGAAATTACGCACACAAAAAGTATACTCATTTTAGTAAAAATATATAATGTGTGATCCTTGTAATAAAGAAATATGTATAAATAAACATACCCAAAATTAATATCAATCCAATGATGTAATCTTTCGGATACATATTGGCTTTCAAGTGCTTCACGATGTTTTAAAATAAAATCTTCTGGGCAACTTGACCAAATTGGTATTTCTAAATCTGGTAAATCTTCATGGATACTTTTAAATACTAATGGATCTGTAAAAAATTCGGGTATACATTCGTCGGGTGTCCATTCTTGTAAACGTTGTATTGAGGCTGGATATTCTGCTGGTACCCAATTTGGACGTACATGTTTACATAGAATATTTTTGGATGTACGACGTGCCATATAAATATAATATGTAATTTCTGATAATACATCAGAAACATGATGTGCAACATCATCCATATTATCCGCTAATATTGTATTGTTTATTATTGTTTGTTGATGAATTGAGGTGGTTGTTGTTGCCGCTGATGATAATGATGCTGTTGCGGCTGCATTTGTAATTGACGACGATGAAACAGTACATGATGGTGTAAACATTAAATCTAATTGTGCATCACCTTTATTTAAACGATATTTCGATTTGGTTAAATCACGCCAATTTATACCATTTCTTGAATTAAAATCAGTTACCCATGGCATTATATGATGATAATTTGGACAACCTAAACGACGTCCAGATAAATTATTTAATATTGTTAAATAATCAAAATTTGTCAATTGTCCTTGACACCACATTTCGCAATAATCTTTTATTGACACTTGTGCTGGTGGAAGAGACGATGATATTAATAATTTTGTTGAATCATTATTATTAATTATTGTTTTTAATATATTATTCTGCGTTTTTCCTGCACTATCTAAAGCGTTATTTAATGGTTCATCATTATTATTGTGATCATCATCTACATAATCATCATCATTATCATCATTATATTTTATAATATTTACATCTAATTTTGGCATTATTTGTAACCATAAATTTTCGGTTAAATATATGTCCGTTAATGTTATATTGCCTAGTAATAAACCATATTCATGTAATGTTTTAGTTAATTGAAGTAATTGATAAATTATAAATAATTGTTTATTATATGATTTATCCATTATTGCTGGACTATATGTTACACAATCTAATAATGTATTATCTATGACTTTATTAAATACTAATATAAAATGAGTATTCGTTTCAATGACTGAGATTACAGGATATAAATTAATATGTGATTCAAAATTGAATTCATTTTTATAGGAAGTTGAGGATGTTGATGGTGATGATGGTGATGTTGTAGCAGTGCTTGAGCATGAAGTTGTTTTATTATCTATATTTAAATCTATTGTTATATCTTTAATTTTATCTAATTTTGAATGTACACAATTACAACCATACATTCGATTAATAATTTCTTTAAATGCTACATCATATGGAATTAAATTTTGAACTATTTGATGATGTTGTTGCTCATTACTATTATTATTATTAGTAGATTTTTGACCAGCCATAACATCCGTATTTAATTGTGTACATTTTTTACGAGATGCTGAATATTTGTTATATGCTGATTTCCATAAATTTTTAAAATTTGTTTGTGATACATTTTGTGATAATTGTGAAAATAATTGAGGCATATCATTTTCTATATTAATATCATTATTATGTGGAGTAATTCGTGGTAATGGTAAAACATTACAATTTTGTTTTTTATATATCTAAAAATGTAATACATTTTTATTTAATTCGTATTATATTAAAAAAAGAAAGTAAACTATTCAATTTTAAATTACATTAATATAAATTGTAGTCCATGAAGAATATTCATTAATAGCGTCGCTTGGCCATTCCTCTAAATACATAAAATTTGGAAAATCTATTAATTTCTTATATTTTATTAAACAATGTAACCATGATTTATGTGCTAATAAAATATAACGATCTTGATATTTTGTTTCTTTAATTTGTTTACGGGGTATTCCTAAATCCAAACAAATTGAATCCATTTTTATTATTGATTTTTTAATGTTCTATTCTGCTTATATTCTATATAGTTTTCAAATGAAAATAAAAATTGCAAAAATGACACCCATTTTTTAGTAATGCATCTGATTTCACCAATTTTCCATGAACATTTTATAAACTTTTTTTTATGATTAATTCTATATAAATATAAGTAATTTGATATTTAATTAAAATGGATTATATTCTGTTTATTTTTTTTTTTATTTTTACTTTTAATACTCTTATCAAAGAATTATAGATAAATAAAATAAATAAATGAAACAAAACAATAAAAAAAAAAATGTTATGAACAAAATAACAATAAAAAAGTGAATCTGACTTTTTGTTTGTTGCTATTTTTCTTTCTGGAAATATACTGGAAATATGGTATTTATTCCATGAAATGTCAAATTTTAATTGTCAAATGTTTAAGTGCGCGGTGGTGTGTGTGGTGCAGTGGTAATCATTTTTATAAATTTAATATTATGGTACCATTTGGTTGTGAGTTGTGATAAAATAATCTAAAATGCGATGAAATTTCAATGTAATAAGATATTTAAAAAACTCGTGGTTACTAGTCCACATTTAAAATAAACGTTAATGGAATGAATATATAAAAAAAAATTGAATGTTATGACTGCAAGTAATAGCATTTTCTAGGATAATTTTGGAATACTTTTATTGTTTGTTATAACATAATAAGAATTACTTCTTATCATATGTTTAGTTGGAAACCGTTTAGTTAGACATACATTCCATGGATAATTTTCAATGCGTAAGTAAAAGAAGTGTTCAACGTTTGAATAACACTACATATTTTAATTTATTACCGTCTATAAATATATTAAATATAATTGAATGTTATCTACAAACATTATTAATTTATTTATGATTATTGTTATCATTTCGTATTATATAATGGAATATTAATTGGATAGTATATAGGTATATATAGTTAATACAATCACTTATATGTTTGTGTGCGCTACCGATTTTATTATAATTTGTATATAAGTACCTATATATATTTTATTTTTAAATTTAAAATATAAGATTACAAATTTTAAAAGTCATACATGGCGGCTAGATATGCAACAACAGAATATATTATCTACTGATATAATTACAAATTATATTATATATTAGATTTGAATTGATTATGTCTGGCATCTGGAGGAATACAACAATAAGATAAATTTCGCTGACATAAAATAAATTAAATTATTGAACAATAAATAAAATTCTTTTTAAAATAATTAAATTCTTTTGTTATAAAATCAAAAACAATTACATCATTTACGGTAATTGTGTAAATATATATATGTGTATTCCTTTTGAATTCAATATTCAGCTGCTGATTTGGATCTGTTTCGTTGGTATGATGGCGAGTAGCGTATGCCTTTTATATTGTTACATTTTGTTTATTTTATATTGTGTCTGCAAACTATTAAAAATGTTAATGTATGTGTGATTAATTATATCGGGATATTTAATTTTATAAATTTAACTATATAAATCAGTAAAATAAGCACAATTAACGTAAGTGAAAATGATGCAATGATAGATATAATTTTATTCCATTGATTGTAAAATTCAACAACAATGCAAAATTAAGAATTAAAATACTTTTAAACTTATATTTTTTATTAATACATAAAATACCGAATACTTTTGAATTGTATTGGAAATATTCTTGTTAAATAAAATATTGTATTTATAAATACTTTATTTGAAATACTTTACCAAATACTTTTCTGCAATACTTTTGCTATATTTTAATTATCTTGTACATATTATATACGGTTGTTGTTTAAGGTTGAAACGTTTTTAAATATAATATATGGAATAAAATAACATGCTAATATGCTATACTTTTGTGATTTACCGGTGGAATCACCAGAAATCGTGCTAGAACTATTTAAACATATTTGTGTATGGCATGGTATTCTTGGTTCAATGTTTCCATCTGTAGTTAGGTTAGATATAGATATAGATATGATTTTTAAAAAAATTATTAAAAAAAAAGCCAACAAATAATAGATAAAATGACGAAAAATAATCATTCATACATACAAAATTTATATCATTTTAATTATCTTACATATATTGAATAAAACAGAATTCTATGTTATCTGAGATGTACTAAAAAAAAAATAATTACTATCTCAAATGTAGATATTGTTACAAGAATAATAAAACAAAATAAAAAAAAACAACTCACAATACAGTAGATTTTGTATAATTCGACGTTTTAAGTAAATATAGAGGATTTTATTTGAAGACTTAAAACTGTAGTATTTTTTTATTATACCTAGATCGAATTTTGGTAAGTGTATATAGACTGTGCTTGAATAATTTTAATGAATATGATAAACATCACGGCAGGTATTAAAGTTTTCATATTAAATTATATAATTCGATATTTTCTACTATTCGATAATCCATTGAAATGTCGAATTATAATACAGAATCTACTGTACTATCTCTATTATTATTATTATTATTATTATTATTATTATTGCTATTGTTATTATATAATAATACAATAACTATATTATTATAATTATAATTTTGTCTTTTTTAAGTGTTTTGATTTATTTCTATTAAACTTTTGCTTAAACAATTTTTGTTTTGTAAAACTTAATAAAAAAACAAAAATATAATAGCTTATCATTATTTATCTTATGTATAGATATAATTATTTTTGTATAATTATATCAACTATAAAACATATGTATAATTATATAATTGTTATATTTACAATACTATTTATAATTAATAATTAATTAAATATGTAAACCTCACAGTTAATACATATATATTTATATAGCACATAAACACACACACCTCATTATCCTATCCATTAAATATGAATACATCAATATTCAAGTGTAATTGAATATATTAAAATCATATTTTATTGTTATTATTTAAAATTTAATATATAAAACATATATATTAACTATATATATATATATTTTGTTGTGTTTGTATATCTCTTAATGTTTGCTTATTATAGAGATAAAAATTTTAACAAATAAATAACATATATATAATATTTGTGATATCGCGCGCCTATATCTAATAACATTCAGTTAAAAATCGCGCGGCGCACACTTAACTAATTTATGATATGATGACTTATTAAAACAATTGATGGGCACACATATTTTATATTTCAAAATAAATATAACGCATACACCTTTGTACAATATATAAATAATAGATATACAATTATATATATATATACCTGTCGGTGGTCGATACATCATATATAAAAAAATAGATTTCAATAATGTTATTAATATAATTTATAGGATTGGTATATATATATATTGATAACAAATATATACCTGTATGTGACTGATATTTTAAAACATCGCAAAAAACGGATTTAGGTTATACAAGAATTCCTTTGTTATGTCCATCAAACTTTTCCTATAAAAAAAAGTGTGTTTTCGATTCATCCCCATCTGAATAGTAATTTTTATTTGTTTGCAGCTCGTTCAAAGCTGACACCTAATTACCTGATTTTACATTGAATTTTTAAAATATTTACAAAAAATTGTATAGGCAAGTGTTTACAGTACTAAATTTGTTGTAAATATTTTTATTATCCGTGTTTGATTGATGTACAATATAAATAAAAGATGAAAACAATAAAATATATGCGCCTACAAAATTCTGTGGATTTCGTCACGACAAATAAACACTGCTCAATTAATGAAAAATCTTTACTAAATCTAAACTAACTAATTAAAGTCTGTCGTTTAAATAGTCTTTTTTTTTTAGCAAAATATGTCCCAATAATCTGTGTCTCCATTCAAAAAACACTTTACCGATATACAATAACATTCTGTTTATATAGCGACTTAAAAAATAGTATACACCATCCAACTATGTAGGAGTCGCTGCAATTAAATTTATCTAACACGACATCCAAATATTTTTTATTCGATATTTTGTTATAGAATGTATATAATTCCTATAAATATAAAATGGTATATATATATGTCCTTTAAGAAAAAGCTTAGGAGGATGTTATTGAATATTTTCAATATTATCATGCTCAAATTTGAAATCATCGTTTTGTACGTATGTTGCCCCCCTGTGACTGCATTGCATATTTAATTATATATTTAATATTTATAAAATATTTTGAAAATATATGGTTTAATGAAGTGAAAAAAAAATGTAAATCTTAATATGAACTTAATACGTACGGCTCTGTGTCGTTTGTATAATTTTAATGTTTTTTTTTTTTATTGAATTATCATCAAATAAATCTACATTTATATAAGGTGCATATTGAAATAATTTTTATTTATTATTAAGTATTTATACATTCCATTTATTTATTATTAGTATTATTATTATTATTGAGATCCCGCGCGTTCGCGTTTTGCATTAATATAATAATTTAGAATTATTTTCTTTAGAAAAAAAATCAGAAAATAACTATATTATAATAATTATGAATTTTTAAATAAATATTAGATTTTATTTGATTATATTATTGTCATTATTATTATTATATAGGTGGTGTTTATGTATGTATATTTAGTGAACGCGTGTTTTAAGTGTTTTTTTTAAGTGTTTTATAAGTGAAAATATATATAGTTTGTTAAAAAAAATGTTAACAGGATGGCGAAAAACGTTATCAAAATGTATGTTTATTTAATATATTTTTATATTTAAAATTTATTGTTAATAAGATAATCATTGACACATGATTTTTAATTGCATGTATAGCATTTTATTTAATTATTTATTATTACTTGTTTATTTATTATTTATAATATTGGTGTTTAATTTAATTATATAAAGAGTCGATCAATGTATAAAAGCGTATTTAGATTATTGACATTTATTATAAAACATATATTTTAAATATGATTGTTTTTCTATATATACGACAATATTATTTTAGACTAATAAATTAGTTATATATTTATTTAATTATAATTACAAAAAAAATATTATATTACTTTAATAATAATTAATGCATGTTTTACTATATATTTATTTATTATCACTTTTTTTTTTGCTTGACATTAAGTATATAACGTCAGACATTCGTTGAGAATGCTTAAATATATATATATAAAATTTTGTAATATAATTTGCATTGTTATATTTATTTATAAATATAATATATTTAACCTTGACAATCAAATTTTTAATTGTATTGTGAATATTTAAATATATACAGTGAATGTCAAAGCTATAGTGACAATATTAAATCACACTTTAATACTCGATAAGTGGATAAAACATGTACAAACCAATCATTACAATCAATATGTGTAAATTATTATCCTAAGCATATATGGAGTATATAATAACAACAATTTACCAATTTAAAAATCAAAACGATAAATGTTTCCTATAATAATGTCATAATTTTAATATAAGCAGCATACCCCATAATACTCTTATCTTTTATATATATACCTTTATTATAGGAAAGAAAATTAATTAGAACATTGTGTGAAATGAAAGAAAACTTATTGAAAATTACTATTTTTCATAAAGTAAAATAAATTAATGAAAAAAATATTAAATCAATTACATAAACAAAATTATTGTTTCCACAAAAAACATCTTAAATTAAATTTTTACTTTCGTTTTTCACGAAAAACTTAATTTTTGTAGTATTTTTTGTTTAAGTCGGCAGCCAGATGCGGTAACCGAATGAACAAAAATATTGTTAGATTAAAAACAGTATCATTAATTTTTAATACATATAATAATTTTAAATAATATATTTTAAAGGATACCCATAAAATTTCTGTAGGGAAATATTTTTATTAACAAAAGATGTTTTTATTTTTCTGAACGATTGTAACGAATTCAATGTGCAATTACGCACTCTATTCATATTTTTATACATTTTATCAATTAATTTTTATTCTGTTCGTTAGAAAGGTAAAAGTTTTTTTTTCATGTTCTAACACATAAACATTTAATTTATGTTGTCAATATCTGAGATTGAACTCGCAATGAATATAACATGCGTTTTAAACACTGAAACAACTCTACTGATCTCCGATGATCTCTATATCGATTACAAAAATACATATAGAGATTTGTTTTCCCAATCTTTGTGACATATAGAAATACGAGCAACACATTTTATTTTGATACTTTGTGGTCCATATCATCTCGCCGTATGTAAAGCTATTATTACATCGCTTTTTTACATTCACTGTGTATACTTTTATATATGTAAATAAATTAAATGTATGTATAATTAAAATAAATATATAGTTATAAAATATAAATAAATGAATAAATATTTTATAAATTATATAATACATTTTTAAGATGTATGTCGTCTATATAGGAATACGTTGTAACACCACAGGTACATTTATATAGTAATATAATTTTCATGTGTGTATTTTAATACAAGTTTTTCATATTTACTAGTGTAAACAAATAGGATAAAAAGTATACTTAATTCTATAAAATGACATATACTCGTAAATCATATCTTGAGTATATATATATATATATTGTACCATAATAATATTATCACGCGCAGACAAACAATATTTAAGATATTTATTTCATTGCATTATATTTCTGTGAATTGATTAATTTTCATTTATATATATAATATATTATGTCATTGTCCAATTACAGCCTAATTATTATTTTAATTTCTCATGTATATGTAATAAAAATAAGCTCGGTATGTAAAAGATAACAAGATTAAAATTGAATGGTTTTCCATATGTGCTTATAATTTATATATTTAGCATTTAATCTCAATTGATTGAATTTAATGTATATATGATATTATATATAATACAAAGAAATTTAATTTGCAAAGTCAGATATTTAATTATCTATATTTTGAGCTTACTGTTTTTATAATTATATAAAGTATAATAATATATTTTTATGACTTCATATTTTTGGTATTTTATATATTTTAAGTTTATATATATAATTTTAAAGTGATTTTATCATGATGATAATAAGATTTCAAAAAATTATTCTTATTATATGATTTTCTTGCATATACATTTGAAAATATCATTATTTATTATATGTTATTTCTTTGACATTATTATATTTGAATTTAATTTCATAAATTTTCTATATTTATTTCCGCATTTAATACATATATGGATGAGATTGATGCTGCGTCTTTTATACTCTCAACTATTTATTATAAATTAGAACTTGATTATATAAATATACAAAAAAACAAGTTATTCCAATTTTTAAATGCGTATATAAGTAATTTAACACTATATGAGCTATATCTTCAAGTTCAAAATTTTATAAAAATTTAATTGACATATATATCTTGATATATCAAGATTTCGATATTATAATAATTTCAATAATTTATTTAAATAAAATGTTATACATTAAATATTCATCACAATTTTTACTATTATATATATTATTTGCAATTAATAAATATAAATAAATAATTGTATCTAAATTACTTTGTATGAAAATAAATTAGTTATTCTGATACCACATCGTGTTATTGTTGCTATAATGGGATTTCTTGCAATTACAATTGCATATACAATGAGAATTTCATTATCGTTGGCCATCACTGAAATGGTGGTCAGACCAAATTCGCATCTAAATGCAACAGAAGATACGTACGGTATATGTTTGCCGGATGAAAATAGTGGTGGTGGGAGTGGCGCCGGGGTAATATAAAATTATTTTTTTAATTTTTTTAATATGCATAGCATATTTATTATTTTTAGTATATTACTTAAATGTAATACATTTTTGCTATGTATTATTTACTATATAATATATATGTAGGCTACAGACGAAGAAAATTTATACGATTGGTCACAAGAATTACAAGGAATTATATTATCATCATTTTATTTTGGTTATGTAATAACACATGTTCCCGGTGGTATGTTGTCTGTAAAATATGGTGGAAAATTTGTGTTAATCACAGGAATGTTTATTGCTGCCGTATTCTCATTATTAACACCGGTGCTAATTGGATGGGGTAATGTCCTATAATATAAATTTTAATAAATTTTTAATATTTAAAAAAAAAAAAAATTATTCTACAACCTCTACGTCTGAAAAATGACAATAATGGATTAAGAAAAATTCAATTTATAATAACAATTAAAGTTATAAAATTACATAGGGACGATATCGATTTAAATATAGAATTCATCATACAAGCACAAATTGCTATACAAATTAATTAATTGTAATAATATATTTAGGTGGCGCACCCGCTCTTATTGTGGCCCGTGTATTAGTTGGTTTAGGCGAAGGTGTTGCATATCCATCATGTGGTGCACTTCTTGCTGCATGGAGTCCTGTACATGAACGTAGTCGTTTAGCATCACTTGTATTTGCTGGTGGACAAGTGTGTACCGATTTATAATAAAAATAAAATGTTTGTTTGTGCATCAATCAATAAAATTATTTACAGATTGGAACAATAATTGGTTCAACAATTTCCGGTGAATTATTATATAATATAGGATGGGAATCTGTATTTTATTTCTTCGGTGGAATGTGTATAGTTTGGTGTTTTTTGTTTGTAAGTAATAAATATATATGAAAATACAAATAATACGATAATACTGCCGAATAATTTGAATTATTATCTATAAATAGTATCTTTTGTGTGCCAGTAATCCAGAATCTCATCCATTTATAAGCGATAAAGAAAGATTATATTTAGAAAAAGAACTTACAACTGTAATTTCATTTAAAAATTTACCACCAACACCATGGAAATCAATATTAACATGTGTACCATTGGGTGCATTAATTATTGCACAAATTGGTCATAATTTTGGTTTATTTATAATGGTATCTGATCTGCCGAAATACATGAGTGACGTATTACGGTTTTCCATTCAAGAAAATGGTTTATATTCAGCATTACCATATGTTATGATGTGGTTTGTTGCAATGGCTACCGGTATTTTAAGTGATTTTATAATTAAACGTAAATTAATAAGTATTACAAATGCACGAAAATTATTTACATCAGTTGGTAAGCAATAAATAAATAAATAAATAAATGTAATAATTATTTATTAATATTAATGTATTTAAACATTTAGGTGCAATTGGACCAGGAATATTTTTAGTAGCTGCATCATATGGAGAATGTAATCGTATACTTGTAGTTGCAATGTTTACCATTGGTATGGGTTTTATGGGAACATTTTATTCTGGCATTAAAGTTAATAATTTAGATTTGTCACCAAATTATGCTGGTGTATTAATTTCATTAACAAATGGTATTGGTGGAATTACAGGAATTGTTGGACCATATATTGTTGGTGTTATTACACCAAATGTAAATATATATATATACACTGTTTTGTTCTCTTATATTATGTATAAATATTTAAAATTATTTTTTAAACTTATAGTCAGCATTGGAAGAATGGAGACTTGTTTTTTGGATAGCTTTTGCTGTATTTGTAGTTACAACTATAATTTATATTACATGGGCATCAGGTGAAACACAACCATGGAATGATCCAGACGCACTTGCAAAATTACAATTAAATAATTCTGATGATATTGATAAAAATAAAAATGATGACGCGAATAGTATTGATAATAATAATGATAATACTACTGGAAATATGAAAATTTAACTAATATCAACACTTTCATTAATTAATTCAAAAGTATTTGCAACAAATTTTTCATCAATTAAATTAATTTAATATTAGAAATTTTTTTTTATATTATTGTACATTACTTAGACTGTAAATAGGCATTCATATATTCACAACATTGTTGTAATAATATATATATCTGCACATGTAGGGAAAAATCATAATTAATAATTTTGTATAACTTGTTAAATTTAGCTAAATCACTAAATAAGTATTATTAATGTTAAGTTTTATTAAATAAATGATTAAAAAAATGCATAAAATATGCAATAAATGTTGAATGATATTCTTCGTTCTTCAATATTTGTTTGTTATTTTTTTTAATTCATTAAAATTTTTATTATTATCCACTGATCACACACGTATTTATATATAGGAACTATATGATGTCATCAATGACATTACAAATTGAAAAATTTCCAAATTCAAGGTAGTAAAATGATCAAGCCGATACGATAAATCGGTTGAAACTCATTTATTGGTTCCACATTTATAGAATGTTTACGTGAATTTTGAACCAAAAATTAATGTATGGTTTCAAATGTATCGAAATCAAATGTGGTTAAAATCGGATGGTGAATTATACAATTACATTTTATTATTAGTAAAAAAGTCATTCAATTGACTATTGATGCGGAGCAAACTTTGAATTGCATTTTAGTAGATCAATATATTACAATGTCATTTCGGTAGTTTTCCGGACAGAGTGTATCCATACGCAAAAAAAAAAAAAAAAGAATTATAAATATTCTTTAAAAAATCAACTTTTCTTTTTTATGTTGTTGGGTGTTTCAAAAAAAATATTATATAGAAATTGCTTATGGTATTTTAACAAGTTTATTAAGTTGAAGTATATATTATTATGATTTCAATATGGTTGACACACTTTCAAAAAAAAATGGGAAATCTAGTTACGTGTGTTGTTTTATTTTTACTGATTATATTTAGCTAAAATAAATGGTACAGTAACTATTAATTAAAATACAAAAAATTGAATATTAGTTGGTTTTTACTTGAAATTGTAATATCTGTAATCGACACTCTGGAATGAAAGAAAATTTTTATTAAGTTTTTTTTCTAAGACATCCTGTTAATATAAAAGTTATATTAGAGAGAGATGATCACAATTTTCAAATGCAACATTATTTTTTCTTTATTAAAGTTATTTTATTCAACTATAACAAATTTTGTGTTAATATATATTGTTAAAATTAGAGTCAATGGTGTAGTAGAGATTACAATTTGTGATAGAACGTTTCGTTTTTTTTTTTTTATATATTGTGTTACATATAAAACGAGTCCTTTCATTTTCTGATCCTTTTAATAATAACTTTTTTTAAGTAAAATATTGAACGAAAGTTAAGTGTTTAAGATAATTTAAATTGACAATTTAAATAATTATATATTTTAAGTGTTTTTTTATTTTTTTTTTTATTTATTAATTGTTTAAAATTTTATTTTATATTTAACTTATTATTTTTCTATAGTTTATGACAAAAAAATATTAATAAAATAATGTTAACAGGATGGCAAAAAGTAGTATCAAAATGTATGTATATTTGAATATACACAATTTGTACATGTATCTGTTCTAAATATTTTCAATCCACCAAACTATAAAACCATATATTTAATGGGTTTCCTTGAGATGTTGAGATGTTGAACGTATTTATTTTATGTCACAAAAGTTATCTATACACTATTAATAAATAATTAATTAATATTAAATAGGTGTGTCAATAATAGATATAATTAATAAGAATTCAAGAATAAAAATTGAATATATACACGAAATGTATAAATCAAAAGCTTGTTTTATATCAATCCTTATAATTATAATATACTAATATATTATATATATATATTGCAGACAACAAGTCGCCATATATAATATATTATTAAATTATTGACATATACATATATTTAAAATTCAGAAATGTCGATTCAATTTCAAATACTTGACTACATTGATTATTAAATTCCTCTCACAGACATTCCATTAGTTATATATGAAAATTTTTACATTTATAGAGTATACACAACAATTAATAAAATTTGCTACATACATTTATTACAGTTTTTTTGATACCACAACGTGTAATTGTTGCAATAATGGGATTTTTTGCAATAACAATTGCATATACATTAAGAGTGTCAATTTCATTGGCTATCACAGAAATGGTGGAAAAACCACATAGTAATAAAACATTAAATAATACAAATAATAATTATAATGGATTATGTTTAATACATGATGAGGAAAAAGATAATTTTATAAATAATTCAATTGTGATAATATCTCGGGTAATAATTTATGAATTCAATTAGTAATGATTGATGTAAATTATTCAGTTAATTTTTATCATATATTTTATATATACGCACACAGAATGTTGTCCGTACTGATGAATTATATAATTGGTCACAAGAATTACAAGGCACTATATTGTCAGCATTTTATTTTGGCTATGTATTAACACATATACCCGGCGGTATTTTATCTGTAAAATATGGTGGAAAAATTGTATTGGGTACAGGAATGTTTATTGCTGCTATATTTTCTCTGTTAACACCGATTTTTACTAAATGGGGTAAATCATATAAATTTGATTGAAAAATTTCATAACTATAAAATATTTATAATTATATTATTGATAAAATATATATATAGGTGATGCAATTGCACTTATTATTGCAAGAGTATTAGTTGGTCTTGGTGAAGGTGTTATATTTCCTGCATGTGGTGCATTATTATCTGCATGGAGTCCGATCAATGAACGTAGCCGATTAACAACACTTGTATTTGTTGGTGGTCAAGTAAAAAACAAACTGAAAATATTACTCATTTTAAGTTATTTATATTGTATATATTTGGCTCCTCTGTCTCTTTGCAGGCTGGTACAATAGTTGGTTCAACAATTTCCGGTCAATTATTATATAGCATCGGGTGGCAATCTGTATTTTATTTTTTCGGTGCATTATCTTTAATATGGTTATTTTTATTTGTTAGTATTTTTTTCACTCAAACACATAACAATTGTAATTGTTTTTTTTCTATAATATTTCTAAAAAATTAACTATTTTACTCTTTTATTCATCTATATAGTTAATATTATGTTATAGTAATCCAGATTCTCATCCATATATTAGTGATAAAGAAAAAGAATATTTAGAGAAAGAAATTGTTTCATTAAAATCAGTTGAAAAAACATTACCACCAACACCATGGAAATCCATAATGACAAGTGTACCAATGCTGGCATTAATTTGTGCACAAATTGGACATAATTGGGGTTTATTTGTAATGGTATCTGATCTGCCGAAATACATGAGTGATGTGTTACGATTTTCAATTCAAGAAAATGGTATATATTCATCGTTACCATATGTTCTGATGTTATTGTTTGGTATAATATCTAGTTCAATAAGTGATTTTATTATATCACACAAATATATAACAATTACAAATGCACGAAAATTATTTACATCAATTGGTAAGAAGAAAAAATATTTATATTTTGAACGGTTGTATTAATTTGTACCATCAGTCAACGAATCGCAGTGCTGATGCTAAAGTCTAAGTTTTGATTTTGAGAAATTTTATGTATTCCAGATTCGACCTCTGACTTGTTTGGCAAATTTTCAGAAGTTTAAGTTCGATAGATATGATATGATATATTTTTCCAAAAATAAATTAATTTGTTAATGATTACTTTATAGAAATAAATATAAAATCAGCACTGGGTTCATTCGCTATGGTTTCTATAAATCTATTTATTAAACATTTTTAAAATGTTTATTCTATATTTATATAGCCGCAATTGGACCAGCAATATTTTTAGTTGGTGCATCATATGCAGAATGTGATCGTATGCTTGTTGTTATATTTTTTACCATTGGTGTCGGTTTTATGGGAGCATTTTATTCGGGTGTTAAAGTTAATAATTTAGATTTATCACCAAATTATGCTGGTGTATTAGTGGCTATAACAAATGGTATTGGTGGTATTACCGGAATTATTGCACCATATATTGTTGGTGTTATTACAACAAATGTAAATAAAATTTATATATTGATATCGATTCTGTTTTTATAATCTAATTAAAATCTAATTAAAAATTTATATAGTCTACATTGGACGAATGGCGATTAGTATTTTGGATAGCATTTATTATATTTTTTGTGTCATCCATAATTTTTATAATATGGGCGTCTGGTGAAACACAACCATGGAATAATCCAAATCAACAGTCGTCATCGTTAGAATTCGATTATAATATAGAAATGAATAGTGTTTATAATCATAATTATAAGGATGTAGTTGATGTGTTGTAAAAAAATTAACAATGTTTATATTTATGTTATTTTTTTTTTTTTAAATATGCCATTAAACTAACTTTATAATAATTGTAAGAACTTCAAATTTATATATATAGAATAAATTATTAACACGTTGACATTTTTTGTTATTGAATCCTATTGTATTATTAGAATGATCTGTGTCGCCGATCTTTTTATTTCTTCATTGACTCTGAAACTTGCGATGCTTTGTATTATAATTGGTATACAGTCACTAATTATGTGTACAGAAATATTTAATTTTATAGTTTTATCTTAATAATAGTAAAAATTTAATTAATTATTAAAAGTTAAAGTTATAACAATTTAATTAGAATTTGATCTCCCACATTATAATTATTATTTTTATTTTTTGGAGAATTATGTGTGAAATTTATTTCAAGATTAAAATTAACATTAAAGTTATTTATTATATGAGAACAGTGCGACATTTTAATAATATATTGTGTACGAACAATTAATTATTTATGCACTAGTTTTTTTTTCCTCTAATAATAATAATAATAAAATGGTACTTAATTATATATTTAAATGATTTTTCAATTGAATTTTTTTTTTTTTTTATAACTATAAACAAATTTCAGAATAAATAAAAATATTCGTTTTTTTTTTTATTATATGCTAAAATTTTAACAAAACAGAAAAATATAATAATAATTGCATAACGAATTCTTTGTTACTCAAAAAAAATTAACTATACTTAAATAAAATAAATATTCGATATAAATTATTTTACTATAAACTGAACAGGATATAAATGATTATCATATGTGAATTAGATAAATGTAATTGTACTCTATAGCAATGGTATTTTTTTTCATAATAATATACGACGATGTAAAATTGTAATGTTTTTATAAAATTATAGTAAATTATCAAAATGAATTTCACATAAAATATTCATAATAATTTTCGATAGTATATTTTACATTTTAAAACTTTCAGCAATATTTGCAAATTATGTTGTTATCAATTTTATGTGAAAATCACGAATATATATACTTTTGTGTAACTTTTATTTTAATATAATTACTATATTGTAAAACTTATTCTAAAAAAGCTTCTTTTTTTTTGTTCACATGCATTCTTATTTTATATCGGTCCCCTACACTATACTGTCTTTATCATATCTGTAGACGTACATATTATTTGTAACTAAAATTATAGAATTTAAAATACATCGTTTTATTAAAATAATATGCAAATTAATATTATAATATGATACACGAGCCAGCCTCTCACACATCCATTAATTAGATAATAATTTTGCCATATAATGTATATGTAATATGAAATATATTGTGGTATAAAATATAGCGATATTGATTGTGTGTGTTTTTTTTTAAATTTTAATTTGGAAATACCTTAACACCTTTAAAACATGTTATTTTCTATTTGAATGTAATAATTTTATTACAAAAGTTTTGCCAATGTGAAAAAGGAAAAAAAAAGAAAGAATTCTTTTATAATTCTTATTCTTTTATTAATTTGATTTATTTAAAATTAAAATTCTAAAGTTTATAGCTACCTACACAACACGCACGTACATTTTTAAAGTGTGTATTGGTAGATAGAAGCAGTTCATGATTTGTGTATTTTTTCGGGAAAATTTACTTTGCAGCCAAATTTAAATGAGATTCTCAATTATTAACTACTTAATTAATATATGTATGCGTAGGAATTGTGCTGATAGATAATTCATCTATAAATTGTAGGACAGTTGTACATATGTTTGTGAGGTCGGCAGACTAAGCATCATATTGCAAATTGCACGTTCGTTGCTTATCTCTTTTGTTTTTTTTTTTTTTTGATTGTAAAGTATTTAATTTTTCATTGTTAATACAAAAAATGCAGTTTCGTCGCTTAACTCTTTGGTTTTTTTTAATTATAAATTTTTTCTTAAACAAAATTTTCAGGTTCGTCGCTTAACTCTTTCGTTTTTTTTAATTGTAAATTTTTTCTTCTTATACAAAAATTTCAGGTTCGTCGCTTAACTCTTTCGATTTTTGTACTCTTTTTATTGTAAAGTATTTAATTTTTCCTTCTTAAAACAAAAAATGCTGGTTCGTCGCTTAACTCTTTCGTTTTTTGTTTTTTTTATTGTAAAGTATTTAATTTTTCCTTCTTAAAACAAAAAATTCAGGTTCGTCGCTTAAGTCTTTCGTTTTTTTTTTTTCTTTTTTTAATTGTAAAGTAATTAATTTTTCTTTCTTAATACAAAAAATGCAGTTTCGTCGCTTAACTCTTTCGTTTTTTTTAATTATACATTTTTTCTTCGTATCCAAAAAGTCAGGTTCGTCGCTTAACTCTTTCGTTTTTTTTTTTTTTAATTGTAAAGTAATTATTTTTTTCTTTTTAAAACAAAAAATTCACGTTCGTCGCTTAACTCTTTCGATTTTTGTTTCTTTTTTATTGTAAAGCATTTAATTTTTCCTTCTTTTAACAAAAATTTCAGGTTCGTCGCTTAACTCTTTCGTTTTTTTTTAATTATAAATTTTTTCTTAAACAAACATTTCAGGTTCGTCGCTTAACTCTTTCGATTTTTGTTTTTTTTTTTATTGTAAAGTATTTAATTTTTCCTTCTTAAAACAAAAAATTCAGGTTCGTCGCTTAAGTCTTTCGTTTTTTTTTCCTTTTTTTAATAGTAAAGTAATTAATTTTTCTTTCTTAATACAAAAAATGCAGTTTCATCGCTTAACTCTTTCGTTTTTTTTAATTGTAAATATTTTCTTAAACAAAATTTTCAGGTTCGTCGCTTAACTCTTTCGTTTTTTTTTATTGTAATTTTTTTCTCCTTAAACAAAAATGTCAGGTTCGTCGCTTAACTCTTTCGTTTTTTTTTTATTATAAATTTTTTCTTAAACAAAATTTTCAGGTTCGTTGCTTAACTCTTTCGATTTTTGTACTCTTTTTATTGTAAAGTATTTAATTTTTCCTTTTTTAAACAAAAAATTCAGGTTCGTCGCTTAAGTCTTTCGTTTTTTTTTTTTCTTTTTTTAATTGTAAAGTAATTAATTTTTCTTTCTTAATACAAAAAATGCACTTTCGTCGCTTAACTCTTTCGTTTTTTTTAATTGTAAATTTTTTCTTCTTATACAAAAATTTCAGGTTCGTCGCTGAACTCTTTCGTTTTTTGTTTTTTTTATTGTAAAGTATTTAATTTTTCCTTCTTAAAACAAAAAATTCAGGTTCGTCGCTTAAGTCTTTCGTTTTTTTTTTTTCTTTTTTTAATTGTAAAGTAATTAATTTTTCTTTCTTAATACAAAAAATGCAGTTTCGTCGCTTAACTCTTTCGTTTTTTTTAATTATACATTTTTTCTTCGTATCCAAAAAGTCAGGTTCGTCGCTTAACTCTTTCGTTTTTTTTTTTTTTAATTGTAAAGTAATTATTTTTTTCTTTTTAAAACAAAAAATTCACGTTCGTCGCTTAACTCTTTCGATTTTTGTTTCTTTTTTATTGTAAAGCATTTAATTTTTCCTTCTTTTAACAAAAATTTCAGGTTCGTCGCTTAACTCTTTCGTTTTTTTTTAATTATAAATTTTTTCTTAAACAAACATTTCAGGTTCGTCGCTTAACTCTTTCGATTTTTGTTTTTTTTTTTATTGTAAAGTATTTAATTTTTCCTTCTTAAAACAAAAAATTCAGGTTCGTCGCTTAAGTCTTTCGTTTTTTTTTCCTTTTTTTAATAGTAAAGTAATTAATTTTTCTTTCTTAATACAAAAAATGCAGTTTCATCGCTTAACTCTTTCGTTTTTTTTAATTGTAAATATTTTCTTAAACAAAATTTTCAGGTTCGTCGCTTAACTCTTTCGTTTTTTTTTATTGTAATTTTTTTCTCCTTAAACAAAAATGTCAGGTTCGTCGCTTAACTCTTTCGTTTTTTTTTTATTATAAATTTTTTCTTAAACAAAATTTTCAGGTTCGTTGCTTAACTCTTTCGATTTTTGTACTCTTTTTATTGTAAAGTATTTAATTTTTCCTTTTTTAAACAAAAAATTCAGGTTCGTCGCTTAAGTCTTTCGTTTTTTTTTCCTTTTTTTAATTGTAAAATAATTAATTTTTCCTTCTTAATACAAAAATGCAGTTTCGTCGCTTAACTCTTTCGTTTTTTTTAATTGTAAATTTTTTCTTAAACAAAATTTTCATGTTCGTCGCTTAACTCTTTCGTTTTTATTAATTGTAATTTTTTTCTCCTTAAACAAAATTGTCAGGTTCGTCGCTTAACTCTTTCGTTTTTTTTTAATTATAAATTTTTTCTTAAACAAAATTTTCAGGTTCGTCGCTTAACTCTTTCGTTTTTTTTAAATGTAAATTTTTTCTTCTTATACAAAAATCTCAAGTTCGTTGCTTAAGTCTTTCGTTTTTTTTTTTTTTTTAATTGTAAAGTAGTTATTTTTTTCTTCTTAAAACAAAGATTTCAGGTTCGTCGCTTAACTCTTTCGATTTTTGTTTTTTTTTAATTGTAAAGTATTTAATTTTTCCTTCTTAAACAAAAATTTCAGGTTCGTCGCTGTACTCTTTCGTTTTTTTTTATTTTTATTGTAAATTAATTTTTTCTTAAACAAAAAATTCAGATTCGTCGGTTAACTCTTTCGTTTTTTTTTTCCCTTAAGTAAATCTTTAAAGAATATTTCTGATCATAAATGAACCAACTATGTAACGCTTATGATTTTTGTATCGCATGTACATGTTTATTTATTTTATTAGTCATAAATTATGAATATCTTTTATTTCAATTTGACGCAAAATCATAAAAAAAAACTTGTATAATATTATTAAAATTTTTTTTGTATAATTCTATGCAATTTATAGATATATAGAAATTTACAAATATAACATTCAAAATTAATAGTATAATTTTTTTTTTTTATTTATTTATTAGATGAAAGTCAAAGAATCAATTATTGCGCCACTGTGGCAGTCAGTCAATACGGGAAAACTATGTAACTTAATTAACATGTAAGTATTTTATTTATTATTTTTTGTTATTATTACTTTTATATAAATTTTACGTTTATATGAAATTCCTATAAAATGTAAAAAGCATCACTTGTCATATAAAAACAAATGGAAAACTCTAAAATTTGATCATAAATACAGCAATAATTTCGACCAAATATTTTGGTATACTTGCCAAAATTATAAGTGAATTGTTATTTACAGTGCCAGAAATTTACAGTTTATCAAATTGTTTTTAATACATTATTAAATTCTATAATGAATATTTATGATCAATTTAGTGACACAAATTAACTTAACTTAATTAATGCGTAAAAATTATATTATTTATTTATGTAAATTTAATGTCTGAATTTATTATTCTATTATATGAACGCGTGCATTCAAAATTCCCATGGTTACTATATATATATATATATAAGTACTGGTTGTTATGGGGAAACATCAATTCCAAATAAAATCTCATTTTTAATATAAAAATATAAGCTTTTTGTGTTTTATGTATAACAAATCTTAAAAATGTATATGTGTAGTACCCGCGTTATATGGGAGTCGACTGTATTTTTATTATTTTTTTTATAACTCGCATCACATGTTCTATTAATTAAATATCAAGAAAGCAGCCATAAATTTAATTAAATTATTAATAAATTTTGAAATATTTAATATCAACAAGTATTATATTAATTCAACAAATCCAATAAAATATAAAACTTATATACGTATAGTTAAACGATGGAAAAGTGGTGGTCATTTAGTTACCAATACATAAATAATAATATTATATTTATAACTATTTATATACAATATTATATATAAGTACTATAGTATATAATATGTAATATAATTAACATAATGTATATGAATTTATTCTATGTATGGGTTATACAAGTATTTTATTATTATACATATACACCATATATATATATTATATATGTTATATTTATGATAATAAATAATATCTTGTCCATCTCAAACACACAATCGCAACAAATACAATTTTAAAATAATATTTGTTGTATGTATTTTATATATATAGCGGGTAATTCCTACATATTATAGATATAGAAATTTATAATATGTGGAAAAAGATCACAAAATTTGCATGTGTATGTTTTATATAAATATGTTAATCAAATTATGTGTTTCAAATAAATATATTTTGCCTTTCATATACATTTATGTATTTATTGATACACGATGATTTTTATATACAATAGTTCGTATAGTGGTGTAATTCGTTTTGGAATCACCCTTTTTTTTTTTTATATATTCCAAATGTTTCAGTTACATCGAAATGTATATGTGAAGTTCACATTGTGAACCCAAAAGGAGAAATACATTTCCAACCGTTACCCAGTAACTATATTTATAAAATATGGAACACTTTGATGATTTTAATCATAATATTCTGGATAATAGAGATTTGCAAACACGTATAATTTCATATCAAATTTCATCGAAATTTTATTAGAATTCTATTAAAACTTACTGAAATTCTAACATATAATTAAATCGAATTTTATACCTAACAAATACTAATTTGTAGAATTTTCAAAATCCGTTGGTTAGAAGAAACAATTAAAAAAAAAAAAAAATTGCACATGAAGTTTAATAAATAAATTTAGAAGAAATTGTGATTTTTTCCGAAAATTTTCCACTTTAACTTTCAACAATTTTTTTTCAATAATTTGTTTATATTTCAAAAAAAAAAACATACAAATAATTGGGCGGTATCGTTTATTATTCCTCTGTGTGCGAACACAAACTCTCAAATGACCCAAATATATATTTTTTTATATTGCTCTCTTGTGCTATTCTTGTGTCATATGATGATACATGTTCAAGAATTACTTCACTTATGGTACTATTTGTTTCATTTTCTAGGTAATCGTGATACAAAAATTCTTTATATTAAATTTATTATTAAATCTTTTAAAAAAAAAATTCCTTTTTTTTTTATTATGAAACTCGTGTACGTTCAAATACACAATGAACACTAATAATAATTGTTAAAATATTTACTTTTATTGTTTTTAATGTTATTTACGTGAATGTGTTTTGTAAATTAACCTAGGAATTAATACAGGTGTTAGCATATATTCTAACACAGAATTAGTACATGTCGAATACATCTATGAACGCAGCTTCAATAATAATACATGTTTATAACTTTGTATACTATTAAAATTTATAGTAAATTATTCGCGATAATTCCCCATTTCTTGTTAAAACTCCCCACCATTTACTTCCTTCTTCTCGGCGTTGTAAACGTCACCCTGTGTGTGTGTGTTTGTGTAATAAAATACATATAAAAAATAAATATCTTCTTTAAAAAATCAAACTTTTTTTTTTTTTTTATTTCATTTACATATTTTTATTTTTTTTTTATTATAAAAAATCATAACAAGAGTTGTATTATAAAAAGATTCAATCAATGTGATATTGAATTCAATAGTAAATTGACTATAATCCGTAATAGATCGATTTTTGTGTGTGCGATTATTTTGGTCGTTGTACAATAGTCAGGAAGGAGGTAATCAACCTGTGTGTCCTTAATTTGATTGCTACTGTTGCCGTTATATTAAAATGTTAAATTATTTATATTTATATTTTTACACTAATTAAATAAATATAATAATAAATTCACGTTAATTAAGTGCGTATATATGTGCGTTTTTTTTTTTTAAATAAATTAATAGAGAAATTAAAAAAAAATATAGTGGTGCGCGTAAATAAAAATAAATATTTAAAGTGATTTTATGTGGTGGTGTGCATTATTGTATTAATTATTTATTTAAAAAAAAAACATATAAATAATGCTAACAGGATGGAAAAAAATTGTATCAAAATGTAAGTAATTTTTAATTTTTTTTTAAAATATTGATTGAAACTTAATCTTTAATCTATAAAATATGTATTGGCAATTAATTGTGTTTTCATGTTATAATATATCACGTTAATCGCCACGATAATATCAGAAAAATTTTAACATGGGTTTTCTACCAAATCGCGTACGTCAGACATATATGTCTGACATGGCTCATGTAGAACTACTTAGCGTCAGACACATATGACTGACATGGCGATTAACGTGATATACAATATATATGGAGAGAGAAAGATTCGGAAACAATTAATTCATTTATATCATTATTATTACACCATTGTTTTTGAAACAATATAGCGGGCGTACATGTTTAGAATGTTAATCACAATCATTATATAGATTACAAAATATATTTATATTTATGTGTGTGCAGCTAGCATATATGTCGTGTACGATATAGATAGTTAGCTATATATACAATATATGTATATAGTAAGAGTGAAAGCTTAACATTTGTATAATATCAATTCAATTGAGAAATTCATTTTAATTACTATTAATTATTTGTGTATATACAAATTTTTCTGTAGATCTATATAAAAACACCAACATATGATTAATAAAATATATATGCATAAATTATTATGGTTAATAATATTTTCAGACATATCGTCGCCAACATAATAAAATTATTTACATAATTTAAAATATCGTATATATATATATATTTATTTTGAAAATGCATATATTCGATTTGTGTGTATGTGTATATTTATACACATATATTTTGTATATAAATTAAATGTGTTTGCGATGAGTTTAAATTGATATGTAAATTTGCATATGTTTTTATTGTACGAGTATATACAATATATTGTATATAAAATTCAATTAACAAAAAGACAATTTATTGGTATTTATTATACAATAAAAATGGAAATTTTGTAAAAAATACAAATATTTGTTTATACTTATATATTTTATATATATATATATATTAGTATTTTAGTATACCATATATATATCAATAGAATAAATAATAATAGAATATTGGTAATAATAATTCACAATCAATACAATATATTCAATAAATATGTATGCAATTAACAGTAACACTATATATACAATATATTTTCAATCCTTTTTTATTTATTCAAGTCCATTCACACATATAACACATTTACTATACAAAATAGTTGCTATAAAATTTATAACACACACATACATATTTATTTGAATATATTTAATGTCCTTGTTACTACTGACTGACTGTTACCTATATACGCAAATAACTTCAAACCAGTTGTATAATATTTGAAAGTTATAATATTTATCAATCTGATTTATCATTTTTTTTTTAATGAAATAATGATACACTGGTTTTCCATATATTATTATTATTATTATTATTATTATTTGATATAATCAGTATAAAATATTTGTAAACGTATGTATAAGCCATTAAAATTAACCCTCTATATATATATATATGTGTTATAGTCATCCATCTTAACATAAATATATATCTATTTATATTTCCATTTTCATATGATTATCTATTTTCTTTATAGATAATTGTTGTATTTTACCAATTTTATCGAATTGTTATTACTATGTTCCACCACTTACAATTCAATCGCATTTGTTTATATATAATATAAGATTAACGTAATTTTACACGTTTTACATCCGTGTAGCGGATGTAAAAAACAATGTTAACGTTTAAATTAAGAATTTATTTGAGTTTACTTTCTCTAACTTATCATTTTTTATTCAGAATAATAATAATAATAGTAATAATATTGAATGGGATATATATTTGCATTAAAATAAATTGTATATATTTTCATTATATTTAACATCAATAAATTTATAATAATATAAAACATATAAATTGTGAACAAGAAAAAAAAAACTGTATTTACATTTTATATTAATTTATTAGTTTTTTTGATACCACAACGTGTAATTCTTGGAATAATGGGTTTTTTTGCAATATTAATTGCATACACATTAAGAGTATCACTGTCGTTGGCTATTACCGAAATGGTTAAAAAACCACATAGTATTAATAAACATTTAAGTAATATAAATACTAATAATTATAATGGATTGTGTTCGGCATATGATGAAGATGATTTAAGTAATATAACAAAAACTGTTCTGAGTCGGGTAATTTATTAATTTATATATTATTATTTTATTTATTTTAACTATATAAATCACCGTAAATTATTAACCATTTACAATGTATATATACACAGAATGCTGTACATGCTGATGAATTACATAATTGGTCACAAGAATTACAAGGAATTATATTGTCTGCATTTTATTTTGGTTATGTATTAACACACATTCCCGGCGGTATTTTATCTGTAAAATATGGTGGAAAAATTGTATTGGGTACAGGCATGTTTGTTGCTGCTATATTTTCTATGTTAACACCGATTTTTATTAAATGGGGTAATGGATTAAAAATTTGATTGAAACATTATATAATAATATTGATAAAATATAAATTATATATAGGTGATGCAATTGCACTTATTATTGCAAGAGTATTAGTTGGTCTTGGTGAAGGTGTTATATTTCCTGCATGTGGTGCATTATTATCTTCATGGAGTCCGATTAATGAACGTGGTCGTTTAACAACACTTATGTTTGCCGGTGGACAAGTAAAGAACAAAATGAAAATATTATATATTTTAAATTATTTATATTGTATATATTTGGCTCCTCTGTCTCTTTTTGCAGGCTGGTACAATAGTTGGTTCAACAATTTCCGGTCAATTATTATATAGCATCGGTTGGGAGTCTGTATTTTATTTTTTCGGTGCATTATCTTTAATATGGTTATTTTTATTTGTTAGTAGTATTTTTTTCACTCAAAAACATAACAATTTTAATTGTTTTTTTTTTCTATAATATTTCCAAAAAAATTAACTATTTTATTCCTATTCGTTTATATAGTTAATATTATGTTATAGTAATCCAGAATCTCATCCATATATTAGTGATAAAGAAAAAGAATATTTAGAAAAAGAAATTATTTCATTAAAATCGTCTACAAAAACATTACCACCAACACCATGGAAATCCATAATGACAAGTGTACCAATGCTGGCATTAATTTGTGCACAAATTGGACATAATTGGGGTTTATTTATAATGGTATCTGATCTACCGAAATATATGAGTGATGTATTACGATTTTCAATCAAAGAAAATGGTATATATTCATCGTTACCATATGTTATGATGTTATTGATTGGATGCATATCTGGTACAATAAGTGATTACTTAACATCACATAAATATATAACAATTACAAATGCACGAAAATTATTTACATCAATTGGTATTATATTTATTTATTTATTTTTATTATATTAAAATTTTTATTTCATATTTTCTATACTTTATGCGTGTATTTTATTATATAGCCGCAATTGGACCAGGAATATTTTTAGTAGGTGCATCATATGCAGAATGTGATCGTATGCTTGTTGTTACAATGTTTACCATTGGCATGGGTTGTATGGGAACATTTTATTCTGGCATTAAAGTTAATAATTTAGATTTATCACCAAATTATGCTGGTGTATTAGTGGCTATAACAAATGGTATTGGTGGTATTACCGGAATTATTGCACCATATATTGTTGGTGTCATTACAACAAATGTAAATACAATTTATATATTGATATCGATTCTGTTTTTATAATCTAATTAAAATCTAATTAAAAATTTATATAGTCTACATTGGACGAATGGCGATTAGTATTTTGGATAGCATTTATTATATTTTTTGTGTCATCCATAATTTTTATAATATGGGCGTCTGGTGAAACACAACCATGGAATAATCCAAATCAACAATCGACATTACAATTAAATAAATTATCGGATATTAGTCATACAGTTAATTTAGATTTACATGAATTTAATGATATTAAATTGTAGTATTATATATTTATAAGTAACTATTTTCGTATATATACGTTATTTTTATATAGTATAGTTTAACACCTTATTTATTTAAGTATATATATATATTAATATATTTATAGGTTCTTTAATATAATTAAAAATGAATTTATTTAATAATAATTTTTGTATATAATATTAATTAAGTATTTATAAGAATGTAAAATTTATGAAAAAAAAAAAAAAAAAAACAATTAAAAAAGAATACTTTTTTAAATATTAAATAAATGAATTTAATATATATGACTTTTTTTTTTAAATATATTTATATATTTTTCTTTTATTTATTTAAATTTATGTAAATTTACATACAATTTCAATATTGATTATTATACCGCACCTATAAAAGATATTTCGAAAACTGTTTGTATTTTTTCGGAGAAAATTCTTTCAAATAATCAGAATTTACAATATGCAAGAATTTTAATGCAAAAAATTTAGTTTATTATTTTATTTACAAAAATTCATTAGATTTATTTCAAAAACAAACTAATAAATATAAAAATATTAAATCATAAATTATATATATTCTTTCAGGATATCTTTTAAAAGAAACAAAATGAAAATGATTTGGGTTTATAAAATCCAGAAAAAATATGTTATCGCGTGTTGCTGGTTTCGCACATAAATTGAGATGCTTAAAAATCCATATAATACAACAAACAGCTATTTGACGAATACAAATGGTAAGTTTTTTTTTTCATTTTATTTATAGATAAAATTATATTTATTATTATTATATTGATAACGATAGACCTATAAATTTATACAATATAATTTTATTTGAATGAATAATTTGTTGGGAAAATGTAATAATTTCGATGCAAACATTTCGTTTAGCAAATGTTTTGTAATATATATTGATTTTATAAACAAATATATACCTAATTACCTATATATCATTTAAACAAATCATACACTTACATATCGCAGACAGTTAAAAGTGTACTTAAACTTTAGTATTTGAATCGATCAAAACTATTGTACAAAATTACTTGATTATTCTCGAAATGTATGTGTATATGAATAATTACAATATTTGTATATAATGATGAAATTGAATTGACAAAATTAAATCTATTGCTGTTCTTCGTCTATATTGATAATTTACGTGTAAAACTAATCGATGTCAGTACCAATAATCATTGATTAGTTGATTGAATTTCGATTTATGCGTTTTTTTACTATATGTTTTATATTTATCCAAAGGAGCCGCTAATTTTTTTGAACAGTGAAAAATTAAAGTCCATCGATTCATCCTTTTAACAATTTTTTTTATTGAATTTCTGTTGGTGATAAAAACCATCCATATAACCAAGAATTTAAACAACCCGAAATGAATTAACATATCGAAATAAAACATATATATGTTACACAAATACAATACAATTTTAAATTAAATCTCAATAAAAAATATACCTATATCTTTATTATGATACAAATAAATAAATATCTGAATATTAAAATTTATCTGCATGCTGTGTGTTATTTAACAACTTTTATTAAGTTCTATATATTATTTATGTATATATTAAAAAAGATACAAACAATAAATAACTAATTTTATTGTAGATAATGGTTTTTCTTTTAACATTGAAAGTATAATGCACTTTATTTTTAATATACATTCATATAATAAACAATAATGTAATAAAATTATAATTAAATATGTATATACATAAACCTATATACAATAGTTTTAATTATTACTATTATATATATTATTATTTAATTTAAAAAAATTAAAAAATACTTATAATAATGTGTGTGTGTGTGTGTGTTTATTTAATAATATGAGTGGACGACGATGTGTGTGATTGTTAAATATAATATGCAAAAATTTTTATTTATTATTTTGTTGTTATTATTATTATTATTATTAATATTATATACAAAAATTTCGTTTCCGCCTCTGTGTGTGATTGTGAGTAAACATTATTGTATAGATAGGGTTATAGGTATATTTATTAATGATATATATGGTATTCGAACATGATTATAGGTATATATTATTATAAACCATAAAATAATAATAATAATGAATAATGTTTGTGTTTTTATTATTACAATATAATAAAATCTATTATATTTAAATAAATAAATAAATAAATAAATAAATAAATAAAATAAATATTAAATTTTATTATTATATTTACTACTAACAACATTAAATTATAATGCGTGCATACAAATTATATAATTTAACTCGATATCAAATTATTTCATGTATTATATACAATAAACAATATATAATTTAAAAATATTATTTTAATATTAATAATTCTAAATGCAACATTCGTATAATATAATATTATTTATATGTAATTTCATATATAAAAACTATTTTGTATATATGCTGATGTGTTACAACACTGGTCCCAGTGGTGGTGGGTGGGGTTAATATAATTCATAGATGTGAATTTTCCGGCAAAATGTAGTGGATGAATTTACTCAGACTATATATTTTCCAAAAATTTACTAATAGTTTGACATATACCGCCTTCTACAATATATTAATAGATTAGGTTCTTTATCGAACTGAAAGAAATTGTACACGTGCGGGCATGGTATAAATATTTTTAAATGATCGGGGCTCATCTTCATCATTTCTTTTATAACATTGAATAAAATTTATTTTTACAAATTTATATGAAATATATATTATCGAATATAAATATTACAAATAATAATTGTAATGAATATCTCTTCGTAAAATTATTTATAGTAAAAAACCAAATAGCGTTTTATTATTAAATTAAATTGTTGTTATACTCGTAAAAATAACTCACTTTTCTGTTTGTCTATATCCAATTTTTAATATGAAAAATTTAAGTGTTTTGTTTTTTTAATTTACGATACTATATTTGTAATAACAATTTAATAACAAACTGTTATAAAACAATGATAATTATTATTTTTTTTATAATTTATAATAATGATGTCATAACATATTCAATTAATTTTAATTACATCATATTTACATTTATAATTAATTAATAAAGACATCCGTTGTACATAAACATTCATATATGAAAATACAAATATTATTTAATTAATTGATAATTGTTGAAATTATCTGTATATTGCAATTTTTCGAATTTAATATTTTCAATATGGATCTCGGCGATCTGTGCGGTTTATATGCGGTCACGTCTACACTCTTTTTGTTTGTATGACAGAAATCTTTGTCTTTATATATTTGGAAACCGTATACTCTTATACACAAATTATTATTATATTACTTATAAATTCAGTTGGACATATCGATCCATTCTATATAAATTATGATTGTTTGAAGTACCGCAGATTTAATTGTTCGAAATTTATATAAAGCATTTTTTTTTTGGTAATTAATTAATTATGTATTAAAATTAATACATGGCAAATTTGATGACTTGCGGTTAACCATTTGTTAATTTATATATGCGGAATTAAAAAAAAAAATATTTTAAAAATATTGGGTTAAACGTTATTCAAAAGATTGAAAATATCTGCAGCATATACACCGGGATAATAAATATAATAGTAAAAAAAATAACGAAATTAAGGAAACATCTATATATTTTTCGTTGATTATAGACGAATTGATAAATACCGAGTATAGTGTACTAACTTGACTGTAATGAATGCTAAATATATATACATCACGTCACGGAGTAACATGACTATAAATTGCTGATATTAGAAATTCATGTAGGAGCTTTTCATATAAAATCTGTATTGTAATTAATATTTAGTCTTAAATATATTTTTCGTTGATTATAGACGAATTGATAAATACCGAGTATAGTGTACTAACTTGACTGTAATGAATGTTAAATATATATACGTCACGTCACGGAGTAACATTTAAATTGCTGATATTAGAAATTCATGTAGGAGCTTTTCATATAAAATCTGTATTGTAATTAATATTTAGTCTTAAATATATTTATAATGTTAAAATTTTATGATTTATATAAAACTAAATCGTACACATATTTATTATTAAACCTTTTTATAATCAATTGTTGTGTTCCATATATAATTTATATCAATTGTTTTATCTTGATAAATAGAGAATAGATGAGAAAAAAAAAAATTGCAAATATTTATTAATATTATTATATTTTTGATTACGAATTTTGATATTGAAATAATTTAAAATATAAATAACCTTCCTATATATTGTATATGGCAGAATTTTTATATATATATGTATATATTTAATTTTCCAATAAAATTAAATTTGAATAAATCAATAAATATTATATTAAACGGCACGCTAGTCATCATATGCGATCTATATTTACATTATATAATTAATTTGTATTTATATATAATTATTATTAGTATCAATGTTGAAATTTGAAGGAATTATTATCAATTATTTTTTTTATTTAAAATATGTTAAACGCCAACGCTTTTATTTACATTAACTTTTGCACGCTCATATTGAAGGAATATACGCTCGTATAGGATACTATGGGGCTTGATATGTTTGTGTTTTTGTGTTTGTTAATTATTTTAACCAAACATATGCGCGTATACCATCGAAAATTATAATTACGTACAATTTCTATAGCAAATAATTCTTAGGATTATCGTATATACACAAAGTAAATTATGTGTACTCATACGAATTTTATAACACTACAATTAATTCCATAATATACAATAAAAACCCAAATAAATGTATATAGAAAAATTTAAATTAATTTAATAAAGTAAACATGGCGTTAATTTTACATTTTATTGTATAGCCATAAATTTTAATTTGATATTTTTATTTTAATGTATATTTTAATTATAGAAATTCCAGTTTTCCAATTTGAATTTTTTTTTTGAAACCAGTTAGCGAAAAATTTATGATTATATGATGATTTTTTTTTTTTTTATAAAATAAATATATGTGTGAAAGGACATGTGATATCAAATCAAGGCTATAAAATACACATATGTATATATATATATATATATTGATAGTATAACATAATATATATACTTTCTGGCAACGAACTGTCTGCTTTGTATCTTCTCTTATTATAATATATACGCACGGTATATGTATGTGAAAATATACGCAATAGCTATATAGCAACAAAATGATATATACTTTATTTTTCATACTATATATTGATTATACAACCAAAATAAAAAAATTAAAATATATTGTTATTTAATTTATATTTAAATATTTAAGATTTTTAAGATACTACAATATGTTTAAAATGAAACCATTCCAATACTACAATATAATAATAATAATAATAATAATAATGAGATTCATATATAAAAATTTAATATCATATAAAGTGGTTAACTTTTTCTTAACGCTAAATACTACATATATTACGTATATATTAATAATATATTATACAATTAATAATATGATAAAATCCACACAAATTTAATTATCTTATCTGACAATACACGCAAAATAATAAATGTCAATTTTGTTAATTTATAAAAATAAATTATATGTTTTTATAGTGGCGTATTTTTACACTTACCATATATTCAAATTTAAAATTATTTCGGAATTTCTAATAAGTATACATGGAATGCTTGCAGGACATCATTTACAGGATCATTTTATATATATATTTCATCATATATAATTCGCTGCGAATAATTATTTTAATTATATAATATTATTAAAAATTATTGGGTTAATTGCGTTAATTGCGAATTGCGTTTTTTTTTTTTATGAATACATATACGGAACGAAATAATTTTATTCACTGAATTTTTGGCAATTTTTTCACATTTTCATGATGCCCCGCATATGGAACTTCTGCTTATATCAGCAAAAAAAAACTGGAATCAAGTACTAGTTGATATCATTCAAGAAGTTTTACAAAGTACGAAATAAATGATAATCTACATGGTGAAAGATCATTATATATGGCGAATATGACAAAACATCAGCAACAGCAACAAATATGCGTATATTCTGATGGAACACAATACCTTATCGATTTGATCAATTCTGGTTACTGGTCATTATTTAGTTTGCGGATAGTTGTTAAAAATGTATATATATAAACAACTGAAATATCGTATACGGTTTTTTTTTTTTTTTGCAAAACCAATTCGCTTTAAGCACATGAAAATGAAAAATTAACTTATAAACTGGATTATATCGGAATATCAATATATTATTTCCAGTTTTTTTTCTATTTTAAATAAATCATGAAATCGTTCGGCGGACTACAAAAACAATAAAATAGCTTATAATTTATGGATTCTACATGTGAAGCTTTGACTCTATCTAATTCTATATATATAATTAATTTCTCAATCATAAAATAAAAATAAATATTTTATATTTATTTATCACAACATAAAAACTTTAATTGTTGTTTTTTTTTAGTTATTATTTTTATTATTATTATTAATATTATATTATTTTATTTGAGTTGATTTGATTTTAGTAAATTGCGAGATTCCTTTCGAAATAAATAAATAAATAAATAAATAATTAAAATATGGTACAATAGTAAAATAATAAAATCTATATAATAAATTCCAAGTAAAAATAATAATAATAAATTTAATAAATAAATATTTATTTTTTAGTTAAGGGGAACACCATATAAATTTGTTTAATTTAATTTTTTTTTTTATATTTTTAATGTAAAAACATTATTTACTTTTATATTTCAAATACAATATTACATTTAAATTTAAAAACAATAATTATTTTTTGTATAGAAAAACAAACTATGTTTTTCTCTGTTAAATATAAATATTTATTTTTTATTTTTTTCCAAAAATAATAATGTCAATGTATTCAAGAAATATTTTGTGGTTATTTTTTTTTTTTTTTAGAAATTATTTGGAATTTAAAATGGTTTAACATTTATAATTTAATTTGTGCACATACAATAAACAACGTGTGTCCGAAAAATAAGTTATATGATTATCTATAATATATTTGATAACACCGCATCCTATTATGGTTGCTGATTGATTTATGTATTGTGAACCAACTTTAACAGACTGTTTCATAGTTACATAATATTTCCTTTTTTAATTTAAGCCAATATTTAATGCATTAAGCGACAGTATATAGTTTTTGTGTGTCTCGTATTATGAAATCAAAAATAGATTAATATGCAAAAAAAAATGTGTTGTACACCGATTAATGCTTTGTATTACATTGGTGTATTTTTGCTAAATCGTATTTATCGTGTTCGTCCTGAATATCGCTAGAGCTAGACAATTGTCGATTATTACGCGATAATTCTCGTCGTGCAACATTTATCACTACATTTTTTATTTTACTAAAAATCAAAATTATTTGCCGTCTTATTCATCCGATTTAACTTCATGTGACTGATATTTTCTATTCTCTACAAAATTTTTCGTTTAGCGATAAAAGGAAGAAAATTGAAATAATTAAACAGACAATATCCCAACAACCAACACAAATTAGTGACATAATAATTTTATGTTATTTTTGTTAATCCATTCCGATTATTTTTAAGACAGACGGTATGTTGATATACGAATATTTTCTGTCTATTAATATGATGACGCACGGAATTGAATGCATATTCTTCTATAAATTATATTTATTGTGTTAGTTGTTTTTTTATGTAAAATAAAACCTTAGAAATTATTAATGCAATTTTTATTCTGATGCGTACCAGATATTTATTTTACATATAATAGAAAGTATAATATAAAATTTGTTTAAAGTCATTGATAGAAGACGACGTCCTATCAGATATTTCATATCATTACATAATACCCGAATTTACACGATTTTGCAATAATATTTAATTATATATATATATATACTATAAAATATATAGAGATGTGTATATGAGTTAAAAAAAAGCTTTAGGAAAGGGAGAGGCTACGCACATTCTACTCGTTAAAACAAAGTTTTAAATGGAAAATTTGCAAAAATGTTTATTTTAATTATAATTAATTTTTTTTTTATAAGGTTATATCTTACATGGTGTGGTGATGGAATTTCGCGTAGTTTTTTGTGAATATTAGAAAAGAAAGTATTCGGTGGATTATAATTTAAAATAAATTTATCTGCTCATTTTGTTTTTACGATCCATAACACATATGTATTACTAAATTACTTAACTTGGGCAATCAATCCGTTCACATGGTACATGTGACAAAGGCAAACACTTTATATTTGGTAACCTTATACCAATTTTCTTATACAATAAAAAGTTATAAATTTTAATTTTTATTATAAGTTTAACATTGCGCAATTTATTGCAAATCTATTCGAGCACACCAAAGAAAGCTATATAATAACGACAATGACAATTTTATTGAACTTTATACTTAATAGTAAACAAATTAAAAATTAAAATATTCCACACAGCACACACCGGCAGTGTTTGTATGTGTTAAGTACCAATATAATACAATATATAAAATATATTATTTTCAACTTAATTTATTTGCATATTAGTTATACAATATATATTTATTTGTATCCTTCAGCAAATGTGTTTTTCTCTGTTTTTTTTTTTTGACTTTAGTGTAACTTCCTGGAGAGATTTTTCGAATATATTTAACACGTGAATGAATGTTGTACGTCAATTATACTTTTATATTTAAAAATACATAGTTCATATGTAAATATGAAAAATAATGTTATTATTATTCAAATAATGATTTATTTCAATATCAACAAAAATTGTAATTGCTAATAAAAAAAAATAATATAATAATAATAAAAATATAATATGTGAATAATGTGGTTATGTACTCATCGTATATATTATTAATATATATAATTATAATACATTTTATGTATTTGAATTTTAGAAATGTAATTATTTCAATTGTCGATATAATTAACAATATATTCACACACAGTGATAATTCGATAATCTTAAAAGATTATCTATTTTATACATATGCAATAGATAAATAAATAAATAACTATGGAATTTATAATTAATATATATGTGACAGAAACATTGATTGATTGGTGGTTTAGTTTAATTATAAATAGACCACGTCATAAATCATTTGAATATTTTATTTAACAACCATCATTTAGATTTTATAAAATTTATTGTAATCACATATTAATTTGAAAAATAATTTATCGGAAATATCACAGAATATTTTTGTATGAAATGTAAACACCAAACGCAAGAAATATGAAAAGGATTCAGGGTTTTTATGAATTGAAAAACATTTACAGAATATTAGTATCAATTGCAGATTTATGTAGAAATATTATAACAAATATGTATACGAAACGAAATAAACTATAAGTATATATATATCAGATACTTAAAAATCGAATACGCAGACGTTACTTATTCGCTTTTTTCATTTTATACTCGATCATAAATTTGAGCCACTTGATGGCTTTGTTTTTATGTCATATATTTTTCTATTATAAAATAAATCTTTGCAACCAGAAACCATTTCTTTTTTGATACAGATCCACTCCGATATTATGGATTTTCAAAATTTTAAATGATATGATCAATAATTGGCGGTAAAATACACGAGAAAAGTAAAAATTTTTAATATTAGTGAGTTTTTTTTTTTCTTCGAATTTTTAAAAGAGAATTTTTATTACAAAATCATACGAATTAATACAGGAGCTATCATCATTTCCATATGATCCATTTTTAATGCGATTGATAATAACTAGTGAGATGAAAAATGTAATTCTACAATATATTTAATATATAATAATGCAAAATGAAAAAGATTGTCGTGAAACTTGAAGCAAGATGAATCAGCGCAAACAATATCCAAATCGGTTATTAGAATGTATGTGTTTACTGGTTTAATGGTATTACAAAGTATTTATCTCTTTTGTGCTTTTATCACGCAATCCAATGACCAATCTAGATGAACAACTAAAGGGAAAATAATGCGAAATTCAAGAAAAGCGACCAGAATTGACAAATCGTAAAGATATTGTGTTCCACCAAAACAAAGGAATACAACATACACACATATCTTTGGTGACTTGGGAAACATTATTGAAGCTTGCGGTCGGTATGTGATCTTTTACCATCAGATTATTGCATTTAATCGTTTTTTTTTTGCAAAACTTCTTGAATTTCTATATGAATATATTGTTCTGATTTTATTAAAACATTCCAATGTCATCTGCGAATTTATTGCGGTGTCCAGATTATCAAGTTATCACTGGCGTGTGTGTGTGTGTACATATTTTACAACATTATTTTTTCTATGTACCATTTCTTTTGTATTTTTTTCGGTATACATAAAATGAATGCGGTTATTATTATTATTATATGATTGTAAATTATGTGCTTAGCATTTTAAATTTAATTAATTGCCTTTTTGTTTGTCATAAAAAAAAAAAGAAAAAGAAAAGAAGTATGTTTTCAGGTGTTTAACAGTTCAATACGCGATTCAATTATTTTGTACTATAAAATTTATTTATTTTCCATTATAATTTGTTTTATGTTTTTATGTTTTTAGTTATTGTTTCTCGTATCTCTCGTAGATTTTATAATTATATGTTTGAGAATGAAAGTTTTGTTGTATGTCTATTGCATATACAATACAACAATTTATATATATATAATATATAACAATATATAATATTCGAGGAAAATTAAAAACGTGATGTTATTGTATTTGAACGTTATACACATTATATAGCGCATATATTTGAAATTTCTGAAGATAATTTTATTTTAAATAACTATAAAATATATATATATATACGAAAATAATATATACGTAAATGATTACGCAAGAGTCAAGGTAATGCAAATATTTTAATTGTCACGGAAAATCTTGAATGTTTACGCACATGTAATGAATTTTTTAATTTTTTTTTTAATTTTTTCCAAGAAATTAACATTAACATTTTATTTAACAATTAACATAACAATACTATTGTGTGTATATAATTTTTGCAAATATGTTATATTAAGATATTTCGATTTTATTAAAATCAACATTAATGATTTTGCATTTTCCCGCCGGATGATAATGTTAATAAAATCGAAATATATGTCATAGCAAATAAATGATGAAAAAAATCTCATTTGCACATCTATTACTTTATTTTTTAAACAAATGACCGACCGATAATCCAATAATTATTGAATAATAATTTTTAAATATAATAATATATAATATACTTTTTAATTAGCAGTCAATTTTATATACAATAATATTTATAAAAATTAGAATTAATTATAATAAATTATTAAATATTAATATATTCAGGGAAAAACTCAATATATATTATAAAAATTATGCGTAAACCACAATTATAAAATTTCTATATAATTTATAATGTTAATGTGTGTATAGGTATTGGTATCATATTTACACATACAAATCCATACCTATTTTATCTATCTATATAATAAACATATAATACAAAAATATATTATGTGTACACAGTAAATCCAAAACTACTACAACTCCAGTGTATTTATTTATTATGAATTAGTTTGTTCAAACTTTTGTCGCTAGATTTTCCTTATCGGTATAGAACTCAAACTTTTCTATTATCAAAAATTTCAAAATTAACGTATTTCCTTAAGTTCAGCTAAATCGTTACATGAAATTTTGCACTTAAAAACATAACCGATATTTATCTGAATTGAGTTTGCGTTATTTTAATCGATCTGGACAATAGGGATAGAACCCTATGAACTTCACCTTTTGATTATATAAATATATATTGTATATTGTTTATATATAACAAATATACATTCCCAAGTCTGATTGTAAAATATTTTGATTAATGGTTAAACATTTTTTGGCACTGATCAGAATGACAATTTTTAAAATACGACAATTTGATAAACATCCACAAAATTTTGTACTGCGAAAGTATACGAAAGAGTTAATAAATAATTTCTTATAAATATAGCAATTTAAACTTTCTTAAACTGCAAAATTTAACAATGTAAAAATAAAGGATAATCGTAAATAAAAAAAAAGTTAACAAAACAATGATGAAAAATGTTCGATAATTTGTTGTTAAATTGGTATTATCGAAAGTTATAGAAATATTCAAATTAAGAATCCATGTGATTGTATTTCAATAGTGATAAAATTATGTGTTATATTATAATATTGTTATCGTATATTTATTGAAACTATATAGATTAAAGATTAGATTACTGATTAGTGGTGTGAGCACATATTTCCCGTTCATTGTAATGGTATATTAGTCACATATACTCAGAGCACAGACAAAATAACGTCCAATCGTTATATGGTTTTTGAACACCTATTGTAGAATTTAATAAATTATCGCAGGCAGATGTGTCTGTCTGTCGATCTGGTATTATATCCATATGTCATAGATCGAAAAAAAAAAAACCTTCCTATTTCCTAATATTTTTTTATTGTTTATATAGCGATGATAAACGAAAAATAAATACTAGTTTTTGAAATATTTGGTATAGACTGGCTAGCTGTGTCTAGGTTTATATTATAATAAATGTGCGTATATATTAAATTTAAATTATAAACGATATGTCAAGCTATACATTTGCTGCCGGGCTTGACTGTTTTCAATAATTATTTATCGCGCGTGAATATTCATTTAAAAAATGAATTTATTTATAATTACGTAAAATGTAAAATGGAATTTATGTTATAATTTTTTATTATTTGTATGTACTTAATATATGGTGTTTTCCGTGACGTATTATTTATTTGTATATATTTTAATAAGGCTTTTTCTATATAAACTAGATTTTCTCAATATATATACATAAACAAATGTGCGTATTTGTAGGCATAAATAAAAAATGTCAAACAAGAAATACCTAACATATAATCAGTACACAATTTATTATTGATATCAAGTTTTTTCCTATTTCGTATTTAAATATAAGAAGTGTGTATAAAATTGTCTTATTAAAATACGTTGGTTTTTTTTATGTTTACTTAAATATTATAATATTGTTGTGATTTATATATAATATAAAATAATTTGTATTAACCCCTTACGCGTGCATCCAGTACAAAATTTATCAATATAAGGTTTTTTAAGGAATGTAAGGCCAACAATTTTTTTTACCACCAATGAGCTTAGAATTTACAATATACAAAATAGTGTATTTTACTTACAATATATATGAAATTATTTAGCTCAGAAGCATTTTTAGTATACACATCTTTTGGTTATCGCAGAGAGCAACAAGAAGAAAAAATATTTTTAAATAGGAAATTAATTAAGTATTATCAAAGGGTTAGTTAATTTATTGATCTTTTCTCCACAGCAATATATATTTAGTGTTATGTTATGTTATATCAATTTCACCATTTTACCAGTTTATTGCCTATATACGCAATTCTTGTATAATATTAAAAAATTATTATATTACAAATATTTTTTTGATACATGTTATAGAAGAATTTAATTTCGATAAAATCTATAACAATTGCATTAAATTTTAATATTTTATTTTATCGGTATATATATATATATAAATTAATATATGGTAATATCTTAATCGCATAATTATATACAATTAAACTTAAAAATTGAAATAAAATAACTTTCAATATATTGCAGTATGTGTATACATCAAATATATATATATATATAAAATATTATGACAAAATGATGACATTTTAACAAACTAGTTTAGTGAGACAAATAGCAAATAAAAATAAAATAAATGTAATAAATCTCTATACACTTTATGGACATCAGATTGTGTGAGTTTTCCTTTGGTTTGCAATTGATGAACTCTTCATTTGTTCGGAATGGACTACTTTTTCACGCGTTCTGAATGGATTACTTTTTCATGCCTTTAGTATGGACATACATCATATCAATCCAGGTTTCACAACACTTTCTCAAAAAACCTCGATGTAATCGGCAGCATTAACTCGAAGCCCGTGGCAAAAGAAGTGAGTTGCTCACAGCTCCTAAAACCATAACAGTAGCTGAAAATTTCGTGTGCATAACACGGGTAATCTCTGTACGTTCTGAACATCTATCTGTATGTCATTTCAAAAATATATGTTGTTTACAATTTTAAGGCTTGAATTATTCCTCTTTGTTTTTAGGTGTGTTTTTAAATTACATGTATTTTCTTGGTGTTTTTTTTTTTTGTCACCGGCAGTATAAAAGTTTTGATTTTGCTGTATGTAGTGTGGTAGTTACATCGAAAGTCGAAAATATATATTTTCGATGTTTTTAAAAGTTGTTTTTAATTTTTCTCACTTAAAATTTCAAAAAATTACAATAAATTGAGATATATAAATATATTTCACTGTTGCTGGTGGTTTTTTTTTTGCTACAATACGCTCACTCTCATACACACATTGTAAATTTAAAAATAATCCACTCAACAATTCTTAAAAACAATGAGCACTAATACTAGACTCAGCTAGTAGGAAACACAAACTGAATGATAAAGAGATAGGTATTTCATGAATACGTTCAAAAAAATTTTTTTTTTAGCCGAAACCGACATCGAGTAATGAGCGATCGTTTCATAATTATACACATACACTTATTTTATTTATAAAATATTATTATATTTTTATTTATGAACAACAACACATATCAATTTTTTTTCAATAATTTCAATTATTTAATAACCGATAAAAACGCTGCACCACTACGCGCGGGAAAAAAACATACAAAAAAAATTTCGTATACTCAAACCAACTTAAACCAACTTAAACAAACTTTAACTATAGTTTTATACTAAAATTGTCGAAATTTTAATTTTTAATTTATATATTATTTTGATGTATTGCATATGAATTATAAAGACTAAAAGTTAAAAATAATCAGTTTTTTATGAATTTATGCATTAAATTCAATTTTTTTTTAATATTTATTAATAACAATAATATGCCACAAAATTTCTACTAAATTTAAGCATATTTCAAACTGGATAAAATGTGTTTGAAATTATTCAAAGATAAAATATTGGATAAAAATATTGAAAATGTATTATTTTTCTAAAAAAAAAGGAAGTGAACGTTACCCACACATTTATTCCTGAATTTAAGCATAGTTCAAACTGGATAAAATGCGTTTGAAATATTTCAAAGATAAAATATTAGAGAAAAATATTGAAAATATATTATTTTTCTAAAAAAAAATGTGTAAAACCATGCTCGTCAATCTGTCTGGCCTCAACCTCAGTTGGGTTTCAACAGTTATACCTTTTCCCATTATATCATTATAAGTAATTTAGAAAAATTATAATTTTTAAAATTATTCTTCATTATCACTAATAATAAATAACAAATTTTAACGTAAATACAATTACTGTTCACTTTAAAAAATGTTAATGACTTAATTATAAGATCAGTGCGATTTTATACTCTTTAACAATACTCATGGATTAATCGAAATTGGTGGATTTTTCATGTTTGTACAGAACAAATTCAACAAATTCGCTGGTTTTATTTATTTATGAAATTAAAATTATATACAGATAAATTCACAGATAAATTCACCGATAAATTGTTTGGTGAATATTATTAATAATTATTGGGTTTATTGCAGGTGAATTTCTTCATAAAATTAGAAGTATTTGTACAATTTATGTATGCATTCATTAAGGAAATTGGAACTACATACAAAAAGTCTCATTCCCATTATAGATTATTGTTTACCAAATATGAATATGTATATATTCATTTATTGAAATTGTATTGATATATTTAATTAGCCTACGATGATTAAATTGTGTTTCAAAGAGTAACATGCGTATCGATACGATTAAGGTACGCATAAATAGATAGACTAATCAATGACACAAACGAAAGTATTATAAATTTAAATATATAATTGTAAATATAGTTTTTTGTTTAAATAATTGAATAGGCCGGTCATAGTATTTCGTATAAATATATTCAAAGACATCATTTTTTTTTGAATAGCGTCCTTCGTATACATGATTTCATAAACGAACAAATAACAAATTCAATTAAGTATAATTTTTGAAAGTATGAAAAATATTGAATATTTTTTTTCTTCGCCGCCTTATCTCGTCAACAGTAGTTCAATCATACTCTTCATCTTATTCATATTATGATTTTAGAAATCATTTTCTGCATAAATAATATTCAATAACTCAACAATATAATGTAAAATTCGACTGATGATTGTTGATATTATATGGAAATTGCTTGCTTATTTATGATTTTCGATATCTAAAACATGTGAAAATTTTTTTAGTGATGCACGATTGTTTTGGTAAATCATATTTCATTTGGATTTCTTAGCAAAAGGAAATTTGTGAAAATTCATATCTGGCCTTTGAGTTTTACTGCGTCTACATTGTTGTGTCGTGTTATATACAGACATTGTTTTGAATATATTATTACATTCGAATTATTTAAATTTTGTTTGATCAATGATATAAGATGATTGAGTTTAAATTTTTTATGCATTTCATTGTTTCCGCAATTGTTCAAATTGTTAATTTTTGCGCATCGATGCCGTACTGCGATACTTTTTGTATTCATCATAATGGGTTAATCAATTTTATTAATATCGCCAATGTGTATATGGTATATTGAATTGATTGGAGGTGGGCAGGTGATTTACTGCACTAGCAGCTTCAATACAATAGTCACACAGTGTTATTTATACCTACTACAAAACAAACAAACAATGCTGTATATGTTTTTTTATTACATTACAACAACAATTCTACTATATAACACATATGTTATTATATACTATTATCTGATTTCATATATATAATATGTATTCAATCGCATTATACCATTTTATTATTAATTCAATTTAATGTCAATTCAATGTATATAAAATAAGAGACATAATGTCTCGCGTGATTTTAACATCCATATATGAAATATGTGAGATGTGGTGTGATGGATAAATAAGAAGAATTTATAATATACCTATTTAAAAAAAAAAAAAAAGAAGAAGAATGCAGATATTTGCGCACTAGTCCCCATTCCATCGTTTTTATATATTTTTCATTTTCTTTAAAGATTTTTCTTATGAAATCATTAATAAATTATATATTGTATATATAAAAATATTTGTTTTTATGTGATATGTGTGTGTGTGTGTGTGTGTGAATTCAATTGATAAATAATTTATTATTATTTTTTATATATGATAATACAATAATATATACAATATATGTAGTGTTTGGAATGAATTAAAAATGATAATTATCCTTGAAATGAAATAATTATATAATAATATAAATAAATAAATAAATAAATACGTAGTAATAATTAATTAGGAATATATTTATTTAATATAATTATTGAAAATTAACAAATTTGTTTTTATTAAGTAATTATTTTCTTAATTATATATGTACTTAATTGAAATCTTCTTATTCGATATAAAATTGGTTATATATATTGTATAAAATTCGTAACACTTTCTCCCGTGCGCGTGTGTGCGTGTGTATATTATATAGTTTTAATATATAAAAATATAAATATAAATAATTTAATTTTAAACAATCTCCACCAAAAAGGAAATGATGAATATCAATACATACATCTGATAATTAATTAATTAATTAATTATTTCTTGTACACAATTACTATACTGCATATTTAGTATATCGATATATATATTACTATACTCTCTCGATGTACCGCATATTCATATAAATATATATTAAATATATATAAAATGTGATACCTTGAATATATTGTACATAAAAAATATAATAAATTAAATAACTTTATATATTTTAATACATACAAATATAAACTTATTATGTTAATGTTCAATTTTGTTTAACCTCGAACTCTATATATATATATATAAAAACAAAATTATGTGCATATATTAAATGTGTAAATCAGAATATAAAAATTAAAAAAATTAATATGTAACAAAAAAAAAATCCGAATTATTTTTAATGTTACTTTCAAAAATTGAAAGAAAAAAAGTTTTTTTTTTAAATGGTATAATGTTTATTGGTTTTATTTTATTATAAAACATATATTAACAAAATAAAATTATATTGTATTTTATAATAGAACAAATAATAATAAGTTGTATTTCATATTCTACATATTTTATTTTTTTTTCTATAATCTAATCTACTTTAATGTCTGACTGACTGACTGACTGACTGAATGACTGACTGACGATTAAACTTAAACAATTATTTTACTATATATTAGGTTGTCAACTATCTCCCTTCCGCCTTTTTGCTCTTTATTCAATGCTTTATAAAAAGTGTTACAGTAATCGGATTTAGTTCAAATATGCGCCGTTTTGTTCGATAATCTGTTTCCATCTAGACTGCAACTTCATAATACCTCCCTCGTAGAAGCCCCCCTCCTTATTTGCGAAGAACTCGGACAGCCACTTTTCACAAGCCTCTTTTGAGATCAACTTTACACCACCAAGGGCGTTCGCCATGGACAGGAACAGGTGGTAATCACTTGGCGCTATGTCCGGGCTATATGGTGGATGCGATAAAACCTCCCATCCGAGCTCCCGTAGCTTCTGACGAGTCATCAACGAAGTGTGTGGTCTGGCGTTGTCCTGGTGGAACACTACACCCTTCCTTTTGGCCAATTCTGGACGCTTCTGGTCGATCGCCTGCTTCAAGCGGTCCAGTTGTTCGCAGTAGATGGTAGAATTAAGCGTCTGGCCATATGGGAGCAGCTCATAGTGGATGATTCCCTTCCAATCCCACCAAACACACAGCAAAACCTTCCTGGCCGTCAATCCCGGCTTGGCCACTGTTTGGGACGATTCACCGGCCTGCGACCACGACCGTTTTCGCTTGATATTGTCGTATGTGATCCATTTTTCGTCGCCAGTCACCATCCGCTTCAAGAATGGGTCGAGTTCGTTCCGTTTCAGCAGCATTTCGCAAATGGAAATTCGGTCCATTAGATTTTTCACTGTTAATTCATGTGGCACCCAAACATCAAGCTTTTTTTTGTATCCAGCCTTCTGCAGATGGTTTAAAATGGTTTGGTGACTAACTCCCATCTCCTGGGCGATGTCACGAGATGCCACATGCCGGTCTAACTCGATGTATTCCATGATTTGATCGGTATTTGTCGTCACAGGTCTTCCGCCGGCTGGCTTATCCATGGTGTCGTTTTCACCGGCTCTGAATCGTCGAAACCATTCCTCCGCGGTTCGAAGTGATAGAGTACCATCCCCCAAAACACCATTAATCTCACGGAACGTTTCTCTAGCGGATTTGCCTTTAACGAAGGAAAACTTTAAAATAGCGCGAATTTCGGCGTTAGTGAACTCCATGTTTACACGTCTATAACTGTTGAACGCAATATCCAAACTAATCATACATAGCGTCGTTTTGTTTGTTATGTCAAGAGCTTTCAAATTATGTACAGTGTTGCCAGATACGAGCTCTGTAGCGCTTTGTACATAGCCGCGAAATTAAAAAGACAAAAAGGCGGAAGGGAGATATTTGACAACCTTATATAATTTATATTTAAAATATAAAATATCTCTGTGCTATGAAGTGTGAAAAATACGAGTATTTTATTTATTATTACATTAATATAATATTATAAAATATTATATATTAGCATTTTAATATAAATGAAATAATGTGCAGCGGCCAGCATTATTGAAAAGTTCATAAACATTGGAAATGGTTGGTGTTAATGGATTCTTAAGATATGTGTGCGCTCAATATAAATTTTTGAATAACATTTTAATTTTACATTTTCCAAATTATGATTGACTATATATATATGCAATTTCTCTTATACAGCATTTAATTTAAAATCAATTCTCTATATATGTATATAGTTTATTTGATGGATTCATAATGTAAAACCTCAGTATATATTAATTTCGCATTGGTTAAAAAATTCTAAATGATTTTATTTATTTTGGGGTAGATGTAATCGAGAGGTATATTGATTATTAGTAATTTTACATTTATATATTTTACGATTATATAAAATTAATTTTTCAATGTTTAAAATTTTATATATCAATTTATTCAGTTGTTATAGATGTACCAGAAAGTTGTCGATCATTTATATTAAATTTAACGAATTACCTTACATGATTTTTTTTAGTGTTCGTAGAACAGTAGGAAACCGATTCAAATAAACAGCTTGAATGTTTTCCTTTTTTTTCCGGCACATTTCCGAAATTATTTCCGTAATAGCTTAATTAATTTTTGCACAATGCAAATAAATTTCCTGAATATTTTAATTTTTACAAAAAATTTAACCAATAATGGAAATGGAAATTGCATTATGTGTTATTGTTTTTATGCTTATTACACTTGATGTTAAAGTAAACTACCTTCGAATACTCCTAAATTTACTCTACATATACGTGTTGTTTCTATATTGTATATTGTACACATTATAAATTGTAGTAAATGTTATTAAAACATTTTGAAATAATCAACAGCAATTGTATATAAAATAGTTTTGTATATAATAGTCTTATATACTTATGTTTATATATTTTTAAGTAATATGTATGTGTTGTAAGTGTATGTATGTAAAATGTAATTCATCATTATTAAATGTAATCAAAAAACATTCATAAACATTTTATAATATTGTGTATAGACACAATCAGATAAAATTTAAGATAAGCTCTATATGGAGCTGACTGAAGAACATTTTATTTATTGTGTGATATAACTATAATATTTATTACTTACTATTCACATAATACTTAACTTACTATTATTAAAATTATAATGTTTATAGCACACATACGACGCGACGACGAGTGAGTACTATTGAAAATATAATATAATAATAAATAATTATTATAATAGATCATAAAAAATCATATTGTTTATATTTTATATTTATTATTTATATTATATTTTGTTATCAAACCGAAAGATTATAGCATCTAGTTCGTCAATATTATACGCATTTATAGATATGGTATATGTGGACTACAATTATACTCATATATATTTATATATATGTATTTATGCGTACAAGTGGGGTTTACATTTTAATAATCGATACAAACATATTAATCTCTAAGCTCCACATATGTTTCAAGTACTTTTTATAATCAAACATACTTCTTTCTCACTTTATATATATGTACTTGATTTAATATATATATCTATATATCTATCTATTTATTTATCTATTTATTTATCTATGTATCTATCTATCTATCTATAGTCAGTACGTATACCTCTATACATATTATTGTATATATATACGGTAATTCCATTTTAAATCAAACGTTTAGGTTTCGGATCTATACAATATATATATATATATATCAGCGCACAGCTTCTATGTACATATTTATGGCCTATATAAAAAGGAAGCAAAATGTGATTTCACATTCAACTGCTTTACGGTATTTCCAGAACACAAAGCTAATCAAAATAAATTAACTATATAAAAATATGGTGCAATTAATGTATGTATAACCATATTATGGTATGATGATTAACGTTCTTCTTAATATGAATTTTAATGATTTTTGTTTGTATCGGATTCATAGCAAATGAGAGATAAACTGCAACCCAATATTATTATATTATATTGTATGGCCTGAGAAATAGCCTTCAGTATTCAATATCACTATATAATATATAGCCTGGGTGAAATTAGATTAAATTGCGAAAAAAAAATTATTTTTTTAGTGTTCACCGAACTTAAATTTCCGGAAAATCAACTTTTACAAATCACCATCTTTTTCAATTATGGAACCATAATATAGTCTTAACGAATTTCTATATTTCTATACAAAATTGCAAATAATAACCAATTTTTAATCTTTCACGTATTGTCGAAGAGATTTTTAAAATCAGAGGCAGAGTTGACAGAGAAAATTCCAAGAAATTTATGGTACTGCGTATAAAGTTGACAACCAAAAAATTTATACAGTATGATTATTTCATACAAAATTTCACGTACATTAAACGGAAAATCCATTATATATGTTTTGAACGCGTCAATCAATTTTAAAAATATCTTCTATGAATGATTAGAAATTGGTTATATATATTTGTAATTCTGTAGACAAAAATGAAAATCCGTTAAAACTATCTATGACCCGTAATTATAGAAAAGTTCAGATTTTCTGGAAAATTTATTAAATGAACATTCTAATTTATTTTCATAATAATATTACAAAACCCCGGTGGGGAAATTTATTGATGCATTTTTCTAAAATACAATATATTTTTATACATTTATTTATTACTTTTACAAGAGACACGGATTTATAGCTTTTGAGAATCGGTTAATAATTGAGCTTCGCACACGCGATGTGTATATGAAATCTTCGCACACCTCTTTATATATAATTTTTTTAAGTGAACTACATAGAATTTTTTGATGGAATAAAAATAATATTAACTTAAGAGGATGTTTTATAGTAATCCATCTTTAGTAAAAAAAAATGATTATATTGTTATGCCGCCAATTCACTTTTGTTGAATTATAATGGAATTACCGTATATAGTTAATAAATACTCTTATATATATATTGTAAATATGATATGTATTTACAATATAATGGGTAATTTACCTTTTTTTAATACAATGAAAATGATTTGTCAATTGGTATTGAATTTTAATACTATACATAAAACAATAATAATTGAATAAATTTTTTGAAATTATATTTTTTTTTACCATATATAAATGTGTGTTGGTGTGTGTGTGTGTTTTTGTGTGTGTATTTGTAAATTATTTATATATGTTTTTAGTTAGTATAACTCTGTTGTTTTCTATATAGATAGAAATTGTATTTATATTAAATTGTCTGTGCTTAACATTGGACACTCTCATTTCATATTTTACTTGTGCAAGTTTGTCCTAAATGATTTTATTTTATTTATTATATGACGGGTCTTAAGTTATTTTTTTTTGTTTTTATTTTTATATAATATTATTACTATTATTATTATTATTATTATTATTATTTTTAATTAACATATTTAAATAATTTTTAATTATAGTAAAAAAAAAAAACATTAAAAATAAATACAGTGTATGTTTCTTATATTAATTTTACAATATATTTAAATATAGTGAAAGTATTTTATTTTATTAAATAATTTGTGTTTAACGTATTTATTTTTTAAATAACAAGAAGAAAAAAAAAATCGCACCTTTACGGTGCAATCTTTTATAAAAATATATAAATATATATAAATTTTTCTTAGAATTAATTAAATTTTAGTGTTTTTTATTTTTTTTTTTTTTTGTTGAGTGTTTGTGTTATTTTAATAAATTTATAATTTTTATTTAATTTATAATAAATAACAAAATGTTAACAGGATGGAGAAAAACTCTTTCAAAATGTAAGTATATTACCAAACTCGATACGCGCAGCTCATTGAACACTGTATATATTAGTATATTTACCTAAAATATAAAATATTTTAATAAATAAAAAGAAATTAATATTTAAAAAATAAATAGTGCTAGAGATTTTGCTTTTTTTTATAATTTTTGTATTTTATTTTTAAGAAATTAATATTTATATAGAAATAATAATAATAATAATAATAATCAAAATCTATATTATATCCTATCAATATATACAAACAAAAACATATATTAAAATAATAATTTAACATACATTTTTAAAATTCCATTTAAATTCAAAATAATTTCTAATATTTTTTTGGTATAGTAAAACATGGAAATTTTTTTTCTAATTATTGAAATTACAATATAATATATCGTATCAGAAATTGTTTATGTTTATGTTTATGTTTACCTTTTTAAATATAATCTTATTATATACAAATATATATTTATATATCTATAATGTCATTTAATGATTAAATATAATATATATACCAAATAACAACCCATATAACAACATTGAACAGTTATTATATTCTTACGGTGTTCTATGATATAATTAATTTATAATTTATGTGTGAGAACTGGAGACTGGAACCGATAATAGATATATATATATATGGACAACATGTATCCACACAGAGAGTATCATTTATTCCAAATCGCGGCTCATACGCCGCCCACACACATTTAACAAATAATAAATAATACCAAAAAAAGTTATAAATTAAATAATTAAAATGAAATTAAATTATTAAATATTTGTATTACTAAAAAAAAAACGAAATGCACCATAACGACCAATATATGAAATTTGTTATACATTTGTAATTTGAGGTAATCCATGTTGTGATCCCACTCTATATCTGGTTCCACTTGTATAGCTTTCAAACGATTAAAAATGGGCGGATTAGTTGGTAAAATTCAACTGAAAAACTTAGAAACAATTGAGGTGGCCGATTCATTAAATTTATCAACAAACTATATTTCTATATAAAATCGCGTTTACATCAAAAATCAAGGAAAAAATGATTTCCATTGAATTGAAAGCCAAAACAAAATTTAGTATTTCATTATTTTCTATAATAAAACAAAAAACCTTATGATTATATATTTGTTTGCATCGATCGCACAATAATGGCTTATAGTTAGTTGATGATGAACAGTTTCAAAATATAAGGTTAAAAAAAAAATGGACCTATGAATGCGGCGGATAGCCTCAAAATTACTAATACACCTTCTTTTACCGTGAAATTGACTATTATAAAGTGCGATTTTATCAAATTGAAATGTTTTTAAACAAAATAATTCTATACCGCAAAGTACACAATATTATGGTGACACATTACTCATATGCAATGTATGTGTGTTGCGTTGTGTTTAGTATATACAGTGAGAAATAGTTATTTGGGACATGTTATATACACATGTTTTTTTATTATATATTTAGTACTACTTTTATATAAAATTATTTAAATAATTTATGAATAAATTAAATAATTTTATATTTATTGTGTATATTACATTTAGATATAAAGTTATTATAATATATATCCATATAAAATTCATTGTAATTAGATAAACATATAATTGGAACAAAAATTTATGTATTTAATATTATATATATATTTACCATTATACCAATATAGAGGTGTATGTATGCGCTAATTATAGTAATTTTAAAAACTTAATTTTTATAATATATGTTTTTTAATTTTTATTTTTATAACTACTGCTATAGGTATTTTAGGTTTTTTTGTAAATTAAAAAAATATATTATATAGTTATTACAACGTGCTTTCGTTTGAAAATAAAATATAATAACTATATATTGTATATATATATAGTTTTTATATATATATATATTATTATAATATAAATAAGTATAGATTAAATATTAAATTATATGTTTTCAATTTCACTATTATTTTTAATAACATTAATTGAACAAATTTAAATTTACTGCAGGTGTTTCGTTTCATTGTATATAATATATTTATATGTAATTACTATTTTATTTATAATATTTGTTGCATATATTGTGGTATATATATATGGAAATATTTAAAAGAATTTAAGAAATATCAAAAAATTCTATATTCAAAATTATAAACGGTCGTCCTTAATAAATTTTTTACTATATTGTCAACTACTACTTTAATATATAATACCAATATTTTAACAATTGCAATAATTACCAGCCATAAGGTTGATATATGATCATTTACACATACGCCTTATTATATTGATTAAATTTATTCATTCGTTATCACATGATAAAAATCTTATTGATTATCATCGCAGCAAAATGCAATGTTTATCATATAATTGTTTTATGTCAAAAAACTTATAAATATTATAATTGATATCTAACAAATATATATAACAATGGAAAAAGTATGGATCGTTGAGGAGGCGCCATATATAACAATTATTTCATTTGATATAAATTTATTCGGTTTTCTAATTCAGTAAATAGTTAAAAGTGAACAATTACTTCAATTGAATATTATTTATACACATCATAGAATTTTAAATTTTCTATAAGGGGTTTGAGAATTTCTATATAAATAAATTTATATGTTTTTTTTGAAAAGTCTAGAAATACAAAAATATTACTTTTCTTCTTTGTCTATTTCTATATATTTTCCAATCTATTATTAAAATGTTTAGATACTTTATTCTTATTTCACATATGACTATATTTTTATAATTTTTTTGTCTATACAGTGTGCCATTGAACTAATTGATATAATATCATTAAATTCAATGTATTTTCAAATGTTTATATATGTAGATCGGAAATCTTCACAATTTACTGGAAAACGATTGAATTTTTCACACATTTAGGTGTCCATATAATAATTTATGCAATTATCGCATAAACATTATAGGAATAAATACATACCAATCATGTTTGATTCACTCTTTATATATATAATAGGGAATATTATAGTATTTTGCATTAAAATTATAGTTCTTAATTCAAAGTTAATCTGATAATACAAATAGTTATTGTTTTTACTCTTTTTTTAACACATAATAAATATATATATATCCAAAACATATTGGTATACAAAATTTTCATTATATTTATTTATAAGACAGTTGATGGCCATTTATATATATACCACAAAGCACACTCAATATTAACAATAATATTATATTGATAACATCTTTTTATTGTGTATTTATATATATATTTAAAAAATATTCTATTAATATATAACGAATGCATTATTTAATTGGCATTTATAATTAATGTATAAAAAATTTCCGCACAATCTAATATAATCGAGCGCTAGACTACTATTTTATAGACAATCTATATTTATTCTATTTTAATAAGAATATTAGAAAATCTAATTTTTTATTATTAAAAACCGCACATTATAATTCAACCATATTTATAATATTATAATGTTTATGTATGTGTGTTTATATAAATTATATGTTAATTACTATTTTAATGTATAAAGTACATTACTTTGTAAATAATATTAATAATAATTTTTAAACAATTTTATACAGTTGTGAACACAAATTAAACTTGCCAAGTATTCCTTAATATATGTTTCACAACATAAAATTTTATCAATACAAACATTTTTTATGGAAATTCTATGTGGTTTGTGATCCACCACCCCCCCACACAAACACAATCGAATTCGAATTCCTAAAAAAACTATCATTTCCGCATTATACATATAATTTGTATTAAATTAAATTTTTGTATTTGCAGTACACGCATATAATTCTATATATCGGAAGCTATATAATATTTTATCTTATCCTATACGTCCATATAAACAAATAATTATGCTTTTAGAAAACTTTATATTTCATATTTTTGTTCAATACTGTGTGTGTGTGTGTGTATATTATATATTTATATAATTATTGTGCAATATGCATTTAATTATTATTATTTATTAATTAAGGTAGAAAGAATTTAATAAATTATTTTTTATAATTAAAATAATTAAAACATTAATTAAACCCGTTGTTGTGTGTAATGTAATATACAATATAATGAAAATCTTATATATAATATTAATTTTATATATAATATTAATTTTATGTATAATATTGTTGTAAGTGCATTAGGTACATGAGTTACTTTTGAAAATAATTATATGCAACTTACATTTAGAATTTATTTACATATTATTTATATATAATTATTGTGTAGATTTTTATTATTTATTTAACTATATATGCGAATTATAAACAATTATCTGTCCGACAAATAAGTGTTATTCCAAAGAATTTATTTCAAGTGGCGTAAAATGCGTTAATGCAATTATACATTGGTGTATCGAAGTGTTTGTTCTTCTTCTTCGTGTTTGTTTTGCAACTTCTTATCATTGCGAAAATTACCACTGATTTTTAAGCTATAACAAATAAAAATTTGTTTGCTTCATTAACATTCACCCGATATTATATAGTTTCGTATGTCGCATTTTATTATATCTATATTTTGCATTTGGCAGCGATGAAAGGAAAGCGGTTTACACATCAATTGTTGAAGACATTGAACGACGGTCAACAACTGTGCAACAACTAAAAACCATAATTTCAATAAGCGACAATAAATAGTAAATTAATTGTTTGTTTTTTGTTAATCCATTTCGGTTATTTTTTCGGGTTTATTGTTGATTTTGAACGTATGTTTAAATGTTTAATTTATTATAATAAAACTTGAAACAATTTTTATACTCACTTTATTTATTTTATCTATTTACCTTTATAAAGAAAAAAATTTGTAAATATTGAGAAATGGTTTTTTTTTTCGGGGATTCTTGGATTGATAAAAATACAATTAATTGGTTTCATTTCATTTAATAAATTTAAATTGATGGTGTCTATGTTGACACAATCATGTTTTATTATTATTATTATTATTATTATTATTATTATTATTATTATTATTATTATTATTATTATTATTATTATTATTATTATTATTATTATTATTATAATTATTATTATAATTATTATTATTATTATTATTATTATTATTATTATTATTATTATTATTATTATTATTATTATTATTTTGGGGACTTTTTGTATGTAGTTCGAATTTCTTCAATGAATGCATTCATAAATTGTAAAAATACTTCCAATTTCATAAAGAAATTCACCTGCAATGATCTCATTAATTAATTTATCAAAATATTCACCAAACAATTTATCGGTAAATTTATCTGTGAATTTATGTGAATTTATGTGTGCTGACTAGAAGTAAGTAGACAATTATCGATGTTATCATATACATACCGGTACCACTGTGGGTATTTAAATTTCTTATATATGCATTCAGTGTGCGTGTACAAAAATATATATAAATATATATTTAGTTACAAAATAATATATTATAATTTATAAATAATAAAATGACATTGAAAATGCACATCGAACTTGAATTGTACATACAATATTATTTTAGTTTACGCATATATAATTTTATATATATATAAAGTAATAAAAATTAATTAATTTTAATATTAAATTGAAATAAGTTAAAGATAAAAATTATAATAAAAGCAAATAAAACAATCGGAAATAAAATAGTACATACGGAAATTGTATTGAATTATATTGAATTGAATTTTTTTAATTGTAATTCTTCACATGACACATAATTTAATGGAAATATTGTATAAGAACGGAATAAATAACTAATAATAATAATAAAATTGTAAATACTTTTAAAATGTATGTGGAATTAAAATTATATACGAGAATTTACGAGTACTTATATAACATTTTATTACATAACTATATTTACAAACTAATTATTAATTTTTAAAAGAAGATAATTACATATAAATACACTATAAAAGTTTAAGATTTATTTCTTATATATATTTAATATTAATATTAAATGTTCATATTATATTATTATATTATTATTTATCACAATCAAAACATTATGTCACCCATTAATATTATTATGAGATAATACAAATTTGTAATTATTTTTTTCTTATTCAGATACACAATTACAATATTGTTTATAATAAAATTTAAAGTAAATAAATTGTGATAATTCTGTTCTCAGTTTTGTTGTTAAATATACAATAGTAAATACATTCGATTTATGTTATGAAAACAATATTATTTTGTCAAAGTTTGTCATTTATTTTGATAAAATAATTTATAATATATTATTTGTGGTTTTTTTCCGAACAATTAATAATATATAAATTAATCAATTATTGCTATAAATATGTGTGCCTATGTATTGAATTTAAATATAATTATTGTAAATGAATATACAACATTTATATAATTTTTGTAAACTAACACACAATCTCTGTCTCAAATTGTTCCGAACTTTCAGAATAATATCATAAACCGTAGAGGTGATATTTATCTATATTTAAGATATTGGTTGAGAACAGGTGTTGTGTCAAAATTGCATTTTACAAATATTCCATTATTTACAAACAAAGTTATAATGCTGAATTCATTAGTCTACATTATAAGTGACATATTGGTAGGGCTTTTGAATCAAAATTTATATTAGGAAAATGTAAAAAGTAAATTTATTCTGGATCGGTTACTATACACGTTTTTGATATTGGGCTTATCCTTTACCATCATTTACTTAGCTACTGAAAACAATTTATTTATTGAGAATGGTAACATTTAAAATTAGATATATAAAACATCATCAATTTACATACAATTATATTTGTACACGCATAATAAAAAGATACTAAATATTTATTTTAATATTTACTATATTTTAGGTATATGTTGAATCTATTCAAATAAATATATATATATATTTCTATATTTATTATTTATTAATATATTTATGTTTGTGTGTGTGTGTGTGTGTATAAAAAATTATCAAATAATATCATATAATATTTTGTTTAAATATTTAACAAAATTATAAAATAATAATAAAGGCAATTTATAGTTAGACATTTGTTTTTGTCTTATATTTGTACATACTTGTGTCAATAAAGATGTTCTTAAAAAAAAAGGAATGCTTGTCAATATACATATATAGACTTAATTTTGTATATATAATTTACGAACGAATCACTTATTTTAAATATTGTTATAATAATAACAAAAAGCAAATATAGTGCGAAACGAAATTTATCTATATTTGAACAGATTTCTATGCGTTATGATCATATGAGCAGTAAGAAAGTTATATTATAATTATTGGCCGTTTGTCAAGATTCTTCTCATATACGTTCACGTATACGTTCTAACTTTGTGAATGTAATTAAATGCCTACGTAAATATTATTTCAAAAATATCGCAATAAGTACTTTTTTTATATATATAATACAATTAAAAATCTATTGTTTTTATTAAGATTTTGAAAAATAAAATTTTGAAAATTCACTTTTATTAATTCATTTATTATATGTACTGCAGAAAATTCATAAAGATCTCGTTTTCTTGCTACTTCACGTCCTTCTTCATTTTGCATGTTTTTAGTAACACTTTACACATTTTCTATGTATTTTTGGTCATTTTCATTGATTCTATAGTTATAAGCAGATTATTATTTGAAAATATGTTATGTGAGAATCACAACTTATATATTTAGAAGTCTTGCCAATATGAATTTGAAGTTATGGCATATATGAAGCCATTTGGTCAGATAGATTAATGCCATCTTATCATTTATGCCAACCCTTTACCAATTGTAGCTCTTTTAGATTTTCGTTTTTTATGAGTTTTATCATTAGGTTAAGCATTACTGCAACACTTGATGGTGTTGCTAAATATTGATAAAAATTACGTTATTAATAAATGTATACGACACGTATAGAATATTAACAAATAGTTACCAATTATACTTTATAACTAATATATAAATGTTATTAAACTAATCTAAAAATCAATAAATAATAAAATATTTTCTGTTGTATCTGTTGGTTATTTATGACAAAATCATCAGCTTGGCACGCAAATGTGTTAAATAATATGGTTTTTGTATGCAATTTTTTACCTGCGAAATATGACAGCACAGTAATTTTGTAGCAGTGTATATTGAAATGTGAGATTTTACCAACGCGTTCATTCATAATATAACATCATATAACATCTGTAATAATACATTGTGGCTGATGAAAAGAAGTTTGTAATTTATTGATTTAGTTATTGTGAGCGTATAGTGTAATGAACTCTGTGATGGAAACATTACTCTGTATATATGGGTAAAATTTTTTTTACTTATCAAAACCTATACTAAAATATATAAAAATTAATTTTAATACTATTGTATATTTAGATTTAGATTATTCAATTGAAAAATTTTAACTGTATGAGATGATTTAACAATAACAAGAGTGCAAAACAAAACAAAAAATTTGAGTAAAATTTGAAATGGGCAATTATTTAATTTGTATGCCATTAAAAGAGTTATATATATTTATTGTCATAGTTAGAATTAAACTAAAATAAATAATAATTGTATATTTGCATATTTGCATACGACATATATTACATATAGGTAATATTTTTAACAACATTTTGCTTTAGAAATATTTTGTATGAATATACAATATAAATATATGTATATTAAAAAAATATTATATTATATGACCATGGATTCACTCAATGGTCCATGCAATAAGTCGGTCAAATATAATATCATATTATATACAATATTATTATTAAATATGTGTTTATGTTTATGTATACATAAAACCTTGAATGCTTGCAGATATTATAATAGTTTGTTTAGTAGTGATTGTGTTATATACTATACTACACTATTGGTAATATATTAGTTATATATATATATTTCTTCTTCTATTTTATTTATATATAATAACAATTTATTGTGTATAAAATTTTATATAATATTATATGATTCATTAAAATTTCGCTCTTTTGTCACAAACATCGCAATATTATATCGATAATATAAATATAAATAATTTAAATATTTTGTTATATTGTTATATTATTATTAATCAATTTGATATGCGATTTATAACAGTTAACAGTACATACAAATATACAATTATATACTGTACGGATATATTAAATGCAATTATTTATTTGGAATATTTTCATGCCCATAATACAATATAAAATTTATATTTTAATTATTTTGATGTGATATTTCATTTTATTGATGTTTAAACTAAATCCATATATATATTGGAAATAAATTATTGTGTGATGAATCATCAATATATATACAAATATATAGATACATTTTTTTATCTTCACAATATATAACTTTTGCAAGCTATTTACAAAATTATATTTTTATTATAATATTGGTAATTTATTAATTGTCGCATAAAATATATTATTACGGACTGATAATATGATTATTATAACATACAATATATACAAAGTATTTATATATTCATTCAAAAATATGTACTTTCATACATTGTATACGCGAATAAAATGATATTGTTGTAGGTAGTTTAATATATATTGTTTTTTTATGGAAAAAATTATTTGGTAATTGTATGCTACCGATATTGATAAAAATTTTTTATATTTTATTATATAAAAAGTGATAAAATAAACTTGTTTTTATATCGGACCACCATATCTCATCGTTTTGTTAAAGGGATAACAAGTAATAAAACTTTATATACATATTTGTATATAACTGCGATTATCCACGTAATCCACTGTATAGTAACTTAATCGAAAATTGAAGACTTTATTAAATCAATATAATTTTCTTATATAAAATTGTTACAGAATTACGTACATTAATTAATTTTGATTAATCTTTTTAATATAATATATACCACAAAATGTGAGCAAATTTTATCCATTACTTAATGTAATATATATTTTTATACGAATTTCATTCAAATCCAATATAATCCATACACAATATATACATTCTCAAGCTATACATATTTAATAGATTTTAAGAAATAGTTAATAATTGCGTATATATACACAGTGTCTGTGGTTTGGAAAATATGGTTTCAATGGCATTTTCCATTTTCTGTACAGTATTAACTTGATAAAAATTAATAAAATTAAGTACGAAAATAAATATAAAATAATCTTTTAGAATATATAAAATCGATGGATTAAAGTCTCTTTTGCACACCGGCTGGTATCATCGATACAATTTCAAACTTAACTTGTTTATCAATATAATATATAAAATGAATAATCGGCTAAAAAAATATTGTTTCCCCATTAAGAACAATGACTGTTTGCAAACGAACCGTTTTTGTACGGGAAATTTCTTATACGTTTTAAACATTATTTTTTTTTTGAATTGAAATTAGTATTTTTAAAAGGATTTTGTAATTTATTTATATTAATTAAATGTACTTTTTTATATGCCGGCACATTGAAAATTAAGTACAATCATCATATTATTTGATTTTAGTAGTTAATTATTGTTTCATCACTATTCTTAATTCATATTGCATGATATGGTTTAATTTCAATATAAATATCTGCGATTATTCTTAATCAAATATATTGTAATGTGTACGCAATAAAGTATCAAAGAATAATTTTCAATATTCGTATAGTTATAGCGCAGTCATTCCCAATTGTATATCTTCTGTACAGATGTATGTTTGCTTAAAAGACTATATAATATATGTATATACAGCAGTTCCTATATAATGGTCATTGAACTTGGGCGACTTGAAAAATTAAGTTTTTATTAAATCGTATATAACTAAAGAAGTAATATAATTATTGTAATTATATTGGAATGAAATGTATGGCGCAGTAAATTTTTTTTTTTTTTTAATGCAGCGACACTTCACCAATACAATATGACTTTTTTTTATGTCAATAAACGGAATTATGATTTGATAAATAATCTTTGTTTATCAATTGTAAGCAATATTTCTGAAAATTTCTTATTTTTGAAGATTTTATATATGGAATCCATTCAGAAATATTCTTTTGTTTATATACTCTACTTCAATATTTATAATAATTATTACTTAACTTAAGATATATATATATACTTTAAAAAAAAAACAAAACTTATATTTTCAAGGGTCTTCTCAAGTTCAATGACCAGGAACTATATATATATAACACGCACACGTATATATATTTATGTAAATTATGAATCAAGGAAATATTACTTTCACTGGACCATTTTATTTCAATTGTTTTTATTATTTATATTATATTATTAATAATATAAAAACAAATGTTATATAATATATGCTCGACTAAAACTGACTAATCATTTAATATAAATAAAGTCTTGTATAATACCATTGATTGAATTTATAAGTTAATTAATGTGCATGTTAATATAGTATAAAAAAAACACACACACACACACACACTGGTATAACATTTTTAATTGATTATAGTAAAATCAATTTTATTCATATAATAAATATAATAGCAAAACGACGAAAAAGATTTAATCGCATTATAATGTAAATTCTGCATTAAATAGTTTTTTTTATGGGATACACACTTTTGCATAAATTAAAATTTAATTTAACCGTGAAAATTTTTTATATTCTACATATTTATTTTATTACAAATATGAATTTGGGTGATATTCACAATGTATTTTTGTACATATAAATTGCAAATTTTACGTATTTTAATAATTCGACAAATTGTATAAATCTTTTATATACTGTTTTATATTAAAATTTTGATAATTCATTTCATTAAATTGGCAGAAAAGTTGGAAGTTCCTCATCTATGCGCTTTAGTTTGGGAATGGAGCTCAGCACCTCATGAGGTTGCGTGTGCGATAAACAAGGTTGTGTATCATCGTTGTGTTAAAATATGTGTGGTGTGTGTGTGTGATATTATTTAGTGCGGAACATTTTTTATGAGAAGAAATTCTTTGGCCAACCGAAAATTTGGTTTATATTTTACAACAGTTTATGAAATTTTCTTGGTATAATATGGTTTTTTAATCAAAATTTATTACCATGTATAAACTGAAATTGAGGTAATAGCATATGTTGACAAAAATGGTAACCATTCAATTAATATTATAAGTATCCGATCATATATGTTGCTATATGGAGTACTTATAGAAATAGTTTTTTAACAAGATGATGGTGTAATATGGATAGTGTCCGTGTCCACGGTGCTTTTATACGTTTAAACGTGTATTTGTCTGCATTTTCTTACACACGGCTGTGGTATTGTTTCCATCGGGTTCTGAAAGGGAAAACCCTTTTTCTATATTATTGGTGAATCTTGCCTTATAATTATTTATATTATTTTGTCACTTTTAACCAATTTGTATGTATATATTTGTTAACATATGTTCCATTTATCAACTTTTCCTAATTAGCAAATATCTAACAAAATTGTTTTATCAAATTTGTAAATGCTATATTTCGACAAAAATTTTTTATGAGATTTATGTTGGTTTATTAGACAAATTTGTTAAACTGTTTTACCTGTCAATTTTAATGCAATAGTACCATCACATCATTATCATTATTATATAGAATTGCATAGAAATTCAATCGTTTGTAATATAATTTCAATGATATTTTGTATATTCGTATGATACAATACAATTTTCATACGAATAAATTTAAAAATGAAATTACCCATTGGTGGTGGGGGTGGTAATGGTTTTTGCAAACCATGTGTGGAATCATATGTAAGGCGATTATAATGACTATATTTATAACTTTTTGATATCTTTAAATTAATTACAGTATATGTTATAATAGAAAAGAAAATATTTTGTGAATAGAGCTACCGAATTAGAGTGCAACACAAACATTACATAAAATATCTATGATTCATCCGTATCACAAAATAACCAATTTCCAAAATAAAATCGTATAGATTTCAAATTTATAAATTAATTTATGGTTAACAGTCAATATATTAAAATGATATAAATAATAAAATAAATCAATAAATAAGTGTTGTGTCAAAAATTCATGGTATTTGAATATTTATAAAATTGCATATTTGTATATATTATTGATTTTGCATATATCGAATTGATTAATAATATTAAATAACATATTTCTATATTGTACATTGGTATATTTTCGAATTCTATTTGTATAAATTATTTATTTTTTTATATATTTTATGTTGTGCGTGACTCTTACGGTGGTGGACAAAAATCGAAAAAATTGTTAAAATAATTAAAATTTAATTCTATATTGCGATTGTATAAATATAGTACATATTTACATATATTAATTACAAAATCTCTTTTCTTATTTATTTATATTACCTTTAAAAGAAATATTGCTAATTTTCCAGAAAATATGCAAACAAATTTATATATATGGACAGATGATGCGGTCGGTCGTTGGTGTTTTTAAAGTAATACGTAATTATTCGATATATATATATATGTTTATAGGTACTTAAGACACGTGCAAAGGAGTGTTTTAGTTCGAATATGTTGCAATAAATTATATTAAACATTTTTTTTTTTGTTTTCGGTATATATTTAAGAATGTGTGTGGTCGCTTATTTATTTATTTATTTATTTATTTATTAATTTTAATATATATATATTTTTTTTTTTAAATAAATACACTAACTACAATATAATTAGTTAAACCAATATTGATTAAATGTAAAAGTATATATTGTTATATTAAATGAATAATCCGAATTTAAATATATATTTAATTAATATTGACTTTAAAAAAAATATATATGAATAAATTAAAAATTGTTTTTTAGGTCATTAAATTATTATTATTATTATTGTTTTATCGTTGATTAGTTGAGTTTTTAAATTCATTCATGAATTGTGTATATATATTCGGGTAATTTTTTTCAAACATTGTCGCATGTGCCTATATTAATGTTTACACATTGTTAAATTAATTTTTATTTATAAATATATTATATTTAGATAATGTTTTTTATAGAAAAGAATTATAATATTTATATATAAATTGTTGTTTTATGTATATTTGATGATGATATATATGGTGTATGTATGGTTGATGGTATACTGTAATATGTACCTATAAATGTTGTGTATTATTTATAATAATTATCTATTTGTTTATTATAATTATAATATTGTTTATATATTTATTTAAATTTTTAAAATTTTCAATTTTTTTTTATTGTCGGCATGTGTCCGTATATTATATATTGTAAATGTAAATGTCTCAATGTCACCGAATGTTTGTTTATCTATCTATATATATACATTACCTTACCTTACCTTACCTTATTTATATTAATTAAATTGTATTACGGGCACGTGAATAAATTTTAAAGAACGATAACGGCAACGGACTTTATTTTGTATATTAAATTACCTTTCTTCATATCTTATATTTTTTATACACATGATTTTTTTATGATGGGTTTATTTTAGAGAATAACAAAATATTTGTTTAATACTGCAAATTTTGAAGTTTTTTTAAAATATTTATATTTTCATTTTATATTTTGTGGCATATTTTGTGGGAATTTAATTTTTGGCGCTCACTCTAAAGTGTTGTATATGGTAAACGTTAGGCGGAAGGTTTTTTTTAATGATTTTGTATATAAAAGGCACTGTTAAAAAATCGAAGAATTAGTCAACAGTCTTAATAGTACTTTTGTCTGCAAGGGTATATAAATATATATGTATCATCAAATTTTTATCTTATATGCAATAATTTCAACCGAAGTCGCATTTGTTTAAAATCTTTTAGAGGCAAAGAGAAGTGTCGACATTTGACTGTTGCAACATCGTTTTTTTTTTTTCTGTCATTCAATCAATTTTTCTTATATATTTATTAATCCATCCACAATAGATATTGCCGATTTTCCAAAGTCGATGTTGTTACACTAAATTTAGGAAATATAAGTCATTATATAAATCCCGGCGCAATTTTACTGTATTGGATATTTGTAACGCACATTGATTTTGTTAAAATTTGATAATTTGGTATGTATAGATATATTGGATAATGCGTTTTGACTAATAATGTGATGGATGTTTCAATATTGTACAAATTTCTTCAATTTTATATATGTACCAATGCTTTTGCGCGTTTAATAACTAAAAATCAGTTTCTATTATATACTTTAAAACGTATATATTATCTTTTAAAATATATATGAGTAAAAAAATAGTATCTTTATACTATCTTTAGCAAGGAGTAAATCTTTATATATATAAATGTATTTATATGCATAGATAAAAACTATATATATCATATATGAGTAATCTTATTGTCATAAATTGTTATAATATATTTTAATTAATTTAAATTATCTGAAAATAACTTACATGCGAGTTCTATATTTCAGTTTTAGTATAACACATATATCAATAATATGCGTATATGAATTAGAGTTAAGGTATACAAAAAATTGTATACAATTTTGTGTCGTATATGTTAAGGTGTTTGATCTTTTGATAAGATTTCAATATTTATTTATTAATTAAATTTTTTTAAATTTACTATATACATTTTTTTTTTTTCTTATCACTGACTCGCATGTGGAGACATGCGTGTTTATTTTCATATGTTTCCACAACATTGCCATACATATATATAATGTAGTAAAGTATATATGAGTATTGTGTATCTATAATAGATAGGACAATTAAATGTTCAATTGATTTAAAAAAAAAAAAAAAATGTATTAAAATAAATTTAATAAAGTAAAAGAATTTAAAAAAAAAAATAAAAAATACGATTGTAAAATATTTTCCATTGATAATAATTGAGAACAAATAATAAAATACAAATCAATTATTTTTTTGATTTTATTCGTAATCGCATATAATCAAGAATATGATATGATTTTTACGAAATATATTTATTTTTATTTTTTTGCTTTATAACAGAATGATTATCAATATTTTTTTTCTTAAAAATTAAATCTATCTATAGCCCACCCATCCTCGCACACCAATAACAATAAGACTGAATTTATTTTTATCATATCGAACAATAGTTCAATTATACATATATAAATAATAGAGATATATGTAATTATTATATGGTTTTCCAATGATAATTGTTTACCACTGTGTCGCCAGTACTTGAAAATAATTAAAGATAGATTATATATATATATTTTTAGTATTTATACTACGCGAGAGTGAGGCTATAACTCTGAAAATTTTTGTGAAAATAAAACAATATTGAATATATTGATTTATAATTTAATTAAATTAATTAATTTTTAAAAATATTCTCTTCTATAAGCATTTATTCACTATTCGTTTAAATATAGAAGTTACGCAAATCATGTTACTTTCTATAAGTGGTGCTTATACGTTTATATACCAGTTTGGAAATTATTCCAAGCATGTGAGTATATACCGAAATGGTCTGCAATTATCGAAAGATAGATGGTTTCTTAATTCCATTTTTTTGTTTATGTGTATGAGTGATTATATGTAGTTTGTATGGGGTGTATGCAAACATTGTTAATGGGTTCTTATCATACATGCATGCAATCGATCGTTGTATATGTTTAGATATACTTTAAGGTGAACAAAATATTTTTGTCGGTGATTTGATTTCAAACATTATATGGCATTATTCGTGATCATAAACTTCATTATTTAGCAGAAAATTGAAATTTATAATATTGCAAATAATTATGTATTTACTTGCGAAAAGATTTTTGGATACTTAATAATGCTTCCCGTAATATGAATTTTACATTTCTTTATAACAAAATATTTTTTGAATGAAATCATATTTTCTAACATCATCATTATTTGCACAAAATCATTTCTTTTAGATATAGAGTTTAACTATTATACATTTATATAATGTGTATATAACCTATAGAAAGAATAACTAAAATTTAATAAAAAGTATGTTAGAAAGAGTATTTTAAAAGTATTTTGTAATTTTTGTATTTGAAATACAATTTCAAAAGTATTAATAACTACACTGTGTTTGAAATGTGCAACCTATTAATTTAATATTTTTATTTAATAAAGGTAACCGGTCAATATAAATCGATCGCATTTCTTCAGTATTTTATTATACTAAATATTTTGATATAAATTATTGTACATAAAAATGATAATAATTAAAATTAATTAAAATTATACATCTACCGCATTTAGATGCCAAATAAATCTATTATCTATTATATATTATTTATGAAGTTAATAATTAAACCACCACTGTACTGTCTATGTACATTTAATTTTCTTATTTAATTTTTTCAAAATAATCCACTTAAATACTTTTAAGTTTATTTCACACATAAATAAATTTATAGCATTTTATGGTAGCTAATAAAATTAAAATAAAACTTATGTATTACCTACTCGTGTATGTGATCATTGATCGCATTGTGTATAATTAATTAAAAATTATGACATATCAGTGATGTGTGTATATTGAATTAATATATTTATTATAATCTTATCAATAATATACCATTATTTAAAATTAAATAGGTTTCTATTGTATCTAATTATTATTATTATTATTATTATTTTTTATTGTTCATTTAGTATTTACAATTTTTTTTTTTTCTTAATAAAGTAATAAAGTAAATAAAAATTATTATTATTATTATCGTAATTAATCATTATATTAATCGAATTAATATAATTAATTTTTCATTCAATGAACTATATAAAGATATATATTATTTATTATTTGTAGATACATACCATTTATCGATAAATTTAATATATTATATAGTTAAATTTAAATTTTTTTTCCGTATATCTCTAATATTTTAGTATATACTTGCCATAATATAATAATAATTAATGTCTAATTTTTGATAAATAATTTTTAATACTATATTATAAATAAGTATATAATTTATTACATGTACTAATACCTTTTTTTATTTTATTTTATTACAGTTTTTATTGTACCACAACGGGTAATATTATCGATAATGGGTTTTTTAGCTATAGCAAATGCATATACAATGAGAATATGTTTATCTGTAGCAATTACAGAAATGGTTGTTAAACCAAATACGGAAAATGTTACTTTTGATTATGCAGTGTGTCCTGCAAATGCAGATGGTAGTTCGGACAGTGATGTAATTATATATATATATTTTTAAAAATTTAATATTACTATTTCTATTGGATATTAATTTTAATTGTTATAAATATTTTTTAGACTGTTGGATCATATGATTGGTCACAAAGTTTGCAAGGCATCATATTATCATCATTTTATTGGGGTTATGTTGTAACACATTTACCTGGCGGTGTATTGGCATCCAAATTTGGTGGCAAATATACATTATGTTTAGGCATTTTATCAACAGCTATATTTACACTATTGACACCAGTTTGTGTTGAATGGGGTAATTATATATGTTATAACAATGAAAATATTTTTATTGGTTTTTTCTTTCCAATATACAATACATAATATAATTAATATAATTAGATGTAGATTTATTATATTATCATATCCGCCATCATTAAATTGATAAGAATATATAATTGTAAACATTTTTTTACACTTATCATAATATTACGTAATCGTATCATAAATTGCATTAAAAGATTATCTATATACAATTGTTGTCAATCGCACATGCAGCAATCCAATTGATGTGTAATAGATATATTTTATATAATTGATGTGACGAGTTTTTGATGGTCCACCGTAACTTTGTAGTATTAAATATGTATTTGTTTTTATACTTGGGATTACATTTAGAGTTTTAAATTTGTTATATTTTACAATTGGTATTTAGAAAATCTAATATGTTATTATGTTAAATTATCTTTTGATAACTACAAAATTATATAAAATTTATATATATATAGAATAATTCACATGATTGTTGAAGCTATTTTAATTCACATGATAATGAAATGATTAAATTAATTAAGATGAAGGTTACATGAATTTCGATTTTAGGTGCGTTAATTTGTATTATCAAAATGTTATTTTTTGACTCTTAGTGTCAAATGTAAGCTTCCGTTACATATAAAGGTTCCAACACACACACACACTGTACACTACGTAATCCAATTAAAATACTCAAAAGTTGAGAATTAAATGGTACCATTCGAACTTTTCGCATCGCTACTACTACAGTAAATATATTGTTGTCTATAGCATACAACTGATTTGGAAGAAGGAAAAATTTTCCTGTAACGATTAGAAAAATCAATTTAATTATTAAACTGACGAGAGGTAAAGACTTTGGTTACAAATAGAACAAGATGGTACTTTTTTTTGTATTATTGATGCTCTCACGTAGTAATAGAAATTAAATAGTGAAGATGGTAAATGTGTTTTTTACTGCAACTGATCTTTATTGTAAATATTATTTACATTTTTATAAGATTAACGATTATATAAATCGAGAGTCAATTCAATATTAAGATTTCTCAGATTAGCTGCGCCACAAGAATTTAATTCATCGCTCATCTGATGACATAGCTTTCTTATGATGAATATCATATTTATATGTTGTAGAGATGCTGGTTCATCATACTTGATCTGAAAGATATTTTTCGATTTACTACACTACAACCCATTTTTCATCACACGCAGTTATCAATTGTTTTAAAAATGAATGATAACAAATGTAATGTGTTGTGCTATAATTAGTGCATTATTATTCGTTAAGTATAAATGAGGAATCGATATATTAAGTGTTTTTTTTTTATATATCCAAGTTGTTTTACACACACTTGTGAATTCTAGATATCACATATGCTTAATTCATAGTTTTCAATAAATTGTTAATTATTAAATTATGTTAAAAATATATATATAGTTTCTTAATATAAATTTCATTTCTAATTTTCAGGTGGTTCAACAGCATTAATTGTTTTACGTGTATTGATGGGATTAGGTGAAGGTACAACATTTCCAGCATTAAGTGCATTATTAGCATCATGGATACCATTACATGAACGTAGTAAATTGGGATCTTTAGTATTTGGTGGTGGTCAGGTATAGTTATTTGTCATCTATTATATGAATGAATGTAATGAATACAAATGGGGTTTATTATCGTCTGATATATTCGAAAATATATACATTTAAAAGTTAAATGATGATATTGAGTGTGTGCAGTGTATGTGTATCACCGCACGCACCACCGTTATGGTTGAAATAATAATTTTATTGATTATTATATATTTATTGGTTATAAATTTGTTCATTATATTGATAATGAATTATAATCATAAAACCAATTAATATAATATTTATAACAATGACAATTTTTTTTTTTTATTATGAATACTTGAGATTTCTTTTTTTTTTATAGATAATGCGAATTGTAATGAATATTTATTATCGTACACCTCTACTCTCCCACAAAACGTACACTAAAACATGTGATAAAGAAATATCTTTTTATTTACAATAAATGTCCTTGACATTAAATTGAATGAATTCTATGGTATTTTATTTGTATTTTTAAAGTATTTTGTTCTAGTTTCTATATATAAACTATTACTTTGATATTTGTGAATTATAATTATATTTATCATTCCACACATGCAGTTTTAATGAATATGAAAAAGAGGCTTGACAAAAATTATAATATATTTATTTGAATAACAATTTATATTGTATTATATTTCACCTGTAGATGATATAGAAACAATTGGAATTTTTCTAAAATTAAACGCGTATTTACTATTAGAACTATATCTGAAATATCTTGTATTCAATCAATCGACGGAGTTCATGATGTGTCAGGGTTATTTTTCTATATAGATAATCATAAGTGGATATTGTGTTTTAATATTTGTTATCTTTATATTTTCGCTTTATTTTTTTTTATCAACACAACACTACAAACAGTAGTTTAGAAATTGTGCTTCTTCTATACAAGTACGCTACAGGTATATAGGTATATCAAAAAATAATAATATTTATTGCAATTGCGTGTGAATACGTTTATTGTTACATTTTTTTTATTAATATATATATTAATTATTGATTAATTATATGTATATTTTGAATTGTATATACGCAATCATATTTCAAAAAATTACCTTTATTTATCACAAATATTTTCATGTAACTAATGTAATGTTATAATTTAATCTTAATTACATCCTGTCATTATTTATATATTGATTTGTATGTCATAAAATAATTATAAGGTATTTTATAATATACGCTATGTATATCAATAAAGATCAAAGATCAAGAATCTATGTACCATAAACATCTTAATATAAAATATTTTATATGTAAAGGATGCATTAAAATAAGGTACCAGCCGGCGCCAACCACCCAAATGAATGTTTGATATATACATAGTTGGATTTATACACTTCTTATTACACGATCTTTTGAAATTTTACTGGTAGAGTACGTTCTATTTATCTTAAATTCTTCTAACATTATAGACACACAGTATAATTATATAAAATCTCATAATTCATAACACCATAGAAAGCTAAGAAGAGGTGTTGTGTTTTTCCTGTAGTATGTATAGTTTTTCTAATAGACTGGCAGTCCAATATAGAATAACCATACCGGATTATTTTAATCGATATACTTAAAAAGTTATACATACTTATATGCAAGTCAATTTTAATAATTCTAATCGACACTTTTGTGCTAAAATAATTTCACATTGATAAAATTACACTATATTCATCTTTGCAACAAAAAAGTGAGGCTTCATGTAGCCACAAAAACATTTCAAAAGGATACAAATCGTGACTTTGTGAAAGCTACACTCTCGTAACATCACAGTTGGCGAGGAGTTTATTTTTGCTGCATGAATGGCAAGTAAATTCTCATGTTTGAATATTCAAGTGTCCCCAATAATATATGCGTTTTAATGAGAAAGTGTGTTTGTGCACAAATGGCAAATATATTTTAAGAATTTATTAAAAATAATAATAATAATTATGTGTGAATTCTTTTCATGCAGGTTGGTACAATTTTAGGAACAGCACTTTCTGGTGTTTTATTACATAATATTGAAGGATGGTCATCTGTATTTTATTTCTTTGGTGGTTTAGCACTAATTTGGTTTGTTCTATTTGTAAGTAAATTGTAACAACATTTTTCAGTATAAATATAAGACGTGTTTTTTTTTTTGTGTTGTTATTTTAATTATTATTTTTTTATATCGTTTTATATTTATACGCGAATAGCTTTTATTATGTTATAGTGATCCCGAATCACATCCATTTATTAGTGACGAAGAAAAAGCATATTTACAAAAAGAATTAGGACAATTAGAACGTGATAAAAATATGGCACCTGTACCATGGAAAGCAATATTTACAAGTGTTCCTATGTTAGCTCTAATTTGTGCTCAGGTAGATTATTTAATAAAATATTAAAACAATTTCAACTTTATAATATCACAAAAATAATATATGTGTGTTTAATGTGTTTTTAAATTTATATTAACAGATTGGTCATGATTGGGGTTTCTTTATTATGGTAACTGATTTACCAAAATATATGAGTGATGTATTACGTTTTTCAATCAAAGAAAATGGTTTATATTCAGCCTTACCGTATGCCGTTATGTGGATTGTATCAATTTCAACGGGTTTCTTAAGCGATTGGTTAATTGTAAAAAAATTTCTTGGTATTACAAATGCAAGAAAAATGTTCACAGCAGTTGGTAAGAATTTATTTAATAATTTTGTAAATAATAATTATCATTGCGATTACAACATATTTAATATAATATAAATTTTTATTTATTTATACAATTACAGCTGCTGTTTTACCGGCTATATTTATTGTTGGTGCCTCATATGCTGGTTGTGATCGTGCATTAGTTGTAGCATTATTTACAATTGCAATGGGTTTTATGGGAACATTTTATCCTGGTATGAAAGTTAATAATTTAGATTTATCACCAAATTATGCTGGTGTATTAATGGCTATAACAAATGGTTTGGGTGCATTTACCGGTATTTTGGCACCATACATTGTTGGTATTATGACACCAAATGTAAGTTTTAATGTGTTATTATATTTTTTTATAGTATTTTTATTGTGCACTGCTGTTCTATTATTTTGGTTGTTTGATATGTACTCCCCTTTATTGAAGTCCACTGTACACAACTTATCTATGGTTCTATCGTCCTTACACCTAATTATGTTGGTCGTGTCAATCACATATCCTATATGGCTTTGTCCATGTATTAGACGTGGCTGTCAGATTGTCAAATGAAAGGCTATCAGAAATCGATAAAAAGAATGAAAGACTGATGGGTATGACTTATCTTAGTTAGTTTGGTTTCGTTTTTTTTGCTTATATGGGCTCAAAAATTATACTAGATTGAAATATAAGAGGATATATACCACTGAGTATTTCGATACACCCGTTCGTAGAAGTGCTGATAGCAGTTAGTCAGTTACATAGATAGCTGAAAAGTATTCTTTTTTTTATTGACATAGAAGTTTTTACATTTATAAGATTAAATATAAAAGTAATAATTAAAGTAATGTATTGTGTTCTTTGCAACTATCAAATTTTATTTCTTTAAAATAATTTTCTATAATTACAAATGTTTAATAATATTTTTGTTAATTGTTTTCACCCATCACTCAAACAGTCATCAATCACAGAATGGAGAATGGTATTTTGGATATCGTTTATAGTATTTATAGTAACAACAATTGTATACGTTCTATGGGCATCTGGTGAAACACAATGGTGGAATAATCCGGATAAAGTAAGAGCCGTTGAAAATGGTGAATTAGAACCAGAAGATAAAGAAAATATTAAATTAGATTCTAACACAATTAAATAAAAGTATTTTAATTCCTTCTTATGTTTAATATTTATAAGTGACACATTAAAGTTTATAATTTTTGTAAATACATTTTAATTTAAAAAAGTAATAGGAAAAGATTTTTTTTTTTTACCAATTATTACAATAATATTATTATAATAATAATTTAAAATTGTATATTAAGTATTTATATAAGATTAATTTTTTTTTTAATTTAAATATTCCGCCTACAATTCAGAGCATATAATTGTTTGTTATATTTTTCACAAATTAAATTAAATAATACAAAATCAATTACAATAACATAGCAATACAAATTATTTAATAAATAATGGAAAATAGTAAAATTTAATTATAATAATATTTAAAAAATTAACAATTAAATATACTCTGAATTATTGTATGGATTATATTCCGCGATTTTAGTATTAAAAGTAAAAACACACAAATTTATTTCGTTTTTCCTTTCTGATTCTATTAATATTTAATTTTAAATAGAAATATATAATTATATATTTAAAGACGACGACGACGTGAAAAAAAATGTGTATTAATTTTTTTTAAGCCTTTTTAATATATAATATATAAAAATGAATCAGAAAGTTTTAAATTCGAAGTAGTTTATTAAGTATTATAATATAATAATTACCTATAACATATAAATTTTGTATTTATTATACAAGAAATTTTATAATTATATATTTAATATATATAGAGAGTGAAAAAAAAGCATGTTAAAATATATTGATGTAATTTTATTTTTTTATAAGAATAAGTGTATTTAGCTATAATACGTACGCACACGACGCATAAAATTACAATTTAATTAGAGTTGACGCAAATATGTGCATATAGCAATTTACAAAATACAATATATAAATTGAAACTTGTTTGTAAGTGAATGAAAATATTTATACGATCATTTTCCATCAATCAACACAGCAAATTAATCAATTCACAATATAATAATTTCATATAAATATGTTAATTATACACAGCAATATATTTATGTCGAAAGTTAATTTATAATATAATATACATCTGGTGATAATAATTATTATATTAAAATTACTTTGTACTTTAAGTACAATTTATGATAGAGAGTGAGATAGAAGTTTTTTCAGGTTTTTAATATAATGAATAAATTATATTATTAAATATTTCAATTTTATATGGTATTAAGTATGCGTACATATATACATATATAGAAGACAGCTGATACCATTGCTCAGCAATGCATTACCTGATTTATGAATGTATACCATCCGTACATAGTTTAAATTTGATCGTTTTTATAATGTTATATAGATAAATTAAAATTTATAATTTCAAATCAATCATCATCATAAAATGTTGTTACTATCTACGTGAATTCCACTTCAAAAATTCCGTTGTTCAACACACTAATATCCTCAAAATGTGTGCCGATCCATCTTCATATTCACCTTTTGATTTGAATATCAACTTTTATATGTTTTGCAGCTTATCCAATGCAACACAATACCGATTGTTTTTTCAAGGGTCACAGCGACCACAATTCTTCGGAAGTATTTATGTACGAAAACTTTTAGGCGAAATTTTTGATCACAGACAAGTTTCACAACACTTTTGACACTTTGTACAACTTCCCGCATATTATTTAGCATATTAAATGCAACCCACGACAGTGTTGATTAACGTTCATGCTAATCGATAGTGAAGTATTTGGTTCAATTCGTAAAAATGTATATGCGAGATTTTTTTGGTGTTTACATTTTAGTACGGACACTTATTAGATACATTTACCATCTGTTGGTTTATGTAATTAAATAAATCAGATATTTTTGAATATATATGGTGTTGGATGCTACACAAAGATTGACAATGTCTGCACACACCATTATCGGGTCAATCCCTCGCCTGCAAAAACAATGGATTAATGAATTATCTATCTTTCGATGATAATTGCAGACTAATTGTTATATACTCCCATCCAAAGTAATTTAACAACTTAACTATAATAAATTGTCTGATAGATAACATACACTCCATTTGGTGTCACATGAATTGATGATGATGATATCCATCTCCACATTATCAGATCTACGCGTCTGGATTTAAATTCGGGGATGGGTATAGAAAGGTAAATCTTTTCAATATTTAATGAAATATTATCGTTAATTGAATTCATTCGGGCTCACAGCACAAAAGAATATCTAGGTTGTTTCGAGACCTGTTCTGCTGTAGTAACGAACATCGAACCATTTTGGTCAATATTAATTTTTAAAATAAAATAAAAAATTTTAAATTATAAAATTTTCAAAAAATTTATCACATAAATTTTTTAATTTTAATAATTCATATAACTTTAATGATCGCAGAGCCATCTATATAAAATAATTTCTTATTTGTTTTTGAATTGGTATTTGAGAATTGAGCATATTATTGTCAAAATAATATCATCGGCTCTGAGCTCTATTTTAGTAAAACAAAAAAGTCGCAAACAAAATTTATTCATTTTATGTCGTCTTGTCATTGCTATCAAGTATAAAATAAAAGTGTGTCCTTGAAATGCAGATATTTTGTATAAATAAAGTCTGTTTAGAAAATAGAAATACCAATAAATAAAATAAAATAAAATAATGGTAAATATATATAAAATATATAAATTAATTTATTTAAATTATTATTTTGTTCCGCAGAGAAGAAGTTCAGCGCCTAGCCAAACATGCCCAAAAAGAACAAATGGAATGTTTAAGTGCCCGCTATTAATACCGTTGCATAGTAAAAAAAGAAAATGTCAAGATAGAAAAGAAAATATAATTGTGCAACCATCTCAACCAAAATTATCCGTATCAGAATATGAATTATTAATTGCAAAAGTACTTTGTAAACCATTTAAAGTACCAATACCAAATTATGTTCCTGATACACATGGAAATCGATGTTTGGGATTAAAACGAAGCGTTATACGACGGTAATTTTTTACTTTTTATTTTTTTAATTCAATTGTTTTTTTTCCAACCGATTTTTTTTTTTCCAATTTAATTTTTTTTATTCAATTGTTTTTTTTCCATTGAACTTTTTTTTTTTTTTCTCAATTGAATTTTTGTTTTTTCCTATTTAACTTTTTTTTTTTTTTCAATTGAATTTATGTTTTTTCCTATTTAACTTTTTCTATTTAATTATTTTTTATAAATTTTAGAGCACTACATGATCCTTGTGCATGTAATGCATTAGTTTTATATCATCCACCAGAAACGACTGAACATGATAAATTAAAAATAGATAAAACAAAAATTTTAGTTCATGTTGTAGTTGATCCAATTGTTGGTAATGTTTTGCGTCCACATCAACGTGAAGGTGTACGTTTTATGTATGATTGTGTGACTGGTGCAAAAGGTAACTTTCAAGGATGTATAATGGCTGATGAAATGGGTTTAGGTAAAACATTACAATGTATAACATTATTGTGGACACTATTAAGACAAAGTCCGGAGTGTAAACCAACGATAAATAAAGTTATAATTGTATGTCCAAGTTCGTTGGTAAAAAATTGGTATAATGAATTTGGAAAATGGTTAACACATCGTATAAATGCATTAGCTTTAGATAATGGTTCTAAAGAAACGACAATAAAATTATTAGAACAATTTATGGCAAGCCAAAGTCAGCGTACTGCAACACCTGTTTTAATATTAAGTTATGAAACATTTCGTATCTATTCAGATATATTAAATAGTTCTGAAGTTGGAATGCTACTTTGTGATGAGGTGAATTTAATTTAATTATAATATTTATTTTTTTTTTTTTATTAATTTTTGTATATTTTATAGGGACATCGTTTAAAAAATTGTGAAAATCTAACATATAATGCTTTGATGGGACTTAAAACAAAACGTAGAATACTATTGTCTGGTACACCAATACAAAATGATTTAACAGAATATTATAGTTTAATACATTTTGTTAATCCAGGAATGTTGGGAACAAGAAATGTAATTTCTATATATTTTTAAATATATTTTAGTTTATAAGTATCGTATTGAAATTATATTTCGCATTTCCGTAGAATAAATTATCACTTATAATAATAATTTATCATTTAGTATCAAATTTAAACACATGAAAAAGGTTGATCTAAATGATAAATGTTAAATTATAAGTAATAATTTGCACTAAGGAAATACACGCTATCATATGAATTCCGTGTTAAGGTTTGAAATGAATTGTAATATTAAATCATCTTTGCTCTGATTTCATATCAACAAAAAATCATGAAACCTGTCCGTCCGGTTGTAAAATCAATATATTCATTTCTATGTAAAGTTAGTTTAGAACAAATAGTTTCATAAACAGTATTTCACATCCGATATTTATATAAATCTTAAATTAGTTACGTTTCAATAATACCATAATATAATATTGGTGTGAAATCGGATTAGGATTGAATCGAATCAAATATTTTATACATTTACTTCAAATTTATTATAAATTTATAATTATTATAGGAATTTAAAAAGCAATATGAAAGTATAATATTACGTGGTCAAGATGCAGGTTCAACTGATAATGAACGTAAAAGGGCAGCCGATCGTTTAACAGATTTAACAGATATTGTAAATCAATGTTTAATAAGACGTACAAATCAAATATTAACAAAATATTTACCCATTAAATTTGAAATGGTTATTTGTGTAAATATGTCAGATTTACAAAAACAATTATATCGAAATTTTTTATCATCTGATACAATTAAACGAAATGTATTAGGTATATTAAATAATAATCCATTTAACGTTTATATGATTGAATAACATTTTCCATTTTCTTTCATAATTTATCAGATACGGCAGAAAAAGTTAGTGCAAGTTTAACAGCATTAAGTAATATAACATCGCTGAAAAAATTATGTAATCATCCAGATTTAGTTTATGATAAAATTATGGAAAAAGCTGATGGTTTTGAAAATGCATTAAAATATTTACCAGATAATTATGGCAAAAAGTAAGAGTTCTTTTTTTTTATTATCTTAAAATATGTACCTATGTAAAAGTTTTTAATTATTGGTTCTTTGTTTTTATTTTCTTTGTAGAGATCTGCGTCCGGAATTAGGCGGTAAATTAATGTTACTTGATATTATGTTAGCAAGTATAAAATCAAATACAAATGATAAAATTGTATTGGTATCAAATTATACACAAACATTAGATTTATTTGAAAAATTATGTCGGAAACGTACATATGAATATGTTCGATTAGATGGTTCTATGACAATTAAAAAACGTAGTAAAGTTGTTGATGAATTTAATAAAATTGATTCAAAACCATTTATATTTATGTTAAGTTCAAAAGCTGGCGGTTGTGGTTTAAATTTAATTGGTGCTAATCGTTTAGTTATGTTTGATCCAGATTGGAATCCGGCTAATGATGAACAAGCAATGGCACGTGTTTGGCGTGATGGACAAAAAAAGCCGTGTTATATTTATCGTATGTTAGCGGTATGTTATTTTTTTTTTTTTACTATTATTTAATAATTATAATAAATAATTTCATCATTTCATTGTGGTTCGTAGACTGGAACAATAGAAGAAAAAATCTTTCAACGACAAACGCATAAAAAAGCATTATCGAATACTGTTGTTGATAATAATGAAGATGCTGAACGTCATTTTACAAAAGATGATTTACGTGATCTATTTCGTTTGGAAGAAAATTGTTTATCTGATACGCATACAATGTAAGTTAAATTTACTCTTAATTAAATTTATATAATTCCGTTCGTTGATTATCAGTTGTGAAAATACATATTATTTGTTGCAATTCCTGGTAATGCTGGTCAATGAGTAATGTTATTGTATTTTTTAAAGTTATATTCCATTCTAATTTCTAATGCTATCAATTACTTTTATATGTATACTCTTCAGAAACAATACACTGCTGTTGTTTGTCTAACTAGTCTTTCATATGCCAGAGTGAATTTAGTTTAGTAACCCATCACTTGCATCAGAATATTATAGATGAATCGAGACTGTATACTTGTTCTACCTGGACATGAATAATAATTTAGCGAAATACCATACCAAAATATTCTCTGTAAAAATTATCTATCACGTCTGTTTCACAATTAAAATTTGTATTTTATTTATTACTTTATTTATTCACTTTATTAATTTTTTTTTTTTCTAATAGATTTAAATGTAAACGTTGTTTTAATAATTTACAAATTAAATTACCACCAGAAGATTCGGATTGTACATCCGATTTATCACAATGGTTTCATTGTACAAATAATAAAGGTTTACCGGATATAATATTAAGTCAAGCATGGGAAATATCCAAATGTGTATCATTTGTATTTCATCATCGTTCTAGTACGGCTGAAGTAAAATCGGGAGAAAATAATAACAATAATAATGATGATGATGGTGATGATGATGATGATGATAAGAATAAAGTACAAAAGAAAGAAATCTATAAAGATGATGAAGCTTCTGAAGATGATAATAGTAGTAATTATGATGATGAAAAAGATGAAGATTTTATGTTGTAAAATATGAAATATAATTACAAGAAAATGAATTACAAAATATTCAATTTTTATATATAATTTATAAATTTTGATTTATTTCAATGTTATGAATTTACAAGTGATCTAACATTTTGACAATAATTCTAATAACTAAATATATAATTAAAAAAAACACAAGAATATATTGAAGTGTATGTAATACTTCTAAAAAAAATAACTTATTTGTGTGCCATATGAGTGAGTTAAAAATATGTATTTAAATTCAATATTAATATTGAAAAACAAGACTAAAAAGATATATATTTTATATAATAACAATAAGAGATTTTTTAAAAAAAAAAAAGAATATATATTACCTCTGTGAAACTTATAACAATTATTCTACAATACACAATTTATAAATTATTAGTGTTAATTTTCACATGGTGTACCTTGTATAATTTTTTGTACATCAGATTTTAATATTCGATAATTAAATTCATTTTTATTTAATTCACCAAATAAAAATTGCGGCATACGATCGGATAATACCCATAAATTATTTTCACGATCAACTTTTAAATCATTTGGAAATACTAATGCATCGCTATCGGAATCAACTAAACCTTGTGTATCTGGTGTGTATGATTTTTGTGTGTTCCAACAACCGACACCATCTTTATTTACTTGTGTATAAAATAATACATTTGATTTTTCATCATAGAATTCAGCTGATGATTGACCGCGTGGACCACGGTCGCCAACCAATTTGAAATCATAATATGCATCGTTACCAGTTGAACGTGTTTCATTTTGTAATACACGATTATTTACTTTAAATTCTTTTGTACTTGATAGTGCATGGAAAAAGATATCACGTGATCTAAATTTTAATAAATTTTTGAAAATCAAACGATTAATTAAATTTAATAAAATATATTGAAAATATACAGTTAATAGAACACATCGTATACACATACCCATCTTGAAGTGTTTTTCCGACGGCCATACCAAAAACACCATCAGTCCATTGAAATTTAACACCACCAACACTATAATCACCGTTTATCGGATCAAAATGGAAATAATTATGTTTAACACGCCATGAACGATTTTCTTTAAATGAATAAACAATAACACCGTATGCACCTAAATCCGGTGCATATGCAAATGCATCATTACAATTGGTTGAATGAACATCAACAATCTATGGATAGAAAATGAAATAAAAATTTAGGTAATTTATACATACTATAATTTATATACCATATAATTTTAAGTTTTTATTATACATACAACATTTGCAAAAAATGAATCCTCTTTTATATCGGCTTCGGTAAATGTATACCGTCTGATTAAACGATCTGTATTTAAATCAAATATAACCAATGCTGGTGGTGCAATTTGTTTTGGATCGCCTAATATGTCTGGCAAACCAGTATCCATAACCCATAGTCGATCACATTCATCAACACGTATTCTAAATACTGATAATATTGTTGAATTATCACGTAAACCTTCTTCAGATTTTTTTGCTTTTGGTGCATTAACACGTCCACCTTTTTTTTTTTATTTAATATTGAAAAATTAATGAATATAAATAATAAATTAAAATTTTTTTTTAAATCAATATGTATTTATTTTATTTACCGATTGATTCTGATACTGATTCTGTAATTGCATCATCTGGTAATGCGTTTGCTTCCCAACTTGGATACGGAAATAATATTGGTGATTTGTCATCGGATATTAATGCATAATTAAGTGATGCTGGAACACCTGCTTTCCATCTGTTAATTAAAAAATAAATAAATAATATTTTAAATATATTTATAATTTCATATTTACTAATCAATTTTTATATTTTAATTTAAATAGATAAAAAAAGTGAACGAGAAAGAAATATGCTAAGAACTTGCCATCAAATATTTTATATTAATATGTAACGATTTATGTATGCAGTTTGAAGATTTTTTTATGTCACAAACATTTTAATTTTGGTAAGTTTATAATTTTTATTATTAAATTATTATATAATATCTATTGCATAAGTGTCTAAAATATAATTCCATATATTAACTATTATTAGCGGTAGGAATATTTGCGTTATAAAATAACAATGAATACATTTTTTGGATAATCTCTCCAAATCGTTTCAAAGAAATAATTCTATTTTATGAGTGAGCTTTTCAAAGGAGGAGATTAAATCTCAAAACTCGTTATGTTAGTCTTTAAATTTGAAGTTAGATGTTTTATGATCGCCTCAGTGAATTTATCCTTACGGGTTACATATTGTAATATTTAATGAAAATTATTTAAAAATTAAAATACAAAACTATAATATACCTAAATTATAGATTATAACATAATTTCTAAAATTAATTATATACTCTTTTTTTTTTTTATTCTATGTATTATTATTTTTATAAAATTACTTTGTTATACATTATAAAAATTTCTATAACATGTAATTGCGTGTAATTATAATAATTAATAATTTCTCTGGCCTGGACTATTTATTATTTATTTTTTTGTTAAATAATAATTTTATCTATAAAAAGTAATCAAATATGTAATAAATAATATATTCATATAATATAAATTAACTTGTCATCTGCACGGATATACAATAATATATAAACTCTATTTTGAATTTGAATACATGTAAAACAATTTGTTGAATAGATTACAAAATTACAAAACAGGAAACAACTTGTGGATAGGTTTTACCAAACTAAAAAAGTAATTGAATATATATCATTATGGGTTGGGTATTTGTGTCATAAGTAGCTGCGAAATTTCCATTTATTGTACAGTGAATTTATTATTATATATAAATTTTAATTTGTTAAATTATATATAATTATAATCATTGAATTTTGAAATTAGTTCGTTGACTGTAGTACCTTGTACATGTACATGCGGTATATTATACAACATAAACTTGAAAAATTCTAATAAATACATTGACCTATCCGCCGCATATCTATACGTATATATTGAGTATTATGCGAACCTCTCTACTATATGATGTTCGCATAAAATTATATTTAATAAAATTTATCTTATAAATCATTAATCTAAATACAGTGAATATTGTGTAAATTAAATTGACAGTGACAAAAATATTCCATTGAATACATTATTTTGAACAAATTCACTTGAATACAATATTTTGTAACAATATATTTGATACGAAAATTAAACTCAAAACGTTGCTATACAAATATTATTTATTATCATATTAATTGAATGGGACGTGTTTGGATTGAATTGAATGAACTATTCGCTTGTATTCAATATCTACTGTATTACATGCGAATGATATATTAATATTTTATAAATTCTACATATACTTTTTTAACTACTTAATTCCGGTTTTCATCATCATTATTATTATTATTGTATGTAATTACGACGCTTAAATAAGCACACATTATTTAACAAAAAATAAGACATTATAAAGATTTTTTTTTTTAAATTCTTATGCCAATTAACTATAAAAAATTAGTACAAAAATTATTCTGAAATTATGTGTTGTTTGTATTTACAGTACGCAATTTTTAATTTATTCACTACATCCGCCACATTTACTATTTCATTTACTTATAATTTTTTGTATAAATACATTTTATATATAGTATTTAAATAACTCAGTTATATAACAAGAAACATTTATCACAATATCTGTGATTGTCATTAATATTATATACATGTACCAATTATACACATAATTGCGTATTATGAACAGATCATCAAAAAATAAATGTTAAAATTAAAGAAATATATGGTACGTAAAAAAACATATAAATAATAAATTTTTGTGCCACACCTTAAGTCATATACGAATTTTTAACAAATACATATTTTCCAAACGATAGCTAATACAAATTTTCCGATAGATATAATAATTATTTGCAAAATTTATTTCCTTTATATGGTTTGCGTAAACGCATGGTATTATTAATTATGGGTAAAAACTCTGAAAATGCATTCATAAAGTCGTTTTAGAAAATCCATATATAAAGCTGTTTATTGGGTATTTATTTATTAACAATTTGCCAGCAACAATTTTTAAATTGATTAAACCGAAAGAATATTGTTGAAATAATTAAAATCAAAACAATATCAATCTTTCTGCTGGAAAGTTTATGGTAACCGCTTTTTCTTTATGATGGCAAATATGAACAAACACATTTCTATTTTGAGACCTTCGATAAATTTATATTATTTATAATTTAACTTGGAACATCAAAAAAATAACCAATCAATCAATGACGAAAAATAAGTATGAAATTTCATCAGATGGTGGATACGCTTTAATTAAATATTAAATTAATAATTATTTACGAATATACCAATATCAATACGTATATATAATATATTTTGTTTAGTCACGTTACACTGTATCTAATATTTTTCTATTTATTTAGAATTTTAGAACAACGCATTTTGTATTAAAACGAAAATAATTGAATGAAATTGCTGTGTACCCCCACACAAATGCCTAAAAATATAATGTTTTACATAAAGTAATATAAAGTTACACAACACTTTATAGATATATATATATTTCTGGTTTCATTATGTTAGATATGTACCATGCCACGGTATTATAATATTAAAATATAATTAATCTCTAAAAAAAAAAAAACACCTGTTAACATTTTAATTTAATCATTTTTTTTATACATATAATAACCTCAAAGCTATATATAATCTTCTATATTTGCTAATAAGAATAGTATATGATTTGATAAGTTTCCGGAATCGATATGTAGTTGGCACCATAAATTATCATTCACTAATTTCTGTTGCTCCGCGAAGGAAGACAGAGCATTAAAAAAAAAACGATTTCATCTTCAAAGTTTTACACCGGCTTTGGCGTTTCTTCTGCGACATGTACCACTTTGGTCGGGCCGTTTTTCTTCTATTCCATTCTTCTACTCCAATGATTTCTATGCAATATCTACCACACTTCTGCTAAAACTATGTCCGGATCCATCTCCATTTTCGCGGTTTTGATTTTTAATTTCGCTTTGTTTGCACCTCGACCAAAAGCACATATAATTATCAAATTGTTTTTTTGGCCATCGAGCACAAAGGATTTTTGAATGTTAACAATTTGGTATTAATAGACTTACTTTGAACAGCACTCGTATGCAGTATTTAGGCGGTTAAATGTAATACGGCCTTTGTATAATCTAATTCGCATATAAATATCACTTTTCCGACACCATCAGTTTTTTTCACATAAACTACTGTTGAGCACATTGTTATAATAAATTCAAATGTGGTCCTATATACGACAAACACAATTAATGCTTATAACAATCATCAGAAAGACTAAATGTGGTAATAACAGATTAATTTATTGGAAAACTCTATAATATCTAGGCTTGGGGATGATAGAAATTTTTGTTGATATCGTAAACATATTACAAAACAACGATTTGATTTGATTTTTTAATGGAAAAATTTGCGATTCCTTCCACACCGTATTCTCCAGATTTAGCTAGCGCAGTAAATATTTTCTGTTTCCATACTCATTTCAATTCTGAAAACTTATCCAAACCATTTAGTATTTTTAATGTGCGTACTATTTCTATACGTATACAAAAAAAGGGATACAATTAGTAAGTTTATTTTTATTATTATTATTATTATTATTACTTAATGCAAAATTGGTTCCCTAAAATAAAAAGAAAAAAATGGGAAAGAAAAAATATGCAATTTAAATATTCGTTGTTTATTTTGTATTATATATTAATATTATTTTACGAAAATATTTGCATATACTTTAAAATTAAAATTTACGTTTGATCGTTAAATAAAATACTACACTTAGGTGTGTGTGTGGGAGAAAATATTATAAATACTATGTACTATATTTTATACATAATTTATAAGCAATCGTTTAACCGCATATAAACGAAATATACGCATCATCGAGAAATACTTTGGCAGAGGTAAATGTGAAACTAAATTTATTGAAAATATCAATTACTTATAAATGTATCAAATCCTTTAAAGCTAACGAAAAATGTATAGTAGTGGAGTGGTTAAGAATTATAAGATTATAATATGAACCGTTTTTCTTAGGAAATGATCTCCAAATTTTGTATTTATTTTTTGAATATGAGATTATATTATTCAAATAGTTGAGAAATTTTTTTTATATAATTTGTGTTACATTTTCCCGCATCACATAACACTTTACATAAATATTTGCTAAATTTTATATTCAATTATTATTGCAGTAAATATGGAAACTGTGTTATATTTTATAGGAGTATGTCGCTCGTGTTATATACAATATATTGTAAAAGAGTTACCTCTGTACCATACCATATTATTTGTTATAACAATCAATATTTCAATTTTATAAAAACAATATTTTACGCAAAGTATTGTTTTCTCTTTTATGTAAATTTAGTAGTTTATATTATTTTTATTTTTTATGGTATTACCAAATAATTCATACAATATTTATTTATTATTATTTGTTTAAAATAAATATTAGATTTGCGTAAACAAAAAGATAATAAATAAAATAGGTATTAAATTAAGTATAGTCTTAGAAGATGGGTGTGTGGTTGGTAATATGATTCACTTGGATATTAATCGAAATTTTGATAGAAAAGTTGGGTTATTTTCTTTATGGTCACAATTTGTAAATCTGCAGATGATATCGTTTATACAATTTGCTATTATATAGTTGTAATCGTTCCCATGTATAAAATAAACAGGGAACATTTTTGAATATAATGTATCTATTTAAAAAACATGTACAGAACAATATTAACTATTGCATATATTTTAGATGAGATGCGGCTATGACCTGCGAATTTTATCAAGTATATTTGGAGGAAATTTTTTATAACATTAAATGGAAATGAACATTCATTGTGAAGATTAATAATTGAATAAAACAAGAATATAAATCGATTGAATTGTGGTGACTACCATCGGAATACTTTTGCACTTATACATAAGAGACGATATATTCCAAAATATATGTAAACCATGTTTTCTTGTATATATATTTAAAATTAGCAGATACCTATAAAGTTTAAGTATCTATTTCTATAGATAACGTTTAGATACATTTAATGTAACACTATGTAATATTATATAACTCGAAAAAATAATGCAAATCAATCTGTGAATTATAAATAAACACATAAAACTCTATTGTATAAATATTATTTATATACTGAAAACCATAATGATTAAGCGAATTTTTAAAATAGAATTAAGCATAAATTTTATTATACTAATTTTTGTTTACTTTATCTATATTTATCTATAGGTTGGTTGCCTATATAGATAATTATTATACAAATAATTATATAATAAAAAAACAATGAATTTCCTTAAATTTAAATATTAAATTATCTAACCAAAATAATAAATAAATAAATTATAAATATAACAAATAATAATTTAATAAACATGTTGATTTTTAAATTAAATTAATTTTATTTGTAGTGGTGGGTTATACGGACATTATTTAATTTATAATTGTGAATTCGATTTGCAAATTTATTTTAAATTTTATATTATATAATTTCAATAACAAAAAATACTATACATCGATCACACATTTTCTTTGTTATAATTTTATGCAAATTCAATTCAAGTTTTTTTGCATTAATTCTGTTCCAAAACTAAATAATTTTGAATAATTTATAAGTAAAATTTCGTTATTTTTCCAAAGACGAACTTAATATTAATAATAATAATAATAATTTATATTCTCACATTTAAAACGGCATGATTATAAAATATAAGAACTTATATTGTCATAGTTTTTAGTATATTGTCAATGGTACACTATGTTAAAATAAATTATTAAGATGTCCATCATAACTGCTGGGTGCTGGGTGGTCCTGGTAATGATTTCAATTTTATTTTGTGCAAATTTACAATACATTTTATGTAATTTTAGTAAATACTTTTGACCTCTAGTGTTTGTTTTTCATACATTAAAATTATTGCTGTTATAATATGACACTTATTTTTATACACCGTTTGTGAAATTACATATGTAATCAATAAACAAACATATATAGAATTCATTAGTTTTTTAATATATAAATTACTTATGGAAAATTTCATATTCATAGACAAATATATGTAATTAATACATTTTATTAGTAGTATAATAAAATTCATATATTCATATTTATATATCGAAATATATTAAAATAATAACGAGATAGACGTAGATTTATTATAATAATATAATTAATGTAAAATAAAAACGTCATATTTTAATTTATATAGTTAGTTACGTTAGTTATATTCACACATATTCATAAACAAATTTTGATGTTAACCCATTTATTAATTAATATACACAGTGTGTTAATTAATTTTTAAGCCTGGCATCAGATGTTAGCTCACACGCGGCTATTATAAGTGTGCCACTGAAACGTAACGCATACTAATTTATGAAATAAGTATACGGTGATGAGTTATTGTTAAAGTAGGTCAAATGAACGCGGAAGCGATGCGCTAACAGCTGATTAAAATACCGAACCACCATTATACATTCGTTCAGAATATGGTGATAACAGTTGGTATTTGATGCATGATAAATTAAACATAGCAGTCACAACTTATTTATTGTGTTTTGCAAGCAATTCCGAAACGTGGATTGCAACATATGCAATCGAATCATTATTAAGTAGCTGTATAACAATTGCGTATATTAAAGCCGGGGGGACTTATGTTAAATAAAAAAATACAGTCTTAAAAATACTTTAACACACTGTGCGTAAAATATTATGTTTGTACAATACAATAATTTCTTGCAACTATTTATAATGCTTGTTTTTGTTAATCCCACGTATTTTCTTATTTAGCATATATTATTAAAATCATCAAATTAATTAGTAAGTTTTTTTAAAATAATAAAAATTTAACTTTTTTTATGCTCGTAAATATGAAATGATACGTCGTCGTTATAATTTTAATAGTAACAAAAAACTTGAATAAAATTTTAATAAAAATGTATGGCGACCCTATTTCCGTTTGATAAATACAATAATTAAAAACCTCAATATTTATATCGGGTGATATCGAATCAGACCACCACAGTCGGGTTACCGTTTTCGTCTCCAAAAATCGAAGTAGAATATACGGGTTAATTATTTAGATATAAGATTAAAACCATACATCCCACAATAATATATTGCAATGGTAAATTTTCTGAATATATCGTGTTACATAAAGGATAAATATGGCAAAGGTTAAAGGGTAAATCATTCGACTCAATTAATATTTAGTGTGTGTGTGAATTTATACATAAACATATTCAATGTTCATGATCTTTTTAAGTTTTTATATCCATTATTGGCAAGAATTAGTAAAAGTCAATCCTATATATAAAAGATGCAATTGAATTTAATTTTTTTTATATTTATTAAATTAATGTATGTGTAAAAACAAATCCTTGAATATATACAGAAGGATTGTGAACAAAAATTACTTTTTTAAAATACATTTGAATGGTTTTTTATTGGCTAAACAAAGCAAAAAAAAAAAAAAATGTATTCATAAACAATTTATTCGTTAATTAATTGAATCTACACTTTATTATATAATTTATTATAGCATTATATTAAATTTATATTTATAGTTAATAATATAAAAGCTGTTGACATTGAACTTGAAAAAATTTTCTATATATTTATGGTTTTGAATTACCATTTTTACTTTCAAATTAAAACAAGAATATCTTTATATATATCGGAATGTTTCCATCCGATTTTCGTTTTAAATTTTACTATACAGTAATTTTCTTGGTCGCACGGTTCCAGACAATGCCTGACAATTTGTTAAATTCATGTCTAATTTTTTTGAAAGAAATTTTGTAAGAATCAATGATGCCCCTCCGACTTTAATAATATATTAATAGGTTTTAATAAGAAAATTGTATAAAAACTAATCCCATGGGCCATGGTAGTTATAGTATGACAATTTTGCATAATTATGGGTATATGTGTATATAGGTTTATATAGAATTATGAGAGAATTGTAAGGTCAGTAGTTTCTAACCATTTAGTTAGTTATAAATTTATAGATTCCATATAACGTAGTTCGGGTATAACTATATATTGATACAAAATTCCTTTAAATTGAATGCATATGTTTGTGTGAGGTGAGTTGCAAATTAACATAAATTAAAATTAACATTTATATAAAACTTTTATCATGTTTTTCGTAAGAAAAAGACTATTTAATTTTTAGATTTTAATTATGCTATTTTATTTATTTATTGTTTGTTTCTCAATCATTATGGTAATATTTTTTTTATTGAAAATATGTTAATTAATAAATACGTAAATGTTTTAATAATAATAATAATAATAATAATGGAATATACGATTTAGATGTTAAATTAAATAAATCTGATTAATTATGGTAATAAATAATTGTATTTAAATAAATAAAAAGGGCCAATTTGTGTGAATAGTAATGGAAACTTCCATCAGTAAGTTTTTTTTTTATGGTTAAACATTATATCTTATTTTGAAAACAATGTATTAAACCATTATTCAGTTTATTCAATATGATGATATTTCTATATATATGCAAAAATATGATCGTTTATGCGCGCGTATATGAATAATGTATTTTATTGTATTTTACTCAATTGTGTTTCGATTGTTAAACATTGCGGAATCTCTAGTATGAGCACTTTCTGTACCACACCAATTTGTATATATAGAACATTTGAATAGTCTTGTGTTGTGCAATCGAAATTTTATTAAAATAAAATCGAAACTATTATATAAGAAATTTGTTGAATATAATATTATTAATATGTTATAAACTTTTCCCAATTATATTTAATCACAATACGCAACAATTAAATAAATATAAATTAATTTTACTAATAAATTTTATTTTTATTCAAACAGGCATTTGCATATGTGAAAATATACAATAGTTGATTAATTATTGTAATTACAATTATAACTTTGTATATGGTTCATAAATCATCATTATCATCAAGGTGAACTGCTGTAAATACATTAAGACTATATTAAAATAGTAGACATTTTTGTCTTTGAAAAACCGAAAAAATTGTTAATAATTGGTGAAAGTCTCAACTATATATAAATTTTTGTTGAACTCGATGCTAAACAATGAAAATTGCTATGTTTTATAATCTATTAGCTACAAAAAATAATACCAAAATATATCTCAGCACAATAAAAATTAATTTTGCACGTACACAGAAAATCCACCGACAACATAAAACAAGTTGTTATTATTATTATTATTTAATTAAAGTATTAAATAATTTTGTCATCATCACATTTTTTAAGGTATTTATATATTCTTTTACATATTTATTAGTACAGTGATTTTACAATTATTGTAATTGAAAATCGATATAATTATATATTTTTTTTTATAACACATCTTTTCTCAAAAATCGATATAACGAGAACACAGCTATACTCAACTATTATTCGTTCATAAAATAAAAATAGTTATTCTAACGTATAAGCTCCGAAAATAGTAAACAAAACTATATACTAAAAAATTTTACTATTAATTCTTAAATTTCAATATTTTTACATAATTAAATTTCACGGTTAACAGAAACCAATAAAACAGATTTACCAATAATTTATAATTAAATAATTTCATAATTTCTTGATTATTATATTGTCTATATAAATGAAAACGAGAATGTGCTGCCAATAAATAATTAAATATATTAATATATGCTAACACACACACACACACAAACACACAAACAATTTACCTTGGAACAGTAATGAATAATTTATTTCTCCAAACATCTAATCCTAATGGTAAATTATTTTCAATTATATATCGACCGCTATCAATAGCATCTAATTTAGCTTTTTCTGTTGGCCATGCAAATTCTAATTCTTGCCATAGAAATTTTTCTTCCATTTTTAAACATTGTACAACACCATTGAACAACACACAAATTAATAATATACAACAATTAATTAATATAAATTTCATTTTGTTGTTTGTTGTGAGAAACACTTTATTTATTTTAATTTTTACTATACTATACTTTTAATGCCTTATTAAATTGATAAAATTAAAATAAATATTTTATTTTGCACACACAATATATAATAATATACTACACACACGACTGTTTCTAACAAATGTTAATGGTGATCTGTTTGACTGATCATTGAATTTTACGAATTGGAAAGGTATATATATATATATTAAAATAATATATGTGTAAAAGCACGAAGGTAATAATAATAATAATAATATTGATTTTATATATATTCAAGTCAAAATTATACAATTTATATATGGAAAAAACTATATAAAAATTATATATATTGTATAAAAACATATATAATACCAATATTGTTGAATAAACAGGTAAATTTTATGTTAATGTTCATTCGGTTAAACTCTATATACAGTCACAAACATAATTATTTTGTGTTATGTATTAAAATTAAAATATAAATTAATTAAATTGATTTCGGAACCATATTATCCCATTTTATATAATATTCATTATAATATAAATTAATACACGTTATTATTTTGGCCGATCATTTTGTGTAATTAATAATTATTTGCTATAATACAATATTGAGTATAAAAGAAATTATAATTATATTATTCATATTTCTATCGTTGATGATGATGACACCAAATATTTATAATTTTAATATCTGGAAATATTCTTTTGGTAAATTATAAACCTATCAAAATATAATATATAATTATTATGAAATTTATACACATTTTGGTAAAATATATATATTAATTACCTTATTTATCTATATGGGGGGTTTTACCAAATTGTGCATTTATGACAAAAATATATTTACGTATATACCAAAGTATAATGTCCGTGCTGATTATATGATAAATTTTAAGTCAATTATTACTAAATGATATATATGTATTTTTTTTATTATTTGAAATTTAGTTTACGAGCTATGCGGCATGTGGAATTTTTTCTGATAGACCTTTCTGGAAAATTGTCATAACTTTGAAAAAGTATAAAATATATATTACTAACATCATCATCTACCAAACATTCAATATACAGTCAATTAGTCGTCCGCATATGGAAGTATACACAGTGGCACCGCAGCAGATATAGCGTTCATGCTAATCAACCGTGAAATAAGAGGTTCAATTCATGAAATGTATATGTGAAATTTTACCACATTTATTTTAATACTGACATTTTTCAGTTGGGTGATTATCATTATTTATTCGTTTATGGAATAAAGTTAATTGGACGCTACTCAAAAAATTAACAATATGAAATACACATCATTATGGGTTTAATCACTCATATTAAATTAATGGAATTAAAGAAACATATCTACCTATCGATAATTGCAGATTAATTGGTGAATTGTTATATATAATTCCATGCGGAGTAATTTATAAAATTTTGACTGTAATGATTGTTTGTGGTTGGATGCTATTTTATTTCTTGTCTTCATTAAGTCCGCTGTCATTTTGATCGGAAACATCGATGCTTATCACCACTTTTTGTATAGTGAAATGATTGATGCACGAAATTTTCACGACTATAGATACCTACCAACAAACATATCCTTAACACCACTTCTCTATAGTGAAGCGAGTGATGATGAGTGATGCACGAATTATTCAGGACTATAGATGTACTCAGCGCACCAACAATGTACTTAACATATTGTACTCATCATATTGTACCACTTTTAGGTATTGTTTCTTACCTTTTACATTAGTAGATATTTCTTTGTATTTGTTAATATTAAATTTAGTTTCCTTTGAATATATAATCACTGAAGGATATCAAGGTCAATAAATTTTTTATCCTTCTGAGTATTTTATTCCTTGATTCGGTAAAGATTACTTTCATAAAGATTAATTCTTCGTGAACGAATATCGAACTTAATTTATGGCAGTTTCCTTAATTTGTATATGCAGTGGAATGATGTAAACAGAACCATGTCAATTAATTTCTTAAAGTGACTTAAAGTTTATCATAGCAATAGCACCCTATTAAACTATATTAATATCTGGACATTTTTATTAAACCAATTGTCATCGGTGCAAGTATATATGTACGTTTCGACGCAGATTCATTGTCATTGATTTCCGGTAAACGAGAAATAATTTTACAAAAATATAATTATTATAATATTATTTTTCACATAACATAATGTATCAATTTCTGCTGGAACATTAACATTCATATTAAAAAATTGATTGTAAGTTGTATTGTGGTATGAGACTTAAACTCTAGAATAACAAACCATAATACATACCAAAATTCGGTGGTGCATCTGCACCCTGTCGTTACAACCAAAACCAAATCTGCCTTGAAACACTTGAAATGGTATAATATTTAATTTTTAAATAATTTTTCAGTATTCCTTCTCTTATTATTGTTTAATGATAATCATTATAAACGTGCAACGAATTAAACTAATAACTTTGTACTAGTATATTACTATATATTAACTTAATGTAATTAAAATATCTGACTAATTGTTTCCCGCCCAACAACAATGAACACATTTAATAAATGTATAAAAAAAAAATATATAAATAAAATTCGAAAAGCTAATACGAATCGTCACATTTATTATATTTGTTTGAGAATAAAATTATTTATAATATTAAACGATAATCTTCAGATTTATTGTGTACGCAACTTTTTAAAGGTCAACATTTATCTTATCTTTCTGTATTAGTTATATCATTTTATTTTTATTTAGTCAAAAAAAGCGTGCATGTTAAAAATAAAAGTGGTATTGTTATGCAACAGTCACAGTAAATCAATTGCATTTTAAATTATTTAATATTTTTTTACATTCCAATTATTATTTTTATTTAAATTAAAAAAAAAAAAGTGATAAGTTCCAATTATGGCCATAGAAAAAGTTATAAATATTATACCAAGTGTTAGTGCACAAGAAACCGATGATAAAAAATTTGAAGATACGTTACGTGAAAAATGTAAATTAGAACCAGAAAATGTATTATTATTTGTTAAATTACAAGAATGTGAAGCACGTGCTAATAGCCAAAGTACAAGTACAACCGAAACATGTGCCCAAGAATTATCTGACTTCATGCAAGCTATTGATCAATGTGTCGCCAAAACATTATCATCATTTAAATAAACAAATATTATTGTAGTAATTTTGCAATTCCAACGCTAATTATATTACATTATAGTGTAAATTAATATTAAAAGGTATAAAACTACTCTATTTAAATTTGATGCAGAATATTTTAAGAAATATACATTCATATTTCCTAAAATTTTGTATATTTACTTTAAATATTTTATATTTTATTTAAAAAGTATAAATGCAAGTTTTTTTTATTATTTTATTCTCAGGTGTCGTATGTTTTTTGTGTGACTGGCTGTAGACATTTATTTCTCTGTGGAAGGATTAGTTTTATTATAATAATTATAAAAATATTAAAATAATTGTAAAATAAATTAATAAAAAACGAGAAATTACTTGAAATTTAAAAAAACATTGCGCCCATTAAAATTATTTGAGCAAAATTTTGTTCTAAATACAAATACACTTGCGACAACCCCTATTTTATTTTGACGGCGGCTTATATTTGTCATTTTTTTTTGTCAAAAAATAAATGTCAATATTTTTTTTTTTTTTATTATCAATCTATCATTTCATTTTTCATTTTTATTCAAGCAAGAAGAAAAACAAGAAATTTGTTATACAATCAATTACATTTATTATTATTAAATATTTTTACATTCCATAATCAAAATAAAACAGTATTAATTATATATTATTTTAAAATAATAAATTTATTTCTATATTTTCCATTATGGCAGCAGAAAAAGTATGTAAAATTATTCCAAGTGTTAAAGCACAAGAAGCCGAAGAAGAAGAAGAAATTGTGTGTCCACAAGAAACATTACGTGAAAAATGTAAATCAGAAAAAAAAATTGAAAATTTAATTGGTATACTACAGGAATGTAATGATCGTGTTAATGGTAAAAAGAGAACTACGGAAACATGTGAGGAAGAATTATTCGATTATATTCATGCATTGGATCAATGTGTTGCAAAAACATTATGGTCAAAACTTAAGTAAATTACATTTTTTGTTGTTGTGTAGTAAAACATAATTATAATTTATTTTATTATTCTGTTCAATTGAAAGAATCATAAATTGTATAATAAATATTAAAAGGTATATTGTTTTTTTAATTTATAAAATATTTCATACTATCCTTAATTTTCCAATAAAAATATAATTTAATCAATGCTAATTTGCATAGAACAAAGCCTGCCGTACGTGAATACATAATTTATGGATGTCATCGGCAGAACAGTTGGCAATTATCTATAAAGTTATGGCAAATCTAATGGAATGTGTGTCTAGTTCTTGATAAAACGTTATCTGATCTATTGCCTTTCCTAAGTTGTTACTTTCTCCGTCTTTTCAAAATTCTGTACCAGGCATAATCCATAAATATTCTGAGATTCTTTCGGATAAAAAAGCATCTTTTTTGGCGATGTTTTGACGATTTCTACAGGATAAAAAACCTTTTATTTTAACGATTTTTACCAGGAGCACATAATCGCCAGGAGGCAAATTTTTTTGAAAAATGCCGGAGAAAAAAATGGAAAAAAAAAATTCACCTCCTGGGGATTCTGCTCTCCTGGTCTTTATTGTGCGCCTTAAGATCCTCTATAAAACGGCCGTAACAAAAATTGGCTATCTAATTTATTTACATCGTGGCCATCAAAAAGTTCGTTTTCAGATTTTCCTGAAATTTTCTCCAGTCCAAAGTTGATGACTTACAAATCTCTTATAGCCATACATGGATTTAGATGGTAAATGTACTGAGGGAGTGGTACTGAAAATGTTTCCTAACTATTACAGTTTTCCCGGAATTTCCCGATACAAATTAAAATTTTCCGGATTTTCCCGAAAATTTCCAGATGTCTTAATTAGAATATTAGAAACATTGTTTACCACTAGAGGACCCAAATCTATTTACGGGTTTTCCCGGAATTTTCATATAACGGTTTCATATGCATGGTGAAAAATCCATGTTTTTAAGATACCAAAAGTTAGGTAATGTAATTACCTATCATTTGATACTTATCCCACTTGCCCACCATTTCAAACGGCCGAGTTATAGCGTTTTATAATAAACCAAAGTCATGGTGAAAAATCTATATTTTTATGTTACCAAAAGGTAGGTAATGTAATTACCTATCGTTTGATACCAATCCCACCCGCCTACGACTTCAAACGGCTGAGTTATAGCGTTTTTAAATAATCCATAAAAATTTCCACTAAAATACCAGGCAATTTTCAGACCAAGTAACAGTCGCGCAGAATTACCAGGAGGCAAATTTTTTTTTTAATTTTTTTTCTTTTTCATTTTTGACCCACTTAGAGGCGGAATTTTCGAAAAATCTCAACGGATTCTTGTTCGCACGACCAGCCCCGATCGTTTGAGCATATTTCCAGCCATAAATTTTCACGGAATTTTCCGGAATTTTTATTTTTTGTTTTTCATTTTTGACCCACTTAGAGGCGGAATTTTCGAAAAATCTCAACGGATTCTTGTTCGCACGATGACCCCCGATCGTTTTCAGCCATAATTTTTCACGGAATTTTCCGGAATTTTCATTTTTTGTTTTTCATTTTTGACCCACTTAGAGACGGAATTTTCGAAAAATCTCAACGGATTCTTGTTCGCACGATCACCCCCGATCTTTTAAGCCTATTTTCAGCCATTTTTGTTGAAAATTTTTTGGAAAAAAATCCATGTTTTTATGTTACCAAAAGGTAGGAAATGTAATTACCTATCGTTTGATACCAATCCCACCCGCCTACGACTTCAAACGGCTGAGTTATAGCGTTTTTAAATAATCCATAAAAATTTCCACTAAAATACCAGGCAATTTTCAGACCAAGTAACAGTCGCGCAGAATTACCAGGAGGCAAATTTTTTTTTTTAATTTTTTTTCTTTTTCATTTTTGACCCACTTAGAGGCGGAATTTTCGAAAAATCTCAACGGATTCTTGTTCGCACGACCAGCCCCGATCGTTTGAGCATATTTCCAGCCATAAATTTTCACGGAATTTTCCGGAATTTTCATTTTTTGTTTTTCATTTTTGACCCACTTAGAGGCGGAATTTTCGAAAAATCTCAACGGATTCTTGTTCGCACGATGACCCCCGATCTTTTAAACCTATTTTCAGTCCTTTTTTTTTATTTACCTTTTTCGAACTGGAAAAGTGTGGGTTATAACCTCATGCCGAAAAAATTTTTTTGCCCGTAGGACATTCATATTTTCAGGGATTGTAGAGCTCGAAAAAAAAACACTTTCTGTCGACCACTTTTCCCGATTTCCCTAAGGGGGCGGCGCTATGGCGCTTCAAAAGTACCAAATTGGTCACTTTTGGACCACTATAACTCCGGAAATACTCACTATTTTTTCATGAGCTTCTCACCAGCGATAGTCCTCATCGAGGGCTACAAATTATATTATGGGGGTGACTTTCTATCTGTCTGGGTTTTCCGGCTATGCCTGCCTAAAGTTCGGAAAATCGTTTGCAGACCAGTCTTAAGGTACCTGGGGAATTGGCAAAAACTCAATTTTCTAAAATGTTATGATGCAGGAATGTAAAGAAAAGTTCAATCTAGGTTTTGAATCTTTTTTGGAACTTTCCAATGGGAAATACGGATTTTCCAGGAACAACGAAAAACGTTGATTTTTGCATGTTTTCAAATGGGAATTTTTCGGCTTTTCCAATCGAATTTTCCAATGCCCTATTTATCGCAAATAGTAGACTATATGACACGACTTTTAAGCCCCACCACAACTCTTTAAGTCTAATGGTTTTCCTACAATGACCGACCAAAATTAGGCTTACACAAAAATTTCCAAATCTTAAATCGGTCATAAGTCGGCCCATATATTTTTCACGGAAAAAGTCCAGAAGCTTTATTGTGCGCCTTAAGATCCTCTATAAAACGGCCGTAACAAAAATTGGCTATCTAATTTATTTACATCGTGGCCATCAAAAAGTTCGTTTTCAGATTTTCCTGAAATTTTCTCCAGTCCAAAGTTGATGACTTACAAATCTCTTATAGCCATACATGGATTTAGATAGTAAATGTACTGAGGGAGTGGTACTGAAAATGTTTCCTAACTATTACAGTTTTCCCGAAATTTCCCGATACAAATTAAAATTTTCCGGATTTTCCCGAAAATTTCCAGATGTCTTAATTAGAATATTAGAAACATTGTTCACCACTAGAGGACCCGAATCTATTTACGGGTTTTCCCGGAATTTTCATATAACGGTTTCATATGCATGGTGAAAAATCCATGTTTTTATGTTACCAAAAGTTAGGTAATGTAATTACCTATCATTTGATACTTATCCCACTCGCCCACCACTTCAAACGGCCGAGTTATAGCGTTTTATAATAAACCAAAGTCATGGTGAAAAATCTATATTTTTATGTTACCAAAAGGTAGGTAATGTAATTACCTATCGTTTGATACCAATCCCACCCGCCTACGACTTCAAACGGCTGAGTTATAGCGTTTTTAAATAATCCATAAAAATTTCCACTAAAATACCAGGCAATTTTCAGACCAAGTAACAGTCGCGCAGAATTACCAGGAGGCAAATTTTTTTTTTAATTTTTTTTCTTTTTCATTTTTGACCCACTTAGAGGCGGAATTTTCGAAAAATCTCAACGGATTCTTGTTCGCACGACCAGTCCCGATCGTTTGAGCATATTTCCAGCCATAAATTTTAACGGAATTTTCCGGAATTTTCATTTTTTGTTTTTCATTTTTGACCCACTTAGAGGCGGAATTTTCGAAAAATCTCAACGGATTCTTGTTCGCACGATGACCCCCGATCGTTTTCAGCCATAATTTTTCACGGAATTTTCCGGAATTTTCATTTTTTGTTTCTCATTTTTGACCCACTTAGAGGCGGAATTTTCGAAAAATCTCAACGGATTCTTGTTCGCACGACCAGCCCCGATCGTTTGAGTATATTTCCAGCCATAAATTTTCACGGAATTTTCCGGAATTTTCATTTTTTGTTTTTCATTTTTGACCCACTTAGAGGCGGAATTTTCGAAAAATCTCAACGGATTCTTGTTCGCACGATCACCCCCGATCGTTTTCAGCCATAATTTTTCACGGAATTTTCCGGAATTTTCATTTTTTGTTTCTCATTTTTGACCCACTTAGAGACGGAATTTTCGAAAAATCTCAACGGATTCTTGTTCGCACGATCACCCCCGATCTTTTAAGCATATTTTCAGCCATTTTTGTTGAAAATTTTTTGGAAAAAAAATCCATGTTTTTATGTTACCAAAAGGTAGGAAATGTAATTACCTATCGTTTGATACCAATCCCACCCGCCTACGACTTCAAACGGCTGAGTTATAGCGTTTTTAAATAATCCATAAAAATTTCCACTAAAATACCAGGCAATTTTCAGACCAAGTAACAGTCGCGCAGAATTACCAGGAGGCAAATTTTTTTTTTAATTTTTTTTCTTTTTCATTTTTGACCCACTTAGAGGCGGAATTTTCGAAAAATCTCAACGGATTCTTGTTCGCACGATCACCCCCGATCTTTTAAGCCTATTTTCAGCCATTTTTGTTGAAAATTTTTTGGAAAAAAATCCATGTTTTTATGTTACCAAAAGGTAGGAAATGTAATTACCTATCGTTTGATACCAATCCCACCCGCCTACGACTTCAAACGGCTGAGTTATAGCGTTTTTAAATAATCCATAAAAATTTCCACTAAAATACCAGGCAATTTTCAGACCAAGTAACAGTCGCGCAGAATTACCAGGAGGCAAATTTTTTTTTTAATTTTTTTTCTTTTTCATTTTTGACCCACTTAGAGGCGGAATTTTCGAAAAATCTCAACGGATTCTTGTTCGCACGACCAGCCCCGATCGTTTGAGCCTATTTCCAGCCATAAATTTTCACGGAATTTTCCGGAATTTTCATTTTTTGTTTTTCATTTTTGACCCACTTAGAGACGGAATTTTCGAAAAATCTCAACGGATTCTTGTTCGCACGATCACCCCCGATCTTTTAAGCCTATTTTCAGCCATTTTTGTTGAAAATTTTTTGGAAAAAAATCCATGTTTTTATGTTACCAAAAGGTAGGAAATGTAATTACCTATCGTTTGATACCAATCCCACCCGCCTACGACTTCAAACGGCTGAGTTATAGCGTTTTTAAATAATCCATAAAAATTTCCACTAAAATACCAGGCAATTTTCAGACCAAGTAACAGTCGCGCAGAATTACCAGGAGGCAAATTTTTTTTTTAATTTTTTTTCTTTTTCATTTTTGACCCACTTAGAGGCGGAATTTTCGAAAAATCTCAACGGATTCTTGTTCGCACGACCAGCCCCGATCGTTTGAGCCTATTTCCAGCCATAAATTTTCACGGAATTTTCCGGAATTTTCATTTTTTGTTTTTCATTTTTGACCCACTTAGAGACGGAATTTTCGAAAAATCTCAACGGATTCTTGTTCGCACGATCACCCCCGATCTTTTAAGCCTATTTTCAGCCATTTTTGTTGAAAATTTTTTGGAAAAAAATCCATGTTTTTATGTTACCAAAAGGTAGGAAATGTAATTACCTATCGTTTGATACCAATCCCACCCGCCTACGACTTCAAACGGCTGAGTTATAGCGTTTTTAAATAATCCATAAAAATTTCCACTAAAATACCAGGCAATTTTCAGACCAAGTAACAGTCGCGCAGAATTACCAGGAGGCAAATTTTTTTTTTAATTTTTTTTCTTTTTCATTTTTGACCCACTTAGAGGCGGAATTTTCGAAAAATCTCAACGGATTCTTGTTCGCACGACCAGCCCCGATCGTTTGAGCCTATTTCCAGCCATAAATTTTCACGGAATTTTCCGGAATTTTCATTTTTTGTTTTTCATTTTTGACCCACTTAGAGACGGAATTTTCGAAAAATCTCAACGGATTCTTGTTCGCACGATCACCCCCGATCTTTTAAGCCTATTTTCAGCCATTTTTGTTGAAAATTTTTTGGATAAAAATCCATGTTTTTATGTTACCAAAAGGTAGGAAATGTAATTACCTATCGTTTGATACCAATCCCACCCGCCTACGACTTCAAACGGCTGAGTTATAGCGTTTTTAAATAATCCATAAAAATTTCCACTAAAATACCAGGCAATTTTCAGACCAAGTAACAGTCGCGCAGAATTACCAGGAGGCAAATTTTTTTTTTAATTTTTTTTCTTTTTCATTTTTGACCCACTTAGAGGCGGAATTTTCGAAAAATCTCAACGGATTCTTGTTCGCACGACCAGCCCCGATCGTTTGAGCCTATTTCCAGCCATAAATTTTCACGGAATTTTCCGGAATTTTCATTTTTTGTTTTTCATTTTTGACCCACTTAGAGACGGAATTTTCGAAAAATCTCAACGGATTCTTGTTCGCACGATCACCCCCGATCTTTTAAGCCTATTTTCAGCCATTTTTGTTGAAAATTTTTTGGAAAAAAATCCATGTTTTTATGTTACCAAAAGGTAGGAAATGTAATTACCTATCGTTTGATACCAATCCCACCCGCCTACGACTTCAAACGGCTGAGTTATAGCGTTTTTAAATAATCCATAAAAATTTCCACTAAAATACCAGGCAATTTTCAGACCAAGTAACAGTCGCGCAGAATTACCAGGAGGCAAATTTTTTTTTTAATTTTTTTTCTTTTTCATTTTTGACCCACTTAGAGGCGGAATTTTCGAAAAATCTCAACGGATTCTTGTTCGCACGACCAGCCCCGATCGTTTGAGCCTATTTCCAGCCATAAATTTTCACGGAATTTTCCGGAATTTTCATTTTTTGTTTTTCATTTTTGACCCACTTAGAGACGGAATTTTCGAAAAATCTCAACGGATTCTTGTTCGCACGATCACCCCCGATCTTTTAAGCCTATTTTCAGCCATTTTTGTTGAAAATTTTTTGGAAAAAAATCCATGTTTTTATGTTACCAAAAGGTAGGAAATGTAATTACCTATCGTTTGATACCAATCCCACCCGCCTACGACTTCAAACGGCTGAGTTATAGCGTTTTTAAATAATCCATAAAAATTTCCACTAAAATACCAGGCAATTTTCAGACCAAGTAACAGTCGCGCAGAATTACCAGGAGGCAAATTTTTTTTTTAATTTTTTTTCTTTTTCATTTTTGACCCACTTAGAGGCGGAATTTTCGAAAAATCTCAACGGATTCTTGTTCGCACGACCAGCCCCGATCGTTTGAGCATATTTCCAGCCATAAATTTTCACGGAATTTTCCGGAATTTTCATTTTTTGTTTTTCATTTTTGACCCACTTAGAGGCGGAATTTTCGAAAAATCTCAACGGATTCTTGTTCGCACGATGACCCCCGATCGTTTTCAGCCATAATTTTTCACGGAATTTTCCGGAATTTTCATTTTTTGTTTCTCATTTTTGACCCATTTAGAGACGGAATTTTCGAAAAATCTCAACGGATTCTTGTTCGCACGATCACCCCCGATCTTTTAAGCATATTTTCAGCCATTTTTGTTGAAAATTTTTTGGAAAAAAAATCCATGTTTTTATGTTACCAAAAGGTAGGAAATGTAATTACCTATCGTTTGATACCAATCCCACCCGCCTACGACTTCAAACGGCTGAGTTATAGCGTTTTTAAATAATCCATAAAAATTTCCACTAAAATACCAGGCAATTTTCAGACCAAGTAACAGTCGCGCAGAATTACCAGGAGGCAAATTTTTTTTTTAATTTTTTTTCTTTTTCATTTTTGACCCACTTAGAGGCGGAATTTTCGAAATGGATTTTTCACCATGCATATGAAACCGTTATATGAAAATTCCGGGAAAACCCGTAAATAGATTCGGGTCCTCTAGTGGTGAACAATGTTTCTAATATTCTAATTAAGACATCTGGAAATTTTCGGGAAAATCCGGAAAATTTTAATTTGTATCGGGAAATTTCGGGAAAACTGTAATAGTTAGGAAACATTTTCAGTACCACTCCCTCAGTACATTTACTATCTAAATCCATGTATGGCTATAAGAGATTTGTAAGTCATCAACTTTGGACTGGAGAAAATTTCAGGAAAATCTGAAAACGAACTTTTTGATGGCCACGATGTAAATAAATTAGATAGCCAATTTTTGTTACGGCCGTTTTATAGAGGATCTTAAGGCGCACAATAAAGCTTCTGGACTTTTTCCGTGAAAAATATATGGGCCGACTTATGACCGATTTAAGATTTGGAAATTTTCGTGTAAGCCTAATTTTGGTCGGTCATTGTAGGAAAACCATTAGACTTAAAGAGTTGTGGTGGGGCTTAAAAGTCGTGTCATATAGTCTACTATTTGCGATAAATAGGGCATTGGAAAATTCGATTGGAAAAGCCGAAAAATTCCCATTTGAAAACATGCAAAAATCAACGTTTTTCGTTGTTCCTGGAAAATCCGTATTTCCCATTGGAAAGTTCCAAAAAAGATTCAAAACCTAGATTGAACTTTTCTTTACATTCCTGCATCATAACATTTTAGAAAATTGAGTTTTTGCCAATTCCCCAGGTACCTTAAGACTGGTCTGCAAACGATTTTCCGAACTTTAGGCAGGCATAGCCGGAAAACCCAGACAGATAGAAAGTCACCCCCATAATATAATTTGTAGCCCTCGATGAGGACTATCGCTGGTGAGAAGCTCATGAAAAAATAGTGAGTATTTCCGGAGTTATAGTGGTCCAAAAGTGACCAATTTGGTACTTTTGAAGCGCCATAGCGCCGCCCCCTTAGGGAAATCGGGAAAAGTGGTCGACAGAAAGTGTTTTTTTTTCGAGCTCTACAATCCCTGAAAATATGAATGTCCTACGGGCAAAAAAATTTTTTCGGCATGAGGTTATAACCCACACTTTTCCAGTTCGAAAAAGGTAAATAAAAAAAAAGGACTGAAAATAGGTTTAAAAGATCGGGGGTCATCGTGCGAACAAGAATCCGTTGAGATTTTTCGAAAATTCCGCCTCTAAGTGGGTCAAAAATGAAAAACAAAAAATGAAAATTCCGGAAAATTCCGTGAAAATTTATGGCTGGAAATATGCTCAAACGATCGGGGCTGGTCGTGCGAACAAGAATCCGTTGAGATTTTTCGAAAATTCCGCCTCTAAGTGGGTCAAAAATGAAAAAGAAAAAAAATTAAAAAAAAAATTTGCCTCCTGGTAATTCTGCGCGACTGTTACTTGGTCTGAAAATTGCCTGGTATTTTAGTGGAAATTTTTATGGATTATTTAAAAACGCTATAACTCAGCCGTTTGAAGTCGTAGGCGGGTGGGATTGGTATCAAACGATAGGTAATTACATTACCTACCTTTTGGTAACATAAAAATATAGATTTTTCACCATGACTTTGGTTTATTATAAAACGCTATAACTCGGCCGTTTGAAGTGGTGGGCGAGTGGGATAAGTATCAAATGATAGGTAATTACATTACCTAACTTTTGGTAACATAAAAACATGGATTTTTCACCATGCATATGAAACCGTTATATGAAAATTCCGGGAAAACCCGTAAATAGATTCGGGTCCTCTAGTGGTGAACAATGTTTCTAATATTCTAATTAAGACATCTGGAAATTTTCGGGAAAATCCGGAAAATTTTAATTTGTATCGGGAAATTTCGGGAAAACTGTAATAGTTAGGAAACATTTTCAGTACCACTCCCTCAGTACATTTACTATCTAAATCCATGTATGGCTATAAGAGATTTGTAAGTCATCAACTTTGGACTGGAGAAAATTTCAGGAAAATCTGAAAACGAACTTTTTGATGGCCACGATGTAAATAAATTAGATAGCCAATTTTTGTTACGGCCGTTTTATAGAGGATCTTAAGGCGCACAATAAAGCTTCTGGACTTTTTCCGTGAAAAATATATGGGCCGACTTATGACCGATTTAAGATTTGGAAATTTTTGTGTAAGCCTAATTTTGGTCGGTCATTGTAGGAAAACCATTAGACTTAAAGAGTTGTGGTGGGGCTTAAAAGTCGTGTCATATAGTCTACTATTTGCGATAAATAGGGCATTGGAAAATTCGATTGGAAAAGCCGAAAAATTCCCATTTGAAAACATGCAAAAATCAACGTTTTTCGTTGTTCCTGGAAAATCCGTATTTCCCATTGGAAAGTTCCAAAAAAGATTCAAAACCTAGATTGAACTTTTCTTTACATTCCTGCATCATAACATTTTAGAAAATTGAGTTTTTGCCAATTCCCCAGGTACCTTAAGACTGGTCTGCAAACGATTTTCCGAACTTTAGGCAGGCATAGCCGGAAAACCCAGACAGATAGAAAGTCACCCCCATAATATAATTTGTAGCCCTCGATGAGGACTATCGCTGGTGAGAAGCTCATGAAAAAATAGTGAGTATTTCCGGAGTTATAGTGGTCCAAAAGTGACCAATTTGGTACTTTTGAAGCGCCATAGCGCCGCCCCCTTAGGGAAATCGGGAAAAGTGGTCGACAGAAAGTGTTTTTTTTTCGAGCTCTACAATCCCTGAAAATATGAATGTCCTACGGGCAAAAAAATTTTTTCGGCATGAGGTTATAACCCACACTTTTCCAGTTCGAAAAAGGTAAATAAAAAAAAAGGACTGAAAATAGGTTTAAAAGATCGGGGGTCATCGTGCGAACAAGAATCCGTTGAGATTTTTCGAAAATTCCGCCTCTAAGTGGGTCAAAAATGAAAAACAAAAAATGAAAATTCCGGAAAATTCCGTGAAAATTTATGGCTGGAAATATGCTCAAACGATCGGGGCTGGTCGTGCGAACAAGAATCCGTTGAGATTTTTCGAAAATTCCGCCTCTAAGTGGGTCAAAAATGAAAAAGAAAAAAAATTAAAAAAAAAAATTTGCCTCCTGGTAATTCTGCGCGACTGTTACTTGGTCTGAAAATTGCCTGGTATTTTAGTGGAAATTTTTATGGATTATTTAAAAACGCTATAACTCAGCCGTTTGAAGTCGTAGGCGGGTGGGATTGGTATCAAACGATAGGTAATTACATTTCCTACCTTTTGGTAACATAAAAACATGGATTTTTTTCCAAAAAATTTTCAACAAAAATGGCTGAAAATAGGCTTAAAAGATCGGGGGTGATCGTGCGAACAAGAATCCGTTGAGATTTTTCGAAAATTCCGTCTCTAAGTGGGTCAAAAATGAAAAACAAAAAATTAAAATTCCGGAAAATTCCGTGAAAATTTATGGCTGGAAATAGGCTCAAACGATCGGGGCTGGTCGTGCGAACAAGAATCCGTTGAGATTTTTCGAAAATTCCGCCTCTAAGTGGGTCAAAAATGAAAAAGAAAAAAAATTAAAAAAAAAATTTGCCTCCTGGTAATTCTGCGCGACTGTTACTTGGTCTGAAAATTGCCTGGTATTTTAGTGGAAATTTTTATGGATTATTTAAAAACGCTATAACTCAGCCGTTTGAAGTCGTAGGCGGGTGGGATTGGTATCAAACGATAGGTAATTACATTTCCTACCTTTTGGTAACATAAAAACATGGATTTTTTTTCCAAAAAATTTTCAACAAAAATGGCTGAAAATAGGCTTAAAAGATCGGGGGTGATCGTGCGAACAAGAATCCGTTGAGATTTTTCGAAAATTCCGTCTCTAAGTGGGTCAAAAATGAGAAACAAAAAATGAAAATTCCGGAAAATTCCGTGAAAAATTATGGCTGAAAACGATCGGGGGTGATCGTGCGAACAAGAATCCGTTGAGATTTTTCGAAAATTCCGCCTCTAAGTGGGTCAAAAATGAAAAACAAAAAATGAAAATTCCGGAAAATTCCGTGAAAAATTATGGCTGAAAACGATCGGGGGTGATCGTGCGAACAAGAATCCGTTGAGATTTTTCGAAAATTCCGCCTCTAAGTGGGTCAAAAATGAAAAAGAAAAAAAATTAAAAAAAAAATTTGCCTCCTGGTAATTCTGCGCGACTGTTACTTGGTCTGAAAATTGCCTGGTATTTTAGTGGAAATTTTTATGGATTATTTAAAAACGCTATAACTCAGCCGTTTGAAGTCGTAGGCGGGTGGGATTGGTATCAAACGATAGGTAATTACATTTCCTACCTTTTGGTAACATAAAAACATGGATTTTTTTTCCAAAAAATTTTCAACAAAAATGGCTGAAAATAGGCTTAAAAGATCGGGGGTGATCGTGCGAACAAGAATCCGTTGAGATTTTTCGAAAATTCCGTCTCTAAGTGGGTCAAAAATGAGAAACAAAAAATGAAAATTCCGGAAAATTCCGTGAAAAATTATGGCTGAAAACGATCGGGGGTGATCGTGCGAACAAGAATCCGTTGAGATTTTTCGAAAATTCCGCCTCTAAGTGGGTCAAAAATGAAAAACAAAAAATGAAAATTCCGGAAAATTCCGTGAAAAATTATGGCTGAAAACGATCGGGGGTGATCGTGCGAACAAGAATCCGTTGAGATTTTTCGAAAATTCCGCCTCTAAGTGGGTCAAAAATGAAAAAGAAAAAAAATTAAAAAAAAAATTTGCCTCCTGGTAATTCTGCGCGACTGTTACTTGGTCTGAAAATTGCCTGGTATTTTAGTGGAAATTTTTATGGATTATTTAAAAACGCTATAACTCAGCCGTTTGAAGTCGTAGGCGGGTGGGATTGGTATCAAACGATAGGTAATTACATTACCTACCTTTTGGTAACATAAAAACATGGATTTTTTTTCCAAAAAATTTTCAACAAAAATGGCTGAAAATAGGCTTAAAAGATCGGGGGTGATCGTGCGAACAAGAATCCGTTGAGATTTTTCGAAAATTCCGTCTCTAAGTGGGTCAAAAATGAAAAACAAAAAATGAAAATTCCGGAAAATTCCGTGAAATTATGGCTGAAAACGATCGGGGGTGATCGTGCGAACAAGAATCCGTTGAGATTTTTCGAAAATTCCGAGGTGAATTTTTTTTGAAAAATGCCGGAGAAAAAAATGGAAAAAAAAAATTCACCTCCTGGGGATTATGCTCTCCTGGTAGAAATCCAAAAAAATTCCATGAAAATTTTGAATTTTTTTCATGGGAATTTTTTGGATTTCTACTAGGAGGTCATAATCGCCAAGAGGCAAATTTTTTTTTTTTAATTTTTCCCGCCAATTTTTTTTTTTCAATTTTTTCCCGCCATTTTTCGGATTTTCTACCAGGAGCGCAGAATTACCAGGAGGCAAATTTTTTTTTTTTCATTTTTTTTCCCGCCAATTTTTAGATTTTCTACCAGGAGCAGCGCAGGCAGGAAAAAAAAAAAATTTTTTTCGGAAAAATGTTTTTTTTTCTCATTTCTTTAGATTTTTGTAACAGGAGCACCACATAAATGACAAGACAAGTATATTTTCTGCTGTATATCTCAGAATTTATATTATAATCAGCATAAAATAATTGAAAAAAATGCAATTTATTTAATTTTTCATTAAAAATTTATTTTATTTTTATTTGATTTTCTGTTTTTTTTTGGTTTTTTTGTTCATTTATTGTTTTTTTTTTCTTTGTTTTTAATAAATATATAAATAAAATAATACAATTTACAATAAGTATCGATAATATTAATAAATTCATTTAAAAATAAACATGTATTTAAAAATAATGCGATAAACAAAAAAAAAAATTAATTAAAAATTGAATAAAATATAACCCAAATAATATAGATAAATTATTTGTGTATGTGTTAAAATATTAATTATGGAGAAGAACTAAAATAAATTAATTAAAATTAAAATCAATTTATACAAATTTAACTTTTTATATATTAAATTTCTATATAATTTTTATTTTCTTTTATTTTCAACATATTTTGTTTGTTTATTTATTTTTTCTTTTAACTAATTTTATTTTATTTTCTCTTATTATTTTTTTCTATAAATTTTTTTGTGTGTTTTTTTTTTTGCAATAGAATTGATTTTAATTAATTTATTTAATTTTATTATATAATTTTATATGACACATTTATATATTTGTATAAATTATTAACAGTTTTTTACTTTAATTAGTTATTATTTAATTTAATTCCTTATATTTTTCAATACATAAATTTATATCTAATTTATAAATGTTTTTAATATAGTAAAAGTTTTTAATAATTATTATAATTTTCTCTGGTTTTGCATTTTTCTCTTCTTTTTGTTTATTATTTATTTAATTATTTTATACTAAAAATGGGATTTTTTTTTTGTGAATCAGTCATTTTTTTTTTCTTTGAGGTTTATTACTATTATTATTGTTATTATTATTATTATTATTATTATTGTTATTATTATTATTATTATTATTATTATTATTATTATTATTGTTATTATTATTATTATTATTATTATTATTATTATTATTATTATTATTATTATTATTATTATTGTTATTATTATTCTTATTATTAGAAATTTGATAAATAAAATTGTTTTATATATTTATTTTATTTTATATAATTAGAGCACACATTTAAATGAATAATTAATAATTTTATCTATGTTTATTAAAATAATAATCTAGTGTGAATTATGATGAGATGCTTTTGTATGATAATAAGATAATATATATAATAACTAAATACTTAATTTATAATATTGTATAATTTTTATTAACATTGAAAATTATATAAAATCTATAATCATTTTTACTTTCATTTATTGGTTTTTTTTTTTTATTATTATTATTTTTAATTTACATATTATTTCTAATTCAACAAAAGGAAAACAAACAAAATAAATAATGCAATTCCGTATAATAATAATACAATATATAATTCGATAATTTTTTTTGAATATAATTATTAAATGTATATTTATTCTAAATTGTGTGTTAATTGTGTGTTATTTAAAAAATGAGAGGTGAAATAGCAAAACCAGTAGTAGTGGTTTTTAAGGGATGATTTGTTTATAATTTCTATATTATTATTATTATTATTATTATTATTATTATTATTATTATAATAAATATCAATGTGATCCGATTATATTTGTCGTCATATGTGTTGACGACTACGTGTGTGTGTGTTTCAATAAATTATTTCTATTTATTCTTAAAAATCAAATCCTTATAATTATTATTTTTTATAAATATTAATTTATATTTACTTAATTATTTTCTGTGTTTTATTAATTATTTATTTATCATATATATATTATTAATAATATATAAACTATCACTTGTATATTATAATAATAATAATATAATAATATTTTCTATTATATATTAATTTATATTTAAATTAATTTTCCATTTTCTTTTTCGTTTTTTATTTTTTTTTTTTTACAAATTCAGTCGTTTAGTGGTTTTTTTTTTTTTGTTTATACATTAAAAATATTATTTATTTATTATTTAATTATATATTTTTTTTTTAATATAATGATTTTAACATTAATTTTTATACAAAATTTAAGAAAGAAAAAAAAAGAAAATAAACTGATTTGTGTATATAATTATTTGTTGTTTTTTTTACAATATTACAAATAAATTAATTGAATGGATAAATAAAATTGAATTACAATAAAATTTAAAAGAAGCAAACATTTATTTTATACATAATTATTTGTTGTTTGTTTTTTATTTATTATAAATAATAATTTAGCACAACCATTAGTTTTTAAATAAAAACCAAAAAAATAAAAAAAAAAAAGAAAAGGATTTAACATTTGGGAATGAAAAATAAAAATTTTTAACAGTTCGCGGAGAGGAACTGATTTTATTGGGTTATTGTGCGCTGTTGTGGAGGTGTAAGTAAATAGAGTTTGTAAGCGGGCGGTGTCAGACACACACACACACACTAATGAATGTTTGAATTTTTACATTAATACAATTAAATATACAATTTGATTAATTCTTGTGGTTTATTGGTTTTGTTATAAATAAATTAAATCTATAGTAAAATAAATAGCAATGTCTTTTTGTGAAAAACTGATGGTATAGGAGGATTGTCAATATGAGTTTGTTCTGTTCGGTGTTCTAATAAATATCGAGTTCGGTTATCGGAAAAGAAATGAAAGTGTAACATCGTGTTTTTATATATAAATATGTGAAGTGATTTACCACAAACAGAGGTTTTATTTTGCACTTAGGTGTACAGTTACAGTTGTATACCACTTGGTCCACCCACCTACTACCACTTCAAGAATTCTCTTTTTATGTTCGATCCATCCACAATTTCACCGTTGAATTTAATTTTTAATTTGTATACTTTTGTACTTTAGCTTTTCAATACCAATTGTTTCACTTCATCATTATAGATATTCATTTATAAAACCTATATATAAATATATATATTTAGACACATACACAAAATTTCAGTTAAAACAGATGAAAAACTACTAGGAGCAGAAAGATCTTAAACGGTACGTTGTAAATGTTAATGTATCAGTGAAATAAACTATGGGGTGTAATGAAGGATCCTCCGGAATCTTGGTAAAGATCAAACGAGTGTGTGGGAGTATGAGAAAGGTTTAATAAAAGTCTCATTGAGAATGAATTACTAACGAAGAGGGACAAGGTTATTATTTAAATCGAAGTTATTATAAATATATTAATTTGAATAACTTCTTCGAAAAATTTAGTTAACTCCTAAACAATAGCCTAATGTATGTTAGGGTGTCTGTGATTCAATTGTTATTGTTAGCTTAAAAAATAAATAATATGCATTATAATATAATGTATAAATATAATAATATATGGCACTCTACAAATCTACTACTCCAAATAAATTAGTATAAATATATGTTAAAATTATAAGTGCAATTATACATATAGCATTTAATATAAGCAACAAAACTTTGTGAAAAGCATTTAATAAATTTTTAAAGTTTTTGTGAATCAAATAAATATACAATTACATAGTAATAATACAACATATAATATATAATATTGTATATATGAGACCAAATATGTGGAGGAGACGTATGTAAGCGTTCTTTTTATGAGGGATCTCTTCACAAATGTTTTTAACATAAAGACGACATGTTTAATTTGATCATTTCTCATCAAATTTTTATATGTATACAATAGCGAAAGTTAAAATTTGTCTCATGTGTCTGCGTCTATTCGGAATATTGCAATTTTTATTTATTCGCCGAAAATATATTATCTTTATTCAAAATCGAACCACAAAATGTATGCTTGAATCGGAATTTTTAGTATGGATATTAGGGATAATGTATAATTTTTAAATTGTTGTATTATGAATAATTGAAATATTGTTTAACGCAAGTTAAATATTTAGTATTAATCTATATATCTATAATACAATACTATAATAATTTCTATAAATTATTTATTGTATAATAATAATGCTTTTTTTATATATATTATAATAATTTATCGTATTAAAATTATTATTTGTAATTTTTTCAAATCAATCACAACATTGACGAGATAAATTCTATCTATTTTTTATACATGTATTTTATTTATAATTAATTATAATGTTTACTTTTTAAATTTATCGTTTTTATATAAATATAGTTGGAAATGATATTATACTTTTTAATTTCTTATTAATAAACAAACAGAAAATGCAAAGTGTCGGTCTGAGAAATTATTCTATTAAATTGTATAATGTATTGATGTTACTGTCGTGTGTCACTGGTGTGTGTAACAATTGTTAATATATATATCATGGAATTTCTCATTGCCGTGAAATATATAAAGAAATGTAAATTCAATAATAAAATCAATTTATAAATTTACATTCACAGTGAGTTAAAAAAAAAACCACATTCTTATAAACTATGTGATGTGAACAATATTTTTGTGACCAGTTCAACATTAAATATGAATATAAATATAAATTTTAAGATAGGTTTATTTTTCAAATGCTTTAAAAAAAAGACACAGAAGTTTGTTCACAGTCATTATTACACATCGTTTGTATATCATCCTTTGCGGTTAATCATAAGTAACATTTTCGTAAACACTAACTATCAATCAACTATCAAAATAAAATAAATATGTCGCAGTAGTGTACACATTTAGTTTCCGATAAGACACTTATAGTGGACACTGTGGGTTCCTATTTCAAGACACATAATCCAAAATTGAAAGTTTTGTTTCAATTTCAAGGTGTTGGCATAGTGTGTTCGTCGAATAGAAATACACTTGTGTGCTGAATGTGTCTTTTAAAATAGTAGACACAATGTGCGAGCCAATGATTCTGTATGTTATCTTGAAATAAGTGTACCTAATGCGTACTTAGTGTCCTGAATGTGTTTTTTAATATATAGCAAAAGCAAATGTCTTGGAATAGATACACAAAAGAGCACATGTGTTCCGGGTGATTTCGATAAATTTCATTGTTTTGTGTCCGTATTTGCTGTCTTTGTACCAATGACACATTGTGGACTAAAAATTGTATAAATAGAAAATTTAACAATTCTGAATACATCAATTTAAATATTTTATAAATTATTGTATTCAGTACAATAATATTGTAATATATTTGTGTATAAGGAAAAAGGATTTTTGTTGTATATAATTATATTAACAAAATAAAATATATATAATCAAACCGACACAATGGCTGCCTGCGTACGCCTCGCTTCACTCGCTATCCGCTAATACCTTCTTTTCATTTTAAATTAATTTTAATTATACAATAAATGATTTGTATTATTTATAAATATTTTCAATTTCTTTCATTCAATATTAAATTGTTACGCGCTATTATAATTAAAATTTTAATTTAATTGTACGTATGTAATTAACTAATACAGTTAATGTTATATACATAAAATATAAAATAAGTATATATTTATAATTATTTTAAAATTAATTATTTTATTATAAATTGCTTTTTATATTAATTATAATTTATATAATAATATTTCGAATAGTTTTAAAAAATTTAATATATATTATATTATTTTTTATTATATACTTTTTACACGGTACGACAATTTTTGCTTGTGCAAAATTATACCTGAGAATCTATATCTGGATTTGCGTGATGCGTATCAATTATTTGTCGTGCCGCAATAAAATCCAATATATAAATTCTATGTTAATTATTTACAATTTATTTTTTTTTTTTTTTTTTTAATTAAAATTATATTGTACCGACCGACGACTCGCAGACACATTAGAATTTAATGGTAAATAAAAAAAAAAATGTCTCTTAAGCAAAACCGATAGAGATTAAATTCGCGGTATGTTTTATATAAATTATAAATATTTAATAATAATTATTACAAATTAATTTATAGTTGAGTAAAAATCATTTCGTTTTGTTTACGTTTATATAAAATTTATATATTGTAATATTCTATTAAATTTTGTATTAATTGTTGTTATAATAAATATTGAAAAGGATGCAGTTACTGCAGATTGTATATGAAAATTTGTATTTTCGAGAGCATTTATCGTTGTTATGATGTAGGCGCCACATTTTTTTTTTAATTATGACGATATAAGGAAGACTTTTAAATATATAGAATATTTTCAATGCCATGAGTCTAGTTTTTTTTTATCAAATAGATATAGAGCATTTGTTATCGGTTGTTATGGTAGAAACTGGTTACAGATGATTACCAACATACAAATAAAAATTGATAAAATTGATCGGATTGATTGAAGGAAAAATTACCTGTGGGGTGATAGAACATAACCGATACGGAAAAGTGATATTGTATCATGACAATGTTCAACAGCATTTATAACAAAACCAGCTCTCAAACCTATTTGGCTATAATGTTACCGTGTACATTCTTCAGATTTGTCTTCGTTCTGATCACAAGACTTATTCCATTTTCCAAAATTACAATGATATATGTGTAATAAGAATTTTCGCAGAACAGAATAATATTCTCGTTATAAATATATATATACGTAAAGCGGCGGCGAAGCGAGAGACTTTTAAATTCAACATTTCTAACTAAATATATGGTGGTGTTTTTTTTTTTTGGCAGTCACGTTTTCTAAAATTTTATAAAAATTTATTATACGCGTTTGTGTCTGCGTCATCGACGGCGTTGCCTATACACATCGTACTATATTTTATTATTAAAATTTAATTTCAATTACTATATAGGCAGTATATATCCTAAAATTCATTGCATACATTTTATAATTATATAATTATTATATAATTTTTATATTAAATATTCACATTATCTATATTTATACTAATAATTAATTAATTAGCATTCATAAAAAATAATATATATTCATTGCAATTTCACATATTATTAGATAAATAAAAGATCAAATGAAGAAAAAGAATTATTTTTATAAAAATAATAAAAGATAAACAAACATTACATTTAAAAAATATTTGTGAAAATAAATTTTACAAAAAAGATAAAAAAAAAACGTTTTAACAATTTAAAAGTATTTTACATTTTTTTCTTTATATATATTGATACGATATATTTTTAAGGATCAGTAAAATAAATTCATTTTTATTAATTGTTTTTATATAATTGAATTATGTTTTTTTAATTTTTAATGGTATTCTCCTGGTTTTCATTTCATTTTACGCGAAAAAAATATTTTTGTGAATTGGTGTGGTGTATGTGTTATTTAAATCTGAATTTAAAATATATAAATCTAATCCGATTAAATAATAAAATAAAGTATATTTTAATTTCTTTTCTCTCACATAATATATGATAAATTGATTTGATTTTTTTGTATAATTTAAAATTAATGTATAGTACTTAATTAGATTTTATGCTTTTAAATATTTTTAAATTGAATAGCGACACACATAATTAAATGAAAAATTAAAAATAGATAGGATATATTTTATTTTCATACACACGACTACTATATATTGATTTTGATGTAGTTTATAAAAGAATTTAATTTATCTGGAATACAATATTGTATGATGGTGGGCCAATAAATTTATAATAAATGTTTTATGATAAAATGTAAACTAATTAATTTGTAAATAAGTTTTAATATTCGGGTCCGCCACCACATCGCGTCGTGCGTGTCAAATACTCGTGTATATATAAAACTATATAAACTTGGAAAAAACATTAAATTTTATATATATTATTTTATTGTAAAAACTCAATAGAAGAAGAAACTCTATTGTATATATTTCTTTTACAAATAATTCAAATCCAATTAAGTTTTTATGACAATTTATAATGTTGAATAAATAATAAAGAACTTTTATTATTTCTTTGTATAAACTATATAAAAATAAATAAAATTAAAATAAAAAAAAAAGCGTAACCTAGTGTACGACGACGTAGTGCATCATTTCAAACACAAAATGTATAATAAAATTTAACTTTACTCGTATTTAAAAACTTACATCAATTATATTAAAGTTTAAAGACAAAGTTTTTGTTGCACATATATGCACAGTATCATAGGGTTGTTATTATGGCGTGAATGTTAATAGAGATCAATCATTCAATATTGTAATTCAAAAGTTAAAAATAAATTTTATTTTTTATGTAGAAACGAAAATTCCTGATTTAAAGTTTGGCATTTATTCTATAAGCGGTCTGCGTTGGACATATACGAAACAAATGTTTGGTTTTTTTTATAACATCCTCAAACATTCTGCGCATCATTTAACACAGCAACACATAACACACCCTGTGCGGTGTGTAACTATAGAAAATATGGCAAATACACCATAATTATTGTTTTAATATATATATATTTTGTATACACATACACAATAATTTATTAAAATAACTATTTGGATAAATGTAATTAAATATCAAATCAAATTAATTTTATTAACATTTGTACATAAAATACACTTGTGTTGTGTACGTACATATTTTTTATATAGGATTTGTCAATAACTTTTAAAAATCGATTAATTATAAGTTCATTTCATATATCATAGACACATATACCCGTATTTTATATATATATATACGCACAATAATATATAATTATATCGATTATGATATAATGGTGGTCTATTAACAAATGGGTTCAATAAAATAAAATTTAAATTAAATATATTATTGTTTGAATGTCAATCAAAGGATTTTGTTCACTATATGTAGTATGATGTGGATATAATAGCAAATGTATACGATAAAGCATATATATATATATATGGTATACATTGAAAGGACATGAGAATTAAAAACAATGTTTAACATTTGAATGAATCACATACACACATGATAAATATTGATAATTGTATGCAATTTGAAAAAAACCCAATAAGTTTGATGAAACATACTTAACATACTTAAAAGGTTGACAATTTTCGTTATTACAAAAAAAAAGCAAATAGTAATTAACATACCAATCATTTTATATTGTCATGTTTTTAACACGTTAATCGCCATGTCAGTCATATGTGTCTGACGCTAAGAAGTTCTACATGTGCCATGTCAGACATATATGTCTGACGTACGCGATCTAATAAAGTTACCATGGCCCATGTGAAAATTTTTCTGATATTATCGTGGCGATTAACGTGTTAAATAAACATAATATATAAGAATTATCACACACATCAACTATATCTATTACCTGCACATATAACAATATTGAATAATATAATCGATGTCAAGTAATATATTTATAAAAACTAATTTAGTTAATTAAATACAATAAATAGTTGTGTGGAGTGGATACAAATTCTAGTTGTAATTGTAATTATATATAGACTATTTCTATTGCATACGTAAAATATACATAATAATCATATCGATATTTTTAATAATTTGTTGTTTCTACTGATGAATGTTTTACGTAAATTTTTAATAGGCAAAACAACTATATAAAAGTTAACATGGGTGTTATAATAACAACAAAAAAAAAATATAATAATTATAACAACCAAACTATGTCTAGTAAAAGCTGATCGCAAAGTAACAGCGATATTTGATTATAATATTATTATATAATCGTTTAGTAAATTAATTTTTGTCATGAATTGAATTTTATCTAGATGCAGTTCTAAATTATCATACATATTTCAATGCGACAGATAATTACATTTAGATAAGTTTATCATCTGCCCGATAAATTCTAAAATGACAGTGAATTTTCGATAAATCGTTATCTATTAATGTATATTATATTTACTTAGACTTAATTAATATATAATATTATATTTTTTCTTTATAATCAACCCCCAAAATTACAGAATAGTTTAACAAGTTAAATTCAATGATTATTAAATTTATACACAAAAATTCAATTAGTTAATTGTCAAACAAAATAATAATAGAAAAAAATGTGTAGTGTTTGTAGTTATGTAATTATGTTAATGTAATTTCTATAATACATATGAGGTGAACTATATAGTATAGAATTAATAAGCGGTTGTTATAAACACCGTGTCCAATATATTGTTATACACAATTAAATTTCTACACAACCCAATGGAACTTTTAAATAGTAAATAGCTATATTTTCCCTATATACTGGACATTAAACGTCCAACAAATCTGATTCTACATAAAAGACAGCCCATAGTTACTCAATGAATTCAATTGAATAGTGGCTTCTATATAGTTGTTCATACAAAATTCAACTGAAGTTCACTATTTGTTAATTATCTACTATAAGTCCAGTTCAATATATACAAATTTTATGGTGTATTAAAATATATGAGACACGCCGCTTGTTTATACATAAATGTTAATACAATTATATATAAATTATTTATTTATTGATTTTTAGACATATTCGGGTTTTCTAGTGGTATCAATAAATAAATTTACCACATCAAAAAAAAACTAAATATGAATCAAATATCTTGTATATTATTATGGTAATACCACTATAGAGAAGAGATGATAAATTTCAAAAACTGAAGAGTAAAAATGCAATTACTATAAAACACAGCAGAGTTCGCATCTTATCGATTTACAATTATTACACAATAACATTGTGCAATATATTTCATTATTCAATTTATAAATGTACATATATATAAATACTTTTAAATAGTTTTTAAAATTTACCACATCTAATGTACGACGACACGACGACTGTTGGTGTCTGATTTACAATTAAATTTATGATAAAAATATATATATAAAATTAATGTTACATAAAATAAAATAATTTATAATAGTTTGTACAATTAGCATAAACAGTTTTTCTTAAAAATATAACAATATTTAATTAGTCCGTACATACGGAACATTTACGTTAGCCAAATTGAATATTGTGTCGATGAACCCGATTATATAATTAATTAAGTACTATATATTTATTGTCGAAAATTAAATAATTTAATAATATTTATAATTACTATTTAAATAGTTCTTCTAAATAAAAATTAATTGTTAATTAAAAAGTAACTCGTAATATTATTTTGAATACATACAACAATTAATGTTTAGTAATAATTATTGTGTTTTGTTATTTTTTAAAGGCGTGTGAAAAGCAATCAAAATCAATCGTGACCTTATGATACAAATAATTATATTAACTGATATTATATGAAAAAGATGTAATAAATAAAATTGTGTGTGTGTGTGTGTGATTGGGTGGTGATTGTCATTAAAAACAAAAATTCAAAATGTTAAAATTAAATAAAATCAATTAATATTATAATTAAAATTAAATATGTCTATTTTGATTTATTTTATATTAAAATATCTGTGTTTTACTGATCCAAAAAAAAATATATATATTTGTTTAGATTTATTTTTTCTGGTTTCTTTCCTCATTTCTTTTATATTTTATTAATTATTTTATGTAATTAATTTATTATATAAAGGTGGGTGGTGGGTGGTGTGGTTGGGATGGACTTTTTTTTTATGAATTTACATACATAGATTAATTTAATTTTCATAGAAAATTATCCCGTTTCACACATTTTCTTTTGCTTATTTATTTATTTATTTATTTTTTTCTTTTTATCAATTTATCTAAACATTAATTTTTTAATTAACACTTTCTTTTTTCTTTTTTCTTTTCTATTATATATATATATTTTTTTTATTATTATTATCATTTTTATTATTATAATAAATTATATAATTATGTATTTATAATTATATGTACGCCTATTAAAATTAATTACACATATAATTTCTTAATTTTGTATAAATAATTTCATCTATATAAAAAAAAAAAAAAACATTTAAGTACGACTATAAAAAAACTTTTTTTTATTTACACATTTTTTAATTAATTTAATTAAAATTATTCTTTATATATCATCGTCTATGTGTAGTTTAATATATTAAATTTATATATATTAATATAAATGTGTATAGGTTTTATTATACAATATATAGAAAAAAAACAAAAAACAATTATTTAATTAATGTTTTAAATTAATTTCTTATTATCACCGTGTTTTTCTGTTTTTATTTATTTATTATTAAATAAAATTTTTTCTATTTTTTTTATACAAATTGACTTAATTTTCATGTATGATGATCGCGTAAATCTGTAATAGAATAAAATTTGTATATTACAATTATTTTATATGTAGAAATTGTATACATATATGATGATGATGAGGATGATGAATCCTAATAAAAAGAGATTAATATACATACTATAATAATATAGATATTAAATATATTAATTTTTTTTTATTTTCTATACATATTTCCAAAAAAAAAAAACAAAAAAAATATGATGAGATTTTTTAATATAGAATTTTGATGGTTTTCATCATCCAAATTTGTCCATGCGTACACACATAATATAATATTTAGATAAGATAAAATTGAAATGTATTACACGACACGTAAAATTATAGTGTGTATTATAAAAAAAAAAAAAGAAAAGATATATTGATACAGTCAACGAGTCATATACCATAGACACTGATATCACAATGAATACTAAGTTTCTGGAAATTTTCTTGAAAACATTAAGAAATATAATAAGTGCACACAAAGGTGGTATACGAAATATAAAATTCGTAATTAATCGATTTTGATGCGTATAGAATTCGTCCGTTACAATGTGTATAATTAATGAATCGAATGATGTAAATTTAAATATATATGAGTGATTAATTTAAAATTGTCTACAAACTATGGAATGTAACACTAAAAATTCGATTAAAGCATACTCAAGCACTATTCATCACATATAATGAACATCAACCACACACAGGCTTACGCTTTAAAAAATTTAAAAAATCATAAAAATTATCGCCTATATATTTTGCGAAATTGATTGAAATAAATTTTAAGATAGAAAGATTTAATTTTTATAATTTAAAAATGATTTTATAAAAACATTCTGGATATGGAGACACACACACAAGTGATATCTGTTCACACATTGAAAACTTGTGAATATGACTACCTGTACACAATTGCTATAAGACGTTCATACGAATTACTACTTATAGAGGACATGTTTCAACATCAGATATTTGTATCATATGAACAATTTGGGCATTTGTTATTCAACGTACCGACGATAAGATAAAATTCTATTAGTGAAAAATGCATGAATAATATTTTAAAATCAATGGATTACGCACATATGTGCTTCTTCATGAGTAAAAAATAAAAGGTCTATCCCCTATACCGCCACAATTGTTCGAAAATCTATTTTATCATTATACTATGCATTAAATATTTTTAAGAAATACATATTATTTGTTCTGAAAATATTATATATTCCGATTTGCATAATTTTTATAACGTACACACAGCATTCTTAATTTACACACAACACAACAATTCATATTAAAAAATTATTGATAATTATAATTTATATAAAATTATCTATAAATAAAACAAATGTTGCGGCGGCATTTTGTAAATTTGTCACACCAAACAAAATAAAATCATAACAATAATAATAATAATAATAATAATAACAATAATAATAATAATAATAATAATAATAATAACATAACACATCATATAAAATATAATAGAATATTTAATCGAGGTGATTCCAATAAAATGTATACTATTCAATATATCATATTTATGAATTACTTTACGGATTTAAAAACACTTTTTGAATTCAGTTTTTAACACATATTTGTCATATTTAAAATGTTTTTCATTAAATTTTTTTTAATCCAAATTTTAATGTGGAATCACATCGAATATCTTATATATATTATAACTATATAAATGTAATGTATGTATAAATATATATATTAAATTCTAATTAATATTAAAAATATAATTAATTAAACATAATATAAAAAGAAAAAAGAAAAAACCAACAATTAAAATTTAAATTTTTTGTATATAAATTAAAAAAAAAATAAATAAAATTATTGAAAGCAATTGTTTAAAAAATAAATCACAAATAGAAATGGAAAAAAAATATTTATCACACACATAAAAAGTGTTCGGTTTTTGTTTTAAACTAATTAAAATATGTAATGCTATAATTTTTATATACATATTTCCAATTTCCATTGACATATCTGTAAATAATTTCTATGGATATTTTGTATAAAGTATAGACAATATATATTTCAATTATTTATTTGGGAACCCATAAACATGTGCATATATTTTTTTTGGCATTAAATAATTATTGTGAAATTTAAAAACAAATATATTTATAAGATATTGTAGAAAAAGATTAATTATCACTAGTTTTAATGTTATTTTATTTTTTATAGGGATATCGAAACAGATCAGTAATGTAATGTGATTCCTTTACCTAATGAACGGATTAATTACCCAGATTTAGACACCAAACAATCCTCATCGTATAGTATAGTAAAATTTGTAGTGAAGATAGTAATAAATTACTATGTATGTAAGTATTAAACAATTTTCCGACGATTGGATTGTAATTTTATTTTCTTAATTCAATTATTCTTTATATGGGGAATAGCACCGTCCTTTATAGCACATTACGTGTTTATCGAAAATATTGTTAATCTCCTCATATGAATACAATATATATAGTGTCCAATACTATCATTATATATTATTATTATTTTTATTAATAACAATTGTAATGACTTTACTTTATTCGCATATCGAATATATATTAACACATTCAAGACGGTTCACGTTTTTTTAACGTTTTTTCAGAATTTCAAGCAACAATGTATAAAAACTGCAATTATAAGTAAATAAAACAGTACAACGAAGAATTGTTGTCATAAACAAAAATTTGTGCATTATATAGTTGAACACTAAAAACCCATCATATTCAATTCAGTGTTATATTATATTATATTTATTTTAAAAAGTTATAAATTTGGTATTTTCAGGGAAGGGAATAGTTTTTAAAATGGAGGATCAATCTTTTGAATTTATAAAAGAATTTTGTGCAGATGCGTTGTCAGATGTAGAAAATGATGTTGAAGGTGAAAATAAGACAATTGGTGATAGTGACAATGACAGTTAATAAATGTTATAATTGGTTATCAAAATTATCACTTTTTATTTATATAATTTTAAAAAAATATGCGGTAATTAGGGGTATATGCCTTTCATCACATACCGTCTTCAAAGTGTTAATATATATTATATAAGTACAGGTGATACGCTGAAAAAAAAAAAAGTACACGAATCCAATTAAAAAGTAACGTCAAAACAATGAAATATTAATTAATTTTGCTCCATGAAACACATGGTTCATTGATAATGATGAAATAACATCATTTATTAAATCAACGAATAATTCATTAAAATATAATATCGAAAATAAATGTTTTTCAATGAATCACTACGTTGGTTTAAACGAATTGTATAAAATTGTTTTTAATGAATATTATTCATTTTTTCAACGTGTTCTGTTTAATAACTTATTATTCGGCGCGCATTAGTTAATTATTGATTGCGAATTCATTGCATTCATTCAATAAACAAGTACATTAAGATAATTTTTAAAAATGAAAAATATTAATTAATTATTCATTGAAACAATAGCTTATAAACGCTATTCATTGAAATTATGTACAAATTTATTTTCAGTGTATACAAGTACAAGTACAAACATTACATTACATTACATTACATTACATTACATTACATTACATTATACAATATTAAAATTTATTTTCCTTTTTCGTATATAGTAAATGACACGACGAGATCATTTGAAATGAAAAAATCAATTTTCAATTTATTTAAATTTTTATTAGTTCTTTTTTTTCCGTTTTATCGCAGCACACAGTTCACACAATTCATTTCCACTCTGCTATACATAATATTTTATAATTCGGTGTTATATAAGATAGGACTGTAAGGAACTCGTATATAATACACTATATTTTGCGATTATACTTGTAATATATTATCACAATTTACAAATTAAAATACAAAATGTAAATATATAAGAAAATAACGATTTTGATACGTGACTTTGAAACAAATTTTTTTTTTTTTTTTATATTATTCAAATAGCTTTCGTTTGATTTTTCCTATTTTTTTTTTATCTGGCTCTTTATATATACAGCAAATTGTTATAAACTTTATTTTTCATTTTAATATATATATATATTTTTGGTTCTGCATATAATATAGGAACGATTATATGAAAAAACAATGATTTTTAACCAATATAAAATATGTTTATGGATAAGGTAAAACAAATAGTACGTTCTATATATTATAGTGTAACCTATACACATTAACTTTGAACGAGACATTTTATTTTAAATTAAATTATGATTGTACATATATTGTTTATTGTGTATATTCTTCACAAATCTGTTTCCTATTTATTGATAAAAAGCTGGGCTATATGTATCTGATGTTACAGTCAATAAATGAAATTCTTAATTATACGTGGATTGTTATATGGATTATTTTTATTATTATTTATATGCGTAAAAAATTATCTTTCCGGATACACTGCTGTTTACAAAGTTAACAACTGGATGCTAAGTGGACAAATAAAGACAGGTAACAAAAGAAAAATATATTTAACTTTAACTTAAAATGTTATTTATAATATTTGACATATACAATATATTTTGATATATAAATAAAATAATTCCATTATTTAAGTTATCTCTATTTTATTCTTATTTAAATATATAATTTTCTTAAAGAATATAATATATTTATAGTAATTTTGTTATAGTTGGCAAAGAGGATTTTATATATTTATATATTTTATATATATGGATAATAACGTTTATTCTTCCGGAATAATATGTTGGAAATAAATATAAATATATAATTTACTTTTTTGTTGCTACAATAAAGTCTTAATCTTTTTTATTTTTTATTCTATTTCATATATACAAAAGTTAATGTAATTTTATATTTTATAAAATATAAATTCTAACCAAGATTCTAATGTGACAAACATTTGAATATACATTTTATATTTATATGTGTAGGAGGTATATATATATATATAGAGTGTATCCTATATCCTATATATATTTATTTATGTGACACGTATGTGTGTATATGTGCGTGCATAGAAGGATGTCAACAAAAAGTGATAAATATACATAAATTTATTTTCTTTCACAATAATGTGAAAGATGAAGAAAAAAGAAGAAAAAAAAAAGAAGAAGATGGAAAAAAAAAGAAAATAGTCCCAGGTAAATAAATTTTTATATAATATTCAAAAATTTCATCATTTTTTTTTGTTATGCTTTTCCATTTTCATTTTTACTATGCACAAACGAAAGCTTATTATAAGCGGCTATATACGTATTTTATAATAGGTAACAAACTATATATACATGTGTGCGTAAAATGTTAAAGCTAAAATATATTGTTTAGTTCTTATGAAAAATGTATGATTATAAATATAAAATATGTATATTTTTTTCACATAAATGTGTGTGTGTGTGTGTGTATTTACTTTATGAAAAAATAAAAAAAAAAAATTCTTTTTCAACGTGTGACACCCTACGAAAATTATATTATATATTTTATTTATTTTTTTCACCACAAGAGACTAAAGAATAAATATATATATATCATAAAGTACTACAAGTACAATGTCATAAACATACCTCACTTTGGGAATATATACTACAAAATTTTTGTTATTTATATATATGCTACAAGTATTAAATAATAGGATAAAGTAATATATGTTATATGTGTGTGTATACTTTGAGAAAAATTGTGTGGAAATCAAAAATAAATATACACGGTTAATCAAAAACTAAACTAACCTACTATCTGTGTGTGCGGGACAAGTTCTACTTATTTATGGTGTATTGTTACAGTTTTCCTATTTTTCTGTATATACAAATATATTGTTTTCCTATATATTCACCCGCCGTGGTGGGTGCGGTATCCCGCAGACTTTCTGCTTTAATTTATTATTTATTTTTGCTTTTTTGAATTTCATCAATAGCTTTTTAATTGTCAGAGTATAAAACAATTGTTTTTCTGTTTATAGCATCACTACACAATTCATACGATAAAATAATATATAATCAAATAAATATATCCATATAATACCAAATATATTAGGCCAATAAAGGTTTATGCGATGATAACTAACTTATGAATCAATGATTATAGAATAAATACGATATTTGTCAGAAAATTTTATATGGTAAAAAAATTAAAATTATATTTTTTGATGTACGTACACACACAAATGTGATTTCGTCCTTTTTGAATAAATATATAAAAGGTATTTTTTTTGCTTATATATACCATAATACGGTCGTTTTTGCTTAAAATGCACTATTTAAAAATTAATTAATTAATGTTTAGATAACAATCGTGTGGCTAATAATAATTTTTGTTTCAGTTTCAGCATTTCATCTTCAATATACACCTTCAAATAGCCTCTAACCCGGATTAGAAATAGAATAACTTACATCATCAAGACATAATACTTCAAGTGAAGTTTATGGAAACTACCGCACTCATATTCATTACAATAAAGTTGATAAATTAATTTAAGCCATGAGAGTATATATGTAACAATCCACCAATTGGTCGGCAATTGTAAGTAAGTAAATGTAAATTATAAAATTTTGTAAACCGTTTTTGAACTATACAATACTATATTTGCAAGTTGAATTCATATAATTAATCTAAATAAATCTAAATAATTAACTATATAAACAAAGAATATACTGTAGTTTTAGATTTACTATGCGTTTAGTACACATATTTTATGAATTTACATATTAGAGGAGCGGTGGCAAGAATAATAAAATACAATATATAAAAAAAAAGTAATTCAAATTGCGTGAAAATAATTTTTTTTTAGTTTTAATATTTTAATATTAAAATATTATCATAATAATTAATGTCATAACAGTCTGCACGGTGTTCTGTTAAAGAACCAAATAATTATTTTATACACATACAACAAAATACACACCTTTTACTATAAATCCACGATATATATATCTTTATTTTTTTTTTAATCCCATATATAGAGAATATATATACAAAACAAACAAATACATAATCCGTCAGATATTGTAAGTACCTGTGCCCGGGAATTTATAATCTTTATATTTGTTTTGTTAAGTGATGGCGTATCGGCGTATGATATAGGAATGTTTATTATACTGGGTGATATTAGTATCAGTAATTAACCGGATGTTTATGATGGCACATTTTCAATGTACTGTACTCTGTAATTGTTTCGATCCGAATAAATATTCTTATAAATTTAAAAATAAAATTTAATTAAATTGAATGTAATTTATTACAAAACAAAAAAAAAAATTCCTTTAAATTTCAACGCTTATTTTCCGTAAGAAAAAAAAGAAAAGAGAAGAAATCTTTACAATTATTTTCCATGAGATGAGCTATAAAATAATTTTCATTGCGTGAAACATAAAAATATATATTTGCAATGAATTTTATTTAATAAAGACATATAAATATAATATAATTTATATGTAAAAATATATAGGCGACACAAATGTCTACATTCTCTAAAATACAGAAATGTTTGTTTTGGGAAAATTTAAGTAACCTATAGAGGCGTATATGTAATTTTGTTAAATATTATAATATTATAAAATCTATATATGTACAATTGAAGGTATAACAAAAAACATTGCCGTACGCGTATAATATTGATAATTTTCAATTTTATTGCATTGACGGAACAATGAATAATGTAAAATATTTACATAATATTAAAATTTAAGGGTTGATAATATATATATAAATTTTTAGTTATATATAAGGTTTAACTACAGATACGCCTATTCACCATATTGTGAAATAATATATGCTATAATTGTAAATAAGAAAATATGTATATATTCGAAGAAGATATATATGACGACATCATACGTTATATTGTAATATTGTAATATATGCAAAAAATGAAAAGGTAAATATTTTTATAACATTATACAAGTACTCATAGTATTATATTATTTTGTAAGAGAAAATTTATTTGTAACATATAAATTTAATTTAAAACGTTGTGATTTAATTAAAATGTTATGTAGGTTGGTTGTGTGTTGTATTTTATATATAGTTGAATATAAATTCTTTATTTTTCTTATAAACACGCGCAAGAAGTAGGCAGCACATATTTAGATAAATATAAATATCTTTTAATATTAAAAATATGTTATATAATATTTTAATACGAGTATATTACACATTACACTGAAAAAAAGCAGTGACAAAGCTGTGTGTTTATCATATATTGGTTGGTATTTATATTTTACTGCAAAGTCTTCTGATTGTTGAAAACCAATCATATGTATATATGAATTATCTTGTAAACTTAGTTATTTTAATAGGTTTACCATCCTAAAATAAATTCCTTCCATATCAATTTGTACTTCAATAATTTAATCTCTCATCGATAATATATATAATAAATATTCTTTGTATTGTACAATATATATTTTGTATATATTTACAAATTTTTTATTCACATTTTATACAGCCATAGGAACACATTTTCTTCTTACTATGTGTGTGGTGATGCATTGGTGAGAATTTAGTAGATAGATTTGATGATATAATGTATGTATTTCATATACAAATTTATAATGATTATTTTATTTAAATTATGAATAACATTCCTTCAATCTTGACTCTTTCGTCAATATAAACCATTTATTATAAATATAAGCGATGAGAGATTAAATGATTAAAGTTGAAAATCTCAAAAATCTTCTCTGTTACGGCGATTTCAACCACTGCATCAATTGTGTAAAAAGGCGACAATTTTATATGTTCTATGCTGATTAGATTTTTAAACATTTTAGAGCACCGTCCAACCACAAACTAAAAATATAATACATTTTTTATAAAGTCGCGTCGCAATAAATTTATACAAAATTAAAATATAATTAAGGCGTAATTTTAAAAGTTAGAAATTTATTTCATTTTCATTATATTCATAAATAAATTTATCATATTTTATTTTTATTGTCATATATATATTTATATTTATTTGATTTGTAGGACAAAACTTCAAGCGGTGTTCTGTGGAAAAAAAACAACAACAACAACACCTAAACTGTGCGGCATAAATAAAGAGAAAATTATAATTCTACACGAAACCTTTTAGAAATATATTGTATTATAAAAATAACTCTATGTTAAATTAATTTTATACTATTTATAACTTTGTTATTTGTTATTATAAATGTGAAATTGGATTAACAACGAGCGACTGTGAGTATTATATCTTCTGCTATAAGTATCGTGTATGCATGCAGAGGTAGGTACGTACGTAGTACACAATATAATTGAATGTATAATACAAAATTCATATTTATACTTGTTGAATAAAAATAATATGTTATTTTTTTATTCTTATTTTATTTTGCATATGTTTTTCATTTCTTTTTTGAAACCGAAGATAAATTAGCTTGTTTGTTCATATTAAATTACTAAATATAGTACAACTTGTACATAACTTATTATATTGTATATATAGAAAATTATATACATTTAGTATGTACGTAAATTTAATAAATTTTCCAACATATATGAACGGAAAAAAACAGACAAGAGACAATATAACGATAAAAACAACACGTTTACAATTATTTCATATATAGTATTACAGAGAGATAAACATGTATTATAGTAGAGAAAAATATGTCATCAAATATATATTACACAATATATATGATGTTATATAATATATTATACTAACAAATAAGTTTGTATAGGTGTAAATAATGATATTTAGTTATATAAAGTTTGTTATAAAGTTTTAAATTGTATATAACATCATCATTTATATTATATACTTCACCATTTATATATATAATATACTTATATACGATAAAACATTTTCTTCAGATGATATTTTTTATATATAATTGTTCATTGTATTTGATTTGAAATTAAATAATGATGATACGATAAATTATATATATATTAATTTCATTAATTTTTTATTGGATACAAAAGAAATACTATGCAATTAAAAATTAAATATAAATACGTTTACCAATTTAAATTTCAAATATAATAAATACATACTGTGAAATTTTTTAATGATTGATTTGTAATTATATGATTATTAAATTTAATGATGGACTAAATCACTCGTATAAAATAAAATTGAATTAATAGAACATTTTTCGATAATTGTCGATCAATTAGAAAAATGTTATAAACTACCGCATGCGGAATCATTTCCAAACTTGAGTGTATTAAATATTTGGTTTATATAGATATCATATTAAGTTCCACTTCTAGAGTGACATACATGATTTGTGCAAAACTACTTATCTAAATAAAAAAAAAAATTGAAAAGAATAACCTGAAGGTTTACGCTTATTATTTACGAATTTCTATATATCTTTAGGGTTTTAATTTATATTAGTAGACTCCAACCCCAACCAATAATAATAATTACACAAAATCTCTTGAAACTTATATAACTTGCTTGATAACACTTTAAAATTTATACTTTAGAATAGAAATTTATGATGAACAAAAATTATCCAAATTTCTATAATAATAATTATCTATAGGGACACATTTGATTTCTTCAAAATAACACCTAATTAAAATAAAAACGATCTGTTTCATTATATAATACTATATAATTCTTATTAAATTCTATATAGAATTTATTAAGATAATGTATTGTAATAATAATCGCGTCGCGTATATAATCCCCGCAAATATTTACTTATTTTTATTTTCTATTACTTTTCTCTTTGGTTGTTGTTGATCATGATATCAATTCAATAAATCATAAAATAATAAAAAAGCTTATGTTTATAGGTTTAATAAAGCTTATTCACACTTTTAAAATAATATGAAATTGGATTTTATTTTTGTTGTTATATTTTCACATTTTCACATATTTTATTATTGACCGGGTGGGTGAGGTGGTGGTGGTTTTTTCAAATAATATATATTTTACCTTTTTGAAATATTTATTATATTATTTTCGTGTTTATTATTGCGCTTTTATATATAATATGGAAAACATAAATATAAAAGTAAATAAATATAGCAAAATGTATAAAATGTGAAAAAAGTAGGTCATATTTTTTTTCATAATATAAATTTTTAGAGGGTTTTTTCTTCGTCTCTAAATTATTTAGCTAATAGTTATTTACAATAATAATAATAATAATAATAATAATAATAAAGTTAAAGAAAAAACCAAAAAACAAATATAAATAAATTATGAATTTGCAGGAGGAGATGAAGAATAAAAAAAACATAAGAATTTCTGAAAATTTTTCATTATTATATACATTTCTGAACACTTGTGCGGCTAATTTTATATTTAAGAAATATATCTTCAATATATATATCATTCTAAATTCTAAATTAGTATTTCTAAATAGTATATTAAAAACAGTACAGTACTAAAGGGAACGAGAGGCTAATTTTGATTGTCTTATTTTATTTTAATAAACGTATTGCTTATAATTAAAATTTTTTTTTGAAGAAATTATCTATATAATAATTACAATATTTATATATATTTAATAATGTAAAAGCTTTTTTACCATAATATATAGTCATATCTAAACAAATATTATCGTTGTGAATTTGCATATAATTATTATCTAAATCTTATTTATTACAACAAAAAAAAAAGAAGCCCTTGAACTCGCTTTGTGTGATAACGTAACCGATTTCTTCTATTAATAATATATACACCAAAATAATATATTAGAAATTAAGCGTAAATGTAAAGATATTAAAAAAACCATCTATTGTTTTTCGATTCAGAAGAGTTCAATAATGTTGAAATTATAATGTTTTATATTTTTTTTTCAAAAACGTCACTTGAAGGAATAGTTTTTAAATTGTTTCACATTAATAACAATAAAATTATTATTCAACGTACATAGTAAAAGCGAGCGAAATACGACATAACAAATAACTAATATAATTTAATAGTATATATACTATAAATAACGACTTAATATATTTTAGTATATTATAATTATTTATAATAATTGCGTATATAGTTAATTATTATTATTATTATTTCATTATAAAAATTTAGAATATTATATACACGTGCGTCGTGTGCAAATATTTTATGAGGTGATATTATTATTATTTATTATTTAATTTTTAAATTTAAAATGAATTGTATAAACTGTTGTTCGAATTCATCTCTATAATTATTTATACTAATTTAATAATAATGTATATAATTATAAATTATCTAAAATTTAATATAAGTAGTTTTCATAATATTTTTAAAATAAAATTCTCTATACTTTTTTTTTGTTTCAGGTGAAGTTATATATATATAAAGATTTTCAATTGAGAAATAATTCACATCTAAATTATTAATATATGTATTATCGTGCAATATAATAATTAAATTCACTTATTAATAATTTGAGAAAAAAAAAACAACAACAATAACAACAACTATATGCACTATATTAAGATTCAGAATAACAATAATAATAATAATAATAATAATAATAATAATAATAATATTAATAATAAATAATAAATAATATTAAATTTAGAGAAAAGAACAATAAAAATAAATAATTTTATTTATAAGCAGCCGCCGCCAGCGCACTCAATAAAAATACTACAAATAACTTTCAGAAAATTCAAAATCAGATTGACTGGCACGTGATGAACGTGTATAATTTGAAATGCCAAGACCAATAGCACTATCAAAATCTGATGTTGTAGTTGCATCTGGTTGTATTATAATTAAAGAATTCTTACCTTGTGTTACTGCTAACGCTGGAACTATACCTATTTCATTTTGTGAAATTTTTGTTTGTCCTTTAACTGCATCACGTTCATTTAAACGCTGTCGAAGTATACGAATTTTTTCTTCTTTCTGAAATGTAAATATAATATGTAATGAATGAATGATTTCATATAAAAGGCGAATCGGAATAATACGTGTTCTAGCACGCATGAGAACCATCCCCTATTATATTTGTTCCTAATAGTATATTACTTATGCTTTTGTTATGCCTTATTAATTAAAAATAATAATTGTGAATTAACAAATTTGATTTACTAACTTGTACTATAAGTCTTTGCAGCTCCTCATTGTCCGATACACATTTCTGATACCGTTCTTCTTCTTCTTTTGAAACTCCAACATCTGGATTGTATTTTGACTCGGCTTTATCCATAGGATGTCTTATTACTTCTATTACCTGATAATTTTAATAAAATTAATTATTGTTGTTATTTAAACCAAAAAATGTAATTCTATAGTTAAAAAATTTATTTGGAAAAATTACCTTTGGCACAAATATAAGCAACATACTAAGAAAACAACAAAAAATTACAGCCAATGATATAAACGCAAATGATGCATCTTGTTGTGATGCAATTACCATTGCAACTGGAGCTGTTATCAGACACAATACAACAACATTATAAATACTCATCCCAACGTAACGGGAATCATTTATTTGTTTTACTTTTATTGAACGTGTTTCGTATGCAAGAAATAAACCAAATAATAATATTAAACCTTTAAAGCCATACATTAAACCTGCACATGTGTATGCGTGTGTGTGTGTATAAAAATAAATAAATAAATAAATAAATAAATAAATAAATACATATTAAAAATAATAACAACATATTATTAAATAATTTTGTCAATATATATACCTAACCAAATTGAATTGTTATCACTTTCACAATGTTCTAATTCTGGACGATATTTTATATCTAAATCTGTTGATATTGGATCTTCTAATGGAAATTGTTCTAAACGTCTTTGCAGCGGATCAATTAATTGCCATGACAGCAGTAGGGCTATATCAATTGATAATAAAACGGTAACCATTGTATATAATTTCCATGGTTCAACTTTTTTCTATATAAGTAGAAATTTAGAAAAAAACAATAATTATTTAATTTTATTTATAAAAATTCAAATAAAAAAATTAAAAATTCCTAATACATAGAACTATAACGAATCCATCGTGTTGTTTGTGAAACTAAAAGCCTTGGAGAAAAAAGATATTTTTTTTTGTGTTCCTTTAATCGATCGATATCTCCCCATCGACATATCAGTAATGTCCAAGACACTATTGCGGTTTCGTGTAGAGATTACAAAATACTATACGTATACGCATGTATACGCAACCGGTTCAATCGGACCATCGGAGAGCAAGTCATTATTACAACATATATTATTTTTAAAATATGTATTCTATACTATTATACTTCATGTTTTACAAGTTAATAAATATAAATTTTTATATTATTATATAATTATACAATATACAACACCTATTGTAAATGGCATAAATAGGCATATTAATAAATAATACAATTAAATAATAATTAGAATCCGGATAATATCGAAAATAGAAGTGTGCCTTTCATCATATAAGATTACGCAAAATGTCTTCAATAATATATAATATAATACCATATTACTTCAACAACCTCAAATGTACATATTATACATATTAAATCCATACCAATACCAATACCATTAAAATAAATTGAATTCAGAAAATTCATTATATTCTATATAATAACAAGTTAATTATAATTGCATTTATATATACTCTTCAGCAATCTTCAGCAAAATTATAAGAAAATCAATATAATTATTTACTAAAGTACTATATGAAATACGTATAAATTTTAAAATTAGTGATATTAATTTTAAAATATGAATTAGCAGTAAAGTTAATTCAATTACATCGGAGCAGCTATATACATGTATTTTATAGAATAACTTAACGCAAATACATAATCTGTAGATATATATACAATGGTTTAAATGGTAATCTATAGAATAATATATAGAATTAATTATAATATTTGATGTGGTTTTCATGCTTAAATCAATATTAACAATATATATTCGATTCAAATATGAGATACAAACAGTTTTCCAATATTTATTATATTGAAATGAACAATCTACATGATATATATTGTATATATATACTTGAAAGATATCATTGGGATTGGAATGATATATTATTTAAATTAGAACAATACCATAATAATTGACCATATACACATATATAATTATGTGTATTAGAATATTATATAAACTCGTATGGTTCTGTATATAAACGTATAATAATTTAGAATTTAGATAGTGGTAAATATTCAACAGTTTATTTATATTGATTTCTGTTATTCAATTGAAATTGTTATTAATTTATTGAACCTATATAAAATATACTAAACTTATTTTATATCAATTTTATTCAGTATTCATATAGAAATAAAGTGAGAGATGGTGAAAATGATGTAGACATTATAATTAATATCAAATATTTATGAATATGAAATTTATAGTATCATTTTTTTTTATTCTTTATTTTACACATTCACATTCATATAATAATAAAATGTAAAATATATTGCATATCATTGTCAATTTAAATATCATAATGTCAACACATTTTCACATTTATTTATTCCATTTTTATATGTAAACACATAAAAATAAATAGAATATATTTTTGTTGAGAAAATGTGAAAATGTTTTGTAAGAGATTCAGATGATATGTATAAAAAGGAACAACAACCTTTCGTCATACAATATTATTATATACGCATACAATGAATAATTTTACAATTTTATAGCCAGGCAAGGTATATACCATATATAAAGATAAAGATAATACCTCATTGGTCTCACTGACACAGAAAATTTTATATATAATATATATTTTATAAATAGAGAAAATATTTTCAAAAAACTTATATGAACATACTCAACTATTGTATATATATTATATATATTAATACTATAAATATATAAAAATATTTGTTGTTGTCCTTTCTATATATATATACAATATAAAAATTAGAGTACATAAAATTGCTTACTTTATCCGGTTGATAAAAAAATTTTTTTTTATTTTATTTACATAAAATATTAACCATCATAAATGATAAAGAAAAAAGTTGTTGAATTGCAAAATACAAAACCTTAATAAAATTGTTTAATTTGGATGCATTTTATACAAATAATACGTACGTACAATATATAGTAATATGAGAAGATAAAATGTTTTTTTAACATAAGCTAATACATATAATAAGAGGTGAAGTTAATACAAAAATTATTGGTGTTGTTAGCGCGATCATCAACAACAACAGTACAGTTTAGTAGTTTTGAATATATATATCCATTCTATGTTACCACCACCAAATACTCCATTGATATTGCGTACTAATTGTGCGGTACGATTGTTGAAATATATTCATAGAAACAACTTCTTTTTTGTGTTGTTGTAGGAAAATTTCACAACTGATTTCTCAGATCTTTGGATATAATCTTAATATTCTTTCAATTCATACATATGAAAATATATATTAAACCATATTTTACTCACATTAATAGCCGGCGAATCGAACAACGTCGTCGCCGCATTACTATATATATATATATATATAATAATGAATAATATTTTTGCATTTGTGAAAAAATTGTCTATAAAGTTGTCGAAAGAAATCTATTTTCACATATACATTCAATGACTTTCTTATATATATGGTACAATAAATAATAATAAATAAATTTAATATATGTATAACAAACATTCTTTATTTTACCTTAGGATCTTGTTTCTGTTTTGTTGTAAATCTATGTACACGCCAAACTTTACTAAACATTGCGCCGTATGCAAGTGTAAATCCCATCGATAATAACCATGCTCTTGTTTGACACACCTTTACCAAATGAAATAAATTAATTATTATAATTTATTATAATATTTTTTTCTATAATACACATGACAAGGACTCAAAGTCATAGTTAAAATTCGTCCTTAATCAACAACACACACAAGGTTGCATATTAAATGGTTGCGATGCGACAGAGTCCTTGTCCAGTGTACATATATATACATATAATAAATAAAGGGTTATTTTTCAATTTTATTTTATTCTATATTGTTCTTCCAATTTCCGAAACGGTATTAACATTTAATTTTAATAAAAATATCTATATAGAATAAAATTTTCTTTTTCTATTTTCTTTATTTATCTATATCTATATATATATCGGTATTTTATTTAATATATATGTATGAATGTGTATATATATTTACCATTGGATATAATTTTGGAGATACAAAACGTCCATCAATGCCAAGTAGTATCACAGATACCAAACATATAATAACACCAAAAAGCATTATTGTATTGCATACAGGATGAGAGGATTGAATTACTCTGAAAATATATAAAATGAAAAAAAATGAATAAATATATATATATATATGATATTTGTTATATTGTTATATTATATAGATGTGAGTTATAATGGTACATTTCAAAAGTCTACGTTATATAAATAAATAATATGAAAATATAAAAAATATTAATAATATATATTTATAAAGGAAAATAAAAAAAAATGAGAAGAAATTGTATGTTTTATTTTATTTTTTTTTTTTTCAATTTGAACATGTCAATCTTATTGTCTCGTTTGTAGAGACGACGAAAAAAAAAAAAAAACCAACTGTCACAGAAAAATAAAGATTAAATTATAATATAATATATTATATACATTTTATTATTACCATCACACATCACATACTATTTCTTATTTGCGCTTGTGGAAATTGTTATACATATAATATAATAACAAACAGTAATTATTTCCATATATACTCTCGTGGGTCGTCGTAGGTATATATTTAGGATATTAAAATTAATTTATCATAAGCACTTTCTAATTATGGTTATATAATAGACATATATTATCGTACTTAAATACGGTTCAAAGTGTTTCAATATTCTATTAAGGAATTACATTTAAAATTTATGACATTTACCACATTATATACTCTCCATACTAATTTTGTATATTTTATACCCACCATTACGCAGTAACAAAATTTTATTTGTATTCGAAAATAACGCAGAAATTCAACGTATCGATAAAAATAAATTATCTTAAAACACGACAGAATGTCAGAATTATCTATACTAACCCAATGGAAATTTTTCGGGGAAAAAACGACTTATATGGTTAATAATTTATACTATTTACTAAAACATATATATATATGCATTTTATCTGCAGTTTTATGATATTCACCGGATTTATGCATACATGAGGTACAACTACATCATATATATTGTACAATAAATATTTACAAAACTAATCTTGATTATTTTACAATATAATATATTATAAATATGTAAATTATTTATTTTATATATTGATTATATATAAATATAATTATTAACTATAATATGCAAATATAAATTAAGATATATATTGTAATATGCATTCTCATTATAATTTTATATATTGATGTATACTCACTCAATCATATAATATACGCGGCGATATACGCATATATTTACATATAATTCCTAATATAAATATACATAATCCCTTATATTGCATATATTTAATATATAATTTACATTATATTATATAAATTTATGTATAGCAAAGTCTTAATTTAATCTAATTTAATCATATTTATGTTATGAATATATATAGTTAGGTTGCATAAAATCGGTATATTTTTATTATTATATATATGATAACAAAAGTGTTAATCTGGCGGTATATTACGAATATGGTACATAATATATAAGACAACGTTCCCACTATGGATATGACAAGCACATTCATGTCGTCGACTCTCTAGTCGCATATTTCCATCTATCATATTTATCTATGATAAATATATGAGTAAGAATGTGTTTATATATATCAAATGGAAACTTATATATATATTCTTATTTTATATATATAAGAATATTTTATATACAATATAATTCTATTAATTTCCAAGCAGAGATTTTTCTCATTTAATTTTCAGTATTTTATTGATACATAAAATATTAATTTTTTTATATATGAGAACATAAAATTTTAATGTATATAATTATTATATTTTATATAATTTTTATATATAACTATAAAATTTGCATATAAGTTTATTTTTTTTCAATATGAAAAATGTGATTGCATGCAGAATGTTAATAAATCAATCGGAATATGAAATTTAATATAATAAGAAAAAATTGGTGTTTTTAAAATTAATTAATTACATCACATAATTCACGTTTCAATGTATACATGCATAAAGGAAATATATATGTGTGAAGATCTCTATCAGCAAGTAAGAGTATAATATTTGTTACAAATCTAGAGGATACTATTTAAATGTATTTATTTGCCATTTAAAAAAGTTATAAGAATTTTTACACATACACGTTCCTTTTTAAAAATTATGTATCCGCTGAAAAAACTATATATAAAAAAAATTTATTATATAATAATATTATTGTTCTCAAAATATATATGTTACACATTTTTATATGACATTGCTTATCTTCAATAATATAGAAATCAATGTTCTTTTTTTTTCTTTCTTATCAATGTCATATAAATATTTTCTTCATTGAATTGTTGTGTTGTTATAAATGGAAAATTCAGAAAAAGAAGCAACATATTTTACCCAAAAACATATGTATTCGCAGAGGGGTAGTAATAATTATACATTTTTTTTCCGGCTGTAACAAATTGTTATTTATAATTATAATATAAAATAAAAGAATTGTAGGAAGGGTTGGACGCTGATTTTTGTTCATATACAATTATAAAAATGCAATAGATAATTTATTTTAGAGTTTATTATGCTCGGCAATAATGTTTCTTAAAAAAAGTTTTTTTTTTATTTTTAGGTACGCATACCAAAGAGAATATAGTTTTTTTTTTAAATAATATATATACAAATACAAATGTTCATGGGTAGTATATTATACAATTTTATTTTGTTTTAGAGTATACAATACGAAGTTTAAATGCTATTATAATATATATATGTATACACTATTATATCTTATATATCTATACATATGTATATAACTATAAGAGATATCACAATAGAGGATGTTAAGAAAAAGAAAATAAATAAACATTATTTTATGGATGTGTTAAAGTATAAGATAACAATCTGAAAAATAAGGTGTCAGAAAAAAAAAAGGGTGGACTAACGGCAAAATACAAAAAAAAGGAAGATAAAACCCTATCTCTATTAATAAATAGGTATAGGTATACATAAAAACTCAATCTATATATATATATTTATTTTTTTCATACACTAATATTATAGTAAATATATATGAAGAAATGACAAAATAGAATAAAAAGCAAATTCTTAATAATGTAAAAGGAAAAAAAAAAAACGAAACACAAAAAAATTCGATATCTTTTATAATATACTAACACCAGGTTTACTAATATATAAATATATATAAGTTTATTCTTTTATATATGGAGCAATAAGAAGGGCCCACCAAAAAGTATACACAAGAATGTGCACTTTTGTGCCAGACTTTCATATCAAAGAATTGGCATTGTATAGATTGATCATAAATCTGAATGTACAAAAGCCGGACACTCGTATACTGTAAATGGACTTTTCTGTATATTTATATTTCAATGGTTTGAATCTAGGAAAAATCCATCCAGTAATATTGTATATGAAAATTCTTTTAAATAAACTCTCAACATATGCGAAAGGAGCAATTCTCTATATATAACATATAATTTTTCCAACAATTATTTGGCAGTCTCTCAACTTAAAAAATCACCCTGCATATTTATGTACTATGTTTGCGTATATTCTATTATTCTATCTATATATTGTATATATATAATATTATTTGGAAACGTTTTATATCGTGCATCTACTATCTACATGTACAACGGATGAATGGATGGATGGATGGATAGATATATATATATTACATATCCAAATTCACACACATAATATAGCAGCGTACACTTTTTTTTATATATTTATTTACATTTAGCGCAACATCTATATATGGTATATATTGTATATATGCGGTATGTGTGTTTTAAGTAATACACACGTTTTTCTGCTAAAATGTTGAAAATATAAGATGAGAAAGAAAAATATATGTATGTACGAGTATATGCATATAAATATAATAATATAGATATGAATAAGGTGTCATGAAATAGATTTTAATGGTTGTCTGAATAAATTTTATCATTTCTGTGAATAAGTTAAACATATATATATATATATTATATATAAAAATACATTTATTGTATATATCCATATGATATTTTTACAAATTCAAACAGGTATATATATATATACAATGCCTATATATATCTACTATATACCCACCAAACATATGGATTGACGCGATATTTGAGAATATCTTCCATTTATCTATTTAGAGATACTAAAACGTAACAGTTTTAGTGGCTGCTATAGAAAGAAATAAGTGCGATACTAGAATTTTTTGTTGTTACTTCTATATGATTATAGATGTGCCAATAATGCATTCCTTGTTTTTCTTGTGTATACCCGATTACCTTATTATCTTCATCGTTACGTTTGGCCAACAAATTATTGAAACCTTTATAGTGTATTTTTAGCGAAGAAAATAAATCAGTGATACATCTTCTGTACGCGATAAGCATATCAACCGAGAATCTTCTTGTTTGCTGGGATATTTACATTGAATACAATACATTTATATATGCAGAATACTATCCCATATATTTGGGGGCATGGTAATGTTAAGGAAAGATTCATAAAAAAAAAAAATATAATAAAAATCTCATGGGAATACAACATACGTATCACGAATATACTATAATATATATGAATTATATATTTAATATAAGATGAGTGATGTCATTGTGTATTGTAAGAGATATATTAAATTTTATGATTTGACATACTAATGTTATTTAATATTTATGCAGCATTTGTCCATTTTTCTAATTATATCCAAGACACAATAAACAAATTCCCTTTATTTAAATACGTATAATTTTAAGCTCTTAATTAATTGACATAAATAATTTATAAATCAAATATATATTTTTTTGTTATCATAATCTAAAATCATTAATCAAGAGTTCAATTTATATTTATACACATGGTAAAAAGCAAGAAAAAAAAATAGGAAGCAAATCGTATATAGACAATAAATTAATATAAAAAAAAAAAACCACCGAGGATGAGACGAGGCCAATTAATTTGTTTACCAAAAAAAACCAAAAAGTCAATATATAGAGATATATTGTATATACGGTATGATTATAAATAAAAAAGGATATATATACAAATAACAAGGACACACTCGCACACATAATATTGTAGAAAAAAAAAAGAAACTAAAAACAAAAAACATGTAATCTTTTTATGGGATAAAAAATATATTTATGCGAAAAATAAGCAATTCCAATATTTTTGCTGAATTTAACATTTTTCTTCTGTTGCTATTTTTTTGCTCTTGTTTTGTCACAAACGATGTATTTCTTATATTATTTTGGTATAAAAATATATTTATGTGTTTAAGGCAGTTTATGATGACGACGACGACGACGACGACGACGTCGCATATAACCATCAGTGGTGGTGCGCGATGAAACGAAATGAATGCATTTTATTAAGACAAAAATATAATTTTAATTGGTAATAAATTTTAAAGTTATACATATATCGGAAATTATTCTGAGTGAATATTTAAAATTTTTAAATACTTTTTAAGAGGCAAAACGTCACTGTGTCATTTGTTATATAATAATAATAATTATATGTAAATAGATAAGGATAAGCACATGCTTATATAATTTAATATTGATATTTTAAAAATGCCATTTAAATTACTTTAAATAAAAATTCTTTTCTATTTTATTTAATGTATATTTTACGTGGTCAAAAATTAATTTTATATATAGGTTTTATTTCAATGCAATTTCAATATATAGATAATAAAAATTCTATAAATAGGACGCAATTGAATATTCCAGCAAAAATATAGGTTGCTCATTAGATGGAAATACAATAAAATTACGGCCACTAACCAAAAAAAAAAATCTGCGTGAGAAATCATATGGGTCATATCCTTGGCAACAATTAAGGAAATAAATATTACATACACACTACAACGTTTCTTTTTCTTGTTTTGTTTATTTTTTTTTTTGCCAATAAACCGAGAAAATTAAATCATACACCTAATATAATAATGCCAATGATAACTCTACTTCAAGTTTACAATATAATACAAATAGATAGAATATACATAAATATACAAATATATAGATTTTAAGAAGTTTATTTAGGATTTATTAAATAAAAGTTTTAAAGTTTTTATTTTTGTCTATTATAAAATGAATTATATATTTGTATTTTACGTGTATTTTAGTATATGGTTATCGCGATACATATTAAGAACGTACACGTTAAAAGAATAAATTCGATTCATCAATTTTCAGTTTAAATAATATAAATATGTTAGCAAATTGAAGTAAATTTTAATGATTTTCGGAAGAAAAAAATAAATATGAATTTCCATTTCAATATTTCAATATTTCAATATATATCAAAACAATCATAATATTTATATTTTAGTATTATATGAATATAATCAAAGATCAATATATGCGATAACCTTTACAAACCCTTTTTCTTACATATTTACATATTCCATTATTGACATAATTTAAATATTTATATAATAGAATAGATACTAAAGGGTGATGATCTAACAACGATGTACGATGTGATATATATTTTATAAATGTATTATCTATTTTATTTGAAATTTCAGGTCGGTCAATTGTTCGTCGGCTTATAAATTTGGAAAAAAACAAATAATCATTAATAATTAATCGGCCGATGCTTCTCTATATATTTCTTTATCGATGATCAATATCATGCTGCATTGTTTTCACACAAAAAAATACGGTACTGTACATGAAACGAAAGAAAAAATGACTGGATGCCATTTGAAACAATTCCAAGTGAAAATTTTATTACAATTATTGGATAACCCTTTAGGGAAAATTAAATTTTCTATAATATTGATTTTTTTTTTTTTTTGTTGAAAAAAGTATATTTTTTATATTTATGTGTTTTGCATAATAATTTCATAATAAATGTATTAGTTTTATTTTATTACGCGAATAAAAAAGTAAATAAGACTAATTCAATATATGTATAACATAATAAATGTACGCATATGCAAACAACACAACATAAACTATATATTATATAACATAAAAATGAAAATAAAGCTTATGTATAAAAGACATATTAATTATTATATAACATTTTTATTTATGTATATGTATGTTTATATTTATATAATAATAATAATAATAATAATAATAATAATAGTAATATTAAATATATATACTATAGAAATTATAATTCATTTCATTCATTTCATGTAAATATAATTGTAACACTTCTTTATACACTCGTATCCGTATAGATATGGAATGAAATGTATATATGGTGAATATGTGGAGTAGAAACTGAAACTCCTTAACACTCCATTAAATTTTATATATAATATATATATATATTTAACATATAATTTATTTACATAACACGTACCGACCCAGAAATATTCAAATTAGACTATAATACAGAATCATTTAATTAATTAAAATGTAGGATACTATATGACATTCACTATATATTATATTATAATAATAAACATATAATAATTAAGTATACATACTATATAGTACATAACTTGTAAATAATACTATATACTATATACTATTTCACTTATATATCCACTATATATACCATATAAATTATATGAATATGAATATATATATGTGATATAGAAGTTTTTCCTTTTTTCCTTAAAAAGCATATAATATTTATTATTATAAAATAAAATATGCAATAACATTAAAATTGATTCAAACAAATTATACATTTGGGCTTTTCATATATGGTATTTTACAATAATATATATTAATAGATATCATAAAAAGATGTAATTTTTCATATAAATATATATATATAAATTCTATATAACCTTCGGTTCATTTCATATATGTACTGGCAGGAGGTGGAGATGGTGGTTCAGGCATGAAATTTGGAAAATTGAATTACCATGGCAAATATATTTATATAGTAAATTTATGGAAATAAAAAATATATATAAAATAAGTAGAAACAATGGATAAGTAATATTCGACAGCAATAAGATCTATATGTGTAAGTGAATTTGTGATTTAGCTATAAAAAAAAAAATTAGTGATTAGTTAAAAAAATGATTCGGTAATAATATTCAAATGCGATTTGCTCGAAAAATTTAGTTTGATATTTTTCCATTTATTATAAATTATTGCAGAGGCAATAATAAAGAAATAATGTAATATCACTATGTTGATATTTTAAACTAACTATTTTTAATCACTTTTCAAATAATAATAATAAATTTTCTTTATATAGTAACACAGTTTTTCCTGTTTCATCATCTTCAAAAGCTTTCATTTGTGTTATACTCGTACATAAAAATTATAAACGTAAATGTTCATTAAATAAAGTATCTACTTTGTTTTTATTTTATAATTGTTATATGAATGTTTTGAGTGCACATTATATATGGTGTTGGATGTAACATTTATACTAATATATATTATATAGATAGAGTATTATCATAGACAATAAACACAGTAAAAAATTGTATAAATGATGATGATGGTGGGTGGTGGTGTGACTGCGACAATGACAAAGAAAAAGATGTAAATAAATAATTTAAGTTATTTTTATTTTTTATTAGAACAATGCTGTTAACGTGTTTTTTTTTGTCTATTTTATATAAAAAGAACGAAAAAAAAAAAAAAAAATTGAAAGGATTGTTGAAATTATAACATTTTATGTCATAGAAAATTTAGTGATATGTACAGCATTTACTTGTTTAACAATGGCGGGGTGGTGTGTTTCAATTACTTTGTTTTACAAATTTTTTTTTAAATTTATATATATTGTAATAAAAATACTATAATAATAATAATAATAATAACAAAACAGTAATATATATTTTCAATGAATTTTCTATTTTTTTAAATTTCAGGTATAACCGCAGCAAATGTTACAAATTTTATAATGAACGATAAAAAAAAAATTGCTGCACATGCAGAATATATTGTATATTGTAAACTGAGGACAAAGAACAAATCTTTTAATATAAGCAGGACAATACTCGCATCATAAATAAGGTCATGTGGTAAAAAGGTAATTATGTATGTTTACATATTTTTAAAGAACGCTACTGTGACAAAATATGCCAACAAACAATATGTATATAAAATATAATGTAGGGATATTAAAATACATAATTATTATAGAATTTAAGTACTATATATATATAAAGTTTACACATCATATTTGAGTTATACAAGAAAATTCTATTGTTTACATTTAATTTAGTTATACGAGTTTAAGAAAAGTTATATATCTATATATATAAAATATTATTATTATATAATATTTTCAATTTTTTTTCACATTTACACTTACACGCGTACAAGTATTTTATGCCCATACCAAATACACATTTGTTTTTATAAAATATTTTTCAGCCATATACCATATAATAAAGAATAATATATATTATACAATATATATATGAATGAATATAAATTATCACTTGAATTTAAAATAATTTATAAATTTTGTAAATAATAATAATAATAATAATTTTTATAAAAGTTATAACATTCTTAAACAGCTATGTATAGTCTTTGATTACATTTAATTAAATATAATTATTTAGATAAATTATGATGTATATTATATAATATATAATATTACATTTTCCACACACACACAAATATAAATAAAATAAATTTTCCCAAGTAAAAATGCGGAAGAGTAAATGGAAACGTTATTATAATAATAATAATAATAATAATAATAAATAACATATGTTTAAATTACAATTAGAGTTAATATAAATATATATTATTTATATAATGTTCGTATATAATATATGTATGCAAATAATATGTAACGTATAATAATATAACAGAAATATATATATGTTTAATATGTGCACGTATATAATAATTTAACCAAAGTGTATATACTTCGTATAATATAGTAATATATTATAAATAATTTAAATTTAAAGATATAGTATATATACTAAATTTTATTATCATATACATTATTTATTTAATATTATATATTTACTTTTACAAAGAATTATAATAGGGTGGTGTGTGGGTGTATAAAAGAAAATACATATATTAATGAGATATGAATTTTGGGTAGGTGCTAATGTTGTATAATAACCGCATATAAAATTAATTAATGACTTGAAGACTGGAGATGTGGAATGCACAAATAAAGATGCTACACATATACGCATTTTATAAAATGCTATGTAATTTTTCAAATAAAACATTACAAATATTATTTTATACACAAGTTTAAATCTGAAAATGTTCAATAATTTTGATTTTTAGAAAAATAATATTAACACGTTAATAGCCACGATAATATCAGAAAAATTTTCACATGGGCCATGGTAACTTTATTAGATCGCGTACGTCAGACATATATGTCTGACATTGCTCATGTAAAACTTCTTAGCGTCAGACACATATATGACTGACATGGCGATTAACGTGTTAAGCATAAAGCTTAACAAACAAAAAAAAAAAAAAGACATCTATCTATAAAAGTACATCACCCTATTATGCAATAACACATGCATTATTCTGATGAGATGAGAAAACTTAAACAAATTAATATAATTAAATAAATTATGGATAACAAATGTACACAAAAGTTTTTGAATTTTTCCATTCAATGAAATTTATTTGATATATAATATTTTGTTATTTTTATACATGTGAGAATGATAAATTATGAAAATGTTTATAAAGTAGTGAATGAGTATTACGGTTCATTCATATATTGAATTGATCAGATGATAAAAATCGTATATGTTATAATGTCTAAAGAGTCTATTAAACATTTCATAACCATTCGATAGGCGATTACTATATATATTAGAATTGAAAATGTTTATAGTATTTATAAGAAAAACGTTTATATAGATGACAACAAAATATCTACATAACTGTATAAATAATACTATCATTCGCACAATCAATTTTTTTTTAAATATTAATTCATTCCTTCTTCTATGTCACATGTAATAAAAAAAATAATAACACACCCCGCTCACATATTTATTTTCCATCATATTACATATTTTCAATATATGATATTACAATCTATATAAAAATACGAATATTTGAGAAAAATACATGTGTATAATCAAAATATATATATATTTGAAAGTGAATAATATTCGTTTATGCAAAATACAATATGTGTCTTGTAAATATATATACAAAATATATAAGGAGATAACCAATATAATATTATAAAATAAATTTACATATTATTATATAACATTTTGTGGTAATATATTATCATCAATTGAATGATTTTTAGTTGAAAATTCAAAATATTTCAAGAAAAAAAAAAAATAGTATACGATAAAATAAAGAATACTTCAAAATGTGGAGAGAAAAAAAAAAGGAAAAAGGAAACGTATAGTCAGCTATTCAACAATCTCACATATTTATATTGGTATATATATACACCAATATACGATATAAGTATTAAGAAGGTGTTTTTTGTTCTATAGTTGTTTTTGGTTCTTCTGCAAGACGAAAAAAAAAAATGAAAATATTTCAAATATGAAAATAAAATATTAAACCGCAATTTTTATTCATATTATCAAATATTTTCATACGTTTCCATGCATACGATAATAATAAGTTACATTATATAAATATAATACATATGTGCACTATATATTGATATGAGAAAATGTTAATATGCAACATTTGTTTCAAATATCAAAATTCATTGAATTGTGAGAATTCATATGCATCATATTTTTTTACTTCGTATTATTATAGTAAATAAAATGATATTTTCAATTGCATTTATTTTTCTGTCTCCATATTATTTATTGAATTTCGCATTATAAATCAATTTGTTATATAAAATTTGTAGCTTCTGTGCATATACAAAGATTCACATACGAAACCGATATATAGAAATAAGCTACATTTTTTTTTAAATCAAATTTTTACATGCCTTATTTTTCAATTTTATATCAATCTCATCTCAACTCATTTTACTAAGAACAAATAATAATATACTTTCTTTTAGTATATAAAATTTATCTACTATATATGGTATATGTGTTATTGTTATAAACAAAATAATCGTCATCAATAAAATAATTTGTATAATTTTATTTGAACGATTCAATTTTATCTATTTTCTATTATACGTACACAAAATATACATTGTTTTTGGAAAAGAAAAGAAAATTTGTTGAAAATTACCAACATAAAATATACATAAAAATAACTATAAACTCAAAAACATTAACATTATATAGTAAAAATTTTACATAAACATACAGTATGAGTATATACACATAAGTCTATGAAAAATAGATAATGTGTGTATTTTGCATTTATATATATAGACTATATATAAAACATAATATAAGTAACACACATACAACGAGATGGATACGATATTATATTAACATTTATTCCAAATTAAATTTTATGCACCATATGTGAAAATGGAAAAACTCTTTTTAATTGAATATACAAATATACGCGTAAACACGTACGTATATACCAGCAAAAATATGTACAGACAGAGTACTTTAAATATATATTACAATATTTTACTAATACTAAGTTATATACAATGTGAAAATTATCAATAAATTTTATGACCCAATTATTCGATATACTCGTCGTCGTATGTATAAAAAATTTATTTAAAAATATTATTCCCATTAAAATCTCTCATATATGATTTAACGGCGGCAGAGCAATACCGATTTACTATAACCAATTTTAAGCAAAATTTATATATAAATAAAAATATATTATTATTAGTTTTTTTCACAGAATAAAATCATTATGTTATTGCTCTAAAATTCGTATAGCTGCTCGAAAAATTTCATTGTGTTATGTTTCTTTATTATTAAATTGTACACTGATATATTAATTATAAAAGTGCACCAAAGAAGACCGCAACTAGTTTATTCATCGCGAAAGATTATGGTCACAATTTTGTGGAATGAAAAAGGTATTTTATTGATTGATTAAATTAATTGGAAAAAATAATATTACAATAACCGGATAATAATATTCAAAACTTTTGATATACGTTGAATTTGAAACTGTTAATGTTTTGATTTAAATTTTAAAATAACTTATTTTACACAACTCATTTTTTTTTGTAATATTCGTTTATAAATATAACAATCGGAAAATGCATATATATAGATAATATAAATTGAAAATATATAATAATAACACAGTCTATAGCCCTCGTACTTTATAATATACTCTATAAATATATATATATATTTTTCCTTATAACATTGCAGTATATGAAAAGAAAAAAAAAACTTAAATTTATTCAGTAAAATTCAAGTTATATATAAGTTTTTTATTCGTATATATTATGGCGCACGTTATTACACATATATAAATAGATAAAAGTATAAATGAATAAGATAATATTTCCTAATGTAATAAAAAATTTTGTGTTATTTAAATAATCAAAAATCTAAAAATTTTATAAAACTTATTAAACTTTTAGCGAGCGCGGCAAAACAAATAATAATAAGTTATTATGGTAATTTAATTTTAATGATATTACATTATATATATTATTAAATTGTTATAAGCTATTATTTGTGATGCAATTAAATTGCTATATATAAATTTTGTGGTGTTATTATGACGCATATTAAACTAAAAAGAAGACAATGAATTTTGCAACAATGAATTTACAATATGTGCGTGCAGTTATATGATAAAATAAAATTTAATTAATATATTAAACCAAGAAAATATATATCGAGTATTTTAAAATATATGTTCTATATTAAAGTGTGCAAGTCAATGGAAAAATAATTGATGGAATTATTATGTAGAATAAATTCAATAGAAGTTTTATCTGTTTACTATAAATTGCCTATATATGCCATTTATTTAAAGCTTTTTTTTCTTACATAGTGTCGCATAATATAAATTAACAATAGTAATAGTAATATATTTTTAATTTTAAATTGAAATCAATTTATAAATTAAAATGTAAAAATTGTTTCTAATTTATATAATAATATATAAAATAAATGGTATGTGACAGAAACATAGCAATTGTTTTATATCCCACTTACCCTCCTCCTCTCTATACTACTCTATATTCAAGAGTCCGAATTAAAATTTATTTATAAGTGGATATAGAAGAAGAAAAAAAAAAATAAATAAAGATTCGCTATTTTATTAATAATATATAAACAAAAAAAAAACTAAAAAACTAAATTTGTATTTCTTTAAATTTTTCTTTATACCATATTTTCCAACAGATTTTTCTCATATAACCCATATCTAAAAAAAAAACTGTCAATTTTGACATAATATCTCTAAATTATTTTTGATATTTATGAAAGTCACAATATTATAAAGGAAAAAAAAAAATTGTATTTCTATTTATTGTTATACATGTTATTATGTTGTGCACGTTATTTTGTTGTTATATATATTATTGTATTCTATTGTGTATGTGTGTGTGTGTGTGTGTGTGTGATAAGATATGTTATCATTTGACGGTTTATATATCTATTATAATATAAAAATAAATATTTTATTATACAATTTCTTTATTATATATACAATATAATAAAATATATTATTTGTATAGACCTAGTCAACGCTCTTCCCCATATGGTGGTATATATACGCTTTATGCTATGTGTAATCACATAAGAAGCACTTGAAAATGCTTGCGTGCGTATAATGAATAGTATATTGAAACATTTAAAAACAGTAGAGACGATTTGATGGATACAACAATACATATGAGTATAGGAAAACATTTAAAATTTCATATTAGCAAGAAAATTTTGAAAGAAAACTTTTATACATGTAAAATTTCATGCTACGGACTATATACGATAAAAATAAATTATACGGTAAAGTATTTTGATGAGTGGTGTGGAATGGAAAATGTGATATAGGAAGCAGTCATCTGTATAATATATAAATATATATATATGTATAAACGTGATATTGGTACAAATTTTCTTTTGTAATATAAAATAGATATATATATTCAAAAAAAAAAAAAATAAAAAAAAAGGATAGACGGAAACGAGCAAAAAAAAAAGAAGATGTCAAAAAAATAAATATTTTATCAATATTCAATACGTATATATTTTCTGAAATTTCTACAAAATTGATTTTATGATATGTATGTTAAATTTTAGAATAACACTATTACATGAGCATTGGTGGTGCTTGACCTCTTTCCATTCATATATATATATATATATATATAAACGCATAGATATAAATATATATATAAGAAATATATTTTCAAATGGTTAATTTTTTTGTTTCCTTTGAAAAAAAACTTATAAATATATTATATTATATTATTGTATTGTAAATATATATATATGAAATGATAGACATAAAAAGTGTATACATAAAACTTATAATACATTCAGAAATAAACCTAATGAGATTATTTGTTAAGGAAATTAGGAAACTATATATATATATTGAATTGAAATTATAATAATATATTTTACACAGAATGTTTAGCCGTACTGCTCATCTGTAAAATGAGATGGAAACAATTTATTATTATTATTATTATTATTTGTTTTGTACCCATATACAACAATAAGTGATTTGTGACTACGGTCTCATATGCAACAATCAACACTTAAAAGTTTCATATAACCAATAGTAATTATGTTCGCCCAAGTTGGAACAAATTCGTTGTGGATAACATTGTTATATATAGAAGAAAGTATATAATGAAAATTGTTATGATATTGAATGTAACTTTATTTGTTTTTTTTTCCATTCCGTACTTTGTCACTTTGTGTCTTAAAATAATATTGATAACCACATGTAATATAGCAATCGATTTTAAGAAATTAAAATTATTTTCAATGACTGAAAAGGGTTCTCTGCAATATATTGATATTGCGTGCACTATTCTTTTTATGTTCATTGTTCCGATGCATTCCTTGATAAACTTAATATCGGTTATTTTTATTCATATAATGATAGCAATACATATACATAAGTAATTCTTTTGAAGAACAATATAATATATATGCGAAATTTCATATAAATAATTATATTAGAATTCATATTGTGTATGAATTTTATTCCATATACCATATATATGGTTGTATCCATTTTTCAAAGATATTTATCCAAATTTGTATACACGACCGAACTGGATCAATTCATATATATGGAGAAACATTATTTTTATTAGGATACATAGTGAGCGTGTGTGTGGGTGGGTGTGTGTGTTTTACACCTTCATCATTTTTTATATTATTATATAATAAATATTAATGATTTTATATATATATACGGGATATGTATGATGTGTAAATAATAAATATTTTCATAAAGTCTTTATATTATTTAGCACATGTAAATAAATAAAAAAAAAAAGAAAAAAGGATATATATAAAAAAAAAAAAAAATTGATCCTTATACAAATTTATTGTGTATTTTTTTTTTTCTTTTTTTGATATACAACAATATAAATAATGTCATCAAATTTTAGGTATTCCAGTTTTTCCCTTTTAGCATTCATATTTATTGCATATGATATATATATAAATGTAGAGAAGGATAGTCCATTTTAACTACACCGTATATACATAGCGGCTATACAAGGAGTAAACGCATACATTTATACATTATCTATAAATATTTAAATTTTCCATATTTTATTATATATTGATAAAATATATAATAGAAGAAAACTCTTTTAAAAAAATCTTCATACGCACAATGAAAGGATTCTGTATATAAGAATATATATATATAGACACATACATATATGTTGGTCGAGTAGGTTTAGCATATATCCTTTTTGAAATGCCTCTTAATAATACAAAATATAATGTATTTTATATATAATAATAGATAAATGTTAATGTTAACTAAAATTATAGCATAAATATGTTATAATATACATAGATATATATTATAGATGAACATCATACATATTTAAATCTTATATTGGTGTATACACATGTAATGTATTATATAAGTATATATTGAATTTTATATTTTACAAATATTAATATTTATATAATCTATATATGCGATATTGTGTATATTATTATTATTATTATTATTATTATTATTAACATATAAAAATTTGGTAAGGGTTGTTATATGTTCATATATATATATATATATATATGCGAGGTTGTTGACGTTTGTTACAAGTGTTTGTTGACATTATTGTTATATAAGCAGTGTACGGCAGATACATATATATATATATATATATACAATAGATAAACAGTAACTCATAGAATTTTTTTGATTTGAATGTTCTTCAATAGATGTTGTTCGTTTCAAGACGTATACAATTTTGAAGTTAAATAATAGCTAAAAATAAATTATTGCTAATTAATAATCATTGATAGAATATATAATAAAATGTATATAACTTTGTTTGAAAATCAAAAACAATGAAAGATCAAGACGAATGTTTTTTAAGAAATGGAGAAATTAAATTTCTTTAAGGATATTATATATAATATAGTACAAGGAATTTTTCTTCCTAGCATAGATGATATTTTAAAATCAAATTAATATTATAATAATTTTGATGGTTTTTTGTAGTATCTGTGACTATTATTTCATATAATTATATGAGCACAGTAAATATAAATAGAAAGTATATGGCGAAAAATTTCATAATACATGATTTTCATGCACACATAAAATATAACACTATTTTATATTCAGAATAATTTGGCAAAATACTGTATTGTAGTATATATAGCACATGTATGCATAAATTCTGTGTAAAGTAAACATCCATAAATATTGTAATGAATGAGTGAAGTGTATTATTATTTATATAATGTGTCAGTGTATTAAAATGTATATATATATATATACAGGGTGGAATCGTGTGAAAAAATATCGGAATTTGTTGTAATGACTATTTACCGGAAAATCGCATTTTATTTTAACGAATTTCCATTTTTGTTTCTAGAATTACAAATTTTAATGAATTACCAATATTTATTATAAAATTAATTTTAATTTTATTGATATTTTTAGTTGATGTAAAACCAACAAACTTTTTTTTTTATTTTTACACATGATACCATAAAACCAATTAATATTAATATTATTGTTAATCATTAATATTAAAAATCAGATATATATTTATTTTATGCGACTCCTCCCTGTACATACATAGAAAAATTCCATACACAATACTTATTTTACCTACTACTTTCGATTAAGTGCTTTACACATTTATATTTAGTTTATGTTATATATATACAATATAAATATAATACAAATAAGATAAACATTAATACGGAAATTAAATATGTTATATGTTATGTTTATATGCATATTTATATAAATATATACAATAAATGTTTACACATAATAATATACTATGCATAAATTTCAAAATAATATTTTTATTGTTATATATAACAGATCAAATTTGTATATATACTTAAATATTAAATATCAAAACTTAAGTGTACTTATATATATCACTCATATTGTACATATATGTATAGTGTTAAAACAAAAAATACGTTAGATTGGAAACGAATGATAAATTAATTTAAATCATCTTAATTTCACATGTATTTCTAAATATAAAAGTTTACCTTATTTAATTAGTTAAAAAAAGTATATAAGAATTATAATATATTATAGATATCAAAGTGTATAATACTATTATTTATGTGGACAAAGTTCAATGTAGTTTCTTATAATTAATAATTAATAAAAATGCTATTAGTTTACTATAGAATGTCTAGTTAGACAAACGACTTATAACATAATATCTAAATACTTTTAGCATTCAAAAACAAATTTTATATATATATATATTGTACAAATATTGTATAGAATCAGTAGACTGTTAAAGAAATTCATCCAGACATACATTGTGTTTTTTTTTCTTCATATTCTACCACTGAGATTTTAAAAAGATATATAATTAATTATATTAAATTACTTTTACAATAATTTTGTTAAGTACAATAACTATATATACGTGTACCAGAATATATCAATAGGTACTTTTGATAAACAAAAATATTTATAAATATTCTAACATTTACTTCAATCATTTTGTGTATATTGTGTATTATAATTTATTTTAAATATTTGCTCATACCAAATAAACATTATATAAAACTATATCTATATATATATACTATGCTAGAATACACCGGCTTATACATACCATATACCATATAATGTATGTTATATGCATTATATAATATTATGTATTGTTTAAAAATCGCTTTCAATTAAGTTGATTTGTGTACAACAAATACCCTAATTACACTTTACTTACATATTCTTGTGTGTACATATTGGCAATATAGGTAGGTGTGTATGGTGTATATAGTTATAATATAATAATATAATTTCAAAGAATTTTAAATGTTTATATACAAAATTACTATACATAAAACATATAAATGGTAATTTCTTATACCACACTTTTTCAACACAAAGTTTATAAAATATTAAATTTGTGTATTATATGTTAAAAGTCATGTATTAATTAACTTTATATATACATATATTGTATACGTAATATATACAATAAAACCATGGAAGATGTATTGATTTTCTGTTATATAAATCTACGCATATACTACACCCTGGGCAATTCGAAACGTACGAGAGCTTGTATAACAATTAGGATTTTTTGATATATCTATTATGGTGTATATATATTTTACAATAATATCCTTGTTGTAAATTGTCATCAATATTAATATATTATATGGAAATTTAATGTAAAATTAAATAAGATTAATTTTTTGTATATATTTATAATAATTAAAATTAATTTTTTTTAAGCTACAGCAATTTTTTAATGCCATGGATGTAAAATATATATTATAAGAATATAATAAATTATTCCTTAATTAAAATTTTGAAGTACATTAATATTAAATTTTATTACAAATTTTTATTTTATTAAGGAATTTCAGAAATAAATATATAATACACAACACTTTTGCATGTGTGTTAATATGTGATTAATTTATAAAAAATCGAAAATCTTGTTAAGCAAATTAATTTATATTATATTATAACGATTTTTATCTTTCCGTATATTTTTGGGTAATCTAATATCAAAAATATTATTAAAATTTAAATTTAAAGATATTTACTTTAATATAGATAATTTAAATTATTCTTATAATATAATATTTACGAGTATATAATACATACTGTGCGTGGGTGATTGTAAATTATATGTATACAAAGAAATTAAAAATAATGCAATGTTTAACAAAATTTATTTCTTATTTTCTTTTCCGAAAATATATGGATTGGTTCAGTTTATAAATGAAACATTTAAAATATAATTATTCTGTACATTAAATGTTAAAAAAATAAATATCCTATATTTATATATATTTATTTTACATAAAATTAAAGTTCAAGCTGTTCCATTTATATTTTCAAAGGTTAAAACAAATTTTTTATCAAATGCACGCACCGTTTTAATATATACAAGAAATAGATAGAGAAAAGAAAAGATTTCTATAAAGTATTTTGTTTTATATGAATAAAATGTTTGTAAAGAAGAAAAATTAATGTATATATAAATACAAATCCACAAACAATTTTCACACTTTTATATTAATACTCGTATATAAAGAAATATAATAAATCATAAATTATCTTATTTTAGCAAAACACACAAACATTATATATTATTATTTTGGTTATATAATGTCCACAAAGCAGAATTAGCAAGTAAATTTTAAAATAAAAAAATACCAACAACGGATTATTAAACCTTTTTAGCAGCACAGTAATGTATGATAATAATTTGAATTATTATTAACTTCAATGTGTTATAATTGTGTTGTAAATTAGTCAAACCACATTAATGCACACATTACATTTATTATTTAGCATCGCTCTTTGGACAATTATATATTAAAATAAATTTTACAGATCCATAGATTTAAGTTATACTGCATATTTTATTATTACTGAATTAATGTCAATACATGCATTTGCATTTCATTGTTTATATATTTGTAATTATATTTTTTGAAAACTGTAAGAGATAGTACAAAGTTTAAACTATCATTTATAAATTTATTATAAAAATAATGTATTTTATAATCTAAGACCTTTGCATATGATTAACTTATGTATTTTTTATAGATTTTATATTCAGACAAACGAAAATTTTTTGATCAGTTTTCGTTCTCTTAATTGCCCAGTAGTTAAACAAACCCAGAGGGTTAAAATAAAATATTAATAATAAAATGTAATTATTTACTTATACTAAATTTATAAAAAAAAAAACTTTACTAAAAACAGCATAAACCACAGGACAAAAAAAAAAAAAAAAAAAACACAGCAATAAACTTTGGCACGTATTTGATTTTTATTTTGGAATTTATTTTTTTGTACATATATTTGATACTTCACGTATACATCATTACATATATAAATGTTAAGCTAAAACAATTATTATTTATTGACAAGCTGCCACAAAATCTTGTGTGCGTATATTGTTGTAAGTGGTGCAGCCTTATAGGTTGACCCATTGTCATCACATATATATATATATTGATATATATATATATGGCAGACGTGTATACACAAACCTATACAAGGAATGTGGTTTGTATAGAAATAGCACAAAAACTTCGTAAATAATAAAGAAATTCAATGGAATAAAAAAAAACAAAAATATCATAAAAACCAATCCAACAAAAAAAAATACATATAGTTTTTATAGGGTAAAACTTGGTGTTATTTGACATGCACAGCACTATAATTGGATAGCTTTTAAACTTATAGTACAAATATAGGAATGACAAGAATTTTTAAATATTCTAAATATTTCTAGCAACGGTAACATTATTCAACCAAAATAATAATACTATTTTAATAAAATTTAATTATTTATTTATATAAATTTTTTAACTGACATCAAATTATAAGGTAAGTAAAAAGAAATGTATGGCTGCCTAATTCTTCTTCTAATACGCTACCTATAATCACAAATATATATTATACACATATACGACCTATATTACAATCTATTCTTTATGTTATTGTGCGTGAATGCGGGGGGTGACAAATATATATACACACACACACACACACACAAGGAATAGAATGAATATACATAGCATTGAATTTTTTTTTATCCTTTTTTTTTTTGTATTGAACAAAGATTGAGATGAATACAAATAGCATTTCCTGTGCGGGAAAAGCGTAATTAAATTTTTTTTCCTTTTCCATATAATATTGAAAATAAGAGTTATGTTTGCGGTGTTGGTATATGGATATTGTGCTCTATACGCATTTTATTGCCGTTGTAAATATGTACAACTTACATACTCGCATCCATATACGAGTCATATATATAATGCTATAGCCGCCTATAGCGCATATAATAAATAGATAGATTGTTCCCAATCTATATATTTATAAAGCCGATATACACATTGAAATGTTGTATGCTATGCTATATGCTACTGTATGTGCATGCATATATGTATATGAGTTTAAGAAATGGGTTGAATAATGGATTCTTATTGTATTCTTATATGTATATTTTTAGATGTGGTTTTTCTTTTGAAGAGAGCAAAATACGTGATTAAAATATTTTATTTAAAATATTGTATTTTTTTTTCATCTTATTTGATCATTCATAAAAAAAAAAAAAAAAAGAAAGAAGAAAAATCGGTATTAAAATGTTGGTTACGTAGGTACCACCTATTCACTTATACAAATAATAATAATATTAATATTAATTTGTATTCTAATACATAATACTTTATTTATACATAGACTTTGATAGAGATATTAAAATTTACAAAGTACATATACCATAAAGAAAATATTGAAGGAATATATTAATAAAGGGTTTGTTTTATAATCAATACTATTCAAATATTTGCATATTTTTTCAAATGAAAAATTTGCGTAGAACATGTTTATTCAACTAATTATATTTATAGATATTTCACAATATACAAATACTAACTAATACATACTACATAGAAGAAATTAAACATATTTCCACCTCATATATGTATTTTTCTATAATCAATTTAAAATAAAATTAACTAAATTTATTATTATTATTTACTAAAATTTCATTTTCAAACTACTGTATTTTTTTTATATTTATAGTCCAAATTATATATTTTTTTTCATTGACTTATAAAGCATGTGCTACACAAGTGTCATATTAAATTTTATGATTATTCTCTAGTCATGAAATTAGTAAAATTTCTCTCAAAGTGATTATTAATATATGGCACCCTATTTTTTTTATTTAAAACAATATAAGATAAATATGGAAAATGTTGTGCATATATTGTGTATAGTCGGACGGACGTATTTAACATAAGTAATTTTTCTATATATTTGTAACATTTTGAACACAGTCTTACAATGGCAAACTATACAAGATTTATTTTAGGTTTATCATGAAAATACACATTTCCATTTGCTAAGATGGGATTGTTTTTTTCTTTTTTTTCTATAAAATGTACATACATTTATATTGCGTATATATATTAATACAAAAAAAGAAAGGATTCCTACATCAATAAATATTTATTCGATGACAAACATTCAAAAGAAAAAAAACTTCAAATCCATATATAAATAATATTCTATAAACACATCATATAAAAATAATATCACAATCAAAAACGCATAAAAACATTTCAACTATTTTCCATTGTATATTATTAAATTTATTTAAATAGCACAGAATAAAATATATACATATTTTTTTGCTGCTGCTCTTGAATGTATGTATATGAATCAAAGGATTTATTGAACATTTTTCGGAATTAATTTTCAATAAAATTTATTGAATATATCAATAACATCATTTATCACGGTTATTTGTTGGGTTGTGTGTGTCTATGTGTAGTGGCGTCATAATTTTGTTGTAATTTCAATAGGTAAAAAAATGGGAGACTATATATACATTTCCATATGTTTTCCATAAATATCAGTTATTACATTTACAAGATGTTATTCCAATGATAAAATTAAGTGAAGCACTCGATTGAAAAAAAAAACCATTTACAGATGCTAGGCACAGAAAGTCAAATCTTTCTATTTAGCTCACACACTCGAAGAATTCACCATACTTGGTCTTTTGCCATTACCACCTTTTCCGATAAATATCCAAAAATGACTTATGGATATATATTTCACTATACACAACCATCCAAATTCTAATTCTATTGCAATGTGAATATATATACAACTATATATTTTTTAAATAACCTAAAGGTATATATGGTCTATTGGCAAAACGACACTGTCCTCCCAGTGAAAATGGAACGTTTGGTCACAATACATATATAAATAGTAAATTGTATATTTGCATATATATATATATATGTACGAGCAGCAATATTATAACAAAATATAATATATATGCATAGAAATTTTTCGCCTAATAATATTATAATGATAGAATATAGAGAAAGAAATTGATTGATTTAATTTAAAAAGAAGAAATAAAAAATTTATAGAATAAAAAATTAATTCAATTGAACGTTCACACATTTTCTATACAGTACAAACGACGGCCTAATATTTGTTAATTTAAATTTCGTATATTTTCGATTCTATAATATGAAAATGAATAGCAAATCAAATTAAAAAAAGCTATATTTATATTTACTATAAAATTATTTATATATTACGAGTATTATATGAATAAATTTATTGTTATATAGAATTTTTCGGCACTTACTACCGCCTTATTATATATAAACCAATAACAAATATTTTATTTCATCTATTGAGGAATATTATTTTTAGATCATTATTAATAAATATAATACAATTTTTTATTGTAAAAAAAATGCTATTAAAAAATTAATTATATAAATTTAAATTCTTTAATTTAGTTTTAGTGATATTTTTCAATATAAATATAAATGTATTATAGCAGGATCTATTATTTCGATTTCATATATTTAATTTATTCATTTTAGAGAGGCATATATTTAATAATACAAGTATTATTATTTTAATGGACATTGGAAATTAATATTATTTATCTAAACATAATATAAGAAAACTTAACAGCAAAGAAATCTTGAAATAGTTGTGATTATCGGTGGGTGACACATGTTGGATTTTATCTATATATATAAAAATACAACTTTTAACTTGTATTCATTATAAAATATTGTCATATATATATATATGTTGACTTTGTTTTCTAAATATTTTAGCATCATGTCGTTAAATATAAACTTCAAAATCAATAGAAAAATGCAATACATATAATAAAACACACATATCGAATGTATTATAAATTGCATATACAAGAATCACTCGTATTAATACTATATATTTTATATGCTATACATAAATACTTATAAATATATATAAAAAAGTAAATAACTCAAAGTACGGACGGTAGCATATATTTTATCGTAAAAATTTATATTAGAAAATATTGTTATATATATTAAGTGATGCATTACTTTCTACTCTATGTAATATTCCATGTACATAAATATAAAAAGTTGTTTATCAAAATAAATTATATCAATGGGATGTGTATCAATAATGCAACGACAGTATATATATATATATATAAAATATAAAAAGCTTATCATTATTTTTTTGTTTTTCAATATATAGAAAAGTTTATCAATAATATGTTGTAAAAGTTTATTATTATACATTTATTTTACATTCGATACAAAAAATATATATATTGTTTAATGGTTATATTGTACATTATATATTATACTTTGTATATGTCATACTTATGCATAGACAGTATAATATATATACATATATTAAAAAGTAAATTGATTCATTTCAAATTACATTGATGATTAGCAATGTTGCGTGCAAGAAACTTATACGATAATACATACAATCAAAAAAGGTTAAAATATATACTGTCTGTGGTTACGCAATATATATTGTATATATAAACGATTAAAAGAAATCGTAAACAAAAAGAGTTAATTCCCTATACCGGATAGACTGGCTAATTGATGAATTTCACTTTATCATTGTATAAAAGTTTGTACATGATCAAAAAAAAAAAAAATCGTGGTGCAATTAAAACTTGGTGATTTGTGTGCACGAAAATATTCAATTCCAATGTTAATTAATTTTAATTTAATTAAAAAAATATAATTAACAGATAAAATATATAACGACAAAACAATTTTCTTATCACAATACTGTAGGGTCTTGTACTATAAATTATTAGGATATAATGTATGTATAGAATAGAGGTATCGTTTAATTATAGTCATTGTTTAATTGTTAGTTAAAGTACCGATATTTATATTTATATAATTTTATACAAGAAACTATTTTAAAATATAATTATTAGAGAGTTCTTCATCATATGTCTTCATGTTAAGTTATAATAATATTAAATTGGACATATCATTATGTTATATAATAAATTAATAGTTTAATTCTTACAAAATCAGAAGTGGAATAAAGAATCATAGGATTATAGGACCTAACGATAGAAGGATATATGTATCCGTAACGTGGTTTTTAGTATTTTTAAAAAAGTTGTATTTGTGAAATAATTGTTGAATTTTGTGTAGTTTTTTATAAAAATTTTTTTAATTAGTGAAACCGTTACCGTTGGGTGAAAATTTTTTTTATATACGTGTCTATAGTCATAGGTGATATGGATACAAAATTTTTACAACAATTCCTCAATACGGCTAATGTCAGCCAATTGAAAAATAAATTGTTAAAATTGAATTTGTCGATTTCGGGAACGAAAGCATCACTGAAATTTCGATTGAGTGAAGCGTGGCAAGACTTAACGGAAGAAGAATTAAAATTACAATTAGAAGATAACGATGAAAATGAAGATATGTTACATGAAAATTCAGTTGATGAGACACAGGTTCTAAATGATGAACTGCTTAGGTTAAAAAATATTTTTAATAAAAAGAAAGAAATTTCCGATTTAAAAAAAAAGCTACGAGAACTTTCGGAAGAAGAACATATGGATAATATGAGCATTGTAAGTAAACCTTTTTATAATTTTAAAGATATTGAGGATAGTTTCCAACAATTTAGTGGTGATAATTATTATTCAATAAAAAATTGGATTATGAATTTTGAAGAATCTGCTGAAATATTATGTATAGATGATAAAACGAAATTTTTATATGCAAAAAGATTAATGATAGGTACGGCAAAATTATTTTTAAGAACCGTTTTTGTTAAAACATACAATGAATTAAAAAATGCATTGTTAAAAGAATTTGATAAAAAAATAACGGATGCTGACGTACACAATGAATTAAGATATCGAAAGAAAAATCGAGATGAAACTTGGCAACAATATATTTTAATTATGCAAGAAATTGCTGCCCTATCCAACATTGATGAAGCAGATATTATGAATTATATTATTGAAGGTATATCTGATTCTCACTCTAATAAAATGTTATTATATAGTGCGAAAAATATTGACGAGTTAAAAATTGTATTACATAAATATGAGAAAATTAAAGCAAAATCTAGAAATGTATATAATTCACCTCAATTAAATAAACAACAGTATCCTGAAAATAAAAACGTGCATGATGTTAAAATTAAATGTTTCAACTGTAATAAATTTGGCCATTGGAAAAATAATTGTCCAATGCAAGTACGAGAAAAAGGTTCGTGTTACCGTTGTGGAAAAATGGGACATCGATTTCGGGATTGTAATGTTCCTTATAATCCAGTTAATTTTCCAAAGAAGAATGCTGATTCATCAATTCATCATGCCGACATTCAAGCATCAAATTTAAAGTTAATTAAAAATGAATTTGAGAAACAAATTTCTTTTATTTTCGAAGGTGATGCAGCAAATATCACACTAAATTTATTGACATTAATGGATACAGGAAGTCCAATTAGTTTTGTGCAAGAGCAGTACATTCCAGAAATTTTAATAAATAGGATTACTGAAAACAACTATAATTTTTGTGGTTTGAATAATAGCAGTCTTAATATAATTGGTAATACAAAATGTAAAATTAATTTTAATAATAATATTGTATTTGTAAATTTGTTTATAGTTAAGAAGTTATCTATGAATTATCCTGTAATTTTAGGTAGGGATTTTATAAAAGCTAATAACTTAGTTTTAAGAAAAAATATTCGGATTAATGACAATGAAGAATTGAATAGCAATCAGGTCAATTCCATGTGTAATAGTTTTATTAACGACGAAAATTTTGAAAAACAAATTTTAAATATTAATGTAATTGATGATAGAGATTCATATCCTATTTTAAATATTAATAACAAATTGTCGGTTGAACATAATTCAGAAATTAGTAATATTGTATTTGAAGCTTATTCTGACAATAAGTCTGATAAACGGGCAAATTTTGAAAATAAAAATAACCAAAAAGTAAAGTTTTGTGATAAGATCTTAGAATATATTAATTCGATAAAAGTAGACAATAATGAAAAACAAAATGACTTATATGATATTAGGGAAAAGGCATCTAATACAATAATTAAAAATCAAGAATATAATAAATCATATTACGACCAGAAACACAAGCCGCCACATATTTATAAAGTTGGCGATTACGCTTTAGTTAAAAATGTAGTAAATACACCGGGTACTAATAAGAAACTATTGCCTAAATTTCGCGGTCCCTATGAGATAACTGAAATGTTTGATAACGACAGATATCGAATTACGGATATAGACAATATCCAAATTTCAAGGTTACCGTATAGTGGAATATGTTCTGCTGCAAATATGAAACTCTATGATTTAAAAGAAAAAAAAACTTAACTAAATATTGATTGTTTTTCAAAAATTTCAAGATTGAATTGACATGGTTACATTATAATTACATAGTTGTTAACTGAAATTAAATTAAGTAGTTATAATAATTATAAAAAAAAAAAAAAAAATTTTAAATTTGGGTACATTAACTAAATGAAACAAGATTGTATACATACATGCAAATTAATAGATTAAATTTTACTTGAATACAATAATCGGGACGATTATAAGTCAGGACGGCCGAGTTGTAGGGTCTTGTACTATAAATTATTAGGATATAATGTATGTATAGAATAGAGGTATCGTTTAATTATAGTCATTGTTTAATTGTTAGTTAAAGTACCGATATTTATATTTATATAATTTTATACAAGAAACTATTTTAAAATATAATTATTAGAGAGTTCTTCATCATATGTCTTCATGTTAAGTTATAATAATATTAAATTGGACATATCATTATGTTATATAATAAATTAATAGTTTAATTCTTACAATACTATATTTAATAAAATGTTGATACAAACGATATATCGAATTCCTGTTTTTTTAGCATTAAAATAGCTTTTATTTTACAGTCATACACACAATATACTATACATTTAAATAGAGTACCAAAATACTAACCACAGAAAATTATTACAATACGAAATGTCAATTCATGATGTTATTTATATATGCGTATTACAAAATAATACAAATCATAATTTCATTTTAATGCAAATCATATATTAAAGATATTACATTACATTAATATGAAATTCATGAAAAAAAAACGAAACGTAATCATAATTTAATCCTTTCCATTTGATGAAAAGGTTAAAGTTTAACTTATACACACGCATAAATACGTATATATATATATTAATAATATCTAAATTTCGGCATCAACTTTTCAACAAGAAATATTTATATACATAAAAATGTCAACGAAACAACATTTTTTTTTTGTTTCTTTTTTTAGTACCAACTTTATATCCGATATATAAATATACATTGTAACACATTTAACGTTTAAAAACCCATTATTATGTATATATACAAAAGCCGTCATATACAGACTTTGATTTAGTACATATATATTTGTTATAATATATATAAAGTATATAAACATATACATAAAGGAGCACATGATATAGTCAATATATATTATGAAATATGAATGGGTAACATTACAAATAATTGTCATCTATAAAGCGTCTTGACTTTAAAATTCAATGTTATTGTCTCGTTACATACAACAAAATTTTATTCCATATAATTGTAGTTATACTATATAACTATAAACTAAACATAATACAAATTATTTAATCATATTAAATAACCATATACAAATAATTTTAAAACATATGTCAAATAACTTTGGAATGAAATATTTACTAATTATTTATAGTACAAAATCAAGTTGGTATATATATAAATATCTTCACATGGGAGTATATACAATAATTCATTCAAAGATATAGCCCTTTTTTTTTTGTTCCGCATAAACGAACAAATGGTAATATAACTTTAATATATTAAATTAAATACAAAATAATTGCACCACTGATTTTATATGATGATTTAATTAAATCATTCAACACAAAAGCACAAACATTAATTTGGTGTTTTTACCCTATACATGTGGGGCAAAGAAAATATAGCAATATAATACGATAATTTTTTGTTTGTATATATTCCATGTATAATCATTATTGCAGATTGAATTTAACTAAATATTATATATTTACATATAGTATAGTGTCTAGCATAAAACAGATGTATATTCATATCAAATCGTTTATAATATTCCGATAAACCAGTCGATTATACAATACATATATACAATCCATACTCGCATAGACTATTTTTTTATTTTTTTGTGCATACATAAAATTGAATATTTGTTGAGTGAGAAAAAGTGGTTGTTGTAACCCCTTGCGTCTATATTGATATTGAAACAGTGTGATATGATACTAATTTAATTTTGTCGCATGTCCATTTAATATTGATTTTCCAATGTGATTTTATTTACTTTTTTTTTTTTTTTGCCTATATACACATTTATAGTATATAAATACTATATATAAATTCTATATATATTGTATATATACATTTTTTCTATCAGTGTATATAATATATAATCGCATCATAATATAATAGAAGAACGCTTTTATTTACTATTATTATTATATATATATATGCATAGACCAATATATTGTATCTACAGCGATCTATCTATATAATGGACATTAAACGTCCAACAAATTTGATTCTATGTAAAAGAAGTTCATGAATGTCTTTTATCTACGACACATTTTACTTATACATTCAATTGAATTGTGTCTTCTGCATTAGGAATAATTTTCAAAAGATCACTATTTGATGATTTTCTGCTATATGGAAAGTCCAAGTATATAGAAGCTCACTGTATATACATAGCAAAAATTCACATATTAAAACAGTCGAAACAACATACACAATAAACAAATATACTCGAGTATATATAGTATCTCTGATATGCGACTGGTTCAACATTGTATATATTTATTTACTCTATACGCTATATGCTTTCCCTCTATTCTCATGATAATATATATTTATATATATATAACATATTCATATACATGTCATATTTATGTATATATAAGAATAGGAAAAGCTTTCACAGTTCACTTCAAACTATTGGATTTTATCATTTGATTTTTATGTACATATACGACATATATATAATAGAATATATATGAATACAGTATTGTAAATGTAATAATATTGGCATTTATATGACGGAGGGGAGCAGAGCGGTGATGATTAAATGGTCTGTAGAAAAAGAGATTTGTACTGCTGCTATATATATTGTATATTTTTGTGTACATAACTAGTATATAACTAAATATTTATATATATATGGTATATTATATTTGTGAATAGAGGAATTCCATAGAAATTCAAACGGGTCACATAAATGTCACTATATTTGATTGTTTTTATTTTTATTTCCTCAATTAAAATTAATTAACAGATATATTTTATATATATATATTGTATATATGATCGATTTTGATAGATTACTCAAGCTAAACTCTCTATATATAGGGTGTGATAGATTATATAATTCTAAGTTGAATTTAAGATTTTGTTTCTGAGTTCTTGTGCAGCTATAACGTATGTATTTTGGCTACAGTATTATATCTAAATTTGTTAAATGTATGTAATTTCAGAAAAACTTTCAAACAATCCTATCTAGTGAATCTCTGCGTTATCTGTTAAAATCGATTTCACATATATACAAAATAAATCTATATTGTAATACCCTTATCATCACATGAAAAGAAAAAGACATTGTATTTTTAAAAACAGTAAAGTTTAAAATGCTATGGAATTCATCTATAACATATATAAAATATGTGTATTGATATTTATATAAAAATATATTATTGATATGCGTATACTCGTATTGTGATAATAGAAAAAAAAAAAACAAAGACAAAAAGCATTGGAGAAACAAATTTAAATTTTTTTTGTAAACGAAACGAAAAAATAAAAAAGCACATCAGATACAATTTAATAACAATGCAAAAAAATTTAAATTATGTTAACACATTGAAAGCCCTTCGCAAATGCTGGACGTTGTTGTCGACAAATCCCTACAACCATTGACACTATATATACCAATAGAATTGTTTGACTTTCATACAATTTCTAAATATAAGAGACTAAATATAATACAACAGCAATAAAACCATCGATTGACCATGTTTTTTCTTTCAAACAGAAAACCTTTAATTAATACATTTATATATATTTTACGGTAACGTCTACCCGCGGTGGTGAGCCAGTGTACCGCTCAAAGTGTTAAGAAAAAAAAAAACAAATATATGTATTCATGTTATTGTTTTGGGATTTCTACATATACGAATATATATGGAAAAAAAACAAATAAGAAAATTAAAGACAATTTTTACAAAGATGATATATTTTGTAACCATTATTGGGGGATGGTAAAAAGAAAAAGAATATAGCCACAACAAATTACATGATGTTGTACACACACATATATATTTATATATAACAAAAAAAATTGATTTAAATATTTAGGAATCTTTTTATTACATATTTTAATGTGTCTGTGCTTTTATATTATTATTGCGTGTATTTATGTATTGTATATAGATAGACTAATATAATCTTTGAGTTAAACGAATGAGCAAAAAAATTGGGTCAACTAAAAAGAGATTCTTTTAATTTTTTGTTTATTTTTTCATTACATTAAAACTGCGTTATTGATAGGATGAATAAAATGAATGAAAATCCATTAATTCATGTATTGTTAACCGGCCTTAACAAACTAACAAAGTTTCATGACAATTCCTTCAGTGCCATCAGCCTATAAATGCAACGCATCAAGTGATAGTATAGTTTTTGTGAGACGGTCGAAAAATTTCTAAGGAATAAAGAAGCATTTTACATTTGATAAAAATGCTATTGAAATGCATGAAATGGTTGTTAATCCAAAAAATTTATATGGGCAAATAGAAACATTAACATTTATTTAAATAATTTAATTCTAATTCAATATACGAATTGAACTTTGTTTGGCATCATCACACCATTCTCAGGTCAAAGTATACATGACTTGTTTGTATAATTTTCTATATCTATTGCAATCGCATTCAAAAACATTTCACAACATTATTTACAGGGAAAATAGTTGCAATTCATTAAATCATTATATTTACTCGTATTGTTTATATACATATAATTTATTCGTATATAGACAAAAGACTATTTTAAATTAAATTCAAATTATTCGAGTTTTCTTTTGAAAATTTTCAATTGTACACACACATAGAGGTGTAGTTATTAGTTTTTATAGTATAATATAATATTTTATATTGTCATTTAATATACTATATAGATAATAGTACGTATACGCTACAAGTATATATTGTATTACAAATGTGCAAATATTCAATATACAAACATAATTTAGATATTTTCAATAATATTAATTTCATATTATGAAAATTGGAATTACAAAAATGTATTTATATGGATAATTAAAATTCAATTTATTATGAAACATGTCAACGTATGCAAATAAATGTATAAAAGGGATTATCATGTATTACTATAAATATATAGTATTCACTATGCATTGTATATATCACCATAGAGAATAAACTTAACCATCCATTGATTATATATGCTATAAAATCTATTTTTATGTATGCACTGATGACAGCCAGACTACAAATGTTGACATTATTGTAACAAAATGAAAATAAAAATAAAAAAAAAATTAAATTCTCTCGATAAATGTACAAATATATGTAATGTGGTTTTATTATACAAATGTGAAACCTGTCTGTCTATAATGGTCTGTCTATAATGCATTTAGTTATATATAATTTTATTTGTTACACATATGTATATGCAACCGATTTTTAGTATATATGTATCGTTATAACACTAATTTTAATTAGAAAAAGTTTTTTATTCATATAGAGAGATACATCACAAAACCATATCCATTTATATTTGCTCGTATATTATATATAGACATATTAAAATATTGTAGTTAAAGTTGTATGCATACATCCCAGATACACCTGTATTTTAATAATACAATATCTATATCGTTTTATATTATAATAAAAGTTTTATTTAGCTATACGTATAGTATACGGTGTATTTACTTTGATACTGTGATATACAATACATTAGATACATTATTATATTCAATGTGTAATCTATTTTTATATATAAAATATAATTTTTGTTATTGAAAATTATCTACACAGTACGTGCAGAAATAATGGGATTTATCTTTTATCTGAAATACATTGTTTGTTTATTTTATATATATATATATATTGTATATAGTTACGGTTTGTTGACCTCCTTTGGGATTATTTTTTATTTTCTGTACCGGTATGTATATATATACGTAAAAAGTATACAAGTTTTCTTGTACATTAATTGTGATTTTATTATATAGTATATTTTTCTTTTTTAATATCACATAACACATATAGTAATTTAATGATAAATATATATATACAAATGAAAGAGATACTAATAATATTATTATTAGGACTGTCATTCGTATTCATATTCGAAATAAAATTTCTTGGTAATTTTATTAACAGTACGCTTGAGGGTAATATATTTATATATGAATTGAATATTAACATAATAACACAGAATATAATTAAATATTTTGCTATATTAAATAAATATAAATATACATCGTTAAGAGAATTCTGTGTTAGATATATAGAAACAGAAAAAAATTATATATATAGTTTGGACGGGTGCAAGGTCTGGACTATATATATATATATATATACGATTATGTTTTTATAATTAACTCAATATTAGTAGTATACAAAGTACAAAGGTTACATTTTGTTAATATATTATAAATACAATAGTATAACAAAGTAAATTAAAAACAAGCTTTGAAAAAAGTATATAATTTGAAATGCTCACAGATTATATATTTATTTATTTATATACTCTGAAATATTTCTGTTTAGTTTTAATTATGCTGCTTTTATTGTGGTTTTTTGTTAGTTACATATAGATGTGGTCGGTCAGTCAACACATGGAAATAAACATATATTGTTACATTAAGAAATTTTATTATATAAAAAAGTCGGTTCACTTGATTTTCGTTAAAATTAAGTTTACAGAAAAAAACAATGAAATGATGGAAAAGTTCAACAAAATCGGTTGCACAACAATACGAATGGCTCGTTTGCTCAGAAACAATAAATATCGAACACAAATCAATTTTAAACCATATATGATTACAACGATGATGAAAAATAAATTACACACGACATGAATACATTAGAATATTCCGGTTAATAATTAAATTATTTAAATAATTTCTAATTTTCATAAATTTTCTATATTACTAAATGATATATATTGATTTATTGAAACGATAAAATCTATAATTAAAATACCTATTTATACGTTTGTGACGTAAAACATATAGAAATTAATTATTCAATTAATTTTTAATTAGTATATAACAATTTAATACCAAATCATGTTATATTTTGAATAACGTACTATCAAATTTTTTATATAAAATAAATTCTTATTAAAGAAACTATAAAAGATATTTTGTATAAACGAATAGGTAAACTATGTTATTATACTACGAATATATAAATAGTCGTAGATGAGAAATATAAAGGAAAATCACAAATATAATATAAATATTCCATGTATATCAAATTATTAAATCTGAAGAAAATTTAATAAGAAAATTATAATATAATATAATATAATTTGATTATATCCTATTTATAAAACATATTAAATATATATTCTAATTATAATATATAATAAATATATATATACGCATTTATAGTCATATCAACCTTCAGCAATTCAATATTATATATAGGGAGAGAGTTCGGGTATAAGAAGACATTCATTTGTGTTTGACTGTCTTTTTGTGTGATATGTGTAAACGTACAATACATGGCCACTAAATTTTTATTCATATTAATAATTATATATCGCAATATAATATTTTCATTGTATACAAATTTTAAAGCATACTTTATATTTATATTCAATAATATAGTATTTATATAGCACAAATAATATGTTAACATATAATATAAGCGAGACATCAATGGTCACACGGGAATTTTATACGTTATACATATGTTATATATTATATAAGATTATCTAATATTATATGATAAATAAATTATTTAGTTTTAGTTATATTATATAATGTGTTACATGTGGAAGCAATGAGTATAAAAATTTAATGTTTATATCGATTTAATACATATTATAAAGTAAATGTAAATATCATTGAGAGCCGAGACAGATTCAATAGTCATATACTGTAAAATAGTGTATAATGATATAAGAAAATTTAATTAACATACATGTATAAAATATATAAGATTAAATTAATATAAGTATACATTCATATATTTTATAATATAATCTTCAATTTATCTCATATATATATATATTATATATATATAACTATATAATATTGTAATTATTTGCATAGCATATACATTTATTTAGTAGTGTATATATAGCGATTTGAAAAATTGATTATTTTAATTTATAAAAACCACACTGTCAAGGATAATGATCAACACTTCAATCAATTGATGTGTTTAATAAAATTTTATAATGTTAAGTTATTAATTAAAAAATAACAATATTGTTATAATATTTTATCAGATATAAGTGAATTCACTTATCTTATAGAGGTTGAAGCATAATTTTAAAATTTCAAGCTGTTCATTTATGTATTTATTTTATTGGATTGAATTGTGTAGTGGTGGCGGTAGTATGTGTTATATAATAATATAAAATGTCCAGTAGTCCATTGAAAATCAATATATCAAATATAATTTTGTTAGCAAAAAAATAAAAAAGAAACATAAAAAAAATCTTTACAAAATTGCTCGACAAGTGTATAAAAAGCTACAGCCTCGTCGTTTGTATATATATAATTTTATGCAAGTAATGATCTTATTATGTATTTTCAAAAGAAAAAAAAGGAATAAGAAATGTATTACCTTGCAGGACCTATCTATACTTAATTTTACTTTGTGTTTAAGAGTTAAGTAGAAATATTTTTTTCTAAAAGTCATTGATTTAAATTAATTAATAAAGAGTGTGTGTACCGACGACTACTGGCAATTTTGAAAATAAATTACACTTTAAATGAGTATATCTTTTATATAATATATATATAATTAATTAATAAATAATCAAATTTAAATTTTATATATGCAAATTTCTATCATAAAAATATTATTGTAATAAATTGTTTTCAAAATTTTGTATATTCCTTTTGTAATAAATATATAATTCAAATGTTGGTTAAATGAACATTTAACATTAACAATTATATATATATAAATAAACAATAGGTATATAATATAGAAAATTAGACAGTTAATTTACACGCAAATATACAGACGATTAAACATCACATATATTTGTTATGCACATTTTAACACAAATCGACCGCAAATGTAATATGAATTGTGGGTGATTGTGTTCCTAATATATTGTATATATTTCCTATAGCATATTGTTTCAATTTATAAATTTTCATAGTCAAATGACACGTATTTATACAATATGAACCATATAAATTATAATATATAATACCTATAATATATATATATATATTGACACATATTATATAGCTTTTGAAGAATTTCATATGTGTGCGATGATAATATATATTGATATATGTATATAATAGATAGAATAGGATTAAAAACTACACAAATAAATATTTAATAATGAATAAATTTCAATCAATTGTATAAAATAATAATTTTTCTTTTTAAATACCTGCGATGGCTATTCCACATGTTAAATATAATAAGTGCAATTGCAACTGATATTCCACAACTTGATATTGTTGTCATACAAACAAATAATGGTAATGAAACTTTTCTTAATTCACGTTCAATAATTGTTCGATCTTGTGGTTGCTAAATTACGGGGGAAAAAAAAAACAAAAAATTAATAATAAATAAATAAATTATCTAATATATTTTATATATAAAAATTTAAACACATGATAGATATATACAATAATTAATAAAAATTAACTTTCACGAGATAAATATTACTATAAAAATTTTAAAATTCTAATGAATCCGGTACTTTGTTATATGGAATAAAAATATATATTTAAGAAAAACTTATTTTGTTGCATGGAAAAATTTGCCGTTTTGTTTTCATACAAAAATATACGAATTCGCTTGTAGACTATCCATCCAATATACCATCAATGCCATATATCTACACCATTTTTTGCCTTTATATAAATATAGTATAAAAATACCAACGAAAACTTTTAATAATATATTGTATAATGATAATGTTATATATACTTTTATAAACATTTGCGTGAATATAAAAATCTTTTTTATACCAATCTAATAAAGTTCTCTTTTCTATACATGTGTACAAATAGTTTTCATATAACCCTTACTGAAAAAAAAAAATAAAAAATAAAGTTGTAAGTTGTTTCAGCAAAGATTTCTTTTTGTTATCGTATATTTATATGTAATACAGGAGAAGTGATAACATACATATACGGTATAATCATAAGTTAAAATATTCGTATATAGTATAAAATTTTGTATAATACTCGTATTTATATACATATTAAAGTATGTAATAAAATAATAACAATATATGATAAAAAATATAAACTTTAATGTACAATAATAATAATAAATCGGAAACATTAAAAATACAAGAAAATACGTATATATATATTTATGAAAACATGCATTTGATAGATTGAAGTATAAATATAGAAAATATATGGTATATGCCAAAAAGTGTCATCAAAACCATTTACACAAAAATGAAAATATATACATCAATTTTACAGCATGTATTTCTTTTATACTATACTATATGTGTACAACTCACAGTGTGTTACAATAGAATAAATAATTTATTTAATGTTACCCATGTATATTTTTCCATTACATTTGTATATTTACAACAATAGAATACAAAAAAAATCGCCTGCAGTGTTACAATATACACAATACTATAATGTACGAGTATATATATAATATATTTAACACTTTCCCATTGAAAATGCAGTTCATATATCGTTTTCTATATATATTTATATTAAATTATATTCATACGTTTGAATACAATAGAAATTGACATTTCACATTTTTATGGATTTACACAATAAAAAGATTTGTAGTTTATTGTACAGTACATACATATCACAGTCGTTTAGATATATAAATACATATTTTGAATATAGAAAATTTTTTAAATCATTTGAATTAAAATAATAATTTATTGAATGTATTGTCAATTGTTTGCTTTAACCTTATGACCATCTGGCGCGGTCAATACACGGATTTTCCGCATAAAGAAAAATGTTGTATCACTTGAAGTGATAGATACGGCTAAGAAAAGGGCTAACTGAGTAACTGACTGATTTTAAAGTATATCCTTGATCGGTTTAGTATCACATGATAGTCTATATAATATATTAAATCAATAAATACGTAATAGTAAATAGAATAGAATAGATTGTCGGTTGCGTGGTTCAAAGTTTCATTGAAATTATTATACATTAGTTTAATTAATATATAAAATAGTTATACATATTATTATGTTCTATATATAGTACATATACTACACATAGACTTAATAAAATCTTAAATGGTAATAAAATAATACCAATTTATTTGAATGGTATTTATATATATTATATGCATAAATATATATAGTATATAATAAAGATAGTTTCGCACAAATCACAAAATCCTTGTCCTTGATTTCAATCAACCATTTCTTATAAATGCTTCTTATATTCTTAATATACTATATACTCATTTTGATTTCATTTATTACAATAAAAGCCATACAATGTTAAAACATCACCATAAATCTATTGATACATATATATTTGTATACGCATACATATTTATAAGAGGATTGAGGAAAAGGTTTTTTTCGATTGACACACATTCCAAAGTTATATGGGGATGTTAAACACGTATATACGTATAGCAGATACGTTCATTCTTGTAAATTAGTTTTTTATTATTTATAATTAATTAAGGACTTAAAAGGATGACAGAAATTCATATCGACTGTTTGAAAAAAAAATAATGAAAATGTTATCATATATTATATTAATATACAAATAATTAGAAAAATTCAACCAAAATATAGATTTTATTGATTTGGGTTATCGTGAAATATAATTTGATAAATTGCAGGTAAAAATATTATACATGAATACAGAAACTTTTTGATCCACCCTCTGCACATTTTATATAATATATAATATTTATGTTTGAATATATAAGTAAATTAAAGTCTGTATATAAATTTGGAAAAGCTCAAAATACAAAAAAAAAAAAAACAAAATTGGCGACTACTGTATTATGCGTGAAAAAATTTATATTACACAAATAAACCCATATCATTTACTTACTTACATATATACATTCATTTATAATGTACGCACATGCCACCGCACATATACATTCACATTCACATACATTCAACATAGCTTTTCCAAGAGTGAAATTCTAAATTTGTTTTTCGTTTCCTTATTATTATTATTATTATATGTATATACAAAGGATTACACAAGTTTTCCTTAACGTTTACTACTTATTATTATATTTTTACTCTGAATATTACATATATATACACTGGTATAGGATAGATGTGATAAATATATAAAATATATATATAAATACACAGAACAGACTTAATAGAGTTACATATAAAAATATCTATTTCTTGCTTTTTCAGCAAAATTTGACATACATATACGATAACATATGTAATTTATATGATTTTCTATTTATAAAAATACACATCAAATTTCTTATTATGAATTTCGACTATATAAATGTGCATGCATTGTAAATTCCATACGTAGTAACTTAAACCATTTTAAATATATATATATCTCTACATTTAGTATAGTTAAATATTCATACGATTTTTGCATATTTTATATTTATAGAGTATTTATGTCTATTTTATGAAATTTTTTCTTCAATTTGTCAACTGTATGAATATATTGAGTACATAAAACCATTAAATAATGAATGTTTGTATAATATGTGCAAAAAAAAAAAAGTTCAATATTGACATCATTACAAATTGCGTTTGTTTACCGCGACATTAGTAATAATATATAAAACAAAATATTTTATATATTGTTAAGTAGAATATAAATTATAAATAATACGTATACACATTCATACACACACCAAAAATAAATAATATCCTTTTTGAAAATAAAATTATAAATTATGTTCATTTATATATAAAATAGATAGATATACGTATTTGTGTATAACAAACATAATAAAACATAAATTGTGACTTTCTCCTGTTTACACATTTTATTAAATAATAAAGATTATAAATTTATTTAATATTTTAATCCACTTTAAATTTAAATATATATTATTATATTAAATTGGTTATGTGTGTGAAATGATATATATATGGTATATACCAAGAGCAGCTATAGTGTATTACTGATAATGTAATTTTACTTAACCTTTATTTATTTTTGTTTATAGTAATATATATTTGATGGCGTTAATCGTAAATTTTATATGAGCGCACACAACATTCATCATACATAAATATATGGTATACGTAAAATAGATATACAATAAACTAAAGATTCTTTTATGCTTAGGGTATTATAAAAAATTTAATGTTCCATTTACACAATATAATATTTATATGGAAAAAAAAAAATAGATGTTACAAAAATATGTCTTTACATTCAAAACAATATCTTTCTTAAAATATAAAAGTTTATATAAAATACTGCCTAATACATATTTTGAGTATGTTATGTACATCAAAAATATACATATACCAATATATGATTTTATGTAATTATATATATATGCACATTTACTTTAAGTAATGTTTTCCATATAAATTTAATGCAATGGATAAAAAAAAAAAAAATACACACCACTGGACTGATAATTTCAATTTTGAAATCATATCTTTAGCATAGAATCTTTGGATATTAATATATTATAAAGATTCTTTGGAAATATATACATATATAATAAATGCATGTATAGAAATCGGCTCGTAAGATAGTTTAATGGAATTTCATATGCACAATTTCAAAAAAAAATATCCTTGTAAGGTCCTTCAAATGTTCTAAGTCCTTGAATAAGAAATTTTACTGGAATTCTAATTCGATCCTCTTTTATATATTGTTTTGCATGCATAATTTCAAAAAATATCCTTTAACGGTTCTTTAAATGTCCTTAAACCTTGAACCAGTAATTCCACTCACAATAAATTTCTGTAAATGTCTTAATCCATTATTATTATTAACATTAACATTTTTCAAAAGATAATTCATATATAAATAAAGTGAATATTTTCGTAGAATATATATATGGAAGAGTAACACTTATCGGTGATGCAAAAGTAATTTGTGAGTCTTATGTGGGATAAATATAAAACCACTTCCCGATGTACTTAACATAGATTAATTAATTGTTAGAATTGTAATTTTTCATAATGTGTAGAATAAGAACAATTCAAATGTAACAATTCTAATTAGTAATAACATATTACTCAACCAAGAATTAATACAATGTTTGTATGTAATTAGGAAAAACTGCAAGTACAAAATTTAATAAATAAATACATATCATTAAATACAATTATATATCATATCCTTGCATTGTCCTCTAAAGACATAATGTTTAGGTTGTCTATCAATAACATATTATATCATCATATATAGATAGAGTGTGTATAAATAAGCTATACACATATTACTAATATATACTGCAGTATATATATTGTATATCATATATAGAACTATTGGACAGTTGTATATACATTCAAGTACATACATGCCATGCAAACATCGTCCTTTATTTACATAGCTTTGGAAATTTCAATTAACAATTAACTGTATATATGTTATAAAATTGTGACAATATATATAGTTTTTATTTGCACAGCACACACAAAGATGAGGATTGATTGGATTAATATATATACTATGATTGTTACAAAATTGTGGTCATATACTGCAGGTCTTGGATTTACAAGTATTTTTTTGTAATAACCGTGTACATCAAGGATTACGTGTATATAATCTGATATCAGGCTATTAAGTATATCTAACATGCGATTAGAATAGATTATTATTTTATTTATTTTTTTTTTATATTATACAAACATATGTATTTTTTTGTGATTTAGGTGAAGGATATTATATTAATATTATGTGTATGTGCTATATGTCTAATATATATACAATATATATCAATGTTATTATTATGTCTGTATTTGATATTCAGTTAAAATTATTGTTTGGTATTACTATTACTACATACAAATATTACATAGCATACATGACATAGTGGCATATACATAAAATTGATTGAAAAGTAAATTGTAATTTTAAAATATTATTATTTTTTCTATTCCATTTGTATATACCTATTTTATTGTTATTGTAAATTATCGATCAAAAAATTAATTCAATGAAAAAGAATATAATACTACCTCAGGTCATGTAAAAATTAAATTAATTAATAAAATAAAATAAGTTCTTGTTAAAAGGATATTTATTTATATGCGTATTTGCATATAAATTACAAAAGGTTATCAACATTACAATGCGAGTTTGTGAAAATTGCGAATAATATCAAGAAAGAGTTTTCTTGTTTTTTCCTCCTTTTTTTTTTTTTGAAACTGAACCATTTAATCTCAAATATATATCTTATATATATATATAAAGCTATAAATATATTGTACCTATCGTTACATATTATAATTATATATAACCACATTAAATTGGTATATAAGACAATTTTATCTTATTATCTAATTTTAATTATATAAATTAGTTTATAAACTCTTCTTATATATACATTAAATAATATAATATAAATTACCTAATATATATTCAGTCTTTCAATTTATACATAATACTATAATATATGCTATGTACGAGTAAATCTTATATAATATATATATATATATAGACAGTGTATCAATTATTTGTAAAGCCAGGCACTGATATAGTAAGAGTTTTATCTACAAACAATTTATTTCAACTGGATAAAAAATTATTGAACTTTATTTATATATATATTTATTATTAGAAATATTTTCAGAATTCGTTCGGGACGGATCGGAAAAAAACAACAGTTGGTGTTTGTTGTATAATAACAACTTATTTATTGTTCGTAAAAATAACATCTGTGTATTGAATTATCCATCGTATTCTGTCTGATTTAGATTTTCCTTTATTTTGAAAAACTTAAAATGAAATTAAAACAGTGTAATTTTGATGATGTTTCGGACCATACAAACCGATGCTTGTTTGTTTTTTCTCGCAATTCTGCAATATTAAATGGAACAGGCTTTTAAAGAGTTGTAACAATTACTTGTTTCTATTTCATTTTACCGCGCTACGCAGTCTTCAAAATTTATTGACACACTGTCTATGCATGCATATTAAACTGAAATGTAAAATTCAGTCTTATACCTATACACAATTCTCCCTTCCTAATAATAAATTTATATATTTATATATATATAGGTGTATAAGTATAAGTATATAACATATATATAGTATATTATATTGTAATATACAAAATTACAACTTCACTAATCAACCACTAAATATGCTATTAAATCTTTAACTTAATCGTATACATAAGAACATCACACACATATACAATTACTATGTATACATATGTATATAGGTAAAAAAAAACATTCTCATTAAGATATTATGGCTTATATGATAGTAAAAGTGTTGTCAATGTCAATTTATATTTAGTGAATTTATCAGAAAATGAAACGTACAAGAAAGTTCTCAAAATATATTATTATTATTATTATTATTATTATTATTATTATTATTATTATTATATACAATTTATATTATTATTATACTCGTGTATGCCGTGTAAAATTTTCTTAATAAAACTACTATATAATATTTTCGTAGTTTTAGTTTTAGATTATAACTAAATATTTCTGAATAACTTTGAAACCATATATATATATTTTAGTAAACACATCATTATATACTTACAAATACAAATTATATACAAAAATATGTTTTATAAATGTTCGTTATACATGAAAATGTTTTGTATATGGAAGAATAACATGAGAATTGAATTTATCAAAAAAACATTAACATTATTTTGTTATTGTGTTGTTGGTAACTCAATCTATATATATATATATATATATTATATACAATATATAATTTACACACACATAAATACAATATATATTATAGATTATATTTACAATTTGTGCATATTTTATGGGAGTATAAATTTTATATATATTATACTTGTATTAATTTAATTTATCTCATATATATATACGTAATATGAATGTATGTCACGCAATATCTAAAATAAATTATATATAAAATATATGTATTCATTTCATATCATTCTTGGATAGAAGAGGTAAAAGAAATGTGAAACATTATATGACTTGTTATATCATCGTTAATATAAAAAAAAATTAAAAAAATGGAAATGGATATGACAATGATATATAAAAAAAAAAACAAAGTGTTAAAACAAGTGATAAAAATATTGTTTTATAATAATATTTAAGATTTAACATATATTATTATGTAAATGTTTAATATAATATACTTTTATTAGAAGCAGACAGTACATTATTTTATACATGAGATATAGCATAGCACAATCTAAAAACATATATCCTTGTATTGTCCTTGAAATGTCCGCAATCCTTGAATAATCAATTCCATTCAAAATAAGTTTCTGGAAATTATTTTAATCCAATACAAGTATACTATTAAAATTTTTCAAAAAATAATTCATAGATAAATAGTATATACATTTTTGAAAATATAGGCATGGCTAACACCAAATCTTAAAGTATAATATGTGACACTTATCGGATCTTTATTTATATATGATGTGATTATATATATTATATATGTATACGTAACGTATACATATAACAAAAACACTCTTTGATAATATGAATTGAAAATTAATAATCATGTTTTATAAGAAGTGTTAACGTTTCATATAGACGAAGCCGGATAATTTTGAAATTTATTTATTGTGTCAAACGTCATCGACAAACCTACACTCACAGAAATAAAATAGCAACCGAAATGCATACGTTTAAATATGTTTTCTTAATGTAAATAACAACACCACCACCAACAACTCAGAGAATGCAATCACACACATCTAATACATAATATTGAATAATGTGCGGTAAACAAACGTAAATATAACATATTTGTTAGATGTTAGATGGTAAAACGAAAAAATCTCAATTCTAAGTATGTACAAATACAAATATATCTATCAAATATTGGTTTGATGGCATATCCATATAAATTTTATATATATATAGACATTTATTCGCAGAGATATACATAGTGAAAGTGTGTCGATTTAGCTGATAATCTTTACGTATAAATAAATTCATAGAATAATATACGAGTTCGATAATGTAGGTGTAAGTGTTAGTATATTATACAATATATTTAAAAAAAAAAAACACACAAACATATATGTGAAGAACCACTATAAAATAGATTTACTTTTTCTTTTTGTGATATATTTGGAATGGTGAAAAAGGATTTTATATATATATAATTATATATGGTATATATATAAAAGAAAATAAAGAATAAGGATCGAATAATTCTTCAATACCCGCATAAAATTGAATATAAATATATATCTGTAATATATAAATATAATATTATATAAATCCAATATATACTATTTTGTGTATTATACCTATGTATAATTTTATTTGGGAAAAAAGGAATGCAATATATATATATTGAAATTGAGACTGTACTAGACTGCCAAATATACCTTAATACATATGGTATATCCGTATATATCATCATATATATTATATTATTTATATATAAATATATAAATTTATATAGTGAATGATATAAATCACTTTAATAATTTTTTCTTTCGACATTATTGCGATATCTTATCAGTAATAAAAATTATAGAAAAAAGGAAAAAAAAAAAAAAAAAATGGGTTATTTGGAATCTTTTTTATTTTTTTTCTCCATATATACACAGTTTCTCAGATCTTTGATTGAAATAAATATTTACATTTAGATATAATATCATTTGAATTCCAGTTTTCTTTTTTTTTATCTTTTACTGTTTGTACAATATATATATTTTATAATATGAAAATTCTTTAGGATATAAAAACATAAATCTTTTACGCTTTTTTTTTTTTAGCGTATACGATGGTATTAAATACAAAAATATTTTGCATTTTACAATAAATAGAATCAGAAACCCTATTATTTTTTTTTTTATTGAACATTATTTTATCACCAAAGAGAATTTCTTATCTGTTGAATAATAATGTCAATATTTGTGTATTGTATTTTATTTAAAAATAATAAGCATTATTTGACGGTGTCAAAATATTATTAAAAAATTTAATTTTATTTTTGTTAATTAATAAACTAAACGGGGTGTAGATTTTATCATAGGATTTTCAGTTTCATCCAATTGCCAATTTATTTGAAGATATATACAATTAAATAGATGTATGAAAGTGCTGGTGGGTATGGTATATTTTATTTTTATGGTATATATTATTAATTATACTGAAATCAATTTCGTATAGAAAACATATATAATTACTTTAAGATACAAATTTCAGATGGAGTAAAGTAAATGTAAATTACAGAAGGAAATGTCTATAAATAGTTTTTGGAACTAATTTCAAAATAATAGCATCAATAACAAATTATTGACAATTAAATCAATAATACTCATTATGTAAATAATAGTATATTTATTAGAAAATAATAAATAATAAATAAATTAATTAAAATATATTCACTTACCTTACCACCAGCCCATCGTTCCATATTTAACCAAGTAAGGTTATCCGATTGTGTATCATAATAACCTAATTTTATATATACACCGTTAATCATTTGTTCTATTTGTGTTAAAGCAATACGGTCGCCTTGTGAACTAAATGCCACAAAACCCTGTAAAATTATATAATTTATTAATATTTAAAGTAAATATGGCATAGAATAATATTATTATATTTTTATATAGGAATATAATGGATTTATCATGAGGACTGTTAAAAAATGTCGCGCAGAGAAAAAGAATTTTTCAATAAACTCTACAATACTATAATAATAATTTCATTAAGAAATGTTTGTAAGATTTGGGAACGGTGAAAAAAGATTTGGTCAGCCCATGTGTTTCTTATGTTATATTATTTATTTATTTATTTATTTATTTTTTTTTCTGTTTTATTTAATAAATATTATAAAGTTTAATCGAAGATATACGATGTGAAAATAAGTGGTAAAACTTTTTATTATAATATTTTGAACATCTTATTTACATTAATTTATCGCATCTACAAGTACTACTCAACTACAACTAAATGTATTATATAACTTTTAAGAAATTTGACTATAATATTTCAGTCTCGCAAATTGAAAGAGGCACAAATGGAAGGCGGCACACAATGAAACTACTAGCTTTTATAAGCATCACTTTGATATATGTAAGAAAAAATTACATAAATAAATAAGCTAAATGAAAAAAAAAAATAGTATGAATACTTTTCGAATACTTTAATACTGACTATCCACCATAATTAATCTATGATAAAAAATTGTGTATGAAAGAATGTGGTTATGTTCGTATATAGGTTTTATATAAAATAGGATGGTATAATATAATGTGTATAAGTAATATATTGTAGAAATATATACAGGATACGAACGATGTATTAAAGTTATATTCATATATTATTTAACAAATATATATTATAAAGAGTGTTTCTGCAAAAAGGTTAGGATTAATTTACGATATTATACGTTATGCGATACATACATAGACCTTAAGTTATTTTTCTATATATGGAATTTAAATAATCTAATTCATTTTAATGTAATGTTTTACGCAAGTAAAATACACTAGCGTGACATGTGAATTTTGTCTACAGAAATAAATATAGAATCGGCCAGAATATCTTAATTGGATTTAAAAATATGTAATACTTAAAGGGGTTATTTAATATTATAAGTAAGAATTTAAGCGCTTGAGCATTTAAATTTTAAAAGTCAAAATATTAGAACTGATAAACTATTATAATACCGGTGGCGGTGGTTATGCGTTACCATATGTCAGACAGATAACGAATTTATTAATCTAAACATATGCATATATTCTGCGGAGCACCCGCTGCTAATTTATAGGATAAACTTTTATAAGGATACTTGTACATAGTATTTTATTCAGGTAAATTTATATAAAATGTATATATAAACAAACATATGGTTGAAACTTTTCATACAAAGTAAATATTTTCATTATAGAATGTATCCGAGGTTATTACTATATTATTTACATATATTATATATACGTATACATATATATACATTATATACATAAATAAATAATATATATAAAATAAATAGAGATATTACTTGTTTGATTAAAACGTTTTTGATGTTTTTAGCAAAAAGCAATTTAATTAATAATAATAATAATAATAATAATAATAATAATAATAAACGTAATTTTAATTTTCAAGTATATAGATATTGTGGTGATACAGAGTGATTGGTGATAAAAAAAAAAAAAAAATATATATAATATTACTTACCGAAACACCAATAAATTGTGTTGCATTCATTGCTGCATAAATTTCATTAGCAATTTCACGATCATTATATGTAAAATCTTTTAATGTACGATTTTTTACATTTCCTAATTGTTCCATTGTTCTATTAAATGCTAAAGCAACGCTCCACACTGCATCATATGCTAATGGCGCTTCTTGATATCCTTCTGGATATCTATTATTATTTATATCGTAACCTTCTTTTATTAGTGCCTTATTTAAACGTTGGCTATAATAAGAAAAAGGAGAAAAAAAAAAATAAAAAACATGAAAATACATAAAATAGAATCTTAAATTGATCAATAACTAATTTAATTGAATTTATTTGTTTATATTATATATTAATATATATATAATATTCCCAAATGTAACAAAAATGAAATTGAAAATTTTTAAATTGTTTTATAAATACCATATAAATAAGGCATATATGTTTTATGAAAAATCACATAGTATAGGAGTATACAATATATATATATATTGTATTATAAAATAAAACATTAAATTATGATGTCTGCAGGGTAAAAATAAAAATAAATATATAAAATTATATGTATATGTATTTGTGTGTTTTTGTGCGCGCGTGTGTGTGTGTTGCGTGTTTTCCTTTAAATCATAAAAACTGATATTGGAAAATATATAGAAATTTAATTTCATAATACGAGTATTATATCTATGATTGATATTATATAGATTTTTTTTTTTTTTTAATATTTTTATAAACAATTGATTGTCAATTTTATAGGCACATTTTTAAAATCTTTATACGATTTGATTTCCCAAAGGAATATCGTCTAAGCTCAAATATATATTATCTATACACAATATATTAATAAATCCGTGAAAATATAACAATCAAAAAAGGGAAAATATTGTTTTTTTTTTATTTTTAAATTTCTAAACCCATTTAATTTTGATTTCCCATTTGGGCTTAACTAAAATCAAAATAGCGTAATATTTACTAATAAAAAAATAATATATATTTATATACCAGATATCAAAAAATTTAATTTGATTTAAATCACATAATCTAATATAGAAATATATAAAAGAAAATGTTTTAAGAATAAGCAAAAGTTAATTAAGCAAAGAAAGCAAAAAGAGGTTCTCTATAAACGTGTAGCCGTCGCTCACAGTATATTCATGGTGGTGTTAAGCACAATTATATAAAACACAAACAAAAACAATAAAAAATCCCAGATTGTTTTAAAATTATACGCAAATATTTATTCAAACCAAAAAAAAAAAAAAAAAACACACCCAAGTGCAACTCGAAATTGAAGTAGATTTGATTATAGATAAATTATAAGTAAGAATTTTTCTCGAAAATATTTTGTGTTGATTATTCAGTAGTTTTTTTTTATTTTTATCCTTTTGAATGGATAATACACAGCGAGTTGCACTTGGGTGTGTTTATTAGTGGTAAATAAAAAGAATATTCAACAATCCATTTTAAATTAATGTATATCTACATTATTTAATGGGGATTATCCAAATGGAAAAAATCAATATTATACAATTAAATAAAATAAATAAACTGATTTATACTTATATAATAACAATATTTAATGTCTTATATATATAAATACAGAAAAGAAAATTGCCACTTCAAAAAACAAACATAATATATATATATTTTAGTATAGAGAAAAGGATGGGTTGTTTGTCATATAACCATGTAAGTCATAACAACGTAAAAAAATAAACTTAATATTGTCAAAAAATTTTATAAGTAAAGTTATTGACATTAATTTTTGGTCTATACATATACAACAACTCTTTTACACACATCCATTTCTTATTAAACAACCAATTATAATTGTATATATTCATACCATTATCTATAAACAAAATACATTGACTGTAAGGATACTTCATCTATCGTTTTTACATTTGTATTACTATGATATTTTTTGTAGAATAACATGAAATATTATTTGTGCGACCTAACATAACTTACAATGTTATGACGTATAGAGCCAATAATATCATAGACGTTATATATATTGCATTATTATTATAAAACATAATAAATAAAGCAAAAAAAATTCAATCTCAAATATCTATTTGGTTTACGATTTCCATAAAAAAACGTATATTAATGGATGTTTGCATTGAAATCGTTTGCATGAGGAAATTTACGGTTGGTTGTAAAGATTTAGCATAAGCGGCTGAAATAAACTGTAACCCATCATAGGTTACAAATAATAATTAAACAATAGAATAGGACAAAATATTATTCTGCAGCATGACTAGTACTTTATGTTCAGCGCTTCAGTTCATATGACTATAACCAAAAAATTGCGGTTCGCTTCAAATGAAACAAACTTCTTCCTTCGAGATATTGTTTATTTAAACAGAAACTGATTTTTTTACACACACAAAAAAGCCAGATTTCAAGTTAAATCCCCAATATTTAATATATGCAGACAGAATATAATATAATATAGTTTTGTTTACTATCATTTTTTTTTTCTTTTGCTATATATAGTTAATGATGGTAAATAAACAAATAAAATTATGTATGAAAGACGACAATTTTTATATTTATTATATGTGATTGCGCGAGGAGAGACAATGAAAATGTTCTATACATTTGTTGTAACCATTTTTTATTTAAACATTGTTCATAAAATATATATATGTATACGAAAGTATAGCTTTTCTATAAAATTATAAAATTTTATTAACGTTATAATAACGTGAAGCAGAAATACATATTTCAAAATTATTAAATTGGATTTTACATACACATATTATTTTATTTAAAACATATAGTTAATTGAAAAAGTTAAATTTATGAAATAAATTAGTTTGCTTTTTATTAGTGCAGTATAAATATATATATATATAAAGAAATCATTGATGTATATACTCTATTGTTAACATATAGCATTAGCATACATATTGAAAATTGATATAATAATCAATTTTATAAAATATATACTCGTATAAAGTAAATTGAATGATTAAATTGTAATTTTGCATACGTATAATAAAATGCAAACAAATATCTTTCAATATAATTATTTTTCAGTGCCTGACATATATATAACAATGTACGTAATAATATATAAGAACATTTATTATATTCTAATATGTTTTTGTAATTTTTAATATAGAGACATCGCATAATAATTAATAAAGTCTAAACTGATGGAAATTCTATATCTAGAAAAATTATATAATGTTAGCCATTTATCTATATATATAATTCTTGTGTTAATAAAACCAAATGTATATCTATCTCTAATCTGTATATTAACACATATGTTTTTCTTATATAATTTACATATATACTCTTGTACATAGTTTTATCGTATTATAAATTGTAACAAAAATATTTTCAAATATAATCAGATGGAAATATGCCAATAACCAGTATGGCGCGACATTAATATATTTTTGTCTATATAAATAAAAGTAAGGAATAATAAAAATTTTGAATACGGGGTGACCGTATATTATTTAAAAAGGATCATTTATTTAATAATATAAATATAATGCATCAAAAAATATACACATACAATTGTATTGATTTGAATTTGTAACATGTAATTTTGTTTCGAAATCAATCATGTTGGGTAAAAGTAAAATACTTTCACGAAACACAGAAACACTAAATACAGATATCGGTTGAATTATTTTAAATAAACATATGGATCACACTGTATATATATTTTTCATAATATTATCAAGTATAAATAGAATTCATAATATATTATCTATATATATATTTATAGAGTAAAGGCTATAAATGGACCGCTAAAGTAGGATGATAAGTTCGCACGTGTTTCAATATAAGAAAATTTTGTCGTATTTCTCAAAATAATAATTTACATTTAACTCGGGTGACACAACAACAACAACGAGGAAAAGGTTCTCAGTCGCAAATAATTCTTCTTATACATTTCCTCAATAAATACAATTTCTCATACTAAATACTACAATCCATACTGTATTGTATATAGTAGGAAAACAATCAAAACAACAGTTGTTTGTGTTTGATAATATACAAGAGTTATACATTGTTTATAAATACTTATCACTCAACCCTCTTATATGTTATGTAATAAAAAAATTTGTAATTCTAAACGTTTATAATGTAAAACATTTATATACTATTTGTGCTTCAAAAAGTTATATAACTAGAGCAATGTATTTGATAAAAAAAAAAAAAGCTTATAGTCATTTTAGAAACTATACACTTTTATGTACTAAATATAATTTAGGTAATGTTTTAGTATGTTATAAATATAGAATAAAAATATGTCATAATAAATATAATATAATATTTGAATAGTAGAATAATAATAACTCGACAAATACAATAATATAGGAAAAATGAACTATATCTAACTTTAATCTACTTAATAGGTGTTTATTTATAAAAATTAAAAATAGTATACTCTAATAATTTTTACATCTCTGTAAATCGTATAATAATTAACAATTTAAAATGTTTTACATATTATTGTATATTATTATAAACCAATATCAAACATTAATTAAATTCTATGTTATTGTAAATATATACGGTGTATAGTTATTCTATATTGAGGTATCGATTATATAATGAATGCTTCAAATATTTTTACAGGTCACTGGTTTGCAATCAAATATATGCATATGCATTTAGATGGACATTAAAATGTAAATTTAATATAAAATATAAATTTATCGGAATTAAATTTATTTTAAAATTAAACCGCTTAATATAATTATAATGTAACATAAGCATATATAATTAGCGATATTCACAAACATATTTTTGCATGTAGTTTACGATTGAAGTTTGATTTTATGAATGGTTTATTTTCGTGTAGTTATAGTAACATTTCGCAAGTGGTTTTTTTGTCTTTCACTTTCCCTTCTATCAATTTATACTAAAATAATTTTACTTCTCCAATGATCTTTTACATTAGGCACGTGAAAACATCTGGAAATAGTTGACTGGGTCAACATGAAATGTTTTTTTTTTTTTTCAAATTGTGTCATTTCTTCATATAGAAAATTAAATCTACATCTTCAAATTTTTTATTCTATATAGTTTTCCACGGTCTTTGGTGCCGACTTTATTATCACCACCTTTGATCAAACCCAAAGTACACTTTAATACATAAACAAATATAGTAAGTAATCAAAGTCGTATATATCGTATATAAATAATTTAGTTTCTCCAATATATATAAGCTAAAATTTATATTTGCATTAAAATAATATTATAATATGTTTGTGAATACATATCTATTTGAAATGTTCACATAACATATAGAAATAGAATATTATTATAGTATTTAATTAATTTAAATTAAAATATGAAACCAACCACATATAATGTATAATATATAAACAAAAATCATATAAAAAATTACAAACAGAGTGATTAAAATTGATAAAAATATTCTATTTAGGATTTGATTTAATATTAATTCTTGTATATATCCCTCTAACATAACTTTAATTAAATAAATCGTATATATTATATATACATAAATTTATAAATTTTCAAATACATTAAAAAATGTTAACTTTTGATGTTAAATAAAATATCAAAAGCAAATTTACAAATTTCTTACGAGTCATACTGTAACGAGAAAAAAAAATACATTATAAGAATTTTTCTATTAATTTTCTATTTATTTTCATTTTCCGTTTCTTTTGTATGGTTTTTTTTTTTTTTATTTTGCTATTTTCTTATCATCATTCCACATTTTTGATCAATTTTCTTTTATCTACAATATATTATATAATCTATATACCTCTCGTAAACCTATCTTTTTGTTTCTTTTTTTTTTTTTACTTATATATATTTTATATGTATTTATTTAACTTACCGAAAATCCTCAGATGACATTCCGGAAATTGTTTTGTCATTATTTTGATTCCACATCAGTGCCTCAGTTGTTAAATGACCTTCAGCTGCTATTTTCATTTGTTCTCGTGAACATGAAATATTTTCACTTAAAAGATTTACTTCATACCAATTATCTTCATACCAACCTGAAATAAATTTAATTGTTTTTATTTTAATTATTTATTTTACTATATATGTATTGAAACTGAATTATAAAAAATATATATATTTTTCTTCATTGTTATATTTGTGGATTGAAAAAAAAAAACCATCATCGACTAGGACTTATATATAAATAGAAATTATATTATATATTGTTTTTTCATCTTTGGATTGTGTGGTTATCAGTGCAGGAACGAATAATAGGCCAAATAAAATGTAAACTGACCATTGCTAAATGAGTTATTATTTAGCCGTAGGCAAAGTTAAAGTTTTCAAATTAGCAAAATCTTATTTAAGAAATATTAACTAATAGTAATTAATTGTATTGTATTTGTATAAATATAAATATACATTTTCATAAAACTATAATCTTAATCAAGGTACACATAGAGTCCTGCCAATACCTACTTTGGAGATTTCAAATCTTTTCAGTATAATCCCGTATTTTAAAGTAAAATTTATAATATTGTGTGTAAACAACGTTATGTATTGAAAAACCGAAAACGTAATCAAATAATATTGTAGGTAGATCAAAGGCATGTTTTTGTTCAAGCTAATTCTATATATATTAATTATTAATATCAATTATATTGTATATTGTATATTATTTATTGATAAATATAATATTATATATATATTAATATTAATTAAAATTAATGATTGATTTTATGTAATATATATTTGTAAAAAATTATATATGTGGGATGTTAAAAATTTTTCGCCGAAATATGTATTATATTAAAATATAAATTATCGAATATTTTGCCAACTTGAATGCAAGAATAGTAAAAATAAATAAATATTAGAATATTAAAAGTAATTGGAGGTTGTCACAATCACTTATAAATATATATATAAAATTGAAGATTAGATTTCTCGGCGTACACAACACTTGAATACATATTATATAAATATTGATTCATAAATTAAGGTGTATATTTCGCTTGCTATCTATAAAATTCTGTAATTGAAGTTTGTATTTATATAAAAATTTTATATTTTCATACACATTTACTAAAAATATTTATGTTTTCCATATTATACGTAGCATAAATTATTCTGATCGTATATGCGTTCATCTATACATTTCAAAAAAAATTGTATAAAATTGTAAAATCAACATTAGTACACAGCATAAAGTTATATGCATATATTACAACACAATATAATATCGAAATTTAAAACATATGTACTCAAGCGAATGGATACAAATTCAATATTGCGTACATGAGATTGATTGCACTATGTACTTATATATATGAATAATATTTTGTTTGAATAATTGGAATAATGAATATTTTATAAGACCAGAATATAATGTTTATATATAAAAGTAAAAATTATATCTACATATCTAATGTGGATATTTATTTTTGTATATAAATAAATTGAAATTCATATATACAATATTTTAATATAGGCATTTTATATTTTTGTAATTATAATACATATATTTGCACGTTAAGCTGGCATATATTTCATATTTGTACAGTGTGTTTCATCGATTATTAAATAAAAGAAATGCATTGCACGGCACATTTCAAAAGTGGCAAGTATACAACAATAAGCGAGCAATGTGACAATAATAACAGAAAAGATATATTTACAATCATTCAAAATAATATAATTATTTCACAATATAATTTATTTACAGAACGGGGTTTCATAGGGCAAGGGCTATAAAAAGGACAAATAGACCTCCGGGTGTAAATACTTGAGTTATGTAATAAATTCCCCTTCTATCATACGAAACCATACTATTTTTGTATATATAATACAGGATGTATTAAAGGGTAATAGTCAACGACTGTATGTAGATGGGTTGACAGACACTATAATATTACATTTTTTTTATATCTATCTCATTTTACAATGTCTGATATATAGTCCTGAAAATTCTTATATAACTTTTAAAGTGAAAGTAATAGAAATATAAATTATAGAAAATATGAAAATTTATATTGTATTCAAAAAATGTATTTTAAAAAAATTTCATATACTAATACGGCGCCGTTGGCTGTTACCTGTATTAGTATATACACGAAAATTATATGTACCTTGTAAACATGTAAACGATGGAAGAAAAAAAAAAAAAAAAAAAGTAAAATCTGAAAAACAAATTATTCAAGTGAAAAAATATTTCATTACAAATGGAAATGGAAACCAATGGAAACAGGAAAAAGAAAAAAATCGATAGGTTGATTAGGATATTGGTTGAGCGCACATGATTAATAAAAATACATTTATTATAATTTTTTCAATATTTCCTTGGTATACTTATTAGGGAAAAGCATGCATAAACAAATAAATTAATGATATTATCAATAATTAATTTTTTATGACATTACCAAAATAAGAAATAACTTATTTACACATAATAATCTGCACAGAATGTGTATATGTTGTCAAACACAAATATACACAGAGATATATTAATATAAAATGTATGAATATAAATGTAAGCGCTGCTGTTGCAGTTTTACAATGTTCAATTAATTCTATTTATATATTCATATAATTTAACTATGGAAATATTGTATTAACACTATGTTTTTTTTTATAAATACAAATATAATAATGAATATTAAAAAAATATGTAATATTTCATTGTGTTGTAAATTAAATACAATATATACAGTGTGACGTAACCCTTGTCATTTCAATCGTTTATATATTGTATATATAATATATATATACCAATAAAATCAACATGCGGGAACGTATGCCTTTCATTTTTTCTGTATACAAAACATTTATTTCTATAACATGAATAATAACAACAAAATATTTATATTCAACAATTGAATTTTATTCATCAACTAATTGCGGTTTTGAATATTTTATATAAATGCAAAATTTCTTTCTTTTTTTCCATTTTTATTTACAATTTTATGAAATATTATTTATATAATTATTATGGATAGGTAGGTAGGTGACATCTATATATATATATATTGTATAATATATAATGTAATAAATACCCACACACTGAATATAATTGGAAAAAAAGGGGGAAAATTGTATATGCGGAAAATGTATATAACAAATACATATATGAATTTAAATGAATAATTTTTCCCTTGACTATTTTTCTCTCATTATATTTTAAATACTTTATTACACATTTGTTGTAATGTAATATATGTATTTTGCGATATATACAAGCGCGTCGCGCGCATTTTATTATACGAAAATTTTAACATTTTGCTAATGTTAATTCATCCATTTGGAAAATTGTTTTGTATTTTATTTTTATAAACAACTGTGTGACGTACACACCCACACACACACACACACACACATAAACTTAAATTTACGTTTGAATTACATCCAACTCTATAAGAGGTACATAAATAATGTATTTAACTTTTAAAATTAAGTGTGTTATAATATTATGTAATTAAATAATTTTATGGACCTTAAATAAATTAATTTATTTTTGCTCTGAAGTATTTATTATTATAATATTATTATTATATATAGGTTAGGTATACATGTCCTTGTGCCAACTATTGTATATAATATATATATCGTGTACCAAAAATAATATGAAATATATAGACAGGTGGTTTTATTTTAATTTTTTTTTGTAAAAATTTAGTGATTATATATATTTTATATTATAATCAGTACGCATTATTGCGGGATTGCACTGATGGGGCGGTAGTGTTGTTAAAAGAATGAAATAATTATATTATTAAATAATATATGTGGAGTATATATTTTTTTCCATTTACAAATAATTAAAATACTATTTAATACCGCATAATTAATAATGTTCAATGAGTCACACAGTTTTAATTAATAATTTTGTGCGTCGTTTGACATTTCTAAATTTCTTTTTATACATGATATATAGTTAAATTGGTTTCTAAATTCTTTTCCTCTATATCCGCACATAAAATTACATTATTTTATAACTTTTTCCAGTATATGAAAATTATGCTAGCAGAATGGTGTAAATTTATGTTATGTGTGGGAAAAAAGAAAACTTTTACAATTTATATATAATATACATTATATATATATTTTAAGTTTTAATATACAATAACAATATACACATATATTATACAACTTTCTTAATATATACAATATATATACATATTGTATAGTATTACATATAAACACACATTTATATTATGCATATAACATATATTATAATAAAATGTTGGACAAACAAAATATATACATTACATATACTCTTGTATAATACGTCGTCATTTGAAAAACATAGATATTTAACTAAAGGCTTGTAAAATATTTATAATTTAAAATGTTTATATGTATATATATAATTATTATATAAAGGGTACATTTATGTATATAATTTTAAAATTTAAATTTATAAAATTCCATAGGGAATTACAAACAGGATTAGAAAAATATTGTTTATATTATAATATATATATATATATTTGTATAATATTTAAAGAGAGAATAATTTTAACGATTTTATACATTAGAGAGTGCATAATTTGTATATATATATATATAACCATAAATATATAATATACAATTAGTTAGAGTAAGGAATAAAAATAAATAAGGAAACAGGAAACCAAATAAAATTTGTTACCATAATAATAAAATCTCTGTTTAAAATTTCAATTAGATATTGTATCAAAAATACATAGTTATATTTATATAAGGTTGTCAAATATCTCCCTTCCGCCTTTTTGTCTTTTTAATTTCGCGGCTATGTACAAAGCGCTACAGAGCTCGTATCTGGCAACACTGTACATAATTTGAAAGCTCTTGACATAACAAACAAAACGACGCTATGTATGATTAGTTTGGATATTGCGTTCAACAGTTATAGACGTGTAAACATGGAGTTCACTAACGCCGAAATTCGCGCTATTTTAAAGTTTTCCTTCGTTAAAGGCAAATCCGCTAGAGAAACGTTCCGTGAGATTAATGGTGTTTTGGGGGATGGTACTCTATCACTTCGAACCGCGGAGGAATGGTTTCGACGATTCAGAGTCGGTGAAAACGACACCATGGATAAGCCAGCCGGCGGAAGACCTGTGACGACAAATACCGATCAAATCATGGAATACATCGAGTTAGACCGGCATGTGGCATCTCGTGACATCGCCCAGGAGATGGGAGTTAGTCACCAAACCATTTTAAACCATCTGCAGAAGGCTGAATACAAAAAAAAGCTTGATGTTTGGGTGCCACATGAATTAACAGTGAAAAATCTAATGGACCGAATTTCCATTTGCGAAATGCTGCTGAAACGGAACGAACTCGACCCATTCTTGAAGCGGATGGTGACTGGCGACGAAAAATGGATCACATACGACAATATCAAGCGAAAACGGTCGTGGTCGCAGGCCGGTGAATCGTCCCAAACAGTGGCCAAGCCGGGATTGACGGCCAGGAAGGTTTTGCTGTGTGTTTGGTGGGATTGGAAGGGAATCATCCACTATGAGCTGCTCCCATATGGCCAGACGCTTAATTCTACCATCTACTGCGAACAACTGAACCGCTTGAAGCAGGCGATCGACCAGAAGCGTCCAGAATTGGCCAAAAGGAAGGGTGTAGTGTTCCACCAGGACAACGCCAGACCACACACTTCGTTGATGACTCGTCAGAAGCAACGGGAGCTCGGATGGGAGGTTTTATCGCATCCACCATATAGCCCGGACATAGCGCCAAGTGATTACCACCTGTTCCTGTCCATGGCGAACGCCCTTGGTGGTGTAAAGTTGATCTCAAAAGAGGCTTGTGAAAAGTGGCTGTCCGAGTTCTTCGCAAATAAGGAGGGGGGCTTCTACGAGGGAGGTATTATGAAGTTGCAGTCTAGATGGAAACAGATTATCGAACAAAACGGCGCATATTTGAACTAAATCCGATTACTGTAACACTTTTTATAAAGCATTGAATAAAGAGCAAAAAGGCGGAAGGGAGATAGTTGACAACCTAATATTAGAAAATGTTTTTATAAATTTTATGTATATTTAACTGTGCGTTATATAATGCATTGTATATATACAATGTTAAATTAACTATATCTTAAATTATATAAATATTTTTCTATATAGCTTGTATTCCCGTGTGTTGTGACTTTATATATTTTTTTTCTTAAATTATGGATTTGTATAAATTATTATAAAAAAAATGTATAAATCTTTTGATTTTTATATTTTTTATGTGAATTATTATTATTATTATTATTATTATATAGAAATCAAGATCATATTTTCTAATTTACGCGTAACATATAACAAAATAAATATAAATATACCGTAGATGTGTATTATAGACATGTATAGAAAACGAACACATCCACTGGAAAAATAATAAATATAAATTTTCGTGCAAAAATGTCGTAAAGTTTGGTTGTTTTTTTTTTTTTTTTCCTCTCTAAGGACATACTTGGAAATTTTATATACCCATACTCCACCTGGTACCCCATATATGGTACATATATATATATATACACAATATTTAACATTATACATCACATATATCAGTCTAAGTGTGTGATGGAAATACATTCCAAACACATCACACACATCTATATATATATATAATATTCCATGTCTATATGATTTACAGAAAATATGTGAAACTTTTCTATTTCTTTTTTTTTTTACTTGTGGTACAAAATGGTAATAAATTTTTGTTATGTATTAGGAATTGAATGGAATCGCAGAATGAAATATTTAGGATTGTTTGGATTTTATGCGTTACACACACACACACAATATATATATATATGTACAAAACAAAAAAATTAAGGCATGGCACAAGAAAAATAAATTACATGTACAATTTATGTATAGAGTGTGGAGTGGAAGTGGAATGAATAATATAAAATAAATTATATTGGTAATTTGAAGCTATTGTGTTTATTTTTTTTCCATTTTAACACTTTTTATATATATATATATATATATGTGTGTGTGTTGTTATGTAATATTATTGTAAAAAATATTTAATCTATATCTATTGTATTTATTTTAAATAATAAATATCATATGGTAAACTAATAATATTATATACAATTTATTATAAATAGGTTTGTATATTATATAGGTGCATTGAAATACTAATATAAATATTAAATAAAATGTAGCGTTTTATATTAAATATAATACATATTTATTTTATCAATAACTCCAAAGATACAGTTCTCGAATTAATGAGAATATTTTATGGGTTTCATTGAGAAGACACGGAAAACCGCACATTTCTGTATAATGATAATTTTCTATAAAGCATCTATTAAAATTCTTTTTACCAAAGATCACTTAAAGTAAAGTTGCTCATACATATATAATTAATACATATCTATATATATATAGGTTCAAGTTCAAATTCACGAAAAAGGTTTTCGTTTCGCGTGGAGGCATCATTCTTAATTTGGTTAAAAGACCTACTGCAGACATATATGGCCTATCATTTACAATATTTTTACCATTTGATTATAAAAAAATGTGTGTATATATTTCAAAGAGGAAAAAAAAAACACACAAAACACAAAACAAATTTATGTGTTTATGAGTACTTTATAAATTTACAAACATATTTTCCCAAAGGCTTTAAAAACATATCTTATTTTCTTTTGCTTTTCTAAGAAACAAGAGAAAATCTAAACATATATATATATATATATGTTCAAAAGCATGTAAAAGAAATGAACTCCAACTGATTGTTACAGTACAGTCAGTGAAAAAAGTTGCTTATAATTGATTAAAATTTATAGAAAATATTCTAAATGAATTTTTTTTTAAAAAATTTAAGTTATTTACAAATTGAATTTTCCTCAACCTATTATACACACACACATACAACACAACAATATAAGAGAAATTTTTATATTATTAAATTTTAATTGTATACTTATTTTTAAATTTATTCTTTTCGACTATTCAAAGACTTTTTTATCTGACTGTGTAGTTAGTTGTTGTTGTTGTTGTTGTTATTGTACATTCAAAGCATATACATAAACGTATAGAATTTATAAATAACATATAACTTGAACATGTCAGATGAATTTTCTATATAATATTATATAATACTTATATTTTTCAATTTACGTAACAATACATCATTTACCCCCTTAACTAATATTGTGTTTATTATTATGTTGTTATACATGGGATATGTATACAATATATAATATTTGCGTATATATATATGTAGATATAAAATATTTTATGTATACGAGGTAATCCATTTTAAATGTTTGCAATGAACCAGTGCAAATAACATCCAAACCTGATATTCATCAAAAAAAAAAGAAAAAAAAGTTAAGTATAGGATTACAAAGAAATTATTTATTTTGAACTATTATGATGCAACCACGAACGATGATTTCGGGTGTGTACGTTCAATACAACGATTCAAACTGAACAGTTTAATATTAAAAAAAGTGATCATGAATTGACAAATCGAAAAGGTATTGTATTCCAATAGGTCACACACACACACACACACACACATATATGAGATGCGAACATTTAAAATGGATCACTTTGTATTACAATATTTATATTCTCAAGAAAAAATAAAAATAAAAATATGTACAATAAATATATATATAGCCCACTACATATGGTATGGTATGACGATGTAAAATATATAATATTATATATCTATAACTAATTTCATATATATATATTTATATAATGTGTATTGTATGTATCTTTAAATGAAATCACTTTTCAGTTAAATCCAAGTTATATTTTCAATTTACAAGTTTATGAAAGTACAATATTTATATACATATAACTATATATTATATATAACATGCTGTATTCATTGTGCGTGATAAGTAGTTGTATATATATTTTGTATTATAATAGTAGGGTAGTGGCATCAATACTCAGCTCCTAACCAGCCACATATAAGAAAACATCCAAGTAACTACCATTAATATACTAATGAATGTGTTATTTTTCTTATATATGTTAGGGACTGCGTACTGGTGCCACTACCCTATATGTGGTAGAAAGCAGCATTAATGTATTACAATATATATTATGCGTACATTTATATATATATTGTATATATATGATAGAAGTTGTAATGTCAAAGGTAATAATATTCTCTAAATGTATTTAAAAGGCACATATGTATGTTGAATTTATAATAAACTATATAGTTACATATAAAAAAAACTCTATATATATATATATAAATGTACATGTGAAGATAAATGATAAGGCAAATTTATATACCACACATTATTAAAAACACTTATATTTCCATTATAACATATTTTACCTAATATATATGGTAAGTTGAAAGTTGTGTATAAAATTTATAATAATAATAGTAATTTTTTCCTACAAATTTGATGGATGAACAAGGCATCGGATGTAAAATGGACGATGTAATAACATTAATATACAATAATAAATATTATGTTTATTCATTTGATAGACAAAGGTTTTTTTTTTGCTACTTTTTTTTTCGGAAAATATTTATATATACATACAATGATGTTTATGTGGTATGGTGGTTATGGGTTTATTAAATTAACCAAATAATTTGTGTACGTGTTTTTGTGTATATTGGTTTGATAGGTATGTATAAAATTTCTTTTGACATACAAAATTATTTCTATTGTACAAATATATATATTACTTTATGTAATTTATATAAGATATTTTACAAACAAGGTACACACATCAAACATATATAATAATAAAAGCTTCATATTTTATACAAAATATTTATATAATATATCTATATACATAAAGTTATATATATATTATAATGATATGCATATACAACGCCGCATATCATATATATATATATATTATATATACATCAAAAACGATGATGTTATATATGATAAGTATGTAAATGAAGTGTATATCTACAATATATTTGTTATATTTGGGTATATGGTTAGGTATATGAAAAATGATAAAAGAATATGTCATAACAAGTTATATAGCGCAAAAAGGATTTATTATATTTAGTTGGTTCTTTTTTTTCCGTTTTTTATAGTGTACGCGTTTTATGTGTAATGTTGGTTAGACAATTTATTGTATATGTCATATTTAAAATTTATATCTATATACTAATAATATGGCATAAAATTTGATTTCGAGGGTTTTTGAGCAATAAAAATATAATTTCACATAATAGAAATGTTTGTTTAAATACGCACATATAATTATTATACTTGGAAACGAAAAATATAAATATTATTTAATGTCTCCTGTTATGTTATACATTCAGTGATCAAATTATATTATACTTTTATTAAATTAATTATCAATTTGAATATTTTATATTAATATTCAATCAATTTAAATTCATTTACACAACAAAAAAAATAGTTTAAAAACTAATATTATGTTAAAATTTGAATATTTTTATAATAACAAAACAATCTACATTTTATATATAGTAGTTCATTAGAACGACGATCAATATTAAAAAAAAAAAAAATAAATAAAAAGTAGCTCATATTTTTCCAATTTTTTTTAATAAAAAAAAAACGAATGCACAAGACAAAAACTTTATTTAAATAATTTATATATAAATTTATATATAGTACAGATACTAACTATTATAAAAGAAAAGAAAAATGGGGTATATATATTTATAATAAGAATAATGTTAATCATAACTTTTTTGTATATCATTTTTCAGTTGCAGTCTTTCAGTTTTTATAGTTTTTTTCTTTTTTCTGTCCTTATACACAAGTAAATATACGGATGAAGATATATAATTAAGTAGCATAAAAGTTTGCACAACAAATACAATACCATATATAACTATATATATATATATAAAGTCAAAACTCTTAATAGTCTTAACTGAACGTTGCAACGAAAAGATGTTGGAATAGTGACATGTGCTTAAAAAGTGGATATAGCGAATATAATTATACGGAATATTATAATGACGCTATGGAATCTTTTAATCTATTGCAAAGCAATCGTCTACAGCATACATTTTTTTTCGGAAATACCATTACGGTAAAATATGTACGTTAACTTTATATTTATACCAAAAGCATTGTTTCTAGCTCTACAGATGCATTACACATTTTCAATTCATACAAAAAAATTTGCTTTTATTTGTATTTTGTCTATTTCGAACATACATCAATTTTTAGAATATTAACGAAAGAACCAAAGTAATATTTGCTGTAAAAAGTAAATTATGTCTTTGTCACTATTGCATCAAATGCATATATATAGGGAGGTATAGAGTTACCCGGGTATTGTTCCATTTCTGTTTGTAGGGAAAAAATAAATATGCTACATACATAAAAGATATTATTACAAGAAATATGAAGAATTCAATTTTAAAGAGGAAATTTTCTTATTCAGCAATGTTTGGTATATCCAAATATATATACCATTTTTACTATATATGGTATTTTATTATTCCCATATATATATATATATTTGAATTTTATATTGTATACATATAAATTTATATTTTTGAAATTCTTTTCATATACGAGATACGTTATAAGAATTCTTTTATAAGAAAAAAAAAAATATACTATTTAAATAATAAGCAGAGTAAAAGCTCTATAATAATTCAACAACAGTAACAGTATATAATATAAGCGCGCATTCAACATAGAAAAATTTTTACTTTTTATTTATCATTTATCATTTTTGATTTTTCATTTATTATGACAGACATTTCACACCGGTTTTTTTTGAATGAATTGAAAAATGCCATATTTGGTGGTCGTGTACGACGAGGTCATGTATAATCGTTTATATTGTTTTTTTTTTCCTTCATATAAAAAAAATTCTATATTTCAACTGGTTTCAACTCGGTTGAGTTGAGTTGAATTTAAAAAAAAAATTTTAGAATAAAGTATTTAGTATTTAAAAGTTATACTGTATGTAAAATATGCTTTTAAAATAAAAGAAAATTAATTTTTTCTATAATAAATTCCTATTTATTCATAAAATTTATATAAAAAGAATAGTCAAAGCATTTTATGGATTAGTCTTTTTTGTATTTAGTCATAAATTTGACTACATGCTCAACAAAATATAAATATAAATAATTCGAAAACAATATGCACATATTTATATATATATATATATCTATATATTGTTAGTAAAATCAATACGTATATTGTTAAAAATACACAGTGTACCAAAGAATTTTTAAGACTGGATGTGTAAAATGAAATAGAAACAAGTTATTATTATATACGTTTTTGTTGTTTATTCAAAATAAGCCTCACTGGTATCAATTCATTCATTTAATAATTATTCGAATCCCTATTCCAATTCACATTGTGGAATTTGCTTTTTTTATAGTCGAAAAATCATCAAAATAACAATCTTTTTAACATCATTTAAATTACAATTGTATTATAGTATTAATAACGTAAAAATACTAAACAATGTTAATAACTTTTTTATAAATAAATTTATTGAGCTTATAAAATTTTGTTCGAAACATTTTTAAATTGAGTTTTGTACGATATTATGTTAATGTAATGAGTTTCGCTGTATCTTCACCTGCAATAGACGAGTATGTACACACCCTGCATAGTGTAAAGCTATACAAATATATATTGTTGTTGTTATATAACAAAGAAAACATATTCAACAAGCAATTTTTCCTTTTTTTTTTGCGCCACCAACCATAATACAATATATATATATTAAAGTATATAATAACATGTGAGCTCTGTCTTATATGTATGCAGTGCGTTAAAAAACTTAATCTAATATATAAATACTAATTTTTCACATGGGATTAAATTATGGTGTTATATGCTGCGGTATAAAAGAATTATTTATATTATTAAATTTATTATATCATTAGGTAATTGGTCTAAATTCAAATATACATATATCCAGACAGACAGTATATAGTATAATACTATATTATTTTATATATATATATATATGTTTGTATGTAATATATACTTTATATAAATAAATATATATATGATACGTATATGTAATGTTTTACTCGAGACTTTAATAACAATTTTCACGCACGGTTGGTTTTAATTAAATCATTTTAATATTAACATTAATTTTAAGGGATAATAATTATTTGTTAATTACATTTGAGTAACAATTTTTTTTTACATTATTATTATTATTATCCGCAAAAATATTATTCCGGTATATATAATATACTATTTTATATGTGCTATAGTAAATGGTAAATTATTGTTGACATAGAATTTCATGGATTAAAATGAATTCAAAAGAACAAGTGTTAATTGATGAAATTTAATGAAATCACCTCACACTCGTGAGTCCTTGATATATATATATATATAATTATTGTTAAGGTTAATTTTTTAATATAGAATATAGATATGTTTCTTCTACAGATTTACAAAATCTGCATTCATCATTCATCTCTATATAGACAGATGTTTTTTTTAAGACGTCTACATAGTGACATATAAGTAAATTTCTATCAAAATTCAATAAGTCAATTACTATTATATTATATTATTATTAATTTATTGGACATATCTTTTACAATTTTGTAAACAACCAATATCGGAGTGGGACTCAATCGATCCGTAATTGACAGGTTTCTAATCTGATTTTTTTATATATTTCCACAGGAAGTATTTGTAATTTAAACGAGTTGTGTATATACGCTAAGGAATAAGTAAAGAAATCTACGCTCAATAGAATAAAATATACCAAGAATTTACGTTCAAAGATATTTTAACTTATTACATGCATTTATATGTAAATATCTATGTATACAATAATAATAATTCAATTGCATAGTATTCAGTAAATATAAATTTAGATATAGCTACGTACGTATACCAAATATATGTTCGCAAAATCTACTGTATTTTTATAATTAAAATAAATTCAATCATTTATAATTAACATTCTACAGAATATGTTTATGTCAATTAATTAAATAATATAGAATATATTTATATACAACTATATATTCACTTTAGTTAGATAAATAGTTATAGTGTCTATCTATCCGTATTATATATATAAATATGTTTCAGGTAAACACCCTACAGTCTAATATTTTAATATTAATGAATCGTCATCGTTGTATACACAAAATAACAAGAAATCTTTCAGTGTATTATATTTGTCAATGGTATACCATTTTTTATGTACAATATATATAGCACAATTAAATTAAAGTGCAGAAAAACAAATACCTTTTGTTAACCTTTTCAATTTTAAATTATAATTGTTATTGTTGTTATTTTATATAATAAATAAAGTGGTTTATATATTTTCTTTTTATTATATTAAATTTACATAATTTCTTTTCAATTATAATAATATATATGTATACTAAAAATATATACAAGCGATATAGATGTCGATATTATTATAAATTACCATTAAACGAGGGACAGTCAATAAGTATACTGCGCAAATTATATTAAATATTGTTACATTAAATGAGACTTTAAAAATCACAAAATTCTTATTTCAACACACGTTAAACATATTCAAATAATACAATATATTTTGTATTTATTTATTGACTTGAATCTATCGGTATTCGTAAAACTAAAGTATTTCAAATCATATTGTTTTTGTTATACAACAAATCAACTATTTATATATAGTAATTTACCATTATATATATATAAGACAATATAATCAATGAAGAAATGATGATAAACTAAAATCAATTATTGTATACGATTTAGTTTTTTTTTTTGTATATAATATAATACAATAGTTTCTTGTAGTTATGGAAAATAAATTGTTATATATAAAGTTAAAATGTGTGTTCATTATAGGAAAATTCAACACAACACAATAAAACATATACTACAATATAAATTATAGTTAACTCATTCATTTAATTGATTACGTGAAATTGAAGACATCTTTATGTAATGAAAAAATAAATATATATTTATAACTTAATTTCAATTAAATTTTTCAATAAAATACGTAATTTAAAATAGCATTTTATTGTTTAGTTTTTTTATTAACATTTTTAAAGGGATAGAGATTATATAATTATATAAACTTTAGAATTTCTTCTTACATACGTTAATCCTAATAGTAGATAATACATCTTTTTCCACTATATCTATATTTGTATATTTAGTTTCTATATTATATATAGTCATGTATATATATATAGATTAAATAATATACAAACGAAAACTCATATATAAAATAATAATAATAATAATAATAATTATTATTATTATTATTATCATTATTATTTATATTCAGGTGGGATTTCATTAGTTATACAAGAAAAGTGTATAATTTTCTCATTAATTTATTATAATCACGTATAAAAATTGTATTTCATATAATAAATTTTTTAAACTATACGTAGATAATATTGTCGTCGTGCCACTAGCAATAATTTAAAAATATTTAAAACTTATATATATTGTATAAAAGAATTTTTTTTTCTGTTTTTGCAATTAGTAAAGTTTTCATATTTTTTCATATATGTATATAATTTCTCTATTTGTGTTAATTACATTTAAATATCGTATTTTCTATAATGTATTTTATTGTTAATTGAATTTATGTATTAATTTACAGCTACAGATAGCAGCGCTTTTATATGTGTCAAGAAAAGTATAATTTTATGTGTGCTTATTTCAAAGCAAATATCGTTGAAAAAGCCCAAGAACGAAATCCATGCCTACACAGCTGAACGTGGTAATATTTTTTGGTCACTTTCAGTTTTCTTTATGTATGAAACTGTCTATACATTCAATTTAATAATTTATTATATTACACATACATATATTTTAATTTGGGGTATACCATAATTGATAGCTATTATATTCATTTGACCACATTATTCATATGGTAATATATATTATAATAAATATATATTTTGATAGAATATATTCGTTACTTGTTATTAGAATTTTTATAAAAATTGTATTCAATAACTAAAGATGAAAAATTGTTAATATAAAAATAAATTACATTTTATTTACAATGTTTTATGAGTTCACATAAAATATAAACAATTTTTAATGGAAACACAGACAGAATACGGAGAGTATATATATATTTATATGAATGTATATGTGTTAAAATAATATATGTTTCTCGAAACTAACTTTGTATATCAATATTTTATATATTTTGAAATGGTCTTCAATATTTTATACAGTTTTTTTTTATTTTTTTTATAACTAATAGTTTTTATTATTTATTTTGTTTGTTTTTTTTTTTTATTATGAAAATCAAACTATTGATGACAGAATAAAATACAACAATATATTTGTTTTAATATTATATAATAAATAATAAAAATTTATGTTTTTATGTTTTATTATTGTTATAAAAAAATATATTTATTATTATTATTATATTATCTTTTATATCAGTAACATTGTTATATACAAATTATATATAGTTACACGTATACACATTAATAAAATAATATTAAAAACAATGTATTGTGTACAAAAACAAAGTATATAAATAAGTTATATTCATATATAAATTATACATATAAAAATGATACTGCAGGTAACATACAAACATATAAAAATGTTGTTAGAGAGAGCTTTCAAAACATATTATTTATTAATATTGACAAAACAAAAATCTATAAAAATATTGTATGATAACATATAACAACGATATTTGTCATAAAATATATTTTATTAAAATTCTTATAATACATTGGTTACTGGATATGTCTTCTTTTCAAATTACAACATCACTATATTTTTCTTCTATACATATATATTGTTGATTCGAAATATATACTACTTCCAAAATTACCGGAAAATCGACTTCTATGCGGTTATAGTTTTTGTTGATTACGAGCCATAAAATTTCTAACGGATTTAATAGATTTTCATAAGTTTCATGGAAGACATTTTTAAAATTGCTTCAACCTGAGCAAAAGCTATATATGATCGATCCTTGTTTGATGTCATTGAAATTTGTTTAATGCACAGTGAACAGAGTGTTATCTCATTATAAAATATAATAAATTTTTTAAGTTCTTCAAAAACAAAATGATGATATGGGCAAGTATCATCAAGAAAAAAAAATACTCCTATATAATTATTATTATCTCAAGATAAATTTATATATTAAAAAAAACGTATATATAAAATCGAATAGATCTGTATGATTTTATCGTACATATAATCGAAGAAACTACAAGAGCAAAAAAATGTATATTAATGATTTGGATATGATAAAAATTACAGTACTATTTATTCCATTTTTTAAGTCATCAAATTATCATTTTTCCATTATATATAAATATACTACAATACTAACATTTTATAGTATATCTTATTATATGTAATATTGATATTTACATGGAAATTGATACATGATATAAATTTTAAAAAGATTTAATGAAGATAAGAAAAAAAAAAGGAATATTGTAACTATAAATCCAAATTTATTTATTCTTATTTCTTATTCTCCGACTATATTATGACAATCTAATTTGTATAAAACATACATTATATTGTTATTTTAATGCGTTCGTTCTTTCTTTTTTAGAACATTAAACAAAAACGAAAATAACAATTGAATTTCAATTCAATTTTATCCAAATGGAAATAAATTTTAATTTGATTTCACTCTTCCAAATCCGCGTATATAGAAAGAATTAAAAAACAAAAAAAGAACACAAAATGATTTGACTAGAAATAGGAGTATTTTAAAAAAAAAAATTACATATAACATTCAATACTTATCATCTTCTTTTCTTAAATAAATATTTCTATATGTATTTACATGTCAGAGGGTTGATTTTATATCGAATTCATTTATCTTCTATTTGACACTATGAATTTATATAAATATCGGAAAAAAATTTGTATAAAAAAGAAAATAATGAATACGCAATGAAATTGTACAAAAAAAAAAAATAAAAAAATACATGTTTATCTAGGCCAAAATATACACATTACACACCTCTATATATACAATATAGTGAAGACGAATAATTCTGTATAAGCTTAATCTGTCTGTATAGTTATATTTGTATATTCCAAATAAATAAGTATATATTATATGGTATTTAAATCTGAAACTTAACAAATCAATAATATATATATATATATATACGTTCATATAAATATATGATGAAAATCTATATAATACAAAATCTTGGATAAATAACATTTGAGTTTATCCGCATTCGCCGCACATAACATTACATTTTAGGTAAATTTTATAAACAAAGTTGAAATATTTTCTATTTGTTTAATCAGTACAAAACAAACAGAAAAAGTAAATGACCCAAAAATGTTTATTTCTTCAAAATAATGATAACCCCTCGTTAAGAACATTTACTCAATGGAATATCTATTACTTAAACCGCAAATACATGTAAAAACTACTAACATTTCCTGTAATCATTGCATATACTCTATAATCTTTATACATATATAAATAAATTCTTACATTATAATTTCTATATTGTGCTTGTGGTACACACACATGTAATATATACTTGAATGTAATAATAACAATAAATTAATTTATTCAAGATATAAAATTTTATCTTATTCTATAGATTCAATGGAACCACCGCATTTTATATATTATGTTTTCATAATAAATTTTCAATTTGAATTTTCCTTTAAGCATATATACATAAATATATGCTTAAATAGAAAAAGAAGGAGTAAAAAATATATTTAAATGAATATATTATGATAATAATAATAATAATAAAAAGAAAAAAAATTAGTTCTATATTTTTATATTATACGAAATTGAAAAAGTTTACGTTATTTTATATTTAATTTTAAAAGAATATAATAAAATGTAAAATTACTGAACGATACGTGCATTTATTAACCCTTTAACTTATATAGTAATATGATGTAAATTTTGTAATAATTAATTTGAATGAGTGTTGCAATTCAAATATATATTTTGACATCGACAGATCCATCATCTATTATTCTTGGAAATTTATCTATAAAACTTAATTTCGGTGTCAGGAGGTTTTAAATGAATTTATGTGGCGTTTTGTAGAATGCAGTAAAAAAATGCAAATTTTGGCTGCAACTTTTAAATAAGTAAATATATATATATAATACGTGGTCTACGTGTAAATAGAGAATGTTTGAGAAATAAATATAAAATATTATACTTTATTTTATTAAAAAACCATAATCATTATGTTGTTAGAAAAAAATATACTTATATGTAGCAGAGGGATGTGATTGTTTCCAGAAAATTGAACGTATTCCATAACAAATAATTAGTCAAAATAATTATCACATTAGATAGAAAAATCCCAACGTTTTTTTTCGTAGCGCACCGATGTAAATTAAAAATTTTCCATGGCATCATTATTATTTATGAAAATATATAATTTACTTTTGTTATTATAAGAATATACAAGAAAAAGCAGTACATCAATTAAAAAAAAAAAATACACGATCAACCTCCAATTTAACTTGAAACGTAAACACACATGTGTAATTTTTTCCTATAGTGTTGCAACACAAAAGTTATTTAAAAATAATCGCAAAATTTCTGTAGTTGTGTTATTTTTTTTGTCTTATTACAAAATGTATATGATTTACGAAGGCAGCGATCCGGCCAGTTTTTTTTTTCATAGAGCGGCTCCTATTATTTCAATGTAACATCCCATATAACTTTTATTTAATTCAATGTGTAGCATACAATTTTTTTTTGTTTTTGTTATACATATTTATTATATGCAGGAAATTCGCTTCTCAACAGCGAGTATGAATATACATTGTTTTTAATTTATAAAAAGAATAAAACATAAACAAAAGATAAAATGAAGTCACTCAACAAACAATAATTTAACAAAATTTAAATATTATTTAGGTACTTATATATTAAAAAAAAAACGAAATATAAATACAAAATTTAAATTTCACAAAAAAAAATGTAATCATTCTATTGTAATGCAAAATTTAGAAATTCAATAAACCAAATAGACTACGCATATATAAAATACAAAATAAATATTAGAATGTAGAATATATACCTAAAAAATATTAACATAATGTGAAAAATATAAAGTAGAAAATTTATTTAGGTAAAACAACATAATAATAAGAAGAAATGGATGACTTTTACCATTTATTATATTAGGTTGTCAACTATCTCCCTTCCGCCTTTTTGCTCTTTATTCAATGCTTTATAAAAAGTGTTACAGTAATCGGATTTAGTTCAAATATGCGCCGTTTTGTTCGATAATCTGTTTCCATCTAGACTGCAACTTCATAATACCTCCCTCGTAGAAGCCCCCCTCCTTATTTGCGTAGAACTCGGACAGCCACTTTTCACAAGCCTCTTTTGAGATCAACTTTACACCACCAAGGGCGTTCGCCATGGACAGGAACAGGTGGTAATCACTTGGCGCTATGTCCGGGCTATATGGTGGATGCGATAAAACCTCCCATCCGAGCTCCCGTAGCTTCTGACGAGTCATCAACGAAGTGTGTGGTCTGGCGTTGTCCTGGTGGAACACTACACCCTTCCTTTTGGCCAATTCTGGACGCTTCTGGTCGATCGCCTGCTTCAAGCGGTCCAGTTGTTCGCAGTAGATGGTAGAATTAAGCGTCTGGCCATATGGGAGCAGCTCATAGTGGATGATTCCCTTCCAATCCCACCAAACACACAGCAAAACCTTCCTGGCCGTCAATCCCGGCTTGGCCACTGTTTGGGACGATTCACCGGCCTGCGACCACGACCGTTTTCGCTTGATATTGTCGTATGTGATCCATTTTTCGTCGCCAGTCACCATCCGCTTCAAGAATGGGTCGAGTTCGTTCCGTTTCAGCAGCATTTCGCAAATGGAAATTCGGTCCATTAGATTTTTCACTGTTAATTCATGTGGCACCCAAACATCAAGCTTTTTTTTGTATCCAGCCTTCTGCAGATGGTTTAAAATGGTTTGGTGACTAACTCCCATCTCCTGGGCGATGTCACGAGATGCCACATGCCGGTCTAACTCGATGTATTCCATGATTTGATCGGTATTTGTCGTCACAGGTCTTCCGCCGGCTGGCTTATCCATGGTGTCGTTTTCACCGGCTCTGAATCGTCGAAACCATTCCTCCGCGGTTCGAAGTGATAGAGTACCATCCCCCAAAACACCATTAATCTCACGGAACGTTTCTCTAGCGGATTTGCCTTTAACGAAGGAAAACTTTAAAATAGCGCGAATTTCGGCGTTAGTGAACTCCATGTTTACACGTCTATAACTGTTGAACGCAATATCCAAACTAATCATACATAGCGTCGTTTTGTTTGTTATGTCAAGAGCTTTCAAATTATGTACAGTGTTGCCAGATACGAGCTCTGTAGCGCTTTGTACATAGCCGCGAAATTAAAAAGACAAAAAGGCGGAAGGGAGATATTTGACAACCTTATATATATTTTTTCGTTATTCTTATTAACAAGTCAATTTTCTTTTTTAGTTAAACGATTGTGTGGTGTGGTGTGTAAATAGTATTTTATATATATTTTATATATATTTTATAACATTTTTTTTATATACTACTAAGCGGTGTTAGTATAAAAGTTTTCGACATCGCAATTTCATAAAATAAACATCATATATATTTAAAAACTTCGTGACCTTATAAAAATAATGTATATAATACTTTTATTTTATTTTATTATTAAATAGATTATTTGGACATGCAAAGTGTTAGGAAATAAAAGAGTTTCATATTGTAGAATAATATATTTCGGTTAGTATCATAACTTTTTTTTTTTTTAATTCCGTTTGTTTTTAAAATACTTAAAAGTAATTAATAGGTTGAATAAATTATATGTGTTTGTATGTTGTCACAAATATTTCTATAGTCAACACTTTTTATATATTTTGAATGAAACCATTTATTTTATTTATCTATTTTAACTGTAACTCTATTGTCTATTAATTATCTATTAATATATACTTGATATTTATAACATATAAATATATGTGTTGATTTTAAGTAGTATATTGTATTACACTAACAATATATATTTACAAAAATATATACAAATATAGAAAAACATTTACCTATACATAATGATATTTTAAGTAATATAATCAATATGTATAGAGGTTAACTTAATATAGGAAATTTTTCAGTATAATTATACTGAAACATTCCATCTGAGTTATAAAAAAATTTGTGTTGCGTTATGGATTCGAAAAACCGATGTCTTTGAAAATATATCTGCAGAGATTAATAAAATCATATATATCAACTTGATTGTAATGAATGCACATTAGACGTAATCAAAAGCTCAAAACAGAGAGTAATATGTATATTGAAGATGTAAGTATTGCTTAATTTACATCGAAATAACATTTAAGAAATATCAATACGTATAAAATTAGGTGTGTTAAGTTTTGCATAAACCGTGATCTCGGAACAATATCATTTCAATGCATTATATTTAATTTTCCATTTACTAAACTTTTAATTATATATACACTTAACAAAACAGCTAAAAAAACACTTAACATATAATTCAGTTTTTCACTCGAATATTTTGTATATATATAAACTATAAAGAAAGTATTGTATATTTTTATATATATATTTTACACACACATGTACTATTATAAGAAGTATATAAAATTGTTGGTTGATTACGAATATAAATATAAGAACTTTTCATATTAATAATAAAATATATTATAGCCAATTCAAATGTGTTACCATTTTTATTATTTCGATTATATACTTTCATTATATACTTGAATGTATTTTGTATATATATATACAAATTGTATAGGTTAATAATAGAACAAAAATACATTTGTTTTGGAACAATTTTTTAGGATAAATTTTCTGCATTTAAATTTTGCTATGTGATAATTAAATCATAATAATTTGTATATCAGGAAAAATTAAAATATAGGGTAGTGACAGCCGTTGTTGCCTACTTTTTGTCTTCCTCGCAGTGTATCTTGTACATGGATGTGGTTTTGTTTAATTCTCTATACAATATATAGTTTAATAAATTTTCCAATGTATCATAATCGTTGAAAACTATTCGAAATAACTTTAAGTTTATTAAATAATAATATTAAAAACTAACGCAATGAGATGTAATTTGTGTTTGTGTTATAATTTAACTATATATACAGTCGGTCAGGCAACATATACCGCCGTTGACACTGTATTTATATACTTTGTTATGTAAATAATTAATAAATTCTTATTATGTGATTTCATTTTTATACAATATATAAATGCTTTTAAATAAATAGTCATACAAAAATTGTCAGATTTAAATTTTAATAAATAATATAATAATCTCGTATAAATATTAAATTTTTGCAATTATTCTTGTTTATTTGTGCAACAAAAAGTTTTATCTTTGTTATTCACTTTATTGTTTTTGTATACTGCAACAGTAACCGCATGGATTAATAATAAAATATTTATTTATTATATATTCTAAAGTTCTAGTATTGTATACACATACACTGGAGAATATATTTATATAAATAAAATTCAATTATAAGGAATAGAAAATAGAGTTGATAGAAACGAAATGCTAAGAAATATAATCGTATTAAATAATTATCACGAAAAATACATTTTTATTTGAGAAATTTTACGTTTAAATTTATTTATAGTATAATATTGGATATAAAAAATGTACATTTCCTAAAAGGAAAAGAAACCAAACGTGTAAATTATAAATTATTTTAAATTTCAAAGCTTAAACTTGTATATAAATATATGGTCTTCAGTGTATAATAATGCGCACAAACATCATATAAAAACTTATGCATATTTAAATGAAATATTTGACATAAATATAAGGATGAAAAATAAAAACAACTTACTGCATTAATACACTCAGCGTGTATGAAATTACTCTCAATCCGATTTTTCTTATATAAAATTTATAAGGTTTTTCAGCTGGGGGTTACATATTTGTTCATTTATGGAAAACACAGATATCCTTGAAAATATACTGTTTGACACTACTCAAAGATTAACACACCCTTAATGGGGGTTAATCACTCATATAGTAATTATGATATTATGAGAAAATATTTACCTTTCGGCCAATTGATGAATGGAAAGTTATTTGCCAACTTGACTGTAATGAATGGTTTCGTAAAATATTGTATTTTAAAAATATTACATATTGCATTATTTGTTTGGTGGAATTAGGATAAAAAATGTTGGTGAAAGTAATTAAATTGCTCGGGGTATAGTATTCATCAGTATATACATCTGACAATTTAAAAATAGTTTAGTCAACATAATAAAATTTTCATAAATAAATATTTATGTTTTAACATACATAGAAATGAGATATTTTCATATATAGATTTTGATGCGCATATATATATATGAAATTTTTAACGATAACGAATTGATCGTATATATTTTCAATAGTGGTAAATTATATATTGTATAAAAGGTATATGTTAAAAAAAGAAAAATACATATATGTATTTGCATATAAATACGAGTATATATAGTTCATAAAGAATGATTCAATTTGTGATGTAGGAATTATATTTTGTGCCATTTTCATTTTGTGAAAGTATATTTTTTTTTTTTATTATTATTTATTTATGGATTGGGAAATAAATAATGAAATGTTATATACAATAGTTTAACAATACATAAATATTGTGAAAGCAAATTCCGATCAAATACAGCAAATGTACACAAATTGCATATAATTAAGTTAAAGTTGATTTTAAACAATATATTTATATATTTCTGATTCGTTCTATATAACTATACTGTATAATTTCCTAAATTTAATATTTATATAAAATATACTATTTTATAGATAAACGATAAATGTTTGTAAATATTATAGTATATACAAAAGATGTATATACGATTCTCAATAAATATGGTTATAACTTTTAATTTATGTAAAATTTATATATAGATCTCTTCTTCAACACACACACACCAACAGGAATGTTGTATCGTGTATATATAAATTACATGAATTTTAAAAAAGGGGGTTATATTAATAACCAACAAATGTGGTTTTATATGCGTATTTTGTATATATGTTTAACAAAAACCATAATTACATATATGGTATATATATTAAGATAAAACTATTCATTTCATATGTAAACGATAAGATAAGGTACATGTATTTTAAGTTCATATATATATATATTTATTATTTATGTACAAACTAAAAATCCATTAATTAATTTACAAAATAATTCATTAATATATATGATAGGTTAGAAATTAATATATAAAATATGTAACAGCATAATATATAGAATATGTGATATAGTTTTATATATAATAATAGATTCTAAAATTTTCATAGTTCATTTTATATTATATGTATATAATAATAATTGTACTAAAATGTAAAAACCATTAAATTTTTAATGTCATGTTTTGTATACTATATAACAAAAACCAGTATATACATAATTTACATTCAAGATTACCGAATATAGGTTAAAGTATAATGTATATACGTGTACATACAAAATTTTCTATATATAGTTATTATATTATCAACTGCATATAAGGTGTTTTAACTATATATACATACAATATATAAATTTAAATACGATCTAATATAATAATAACATACAAAATTTGTGAAAATTACATATCATAATACATTTAATACATTTATGTATAATATATTTAGGTGTTATTATATCAATACAAAAGGTCATATAGTTTAGATATATATTTATATATATATATATAATAATTCTATTTTATATATATTAAAAGTGTTAAAGATAAATACATAGATATATATCTTATATATATAACAATGGTTTTCTATTCCAATAAAGCTTTTAATACTTTCATATATATATGAAATGATATTGTTATAAAATATAGATATATATATATACGTACATGCCATCAACAACAATGAATATATAAATAATTTCACATGCATAATGTACATATTTATTATTATACAATATATAAAATGTATGTATAAAATGTATATAATATTAATACTTTAATAATTACATATATACATTATATACAATACATGTATGTATGTATATAACTAATTTAAAGACATGTATTGTATATAATTTAAGTTGGTTACATTATATAAATTTATCATTGAAGCTTACTGTTATTTTATATACATTAAATTGTATGCGCACAGAGTGATTCAGATTGATATTATTACAAGGGATGTGTGTGTCCTTCATTCCAACAATAAATTATGATTATATTTACATATGCTATAAGCATTATTATTTCAAAAGTTAGTACATTGCATCATCTTGTAGCATTACTCAGAACCACACTGTGTTGTAGTGTACGCATTTAGATTAATACATTAAAATTAAATAATTTCCAAACGATATATAGAACATACACAAGTCATATGATATTGTGGAGTAAATGATTAAATGTCCATTTATCAAAAACAATCTTGCATAGTTTTATTAAGCTCGCACTTTTATAAAGTAAAAGTTCTTCAGTTTTGTATCTGATTTACATGGACCAGTGAATAAGTTTACAAGATTTGACATTTCATTAATTTTTCTATATTTTATTTAACTTCGATGCTTATGTATGTATCGCTCTTTAAAAAAATCACCGTTTATATATATTAGTTTATATACGTACTCTTCAAATTATTCCATTTATTTACTTCAACCTATATACACACAATTTAATATCTATATATTAAAATCGATAATTTAACAAATCAAATATATTTTTATATTGTATTGTATACATTCAATCAAAAATCAGCCTCTCTATATTATTATTATGTATTTGTACATATAAAAAATATGTTACCCTATTTTTATCGCTATGTTAAATTTCGTCCTTAATATTATATACCCATATAGATTTTTCTATATATAACTAATATACATAATTTATTGTATTATTGTACATTATATTCCCATATATATTGTATATATATATATATTGTAATACTTGGGTATGTTTTGTATTTCAATTCAATTGCTGTGTACTTGACCTGTATATATGCAAAATTATATATTTGTACAAGTACTTTTATATAATCTATCCATACATTTATAATTAGTATGTATCTACAATACTTCAAATACTTATGTTATATATAGGATGAGGAACAATCATATATATATATATATATAAAATGTATTATACTATTACCTATGTATAGGAACGCATTTCAAGGAGATTTACCGGTGGATATTAATACCTCATTCAGATTTCCAAACAATTTATATAATATAAATAGTATTTTTTATTTAAAACATTTTAAATTGTTTTAATAATATATATAATATTACAAATATATTACTTTAATTTTCATTATCTTTAATCTCACATATGATGCACATTTCATTATATGTAAAAAAAAATGCATAATAACAAAAAACTAAATTGCGTGTACAAATTTGTGCATATAGAATTTACTATATTATTATTTTTCATATATATATATATACGAAAATCTATATAAAAATATATATACAATATATAAATTTTATAAGTAATCAATATATACATATAATTCAATGTTTATATATAATTAATTATTTATAATATATTATAATTATAATTATATGATTGTAAAAATACTTCATATATTTCCAATAGTAATACAATAATACATTTATAAATTAGTTAATATAAAAATTTATAAATAATAACGAAATTATACACCTTTCAATTTTTATGACATGCAATCAATGTACAACTATTTTCAATATACTATAAATATTCAATGGTATATAAAATAATAATGGATAACATATAAATTGATTTTTGATTGATTTACTAATTGCAGTTATATAGCTATATTTAAAATATATAGTAGATTTTGTTTTTAACATTAAATGATACTTTTAAAGATAGATAAATTTTTATTCTACAATTGAGCTATGCGACCGAATATTGAATAACCCTAAATATAATTTGGTTCGATAGTTAGATACTTTTGTTAAAATTTAAATATGTAATAAATTAGCAGTATAATTTACAAAATAAAATAAAATTATATTTTCAACTGAAAAGTTAAATCAGAAATTTGTACTAAATAGCCGAAGACTATATATAGAGTAAATCTATACCCAATATTATTATTAAATACAGATTTCATGTATTTAATTATTGATCGACCGCAACAGTTTCTATATCATAATATAACAATATAATTGGATGACATTGAAATAAGTATCTCATTAAGTATATATTTTAGGACCATTACGACGAGTATTAACAATATAAAAATAAATCCCCCACATTTATTATATCCTATTACATTGATTTATTATAAAATGAAAAAAACAAAAAAAAAACTAATAATAAATAAATAAAATGATAATTTAAACGAATTCTTATTGTAATAGAATAAATAAAACGCAGATTTGTGCGATTTTCACGACTAAACTGTCAGATAAATTATAGAATATATAGTTATATTTGATTTTATATTGTAAACGTATACAAATAGAGGATATTTTTGTTTACATATATACATTTTTAAATTAAAATTTATTCAACCTGAAAATCGAAAATTTGTGCACATATTGTGTGAGTTACCAATATTGTGAAAATCAAATATTTGTCAAATGAAATTCATTCACACATAAATAATACGCATAATAATAATGTATGTGTAATAATCAACAATTATATTATGGTTATGTAAATTTAATTTATATATAATATAAAACAGATATTTTGATAATTATTTATATTTTTCAACAAAATTTTAAACAATAATATATATATAGGCAAAATTAAAAATTGGTTAATTTATTTATCTAACCCCCCCCCCACATTTTGTTTATACATAATTAAATATTTCAAAATAAAATAAATTAAATATCGATTGATGTATAAATTACAAATAAGACAAGGGTATAACAACAAATATATTATTTATATACGTGTAACGTATATATTTATAAGATATACAGTCCCTGAGGTGAAGCAATTAAACAAAATATGAAAATTAAAACTAAATTTAGAAATTAACTTTTGTTTGGTGAGAAACTTTATTTTTCGAATTCATTTTTAAATTTATAAATTTAGTAACAATCACATACAATTATAGATTATACGATAGAGTAAAGTTTAAAGTATTATTTGAGTTTTTTTTTAGTAAAACAAAATTCATTCGACCAATTATTATATTTTTCAATTTAATATTATATAACATAAATTATTGCAAGAAAAATATTTAACTATATAATATTCTATTCTGAAAAATTAACTCATTTTGAATTGCGACGATTTTGATAATTTATTTCTGTAATGAAAATACTTTCTACTTTCTACATATATAAAAAAACCAAGATATTTTAAATATTACATCGAAATATAGAATAATCAAAAATATTCTGTATACAAATAAAATTTAACGGCCAGATCCTATATATATATATATATTGTATATATGTATCGTCGTTACACAAAATTGAATAATTTTCACCAATTTATTCTGTCAGATATTGTCGCGTTTTTGGATAATACTCGTATATATATACATTTACCATAAAATAAATGGTATACCAATCATCCAAAAAGAAAATAAAACAAAAACAGATGAAAATGTAATAAATCAAAAATTTGCAATTGACAAACGCAAGAAGAAATAAAGCAAAAAGAAAAAAAATGTATGTATATAATTTTTTTTTTCCAGTAATTTGAACTAATGCTTTGAAATTAATCATAGACATGCAAAGGACAATATTAACATCCATATAATAATCCAATGGTAATTTATCATTTTTATTTAGTCGTATATATTCTGTATAAACGTATATAAAATATTTGATGTGAATGTGTTTATTTTCTTATCTATATATTGTATATAAAGATTATATATAAATAAATGTTTAAAGAAAAATATTCTAAATAAATATTGTAATTATATACAACTCGATACATATTTTAATGTATACTAAATATGGTTTCTATAATTCATAATTACACAAATATATAGCTACACTGTATTTTTTTTGTATATATAAAATTATTCATATAGCAATAATAATAACAAAATATTAATATCGTAAAGATTTCACATGACTCACTTTGTTGGTTCATCTGACAAAATTAACCAACATTTTTGTATCACTTCTCACAAACTAATATATGTATTTAAATCATGAAAAACGTAGAATTATGCGAAAGCAAAACCATTATTATAATATAGTTAATGCCATATTTTTACAGTCAATCTTTTGGTTCCCCGTTTGACGATATACAAAGAAAAAAAAAAAGAAAAACAAACTGTTAATAATACCAGAAGAAAGTCAATTTAAGATTTTTTTTTCTATATCCAATATTTTTGTAAATAATAATGTAATACCCAAATGTTTATATACTTGTTTTCTTTCATTATTTAATAAAAAAATAAAAAAAAAAGAAAATGATCACTGCGGTGCTATGCATGTTTTGTTGTGTGCGATGCGAGTACCACACATTATTTCACATAATAATAATACCAGGAAAAAAAAAACCAACATAAAATACATAAAATAAAAAATAAAGATAACAACGTTAATAACCATAACAATCTTCTACTTAAATATATACCAACCATCTATACATAGATACACATTATCTATATATAATATACTTTTTCTTATATACATTGTCCTTCTTATATATAAATAAATATAATATAATAACTATAAATATAAAACTTACCAATAAAAAACCAAACATAAGCTCGTCCATAAAGTTGTTGTTTGTACATTTCACAAAGTACTCGCCTAGCAGCGACTACATAAAAAAGCCCAACAATAATTCTTGCGTCTTGTCGACGTAAATTTCTGACCGCATCGGTGGGATCGGACAAAAATGATTGTCTTGTAACAATTTCAATGCCACCCTCTTTACATCGATTTTCTAAATCTTCAACTGTCTGAAAATTTATAGATAACCAAAAAAAAAAAAGAGAAAAAAAAGCCCATAACATTAATAAAAATTAGTTATTTTTTATTTTATTTATTTCTTTATTATTATTTTATATTTTTATATTTTATTTTTATACTATGCGTTAACAAAAAATTAATATTTATGATGTATCATAAATAATGTTATTAAAATGGTTTAAGTTAAATATAGATAGCGTCGTATATGAATGTTATATAATATAATATTATGGCGAGTACATAAAAATAGATATATCATTTAGATTATTCTCATATTGTTTTTTATATGACATGATAATGATTTAGAGAACGATTTATTTTATATTAGTTTAATTTTATACACACTACAATCAATAAATAATTATACACAAATATAAAATTATTTAAAATATTAGGAAATCAAATATTCTGCGATGGCATTTTAAAGTAATATTCTTTCAGAATCATTCGTATGGACAGGATACAATCAGTAAATTGTCAATTTGTTTTCACTAAGTTTTTTGATTTATAAATTGAAATTTTTTTCTCGTCAACGTTAAATACTGAGATAGATAAGATCAATATTTTTTTTTACTGATTGTGAATACCAATCAAATGAAATAAATAAAGCAAATTAAATCTTAAAAATAAAATACTAAGGTAATAAAAAATAAAGAAATAAATAAATTCAAATAAAATATGTACATAAATTTAAAATAAGTGATATTTTATTCAAAACATATAAATAAATTATCAGTAATAAATAAAAATGTACTATATAGCTCTCAATATGTATAATATAAGCTGCAAAAAGTTTACTTATGAAATATCACAAGAAAATTAGGTTAATTGTTACTTATATAAATTTTATTTTATTTCTTTCCTAAATAAATTACACACAGACAGACACATAGAAATTAAATTGGGTCATTACGAATCATTCTCAAAATTTGTAATTAACAAACAAACAATAAACTTGTAACTCTCAATATATATTACTTATTATATTTATATAAATCACAAATAATTAATCAAGAAAGAAAACATCTATTGATACAAAATATATATGGAAAAAATTTAACAGTCCTTTAAAAAGAAAGGATCGATTAATAATTCTTTAAGATTTATTATATATAAAGGTATATTTTATAATATAACAAAAAAAAAATTGGTGTATATATAATAATAGGCATAAATAAGAAAAAAGAAAATTTCTATAATTAATTAGAATACGATTGATTATTATTATATAAAGAAAAAACAATTTTCGAATCTAAATTTACATTAAAATTATATTAAAACTCATAGTTCAAAAAGTGTGTAGGAGTGTGGGAGTAGAAAAATTAGATAACCACGTTAAAAATAGAATTTCTGTATTCTATTCTGTAACGTGTATACAGATATATAACAGAATATAAAAAAAAACTATACCAATTTTCATTAATTTTTTCGTCAAAAAGGTTAAAACGTAGTGTCACCACACACACACACAATAAAAAGCAAAAGTTTTCTTTTTTCCATTTCTTTTTGTCATCATTAAAACTATATAAAATAAAAATCATTAATTATTTTGATTTAAAATTATTCATTGTACTCTCAATAATACGTTTTTATGCATTAACAAATGTTCTTTTTTTTTTCGTTTTTTTAAGCTTTTTACATAAACTTTTTCTTGATTTTTTTTTCTGTTTCTGTACCGTTTTTTTTCTTTTTGTAAGGGGTGAGTAGAGGTTTATACAACAATAAAATACCAAACATTCTCAAATTATTATAAAAGGAAAATTGATGATGAACATGAATTTATAATAAAGCCTCATATTGAACTTAACTTGATTTTTTGTATTATAAATTTTTAGAGAGTACCTATATAAAAAAAAAAGTAACAAAAACATTTCCATTTTATTTTGGAAACAAAAAACAATCCTGATTTATAATTTGGGTATCTATTTTTTTTTGGTTCTTTTTGTTGGTTCTTTTTGTTATTATTATTATCATCTTCATTTCGTTCTATTCATTGTATATATTTCATAGCACTGAAAAACGCATCAGTAATAAAACCTCACAAGTCATATTATAAATGTATATTTATACAAATAAATAAATGATATAACGAATAATATTTGACTTGAATTTATTTAAATAAAACTCAACGTTTCCGGAATTTATAAAATATCGAAGTCCTTTTTTTTCTGTATTGTCTTTCGTTGGAATTTATATAATATATACAATATATATATATATATCTATATCTATATATATTTGAGTTACGTGAAAATATTCGTATGAGTTTTGATTTTTATTGGAGTTTTTAAAATACATAGTGCGTGTATAGGATAAATGTACAATATACAATATATATGTGTGTGAGTCTATTATGTATACACATAAATAAATTGATAATAGAAATAGAAACGTTCAAATAAAATATTATCTATATCTAAAATTTAAATTATAATGTATCTTATTCTCAATATAATATAGTAAAATAATCATTTAATCTATAACTATTAACTAAAACCGTCTGAAAGAAAATTTATCTTAAAATAGTTTTTTATAAGAAAATTACGATCAATCTAGTTTTAGAATCAGATACCCATTTAACATTTAAACACATTCATATCAACTAAATTTGGTATGACAGTAACGGAATTTCACATTGCTATACCATAAAATTTTGCAGAAAAATATCTGCTATTATAAATCAACAAATTGTGTGATTAATATTTTAGACAAATTTTATAAAACAACGTAAATTTCTATATGCAGATATATTTTTACGGTCAAAATATATATTCAAATGTATAATTAATAATACACGTTTGAATGTAAATTCAACATTTCAATTTTACATATATGGGATATGGACTGAAAGAAACAATTAATGCATTTAATATACAATTCTAATGATTGAAATAGTTAATTATTTATATATATATATATATATATTACTTTTGTATCCAATGAAAAATTCAGACTACATACGGGATGAGATCATAAATAAAATAAAAATTCTAATATAATGAAAAACATATAGATTTAGAATTCTATATAAATTGTAGAAATTATACTTTATTTAAAATTTGACCATCCATTATATAATAGAAAAATCCTATTTCGTATAATGATACAATCAGATTTAATGGACATTTAGTAAATTTTGAGCTGTCAATTTTTCACAACACAATACTCTTTCTTTTTCTCTATTTTTTTTTTTTTTTTTTTTCAAATAAAGTATAAAATAAATTTGAATAGAAATCAAAATATTTTATGGTCACACACAGTTGTCCCCCATATCGCTTATTTATCAATGTTGTGATTGTGATATAGGTACGATAATATATATATATTGAAAAGGTTAAGAATATACTTATTTATATTATAAAATATATATATATATTTTTGTGTATGCATATACAAAAATTACAATAAACCAACATCAATATTTATTTTTCTCTCTGTGTGTGTGGTTGGTCTTGGTGTGTGTTTGTGTGTAATAATTCAAATAGGAAAAGTAATAGTTTGCAGAAATAAAAAAAAACAACCCTATTATGATGAATAAGGTTTACCACAAAATGGTTTTCCTTTTTTTTTTTTCTTTTTTTAATGAATTGATATTCATAGACTGAATTCATGTTACTATATACGCTACTGTATATATGTATATGTAATATAATATAACTATAAAATATATAACCCATTTTTATAACTATATTATGTATTGGATGGAACGTTGCCATATATAAAATGTATACAACTATAAATATATACATTTTAAATAGATTGATGTGTAAATAGAATTGTATATATATAATGTGAGTACTACTATAACTATATAATATATATATACATTGAATTCATTTAAAATTGGTTTGAGTGTGTGAAAAATTTCCTCAAATTTTATTCTACATTGTGTATTTATGTAATATTATATATTATTTTATATTTATATATATATATATACGTTACCTATATATAACAAAAAAAAAGTAAACAAATAATATAGATTTTCTCTAATAAATGATTTAAAATTGTATATATATATATATTGTTTCTTTCAATATATACGGCGGCATATAGCCCATATCAATGGATATATATATCTCATATGTATATTACGTTATTTTTTCATGTGGAGCACAAAAATTCTATCTCTATACACAAAATGTGAATAAATAATGTAATTTGAAACATTTTATACTTTATTAGATTAAATATATGTGTATGTTGAAATGTATATAGTTATAATTTAATATTATATATATATATATATACAAAAACATATAATATATGTTATTAATGTGTGGGGTGACGGTAAGTTATACCCATATCTGTATATAATATATTTAATACTTTAGAAAAATTTTCCATACTATGTAAATAAAATGTGTACATATAAATAAAGTATATAATATAATATAATAATAATATATGTAACTTTTAAACCACATTATTTATAATGAAAATATTTTAATTATTTTTGCTTCCCTTCCATATAAAAAAAAACAGAAAAAAAAAGAAAAGAATATAATATATTCAAGCTTTTAATTTTTTTTTATATTTTTAGAATATTCTATATTTTCTTTTTATACCATCATATATAAATAATATTAATACATAATTATATTAAATTTTTCGACACACAACCAGTGATATATGATATCGCAGTAGCTTATAATATACTGTCGTGTAATATGGTTATATACATACACAATAATAATAAATAAGTAATAATAAAAAATAATTAAATTAATAAAATTTGTAAAATTTCTATATGAGAATATCATGTTATAAAATTTTCTGAATAATTAATAAAAATTTTGAAATTAATACTGCTTAGAATTGAAATCGTATGAATATTAATAATAATAATGCTAAATATATAATATGAACTTGAGTATATTCATATGAATTATATAATGATATTTTTTCACAAGGCATAATTTTACATAATAATTTAAAAGTTTTATTTATATTATATTTACTTAAGCAAATCTGAAAAAGTTTCTTATTAATAATAAATGAAAATAATTACTACATTAAATGTAAAATAATTTTTCGTCAATAAAAACACAGTGTCCAATAAATTAGCATACACTATTTGCAACGTGTTTAATTTAATTTAGACAATTGCTTTGCCGGGCTATCAATTTTAAAAGTCTTGAAATGTCTTACAATTAATGGACAATTGACAGCGTATTGTTTTATACGCATTTCATACAGCAATTATAGTTTGCCTGTATGGATTTTGCAAAAACGATTGAAAATAGCCAGAAGAATTAAAGAATTTTATTATTATTATTGGTTACAAACACATATACTTATTATTTACCAATTTAATAAATACATGAAATATAATTCCATTTTTTTTTAATAAATTTAAATGTGTATGAGAATATATTGGACACGTAGTATTTATTAACAGAAAAGGTATATTGGTATAAAACAAATGGATAAGTTTTTAATTATTATAAATATATGTATATATAGAAATTTAGAAAAGTATAATCTTTATATATAATGTACAATAAATATGATAATTATAAATTTTATAATCAGTCTATAAAGAATATGCGAAACAATTATAAACAAAATATATAATTGATTGTAATAAATATCTTTTAAACCTTCGATTTTGGTGACTTTAATGTCAGAGTTTATTTCAAAAAATCATATTAAATGTGTAGGTAACATTTATATTTTATCATACATTGATCTATCGTTTGTGTTCAAAAAGTTACTGTACCATGAATTATCAATTGTAAGTGTTAAAAATGGTAAAGTGAATATTTTTGAAAATATAGTGTCAGACGCTATTTCTAAGATTAACAATGCGGGTGATTTTCCCATATACAAGATATTTGAATTAATAAAATCATAAAAATTGGTGACTTAAATATATATACTTTGGTGCAATAATAACGATAGGTTGTTTGACAAACCAAAACATTATATATTGGATAAATTCAGTACTTCTAGTAAGTACATACAATAAGATACAGACAAATACAATACATAGTAAAGTATTGTGAAAACAAAGTATTGTTAATTTAATTGAAAAATACTTTAAATTATAGATATATTTTTTTTTTATAAATATACGCGCATAATATGGCATTTAACATTTTAATCATGATAATTAAATACATTAATATATAATGGAAATTTAAAATTGACAACTTTTGTGTTTAGAATTTTCTATAGATTATATTTTTTTTTTTTTTTATTTATACTAAACTTTATAATGTATTGTATTAGATTTCCTCTAATATTTGATTAAATTATAATCAATAATAGATAATACTATAAATAATATAAAATTAATAATAATAATATAATAATGTAATTGTTTATATGAAAAAAAAAATTTTTTTTATCAACATTTTACAACTTCTTTACGTAACGTATATAACTTGTAAAAACACCAACAAATCCCAAGGGTACATATATTTTCTCAAATATCTTTTTTCATCATTAACTTTAATTTGTTTTTAACTAAACTTTTAAATTCTACATAATCCAAAACACAAAATGAATGAGCATAAGCAAAAAATACAAAAAAAAAAAAATAAATATAAACATTGAACATTGTGTTACAATATTGTTATATAATCGCAAGAAAATAAGGCATCCCATAGTCGTGTATCAGCAACATAGAGTAAAATGAAAAAAATTATCAAACTTCCTTTTCTCTTTTTTTTTTTTTCTTGGATATGTATTTTTGTATTTTTACTTGTTATCATCAATTACATGATAAAATATATATATATATAAATTGTATATTTTTAGATGTACTAAAACAAGGAAAAACTTATTACTATAAGATATATATACAATATATACTTCGAAATCGTGTATATATAACAAAATGACTACAAAATAACAAACAATACAAAGTTGTTTAAAGTTTCATAATATAAACCAAAATTGTACACAATATGTTATTGGAAGATGAAATGACATATATATTATGTATAGCATAGATAGATAGATAGATAGATAGATAGATAGATAGATTGTAAACATTAAGCCATATTTATGATTTCAGGGTTGTTATATATATTTATAGGTGTAATAAAAATTGTGATGGTGAGAATTAATTAATACGAATTTTTCATAAAATAAATATGGTTAGTGTGGATGATATCAAACGATCCGATAAAATATCGTGGTGGCTTCAATTCTCACGAAATGCGTATTCGTGCAGCAAGAAAATTAAGCTATTAATTTATTGTGCAAAGAAAACCAACAAAATTTCTGCCATAGAATATTTACAAAAGTATAAACAACCCTTAACAGCAACAATGCTTATTTATAATATATAAATACAATATAGTACATTTTATAGAGTGTGATTATGATGATAAAATATAATGCTCAAAAATATGCAGAAATTGTTGTTGCTATATTTCTTATTATTATTATTATTTTTTTTCTTTTAGTGGTGGTAATGATGGTGAATATAATATAAAAAAAAATCAAAAAAGAATGAGAAAATTACATCATTTAATAGGTAATTGAGTTGTCTTGTATTTTCCTTTTTTTTTTATCATATTTTTACAATTTTTATGATTTCCTTTTTATTATTATATTGTATAATATATATATGATTGTATACTTTATGATAGGAGAGGCTATTTCAATTTGGAACTATATGTGGTACACTAATGGGTGTGTGTGTGGAATTGGTAGTATTACTCAGTTGGTTGGTTGGTTACATATTCTTCAAATCGGTATATGTGTTGATTAGACTATACACGGCTAATTTTTGAATATCGTCCTACAACAAAGCTATCGATACCAGCTGAAAAACGAGGTAAGATTTAGCTTTTATTTTACATAAAATAAGATGAAGAAAAGCTCTGAATAACCTCATACTCCACTATATATGGTATATATAGCATAAAAAAATGAATTCTACTTGATTAAGTATATATAGGTACAATACAATATTTATACAATATGTAATGCATATCTAAATATACATATTATTCAATATAGTGTTGTATTATATATACAATATAAATGTATAGATATATAGAATCAAGAGTGTTTTAAATTTTATGTTTTGATATGTATTTATATAGAGCATCATATAATAAAAAATATGTATATTTTCTTATTCATTCTTTTATATTTTACATTAAAAAATAAATACAAAAGCTCTTTTTTTTTTTTTTTTTTTTTTTTTTATCTCCGCATTTGTTTACGCATTTTACAATAAAATTTGCAATATTATATACAATATAAACCATGTGCTTTCATTTTCAACGTTCCTGCAAATATAATAAAATATATAACCTCTTTTATATATATAATATATATATATATATGGTACATGGTATATATAAATGTATATCTGCCATAGATAGATGTATTATAATATTTAGATAGAATTGTATACCCACCGCGTGCTATATACTTGTGTATGTGTAACAAATAAATACATATATATTTATCAGTGTATATAGTTGAAAATATAAAATTTATGAAGGGAAACAAAACAGGATAAGGAAATATATTTTATATGAATGCTAAATTGTTCCCAACTGAAATTTTAATGAGTGTATTGCGTATTGAATAGAATTGATAATTATATGGGGTGTAACGGTGTAACAAAATTGTTAACACAACATTTTTTACTATATATACAAAAATACATATAATACAATATGCGTACCATATATATAACATAATTATATAAATATAGTTATAAATTACAAAACATTATATTATAAATGAAATGAAATATATTGTACAAAATATGTATTTTATAGAGAGATAGGCATTGTACGTATAGATAGATAGATTGTATATTCTATTTTTATCGATATTTAATTACTGAAACAGAAATAATTTGAAAAACGTGTGAAAAATATGAGAATTACATAAATACACAAAGGTTAAAGTGAAAACCCGTCGTCAATTTGCAGCAAAAAACAATTCCCAGAAATTATTTAATTTTTTATGATTTACATACATAACATATATATTGGTCTGATTTTAAATATTACCAAAGAAACATATATACTAAACAAAACAATATTTTGTTTAAATGTTTCATTTAATTTTATTGTTAAAAAATATTTACATAATGAAATTTAATTGTTTATAGATATACCGTGTGTGTTTTTTTGTATGTTATGTAATTGTATGGCATGGATTCATTCATTGTACGCATCATCGATCTCTGTATTTATTTCCAAATAATAAAAGAGTGGATCTAAGAATAAGATAGTGTCATATGCCATACATAAACTTTAACAATCTGAGTATTTTGTAAATTCAAATTTAACATTTCAATAATCATCAATCGAGAAATGAACCTGTGAATTGGTTGAAGAACAAAAAAAAAAAAAAAAAAAAACCCTGTATATACTAAAAAAAAAAAAAAAAAAAATGTTGCATAGGCAAAATAACGCACAGCGTGATATAGCCAAAATTGTATATTATGTCGTTACATGAAAAATGTATAAGTATATATGCGGTATGGTGATTGCGGTCGGTACGAGATAACCTAAAATATAACATGTTTTTTCGCAACAACAATTTTTTTTGCTGCCTTTTCTACTAAACCCCATATATATATATAAATATGTTTATATGTATACATTTTTTTCCCTTTACTTAACTTATCAAAAGCAAAAGCAAAAGCAAACATAAAAAAAAAAGAAAAATCGATTGTTTTTCAATCAACTGTAAAATATAGATAAAATCGAGTAAAGCTTTGCATTAAAATTTTAAAGCTACAATATTCTTTTAGCCTTTTGTATACATACATAATATATATATATATGTATATATATATATGTATATGTTTGTTTATAGTATTATGTGGCAAGATAATTTATAGTTATTTTCGAAATGAATTATAAAAAAAAAAAAAAATAAAATAAATGGAAAAAAAAAGAAAATTAAGGATAATTTAATAAATTGATTTTTTTTCACGATTTAATTTTCCTTGTATATACATAAACACACACATACACGCACTATTTTTTTGATTATTATATATAGGAATTCTTTATATATGGCATAGAGTGCTGTGTCTACACTCTTCTAATATATTGGAGGGTTGGACGATAATAGGAGCCGCTACCCTATATATATATATAATATATAAGATATGGATTAATGATTATTTAACATGAATTATAAACCGCACACAAAATATATACTTAACAATGTATATGTATTGAAGAAGAAAAATTGATATTCGAATTTAGCATGAATATAAAAAAAAATTATAATCTTAAATTTTTATGATTTGATAGCGACGCGACAAAATAGATTAGAACAATATTATAATAAAATATATATATATAATTTTTTTTTTCCGTTTTAAAATTATGCACATTTATAACCGCACACAAAATCTGTTAATATTTTCTACTTCAACAAATTTAATTCATATTAGATTTTATAGAAATAATTATAATTTTCGGAATAAATTTAATACGTGTATACATAATATATATAAAATAATTTTTAAAATTTATCGACAGTAAAATGTCACATTTATTGATGGAAACAGGTATTAAACAAATGAGTCCATCAAATAATATCGATATACAACAGAAAAATCAAAACAAGAATGGAATGATAAATGGATACGAATCGAATACTTAATTTTGCCATATTTAAATATACATTTCGCATGCGGGACCTGCAATTTTACACGAAATTCCATTTTTATATATAATTTGTATTTGGTTATAAAAATTTGTATAAAATACAATAAAAATATAGATATTATAGAGAATAGAGCGCTATTGTATATAATAAAATATGAAACATGTCAATAATGAAAATCAATTTTCACAAGACAAACAATAAAAACTAGTAAAATAAAACAAATAAAATCATCTCATATCTCATATAGTTTATATATACAATATACTGGAAAATAAAAGTAATACCATTTCTTTATGTATATTTAGTATTTATTATATGGCCATATATATAAATATTCCATAAATATAGCACAAATATACTATGTGTAAGTACAAATAATACGATATGTAATAATAATATATAGTCAATCAGAGTAAAATTTCATTTTCTTTTCATATTGTGTACATATTTTTATATATTGTAATATAAAAGATAATATATACAATATATATATTCATCGTATGTATACAATCTTAAATATATATATATATATATATATATATATAAATTCACTATATTATATAATACACATAAGAAAGGATAATGCTTATATACATATTTCCAAAGTGAATATAAACTTAAACATAATATGGAAGTCATTCTGAAAGGATTGTGTCTAAAGCTCACATGAATATAATATATTATATATATGTTTATAGAAAAAAAATGAACTCTATATACTTATTGTATATAATATAATATATATATATATATACGAAGTACGTCTATTTGTGACAATGATTATACCTTCACTAAAGTGTCACTTCAGGCTACAAGAATAGAGACTATATATATATGCGTTATTGTGTTGATAAATCTGTCGTTATATATTTAATATATAATACACATTATATATATAACATATATTGCATAAAATTGCTAGAAGCTACAAAACACATACAATATATAAATTTATGAGCGTTATTTATTAAATATTTTATATATTATATTGTATTTATATATACAATATATTAGATAATATTTAAGTTAGAATGTTTATAGTAATAATGTAAATGAAAATTATATGAATAATATCAGAAAGATATATTAGCAAATGATTATAATTTTAAGACATGTTCTTATATATTTGATTTTAAGATGAATAATAATAATAATAAAAAAACTACTGTTTATGATACTGAAAGATTGTTTTTGTATACGAGTATATGTTAGAGTACAATAATAATTTAAAAATGTTAAGAGTAAATATGTGTTAAAAGCGGAACTTTAATATATTAAATTTAAATGTAATGTTACAAAAAATATATATGGTTTTTATTATTATACATTTATGTATGTGAAAAACTCAGTATTTATATATACATTTTATACCTCATATTTATAAATATTTTAACTTTAAAGCTACTGTAAAAAGTCGTGCAAAAAAATATAAAATGAAAAAAAAAAAAAATTTACCGCACGCATATATTTTATGACACTTAATTTATTTTCTCATTTTATTATTGTCTGTCTGACTTCATTCATTTTACATCACGTTGTACAAGAATTTTTACACAATGGTAAGAAAAAAGGAAAAAAAAAGAAGAAAGACACAAAAACGTATAGAAGATATTTCTCTTACAATATACATAAATATATATATATATATATAAAATTGCTTGGTATTATGTCAGATTAAGAATGGGAATCTTTTTTTATTCCTGGGTCGTCAATTTACATTACAGTAATTTTTATTTTTATTTTTTTTTCTTACAAAATTATATAGTCAGTTATGTATACGAGAATATTAACTATAAATATATAATGATTGTTATATATCTTTATATATAATTTATATATAACAAAAAGGTATTATTTGTTTTATATTGTAAAAAAAAAATAAAAAAATTCAGTAACATTGTAACAATTATTCAATTCATTATGAATTTAACAAAAAATAAATATAAATAAATTATAATTATAATTTCAAATCTATTTTCTGCAAAATAACATTCATATCGCAAGCAATTTGAAAATTTGAACGCATAAACTTATGAATTTAAATATCAACAAAGGGATTTTATAACATTGTGCTAGATCCTTTAATATATAGCCTCTATATGTTCTCATTTGAATAACTAAAGAACCAATAAACTATTACTCTGAAATGTATGAATTTAAGTAATTAGTGCTCGTTCGTTCATAGCCATAATAATCATCTATATGTACGTTAAATTTATTCAATGCATTAGTCTAGCAATTCCCATATTAATACCCGGAATCGAGCCCACCATTCACACCGTATGTTATATGTTTCTATATTTAAATACATAACAAAAATTAGAATATAATCATGGTTAATTTTCATCATATCCGTATAACATTTTATAATTAAAAATTATAAATTAAAAAATATTCATAGATAGAAATTATAAAAAGCAGAAAATGAAAATAAACCAAATACAAAAATTTCCTTTCATGTTAATTACAAAAAAGAAAACAAAACACTTTATCTGTATTACAAGTAGATTTAGATTAAATAAGAATAGCCAACAGTACATTTTAATAATTCATTTTTTTGTTCATGAATTTTATCTGTGTTCAGTAAAATATAGTAATATGTAATCATAAAAAATACACTTCATATTCAGAATTAAAAATATAGTACCACAAAAAATCATAGCTTCCACATAATTTTTATTTATTATATTTTATTTTATATGTTTTGTTAAAACTTTACAGTACAATAAATACGTACAAAAAAAAAAAAAAAAATAAATAATCTTTTATGGTAAAACTATAGAGAATCACATCACCACTATATGTACGATTTTCAATTTTCATGGTATTGTAAATTATATGCATTATAAAGATTTATTCATGAATTGAAAAAAATAGAAAACGAATCGACGACACAAGGGAACTTTATTTGGATTTTGTAATAATGATTATTGTGTACATGATTGGCAGAGACGAGGATAATTCATATAAATAAAACCGACCAAATATAATGTAATCTAAATAACAATTTTGATAATATATTATATTGCTTGGACCACCAATGCGAAGGTGAAAGAATCAAATGGAAATCTTCTATTATGATCTCACGATTGTTTTTTTTATTCACAATAATAATACGAGTGGTTTGCTCAACTGTGTGCAAAAACTAACTACTTTGCAAAATTTTATCATGTGTTTTTTTTTTAAAGTCAACACAATACTTCATTTTTATCCAAAACTACAGAATATATATGAAAATTTTAAATGTTTTTTTTTTTACATAATACAGTAAATATTCGTTATAATAATGACATCTAAATGTGAAGGAATACATCGCTTTATATGAATGTTGAATGCTGATGTATAATATTTATTTTATTATATGCGCTTTCAATTACTACTATGCATTGCATGTTGTACGTGTATATATTCATATATATGGTATATAGCATAAATGAAAAACTGTTTTAAAATGAATAAAATAGTGACGTCGTGGAAAATGAAAACCCATAAGGAGAAAATAGAAAATATGAATTATATTTTTAAAAGGATTTATAAAATAATTTATAATAATTTATATATAAATTGTACAAAACTGAAAATTGTACAAAAAGGTTTAAATTTATAATTCATGTACTTTTTTTTATTATTTTTATTATTTCCATTTTATGTGTCCAAAAACATATACTTTTAAACTTAAACTAATATGCAGCACAAAAATGGTAATCGGATGTACAAGTTAATTAAAAATATAAATATGTAAATGTAATAAATTATAGAGTGAAATATTAAATAATAAATTTCGTGGCAGTTAATAAATAGTATATATAAATTTCATTCATTATTATTAAACTAAATTATTATTAAATGGTCAAAATGTCATTAACAAATTGTTTACGATCATAATGATCGCAAAGTCTGGTATATACGTACAGTCATACTTGTACGCTTACATGAATACAATTCATGAAATCAGAAAGGTATATATGTTGTTGAATTCATATCAAACTATTACTAGTGATCGCTATCGATACCGACAACAATTTATTGAATTGAATCCATCATTCAATGATGGACCAAAACCATGAAAAAAGAAAACAATTCACTAAATTTTAACAAACATTTTTACTAGTTGATTGTATACACCGCCGTTTGTTTGTTATTTTATCCTAATTTTTTTGTATTGTATAAAAACAAAACTATTATATTTAATTAATATTTCTTTAATTATGATTTTAACCATATGTTAACAAAAAAAAAAAAAAAAAATAAAAAAAAAGGAAAAAACAACACCATGTTGTGAAAATTATACAGAAAAGATCACAGTTTTTATATATTACAATATATAGAACAAGAAGAAATATAACAATAAAACATAAAAATTTGATTCAGACAAACCATCTTGAAGAAAAACAAGAAAATCTCATAAAAATATATGAATACAAAGCGTACATATATATACGATATTGTAGAATAGAAAGGATGAATTGTAAAAACAGAAAATAAAAGCCATTAAAGTTAGCATTGTATATGGAATATATTTCTATAGAAGAAGAAGACGACCAAAGTATTTATGTATAAAAAAAAAAAAAGAGAAAGATTTAATGGCCTTTTTTTTCCATATATTATTCTTCAAATATAATGGTCACTTCCTCATTGGAATCCCCCGCCTACCCGTAACACAAGACATCACACATCACATATTTTGTATACAATAAAATAATAACAACAAAAGTTACAATTATTTTTTGTTAAGAGTCACACACACACGACACATACAGTAATTATATATCGGACATATTTGTTATGTCATTCGAATGAAAACATAAAAACCAAAATATAGTAAATATTATAATGAACATATATAAGGAAATAAATAAATAATTGATTAAACTCATAAGATTTGGTTGTTTTTCTTATTTTAGTTAAATTATTGTAAATTATAAATAAAAATAAAATAAAAAATAAATACCTTTTAATACAAAAAATTAAAAAAATTAAAAAACTTACAGATATAAAAACTTCTTCTGTCTGTTGTAAAATTGCAATTTTTGACCATTGAAATTTTTTCATAATTCTTATTCGTGTCGGATTATGAACAGTTGCTGATGGATGTGTACGAAATAATGTTGGAAATCTACTACGATCTGATAATGCTGGACTTGATGCACCGTAACATAGCTATTAAAGATAAATAAAATTTTAAATTATTATAAAACAATGTTTAACAAATCAATTGAAATTGTAATTGTATTTTTTCCATTCATTCATCATTTGGCACACACAATGAACAATAAAATGATGAAGTAAAAAAAAAAATTATTTATACAACTATATTCAAAATTGAAAATTATTCAAAATTTATTCTCTAATTGTATATTCATTCAAATAGAAGACAAATACGGCATTATGTAAATGTTTATAATATATACTCGTATATAAATGTATTCAATATATATATTATCGAATATTCTTCTCCATCAATTGTTTATTTGAATAAATAATAATTTTTGTGAAAACAATTTAAAATTTATAGAAAATCTTTTCTGTAGAAAACGAAAGCAAAATAAATGTCACTGTTATTATGGACACAGGGTTTTTCAAAATTTAATTTTTTATTATTTTAGAAAATTTTGTAATATAAAATTTAATTATTATTATTACAGATTTTGGTGGATACACGTGTGTTTATATTTCGTTAAAAGCTTTCAGAATAAATTCAAATAATTCGGAATCGTCTACTTCTTTTTATGGTTCAATCATTCAATTATTCAATAACATAATCATGTGTAAATTATCGTTGTTAAATTCGCAATGGAAAACCCTGTGTTGTATCGATGTGAAAAGAAAAAAATAAAATAAATACATGTATGTTAATATTTATGACGTTTTATTATAAATAATCCATTTACAAAATAATGTCATAAACATACAATTTTTTTTCTTATATAAATGAACATTGTAAAAATAATAATAAAAAGTAATAAATTTTACATTTATAAAAATAAAAAACATACAGAAAAAACAATATAAGTAATTTAATAATAAAAATACGTCATTGCATATCGTTGACTGTTTTAAAATCTTTAGTTTCTGAAAAATATATATGTGTCAACAGGTATGTCAACAAATTACTCAACGTCTCATTAGAAGATATTACCTCTAGATATTCTATTCTTGCAGTCATATGAAAAATATTTATAATTTATTTTGAAATGGAAAGAAATATGAATAAATAATATACTCGTATCTTGTATAATATAGAACATACAATTCTTTTCAACTAATAACACACATGATGTTTTTTCGTAAAAAAAAATTTTATTTAATATTTGGAGAGAGATTTTTAAGATTGACTTCTAAAATATACAAACATTTTTTAAATGAGTTGTGATCATCATTGTGAGAAATTAAAATTATAATGCGCTACAAATGATCAGTAAAACAAATCGCAGTTCCAGAAATATCATTACATATTATTGGGGTAATAATGATTTACAAGTAAAAATTTTCTATCAAATATTGAATTTTCTTTAATACGCATAAAACATTAATGTTTTCCTGTGGTGTTTTTATTATATTATAATATATGTTATATGAAAATGAAAATCTTAAAATTTAATTAAGAAATTATTCATTATATATGTAAATGTATTCTTATATAAATATAAATAAATTTGTATAAATTCTGTTAACAATCCTTCCCTTTTACGCTTTTATCATGAATACTACTATTATTATTATTATTATTATTATTATTATTATTATTATTATTATTATTATTATTATTTTCTTAAGAAAACAAAATTGTATCCTTTTGTATACATATGCATGTAATAAATTGTATATATATATATATAACAATTATATAAATTAATATATGCTTATATATTTTAGGTTACCTGTAGATATGTTATACAAATATAAAATGAAGATACGCATGAATTGTATGTCATGGTGCAAATATCGTTTGTTTATATCAGTAAATCAAAATATTCCTAATATATTGTATATATTTTATGTTCCTATAGTAAAAATACGTATACACAAATACATATTATAATATGTATATGATATAAGGTGAAAGGTGAATTCAATTTAATTAAGAAATTCTATTGTTATATAGAACACCTTAAAAATAGAATAAATAAATTTTAATATAACAAAACAAAACAAAAAAAAAAACACGTTGTTACACGTATACAAATATTGTATATGAAAAAAAAAAAAAAATGTGTAACATTATTAGTTATTAAAATTAAAAAAAAAAAAAAATACATATCTACTAAAACAGAATTTGATATTAGCTATGAGAAAAAAAAATGAATAACATAATAAATTAAAATTAGGAAAAATTTATGAGAACATTAAAATTTAATTTAAAATAAGTATTAATAAAAAATTAATTTTTTTTGATGGACATATAAATTTTCTACAATTGCTTTGAAAAACGTTTTGCATAAAGAAATTTTCTAAGACTTGGTAAACAGATATAAGTTATATAATATAGATTCAATTGCTCATTTACAAACAAACCATTGCTTTTGTAAGTGTACAGAATTCCTTAACACATTTACCATCTCGGCATGAATATCCAAACACCATTGGCTTTACACATTGTTTTACAAAGAAACTCCGCCATTTGAACAGCAACTCCACGTATAATATATAGAAAGATCATATTACCTATATATATTATTATTTAGGTTAGGTTCAGCAGCTATAATATTAATTTAAATAGTTAAACTGAACATTTTTATAGAAACATAACATCTAAATAGTAAAATTTGAAGAGAAAATTGAATATAATTTTAAGGAATCTACGTGATAATGTGACAATTATAAAACTCTTCCATCGATCATTTTTAAATTTTAGTGTTCTTATACGAATTTAAATTCGATAAAGTAATAGACATCTTATTCAAAAGTACTTATATAAAACACTAAATAAATTATGCAATAATGTTGTATTTTAAAAGTTAAAATGTTAATAGTATCAGAACAATATAAGATAAAAAAAATATCTGTTTATAAGACGAGCATTTCTAGAGCAGCGACGAACCCCAAATACAACTGTATTCTGCAAATTAATTTATAAAACACAACAAACTTATTATTTTAAAAATTGAAAATCAAATATCATTTTACATATAAAAAAAATAGCATAGTTATTCGAAAGAAAACTTTTTATAGAAGATACAATTTTTTTTTGTTTTCCTTATAGAAATTGAATTGTATCACCATCGGTTACACATATAGTTAAATTTTGCAAATTATATTCATTTACTAAATTGCATAATAAATTAATAATTGGAATGACACAAAATTTATTTATTTAATAATGTATGGTGATGAAAAAAAAAAAAGTTAAATCAACTATTATGTAACTTAATTATGATATAAAATTTCATTCAAAGTTTAAATACATAGTATTTTTGTTATACATAAATCTCTACCAGTTGTTAAAACTTAAATAAATTTAGAAAAATATAAACTTTTCGAAGCAATCTTTTCTTTATCTGTTTTTTTTTTTCTTCTCTTCCTTTAACTTTTCTTAAAAGGATACATAAACAGGATTTTTTTCTTTTATTCTTCTTTATTATTTAAAATTAAAATTGTAAAATATTAAATAATATTTTTCGGTTAAAAATTGAAATGTTAAAGGTAAAAAATGAAAAGAAAAAAAAAAAAACGTGCAAGGTATTTTCAATTAAAAATAGAAAAATATTATTTTTTTGTTCTTTTTTATATAATACATTATTGTTTTTGTATAATTTTTTTTTTATTCATCATATTCTATCGAAATAAGCTATTATTTAGGGGTGGGTGGTGATGTTTTGAAGAAAGAAAAAAAAAAATAATAAAAAAAATACATATTCATGGAATTTATATATGAAATGTAAATATTTTTTTTTCATTTAACGTATTTTTTATTCATGATACATACGCGCGCGTACATTTTTCATATATATAAGAGATTATTCTTGCATCGGAACAAACGTTTTCTTTATTTTTAATAAACGAATATTGATGATGAAGACGTATTAGTAGACGAAGAAATAACATTTTATGATGAAAAAATGATGAACCTTATATATGGTGTAGATAGATACAACAAAAAATAATGTAAATTTATATACTACACACACACAACATATGGTAGTTTACATATTTAAATTGCAGCTATACTAAAATATATAATACGAAATATAAATATACGTAGCAGAATTTTCACATTATAAACTTCTGAAATATTGTGAAAAGTATTTACATAAAAATTAGTGAAGATTATAGAAAAAAAAAACACTTTTCATCGAAAAACATATTGACGACGGCTCAAAGTGTTCGACAATGTGACTTTATTATTAAAGAATTTATGTACTACATCTCAATACAAAGCTGAAATCTAAAAAAGGCTCAAATATATTACCAAGAGTGCTGTGGTCCATTTTTGTTCGCTAAAAAAGTGGAAATATGAAAGTAACAATTTATAATATTTGTGTTTATTTTGTTTCTGTTAGTAAACAACTGAGCGAAAATAACAACAGTCAGTTTTAACAGGTTTTATTATTATAATGCACGCTACTGTAAATATATGTCTACAAGTATTTGAAATACACAAATAAGCTATAGAATATTAAAAGTTTTATACACAATGACAAGCACTTTCTTTTAAATATATATTTATATACAATAGAGTTTGAGAAACATATATAGAAAAAAAAAAACAAAATTTTTCCTAGTCTTCCTCATTAAACATTACCGCTTCCATCATTACATTTTTCCTATATATATATACTCGTATAATAGTTAAATGTTCTTTTTGACTTTTTTACTTTTTATATACAGAGTGTATTAGAATGGCTAATAATATACTAATTCTTTTCCCTTAATAAAATACGGACACACTAAAATTCCGTCTCGTAAGTCTTTAGACATGGTGCAAAATATTACAGAAATATGAAATCGATATGAATAGAGTTATTGTAAAATTAAAATAATTCGAAAGCGCAAGTAATAAACAGATAGGACTAAATAAAATATTATCCATATGTGGTAATGTCAACTTTTAAATAAGCATAAAACAAATCAAGTCATTTACTGGGAAATTTTCAATACACCCTGCTTATTATATATATATTGTCTATATATAAACACACATCAAATATATATATAATTATGTTTCGTTTACATGTTTGGAAAAACTTTTTTTATATGTGAAACAAAATTCTAAATATGTATATTCTATATATAAATTATATACATGACATGTGAACATATACGTAAACAAATATTTTGTATATGGATGGATACATATTATATGTATAGGAGAAACTAAGGGAGTAAGTGTATCATTGTATTGTTTGATTAAAAATAGACATAAGCCATTAAACACTGACACACATGATGCATTTGAGTTACAGCAATGATAATTGATATAATATAGTGTCATATCAAAGCAATCAATCATAAAGAGTTCTAATTTAAAATTGTCCTGGTGAGGATACATCAAATGAAAAAATTATATTTGTTTACTCTTTCTGTTTTAACAACTACATTAGCAGCATTCCAACAAACAGCAAAAATTTTATTCGCTTTATCAAATTAATATTCATGGAATATTTTCACATCAGAATATTATGATTGACATGTTCGATTATCATCTGCTTATAGTAAGTATTACAGAAAAATTCATAAGTATATAAATATATGTTTATTACGGAACGCTCATGTAAAACTCAGTTCGATTGAAATAAATACCTGTTGCAACTATATCAGTTCTTTTTTTGGTTTGTGTTCCATCTCATCTATACACTAATAGACTATAATTTTAGCATGAGTAAGTTATTAAGTTATAGTTAAATAATAAGAACAATGAATATTTCTGTTGTCAATTCTAGCAAATTCAAATATTACTATACTATTTCTATAGCATGAATTAATAATTTCTTACAAATAACAACGTTCCTTCATTATTCATAACTAAATCTATAATTTTTATAACAACTTCAATATATGACCAAATATGCGTCCCATTTCCCCTTTAAATATACATATAGTGAATGACATAAGTATAAGATTTCATAACGAGTGATAATTAAAAACTTCTGTTTTTTTTTCTGTTAGTTGTTGTTGTTGTTGTTGTCAAAGTGATTAATTAGGCCTCTAAAACCAAAAAATTTGTTATTTATACATATATACAATTTAGTTGTATATAACATATATATTATATACTATTAGTAACTATATAGTTAGGGACTTATATTTATATATATATATATAATATTATAGTAAAGTAACATAACATAAAAATTTATATATGACATTATATTTTTTTATTTATTAAGGTCTTATTTAATGATATACATATCATATACGTATTTTATATTTATATATATATGATATGAATGAATACAAAGGTTTTGAAAATATGTTAAAAAGGATATATTATGTATTGTATATATATACCTACATCATACATACAAACTGAATGATATGTAGAGGTATTATATTATATACATATAAGTATATTAAACTATATAAAGGTATATTTAACTTTAACCTATCGGTGTGGTTTTATGGACACATCCATTATACGTATACATATAGAGGAAGAAATAGAAAAAGAAAAAAAAAATGAATGTGCAGGCAATTATGTAAATTTTGAATAAACATTCAAGTGGCCATATAACCAAAGGTTTATATTGATTTTTTTTTTTTGTGTTATATATGTTCATGCATATGATTACATACACATTTAGTGAGACTCATATATATATATAATTGTATATGTATATACATTTTATGGCATATATAAAAGATCTATATATATAGAATGACTTTTACATGTAACATGTAAAAAGAATAAATTTGGTGGTGATATAAAGTTTTCAGTAAATACGAGAAAAAACGTAAAAAAAAGAAAAAATGGAAAGAAATTTCTTTATACGACAAAATTTTACATAAATTTTATCATTGTGATTGTCATTAGTTTTTTTTCTGGCACGCATGCATACTTAACAACCATAAAAATATATATATATATAAATTCTTTAAAATTGGTTATAAAAAAAAGTTTACATATTTTTCTTGAATAATTTAATGCCATATATGTGTTGACCTTACCAAAAGACGCAGTAAAACAGGATTTTTTTTTTACATACATACACATACGAACATATTATCCAGCATTACAGTGTACGTATTGCAGAGCCAAGTTGTATAATTTTATGCGAGTATAATGTATATTTGTTAATAAATTACATCTGTTGTTACAATGCAGAGCTTATATAATATAAAATATATATATATGTAATATACTCTTATCTTATATATGTAAATTAATATATTGTATATTCACCTAAATGTATACATAAATTAAATTCTAAAAGTAACATATAGACTTTCATAATATACACAATAATAAGTACTATAATACAACAAATTTATATGTTATTATGTTACACACACGTATAATTTATTTATATTATGTAATGAAAATTAAGTTATTTGTTATTTCAAAGACAAGACAAAAATATACAGAGATATTCATTCACAAATATTTTATTGTACCAAATAAGTCTAATTAAATCATTTGAAAGGGTACATGTGCTTATATAGCTGTATCCAAAAACAACATACATCGTAAAAAATCTATATGTGTATGGACAGTTTCCTCGTCCACAAGCACAATGTTGACTGGCAAATTAGTAAATTAAAAATTAATTGAAATTTATTAAATACACGCTTATCTGTGTATAAATTTGTCTGTGGTTATAATATACAATAATAAACAATATTTATTTTAATGTATATTCTATTTTTATATGAATATTAATGTATTTAGCTAACAAATAAATGTATATTAAAACAAATGTTTGTGTTAATTAAAGGTATATACATGCATTTTTTAAGAGTAATGAAAAAATGTTCAAGTCTCTTTTCTTAAATATAACTTGTATTAAAATTTCAAGTTTTAATTTTAGGAAATATATACTTTTTGGAATATAATTTTTGAATTATTATTAACTAATTATTAGAAACGAAACGAAACAAAAGATATGTAGCTGCAAAATTTATATATATTGTTAAGAGATGGTTTGCCGTTCGTATGGATAGTCAAGAGAAGAGCAACCCACAAATCGTAGTTCGTTTTGATATCCTCGGAAATATTCAACAAAAATATATCCAATAAATTGCAGCACAGTTAAATGGATTTCAAAAATAAAGTCAGAAACATAAACGCATATATAATTATAAATGTTTATATTTTGTTATAAGTTGAAAATAAAATAAAAAACAAATAACACAATTTTACTTAATACACAATTCACAGATTACCACACTCAATTTACTCAGCCACAAGATCAAAAACTATGTTATGAAAAAGTCATAAAAAAAGGTCACTCACGTAGGATTCACCTTTCAACGGAATAATCTCACTGCAGATGTACATTAAAAATTGTAAATCATTTTTTTCTGTGTGCGACTGTGTGTATATTAAATAAAAAAAAAATGAATTTTAACCCAAATAAAAAATTAAATTACATCATTTTTCTATGTATTATAAGTTATTATATATATACCAGCAATATGTACATATAATATTTTCTACTCTCTATTCGAAATAATTAATAGGTTCAATTTAAAATTGAGAAAAAAAAAAAAAAAAAAAAAAACTCGTCCAAGTAAAATGAATTTTCATGGTTTTTTACTCGTTTCAGTGATTGATAACATGTACTTCACATTTTCCACTTTTTTCTTTTATTTATTTTCCTCTATACTATACTATACGCTCTGTCCGAAAAATAACCGAAATGACCGATGGTTAACAAACTTTACTAAGAAATCAAATTTATTTGCTTAAACATCCTTTAGCTCCATGTGAGTATTTTCTATTCTTCATATTTACTTCATTTGATCGTAAAAGAATACCTGTTTGCATCAATTGTAGATATTAAACCATCCGACTACCGTCATATTCAACAATATTCCTAATCAGCGACATAGAAAATGTCATTTAATGCATTAATTGTACGTGCAATAATCGATATATTTCAATTGATTGAAGATATTTCGTATAAATAAAATTATTTTTGTTTAATTGTTTGTTTTTTTCTAAATCCATTCCGGTTACTCTTAAGACAGAGGGTGTACATTGTTGTAATATACTGATATTTGTTTTTCACATTCACGGTACAAATAAACATAAAAAAAAACAAAACAAAAAAAAAAAAAGTGAGGGGTTGTAAATTTAAAAAATATACATAAAGTGACTATCATTTGATTTGAATTTCTTCAATGGTGTGATAATAAGAAATATATGTTGTTTAAATTAAATCAAATCAAATATAAATAGAGAAATTAACTCAATAAATTATGTACTATTTTATTAAAAATAAAAAAAATAAAAGATGAAATTAATGAAAAATAAATCATTTCTTTTTTATGTAATTTTAAAATATTGTATATAAAATTGTTGCTAGAAAATGCATATAATTTCTTCCGGTAAATATATAAATCCTAAATCTGATGAATATCCGTAAGTACAAGGAATGAGAAAATATTAATTATATTTTTATAAATATTGCACCTGAGACCATCTCTAAATATAAAATATAATTTACAGGAAGATTCATTTTAAATATATAGATAAAAAAAACTCAAGATAAAAGTTATTCGGATTTTAAGCGTACAACAAAATAAGACAAATTTATTTTTGTTCGATATGCGGTGTTGTTTGACGTAACAGTGCTGATGATGATTAATTTTATTAAATTAGAAGGAGGCCTAAATTATTGTTAAATTAACATCTTTTGTTTAATTAAACCATTTATAAAAAAAAACCAATAAAACAATTTGATTTTTTTTACGGCAGACATTTAAAAAGTGGATCACCCTATATTTCATACATAGAGTTAAAAAAAAAAAAAAGCCATGTTAATGACTTCAATAATCCAGTCTATTAATTTTTTTTTTGTTTTCCACATATACTCCTCTATATTTATATATATTTCCATTATGATTATTTTAATTAAATTGGAAAATTAAAATGCATAAATATGTAAACATAACCTATATATTTATGTTTTCAATTTATATGTAAATTATTTTGTCTATTACATTAATCTTTATAATAACTTTTATAAAATACATTTTTGTAAAATGTAAAAATGTATATATATATATATGTGTATACGGATAGGATGATAATGTCCTATGTACTCTCTACCTATATATAGTCCTATATTAAATAATAACAGAATACAGCTGACCACAATTTAAAATTTATATAAGGTAACAGCAGTCTTGTGTAAATAGAACATTATTTTATTTAAGCAACAAACAAAAAAAAAAAAATTAATTGAGTTACATTTATTCGTTCACATAACACGTAACACACGCACACACACGTTATCTTTTAATTTAATAAAATTATTATTTATACAAATTATTATATATATATTTATTTACCACAATTAAATTCCACATTTTTGCAGCTTCAGCAACTGTTGTACAAACTGTACTGCAACCGGCTAATAACATTAATTTTTGTGGTTTATTATATAGTAGATTGTACATAACGCTTGCACCAAGTCCAGGCTCACACTGTAACAGAAAGATAAAATAAAATTAAATTATATTACATTATATTATGAACATAAATTAGAATATTTACGTAGTTTATTTTTATCTAATGGAAATTTAATTAAATGGCAATATAAAGTAAGTAGAAAAAATCGTACGTTTTTATTTTTATAGGATAAAAGTAAAAGCTTATGATTTTATATAGTTTCAAAATTAAATAATATTTCAATGCTTAAATTTATAATAAATTGAATATAGATTTTTTCTATATGAAACAACAATAGTCTTTGTATCAGTATCACCCCGTTGTTATACCAACAAACATCAAATTGTTGTTGATCCATTAGAATTTGATAAGAACTATATGCAACAAATGCTACATTTTAATATACACATAGTATGTAAAAGCTATGTGTTGGTGGAATGAATGATTTTGTTTATATCTAACAGATATGTTTTGATATAAAATTTCTCTAACCCAAGTCTATTTACATACAAAATTATTAATAATTTTTCTCATTCATTTGGACAACTTAATTCCTTTGTAATAATAACAGTAGTATTTTAAATTACATGTAATAAAATTATATTATGGCAGAAAATTAATGAAAAAATATTTAAAAAGAGGAAGATCTGTTTTCTTAATAATTGCGCTTACATTTTAAATAATTTGTTAGACAAAAAATCCATTCAAAGGGAAAATTTTATTATTATTTGGGAAAATTGTTTTTAATTTTTATAACCTTTCTTATTAACATTTACTATAGCAATATGCGAACATTTAAAATTGATTAACCCTTAGTAATTGAATAAAGAGATCGAAAAAAATTTAACATTTTTCATTTACAAAAGTTTACATTGATGTAAAATAAATACGGCCCCGTCCACACCTCATTTTAATTGAAACAAAAAATAAAATTCGTACATAATATAACTTTATCATAAAATATATATATATTTAAGTAATAATATTAATATGTTATTTAAAAATAAAAAGTAATGAGTTTTCAAATATATATATCAAACAGAGCAGGAAAAAAAGTAATAACCTTTTATAAATTAGATTAGCATATATAGAATAGAGTTATGGGTTTAAAATAAAAAAAAAAAATAAAACAAGAAGATAAAATTTTTAATTATTTTTTTAAATTTCAATTCTTTCTGATATATATTCTTTTTAAATTCGCTAAACTTTTTAAATAGAATCGTTCATAATAATTTACATTTGTTAAACATTCACTGATTTGTACAATATACACGCAATTTCAAATATGCAGACAAGTTGTCATATATAGTACAATGTCATAAAATCAAAATAAATAATCATTCAATCGTTAAATTGTTTTTCGTATATAAGATACATTTCTTATATAAATGTATGAAAATATAGTAAAAGGAAATGGAATTTACAATAAAAGGACACCATGTTTTTTTTTCAATACCATTTATATGTGTAGTATTTATGTATTAGATTTTATATCCTTTTATATTTTGATATGACTTATTTTGTTATTTATTTGTAAAGTGATAAAAAAAAACAAAAAAGGAGAAACATTTCTTGATACGATACCGCATTCTCGGCAGAAGTTGGATTCCATAGAAGATTCATTTTTAAGTAATTTTATGAAATTAATATTCCCTTCGATAGCATTCGGTGGCAATTGTTTCGTTTGGTTTAAACAATTTATAGAAAACGGCACCCTTAATATTCAATTAAATAATATTAAGAATTAATTTTATTCATATTGTATTTGTGTGAGGAAATAAAATTTCTAATGACTGAATTTTAGTAGGAAATGTTTAAAATTTAATGTCAAGTAGTGTACCTGCTGACAAACCATGCATCTGGATCTATATATACAATGACTTTCAATGTAACCTCCTAATATAATATTATATAGTAATAGTTATAGTTTTATATTGTATTTCTTTATATACTTAAGAAGGCAGTACACCTCTTTAGCCCATCGCGAACATGATACTTGTTTTATTTTAGAGTTTTGATTGAGTCGTTTTTTTCCCAAATAAACCAAGATTAAATTAGTACATTAGTACAGTAGTTCGATAGATAGTCAATTTTTTGAAATATTTATAAAAACCCCTCTAAAGTAATACGGTTTACAAAATTGAATTATAAATCATTAAAAACCAACCATATATCAATATGTGGTTTTGAGAAAAACGTGTTTTTAAAGCTTCAGTAAAAAACAATATTTTCGTCAACGAGGTTTTGTAATAACTTCGTTAATTCATGGATTATATAGCTTGGAAATTTTTTAAGTGAAAATAGACAATGTTTTTGGAATAGTAAAATGTTACAATATTGCAACGTGCTAAAATCCCCTTAAGTGAAAAAAAAAAAAAAAATAAAGTAATTTTATTTATATTTTTTTATAGTTGCCATCCCCGGCGCGTATAAATATACTTGAAAAAGAAAATCGTGTTTTTTATTACATTTTTTATAGGAAAATTTTGTTAGTTTCTTTTTTTTTTTTTTTCCTTTTTTACATTCTATTTTATTTCCATTCATAAAAGTTTTCTATCTACTATCAATGGAAAATATTATTTTTTATCATTATATTGTGTGTTGTTGTTTGTATATACCTTTTTATTTCTTATTTATATATAGTTTTATTTTAATGTTATAAATAAGAAATATTTTTCAAAATGTCAACTATAAAATTGTTTAACATATTAAAAGTTGAAAATTATGAAAATATATACATTATTTTTATTAACTTGGTGAAATCTTAAATTGTATCCATTTAAAATTTGTTTTTTAAAGCCCATTTTTAATATTCATCCTAATGCAAATGCAATTCAAGTAATGTATACAATATTTATTACAATTTCTTCGCGATCCTTGAAATCAGTTTTCGATTGTAAAAATTATACATAACACCACAGTAATATTGATAGCATACATATATTCCTTTATAAATGTGGGTCCTAATAGTTAAAGTTTCAGACCAAAATAATGGGATAAAACTTTAACTTTTATAAACAATTATTTATTGTAAAACTTTTTCGTTACTTTTGTTTTTTTCTTACTATTTCTTTTATTTATTTATTTATTTTATTTTATTTTATTTTATTATTATTATTATTATTATTATTATTATTATTATTATTTTCAAACAATAAATATAAAATATAAATAAAAAGTATATATTTTTGTATAGTTATTCTGTTTTTTTTTTTATTATTGCTATTGAATTGACTAAATTATTTTTTCATTCTAAGCTCTATTATCATATAATATATAGAATTTTACCCCTTGAACTTTTTATACGTGAATATATGTAAAATTTGAGTTATATATAATGTCTATATATAGTTTGAATACAGTACGTGACCCAAAATATAAGTATAGACTAGAAATATTAATAAATTTAAGAAAACCAAACACAAGTAACTGGAGTATTTAGGTCAATAACTGCATATGATTTGACTGAACATTAAATCGATTATTGAAACGTAAACTTTCATTAGTTTCATAATGTGGCAGCCATATGATCTATTTCAAATAAAATAATAAGATGTTTCTAGAGAGTAATTTTTCACATAAGTTTTTGTCACGCACTGTAAAATTTTCTAATGTACGAGTATGTATGCATTACTTATTTATTATATGGATAATCGATATAACGCGTGTATTATTACTATTATTATTATTATTATATATGTAATCGTTCGTATGTATATTTATACAAAAATAAATAATCAATAAAAATATAAGAAAAATTTGTTTGTTTTTTTTTTTTTTTATAAATATAAATAAATATAATAATCAAAAGAATAAAATTATAGATATGTCATTGTATATAATTCCAATGTATTAAAGTAAAGTAAAATTTACATGATATTGTATAATAAACCGTCTGGCATAAATTTAAATATATACAGCAAATTTAAATAAACGAATAATTTATTGTTCCATAAATAATGATGGAATTATAATAAGAGAGGAGATAGAATATTATTTCGATAATTTAAAACTTAAAAAAATTGACTTTACTGAAAATAGGTATATGAAAAAATGGATATGATTTCAGTACTTTATACTATAGAAATGTTTTTCATATAATATAGAATTTTTTGAACACCATTACAAATTGTTTACAATCAATTAGTCCTCATTTAGGTGCCAGTACATAATAATATTCAAATAGCAATAATTATACAAATATATGATAATTAAATTTAACTATTAAATGTAATTGATTAAAAATGTATACACAAAATTTTAATTCACTTATTCATAAAATATTCTATAAAGTATAAAATGTCTCATTGAATAAATATGATATACATTTTAAATTTATTTATCATTTTATATATTATATATTTGTATAAATAAAATTATGCCTCTACGCAGCGGTATAATAACATATTTTATAAAAGCATATATTCAATATATGAAATGAAATGAATTTGACAAATATTAAATATACGATACATTTTAATTATTCATAATGCATTCAACATTCACAAATTATAAAATATTCAATGACACATAAATGCATTTGATGTCAATGAAAATTATTGATTTTTGTTTTTTCAATAGCTATTATATTTATAAATATAAATATAGATAATTTATTTATATTTTTTATGAAAATATTATTAAAATATATTACATGCATGAATTTGTATATCCATATTACCATATACTATTAATATTAACGATAAATACAAGCTATACGCTTGAGTTGACTTACTATATTTCTTTGGATTTAGAATTGTCAAGATACAATACTAAAAGCATAAATTACATTTTTTTAAAATAATTTTTGAAATCAAGTCATCAATTTTATATCAATGGTATTTGATTGATTTTATAAATTTATAAAAAATTTTAATACAAAAATAATTGGTACAGTAATTTATTATAACTTAATAATATTTTGCTTAAATATATATTATATTATCAATTTACATAAGTCATAAAAAAAAAAAAAAAAACCAAACAAACCAAACAAATTATACAGTGCAAATCCATAGAAAAAAACGTAAATCCTCAAGAGTCAATAGTAGATTTACTATATAAAATAAAAACTCAAATGAGACGGTAATTTCTAAGTCGCGGACGAAATGTCTTTATGTTATATTGCAAACAAAAAAACAAAAAAAATCAGTCAGAAAAATGGTCGTTGTCCCTTGAGTTTTCATCCATTACGAGAATTTTATTGTATTTATTTTCAAATATTTAATACGAATAAATATTGGAATTTAAATGAATGAAATTTAATTTATTATTATATATTCTTTGCACAAAGTATCAAGGAAAATTTTCAAATTCATTTTTATTCAAACAGATCCAAATTTAAGTATTTTATTAATATGTATTTATAATTTGATTGAATTTATAATTTATATATTGTTATTGTGTATATAATAATAAAATAATAGTAAATATTTATGTTGTGTTGTGTATGCAAATTCAAATAATATATTTATATAAAATTATAGTTTCTGTTTGATAACATAACATACAATATAAACACACACATAAACACAATTAAACCTATTTATTATTCTTATAAAAATAACCCTAGAGATTTTGCGTTACTTCTTGTGACATTTTGAAACAAAATATTTATATAAACGATTTTAGTTGAGGTAAATCAGCAAAATAAATATAGTAACAAACTAACACAACATACGATATATATATACAATATATATAGGGTTTATTAATATGTAACGCAGCGAGACATATATATTCAAAGTCACACAATAATAATAATATGATAAAAATATCCGCCAGTAAATTATGGTTTTTTTTATAGTTATTGGAAAATTGTTATAATTTTAAACATTCATAAATAAATGACACAAATAGTTAAAATTAAATAAAATTCTTAAATTAAAAAGAACCTCACCAAAAACATTTCCAAACGATATTAATTAGTAATTTTACTAACTATTGCATAAAATAAGCAATTCTTCATGTTTCCTTTTATTATATCCAGAAAGAATTAAATGCAATCTTAAAGTTTAGAGTACGAGAAAAAAAATTTCAGACAACGTATTGTAGAATTCTTTGTCGTTGCTTAATATTTTCTAATACAAAATATACATTGTACACTTGTACTCGTAAAATATTGTATATATTTTAATTATATTAATATATTGTGTTGACATATTACATATTGTACAAAAAACAGAATAACATAGAAAGAATATACTTGTATACAATTAAATAAATTTAAGTAATAATAATAATAATGAGATTATTTTTGTACAATTTGATGTATAAAATATTATTACAATTATTCTAATTAGTGAATATAAATTATATATACGTTTACATTAAAAAACAAATATTTAAAGTATTTGATAATAAATGGGTGGTCACGACATTGCATAAAAAAAATTGGAAAATTATGGCTTAGATTTCCGCTAAGACATTTCTAAAATTAACGTTCTGCATTGCGTCATACAGAGTCTTATATTATTATATCATAAATAAAAATATAGAATTAACATTAAATAGTAAAATGTGATTCACTTTCGACCGTTTAGTAGAAGAGAAAAAAATCTGACGACTACTGTATCAATTCATAGTTTTGATTTTGCATGTACATAATATAAATAAAATTATAGAATATATAGCATATTTTCATTTCTAAATTCCTATTTATTATAGAATAATTTTACATGGCAATTTGCCATTTTATTTAGTAATATATATACTAATAATATTATACAATTTCATGCATATTAAACAAAATTTAAAACCATAAACGTTTTTATTAATACACATTATTATATGATGCCTCATATCATACGAAAACTTAATTAGGCATTTTAACAAAGAAAATACAAAATCAAATTATAAATAGGATTAACTGAATTTAAACAGTTTTTAATTATATAATTAATATACGATATATAATATTTGTAAACAGATCGTTATTTTATTATATAACACCTATTTTAGTGATAATATGCAAAAGTGCGCCAAGTTATTTAACCATTGTTTAAATGTTTATTTATAAACTGTGCATGATTTAAAAAATTGATTTTTCTTTAAAGTGTTAAAAATTGAATGAAAATTGTTTAGATTTTTTTGTGTGAAAATATCAGAATATGTATGTATAACTTCAGGTCCTAGAAAGGACATCATTTCCTTATGAAAATACACTACAAACTGGGTTCGGTGCGTTCTCAAGTAATAAGATTTATAATATAAGATAATTTTGTGGTAAAAATAAGCTCAAATATATTTTATATTTTTTTGCAATTCAACTAAATACATTAATTTTTCTTTCATTTGTCTGCGTTGCAACAATCAATATTATATGTAAATTTTAATATAAATTTTCACATTAAATTATGTATATATTCTAAAATCTATATAATGTAATTCTTAAAAATAATATAAGGAAAAGCTTATATTTTTATAGTTGATATCATTCTTCTGCATATATTGTAATATTACAAAATTTTTACAATAATGTAGACTATTTTATTTAACAATTTAAAATTAAATTACAATAACCGAATATATAACATAAAACTTTTTATAATAATATTAATTTAAGTAACCGTAATGGTATAATAACAATTTTATTATTTGAATAATTAATTAATTTATTTAAATTATAATTTATAAATATTCAAAACTATATAATACATATAGACTAATAATAATAATAATAATAATAATATTATGATATAATTTCATATTGTATTTGTTCATATTGTTATTGTAAAATAATTTCTTATATAAAACAATACGTTTGCTGCGGCGTTGCAATATAAATATTATTTTTATTGATCATATTTATATTTTTCGTAAAGAATTCTTTTTTTTTCTTATATATCTATTCACATTTTATAATAATCCTATACATTTTCATTTGCTTTTAAACAATATTGTTTATGTAATAATAATACGTATCTTTATAATAAAAATGAAAAATATATACATTTTTACTATATGTATTTTCCCTTATGCGGGTATAAAATTTAACAACAAAACAAGAGCTTTCTGATTGTGTATAGTGTTTATATGTGCGCGTCTACGATTAAAAAAATGTACTTTTAAAATTTACATAGTCAAACAGAGATTTTATATATAACCAACAATATACAGAATTTTATATATACACAATACACACACACACACACACACAAATATATATCTTATATACACTATAATAATATTTTGTATAAATAAAAAATGAATCAACAGAAGAAAATTTATATATAAGAAAAGGAAATCACATAACGAAAAGAAGAGGAAAATTGAGGAAATTTTCTCTGAAAAATCCATAATGTATATTCAATTTGCATATTTTTACATCTTATATAATGTAAATTGTATGTTATATTATTTTATGTGTTTTTATATATAGTTATTAGATGTTGTTTTGTATATAAATAGAGTATATACTACTATACATGAACTTTATATATAATGCAGGTCAGGTTAAATGTGTATAACATTATATAATTGGATAATATTATGTATATTTTCGTATATAATAGTATATATACTATTTTTATGCTTTTACTTTTCTTGACTTAATAACAAGACGTACACCAACAACAACAACAACAACAACAAATCTTATAACTGTCATAATTGAAGAATTTTGAAATAATAACATTTATAATGAAATGGCAGATAAATTTAATTAAATGTAAATTTAAGAATAAAATAAAATTAATGTACTTAATATAAAACATTTCTTTTCCGAGTGTTAATTTGGTGGTTTCCCTTTTATGTTTTTGTATATATAACAAAAATTTGCATATATATAATATTAAATTTTATATAGAAATTATAAGGAAGCAATTTTTTTGGGTATTTATACATACGTTAATATAGTTAAGATGCAAAGAGATTCGATGAATTATTATTTTAAAATATTGCCTGAGAAATGTTTCTTTTTATTTATTTTTATTATAACGTTATTTTATTTTTTCCATCGTTAGCATTCAAATAATTAATAGGAAAAAAATTAATTTAAATAATTTAAATACAATAACAACAATAATGTTAAGAAATTGAAATTGTTATAATTATTAAAATAGAAAATTGTAAAGTGAAATTTAGAAAATGCCAACTATAGGATTTTACCAAAGTCGTATAAAAATTTTTATTACGCATTAGGTAAGGTATTGGATTCAAGATAACAATAAACAATGTAAATTGCTATACGAAAGTGAATTTTATAAAAAAAAAACTAAAACTAGTTGAACCATAAATTATCAAGTAATTGTTTTTAAATTATAAAAACAAAACTGACGAAACATATTCAACAATTTAATATGTATTTAAAATAGAAAAATGAATGCAAGTGAATAAAAATAAATAAACTAATAAAGTTAAAATAAAAAATAAATGATATTTAATTAAAAATAGCAAAAAATAGGAGTATATATTAATGTCACATATAGTTTTCTTTTTGATACACTTTATTAAATAGTAAAATTTTATAATTAGATTTCTATAATGTTTAAAAATAAAATAAAAATTTCCATTGTACGCAAATGAATAGAAAATTGTTGGGTTTTAATTAAATGAGTATTTTATCATGTTTTTCAAAGTCAATATGGAAACTACATTATGCATCATATATTTATGTATATAAAATATTATATTATATAATAGAAACAAAATTAAAATTTCAACTATTACATAATAAAAATTCATATAAAATGAATTCTATATGCACTTTTAAAATATAAAGAGTATGTTGTTCTTTTCATAAATATCTTTTATATGACACAGTGTGTCAGTTAAGTATTAAAACGGGCGCCAGATGTGACCCGGCTAACATTCGAAAGAAAAACAAAAAAATTGTTGAATATTATTTAAATGTTTTGAATCATTTGATGGTCCGAATTTGTTACATTCGTACAAAATATCGGAATGAAAACAGTCAGTGTTTTCCTGTATGAAAATGTATCCGTAGTCACAATTCACTAAATATTGGCGTATGGTTGGTTTGACCAAACAAACATATACAATTTATATCTTTTTACGGAACCAGTCTTAAGCATTCTTTGACACACTGTGCAATCGTTTGAGTGTGTGTAGATACAAATGTTTGTGTGTAAATACAAAAGTATTCTGAAATTGAATAAAGCTTTATGAATATACTAATAAATTAATTAAATTCCAATTTTGAATGAAATGAAAAATTTATATATTTTTTCTAAAACAAAATCATAAGTCGGAAAATGTACACAAAAAAAAAAAAAAAATAGCTATGTATGTAAAATAAGAAAATAGAGCTTCGTTGTGTATGTGTAAATTGTAAGTGAAGTCTGATATAATATACATAAAGTATTGTGCAAAACAATATAGAATCCTACTTCAATGCCAAATCAAAATGTAATAAAACATTCAAGTTTTTTAATTAATTTATATTTAATAACAGAAAAAGTATTCAATTTCAAATAAACATCAATACAGCAGTAGGGAATTGTGAAGGCCATTCCATCATTTGTCTAATATACCCAGTTGATTAATCCACTAGTGTACTAACTGTGATATGTACTTCGAGTCGTTTTATCATATTGAGACAGACATCCATCGAAGAGGTATATTCTTAAATAAAGCAACTGAAGAATAGAAATTGATTGTAAAACATTTTCTTTAATCTTTTTTATTATATTAAATTTTAATTTCATTAAAGTGCTTTTTGCTATTGTGTTGTACGATACTGTATTAAAAGATGTTGAAATTAATTTTGAAGCAGTGAGCTATAGTAGTAAGTGCTATCTATAAATGTAAATAAACACACAATGACAAAGAAAAAAAAAGACATATATTTTAACATTGTGTAAAAATAATCATACCACCATTAACAATTCAGCGAAAAAATTTAGTAAATATTCTTCGTTTGTCGTCAAGTCGTCTGGCATATTTATAGTAAAAATATATATACAAATAACAGTTTTTTTTCAAGTATTCGATGTCTATGCCCACAATTTAATAAGTAGTACAAATAGATATGGAGATAAAATGATTTGTTGTACATGGAGCTGGATCGACTTAGATGCTTGCACTGCACAAATAGTAACATAATCCTCCTCGATATATATATTTACATACAGCGGCAAACGAGAAAATACAATATTTTTCAGTCATTAATTGAAAATATTGTACACACATCGTATAAATATATAATAATATTAAAGTTTATAAATTATTCGGTATATAAATAAATAATTTATATAATAATTCACATATATTTCCATATTCCATATATCCATCCATTGATAAATTTTTTTGTTGAAATTTCATAAATTATTTATATCAAATAATACAATATTATTTTTCTATATAATAGAATTCAAATACACACGTGTGGGCTAAAATATTCTATAACATTTCATTTACGTACGGTACGTGCGTGCACATATATAAATTTTTTAATATTATAATATTTTTTCAATAAATATAAGAAATTTTCAAGAAACAAAATATTGGTTATGTGTTAGTGGCGTATAGTTTCTCTGAAATAAATTTTTTCACATAATAAATATTCGTATAATGGATAATTTTATCTAATCGACAGTTTCATAAATTCTGCGGTCAAAACTGATGATGGTGCACAATATCGAGACATCAATGAATATCTCTCCGTTTTATTTATCTATGAATTTCCCGGGCGATTCGCCACAATACATCTTTCTGCATAACATTTATGTTGCAAATGACGAAAGGAAAATTACTTATTGCGGAATCCGTGCTTAGCGAACAACATATATATATTTACTAATAATGTTTTATAAGTAAAAATAGTAATATAAAATATATAAGTTCGCTGTGTATGTATATTATTTCACAAAATTCAACGTTATACTACAATTATTATAGTTATATTTAATTATTAATATCAAATTTCCATATAATCAATAATCACAACATCAAATATAAACTTATAAATAATACATTTATATAACATTATTGATTTCAATAATACAACAACAACATATATATATATATATATATATAAATAAATAAAACATATTTAATCTGATTTTGAATTATTCATGTATTCAATATTCATTTAATTGGATTGGAATATCTAAAATTAACTTTAATATATATACGAGAACATATAATATGTATTATATAGATAGATGATATTTTATATGTTAAATTATATAAAATTTTAAGATATATACAAACGAATATTACTCTTATCGTATAGTACAGCAATGGACATATTTCTAATATAGTTAAAAGGTTATATAATATGTAGTAAAATTATATGTATATAAATTTGTGTGTATATAAAATAAATATATATATTATAAGTAGATATACAATTAGAGATAGGCGCATATACATATAGATTTGATAAAGTTAATTTAATTAATAAAATAATTCATTATGGGAATTATGTAAATACATATTTTAGTGTTTATAATCATTTTAAATTTAAATCCAAACAAAATGTTTTATTCTTCAGAAAATTATTAAATAGTCTTTGAATAGCTTTTTTTCCTTTCATTTTTTTTATATGATTTTCGTTTTTAAATACATGTTTAAACTTTTTATAAAAAATTTATATATTGTAATATAAATTTCATTTTATTTTAATTTATAATATCGTCACGTCTAATGCACACCATTTCTTCTTTCTATATAAATATATTGTATATATAAATTTATAAATACATCATATACACGTATAATAAATGGATGGATATATTATTTATATATGTATTAAATAAAATATAAATATATAACATTGAAAAATGTATATTTTCCATTGGTTGCATTTTTAAACTATATGGAAAAATTATTCAAATAACATATATTGTATATTATACACACAAATACGATTTTCCAAATATATATATATATAGTTTTAAAATTGTGAACAAATGTTATTTAAACATTTGCAAAAATAAAAAGAAAATTTAAAGTGTCTGTGACATATAACAAATTAAAAATAGTGTAAATGATTGAAACGCAATTTATTATCGTTTGTTCATTTCATTTTTAGTTTTCCAATTATATTTTTTTTTACCATATTTGTTCATGATTTTTCAGTTTTTTTAAATGCCCTATCATTATACAATAAATATTTAGAAATTTTGTTTTATTTTTTTTTTCTATTGTTAGGTAATGCATAATAATTCATGGATAGAATGAATCAACGCAAAATACGATCGTTTAAAATATAGATTTAAAAGTTTTGGAATAAAAAACAAAAAAATCTATTGCCAAGCAAATTAACAATTATATAGTAAATATATAGGATTTAAAATTTAACTTATACGATTACCTAATACAATTGTCTTAACATGTATTGTTCAAAACGACATCATCAAAATGGTAAGTATAACACAAAATCACATTCGTATACGTAAAAAAAACATTTATCAATATTTAGAAACATGTTATTTACAATAGACAATTGCTGTAAAATGCTTTAAGATCGCAACCACACAATATGTATACATACAATAATATTTGTAACACTGACTTTAAGGTATGGTTTTTAGATTAAAACTATATATATATATTGCATATATCATTAATTTGAAACCATATGGTTTTCATTTAAACTGTGTGTCAAAAAAAAAGGGAGACATGTATATTACGATAAAAATATATACTATAAAAATATATTTTCACTTTAGATTATTTTTATATTATATTGAATGTATAGCTTTATTTGTATTTATATAATAATGAATATACCATATATATATAACATAACCATAAACATACGGGGATCGACAGCAATGTATATATTGTGTAACCAACTATACACCAAATTTATGGATATACATATGTATTGGATTTTATTTTTTCTAGTAACATTTATTCCATTTTTCTGGAAACTGAACCATTCTCTAACCCATATTATACAACAGTACATACATTACATAGTTACATATATAAATAAATACATTATATTTCCTACTATATAAACTTGTATAATAAATACGTGTATATATTTGGTAGAACAGAAAAAATCCTACATTTTCCTATCGAAAATCTAAACAAAATTTATTTATAATGTTTTAAAGAGATATGTTGTTGCTTCTCAGATATACAATAAAATATTATTGTACATATATATATATTTGGTGTTTTATACTATTTACATTTTTTATTTCATATATTATACAAAATATATATATATATAAAGAAATATTTTTCAGAATTTTTCTAAGCAATATTCAGGTTGTTTATATATTATTTCTATATAAATTCTATATATTGCCAAAGGTGTACTTTAAAAGATAAGTATCCCATATAATATCCTGTTTATATAACAATTCATTGTAATGTACATATATATATATATTTTAGTATATGGCGGTATGTGTGTAAAAGCATGTACAAGCAATACATTATAATATTATATATTCGTGTATGAATGAATATTGTAAAAATGTGTGAAGAGATTCAATAAATATTATATATACAAAATATATTGCAAAACAACGTGTATCTTTATAGCTCATATGGCTGTGTATATACTACGTTCATAAAACATAGTATATGGCAGCTTTTTAAATTGAAGTGGTTTTACGAATAATATTTTTCATTCCAATCAAATGCGTTTATTGAAATTGAAGATGATTTTTTTTTTCATCTAACTCTATTATAAATACAAAATAATAATATTATTATTTTTTGTGTTATATTTATCTATTTATTCGAGTGGAACATATATGCTGAAATGCGTGTGCATATTTAATATAAATAATATATGAATATGATAAATTTGTATAACAATTTATTATTGTGTTATTATTGTTATTATTATTATTATATTATAATTACATTTTTAAATATTCCTATGATAATTTATTTGTTATTTATTTTAAATAATAAATAGGATATTGTATATATAAAATATAGTTATATAATAATAGTTAAAGTAAATGTCAACAAGATTTTTTACCATACCCTATTTTTCACTATTATATTACGTGTATTATAATAATATTATATTAAGATGCTTTAAAAACATAAAATAAATTTTATTGTCCTGGGAGGAAATGTTATGACAAATAATTTTCAATTAACTTACTGAGTCACCGAGACTTTGGCTTTAATAAAGTTACGTAATATCAATATTATTTTAGTATATTTTTTTTCCAATTCAATGATTAATATAACTTGTGCAGTTCTATAGAATATAGTCGTTCATAAAATTTTTTATCGTAATTTAATAAGCTTAAACAATTATTGTCAATTTTTTATGAAAACATTTTTTTAATTACAATTTTTAGATACTTTTTATTGCAAAAATCTTGTTAACATTAAAACAAATTTGTTCATTTTATATTTGCATTGTTTGAAAAATTGCACATAATCCTTTGTGATCACATTTGGAAATACGGTTATTGAGATTAATATTTATGTCAATGCATTAGTATTTAATGTCATTATGTAAACAGATAGATGTAAATAAAACATATAAGTTATAGAAAAAAATAATATAATCGTGTATAAATTAACCCAATATACACAAAAAAAAAATATAGTGAAAAATTTAACTTTGACTTAATACTCTATTTTGCCCATTGAAAATTCCACACGTATAGATAATAAATTTTGGTTTAAATCGCTCATTTATAATTTATAAAACAAACATTAAAATGACAATTTATTAAAATCGGTATACGGTAACCAGTGCATTAATACATATAGAGATATATTTGATAAAACATAAAACTTTACTTATGAAAAAGTGTTTTTACAAAAATTGAAATAATTTACTAAAGTATAGTATATAAAATTGTTTTTAACTTTTCTGTTGCACTGAGGTTAGACTAAAAGTTTTAAATAAAAATACGTAGGCTTTCGTAGTTTCTATATTTTTTAAATGTAATATATGTTTTAAGAAATTTTTTGACAAGCTATTATTTTTTTCCTATTGTAAATCCTTATTGAAAAAATATCTAATACTACTGGTGCGATTGTATACTTCAGAAAATATATTTTTTACTCATCATTATTTCTTAATAGGTGTGTTCACAAACTTTTGGAATATACATCCGCATGTATACTATATATAACTTATATCATAATTATAAAAATGTTCAAAAAAGTACATATATTTTATTTTATGTAAAAATTATGTTGTATATGTTTTAAACATAAAAAAAAAAATCTGCGTAGGTAGATCTCTATCTTCATTTTAGTTAAACATTTATATTTCATAAAGTTAAACATAATACACACATTTATAATGTATATATTTAAAATGTTCTATATCCATATAAAGTTATATATTATTTATAAGATAAAAATAGATGTAACAAAAAACTTTTTAAACATACATAAAATTATACATATTCTACGGATGTATGTGGGGTGTCTTAAACAACCTGTTTGTAAATTTCATAATATTCACTTATGAATATAAATACATACATTCTTATTTGTTCTTACATTAAATATATATATAAAAAAAAGTGTTATATCATGTAATTTTAACCCATTTCGAGTGATTGCTGCGAAAAAGAAAAATGCTTAATTTTATCACCTGAAAAAGGTGTCATTTTTATGGTAAAAATTTATCGATTAAATTATAAATGATTATTAACATTTGCGAAAGAATAAAATCATCCTGTTTTTGCATTTTCTAATATGTTGATGTTTACATCTGAAACTGATTGATTTTTAATCTGAAAATATTGATAAAATTAATATTTTATAAAATCCATTTTTAATATAAGTTAAATATGTTTCTACATTTGACTTGGAACTATATATTCCATAGATGATTTTCTCAACACAAGTATACATGTCATAAAACATTTGTATACCAACATGTGTGTTTCGAAAACGAAGCAACATCTGTTCAAAATGATATACAAAATTCGTCCTTTTTTTAATTTTATAATTTTTCATATACGAAATCGCAAAACATGGTGTTGTAAAAACTGTGTAAGGATCAAATATATACTGTCATTCGGTGCACAGGTAAAGCTAATTTTTTTCTTTCTGCACAAAAATAAATTGGTTTAATGTAAGAATGTTTTCATTTTCATGTTTATTCGATTTCAAAATCTCTATTTATTAAATATTTTTTTATTACAAATTAAATTTCTTGCTATGAAAATTACTGCAAATTATCAATTTTGGCGTGTATATCCTTTCGCCCAGATGTTTCGTTTTCGAAACCTATATCCTGGAAAAATCAATCATTTTCTTAATGGAATTAAACTGAGCAATTTGTATACATTTTTCAGTGGCAACATGGCATCGAAAATGGATTAAGCGGGTACATAACATATATCATTTTATAATAAAAAAAAAATTAGAACATCTAAATGGTTGTTATGCTGTTAGAATTTTGGTGAATCCTAAAAACGTATTTTCTTACACTTTTTTATATTATTTGTTATTATATGAAACATTAAACTAACACACTGTTATTGAGAAATATTGAAGTTACATATTATATAATTTTAATATTTGAAAATACAATGATCAAAACAAACAAGTGGACCTGTGGGGCACAACAAATTATAATATTACAATCATTTAAAGTAACACAATTATATACTGAGCTGTTTCGAAAATATCTCTTTTTTTTTGATTGAGTTTAAACAAAAAATTTTATGCAGACAAAGACTAATAACAATTATTTAAATTTTCTATATTATTAAAAATGAAAAAAATATGAAATGTAAAAATAAAACAAACAATATTTCATGTTGTTATTAAATTTGCAGATGAAAAATAAATTGAAAAATATATGTTTAATAATATTATTTTATTAGGTTATTGTTTATTTAGAAAGTAAAATAAGAAAAAGTCATTTTCAATTCAATGATCAAACCTAATTTTTCTATATAAATAATCATAAAATACAAGTGAGTAGCTGCTGTAGCTGTATCTGTATTTGCACAATTGTTCAATATACATAATATATTATAGCGTTATTCTGTAAATTATATAAAGGTAAAAGTTGATTGAGCTAATATTAAATTCAGAGGTATGTTTTAACAATAGAAAAAAAACTATATATTATACAAACATAAAATATTAGAAAATGAAATTGATAAAGTTTTCTACATTGTTATAGTACATGTGTATGAATTTGAATTATATAAACAGAAAGTTTTCAAGTAAATATTATTTCCGTAAAATAAGAAATATATATTTAAAATTTATAACGTTTAAGGCAGTCATCATATAGCGAATTCATTAATATTTGCTATACAATATCTGTTTATCGTTGACATACACGAGTGTGTTGTACCAATACACTTTACTTTTTTTATATTTACGATGGAAAGTCGGTAGAGTTGTAGACCTATACAAAAGAAAATTGGATGCTTTCTATCATAATGCATTCCACATATATTGTGGTTTAGAGAAGCTGTAGAGGACTTCAGTGTTGGACATATAAAATAGCCGTGCTAAATGGCTAAAATTTATGTTTTGATATCAAAGAATTGTTCAGGAAATGGTTTAGAACTTCATTCTTTCAATATAAAATTATTCTAATCCATATGGTGTTTTTAATGATTTTTATATAGTAGACATTTCGATGACTTTTCACTAAACTTTTAATAAAATACAAAATTAGTGTATCTAGGTCAATAAATGAAAGAGTTCAATTGAATATATTATACACATTATAGACTAATATCGTACTTCAATTTTTAATTCAAAATAATTTTAAATTCAAATGTTACCGCACATAACATTTTCCATTATCGTATTATATTTCAAAATTAGATTAAATAAAACCGCACATGTGAGCGAGATATAGCAAATATTTCTTTTGCAACAATATAAAAACAAATAGATAACATAACTTTTACATTTTATTTTATTTTTTGCCAAATAAACATATAATATGTAAATATAAGAAGATAAATTTACCCAAAAACTATATATGTGTTACCAAAATATCTATATATATATATATATAATAGTATATAGTATGATAGTATAAAATAGTATCAATGGAGAAAATCGGAAAATATTTAGAAAAATAAACATTAACAAATAAAAGAAAATTGTACATATAAATTTTAAATAAAAACGTACACATACTTAAGTATACATGAGGGATTTTTAGGTGACCCCATTTCATACAGATATAACATATATCTATTTATATAGAATATATTTTAACTTATTTATTAATTGACAGATACCTACATTTGTGTATTGTATATACGGAAAAAAAACATTGGCAAAAACAATTACAATTTATACATATATTATTATCTGAATATATTTATTTTGTGTATATAATAAATAGTTTTCCCGTCAATTTTTCTCCATTTATTCTTTATGAGTGAATTCAATTATACCAAAACAAAATAAAATACATTCGACACCGGGCGAACTAATAATTTACATATATAATAGCGATTTATATATATATATATATATATATCGCATAATAAAGCGACAGGTTAATAAAACATTTATCAAATTAATTCACTTCAATCAACATCAAAAAAATATCGACTGTATCTATAGACCAATAAACCCTACATAGGATTTTATATGATAAAATAAATTGTTAAATTATACAAAATGCATATAATTATTATTATTAAATATAAATATAAAATTTAATTAAAGAAAATAAATTCTATTATTTTATTTATTATTTACATATAATATAACTTCTGGAAAATTAATTAAATAAATGAATTTTCAATTAATTTTATTATTGTTATATATAATTTATAAAATAATACAATATTATTGTACCAATGCAATTAAAATGTTTGGGCAAAATGAATTCTATTACATATTGTATGTTAGTAGTAATATAGAATAAATGTATAAAACAACAGAATTGGTTAACAAAAACACATCAAAAAGTTATACATCTAACAATTTTCTTATTATATTTATATGGTCTACGTATATACGATAATAATAACCATTCCTTTTAGTGTAAGTATATAAAGCATTCTATAAATATTTTATATTTGTATCAAACAATAACACATAATGAATGACAGAATAAATTCTGCGAATTAAACTATCTCCTTCAATATGTTTAAAATAAAACTTAAAGACGATAATAGAAAAGCGATTAAACAATTTTATAATAAAGCAAAGGATAAATGTAAACACAATAGACCTAACTACATTAACTTACAGCTTCCACCAGATCCAAGTTATTTGATAGTTAAGTATATTTTTATTAATAATAAATGTAATGTATTCTACACATACTTATGGCGAAATAGTATATAATGTTATTTCATATTTTACATATTCTATACACAATAACAAACATTACAGTTCAAGTATCAAATTTTCATAATTAAATTTTGATTGTGTACACAATACATAGTTGCAAGCAATGTATGCATATAATAATAAATTTATTTGGTATATCATCCATAACATGTATCAGCATGTTTATATATTTATATAAAATATAAAATAATAATCAACATCAATGTTATTATTATTAATATATATAATCATTATTATCATCAGCATCACCATCATTCACATAGCAATCATCACAAATGGATTGAATATAGAGACAAACAGCATGTTAATTTAATGTATGTATGAATAACAAACAAAATATAATATAAGTGAAGTCAAAATATATGACCTTAATAAACCTGTACAGGTTTTTGTATTATATATTGCAGTCAGTCTCAGACAATAATATAATTTTTAGAAAGTATGTGTATGTGGAAAATTTTCTTTTATCGTGAAATTCAATAATAAAAGTAATAGTAATGATAATAACATCTATTGAGCTCGGGCAGCATGATCAAGCGAACAAAAACTCATCAAATTTATACTGGCTAATTAAAATTTTCACAGATGAGGGACAGACTTTGATCTACAAAATCAAGGTAAAGCAAACTTACACAGAATAATTTTTTCATATTTGTTTTCGTCTCAAAATCAAAATGTAGATATGTGTGTAATTTTAGTTACACATTTAAGTATTCAATTTCTTTGCATACATATTATTGAGACTAACTAATGCATTTTTAATTAATTATTAAATATTATTGAATAATTTCCTAACCATATATATTAAAATGACATTCTATTTTTTTTTCTTTACTATGAATATAGAACAATATAAAATAGACAGTAAAAAATACACGACATAAAGAATTTTTTAAAAATTGGTGGATGTGTTAATTTGCTTACTAATACATTTTATTGAGACTCACTAAAGAATTTAATTCAATTTTAAATTAATTATTAAATAATATTAATAAAACTAACCTTATAATTATTTTTCTATCATATCGAAAACGAAGGAAAATAGAAAAAAAAAACCAATAGCAATCATTTTTGCCATACAACGAAATAAAACAAAAACGGACACGCACCACTGAGTACTCATTGAAAATAATTGCAATTAGCAAACAAAATATGTAATTAAAAATATAAAAACTCTATCAAATTTATAATTTTTTATAAAAATTCTCCCATGAATAATCAAACAATAATAATAATAAAAAAGAAAAAGTACACTTATATTAATAATAATAGTTTTAAAATACCTATAAATTTACTAAAAAAGAATCGCACATGGACAGGACACACTACAATACTACAGTCTACACAGGCTCACACAGAACAGAATAAATTGAATTTTATTATATATTATAATATATTATATTATTTCATAAAATCAAAATGTGTGTGTTAATGTTTGTAAGTAATAATGATAAAAAAAAAATCAATTGAATTTCAATTACATAATGTGAATGTGTTAATTTACTTACACGAAAACACACACAGACACAACGCAAATAAATTTATAATTTGTATATAATAAATAAGGGGAAAAAAAATTTTTAATTATTAAATATTTTTCAAATAATTCTTCAACATTAACATTTTTTTTGTATGGCACGAAAAAAGAAACAGAAAGAGACGCTGCGCGGTGCTAGCGCGCAATTGAAAATAATTGCAAATTGCAACGCAATTACAAAAAAAAAAAAGAAGAAAATAAATGATTCATTAAATAAGATTATAATAATTCTTTCTAATTTTTTTTTTTTACATAAAATAAATATAATAAAAAATAAGAAAAAAATCATTTAATCCCATTTAAAAAAAAAAATAATGATTTTTTTTTTTAAATATTCATATTAATTATTAAATATAGTATTAATAATAAACTAACCTTGTTATAATTACTTTTCTTTCATATCGAAATACCAAATAGATGGAAAAAAAAATGACAATAAATTTTTTGCCATACAACGAAAAAAAAAAGACGCGGCGATATGCTCATATTAAAAAAATAATTAAAAATATAAAAACTCTATCAAAATTATTATTTTTTATATAAATTTACACATAAATAATCAATTAATAATAATACAAAAAAAAAACTACACTTTTATTAATATTAATAGTCTTAAAATAAGTATTAATTTACTAAAAAAAAAAAAAAAATGAAAGAAAGTTATGTAAAAATTGAAGAAAGCATACCAACGACCGAATACAGACAAGACACACCACTCAAAAGCAAATACACTATAGTCGAGACACACACACACAGAGTAAATTTTGTTTCTTTTTATTAAAGTTACATAAATATGTGTGGTATTAAAAAAGAGTATATAAAACAAAGTATAAAAAGAAAGCAAAATTGAATTTCTGCAAAATGTGTATGCGTAATTTGCTTTCACACATACACATTTTATTAGTTATTAAATATGCGTATTGTTTGGATAATTCCCCAATCTTAAATTTATTTCGTATACCACTAAAATGGAAAATATAGAAATAGACACTGCGCGGTTCTATCACGCACATATATTGAAAATCATTGCAAATTGCGACGTAATTGCAAATGAAAAAATGTATGATTCAATAGACTTAAAAATTCTTTCTAATTTCTTTTCTTTTTTTTTTTAATAAATTTACATAAAAAATCAAATAATTATAATAAAAAAAAAAGAAAAAAAAAAAATATTTATGCTTTTAAAAAAAAACCCCAGACACAGAATTTTTTTTTTTTTATTTTAGCTTTTTATAGAATCAAAATTTTTCTGTGTTAAATTTCCTAATTGCTTATACGTAAAATATATTTGTTTTCAATTTATATATTTAAAATTATTATTGAAAATAACTAATGTATTTTAGTATTATTTCTTATTAATTTCAAATTAATTATTAAACATAGTATTAATAATAAACTAACCTTGTTATAATCATTTTCTTTCATATCGAAATACCAAATAGATGGAAAAAAAATGAAAATAAATTTTTTGCCATATACAGCGAAAAAAAAAAAAAAAAAGACGCGGCGATTTGCTCATATTAAAAAAATAATTAAAAATATAAAAACTCTATCAAAATTATTATTTTTTATAAAAATTTACACATAAATAATCAATTAATAATAATACAAAAAAAAAACTACACTTTTATTAATATTAATAGTCTTAAAATAAGTATTAATTTACTAAAAAAAAAAAAAAAATGAAAGAAAGTTATCTAAAAATTGAAGAAAGCATACCAATGACCGAATACAGACAAGACACACCACTCATAAGCAAGCAATAACACTACAGTCGAGACACACACACACGCACAGAACAGTTACTCGGTTTTCTTTTTAAAGTTTTATAATGTGTGTTAAAAAAAGTATATAAAACAAAATTGAATTTCTTCAAAATGTGCATGTGAAGTGTAATTTGCTTTGTCACACACGCACACACTTAAGTTCGACAACGTTTTATAAATGTAAAAATTATCGATACATTTTTTATTAGTTATTAAATATATGAATTGTTTGAATAATTCCCCAACCTAAAATTTTTTTGTATAACACAATAATGGTATATACAATATAGACGCTGCGCGGTGATGGCGCGCACATATATTGAAAATCATTGTAAATTGCGACGTAATTGCAAATGAAAAAATGTATGATTCAATAAGAGCTTAAAAATTCTTTCTAATATCTTATTTTTTTAACAAATTTACATAAAAAATCAAATAATTATAATAAAAAATAAGAAAAAAAAAAAAAAATTATCTTATTAAAAAAAACACCCCAGACACAGAATTTTTTTTTTTATTTTTGCCTTTTTTTAGAATCAAAATTTGTCTGTGTTAAATTTCCTAATTGCTTATACGTAAAATATACTTGTTTTCAATTTATATATTTAGTTATATTATTATATTTTAGTATTATTTCTTTTTAATTTAATATTAATTATTAAATATAGTATTAATAATAAACTAACCTTGTCATAATTATTTTTCTTTCACATCGAAACAAAATGGAAAATGAACGGAAAAAAAAATGACAATAAATTTTTTGCCATACAACGAAAAAAAAAAAAAAAAAATAGACGCGGCGATTTGCTCATATTAAAAAAATAATTAAAAATATAAAAACTCTATCAAAATTATTACTTTTTATAAAAATTTACACATAAATAATCAATTAATAATAATACAAAAAAAAACTACACTTTTATTAATATTAATAGTCTTAAATAAACTATTAATTTACTAAAAAAAAATGAAAATGAAAGTAAAAAAAATATAACGCAAAGAAATACGACCTATGAACTCGACAACGCGCACGGAATGAGAATTTCATAGAAAAAAAATATCGCATTTGTTTTTTAAACATTATAAATGTTTTTATAAAATTCAGTCATTATAAAATATAAATGTTTTAATAATAATATTTTTAATTTTAAAATTCATACGATGGTTTTAAAAATTTTATAATTTTTTTCTAATTCATATAGATTTTGTGATGACAGAATTTAATGGTATGCGATCATAATAATCGATCTTGTGAACGTAAAATTGAATTTACAGTTGATTTTTTATATATATATATATCAATACTGAAATGATTCAGTTTCAGTCAATATTTGTTTGTTTATGGAATAAAATATAAGAGAAAAATATTATGTTGGACGCTACTCAAAACTATTATCAATGTCTGAGCGCTCATAAGAAAAAAATATAAAGAGATGAAGAAAACATTTATCTTACCAAAATAAGAATTGCATACTCAATTGGTTTCTGTTTTGTATACGGAGTAATATTTACCAACTATGGACTGTAATAAATGGTAGATGCCATAAAATTCCCATTTTTAGTAACTTGATGAGATGATGATGATGAACTATTTGTTGCAATGAGGACACTACAACATAATAAAAATAAAACTCCTGCCGATAGCTCCATAGAGAAGCAAATTTATGCGTAGTGATGAGCCACACTTAACTTGTTATAAGAAGATAACACTTTTACTGTTTAGAAATTAATAAATAAACCTTTAATAAGTTTAATATATAATCTATTATTAAATTATACGATATATATCGAATCCATATAATATACGGATATATAATGTTAATATTATTATTACATTTTTCGCATTTTACACATTATATAAAAATATATCTAAACTATTATATGGTATTATTTATAAACATTTATGCTATAAAGATACGCACATTTTATTATATAATATATATCTAATATCGAAATTGGTTAGAGATTATTAATCACACAAATACACATAATAATAATAATAAATGAAAAGATAAAAACGCTGACATAGCATTTATTACGATACGATATACAATATATAAAATATAACATGGAACAAATAAAGGCGAATGTGGACTTCAGTTGAACATTTAGAGTTCCAAGTTATTAATATTGTTGGGATAAGTTTTTGGAGGAGATATAGTAAATATTATATACCTGTAATGTTTGGTATGATGATGGCTCACACCCACAGAGAACTAAATCTAATATTCATGTCCTTCAAATAGTTCTACTACTACGAAACAAAACAAATTATCAATAAACCATTTTATTCCCTACCAAATTGAATACCAACACAATACTTTATTGCTGTTTAAATAAACTAAACTAAAAAATATATTAAGAATAACTATTATGAATGGAGAATATATAGTTTTTATATGTATCTACTATACAAATTTATAAATTTCCTACATCATATGAGACTATGACTATATGTACACATCCATGAGAATGCATATTTTACATTACGAAATGTGTTACAAAAGTTAACTATCGATTCAAAACTATATATCTGATCATGTAAAAATATTAGAAATATAGAGAAATGGACGATCATTTATTATACTATAAACTTTTTTAAAGAAACACCCTGTGCAAAGATTTTAATCTCATTATTAGTTATATTTTCTCCGTAATTATATGCAATTCGATTTGCGACATATCCATATCTAAAATTGCAGAATCAAGTTAATAAATTATTATGTATGCGAATATATTCATCAATTGCTTTGCATTTATGTTTCGATAGATGGTTTATCAATTTAATGAGTGAATCGTCCATAGTTTGGAGGAGACATTGTTAATCGCTGAATAGCATGCGTCCAACACCGTATTTTGAAAGATTTGAATTAACAAATAAATGATAATTCAGTTGAATAATTTTTATTATGAATAAATACTAACCTCCGGATTGAATGATGACATGCGATTTTACCATTGCGCCAACTGAACCTCTTTGAGGTGTTTCTTCCATTTTCAAGGTATAACTTGTAATTATACGTTTCATTTTGTCATTTAAATATAGTCTCTAATCACTACTCGATATTAGAAATTAGAAAATATTTCTGTACTTGAAATCAGCTACACACCACCGCGGTACCGGTGGTCACTATAAATAATGGCTGTCAAAATTAAACGAATATTAATTGACAAATTCACCTTAAACTTTGACATAATACTGTTACTTATCTATTTATACTGCATTTTTGTGTATTGATTAAATTTAAAACAAACGACCAGCACACATAATATATTTTATATTAATAGAAAAGATTCGTAAATATTTTAATAGAAATGTTTATCAATGTGTTCCTTATAAAATATATACTCGTACATTTTTTTGTTGTCATACACATAATTTTCAAATCAATCAATAAAATTATGTATTATAAGTACTCGTCTGTTATTATTATTATTATTATTATTATTATTATTATTTACAAGCTATTAATTTCGAATAGATAATACGAAACTATATATACCATATATATTAGAATGAAAATGTAACCATTATTGTATAAAGAATTTTTAATGTTGTAAAATTATACATTGAAAATAATGGAAACATTTTGTAAATAGAAAGGCATATTTATTGATTTCTAAAGATAGTTAAAATATTAAAAACAATATTATATGTGTAATTAAGTGAATTTTTTGACCTATATATAAAGTAATTATATTGTTATTATTCAAGTGGCCGAAGGGTTTTGCAAAAACGACTTCATACAATTTATAAGGTATAATCAGAGCTTCGATATAATATATAAAATAGTTTGAAAAATTATACAAAAAATCTTTTACCGGGGACATTATAATTTTATAAAAAAAAAATTATCAATTGAAATCACTTGAACAAATGATGTGCATCAAAAATAAATTAAATCTTATACGATACGATTAACAAACAGGATATTTTGATTGACTTATCATCACACAGCTGGTCATAGGATATACAAAATTGTAAAAATTAATATGGTACAATTTATTGACCAAACAAAATATGTACTAATATGATAATAAAATAAAATGTTATTAATATAATATATTAATGTATTGTAATATAATTTAATATCTGATTATAGATTTTGTAATATAATCTACATAAATAATCAAAGGCTATATTATAACGAATTTTTATATTTAAATAATCATATAAATACAAATTAACATACCATAAATTAGAGAAGATCAATATAAATCTGTAATATTACTTATATATTACTCGCATATATTTTGGGTATATTAAATGATATACTCGTATGTGGTGAAATATGATTCTAGAAATTTATATTATCAATTAAATTTTACGACATGTCAAACCATGTTTGTTTACCAATATAATGTTCAATATACTATAAATAGATAGATAGAGTATATTTATTGTGTATGTGTGTGTGTGTGTGTGTGTGTTTTGTGGAGCATATAAACATTAAACATATCCCCAGATAAATAATGTGAATTATGTACATTTATGATGAATTAATATATAGATGAGGACCCGTATATAATTTCGAATTGTTTTTCTGTGCCATATGATTGAATAATAGATACGTACACTTTGAGTCCGGAAAATAACCGGAATGAATTTTGTAATATATATGGATCTGGTAAAGCAATCACATCAAAATTGGTAAGTACTGACTTTTACATATTTAAATCATTTTAAAATTTGATTTTTTGGCAAATGTAAACTACGTGCACAATATCTTCCTAAATAATTTTAATATTTGAAAATCTGTACCAATCGAATGGTAGGAAAATTTTACACTCGTTATTGTTATTCAAGCTGCTGTTAACATACATTTACATGCAATGGGAAAGATTTGAAATGATTTGAAATGACAAACATAAAAATTGCAACTGATTCAATTTCGTAACACCCGCCCTAAGACATTTATCTGATCAAAACTTGATTACATGTTAAAATATTCGATTAACGCTTAATACTGTGTAATTCAGATTGTCCTGGTCCACCCAAAATGATTGTTCGATGAAGATTCACAAGAAGAACTTTCGAAATCATTAAATTTTTATAGATAACTGTTTTCAAACGTTTGCAACAACTCTACAGGAATGATCATTAAAGTTAACTTAAATATTGTTTTGAAAGAGCAAAGAGCTGAATTGTATCTGTATCGCAATTGCAAGTGAACAAGGCTACTGTTGATAAATTGGGATGTCATATACCACATACCAACCTACCCAGTCTCTCTATATGAAAAGAAATCTTCCATAGCAACCTTTTTTTTTTTTATTTCTTAAGGATTTCGTAAGGATTAAAATTATTATAAGAAGAATACAATAAAATTCTATAAAATTAAGTATATAAAAATATAATTTCTTCAGATATTGACTAATAAATAAACCGTATTCATTAATATGAACTTTAAGTTTTAATTTTATAATAAAAAAAAAAGGCGATTAAAAAAAAAGCCTCAATCAAATTTGGTCATTCTTCTTCTTATAATTATAGAAAATAAAATAATTTAATTAAAAAAAAATATATATATATATTGATAATCAATGGGCGTATAAATATTTACAGAAGAAAATCATTCAACCAAATTAACTGACAAGTAAACGATTTTATTGCGAAATATTAGCAGAGGGTATTAAAGAAACAAACAAAAAAAAAAGTAAATCTTTACACATTTTTTTTTTCCTATTTCTGTTTTAATTATTATACGAAGAATATATTTCCCTAAAAATTCAAAAGATTATGAACTTCACAACACATTTTAAATTTAATATTTATTTTCAATCGATATAATTTTATAGTGGGTATCTTTTGTATAACAGATCGATTTTGATAAGTTTGAATAACTTTTTTTTTTAAATGTAAAGAAATTTTCATTTAATTTTTAAGTATTTTTCTTTGCATTCCCATGCCGAAAATGAACTGCGTTTAATAAAATTGTTTACCTATTCTGAGACAACGAATATGTAGGACTGATACGATTATAACTCTTTCCCATGACAGTTCTATGCTCCGCGTTTCTAGTTACTGCGGATCATTTAGTCAATTCTCATTCAATTTTGATGAAACATTGGGTTAATTCTGAAATGAAATGGGATTCATTTTCATATTTTTTCACCGTTTGATTTAAATATCAATTTGTGAATACACCTCAGATGATTTTAAATTCAACTATAAATAGATGCATACTGTTGAACCATACCGTTCCATTTGAATGAAATTGTGTACACACATTTAGAATAGAATTACAAAAGGTCAGCAATTTGTATGATCGTTGGATAATTCTACAAAACTATGCATCTGAACTTTATCATATAATATAACAAAATTTCTTCAAATTGGTTATCAGAACGTGTATGTTATTCAATTGACCAGAAGCAGCTCATCATTTTATGCGTAATCATTCTTTTTAGAAATAAAATTAAAAATATTAATAAAAATACAAATTAATTAACTTAATTAATTAGAGTTAGTGTAAATGCAATTGATGCGGTTGATGTGTTACCATGGATAGATACAAAAGTGAAAAACGAACTGTACAACTCTGTATTCGGGTATTTCGTTGTACTTTTAACCCGCGATGTGAATAATCAAAATTTAATATTGAAACATAAAAAATTGTTAATAACTGTTCTGGCAGAGCCATGTTATATGACGGTTGTTAACAAATTACAACTGACAGCAATGGCAAACTTAAATATATAAATACAAAAATGATGGTAAAATAAAATCGACCTTTGCCATATTTTCTATATTCTAATTTTTTTTTTATAAATATTACCATTATAAATAAAAGAATTAAAAGTATCACATCGTAGAATTTGCTGTTGTTTTTTTCTCTAAATATTTTATTGCAAATAAAACGATGTCAATTTATAAATATATAATGTAAAATAAAAATTAGGAAATTTAACCCCTTTGCGTACCACAATATTGTCGTCGTCGATTGTTGTATAGTTCTAGCTAACAATTTTTGTTCCTACACAATGTACAGAGAAACCACTAATAGCTATAGATATAATAGTATTGGATAAGATGAAATTAGTAGGTGTACGTTGTTATAAAGACGATTCGATTATACTTTTGATATGATGGTAATGTGAATCATTATCATGGTGTTATCCAGATGGCTAGTGTGTATCGGTTAAATGTATTTTGATATGCTAAATTTAACCTTATGCAATTACATTTAAACATGACCCCGTACACACGATATGAAGGTAAAACTAAAAACAGATATATAAATATACAAAAACAGATAGGTAGCCAAACCAACAACATTGAAAAAATAAAAATACCCATGCAAAAAACGGGTTAATGTAATATCCAAAAATAAATAATAGCTTATAAATTATTACAAAACAATAATATAAAAAAACATAGAATAAGATTTTCTATTCATAAATTTTTCATTGCTTCTATTTTACATTTTTTACCTTTTACAAACGAAAGACTGAAAATAAAATCCTTTTTTATGTTTTTTTTTATTTTTATTTATTTGGTTTTTATTTTTATTTCCAGTTTTCAACTTTGTATAAAAGTTACTATTGTTTGTGTACTATTACAACAAAAAAAAAAATACTTGCATATTATAAGTATAAAAAGAATTATACATTTATTATTATTACCTTGGCGTACGAATTTGAATTACATATATATTTATTTATAAATAAATATAATATAAATAATGTACGTAAATTGATTCATAAATCAATACACAAGGAAAAAACAATTCTACAGAATATAGACCGTTTCTGTCCGAAAAATAATCAAAATGGTATTTGGTAATGCCATGCATCTACTATTATTGGTTGCTGCTGTGATTTAATTTTTATATTTTGAACCGATCTTAACAAATTGTCAACTATTTCAGGACAAATATACCCTTCAGTCAAAAGTTAAAATACAATACATATTAAAAAATGTTTAAAGCATAAAGAATCGTTTTAAAATTGATAAATGTTTTCTGTTGAAACGCTTGAAATGTATAAAATCTGTTATTGTGATCCAATACAAAATTGCATCGAGTGTATAATCGACGAACAAACGGCAGAGAAGATGTGGATGATGATGAAAGTGAGAACCGATCATCAACAACTATTACCGATAGGAAAACAATAAAAAAAAATGTGTGATTTAGTTAAAAGTTAGCAAGAAATCTTCATTGAAATTCATGAAACTTCTGGTGTATGTTTTAAATACAAACCAGAAACAGAACATCAATGGTGGTCACCGTCAAATGAAGTGAATTTAAAATAATCTTAATGCTCATTTGTTTTATTCAATTCCAAGTGGTAAAAGTGTGAAAATGTTTTCTATAAGTGTTTGTCTGTAATATCGATAGCAGTTTTATACTGAAAAATCAACATATTAATAGTAATATAATAGGATAATTAATAATGTTAATATTTTGTTTCGTCGTTGAACATACAATTCGATCTATTTCATTTAAAGCAGAATATTTATTAGAATAAATTTTTACAAAAATAAAATTAATTAAGTACTTATTGCTTAATCCAATCCAGTTATTATTCGGACAGATGGTGTGAAAATATGAAAATCAAAAACAAAAAAAGTATATAAAATTATATGAAATTGATCAAACTATTTTATATTTACACAACATAAACATAACGATAAAAAAAACATAAATAATATAGAACCTTGACTTTTTGCGAGCAGGCAGCAATCATTTCAAATTTATTAATTTATTATTGTTGAGTTATTTTTTCGATTTTATTTTTGTCTAAGAAAATTACTATACAGAATTTCGTTATTAACTAATATAAGTTCAATTTTGGAGTGTGGGTGCAGATGTTGTGTCTGAGGGCGGAGGGGCGGCAGCGGCAATGATCCTTGTGAATTTGAACAATACACAAACATTATACAAAAGAAATTTAATTAATAAATCAAAATATTATTCATTTAAAACGCAGCAATTTATTAAGAAGAAAAGTATTATAACTTTTATTTTTTTTTTTAAATATGGACAAAGCGATTGTTATTAGGAAATTTGTTTTCTTAATTTTATTTTGTTCCTTTTTTAAGTTTAGTTAACACAAATTGAATTATAGAATGTCTTATGTACCATAAATTATATAATAATAATGATTTGATATTTAATCGATAATATATGTTTTTATGAAACTAAATCGGCTGTATATAGAGTCAGGACTGTGGTTTTATAAATATGTTATGGAAATTGTCTGTACAAATCAATGTGATTGAAACTTATTAGTTTAGTCATTCGATAGCTATATTTGACAACATACAATTTCAAATATCTTAAGCATCTTTTCAGGTTAAATTTCTAGATTTCATGCTTCAGCAATAATATTATATAATAAAATTGGGGCCCCTATAGACATAGATAACCGTATTCCATCCATAATAGTGGTATAACTAAAATATATATAAAAAGAAATAAATTGTTAGTAGAATGTGGAAGGAATATATTATAATAGAAGAGGGTTAATAAAATAGGAAAAAAAAAGAAACATATCGTGATTACAGTCAATACGCATATACTGGAAATAACTCTCGGTTTTATGTAAATTATATTATCGTATTTATATATCTCACATAAAATATAATATATGAAATTTAAAATAATATTCGTATATATTTTGTGTAACCTAAATTATTTATATATTTTACCTACACTTTACACTTACACTTACCGACACACACACACACACATACACATACTGTATTTAAATTTGAACCATTTTAACAAACCATTACCAAAATAAAAACGAGAATAAAATAAGTGTTATAATATTATAATAATAAAAAGTACATTTTTTTCCAAAACACAAAATATATAACATTATTTTTTTCGGATTAATTTCATTTATAACAACAACAGCAACACCAAAAAAGGTTATATATATGTGAAGCAAATAAATTAGTACAAGGTTACAGTCAAAAAAATAACAAAAAAAAAGGTAATAAAATTTCAAAGTAAATGTAATTTTAATTTATGCGACAATTTTTATTCATTATTTTCTTTCATATATATAAAAAGTGTATTATAGAAGCCGCCGTAATCAATGATCCATATCAGTATAACCCATCTCTGGGCGGACCATAACTTTGAGATGAAAACAAATACGATGGAATTACGATGCTGTTGTTAAACTAAATTCCACGACAAAAAAAAAACCAATACTAAAAACATTTCTATGAATGAATAATTAATAATTATTAATTTCATTTCAAAGTTATAAGAATATTTATATTTTGACGTAGAAGATAGAATCTAAGAACTATACGACGTTAGTGGCTAAAACTACGTCTCTCTTAATACACCCCTGTTTTGTATTTATTATACATTTTAATCCATATATTATATAATACGGATTATTAATGTATCCCATAAAATAGGCTGAAAGTAATTTATAAAATTAAAAGTAAAAAGATATAATAAAATTTAATGCCATTATTAAATCTGTCTGTCTTGCACACAAATATATTGTATTATTGTAGAATAGAACTAAAAATTAAATGGCTAAAATGTTCTGTTGATATTTTGTGGGCTAAACTTCAATTGGAGCATTCTTGCCCAATCAGGAAAAAATTAAACATTTATTCCATTTACGTGCAAAGTTTGATTGGAAGTTTAACCACGACGGATATTTTTTGATAGCGGTAAAACAGTGTAAGTCATCACATAAAATAAATAAACTTGATTTATAAAAGAAATTATTACAAACAAACACACACACACACCCGAAAAAAAAGGATGTTTGAATATCAATAAAAAATAACATTGTAGTCGCTAGTATACAAACACAATACCCCGGTATTATCAGAGTTATTTATATGCGGGACCGGTGTCGATTATACTATAATTAGAAAATAAATAAAAAATAATGTTAATGCGGTCACTTTGTGGAATATTTATGCAAACAACGATGAAAGCTGTTGACAGTTAATTTTTTATACATAATATACGTAAAGTATCACAATAAAAAAAAAGTATACATAAATTATTGAAATATTTTTTTAGGGAAATTCTTTGATAAAATAAAATTTTAATTTAATATTATAAAAATTGTGATTTACAGAAAAACTAGTATGGGATGGTGTAAAAAGATTTATTGTCCGTTTTATGTAGTATGAAAAATTAATTTTTTTTAATTAAATATTCTATCGTGAAATTTGAATGGCAACAGATTTCGAAAGATTACGAATTAATGACTCATAAAAAAATCATGCTTATTATAAAACAAATTTGCCACACTTCTATAATTGGAAATTTCATCCATTGAATGGGTAAGCTATACGATAACTTTGATTGCTCGAGGAAATCACAGGGATACGCATTCAAATATATATTGTAATCAATATCAGCACATCCCGATAATATAGCAATGAATAATTATTCGAATCCTATTAATACATATGTGTGAGATTATACACGTTAACACGTCTATACTAATTTTTAATTTTGTATCTGTAGATTGTAGATTCAATTAAACTATAAAATAATCATTATACAAATAAAATTATTAAAATACAAATTATACAAATCCATAGATAAATTAAGTGAGTATACGTATATAAAACAAATATAATAAATAAAATTTTTATCACAGAAAGCGACTTATAAAATATGTATAAATGAGGTGTATATTTATATGAAACCATTATTATGAAAAATGATTTTATAATAAGTTGGATATATATTGTACTTAAATTATATTTTATTCTATTACAGTATTTTTATGTTAAATTTGTTAACGTCGAATTCTATAAATATTTTATAAGTTGTTGTCGCCGTCGTCACCAATCCTTTTTGCTTGAACTTAAGTTTAACTAAGAAAAAATAATAGGATTAATTAATTTAAAAAAGGGATAATCTTTTAATGAATAAATTTTTTAATAATAAATGTAAATTAATTTAGTTAACATAGAATCACGTTAATTTATAGTAACAGCATATTTACTATTAGAGAAATTCCATGAAATAGCAAATAATTATTAGATTGCATAAATAAAAGTTCAAAATACATATTTAAACAAATACATTGTATATATAACTACAATATAATTAATATCATTGATTTATTTATCATCCTAATTACTCCTTCAACAACAGTATAACCCTTTGCCAACATAGAAAAAGTAATACATATATATAAATATATAGATACAAAATAGACGACATCAGAGAGTGTGCTATATATTCAAGAATGCGATAATCGCGCGAAAATGAATGAACTTAACAACGAAATTAATAAGCAAAAATGTAATTAAAACAGAATGGCTATAATAACGACAACTGATCCTAGCATATTTTAATAGCCAATACATGAATCTTATATTGGTTCGCAACTGGATATATAAATATAATAAGTTTGTGTATTTGGTAAATTCAAGGTGTACGAATCAGTTGTCGTTGTTATAAACAGTTCATAATTATAACCTTCTGCATTAATTAATATCATATTATGTTCTATATAGGTGTGTTGGCATTGTGGAACTACAGAGAAAATAATGAAATGGTCCAAAAATACTGTAGCTATCTCTGGTGTTAATACGAATCATTCAATATATAATGTGCGTCGTGCAATTACGTTTGGTTTTTAAAATTTAAGTTACATAAGTAAAGCGTCTACTGTATTTCTATTTATAATAAACATAAATATATATTTATAACATAAAAAGGTCCACCAAATGAAATATATACCCAAAAATGGTTACATATTCATTGAATAACTACATTTATTTATACGCATATATAATATATATTATATAAATTAACGAAGCTTTATTTCCATTACAGAGACTTATACTCGTACATATGAATACATACATATACAACCGATGTCTGGAAAATAACCGAAAATAATTTCTCATAACATATGGATTTGGATGGATGCACCTACTGATTGATTTTGTGTATTATGATTCGACCTTAACAAACTGTTAACATTTCATATGACATTAACTATTTCAGTGTTAGCCAAACCCAAAATACAATACATTAAGTGACAATAGTTCTTGTATTCTTGTATGTCGTCCATCGAAATTCTAAGTCTAAAGGATAAAGAATAAAAATTAAATTTTGTTTTTGAATTGGTAAAATAAAAAACAGATACTGTAAAACGCTGGAAAGTCTGCTAAAATTGTGTTTGCGATGATAATTGTTTATACACAACACACAAGAATTTTTTTTTTATCAATTCCTGTTATATTTCGGACAGTGTCTCTGGTGGTGTATACATAAAAAATATATTTTCATGGTAAATACACATTGAAAAGGAAAATTTAGAAAATGTTTTCCACATAAACAAAATTCAAAATTGACTTTAATATGCGAAACACAAGAACAACAAAAAAAAACAAATATATGTATAAATATAATTTACATACATAGGGTGACACAGTATAGTGACATATATAGAAATATTTATACACATAACATTGAAATTCATCATTGTACACATTAATCAATTTCCATATACCATAAAATCTCAATTTGATATAATAATTTATATCTATCGCACGTATATGGTTAAAATGAAAACAATGATTTCCAAAAATATATATACCCGAACATTTATATAATAAGTTAAAATGTTTAATTTATTATATATATATAATTATATTATACCGCTGCCAGTCATTTATAAATAAAGCAACGTTTCCCATAATAATATACGATTTTGATTTTTAATCAATTTATTAGTTTGGCAGCATACAAGAACAAAGTTTACATATATAATTTTATAAAAGAAATTATTTCAAGATAATTTTCTTTCATTTCGTAACTCATATACAGTAGTCCCTGGTATGAGACTTGATTTAACTGTCCATGTTGTAGTATACGAAATCGTGTCATATACGCACCAATTACGAGCATACGAAATTCATATAAATTGTGAAAAGAGTTTCTTAATATTTTGAAAATACTATAATGTATTGTAGAAACAATTCCGTAATAAAGTGCTAGAAAGTCGGTACCAGCGCAGAACATTCATGCAAGTTTCTGTAAGAACATGTCAAATTTGCTTGTTTCCCGATCAATATTAAGGTACGGACCTTGGTATGTATAAATATAAAATGTAATTATAATGAATGGTTCATAATGAAGTTCTGCATATATATGAGATACCATAATTTTGTTGAAACTTATTGTGTAGGTGAAAAATTGATTTATAACAACGGTTCCTTATATGAAACTGTACTATATAGATTTAATCAGGATAATCTGGCTCCAGGGTCGCCTGGGTAACATCATCATTTTACACTTATATACCAAATTTCATCAGATTCAATTTTAGGAATATATCGGCATTTGTTATCATTCTCTCGATTAAACAGTTTTACAGAACTTCATTGGTAATCGATTTTATAAGTCTCGTAACGAGTAAACAAAAATTATCACCAGTTACCAGCTTCACGTTATAGGGTTCACTGTATCTATAAAATAGAATAAATCGCAGTATCTTATAACTATATTTCTCGTCATCTATCTGTAATATATTACATTGTATAGATGCGAATAGAGAACATATATTTGCAATAATATATATATTACGATATTACTTAAGTAGCATACATACGCTATATATATGGTAAAATAGATAAACGTGATTTGAAATTTGAATAGAGTATAAAAGCACAACAGTCATGTCAGTGATGCAATGAGTAAAGCGTTCACGCTAATCAATTGTGTTAAGTACTGCGGTTTTCATTCCCAAAATAAACAAGTGAAATTTTTTTCATACCGCTGCGTAATCGAAATAACCGGCAAATTGTAATATAAGAATCTGCGGTAACATCATCTATTGCCCGGCTATTAATAACCTTTTTTTCTTAATCATCTGCGATTATTTTTCGGACAACGGTTGTGTATTTGTATATGAGCAGCATATATTATAATTATATTAGTTATATAGTTTAAAACGATAAGTAAATATTCTGATTGTTGATTCATCGCCTTTATTTTTAGTTGTTTTCATAATAAATTTCTATAAATTACACATTTATAAACTTTATATAATCTATTTGGTAAGGATATTATTTATTATTGCGGTTAAATTTGAAAATTTATATATTATTTATAGATTTTCCGTATTATTTTATTATATTATTATTATTATTTTGGATGTATAAAAAGTAAAGTCAAACAAATGTTCCGGAAATAATAAAGAAATGAATGATATTTTCGTATATATTGTGAAATTGAATTTGTAAATTATTTCCACTTATTCATGTTGTGAGAATTATGTGTGTTAAATTTTATGGTTTACTACATTACACAAACAACAAGTTATCAATGTATGTATGCGGACATAGTATACTATTTGTGATGTGAAATTCAGACATACGGTAATTGGAAAATACATAATGGATCCTTCAATAATGAACGATATATAAGAAACATCTCTGGTTTCGTTTCAAGCGACCAAACGCTTCGAGGATTAACTCGTATAGGGAGTGCACAATGAACCTTCTAATTGCCACTTTATAAAAATCATCATCTTCGTCGAAACAGTGTTGTGTCACAGCTTATTCAAACATAACATTTTCTTATATAGTAAAATCTAAAAAACAATTTGGATATTGATAAAATTTATGATTTAATTAATTTTATTTTATGTTTTTACTTTTTATGAAGTATTGGATATTTTGGACATTGCCATCGCAGACAGTATGGATGTTTAATGTACGCACGAGACAATTGATGCTACCATATTTAGAAACAATTAATTAACATCCATTCACATTATTCCATTATACCAAATTTAATAATACTTATCTATAGTTAATGAAACACAGGTATACATTATTAAATCTATATATACCAATTACATATTGTGTAAATAGAATAATTACGCACTCTATTTCAATAAATAAATATATAATACTACAGCAAATACATTATTACATCGACATAATTAAATGACACTTTTCTTATCATTTATTATTATTACTATTATAATACAATTAAGTACAAAAACATGAATGTTAATAGTTTATGTACTATATTAATTTACAATCAATGGTATTTTGTCACATCCTTTCTACTATTATACGTATACAACGTGTAAATGTGTAGTATTATAAATATAATTTTCGTATACAAACCATTTATATTCAAATATTAGATAATAAAGTGTGTACGATGGGTTTTTTGTATGTATATATTTGGAGAAGGCGAGATAGTCCAATATAAAATTGACTGAATTACATTTATATTTAGTCATTTTAACACAGAAATTCAGAATTTTATACATATATTGTGTATAGATAGTTTAATAAATGAATAACACGTATAAAATCGTCCTTTTATAAATTATTTACAACATATACAAGGCATTCTATCTATAATAACTAAATAGATAGATAGTTAGATAGACAGACACACAAAACTAAAGTTACCAAAGATATAATAACATTTTTATACATATACATTAGTATTTTATAGTGCGTTCATATATTGAATGTGTGTTTGTGTGTACGATATATTATAATACACACACACCACGCATTACAAAAACACTATATGATAATCCAATCAAGAATGATGCGTGACTTGTTTTTTTGATTTTTATCCTTTATTTTTATATAAAATAATATTATATTTATTATAGCATATCCTTTCTTCCTGATAGCCGTATACGTATACGAGCATATAAGTTGTTTTATATAATAATATATTAATTTGGTATACCATAAACTCATTTTACCTATCGTAATACATCTAACACATAAATATATATAAAATATATTGCTACTAATAAATGCAAAAGGATTAAATATATATATCGGACATAATGTGACATATACAACGATATAGATAAAGTATAACTTGTTACATGTTATGAATTATTATGTATTTATATATTAGTTACATGTTGTCTCCTCGTCTATATGTATCTTCCGGTAGGATTCCCATCTATCTCACATGATAACCGACATTATAATATACCCAAACCACCAGAGTTAGCTAATTTTGAGTTGCAAGTCTGTTATGATTAGTTTTAGGGCACATATAATCACCGCCTGGTTATCTGCATATTGTAATTTTTATCAACGTTCATATTCCACGTTTAGTGTTTCATCTAGGTATACATAACTATACAGCTAATTGATAATAATGGATACTTCTGGAAACAAAAAAAACGTATTAAAAAGTCTTTAAAAGGACCAAAGTGTTTTCTGAATTGATTTCGGGGTTGTAGAATTTTTGATTTACCGCATATTATAAATATAATTAAAATGTTAATTATCAAACATTGAAATCTTTTATCTAAATGTATACAGTAAAAGTACATAACAAAATAAACAAAATCGTATAAATTCAATGGACAATGTAATTACTTATAATAATATTTCAAAAAAAGGATAATCTACACACACACACACACATACACACATCATCAATAATATCAACATAATTATAATAATATAAATAAATAAATAAATATATATATATATTCGTATAATATTAAATGATTGATGATTAATATAATGTATGCACGTCGTTTGTATAATAAAATGATTAATTTACGTAATTTATAATTAAATTTTTTAATTTATACAATTTTTAACTTTTACATGTAAATAAATGATAATGATGACGACTTTAAGTGCGTATATCTATCTAATAATGAGTTACAACTGAAAATCAGGAACAAATGGTAACAGCCTAGACATAGTTCGATAATAATTGGTATATATAGAATATATTGAAATACCTAGAATGAGTAGCAAACGGTGTAAGTGAAAATTTCAATACAATCCAATAATTAGTTTTCTTTTCAGAGTTATTCTAATGAGAATATTTAAGGTTATGTGGGTTGTGATTTGCTTTATCCAAGAAACTTAACCACCCAAAAGCAGAAACTTAATTTAATAATGTTTCATAACGCTACGTAAATTAATCTACGAAAAATAGTACTAGAGTGGCGAAACAATAAAAATATGATTGAGTGAGAGTTCAGATTTTTAGATTTAAAAGTGGAATAATAAATATGGTAAAAATGTATAAATATTAAATTTATGTTGTAATTTATGCGATGATAATAAATCAATCAATAAATTATATTAAATTCTAGTATGGCACACAGACAACAGACGAAGGCATAATAGATAAATTTTCAATTATATATTAAACATATTTAATCAGTGCGTGTTTGTTGTCTACGTGTGTATATGTGAATTGGTTGATTAAATATTCATCTTATTTTTCTTATCTACAATTTTTATACTATATACTTTTCAAATTTCAATTTAATCATCATACTCGTATCTATCTATAGTTTATATAAAGCAATGCAATAGAATAAAAATATATAACATAAAAATTGCAGTGACGGAAGTATAATATTCTGGCATTAAATCGGTAAAACTATAAATATAACCAAGTTTCTGGTGTCTATAGATTCCAGAAATATACATTTAGCTATCAGTTTTTAACGAATCCTATTATTCTAAACATGCATGCGAAATTTCATTCAATTGCATTCAGTACGCGTTCAATTACACCATCTGTTTATGTACCAAAAAATTGTTGTGCTGAAGAGCTACTACTTTGGTATATTCGTATATCGTAACGCTTTTTAATCATAAATATTTCTTGTCATATAGATGTAATGATGACGGCTGACCAGGATAAATTTTTTGTAATGTTAAAGCAGCATTACACTCAAGTATCTCTTAATGTATCTTTTTACTTTCAATGTGGCTTGCATTGATTGCATAACGTTCGGCAACATTTGATGTACAATGAAGTTTCAATACTTTTGAATTGCTTTTGTATTAAACTATTCATCTTTATCCAAAATACTTGCAATTCTTCGTCTACGAATTTTACCGGTGGTTTTCCACGTTCCTTGTTACTACGATATTAATTATTTCAGCAAATGCTTCTTGGATTTTCATTATTTGATGAATTGTTATTAACTCTGTAATAATTAATTGTATCAATAGCATTATTTTTACAATCAGTGAGAATTGACTTTCTATTCTTTTTTTTTTGCTCTTTGAAAAGTTTTAAAAATTTACCTACATTTGTATAAATATCTCTGTAAAATTTCAATAATATTGAATGCATATTTGCATTTTCCGAAACAAAGGCGAATATTTGTATACGTGAGGTCGAATCAAGCTTATATCTAAACTAACGTCCCAAGATAGTGATACGATTGAGAAGTGATTTGTCAATAATCAATCCATCAATGAATAATAGTTGTGAACGTCCACCTAAGGACGAAAAGTTACCCAAACAGACGGACAAAATAATGGTCTTTATGAAAACCAAAACCTTAAAAATAGTAAAAGGACCTCACTGCAATTTATATACAACGAACGATTTTATTATACGTATAACGTATACCATTATCAAATATGTTTTTGCAATTTCTTCCACTTATCATTTTAGATTACACATTATACGTTACGTTACGAGTAATACGTACATTACATATATTGCATACAAATACACACACATACTATCACTCAATATAAAATGTATATTATATTTTTTCATAAAATATTTGTGGAAAATAGTTGTAAAATATATTGAAATTGGAATTTTCCAAACTGAATACATATATATACGCAATGTATATAATGTGTATACTACAATTGTATATATGTAAGGATATATAAGAAGGATATATTATAAGGCAAGTCCAATTGAATTTCAAGAGCTTATTATTTTATATACGTGTGTATGTACAGTATACACATAGTACATATACGTTGTAAATGTAAGTAAAACTATGATATTTTTATACTTATTATACTATAATAGTATTTTATGGTTATAGACACTACCACTACTAAATTCATAGTTTCATACAAACGTACGTATAAAGTATAGAAGAATACAAAAGTTTTAGCATTTTAAATACACCAAACCAGTGTTCGAAAAATAACCAGAATTACTTTTTAATATATGAATATGATAACGACATCAATAGGCTTCTGATATATTTGTGTATTGTGATTTGACCTTAAAAAAGTGTTAAATTTGCATGAAAATTCCTTCAGTATAAAAAACCAAAATACAAGTCAATAAGTGACAGTACATTTTATAAGAGTTTGGTTGAAAAATAAATAAAGAACGAAGAATTAAGATTTGTGTTAAAATTGGTAAATAAATGCTACCGAAACGGTTGATTATTTTTGGAACAGTCGTGGTAATGAATACCATATATACAATATATAAGTTAAGGTACAGAAAATCTATGTACGAGTTTAGACAAGAGGTTAAATATTTTATAATTTTTAGTTTTATTTCTTTTATGTATCTGTATTATATTTTAGTATTTGCGCGGTTATGTACATGAACCTTGTGCATTCTCTAACATCATAAATGTGTTTTAGTATAGTATAAGGATCTTTTTTTAAAGTATATTACAATTTAAGAAATTTAAGCATATGAAAGTAAATATTTGAATAACTATCCACTTTAAAATGTCTATATATATAAAACAATTTGACATATGTATGTGATCCTGTTTTGTTACTTTGTGCATAATATTATGTATTTTTAGTATATAACAACTGTAGGTACACGTCTATATACATATTATGTTTAAATTTATGTACAATGAAAATTGGTTTTCAGAGTAAACATTTTGCAATTCGACATTAAACAGACTGTAGTAATTTTAATCAATTTTTTAAAAGGTATATTCATTTGGGATACATATAAACTATTTGTACAATGTATGTACACGCACACACATAACATAAATTGTATTGTAAATAAATAAATGTATAATGCATTTTTAATTTTAGGTATACCTTGATTGTACATATGATATCGATATATGGATAACCTTTGACTGGATATGGTGAAAAAATTGTTATTTATGTTTTTAAAAAACAAAATAACTTTATTTGTGAATATTCGGTGATCTTCAGAAGAAGATATCGTATGGTATGAATGTACATAATCAGAGAGTTATATACGTGACTAAAAGACGAAGATACATTTGAAAATGTATTTCAAAAAAAAAAAAATGGGAGCTTAACTAATTAACAATTGTTGCTAAAATATTGATTTGGAAAATTATTTGCGAAAGTAATATAAATAAATGCGATCAAAATTATGAAGTGACCTGCGTAAGAATTAAAATTTAATAAAACCTACTCAAATTGTAGTTCATTTTATTAATTAAACTAAACATCATCGAAACATATTTGTAATTAACCACCTTGAAAGTGGTGAACAGGTAAGTCAATGTACTGACCGACTATAATCAAAATCGAATACATGTTCTTATAGTTAATGAAAATATAGTATACACAATAAAATTAAATGATTGGTTGTTAGAACAATTACACAAATTGCATTAAAAACTAATTTGTACCAGGCGAAAAGAACGAGTAAATCGTAAATTGTTTTTTTTTTATATTTTGGTTTTTGTTTACTTTCTTTTATTTTTCAATTTCAAATAAAATTATCGATGACGATGTTTATTATTTTTGGTTCTATTGCGAATAGTATAATAATATTAATTAATACCGTCTGTCTCTTTCAATATTTTTATTGAAGTTAATGGGATTTTAACGGGATTTAATTTTTCAATTTTAACAGGCAAAACGAATGTGAAAACGTACGAAACGTTGAATTGATTTATATTTAATTTTGTTTCTCTTTTTTCCTTCTTTTTTTCGTTTATTTTTTGTTGTTGTTCAATTTTAATATATTTATTGATGTTCGATGATGATGATGATGATGACGTTAATTAATTTTGTTATATTGCACATATAATAACAATTAATAAAAATCATTATTTTTAACAGGCGCAAAATAAATACCTCATCGTCGTCATCAATAAATTTATTTTTAATTTATTTAATGAATTTAACATCACTTTTACATTTTATGTAGATTTTTGTGTTTGGATTATTGCAAAAATTTAAATTATCATAATTTTTAATATTTTAAAATATACAATTATATGAAATAAAATGTATGTGATAGCTTGGGTCACCTACAGTTGACTACCTGATAAAGAAAAAATTAATTATCATAATATCTTGGAAATTCTGAGAACAATAGTCGATAATAGTACAATACATTTTTTTTTTAATATTCATAAAATCCATTCAATAAATTCACACACTATTTTTTAAGTTATATTTTACACATTTCAATAAAATGATGGTCATCTAAATCGATTTCTGGAAAATTACTCTGCACCAATTTCCAGGAACGCTTGATAATTAGATCATTTATACAGCACACAATTGTATCGCACAAAAATAAATAACAAATTCCAAAGAAACATTCCTAGAAAAAAAACAAATATTAAATCTTTGATAAACATAAATTTGTGAAGAAAAATTGAATAATCTAGAAATAGAAAAATAAAATCAATATCACTTTAGGAGAATACACATCATTACTATTAAATTTCAATTGAATTTGAAATAAAATTCTATATAATATATTTTCATATTTAAGAAAGAAAAAAACAGAAAAATTATTCTTTTTATAATAAAATCCACTTGTGTGCGACTTGACCTAATACACCTACCTAACACAAAACCATACATACACGTACATATTACACTCTCCCAGATACATTAAATATTTTATAACACACTTTTTAGCTGGTGGCTGTTTGGAAACACATTTGAACTTTTTCAATGGCTTTTGTTTACGTACCCACAGACTGTTTCAGATGGCAGAAAGTAGTAGTTCTGTGTAAGTTCACGTCGTGGATATTCTTAATATCAATAGCAATTTTAAAAAATTTACAATAATTATAGATTGCATTTATAATTAACAAACTATATGTTGTGTTTCAGTTAGTAATAAAGATGTTGTATATATATTTTTTGAATGCGTTAGGACAGCAATTCTTTGGAGCACCCAGTCGCTGTGTATATTTATATGAAAAGTAAAACATCTGGTGTGCAAATTTTAAATGTGTTTTTTTTATTTTATCTTCCATCAAATATTGAATAATATTATTAAACTTTTTAATAATTCAATTTAAACTCAAACATGTGATATTAAACATTTGAATTTATATATTATATATGTGCAATAGTTGCCTATATATTATTAAAGAATGTGATTTCAATGAAATGGAATAATTTCCTGGAAAAAATAAATGTGTACTTAAGTTGATATGTATAAGAAAAAAAAAATAATACATATACTATTATTGTATTATATAGCAGAAGAATACATATAGACTAAAAGTTTATTTGCAAATACTCATATGCATGAAAATTTGATATGAATATAAATAGAATAGAATGGAAAGCGATGTGGATGACAATCGTTGAAAAAAATTGCTAATATTGAGAAGAAATAAAAAATTCCATTTACGATTGATTTGGTTTTATATGTTAATAATATTTACTTGATTATTATACAGTTAAACAAGAAAGTCTTAGTGCATAGTAGTGCATAAACATCAATTTTTATTTTCATCTGCTCATAGCTTGTTTGAACACTGTTATGGTGATCCGGCTCCATCGTATAAGTTGTTTAGAAAATGTAATAGTGATGATTTTAATGTCAATGACAAAACAACGCTTTGGATAGCCGAAAAAGAGCTGCGACAAGGAATTACAAGCACACAATTGAAAGAAAACTACGCTCAATGAAAGACAATGAGCTATTGAAGACCATACTGTTGCCAAACGTTTACATACATACCATGGGAAAAATGTAAAAACAATGACTAACACACGAATGCCATTACGAAATGATGCAAAATGGTTTTTGATATGCTGATATCATTGTAGTGACACGATGGTATAACCACTTTGCCAGATAAATGGCAGAAAGTTGTACTAAAATGAAAGAAAATACTTTGATTAAAATAATAGGTAATATCTATTTTTTACAATAAATGTCCGAAAAACTAAAATATATACAGTATATCTTCTACGATACAGTTATAATTGAAACGTTGTAACTAGTTGATTGCCGCTGATGTACGGTATATAATTCGATAGAACGAAATCATTATAGCTACCAGTTACTGACGAGTGCGGGAACATTTCATAGGCAAGGACTACTGACATTCATTTGGCGGTTGGAACAAAGAGTTTTTCATTTCACTGTATTTCAATGTACATAAACACAACAATTGTGGTGCAATAAAATAAAATAATAGAATAATAGAAGTGTTACACACACTAGAACAGTACAAAAATATATTTTTATTGAATCCTGTATACATACACTCTCAAATGCATATCTATATTTTATACATAATATCGAAAAGGATTTGACAAATAAATAATAAAATTTGATGATATCATAAAAACTGTGTGTTTATACATAATATTATTTTGCTGTAATGTACGGGTACATAGCGATTTCATCTATTTTGCGTATTACACAATACCATAATCAATTGAAATAGTTATAGTATTCGTTTTCATTTTCTATAAAGTCGTATATACGCTACGCCACCGCCAAACATTTTACTTTTTATTTTATATGATAAAATCCGATAATATAAATGTCAACAAACATAAAACGATAAATATAGTAAAAACAATTTGATCTATATTTATGTACGTAAGATACAATACACCCTCCCTTTGTTCGAAAAATAAACGGAATAACATTACATAATATATGGATATGTGGTAGCGTCTAGACTCAATTGGTTGCTGATTGATTTTTATATGTTGTGAATCGATTTCATGCGATTTTCCTTCAGTGTAATGCATTAAATGAAGATAATTTCTTAACAACTATTGCGTGATTGATGTGAAACATTGTGTTTTCAATTCGAATCTGAATTAGTAAAAATCTGATGTATTTGCTTATAGAACACATCCTTATTCGTCCCTGACACATCTCCATGTGACTATATTCTATTCCCTAAAGTTCCTTTAAAGTGACTATAATTTATTTCATGTTAATAATATTTAAAATTGAACTACACCCCATATTATTGTATTCATTCTTCAATAAATAATCAGTCAGTCAGTCAATCAGATGAGAAAATAAATAAAATGAATAAAAATTGATTACATATATATTTTATAAGTAAATAATAAATTTTTCGAATACCCAAAGTGTAAATGCGATGTCATTATGTGCGGTTATGTGGTTAATAAAATTATTTAATCTTTAAAAATTAACTCTTATTTTATCTCAAACATATAGAATTGTGTGTAAATTGCATATATTATAAAATAATCTATACAATCTATTACAATTTCCAACAATTTACGATAATAAAATACATAAAACATAATGTCAATAAATAATATACAGCTACCGCCAAAAAACAGGTCCCATTTCAAATCAAAAACTTTTGTTCAGTATATAGAGCATTGCAAAACTGATAACTAATTTATAATAAAATACAGTATAGAACATTAATACGTAAGTCTGGAAGTGGACACGAAAGAAGATGACTTTTTGTGTCAAGGGCAGATTAAAAACAGTATCAATGATTAAGGCAGAGTTTGATTGATGCAAAAGTTAAGACTAAATTAAACACTTGAGCATTACAAAGAAGTCTAAATAAATTCCCAGTATATTGGAATGGTTAAAACGAACATTTAAATTAGTCAATAGAGGATTGGCAGAGAGTAGTGATATTGAATAAAAATTTAAAGTCAAAGGACACCATGTTAAGTGTGTAGCAAAGTTGATGATTTTTGTATAAAACTAATAGGATATGTGTCATGGTATGAAGAGCTTTCACTCTGGTTCTGATAATGGTGAAGTTGAGCTAATTGTGAGCGCATTGTGAATGCTAAAAATTATAAAATAATCATTGAAACACATGTTAAATCCCAATCCCATAGAGAATTTATCTTATAGCAAGGATTTCAAAATGTTTTTTATTTTACAAAAGTGTATTTAAAAATACTCGAGACTTTTTTTTTTGCGGTCGGTGTTGTAAACGAAATAAAATAATACGAAATTTCAAATATTGATTGAAAAAATAAACAATATTTTAAATATTAAATAATAAAATTTATACTTTTATAATTTTGTAAATATTCAATCATCATCATATTTTATTTATTTAGTACCTACACACTCTCGTTTGGTGTGTCGCATAGATTTTAAAATTTTTCCAAATGTATTAAATAACGAAATCATGAATAGTGTACATAACTGGGAGGGAAAAAAAACGGTTGCCTTTGTTATATATTCGCTTAACAATTGGATGAATGCATTACTTAATGCCTGATTTTAAGTAGATGAAGTAGGCGAAGGATTACATTCAATGTAAAGGTGTTACTATATGTGTTTGTTGGTATTACAATTGGAATAATTCATTATGAGTTATAGTTAGGCATGTTGAAACAATAACAGCGAATAAATACTGTGAATAGCTTTGGATAAGGGAATAGAGAAGAAACGATAAATTGAGCTGTATGAGCTGTAATGGTAAACTTTGCAGCATTCACCATACTCTCCAAATCTAGCTCTTCGAAACTATCACCTCTTATGATGCCTGCAGAATAGTTTGAAGTGTAAGAACATCAGATCAGTGGAAGACGTCGAAAAACTGTCTGTCACAAAATTCTTTGAAGGACAACCGTGGTCAATAATCTGTAATCAAAAAACGTGAATAGAATAATAGTAAAGAAGAACGCGGTTATATACAATGGATTAATAAAACAATATTTATAGTTTTCAAAATGGGGCACGAAGTTATCCACACTCACATTCAATATCATAATACAAATTATTTTATCGACATTTTTTTTCCCAAGAAATTTAAGTATGAAAAGTAATTTGATATTATACATATAAAAGTTAGTAATAGCAGCAGCACACCGGCAGATAAAATAAATTTAAATTCTAACACATATCGCTTTTTTTAGTATATCAAAAATTAAAATATTATATAAAATGAAAATGAAAACAGAAATGACAAGTAAAAGTTTAAATATACTCATTTTTTAATCCATCAAAATGTCATGATATTTTTTTTGTTGTTGTCTATATACTGTCAATATATTGTAAAATGTGTCCTTATAAAATATAGGTGTATGAGCATATAAATACGTATATGTATATAATATGGAATAGATAAAAATATGATAACAACACCAACAACAACAATGTTGACGACGACAAAAATGACAATAAAATGACTAAGCATTTCTTCTCTCAGCTATACATTTAATGGTACACAAAACATACATCAAAATCCTAACAAACCATAACAAAAATTGTTGATGTTACAAACTATTAAAAAACACTTTGTATACACAAAACTAAATTCTGTTACAGATAATATCGCAAAAAATTAAAATAACAAACGATTAACAAATGAAAAACAACAGAATGTATATAAAGTTTACAGAGTGCTACTGCTGGCGCTAATTATAATATTATAATTTAATTATACTATTTAGTTGTGTACAAAGTTTGATATTATTCAAAAAAGGAGACGCACTCAATAAGTGTGCGGAGACAAAATATAAAATTTGCACAGAGGAATCATTTCAACTGATTATGGATGTTAAATAAACGCAAGGAGTTGTTTGTTTTCAAAGTGACACGTAGTGGGTAGCGGCGTTAAAAATGTCTTTATACATCATTTTGGGTTAATAAACTTGCATATAACAATAATAGAGATAAAATGTAAATGGTATAATTTTGCAGGCTATGCAAAATTACCAAACATTTTAAATAAATCTTAAAGGATTATGATCTCTCCATATACTATGTATTATTTTATACGGATGTCATAAGACCCAATAGATTTACATTAAAGATAAAGCATTTATAAATTATTAATCTTCTAAAAAAATATACTGTTCGCGTTTACATGAAAGTGTACGCCAAAATTTGATGATATTTCAAAATATTATAGTATTGTAATATTGTTTTTTTTTATATAAAACAATAAATTTACTTATTTGAAGTAAAAATTTTCATACCAATATTGCCATAAAAATTGCACTAATGTTTTGTTAATAAAAATCCAAATACATGTTGTCCACACATACCTGAAATGAAATTAAGAAGAAAAAAATATCAATTATTAATTTATATACAAAATTTACATAAAATATTCAAAATTATAAATAAAAATAATCATACGCAGAAAGTGTACAATTCTTATTCTAATTATATTTTAAATTAACAAAAACTCTTAGGTAATCTCATGCATACATTAATTTATGAACGGCAACTGAATTGCGATATAATTAATGTAACAATAAATCTTTTACGGTTCCTTCTGTGCAAAAATATGTGAGAATATACAAATATTTGTGCAACAATTTAAAATCATTAAAATAACATTTTCTCACGTTTAAATTGAAAAATTTATTATCACCTATACAAATATTATTCATATAATATATATTCTGTATAAATAAATAAATGTTGGTATATATCACCAGTGGGACATGATTAATTATATATCTATGTTCTACATATACGGCAGTACATTTGCAGAATGATTTCGTAGAGAAAGAGCTTTTTGTTTAACCCTACACCTAACACTAATATTATAAGATTAAATATACAATGAACATGTTGTATTTGAATGAATATTAATTGTGTTTCACAGTCAATGTACCACTCTATAGATATAGACATAGACTATGCATAGTGTTTAATACAGTTTAAAATGTACGATAAACTAATTAAATTATAGAACATTTTGTTACACAATTGATAAAAACTATTAAATTATCATTATTTAACTTAATGCTCTCCATTCTAATTTAATTATATTTATAAAAGACTTTTTTATATTCAAAAAAAATTTTACTTTTCTCTTTTGCGCATACAGACGACGACGACGCTTGCTGTAGCTTTTTGTACAGAAAAAATATTTGAAAAATCAATATTAAAACTAAACTTATAAAATATATATGTGCATAAATCTAAATTAAATGGTTTGCATATGTAGCAATAGTAAAATCATGTTTTCTATAATTAAATATATAATCTGTAGATGATCGATAATTAATTAATTAAAAATAATGTTTATTAAATACGAATTGTTATTATGAAATGTTTAAATTACTTGTGCATATATAAAAGAAGTTGTTTGATATAATTTTTGTTGTATTTAATATGTATAATTTGGGTCATTATAAAATGCAGCATAACGACAGTATAGTTAAACACTTAAACATTCTAATTTTGAGATCTTATTCTTACTTTGTTACAAATCAACCGTTAACAGAGATATATCTTAATGCCAACATATAACGGCCACATTACTTCAAAATAATGTTGAATAAAAATAACAAACATATAATCAATTCAATATGTCGACAAATCTAATGGTCATATTATCACGAATACATTCACTTAATTTTTTGAACAAATATTCGCTTTTATAAAACTAAAAAATGTTTTCACAGTATAAAGAAAAAGTAAAACACTATAATTTTCTTAATTAATTTAAATTGTTTTTAAATATTATTTACATAATAAATTCGAATAATTGCTATTGTAAATTATTTCAATAAATAAGAACAACAATGTTTTACAAATTATTTTATTTTCAGTAAAACGAAATCAAAATTTCAATTTCAATTTTCCAACAAAAAAAAATACCCGGCGCAAAATTATAAGAAATAAATCGAGACACTTCAATAATAACATATTTTTAAATATAAAATATTAATTGAAAAAAATAATTGCGTGTCATTGCAAAGAAAAGTAAACAATAAGAGCGGATAGAAAAAAAAGAAACAATAAATGACACGCCCTACCTCAATTGAATTTTTCCAATAACAAATAATATAATAATTAGAAAAAAATACACATCTTCAAAACTAAATTCTACTGATTCCCTGTTCTTTTCAGAAAAGACCTACGTTCATAGAAAAACCGGTTACAATAATTTATGTGTTATATATAATAACATTTTAAAAATATATATAAATTCAATGTCAATGACACTTCAATAATAACATATTTTAAAATTTAAAATATTAATTGAAATTAAATAATAATAATAATATCTGTCATTGAAAGGAAGGAGTCAAACATATGCGCGAGAAAAAAATACAAATTACAAGTCCAATTTGACACAAATAATTATTCCTCAAATTTTACGATATCAATTTTATAATAATTCTATTTTATCAAGTAAAATATATAGTAATTTATGCAAATTTATTAAAAAAAATAGTCGATTAAATATTATTAATTGTTCTTATCATCAGTAAAACCCATACTTCTTTTCTGTATATTGAATTCATTCAGCAATTGTTATTTTTTAAAAATTTATGAAAAATCTGTATTTAAATCAAAATGTAATTAACTTAATTAATAATATGAATAAAATAATTATTATAAAACGAAAAATTTCTGCAAAATTACATTTTCTATAATTTATATACAATGAGTTTTAACAAAAATAATAATTTTAATAAAACAAATTAATAACTAAATACTTAAAAATTCTAAAAGCGATAGGTTTTACATTAATTTTAGTTCTTACTAAATCATAATTATATAATAATTCGAGTAATTGCTATTGTAAATTATTTTAATAAATAAGAACAACAATGTTTTACAAATTATTTTATTTTCAGTAAAACGAAATCAAAATTTCAATTTCAATTTTCCAAAAAAAAAAAATACCAGGCGCAAAGTTATAAGAAATAAATCGAGACACTTCAATAATAACATATTTTTAAATATAAAATATTAATTGAAAAAAATAATTGCGTGTCATTGCAAAGAAAAGTAAACAATAAGAGCGGATAGAAAAAAAAGAAACAATAAATGACACGCCCTACCTCAATTGAATTTTTCCAATAACCAATAATATAATAATTAGAAAAAAATACACATCTTCAAAACTAAATTCTACTGATTCCCTGTTCTTTTCAGAAAAGACCTACGTTCATAGAAAAACCGGTTACAATAATTTATGTGTTATATATAATAACATTTTAAAAATATATATAAATTCAATGTCAATGACACTTCAATAATAACATATTTTAAAATTTAAAATATTAATTGAAATTAAATAATAATAATAATATCTGTCATTGAAAGGAAGGAGTCAAACATATGCGCGAGAAAAAAATACAAATTACAAGTCGAAAGTTTATTAAAATTGAAAAAGAGAAAAATCAATAATAAAAAAATGGAAAAGCAACCTACGGCTACAAATACAAATTCCGGTAATTGTCTATTACAATTATAAAAGTTATGTTAAAATAATTGTATAAATTATAAAATGTATTAAATTTAGGAAAAAAAAATGCGTCCAATTTGACACAAATAATTATTCCTCAAATTTTACGATATCAATTTTATAATAATTCTATTTTATCAAGTAAAATATATAGTAATTTATGCAAATTTATTAAAAAAAATAGTCGATTAAATATTATTAATTGTTCTTATCATCAGTAAAACCCATACTTCTTTTCTATATATTGAATTCATTCAGCAATTGTTATTTTTTAAAAATATATGAAAAATCTGAATTTTATTCGAATGATAGTATTTAAATCAAAATGTAATTAACTTAATTAATAATATGAATAAAATAATTATTATAAAACGAAAAATTTCTGCAAAATTACATTTTCTATAATTTATATACAATGAGTTTTAACAAAAATAATAATTTTAATAAAACAAATTAATAACTAAATACTTAAAAATTCTAAAAGCGATAGGTTTTACATTAATTTTAGTTCTTACTAAATCATAATTATATATTAATTCGAGTAATTGCTATTGTAAATTATTTTAATAAATAAGAACAACAATGTTTTACAAATTATTTTATTTTCAGTAAAACGAAATCAAAATTTCAATTTCAATTTTCCTAAAAAAAAAAATACCAGGCGCAAAGTTATAAGAAATAAATCGAGACACTTCAATAATAACATATTTTTAAATATAAAATATTAATTGAAAAAAATAATTGCGTGTCATTGCAAAGAAAAGTAAACAATAAGAGCGGATAGAAAAAAAAGAAACAATAAATGACACGCCCTACCTCAATTGAATTTTTCCAATAACCAATAATATAATAATTAGAAAAAAATACACATCTTCAAAACTAAATTCTACTGATTCCCTGTTCTTTTCAGAAAAGACCTACGTTCATAGAAAAACCGGTTACAATAATTTATGTGTTATATATAATAACATTTTAAAAATATATATAAATTCAATGTCAATGACACTTCAATAATAACATATTTTAAAATTTAAAATATTAATTGAAATTAAATAATAATAATAATATCTGTCATTGAAAGGAAGGAGTCAAACATATGCGCGAGAAAAAAATACAAATTACAAGTCCAATTTGACACAAATAATTATTCCTCAAATTTTACGATATCAATTTTATAATAATTCTATTTTATCAAGTAAAATATATAGTAATTTATGCAAATTTATTAAAAAAAATAGTCGATTAAATATTATTAATTGTTCTTATCATCAGTAAAACCCATACTTCTTTTCTGTATATTGAATTCATTCAGCAATTGTTATTTTTTAAAAATTTATGAAAAATCTGTATTTAAATCAAAATGTAATTAACTTAATTAATAATATGAATAAAATAATTATTATAAAACGAAAAATTTCTGCAAAATTACATTTTCTATAATTTATATACAATGAGTTTTAACAAAAATAATAATTTTAATAAAACAAATTAATAACTAAATACTTAAAAATTCTAAAAGCGATAGGTTTTACATTAATTTTAGTTCTTACTAAATCATAATTATATAATAATTCGAGTAATTGCTATTGTAAATTATTTTAATAAATAAGAACAACAATGTTTTACAAATTATTTTATTTTCAGTAAAACGAAATCAAAATTTCAATTTCAATTTTCCAAAAAAAAAAAATACCAGGCGCAAAGTTATAAGAAATAAATCGAGACACTTCAATAATAACATATTTTTAAATATAAAATATTAATTGAAAAAAATAATTGCGTGTCATTGCAAAGAAAAGTAAACAATAAGAGCGGATAGAAAAAAAAGAAACAATAAATGACACGCCCTACCTCAATTGAATTTTTCCAATAACCAATAATATAATAATTAGAAAAAAATACACATCTTCAAAACTAAATTCTACTGATTCCCTGTTCTTTTCAGAAAAGACCTACGTTCATAGAAAAACCGGTTACAATAATTTATGTGTTATATATAATAACATTTTAAAAATATATATAAATTCAATGTCAATGACACTTCAATAATAACATATTTTAAAATTTAAAATATTAATTGAAATTAAATAATAATAATAATATCTGTCATTGAAAGGAAGGAGTCAAACATATGCGCGAGAAAAAAATACAAATTACAAGTCGAAAGTTTATTAAAATTGAAAAAGAGAAAAATCAATAATAAAAAAATGGAAAAGCAACCTACGGCTACAAATACAAATTCCGGTAATTGTCTATTACAATTATAAAAGTTATGTTAAAATAATTGTATAAATTATAAAATGTATTAAATTTAGGAAAAAAAAATGCGTCCAATTTGACACAAATAATTATTCCTCAAATTTTACGATATCAATTTTATAATAATTCTATTTTATCAAGTAAAATATATAGTAATTTATGCAAATTTATTAAAAAAAATAGTCGATTAAATATTATTAATTGTTCTTATCATCAGTAAAACCCATACTTCTTTTCTATATATTGAATTCATTCAGCAATTGTTATTTTTTAAAAATATATGAAAAATCTGAATTTTATTCGAATGATAGTATTTAAATCAAAATGTAATTAACTTAATTAATAATATGAATAAAATAATTATTATAAAACGAAAAATTTCTGCAAAATTACATTTTCTATAATTTATATACAATGAGTTTTAACAAAAATAATAATTTTAATAAAACAAATTAATAACTAAATACTTAAAAATTCTAAAAGCGATAGGTTTTACATTAATTTTAGTTCTTACTAAATCATAATTATATATTAATTCGAGTAATTGCTATTGTAAATTATTTTAATAAATAAGAACAACAATGTTTTACAAATTATTTTATTTTCAGTAAAACGAAATCAAAATTTCAATTTCAATTTTCCTAAAAAAAAAAATACCAGGCGCAAAGTTATAAGAAATAAATCGAGACACTTCAATAATAACATATTTTTAAATATAAAATATTAATTGAAAAAAATAATTGCGTGTCATTGCAAAGAAAAGTAAACAATAAGAGCGGATAGAAAAAAAAGAAACAATAAATGACACGCCCTACCTCAATTGAATTTTTCCAATAACCAATAATATAATAATTAGAAAAAAATACACATCTTCAAAACTAAATTCTACTGATTCCCTGTTCTTTTCAGAAAAGACCTACGTTCATAGAAAAACCGGTTACAATAATTTATGTGTTATATATAATAACATTTTAAAAATATATATAAATTCAATGTCAATGACACTTCAATAATAACATATTTTAAAATTTAAAATATTAATTGAAATTAAATAATAATAATAATATCTGTCATTGAAAGGAAGGAGTCAAACATATGCGCGAGAAAAAAATACAAATTACAAGTCGAAAGTTTATTAAAATTGAAAAAGAGAAAAATCAATAATAAAAAAATGGAAAAGCAACCTACGGCTACAAATACAAATTCCGGTAATTGTCTATTACAATTATAAAAGTTATGTTAAAATAATTGTATAAATTATAAAATGTATTAAATTTAGGAAAAAAAAATGCGTCCAATTTGACACAAATAATTATTCCTCAAATTTTACGATATCAATTTTATAATAATTCTATTTTATCAAGTAAAATATATAGTAATTTATGCAAATTTATTAAAAAAAATAGTCGATTAAATATTATTAATTGTTCTTATCATCAGTAAAACCCATACTTCTTTTCTATATATTGAATTCATTCAGCAATTGTTATTTTTTAAAAATATATGAAAAATCTGAATTTTATTCGAATGATAGTATTTAAATCAAAATGTAATTAACTTAATTAATAATATGAATAAAATAATTATTATAAAACGAAAAATTTCTGCAAAATTACATTTTCTATAATTTATATACAATGAGTTTTAACAAAAATAATAATTTTAATAAAACAAATTAATAACTAAATACTTAAAAATTCTAAAAGCGATAGGTTTTACATTAATTTTAGTTCTTACTAAATCATAATTATATAATAATTCGAGTAATTGCTATTGTAAATTATTTTAATAAATAAGAACAACAATGTTTTACAAATTATTTTATTTTCAGTATAACGAAATCAAAATTTCAATTTCAATTTTCCAAAAAAAAAAAATACCAGGCGCAAAGTTATAAGAAATAAATCGAGACACTTCAATAATAACATATTTTTAAATATAAAATATTAATTGAAAAAAATAATTGCGTGTCATTGCAAAGAAAAGTAAACAATAAGAGCGGATAGAAAAAAAAGAAACAATAAATGACACGCCCTACCTCAATTGAATTTTTCCAATAACCAATAATATAATAATTAGAAAAAAATACACATCTTCAAAACTAAATTCTACTGATTCCCTGTTCTTTTCAGAAAAGACCTACGTTCATAGAAAAACCGGTTACAATAATTTATGTGTTATATATAATAACATTTTAAAAATATATATAAATTCAATGTCAATGACACTTCAATAATAACATATTTTAAAATTTAAAATATTAATTGAAATTAAATAATAATAATAATATCTGTCATTGAAAGGAAGGAGTCAAACATATGCGCGAGAAAAAAATACAAATTACAAGTCGAAAGTTTATTAAAATTGAAAAAGAGAAAAATCAATAATAAAAAAATGGAAAAGCAACCTACGGCTACAAATACAAATTCCGGTAATTGTCTATTACAATTATAAAAGTTATGTTAAAATAATTGTATAAATTATAAAATGTATTAAATTTAGGAAAAAAAAATGCGTCCAATTTGACACAAATAATTATTCCTCAAATTTTACGATATCAATTTTATAATAATTCTATTTTATCAAGTAAAATATATAGTAATTTATGCAAATTTATTAAAAAAAATAGTCGATTAAATATTATTAATTGTTCTTATCATCAGTAAAACCCATACTTCTTTTCTGTATATTGAATTCATTCAGCAATTGTTATTTTTTAAAAATTTATGAAAAATCTGTATTTAAATCAAAATGTAATTAACTTAATTAATAATATGAATAAAATAATTATTATAAAACGAAAAATTTCTGCAAAATTACATTTTCTATAATTTATATACAATGAGTTTTAACAAAAATAATAATTTTAATAAAACAAATTAATAACTAAATACTTAAAAATTCTAAAAGCGATAGGTTTTACATTAATTTTAGTTCTTACTAAATCATAATTATATAATAATTCGAGTAATTGCTATTGTAAATTATTTTAATAAATAAGAACAACAATGTTTTACAAATTATTTTATTTTCAGTATAACGAAATCAAAATTTCAATTTCAATTTTCCAAAAAAAAAAAATACCAGGCGCAAAGTTATAAGAAATAAATCGAGACACTTCAATAATAACATATTTTTAAATATAAAATATTAATTGAAAAAAATAATTGCGTGTCATTGCAAAGAAAAGTAAACAATAAGAGCGGATAGAAAAAAAAGAAACAATAAATGACACGCCCTACCTCAATTGAATTTTTCCAATAACCAATAATATAATAATTAGAAAAAAATACACATCTTCAAAACTAAATTCTACTGATTCCCTGTTCTTTTCAGAAAAGACCTACGTTCATAGAAAAACCGGTTACAATAATTTATGTGTTATATATAATAACATTTTAAAAATATATATAAATTCAATGTCAATAACACTTCAATAATAACATATTTTAAAATTTAAAATATTGATTGAAATTAAATAATAATAATAATATCTGTCATTGAAAGGAAGGAGTCAAACATATGCGGGAGAAAAAAATACAAATTACAAGTCGAAAGTTTATTAAAATTGAAAAAGAGAAAAATCAATAATAAAAAAATGGAAAAGCAACCTACGGCTACAAATACAAATTCCGGTAATTGTCTATTACAATTATAAAAGTTATGTTAAAATAATTGTATAAATTATAAAATGTATTAAATTTAGGAAAAAAAAATGCGTCCAATTTGACACAAATAATTATTCCTCAAATTTTACGATATCAATTTTATAATAATTCTATTTTATCAAGTAAAATATATAGTAATTTATGCAAATTTATTAAAAAAAATAGTCGATTAAATATTATTAATTGTTCTTATCATCAGTAAAACCCATACTTCTTCTCTGTATATTGAATTCATTCAGCAATTGTTATTTTTTAAAAATTTATGAAAAATCTGTATTTAAATCAAAATGTAATTAACTTAATTAATAATATGAATAAAATAATTATTATAAAACGAAAAATTTCTGCAAAATTACATTTTCTATAATTTATATACAATGAGTTTTAACAAAAATAATAATTTTAATAAAACAAATTAATAACTAAATACTTAAAAATTCTAAAAGCGATAGGTTTTACATTAATTTTAGTTCTTACTAAATCATAATTATATATTAATTCGAGTAATTGCTATTGTAAATTATTTTAATAAATAAGAACAACAATGTTTTACAAATTATTTTATTTTCAGTAAAACGAAATCAAAATTTCAATTTCAATTTTCCAACAAAAAAAAATACCAGGCGCAAAATTATAAGAAATAAATCGAGACACTTCAATAATAACATATTTTTAAATATAAAATATTAATTGAAAAAAATAATTGCGTGTCATTGCAAAGAAAAGTAAACAATAAGAGCGGATAGAAAAAAAAGAAACAATAAATGACACGCCCTACCTCAATTGAATTTTTCCAATAACCAATAATATAATAATTAGAAAAAAATACACATCTTCAAAACTAAATTCTACTGATTCCCTGTTCTTTTCAGAAAAGACCTACGTTCATAGAAAAACCGGTTACAATAATTTATGTGTTATATATAATAACATTTTAAAAATATATATAAATTCAATGTCAATGACACTTCAATAATAACATATTTTAAAATTTAAAATATTAATTGAAATTAAATAATAATAATAATATCTGTCATTGAAAGGAAGGAGTCAAACATATGCGCGAGAAAAAAATACAAATTACAAGTCGAAAGTTTATTAAAATTGAAAAAGAGAAAAATCAATAATAAAAAAATGGAAAAGCAACCTAAGGCTACAAATACAAATTCCGGTAATTGTCTATTACAATTATAAAAGTTATGTTAAAATAATTGTATAAATTATAAAATGTATTAAATTTAGGAAAAAAAAATGCGTCCAATTTGACACAAATAATTATTCCTCAAATTTTACGATATCAATTTTATAATAATTCTATTTTATCAAGTAAAATATATAGTAATTTATGCAAATTTATTAAAAAAAATAGTCGATTAAATATTATTAATTGTTCTTATCATCAGTAAAACCCATACTTCTTTTCTGTATATTGAATTCATTCAGCAATTGTTACTTTTTAAAAATTTATGAAAAATCTGTATTTAACTTAATTAATAATATGAATAAAATAATTATTATAAAACGAAAAATTTCTGCAAAATTACATTTTCTATAATTTATATACAATGAGTTTTAACAAAAATAATAATTTTAATAAAACAAATTAATAACTAAATACTTAAAAATTCTAAAAGCGATAGGTTTTACATTAATTTTAGTTCTTACTAAATCATAATTATATAATAATTCGAGTAATTGCTATTGTAAATTATTTTAATAAATAAGAACAACAATGTTTTACAAATTATTTTATTTTCAGTATAACGAAATCAAAATTTCAATTTCAATTTTCCAAAAAAAAAAAATACCAGGCGCAAAGTTATAAGAAATAAATCGAGACACTTCAATAATAACATATTTTTAAATATAAAATATTAATTGAAAAAAATAATTGCGTGTCATTGCAAAGAAAAGTAAACAATAAGAGCGGATAGAAAAAAAAGAAACAATAAATGACACGCCCTACCTCAATTGAATTTATCCAATAACTAATAATATAATAATTAGAAAAAAATACACATCTTCAAAACTAAATTCTACTGATTCCCTGTTCTTTTCAGAAAAGACCTACGTTCATAGAAAAACCGGTTACAATAATTTATGTGTTATATATAATAACATTTTAAAAATATATATAAATTCAATGTCAATGACACTTCAATAATAACATATTTTAAAATTTAAAATATTAATTGAAATTAAATAATAATAATAATATCTGTCATTGAAAGGAAGGAGTCAAACATATGCGCGAGAAAAAAATACAAATTACAAGTCGAAAGTTTATTAAAATTGAAAAAGAGAAAAATCAATAATAAAAAATTGGAAAAGCAACCTACGGCTACAAATACAAATTCCGGTAATTGTCTATTACAATTATAAAAGTTATGTTAAAATAATTGTATAAATTATAAAATGTATTAAATTTAGGAAAAAAAAATGCGTCCAATTTGACACAAATAATTATTCCTCAAATTTTACGATATCAATTTTATAATAATTCTATTTTATCAAGTAAAATATATAGTAATTTATGCAAATTTATTAAAAAAAATAGTCGATTAAATATTATTAATTGTTCTTATCATCAGTAAAACCCATACTTCTTTTCTGTATATTGAATTCATTCAGCAATTGTTACTTTTTAAAAATTTATGAAAAATCTGTATTTAAATCAAAATGTAATTAACTTAATTAATAATATGAATAAAATAATTATTATAAAACGAAAAATTTCTGCAAAATTACATTTTCTATAATTTATATACAATGAGTTTTAACAAAAATAATAATTTTAATAAAACAAATTAATAACTAAATACTTAAAAATTCTAAAAGCGATAGGTTTTACATTAATTTTAGTTCTTACTAAATCATAATTATATAATAATTCGAGTAATTGCTATTGTAAATTATTTTAATAAATAAGAACAACAATGTTTTACAAATTATTTTATTTTCAGTAAAACGAAATCAAAATTTCAATTTCAATTTTCCAACAAAAAAAAATACCAGGCGCAAAATTATAAGAAATAAATCGAGACACTTCAATAATAACATATTTTTAAATATAAAATATTAATTGAAAAAAATAATTGCGTGTCATTGCAAAGAAAAGTAAACAATAAGAGCGGATAGAAAAAAAAGAAACAATAAATGACACGCCCTACCTCAATTGAATTTTTCCAATAACCAATAATATAATAATTAGAAAAAAATACACATCTTCAAAACTAAATTCTACTGATTCCCTGTTCTTTTCAGAAAAGACCTACGTTCATAGAAAAACCGGTTACAATAATTTATGTGTTATATATAATCAAAATTTCAATTTCAATTTTCCAAAAAAAAAAAATACCAGGCGCAAAGTTATAAGAAATAAATCGAGACACTTCAATAATTACATATTTTTAAATATAAAATATTAATTGAAAAAAATAATTGCGTGTCATTGCAAAGAAAAGTAAACAATAAGAGCGGATAGAAAAAAAAGAAACAATAAATGACACGCCCTACCTCAATTGAATTTTTCCAATAACCAATAATATAATAATTAGAAAAAAATACACATCTTCAAAACTAAATTCTACTGATTCCCTGTTCTTTTCAGAAAAGACCTACGTTCATAGAAAAACCGGTTACAATAATTTATGTGTTATATATAATAACATTTTAAAAATATATATAAATTCAATGTCAATGACACTTCAATAATAACATATTTTAAAATTTAAAATATTAATTGAAATTAAATAATAATAATAATATCTGTCATTGAAAGGAAGGAGTCAAACATATGCGCGAGAAAAAAATACAAATTACAAGTCGAAAGTTTATTAAAATTGAAAAAGAGAAAAATCAATAATAAAAAAATGGAAAAGCAACCTACGGCTACAAATACAAATTCCGGTAATTGTCTATTACAATTATAAAAGTTATGTTAAAATAATTGTATAAATTATAAAATGTATTAAATTTAGGAAAAAAAAATGCGTCCAATTTGACACAAATAATTATTCCTCAAATTTTACGATATCAATTTTATAATAATTCTATTTTATCAAGTAAAATATATAGTAATTTATGCAAATTTATTAAAAAAAATAGTCGATTAAATATTATTAATTGTTCTTATCATCAGTAAAACCCATACTTCTTTTCTGTATATTGAATTCATTCAGCAATTGTTATTTTTTAAAAATTTATGAAAAATCTGTATTTAAATCAAAATGTAATTAACTTAATTAATAATATGAATAAAATAATTATTATAAAACGAAAAATTTCTGCAAAATTACATTTTCTATAATTTATATACAATGAGTTTTAACAAAAATAATAATTTTAATAAAACAAATTAATAACTAAATACTTAAAAATTCTAAAAGCGATAGGTTTTACATTAATTTTAGTTCTTACTAAATCATAATTATATAATAATTCGAGTAATTGCTATTGTAAATTATTTTAATAAATAAGAACAACAATGTTTTACAAATTATTTTATTTTCAGTAAAACGAAATCAAAATTTCAATTTCAATTTTCCAACAAAAAAAAATACCAGGCGCAAAATTATAAGAAATAAATCGAGACACTTCAATAATAACATATTTTTAAATATAAAATATTAATTGAAAAAAATAATTGCGTGTCATTGCAAAGAAAAGTAAACAATAAGAGCGGATAGAAAAAAAAGAAACAATAAATGACACGCCCTACCTCAATTGAATTTTTCCAATAACCAATAATATAATAATTAGAAAAAAATACACATCTTCAAAACTAAATTCTACTGATTCCCTGTTCTTTTCAGAAAAGACCTACGTTCATAGAAAAACCGGTTACAATAATTTATGTGTTATATATAATAACATTTTAAAAATATATATAAATTCAATGTCAATGACACTTCAATAATAACATATTTTAAAATTTAAAATATTAATTGAAATTAAATAATAATAATAATATCTGTCATTGAAAGGAAGGAGTCAAACATATGCGCGAGAAAAAAATACAAATTACAAGTCGAAAGTTTATTAAAATTGAAAAAGAGAAAAATCAATAATAAAAAAATGGAAAAGCAACCTACGGCTACAAATACAAATTCCGGTAATTGTCTATTACAATTATAAAAGTTATGTTAAAATAATTGTATAAATTATAAAATGTAATAAATTTAGGAAAAAAAAATGCGTCCAATTTGACACAAATAATTATTCCTCAAATTTTACGATATCAATTTTATAATAATTCTATTTTATCAAGTAAAATATATAGTAATTTATGCAAATTTATTAAAAAAAATAGTCGATTAAATATTATTAATTGTTCTTATCATCAGTAAAACCCATACTTCTTTTCTATATATTGAATTCATTCAGCAATTGTTATTTTTTAAAAATATATGAAAAATCTGTATTTTATTCGAATGATAGTATTTAAATCAAAATGTAATTAACTTAATTAATAATATGAATAAAATAATCATTATAAAACGAAAAATTTCTGCAAAATTACATTTTCTATAATTTATATACAATGAGTTTTAACAAAAATAATAATTTTAATAAAACAAATTAATAACTAAATACTTAAAAATTCTAAAAGCGATAGGTTTTACATTAATTTTAGTTCTTACTAAATCATAATTATATATTAATTCGAGTAATTGCTATTGTAAATTATTTTAATAAATAAGAACAACAATGTTTTACAAATTATTTTATTTTCAGTAAAACGAAATCAAAATTTCAATTTCAATTTTCCAACAAAAAAAATACCCGGCGCAAAATTATAAGAAATAAATCGAGACACTTCAATAATAACATATTTTTAAATATAAAATATTAATTGAAAAAAATAATTGCGTGTCATTGCAAAGAAAAATAAACAATAAGAGCGGATAGAAAAAAAAGAAACAATAAATGACACGCCCTACCTCAATTGAATTTTTCCAATAACCAATAATATAATAATTAGAAAAAAATACACATCTTCAAAACTAAATTCTACTGATTCCCTGTTCTTTTCAGAAAAGACCTACGTTCATAGAAAAACCGGTTACAATTATTTATGTGTTATATATAATAACATTTTAAAAATATATATAAATTCAATGTCAATGACACTTCAATAATAACATATTTTAAAATTTAAAATATTAATTGAAATTAAATAATAATAATAATATCTGTCATTGAAAGGAAGAAGTCAAACATATTCGCGAGAAAGAAATAAAAATTATAACTCAATGGTTTTTTAAAATTAAAAAAGTGAAAAACCAATAATTACAAATTGAAAAAGAATAGCTTCGGAAATATATGTATTCAGCATCAATTATATTACAAATCAACAATTATAGTAGAAATCAATTGGCGAATAGTTAAATCGTATACCAACATGATTGCGTAAAGTTTGGTAGATTACTGTTTACTATTACTATGCTATAAGAAAAATGGATTAAAATGAAAATTGAAAATATTTTATAAATCTATCTAAAAAAAAAACTTATCGTACACAATTTAACGTTCTATAATTGAATCAGACATTATATATTTAAATTTATACAAATCACATATTCCCATATATAATATTTTTATATAGGTATGATAAATTTACCATATCGTCGTTACTAACGTTACAATCGTTAGTAGAACATAATAATTTTTAATAAATGGAAAATATGTACAGATGGTATTTTTAGAATTTGATTGACTTTTTACAATAATAAGCTTTTATTACATATATAATTATGAAAAAAATATATATATAGAACTATAATAATATATAGTATTTGAACTGTTGTTAAGGTAGTTATATTTTTTAAAAAAATTATCATTTATATAAACTTATAAAGATATGTATGTCCTAAATAATTAATTATATGAAATATAGAGTTATCTATTTATAAAAATATGATAAATGATTATATAACCAGATAATAATAATTATCATATGAAATATTTAATGTATTATATTAATAACGTTATCATCATCTATAAATAAATAGACACATGAAATAAGCACAAATATTTATTTCCATTAATTTATGTACGATAAAGTTTTTGGTATTTCTCTAATTAACAAATTTTCATTATCACACACAATTTATCAGAAAATATAATTATAAAAAAAATTAATTGGAAATTATGATTGAGATTGAAAATACATACAGTTTTGTTGTAAAAATAGCGTAATACTGGATATTGTAAAATCGAATAAAATACTGAAAATGTTAATGAATGTGACGAAGAGATTGAGGTGATGTAGAAATGGTATCATAGAAATGCAATTGACAATTAAAGCTTAATTAAATAAAAACATTTTTATATTTATTGTATAATTTGAGATGTTTCCAAGGAATTAAACATTCAATACAGATAGATTTAGTGTCAAACAATGAATTAGTGAAGTGAAACAAGGAATCAAATAAGACAAACAATCGGAATTTGATAACGCGTTATAATATAAGGTTGGTCACACATTTTTAGAACTTGGTTGGCAGGTGTTGCCACAACCGCCATATCAACATACATTCCAATTTCTTCAACCAAACAAATTATCATTTATTTCGAAATATATAATTGTTCTTTGAATGGCAAGAAAACTTTTATTAATGATAATGACGTGCATAGTTCAGTTGTTCAAAATGGTAAAAAATCTTCATACCTAGAAATAGAAAATATAATAACTGATTAAAATTATTTCTTTGCATGAAAAATTAAAAAAACAAAATTAATTTCTTGTCAACCACCACCGCCAGCTCCCTCACCACCCACCCCAACCATTAGTATTATAAATAAATATTAAATAAACTTTAGCACATATACAAACAGTTTTATCTTTTTACATTCATGTGTATTACATAATACAAATATATACCATATATTAAGTACATATGGTAAATAAAATTTCGTACGAAAATTGAAATTTAAAACTCATAAAATGAATAAAAATAATCAATCATATACGCAATATGGAGTAATAATGCCATAATCATTCAAACATATATATATTATAGTATCACATAAACATTCTATTATATATTGTACATTTGTATATTAGTATACATACACTCACTACACACACACATTATATTTATTATTATATAATTATTTATACAAGAAGATAAAGTTAAGCCGATTAATCAAACATTTCCTGACAACAATATAATTTTAACATAAACAAATTTCTACTCATATATATTAATATAAATTCGCGTATATACGTTTTAATAATAATACTGATTATATATGAAATAAATAGAAATTTTCTTATTTCCCAGTTAATCTTATACATGCTATAATAATGGATAAGATGATATATGCGACGAAGACGACGACGACGACGACGACGACGACAACAACGTACATAGCCATCCATATAAAATAATAAGACAAAAGAAAATTATTTTGGTAAATGAACAATAAAATTAGCCGAAAGAAAGTAAAAACAAAAAAAAGTGACATTGGCGGGCACGTGCATGTATGGCAAAAATATAATTTAAACACATATTAGAGTGTGGAAATAAATATAGGAAATAAACACCGAGTTACATTACACAAATCTCATTTAATATATATACTTTTATACCATGACATATAAAATGTACCTTATATATTATCTTCTTATTATTATTATTATTATTATTATTTTTATTATATACTTTATGTTTCATGAAAGTATTTTCATTCAACACTATCTATGGCAACTTTTTGTAGTATAATATAATGAATATATTGTACTATAAAGTACAAACCAACTACAATACTATAAAACTGGTTACACATATATATATATATATATTTGCGTATATCTTACTCGCTATCTATACTAGTATAAACATGACAACAACAATTTACACATTAAGATAAAAAATTTTATATCAAATGAAAAGAAGAAAATTGTATACTTCTTTATATCAGCTCATAATATATATAAAAAAAAATGTAGTATATACACTCCGAGACAATACTTGGATGCACCACAATTTTACCAGGCAACTGTATAAGAAGTCTTAGAAGTTTACATTTGAACTTATCCACCGCCAATAAGTTATAATCGCATAAAACTGGTACTACTAAAAACTGGTTGCTACCTTTGAAACACATATACATAATCTATTAGTTTGTCTTTCATCTGTAAATTATTAAAATATGATATTAATTGCCGTCTGATATTTTGCTAAACAGATTCTATTAAATTTTATAGGAAGCATAGTTAGATCACTGCTGTATCGAAGTATAGTTTCAAGTAACAGTATAACTATAACACCATATTTATGGACAATTAATTATCGACTGCCGTGTAGTTTTTGCTTATGATTTAGAATTCTTATGGTTTTTTATTTGTATAACAATGTAAATAAATTTGTGAAATTTCATCAGCACTTATTTTCAAAAATAGGCGGAATGTGATCACGCAGAAGGGTCCAAGTATACTAACACACTTTTGACGTTTGATCTAAAATCCACAATTTCGACAAACCTACAAGCTACAACGATGTTCTTTAGCATGTTAAATGCATATTCTATTTGGTATATCCCTTTTCACGCCACCATCTAATATTACCACGGCGAGGTAACAGAATTCATCGATTTCATCCGATTATGCTGAGGTATCATTAATCTTCAACGGATATGTTTTGAAAATCTGTAACAAATTAATCTTTGACAAGTAATGGAATATGGTTGTAGAAGTTTTTTGTAACAATCATCGACACATGAGCTGGTAAAATTTAGCTTTTTCCTCTTAAGTCGCGTATTATAATTAAGATAAAACATAGTTTGCTATATAATATTGTGCAGCGCGGAGTGTATTACATTAAAGAGAGTACAAAAAAAAAGAAAAAAGAAAGCTGTTAAAAAAGAAAATTGAACATAATTTTCACGAATAACAAAAAAGTAGAAGGAAAAAAAAACAATCATGAAAGAATGTCTATCATTTTAGATTTTACAGTGCTTACCTAAATGAATATCCTCATCTATTATTGCTTTATGTACACTGTACTCGTATGCTATACAGATTCCAATTGTCGTATGTATGTACTACACAAGTACATCATTATACACCGTAGATAAGGTACCCACCCACACACACATACACACATATTATTTTACTTTTTACAATAAAATTGTCTTTTTCTTATTGAATTTTTTCCTTTGCGCGTTTTGACTAAAAGGATATTATGAGAAATGCGAAAAGGAAAATAAATATAATAATATCGTATATGTGATCATGACAGATATAAAGATAAATCAACTTGTAACATATATACGAGTATTGTGTACAATATAAAAGTCAAACATTTATATACCTTCGTGTAAGATATGTAACTAAATATAGTTATATTATAATAGATAGGTAGGTAGGTAGGTATGTACGTTAGATATACTCATATATATATAATCATGTTTTGTATACAACTTAACCGAGACTAGAGAGAGAATTAATAAATAAAATATAATATCAAAGACTCACATTGACATAAACATTAGAAGAATTTTAAGTATTTATAAGATATCTGTTTCATCTGTTTATTGTTATTATATATATACATTGTATCATCTACGCGGATAATGTGATAAATGTTGATAGATAGATGCAGGGATAAATTTTCTAATCTAAAATACTATCCTTACATATTTGTATACTGTGTGTGTACATCATCGTTGAAGAATTTCTAGCGTATAAAATTACTTAATATTTACCTTTATTTAAAAAAATATTAAAGTATAGAAACGTTGCATTAATATAAAAGATTGTTTTGCTTTTATCTCGATTATTGCACAAAAACAGAAACCATGTAAATTTTTTAAAACTAATCACACCTAAAGCTTATCTCCTCTTAGCGCTGTTCTATGTATATTGACCAGGTATCTTAAATGGTATTGGTCAATTGAATATAACATCAAATACATCATACACATTCATTCAATTTGAATGTTTAAGTATTGCCTGGATATCAGTAGATATGAAACTATTAACGGGCATCAATTTCAAAAGTACTTATTAGATACTTAAAATTCTATTGTAAAATCGCATTCAAAACATACAGCAAAACCAAAGAGCCAAGCCTATAAATATTTCGCTTTAACTGTAATGAACCAGTCTGCACTCTATGATTTTTCTGCAAATAAAAAACAAAGTTATTTATACTTTGATCAAATGTCATACACTATACTATTCAAATACATGTGTGTTCCAGAAAAGACATGAACAACTATATATGCAGTTAAAGGTGATTTGAAGATCGTTAAAATTCAGAATTGAAAGACATTGGCTGCAGATATATGGTATATCCAACTTGGAGTAAAAGTTAAGCTTAATGAAATTGATAACATAGAAAAACATATCCAAAGATGCATTAAATTTTAAATACAAACAGGTATAAATGTGTGAAAAATGGCTGTAACCTGGTGTTGTGTTAAAACCAATTAAATTACTGAATGTTAAACATACACATTTTTGCGTTGGTTCGTTAACACTTCTTGAGAATATGCCACGCTTTATTTCACCAACGCGACAACGGTTTTATTCTTGTTTCTTGAGGTATACAGAATATTCTAATATTTTTGAACCACGTTTTCACTTTTGATTGAATAATTTATAAAGAGTACAGGAAGTAAATCGTTTCTGTTTGTATAATTTCTTAAACTTTGTGTGTTCATCTAATGGATTATATAAATATATAACTATATAGCAATACGTTTTACCTTTATATACCCTCAACATCACATTAATTTAAATATATATGTACATATACAATTATATATATGTATAACATAAATTTCACATTCACATAAACTAACCAAAAAAAAAATAGTAGTAATACACAGTTGTGTTTAAAATAATAGTAGTAGTAGCTATAACTTTACAGAAAGCACCATTATGTGCCTACAAAGAAATTATACAACAATACAAAATCAATCGTGAATATCATCATTATTCAATGGAATAGATTTTAATGAATTTTATGACTTATGAATAATAAGGAAAATAATATATACGGTTTTAATGCGAAATTTATTAAGAAATATTTCTTGTATAACTCTTTTCCTATTTTCATATAATTACTTACGCTATACTATTATTTTGAACACAACTGTACGTTACGTACATATATAATCTAATCTCAATATATTATCATATCTGCAGGATATTTTCATATATACGTTTATAGCCATATATATGAAGTGAACATCATATACAGTTAAACTATATAATATTTATTCACGTTCCTTTATACGTACTAGGTAATACTAGGTATTAAAATATATATGTATACCTACATGCAAAATCATTTAGTAAGTAAATGAGTCTAGAAAGTTAAATAGGAATTGGTTTGGATTTGTTGTCTTGTTCAAAAGGGTTAGAATTTTATACGTACATATATATATATATAGTTTAGTTTACACAATATATACACTTGCACACATGTACAATATAATAAAATTTAGTATAAATAAGATATTATTATAGTGTATATGAACGTGTTTTATGCTAAGTTTATATATTATAATACGATAAAATACATTTCTTATATCATGTGTATATATGTTGTATGTAATATTATATCTTTGTAGGATTAAACGATTAAAGGTATATGTTATTATTCGGTATATACGCGCAGTTACATTATATAAAACCGTATTGCATAAATGGATCTGAATTGTATATATGTACATATACATAAAATCATAATAATATATGCTACACAAATATACATACTTATACATAAATAGTTAAGTTAGTTATATACTATACAAAACTATATATATAAACATTTAGTATATATATTAATAAAATATGTAGTACATATATTTTCTTCAAATTATACAGAACATACCACACGCATGTGTATACGATGCGTGTATGTGGTCAAATTGAAAGAAAAGTTAATTGGAAAACTTTCTTTTTTTTCATATCCAAATATAAATACCATATAATATAAAAATGTAAGAGATGTTTATAACAGTTTATTTCATCCGAATAATAACAATTATCAATTTATATGCGCTAAAGAAAAAGAAGAAGAAAAGTTTAGTTCATTAAGCGTTACTTTACTATTATATATAAATATAAAATATATTAGAATATATATAAAAGTCAAAATTGTTGTTATAAAAATATTATCTTCAATTTCAAGATAATTTTTTATGACAGCAATTCAACACACGTTAACACACACGTACAGTTTATTTTTAATTGTTTGCATTGTAGAATTCATTGAAAACAAACATTTAATTTTTACAAATGGTTTGTGTCTTTGCTAATCATCTATCAATTCATATAGAACCCTTACGACATAGACAAATAACAACTAAGAACATCTAAAAGAAAATCTTGCAACACCTTCTGCGTGAAAATGGGATGCACAGGAAACTATATCACAGGGTACTACACAACGCTGCAATTATTGTTAATACTTGATGTTGTGATGAGTTACGACACTATAATACAGCTATGAAAAACAAGTACAGTTTATTTTTAATTGTTTGCATTGCAAAAGTCTTTGAAACAAACATTTAATTTTTTCAAATGGTTTGTGTCTTTGCTAATCATCTATCAATTCAAATAGAACCCTTACGATATAGACAACAACTAAGAATATCCAAAAGAATATCTTGCAACACTGTCTGCGTGAAAATTGGATGCACAGGAAATTATATCAAAAGGTAGTACACAACGCTGCAATTATTGTTAATACTTAAAGTTGTGATGAGCTACAACACAATAATACAGCTAAAAGAAAAACAATTTTATCAAAAGTTTGATTTAAATGTATTTTTTACGGGAACGAAAACAATAGATACGAAAATAAAATAAAACAAAAATGTATGAAAACTATTAGATTTTGACCAGAGGCAACTATTCCCATACGTTTACATGCGGTTGTGAATGATCCAGAAAAAAAAGGAAAATGTGTACCGTCGCATCAATTGAAATTAATAAATTATAATTATCATCAAACGTATCGTGCTGTAAGATAAGTAATCTTTCAACGATACCGAAAACCCAACACAAAATTAATATTTCTATAATAATACGTTTGTTCATCATTCACACTTTATGACATTTTTGTAATTACATCAAATGAAAGAAAAGCAAAAAATTGCGATAATACATTTATGTTTTTTCGTCGGTTTTTTTTTTTTTTTCTCTTAATGCAATTACATTTCACACCATTTTACATTTTATTTAAATTTCTCATTTCTTCGGTTAAGTTTAACATATAAAAAACATTAAACATATTTTATTTATGTATGTAAAAGTTTATATCAATCTAATTGTGGAAAAATGTTTTTTGTGAAATTTTGAATCTATGTAACATGAATTATTATTTATAATGTAAAAATAAGAATTTTAAATTTATTTTCAACTTTTATATAAATACTTTAAATTTAAAATTAACTTATAAATTTATTTTGACACATTATTTTCATTATATTACACCAAACACAACCATCGTAAGCAAACACACACACACACACACACAGAGACACAATGGGATATAATATTATAAAATATAGAAAATATTTTCAAATATAGAACTAAATGAAGAAGAAGTAGAAGTTTAATATTGTAAGAAAATCGCATGTGGCTGTCCTATTGATAATTTGATTAATATGGACATCAGCATATAGTTTCATTAAACAAAACACGGTAACATTTTTCTAAGAAAGCAATAATTTAATTATTAAGTATCAAAGGTGGTGGTGGTGTTGGTTTTATCGGCAATTGGAATTGTCAATTTTTTACTGTATCTTACATATAGAAAACAATAACTGTTAAGCATAGAGGCAGCGAAGAAGAAAATGCAGCTTCAATTATTCACTCAATTAGAAAATTTATTTACGCGAAAATGCGAAAATTTTAGGTAGTCTAGATAGCAGAATTTCGTGATACACAGAATCATAAGCCCTTTGAAGCAAGATAACTTATGTTCATCGAAGAGACCACTGATTATGTCATCACTGGTCAAGTAAACACGAAGTGAACCATGAAATGAAATATATATGTGTAATAAAAGGAAGTATTAAGAAGATGAAAAATAACTTTCCATCGTCCAAACAGTACACATTAAAAGTTTCGTGAATTGCAACGGACTCGGTGTATTTCACTATTGATTAGCATAAATATACTATACCCACTACTAAGTGTTGTGATTAGGATAAGACGATTATTTTGTAAATACAGTGATTGATTAAATTAATACACATATAAATTGATGGAATACATATAATATATTAATATCATCCCCGCAAATATATTATATACAGTATAAAAGAGACTATTATATTTATTAAGTAGTTTATTGAATAAATGAATTATTACTTCGAGATTTGTTTGTTCGTTTTTTTTTTTGTATAGAATGATTCTACTTTTCTTATTTTATTATTTTTTATAACCACACAAATATTCTTTAATAGTTTTAATTATCTTCTTTTTTTTTTTTAAATATTATTACAATAATTGTAATTCAATTATAAGTACCCTGGGAAAAGAAATTTACATTATTATTTAAAATAAACAAATTGTTAAGGTTATTATAGAGTTTTTTATACCACCCAAACAAGACGATGTAATAGGTGACTTATAACGTGATGACCAGTAAAACAAATTGTATTATTTTCCATATTGTTTTTAATTGAAATAATTTTTTCCGTAATTTTTATTGTAAGGTTAAAAACCTAATAATTATTCGGATTTTATTTTTATTTGTCGGTACCAGGCGTACCAGACAAAAATTGATTAGAAAACGTAAGTCGTAACTTGTTTTAAACAATATTTCGTTTTGTATCTATTCTTTTATTTTTCAATTTTAATAAATTTATTGATGGTTAATTATTGTTGTTCCGTTGCGAATGCAATAATAATAATATTTTATACCGCCTCTTTTAATATTTTTATTGAATTTAATGGAATTTTAGTTTTTCAATTTTAACAAGCAAAACGAATAGGAAAACATTATTTTGTTTTACTTTTTTTTTGTTTATTTGAAAACAATTCTATTAATTAATGCAGACAACGCAAAGAATCTGTATAACAGAATTTATATGGGAGCTTTGACCTGTATTTTATTTTGTCTACCTCACCGAAATCATTCCACATTCAGTTAATTTAATTAATTAATTACAAAATTTTAAATTTTTAATTTTTATCTATAAAGATTGTTTACAAACTATTTGTTTACTTCTGCCACAAAGAAAAAGCAACAGGTCATTCAAACAAGCGATAAACATTACAAAACAAAAGTGCATTATCATTTCGATCGCTTTCTATATTATGTTATTTTCTATATATGTTATATATAAATATATATGTAAATACTATTTGCATATAACACGATAAGTATTATAAAGTTATATAGAAATCCTATTATAATCATATTTTATATATATTGAAATAGTATATATTTATTGTATAAAATTTATATAGATTTTCCAGTTTTGAAATTGCTATTCATCTGGGAGTCTGTACAGACTGTTGTCGGTTATATTTATTTACAATATTATAAATGTTACATTCAAACATATGTTATAGTTATACACATATATTTATGATGATGATGGTTATTATATTGAAATTCATCTAATAAATTACAAGTAAAATGTATTCATATTGTATGTAATATATATATATATGTAAATAGTATATTATGATATTACCAACCTACCGCCAGTCAAACACAATATTGTTTAAAATATATATTAATATTTGTATACATAGTTATAAGCTATATATATATTACGTGTAATTGTATAGTTATTATGTAAAATACAGAAAAGACCGGCAAGAGCCCCATACATATATTTGTATAAAATAATATTTTGATGAATACTATATTATATACAAAACGAAGAGGAAAATAGAAGTGTGAAAATATTCATAATAATATTATGAAATATATTTTGAATGAATATGATGGATGACGATATTTTAAAAATGTATAAATTGCAAAAATTAATATATCTACTAGTTATATAGTTATATAAAATGGTAATATTTAAAGTGGTTATTTTTTAGCACGTTGGAATTCAGTCGGTCTCACCGCTCTCCTCACAACATCATTCATCATCATTCATTTCATTTTTTAAAACAATATCATAACCAAAGAAAATTTGAGATCTTAAAGTTGGAAAATTTCATGTTTTTTAACTGTACTTGTAAACTATTAAAATTAGAATAATATAATAGAGTCAGTACTTTTAGTCCTAACAACATTCAATCATTTTAATGGTTAACTAGTTAACGCATGACCTTCTTAATCTAATGCCAATGCGACGTTTAAAAGTTTTCTTAAAAACTAATCTATCTTCTATTTCTCCTCCTTCAGCTATCTTCAATACAAACGTATGCTTATCATGTATTTTTTGAGAAAATTATAATTTTAAATTTACAATTGCACTGACATGTCGAGTCGAATTACCTTACTGTCTTAATATTTGTTTTTGTTCACAGCAAATGTTTTTGAATTACGCAAATTATACCATTATAGCTATTAATATCAACCATTTTACCAATTCGAAACGAACGTCTTCGGAACTGATCTTGTAATCCTATAAAGATAAACAATTTTATTCAAATGGTTGAGTAAATATTTCAGTAGATAAATACAATCTATTGTATGAAATTTTTCTGTACATCAATTTTAAACGAACTGAGCAGCGTATTGTAAACACGACTATAGAAAATTTTATACAAAAATTGGACAATCAGTTCTGCAAATCCGATCAGTAAAATTTTTTTTTTTTTTACATATTCTATCGAGTTGACATTTATTCATTATTATAAAAAATGAAATCTTGTTGTTGTGCCGCACTAATTGTAAATGTATATTTCTATAGACATTGCTAATACATATAAATTTGCAAGGCATTTTTCTGTATATAATCTTCTACGCATTAGTACTATGCGGGTAAAACAAAGGCCGAATAAAATATACACAAATGAAAGAATAAGTAATTTCTTTATGAATATTCTATAGATATGAATCCACACTTGAATTCCGTGAGCACCCACTAATACTTAAAATCAACATGTCATATACATACAATATACATTTCTTATAAGCAACGCTGCTCTAAACAAGAAGACTCTACTTTTTGTTTAAGCATTAAGTACATTTATAAAAGTAAAATTTAATTTCCATTATTTAAAATATCTGCGTCATCAAAATGTAATGTAATAATTATAAAATAAATAGCTGAAGAGATTTTCGGGTTAAGTATCACTCTCGTTGATAGAAAAAAAAACAATTCACAAAAAAATACCTCAACCAAAATGTCATAAACATCATCGCCTTTATAATAAACAATTTACATCAAAAATATTTCAAATTGTACACCGCACACCTATTATAAATAAATAAAAATTGTAACAATTACGTGTCAAGTAGATTTTTGTTTTCCATTTAAATTAAATCACTCCATTTTATTGTTTTTGTATATATATGTTATGTTTATAAACGCGAGTGCACTTACGTTCGTTTCTTATATTTTATACATTTCACATAAGAAACTTTTTTTGTTTTTTAAGTTAATTTTAGGTTTCTTTTTTTTTTTTATTTAACTACAATATACAAGGTGTGGCTATAAGAAAATAACGACATTAAAGAACTATACAAATGAGCCAAAGTCACTCGACCGACAGCTCATGAAGACATCTCTTTGGATTGCCAGTCAACTCGTGTCTGTACACATATTAGTCTAGCCGTACAACTTGGAAAAACTGCTACTTTAATTTATCTTTTATTATACAAGAAATATGAATGTTTCAACACATGCATGTGTTTTTGAATGGCTTAAGATTTTTTGGAAAATGGTCGATTTGAATGTTGGTTAACTAATCAGCTGGCTGCAGAAACTATCGGAATTGCCAAAGAATACGTAATGCAAATTTTACATAACAATTTAAACATGCAAATAGTGTGTACGAAAATGGTGCATAAAATTTGTCCCACTGCATTGTTTGCATCAAGTCGTTTATAGTGAAGTATATCAGCCCACTGTTAGACCATCAACCATATTCGCCTGATCTGCCACCATGTGACTTTTATTTGTTACTTAGTTCACGTTATTTTATAGTCACACCTCGTACAGCATACAATAACACATCATTATATACCCGCGGTATATACATATACTAAATCACAATTGTTTGTACTTTATTTATAAGTATATTATATAATATACTCGTAGTATATCTACATATATACGAACAATATTTCCATCAACATTTTGTACATAATTTTTTAAACAAATTTACAAAGTTGAACAATGTTGAATGAATAAAAGTGTAAAATTCATTCACGTATATAAAATTATTGAAATTTTACATATAATACATTTATTTACAATACATAGAGATAGTGAGGTATATTAAATTTACATGTTAAATATAGTTAAAGGTGTATAACACATGACTGAATTTATAGTTAACATTATATATATATATATATAAATATATTGTAGTTTAGTTAGTATATAGACATACATTTTATATTGAATAATGATGTGGTAAAACATATATAAATTTAAAATGGCAACAGGTACACACACAATATTTCACTGTTTTCTTTAATTACATTATTGTGAAAATATAATAATTCTATGTTTTTTATGTGATTGTAGTAGTTATAACATAGAGAAAAAAAATATTTATATAAAAGTGATTTAGAGTAGGTTGAATAGTTGTTCTTTTACTTTGAAATTTAATATGATATAAAAAGTATAATATTTTCCTTAATCAAAATATATCTTTTTAAAGCTTTACCGTATACGAATGCATGCCAAAACCCATTCAACATTTTCTATTTACGTATTATATTGTGTGCAAACTTAATTATGTACAATATGTTAATTTGTACTATATTATAATATTTGTATTTATGTGTGATTGGTGGTCGCTTTTGTTACAATTATTATTTTATATTTTACAATTAGGTAATAAATGAAAATTTGTTTTCTATATAATAATATATTAATACTTCTAAATATTTTAAAACAAATTATGTTTTTGAACACGCAAAACATCATTTATAAAATTAAAAATATAATAGAAATAATTTTACATTTTAGTAATTTTAATACATATATGAAATATATATTAAAACTTTATTTACAATACTATAATTTAGACTCGATTAAAGTTTACACATTAATGTATAAATTGTAAATTTGTTTGTGTATATAATTTATGATGTTTTATGAATGAAGAAATTGTTATTTTACAAAATAATTTTGAATGTTAGCCTTAAAGTTCATTTTTTTAAATAAAATTAATAATACAATTAACCTTAAGAAATCCACAAAATACCGTTCAGCTATATGTACAGCAAGACATGTCAAGCGGTATGAGTCTAGACCCTCATAACAAACGGTAAAAGTAATTTGTCGTATGTCAAGGAAGATTTAAAAAAAAAAAATCAATTTAATAAAAACTTTCGTGAAGAATAGATTCAATTGTGTTAATGTGAATGGCACAAAATGTTGATAATGTTAAAATGTAATACTACACCACTGCGGCGGAAATATATTGGATTTATTTTCTGTGTAAATTCAATAACTTTGCCGATTGTTAATATTTAAAAAATATTAAAAAAAAAAAAAATCGGTAAAATCGCCATTTGAATGTTTACGGTTTTGACCAATAGTTAGCAAATGCACCTATCTTGTACACAAACCTTTTTCACATGTAATTTTTCATACAAAATATTTTTAAATTGTTCTTTTGAGATATTAAATATCGAATTTGTCGTGTTATATGTAGCAGTTTTCATACGATCTTCACATAGTTCGACATCAGCAAACTTATGGGAAATGAAGTTGATGTGTATCCTTATCAATTTTTAAGAATTTCTTAATCACTACACGAAATTCAATTGTTTTCCATTAAAAATATTAAGCGGCTTCTACTACTGAAAATAATTGACATAGAGATCGAAATAAAATGTTATACATGTGTTTATTTCAAGGATGAAACTTTCCAAAATATATTTTTTATTATGTTATCACAATTTCCAACCGCCAAATATATATATATCGTTTGGGTCGAGAACTGCCAACGCGTACTTTTTATACACAAATAAAACGGAAAACAAATTATAATCTTAATATTATTTTATAATTACAATATTTTATATTCGAAAAGAAATAATAAATATTAAAATAATTTTCAAAATTTAAACATTTTTAAAGCATTGTTTTTACTCTACCCTCCGTTTTTTTCTTCTTCTTACTTTTACAATATATCGCATGTAATTTTGTGAGCACACAATATATTGTATAACCTAAATTCTAAATTCTAATTGAGAATTATTATATATTTATAGCCGCAAGGATGTGATCCTTTTTGTTTGAATAGTGAATATATTCGTATATATTTTATGTTATTTGTATTCAAATACGTGTATATATATATTTAACTGTATATGTAATATGCCAGATATATTAGAAATGGTAATATATATCTATCTATACATATTTAATATTAATTTTAGGGACGACTACCAAATATAAATTATATGTACAATATGGAAATGATGTTATAATACATATTTAGATACTGTCACTAACAAAAAATAATCGCGGTACACCATTATTTATTAAACATTTGACGTAACGTAAAACATACATTGGGTAAATTCAAATTTCAACCACTCAGTATCAGATTTTGTGTCACTGTGTATTTTCTGTAACATTAATTTTTTGCACTTTATCTCTAACACTAACTATTAATCCTGAAAAATGTGCATCGAAATCGAAAACATGTGCGTTTGAAAAGATCAATCTTATGAAAATGTTATGATAACACATACTAGATCTTATAATACATTGATGATTGAACAATTGTTTGCTAAATACAATATCGAATACTGGAATGAAACATTCAACTAAAATGACAACCTGTGACTTTTTCCTATTCAGTAATTTCGATAGTCACATCGCAAGCAATGCACCGAGGCTTAATAAAAAGAAAAATCGAAGCTGGGAACTCTTGTTAGGCATTTGTATATAATAATTTAAGTTTAAATGGAATGTTATCGGATAGTTTTTTGATCTGGATAGTATATATATACAATACATATTAACATTTATAATTTAATGAAATTATATGTTTAATCTTAAGTTTATAAAATGTTTCTTATTCTACTTTTTCCATCTTTTTCTTCGTTTTCTTTTAAGAGAACATAATAATGTAAAAAAAAAAAAAAAATAATATAATTTTTAGAGAATATATAAAGAAATATTATATATTTATAATAAACATAAAAAAAAATTAATATTACAAATAGATTAAAAATATACTCGTATGTACAATATATGTAACTTATACATTTTATCATATATGCATTTATATTTTATGATAAACGAAATACGTAAAGTTTAAATTTGTTAAAATAACATTAAAATTGAATTCAAAATGTAATACGTATACAATATAATGTACTTGTTGTGTGTGTGTGTGTGTGCAAGATATCATAAGATAAGAAGTAATGGAATGGATATATATATAAATTAGTATATTAGTTGTAAAAGTTTAATAACATTTTGATATACTCGTATTTTATGTATTTCTATTAATTTATTAATTTCAGTTTATTTTTCAAACATAGATAAAAAGAATTAATATATTATTTACTTTAAACAGTTAACATTCATATGTTATTAATTTATTATAAATTAATATTGCATATAAAAACCATAAAATATTCTGCATATTCATGTGTGCGAAACATGTACAAACAAGTAAATATTAGCGTTTAAAAACTTTGTGAACATGAAAAACATCTACAACAAATTTGATGGTTGTTTATTATTATTAGAGTACATAAGATTGCATAACAATCAGGGGCGTGCGGTAACAAATCCCTTCGATATAATAAAACTGATTAGATATTCTTTAAGGCATTGTAGTTTAATAAATAATATATGGAAAAAAAATGGGATATAATTTTAACTGATTTCCATTTTTGTATACAGAATTGCAAATTATTATCAATTAAAAACATTTCATAGAAGAGATTTTCAAAATCAACACTGCAACGCACCTATATAGAAAATAAAATTGATATTAATTAATGCCAGAATGTTATAGTCGGAAGAACGTCTGTAACATTGATTCAAGAAAACCTTAATAGCAAATACATGAGCCTTTTATAATTTTACAAGATTAGTTCACAACCTGGATAAATATAAAGACGGTAATATAATGTTTGTGTCTATTTACTAAATTCCGAATGTGGGACCGAATCAGTTTTCGTTGTTATAGCCATTCTCGATTATAGCCTTTCCCGATTTATTAATAACATTCTTGCTTATCGACTTTGAATTGTTAAATACAATAATTTTTTGGCCTACTTAATTATTACTTCTTGGTTATAATCTCTTCCGATTGAAAATAGTAGTGCATAAGTACACACAAAACATCAAAAACTGTGCATTTATATAAAATATATTAAAAGAATTATAAAAATCTAATAAATTTAAAACAAACAATTGATTATATGACGAAATAATTAAAAAGTTTACATCATCTAAATTCCAACAAACTATAAATATATGACATTTTCTTTTTATTTTTGAGATATGTATAAATTGTTGTAAATGTTTTTCAAAGTTTTTATCGTTTTTTTTTTTTTTTTGTTCAAAAGTAGAAGAAGAAGAATACATTAAAATAATATTGATTGAATAATTTATAAAATTTTATTATAATTAAATTACTTATTAATAATTTTAGTTTAGTTTTATAAGTTTTCAACATTTTATACGCAGGTATATATGTATGTGTTGTATTCGTGTATGTGTGTATATATAGGTATGAATATATACCGGGCAATATATTCAAGTATATTCGTAAATCAACATAAACTTTTGCAACTATATGTAATATATAAGTTATAGGTATTGTATGTGTGTGTGTATATAAACGAAGAATAAGTACATAATAAATTGTTTATGTGGCAAATATTATATATTGAAGCAGATATTTTGAAAATAGCTTTAGTGATTAGTTGATGCCGCCGCAACATTTTCTATTTTATTTATTATTGTCAAAGCAAATGTATAACAAAATTTTAACTTTGTCAATATAAAGTGGTTTTGAAATTACATATAACATAAAAGATATTAAATTAGTTCAAATTTTACTAATTGTTTTTTTTTTTTACACAAAAACTTTAGATTAATAATTGTAATTACAAATTTTACACATACAAATCATATAGTTTATTAGACGTATGTGAGGGTGGAGGGAGGGTGGAAGGAGGGTGGTGGTACATGCATAACATATAACCACAAAATAACTTTTTTATTTTATATGCAAAATTTTATAGTTCTATATATTTTTAATAAAAAAAAAAAAAAGACCCGAACGAAACTATAATTTTACACATCAATTGGTGACTATATGCGTTTTATATTACAATGCACATATCGGGAGTATTTTGCAAACTTGATTGCATTGTTAGTTGTAATACCAGAGTTATACACAATATTTCGTTAGCATGATTTTGCGCTTGTTTGAATATCGTATAGGCCATGAATGTTACCTCTAATTTGATATTCCTATTAAATAATTAAATAAGAATTATATAATATTATATAATAAATTATCAAATAAAACTCATAAAAAGGTGTTTTTACTTGTACCAAAATTTATAAGTCTGAATTAATATTATATTGTAGTAATAAATATATATAAATATAATATAACGAAAACATTATATATAATTAAAATAGACACAAGGAAAACAATTATAAACCCACACGCTAGTCGCTTTTCTTTTATATACATTCAAAAACTTTTGGAATTTATTTTTATAGGTATTTAGTACTTTAAACATTATTATTACTAAAAAGAATATGATGCGATGGAATAAAATTGTCTATATTAAAATTAATTATTTAACTTTTATATTTATTTATATTATATCCTCAAAAGTGTATCTAATAATTATGTTGCATACATAAAACAAAAAAAAAACAAAGTTTTTCCCTTGAAAATTGTTGCGACGATGAGTCTTTTCGTATATATATATACTCCCACATTATATTAATTTTATTCTATCAATTTTTAAATACGTACCGAATACATAAAAAATAAATATATAATAATTTTTCCATCAAACATAAAATAAAGTAAAGTAACATTTATAATAGAATAAAATATAAGTTTAACTATATCTATTATATGATGGTCGCGTAGTATATACATATATACATACTAGCAATTAGTCGTAATCAATCATAATAAATCAAATGAATAATATAATTTATTATTAATTTATATATTGTATATTGTATTATACATTTGTTTAACATGCGTTTTTGGAAAGGTATATATTTCAATTAAATTAGTTATTAATTGAAGTCAAGAATATGAAAATAAGTGTACAGTATTATTTTTATTAAAGTGTAGTATTAAATATAATATCTTTGTAATAATTTCTTTGTAGTAGAGTAATAATACTTATGTAATACATATAGCTAATACCAGCATGTATAGAAAATATATAATATATATTAAGAAGAAAATCATTTATAATCTTTTTATCAATGTGTGTATGGTGTTGTGGTGGTTATAAGTTTATCAATGTCCATCACTTGTGAAAATATTGTTTATATATACATGAATTGGGTATATTACATTCAGACATATATTTTATAGTGCGTGTAGATATAACAATTCTAACATAATAAGGCTGTCATTATTTTTTTTCCCACATTAATAATAATTTTTGATTATCATTTCAATATTACACACTCAATATGTGTTTGTGTGTATTCTCTCTTCTAATGATGGAAAAATAAAAAATTAAGTCCATTCAATAATATAATATAATTATGTCATAAGAAAATAAAAGAATTAAAGATATCTGAATTGTCAAAGTTATAACGAATGTAAAATATGTAACTAAAGAAAACAACGTGATAAAATGTAAATTGGTCTGTAATTTAACATTGACAAGGTTTTTCTTTTGATCGGATATCTTTTGTTAGCTGCATGTGAATTCATCCCATCCGTAAAGGTATTGTATATAAATATAAGAGAAATGATTTAAGAATATTTGCATACACTCACACCCATCCGGATGGGAAAAAAAATCCTCTTGAAAATTGAGTAAATTATATATCTTTTCGAATCGAACTGAAATGTTATGGTGTGATATTGATCTATCTAAAATAATTATTAACAACAAATTATTCTATCAACTGGTAAACATTCATACGTTTTGATATCGTATTGAGTCAGGCGGATTAAAGAAAACTCAAAGAAGAAGCTGCTACAAAAATAAAAAAAATACTATTTTGACAAGGTTATTTTTTAATCAGAATAATTGTAATAGTAATAATTTTATATTTTACATATTTATATGTGTGAGACGAGTTTCTAATTGATTCTGTTTAAATTTACCAAATTTACAGCAGTAAATTATTTTGTTCCGGTAAATGTAAATAACAAAACCTATCAATTTTATAACACAGTACAAAATATATAAATTAATGCAATTGGAAACTAAATAGACTAAATTATTTTATGAAATCAAAAATTATTTTACTCAATACATCGGTGAATATAAATGAAGAATGTTTATTATACCGAATATTTCCTAAGGGTATTCAATTTACATTCAAAATATATATAATCGAATGGAATTCAAGTGAAAATGATTGACAAAATAAATCAATAATTTATTATTGTATAAATAAATACATTATATAAATATATAATTTATAGAGAGAGCCTAGATAGATGATAGAGGTATATAAATAATAAAGATACACGCACCCATAAAACCACAATATAAATAAATAATATATATTTTTGAATCTAACCATATCCGTACGCATAAGGATTTCTCAGAATATATTAATATATAAATAATTTCAACATACTACAGTTAATACTCTTCTATATGTATATATATATATATATATATTGTATGAATAAATCATAAATTGACATAATTTGATGGCGATACGAATTTTGAATTTTGTGGGACAGAAACAATTAATAATTTATACAGATAAAATATGAATAGAAAAATGTAATAATACACACACAATAATAATGTAACAAACTATGCAAATGACCGCATATGTATACCATATACACAATATATAGTATAATAATAATATGGTTCATAAACTGTCCACAGTATATTGATTATAAATAATGTTAAATCACACACAATATTATACGTATATTACAATCAAATATACAATAGAAATTATTTGAAAAATTCATCATAACAAAAGAATAAAGAGTATTGACTTTATTTTATACACAATACATGTACGACCATATATATAGATATCATCATACCATAATCACCACACAAAATATGAATAAGTAATACATAACAATAAATTCATATGAAAATATAAATATAATTTTAAGTCTTTATATAATACTAAATATATATATTATAGAAAATAGGTATATATTCAAATTTGAAAATTGTAATATTAAGTTACATTTACTAAAATAATATTGAAATTGTATATAGAGAATATATTATTAATATATATTATTTATATATAGGGTAAACTATCTAGTTATGCGGCAGCAATAAATGATTCTTTGGTTTTTAATTTAGAGGAAATTTTCTATATGTGTAATGATATTTTTCGTAGACGTTGTGACCTATTATTTAATCAGTTCCACATTCGTATATATATTAATATTTTAAAACTATTACTGAAACAAGAATGCCGCTCCAATTACTGTAAATTATACAAATCTAGAAAAAATCATTAATATCAATTTTAACAGGTTTGCTATAACAACAAAATTAAAATTTACATTGTTTATTGTATTATTAATTTTCCTATAAAAAGTGGTTATCACAGAATAGTTTACTCTACACCCTACGACATATCTTAAATATACTATAAATATACCCTATACCGTCGTACATATATATATATATAAATAATGTTTGTCACCCTTTATATACAATATATATTGTATTTATATAATCCCATAAAATAATTGTGTATATAATTTTTGTTCTTAAGCTTTTAAGTCTTCGGTTTTAACCGGTTCAGTTAGTAAATGAAATTATATACCCCATCATGATCTATAAATATATCCTAAATAATTTATACATGCAAATATAAATATATGTGTTATGTATATGTTTGTTGTGTGTGTGTGTAAAATATTGTATATAATTGACTTATTTTCGCATGATAACATTTTGGTTTTCACATTTTCCATATTAATTAATGATGTAACGAATTGAAAATGTGTGTATAAATAATGTAACTATACAAATTCTGCTATGTACGTATGAGGATACGACTGATATAATTGTCAGACATATAAATTTATAAATACAAATAGATAACAGACATATATTTATATGCATTTGTACATTCTTTATATTTTATAATAAAATTACACACACTATATAATATCAAATTATAAAATAAAATAGAATATAGTACATATCGCATTAAAAATATAGCTATCAACAATATAAAAATGAAATTAAATAGCTAAAATATTTCAAAATTTTATTGTACATGATTTTATGCGGTTATATATATGCAGGGTGTCCCAGTCAGTATAGTCCAAACGTATTAATATATTTTTTGTTATATCAACCACATACACCTCTCTCCTTTCAAACATCAACATATATGAAAATCTAAAACGGAGTAACATCAGGTCACTTACAATCAATCCATTAACCTTTATTATTTAACCAATATAAATAAAAATAACAATACTGTATTCGTTACAAATCTGGAAATAGTTTGCCATTGGAAATAATTAAGTATGTAAATTTAACAAAATGTTATATATTTTTACTGAATTACACACAAATAAGGATTATTTAAGTGAAAACATTAAACCATGATAGGGATACAAACAAATTCCATGATGGATTCGAAAGTCAAAATTAATATGAGACATTGCCGATATGATACGTTTAAGTAATATCTCCGAAATATTAATTTCATCTTACAAAAAAAAACCCCTCCCATCATAGAATTAGCATATTGGTTGTGGTTGGCTGTTTATCCTGTATGAAAAAAAAAACGATGAATATTTTATGATAACCTTAATTATTTTATTAATACAATAACAATTTTGCACTCATGAGATGAATATGACCTTATTATTATTATTATTATTAAATAAACAAAAACAACAACAAAATTAACATATATTTTATTTAGGATATTAGAACGACCCCGAAAATATGCGTACGTTATGGATGGCTAAATTAAAATTCATTGGAGAATTTCCTTTTCGATAAAATATATTTTTAATTAAATTAATATTCACAACAACAAAAAGTATTATTATTAGTATGTGATGATTTAATTTTAGTATTTTGTTAAATATTTATATTTTATAAATTATAAGTATTTTTATATTATGTAATTCAGAAAATCCCATGCCAACACCGGCCTTCCTCTCTCTCCCCCCCCCCCCCCCCCCCCCCCATTATCATTTTGATATGGTATATGAGTTATTTTATAATAGTTTATTCTTTTGTTAAATGATGTAATTTTATTTTTATATAGCTTTCCTACCGCGGTACTAATAGCACAATTTGTAAATATGAGTAAGTATGAGGACAGCTCTGAAAATCATAAGTTACCTAAAGCTGATGCTAACAAACGCGTTTACATGCGGAATGGTAAAGTTATGAAATCAATGAAATTAGTGGTTATCTATGAGATTTTTTGAAAAAGATCTTAAGCTAACAAATACATGGTAACTAACAATGGAACTAAGCCTCAATCGACTGTAGTCTTTGATGTCATTCAATTATACATTAAAACCTTTTATTCTATTGTCCAAATAATAAAACAACTTTATTAATTTTATAATTTTCAAAGTAAAATAAATTTATTAAGTTGATGTGTAAATGTATTTTTTCCGTACGATATACTGTGTGACTGCATACGATTCGTACAAAAGAATTTAACTACAGAAAAGTTAACCTTTAGATAAACTGTATCAAGGGTAGCTGCGCATATAGAACATACTCTTTCATTATGAGTTTCTGTAGAAAAGAATTGATTTAACTCTTCAGTAAGTTACGTTCGTCAAAAGCGTACTTAATTATAAATAAATCATCAAATATTGAACGAATTGAAATATACAAAAAAATCTTTCAATTGTACCATCTAAATTAAAACTTAAAAAAACTTATGTGAATCAAAATAAGGTCTATCGAGTACTTTTATTTCCTTACATTTAATAAGACATTTTGAATACACCAACCAAACAATATATTTTTTTATGGGTAAAAAAAAATAACAGAATCTGTTGAAAACCTTTCTATTATTTATATTTTTTTTCATTTTTATGATTTATACTTATGATAAATAAATAAATACATAAGGTGAAGGTAAATATACTTTTAAATATACTCATCTATAACACAAAACTTTGAACACAGCCACACACAAACACACACACATGAAGTCTTTATAAATTTTATATGAATTCTATATATATTATGTGATGTAAGAGCGTACATCACCCTCTTCGCCATTCATCGCACCACTAGTATACCAAATTCATACAACACCATTAAAATGCCTCATTTCATACATATGGTCATTCATCCATTTATTTATTCTTTCCATATTCTTTGATTCAACTTATTTTTGTATTTTTTTTATTATATATGAATTCGAAAATAAAAATAGATACAAATATTGGTACTATTATTATATAGAAGATCGAGGCGATAGAAGAAAGAAAAAAAGAAGAACTGCTACAATCAATCATTAAAAAGGTCCTTTCCATTTTATATTATTTGCGAGAAAATATATATTATGGTTTTTTAGGTATGTACTCCATTTATTTTACATTTATATTTGTATATGCGAATGATATTATTTACGTGTATATTATTATATGCCATAGCATTGTATAGTTAGATATGCGACACACGGCGACAAGAGCTTCCATTTATATAATATTTTGGAAAATATAGCAAGAAAAAATTATTATTAAAACTTTAATAAAGCGACGAATGAGCAGTGTCGTGTGTACCATATATAAAATAGGACAATATAAAATATAATCAAAAAAAAAAAAAAACCATATAGAAAAGAAATTCTCAACAAATTGATTGGAAAATTATTTCATTAAAAGTTTTTCGGTTTTTTTTTTTATATTTAATATTTACAAAAAATAAAAAAAGATATGACAGTGATAAGAAAATTATATTAAAAATTCGAATTGAAACCTGATAACATAAACATTTTTCTGTCTCGCATCGTGTTTGAATGTGTTCCACCATTTATTAGTTATTTCAAAAATGAATGATTGTCGTTCAAATGTCACAAATGGTTGGGTGAATTTTTTTTTTTTAAATAAAGGCTTCGTCACCAAACAGCACAAATACCTGCCTCAAATTTTCTATATCCTAGATCTGAAACAACGGTTGTCGAAGAACAAACCGCTGGTCCCACATACCGATTAAATTATATGTTATGATTGACAAATTAATCTGCAGAACACACAGTAGTTACTGTCCACTCGTTTTAAACCACATTGTCGTATTAGTGAATAATTCCATATGTGGTGTGTATTTAACAATTCACAATTGATATGTAATTATATTTTTATAGATGCATTATTATTTATTCAATTATTCTAAAATAATATTGTATTAAGAGACATTATTAACCATTGAATGTCATGTCCATTTTACGAATTCATCATAATTTTTGCAGTGCTGCATTTCTAAATATAATTACCATTGATAGAATAGAAAAATTGGTTATCTGATAGAGCTGAGTCTGGTGAATGTGGAGGATGGGGTAAAAAAAATCGTCCCATTATAAACGCAAAACGCTCGTTTTAAAACTCAAAATTCAACATTTAATTTATTTACATTTACAAATGAATACACATTCGAGACGAGTATAATTTTAAATCAATATCACAATTGTAATTATACAGCGATAAATAACGTAAATTATATCATAAATATTTTTCAACACAAGAATAAAATTTATTATAAAATTTCTTTTATACTTTTTATTGCAATGCAAGTAAACAAAACATATACATACATTCAATTTTATATAGTTTCATATGAAAGTTTATTTATTGACATTTCATTTAATTTATTAGACAATATGAACAAGTAATTGATATCGATTATATTTTATATGGAAATATTCACCACAAATTTGTCACTAAAAATATATATTTTTATATTTTTTTTTATTTTATTTAAAATAAATAGCTTCGATATTTTTCAAACACACGGAATGACAAATTTAGATGAAGCGATAAAAAAACAAGTCATAAATTATTACAGAAGAAATTATTTTCATTATAAAATGGGTTTTGCACAGTCACACGAAACACATTGCCTTGCAAAATTTACAATCACCGGATATTATACTCAGATTTGTTTAGATAATCGGCGCAACCATACTGACCAGTACTTTAAATCTCTTATATGAATGGAGATATTATAGGAAAGAGATTTCTTAAAAAAAAAAAAAAAAACTAAAGAAAACCTATTTTAAAATATATAATCTTCTTTAGGGTTCTTCTCTAAGGTACAAATATAGTTATAGAAAGGTCGATCGTATAGAAAAACCGTATTTTTTTACATGCGGCTAGATAAGTCAATTTAGTTTTTTGATTTACAAATTTAATTTGAGCTAATATAAATTTCTATATATACATTTTTTTTGTTATTAACTCCATTCGTTGTATAGACAACAATTCACTATTTTAACAATTTATCGTATGAACAATTCATCGTAATCTTTATAAACATGTTTTATATAAGAATAAATATAGTTTGAATGTAACACAGCTCGCGTACGATTTCCATGTGCCAAGATCTTTATGTAATTTTTTTGTTCAGTCGGCATCGAGGCGAGATGGTTGATAATAGATATATGCGTGTGTCTGTATGTATATTTACTCAATTGAAACAAAAACAACACGTACTATTACATTAACAATATTATATATAGCACAAATTTTCTTTCCGATGAATTCTCCATCCGCTGAATTCTTTGTATAATGAATCGTATTATTTAGTTAACCATATTATCATTTAATATTCCATTTTCAGCATAATAATTTTTTTTTTCTGTAATATATATTAATATTATTATCCAATATACAATTATACATAATCATAATACCTTTATCTCTATATCCATAAATATATATATTATATTTATAATTTATTATATCCTTTTATATATTATATAACGCACGTAATGTAATTGGAATGTGTGTGTGTGTGTGTGTGTGTTAAAGAAAATATTCGTACATAAATTAAATAAGGAAAAAGCAAAGAATATAATCCAGATAATTTTTATTATATGACACTCACTATACGTACATAAATATACGATGAACTATGATTTGTGTTTGTGTATATATAAACAATATAGTGTGACCCATTTTAATCAATAGATAGAAATATTTCCTAAAATACACCAGTTACAATGAAAATGTTACAAACAATTTTTCTGTATATCTACCGTATTTTAGAATAACTATTTGGATCCGCCTATTAAAATGAATCATCCTGTATATATTGAGAAATAGATTGTTTCCACAATGTATATAATATATAATAAATATATTAAACATATATTTATATATTTCCATACTATGAACATGAAATGAACTAGATTATTGAATTTAATGATAATACTTTTTATTATCAGATAATTATCTAAATATTTGTGAATATATACATATTTCATTATTTAATGTTAATTTAATAATTTAATATTTATTGATTGATTTTATCATTTTTATTATTTATACACATATAAATTACAACGGAGAAACTACATTTAATTGTTAACGCGATAGAGATTGTAATTCACTTATCAATACCCAAATCGTGAACGCTTTTTCTTCTAAAATTATATGTAAATTATTGGATAATTTGATTACTTTCAATGGCTATATATAATTGTATATCTGTCGCAATTTAATCTATAGTCTAATTTATGTGGTATACCCGTAATCCATTTAATTAGTTAAGTCATTAAGGGGAACAGACTCACCGGACAATCTTAAATCGAAATAAAAATTCACATCTCAAATGTAGATGTAAACCGAAAAAATGTAAACAATAAAGATGTGCCGCTACGCAAACTATTTGAGAACAGTACACGACATACATACATTCGTTTAGTATTTTTATTTATGATTAAAGATTATGAATTCCCTATTTTCTTATTAACATATTTTAGAAATTACTAAACTGGCTATAGAGAAGAAATAAAAAAATGTTATATATTTTTTCATTGTTTTCAATGAAATTTTGCCGAGCATTTTTGTTTCATTTTTATTCTCTTTTATAAATTATATATTAAATAAATAGAATTCCTTTCAAATATCTTTATAATAATTATAATGTAACAGTTTTTATTTTTATTTTGTCAAAATATTATATTGCTTTTTGCACACAATGTGTTGATGGGCATTATGGAATATATAAAATATACAATATATATTAAACAAAAGGACATTCTAACAACAACAACAACAACAACAACTTTTGATATATTTTTTATAACAAACCTCCTATTTGTAAAATAACTCTTGAAAAATGAATATCTAATTTTCTTTAACAAATCCTCTTTGTCACTATAGTATATTATTTTTATATACTCGTTCGTATATAAAAATACATATAATAATAAAATAACCGTTTATATTATATAGATTTTTCTGGTTGGTACAGTTTTGCTTTTGAGTGTTAGCAATGATCATTTGTCATATTTCTTATTTATTTATAAACATACAATATATACAGTCAAACGTCTACAGAAACTGTGTATCTCTGTGTAATCCGAGTAATTCCAAATTGTGTATCACTTGTTGCCAATGGAGTGGATATTACTCATAATTTTGATTTTTCTCATCTCTTCTAAACGAAACAAATAAAAACTATTAGTTTAAATAAAATGCATTTATTTATTTAAAAATCTAATCAGGAATTGTGAGATATAAATGCAATTTCTAATGAGGTGCCGTACTCTCGTACATACACCAAACAAAGACAATTTAAAAATGATTATATTTAAATTTTATAGAGAATGTAATAGATCAACGATTGCGGTTTATTAGTTTTAAATCAACCCAACTAATGAGAATGATTGGTGCAGATATTACAAGGGGATTATTAGACATGAGCAAGATGGGTTGTTTGTAGATTATACTGTATATACACGATTTGTGAAATAATATAATATATTATAAAATAGCACATATATTTATAGTATAGATATGTGTGCACGGTGGCGGTATAAGTGCACACTTGAGGAAATTAATAAAAAATTTCAGACAACCCCCAAAAAATTACTATATCATTAATTATTTTCTAATTATTTTATTTTTTTATATTTGTGTGCAAATGTGTTCGTAGGTAAACGATGTCATATAGAAAAATATAATATCTATTTTATTTTTTATTTATGGTATACAAAAATGATATATGGATATAGAGACAATAATGTACAACAATAAATTACAGATTAATAAATTAAATTTGTTTTTAAAATAATTTTATTATTTGTAATAAAATTTGTGATATTTTTATTTCGATAGATATTTTCTGTTTATATGTCTACCAACACTACCCATCGTCCCAGTATTTTATATACTATACTGATAAAATGCATATATGCGGCTGGAATATATTTGTATAATAAAAATATATAGGTCACAATAAAATGATAGATTTATATAAGATATTCTCAACATATACATTGTAAGTTTCTGGCTCGATTCCAATTTACAATAAATAACTCATGGTATGTATATATTTTATAAAATAAATGTATATAATAACAAAACATAAATAAAATAAGCGTATACATTTACTCATCGCTTATACATCTATCACAAAATGTTAAAAAAAATACTATATATATGTAGTGTATAAAGGAAAACAATAACAACATTTTTTTATAGTATATTTTGATGTATGTGCTTGTGCACAGGACTTTTGTTTTATCATTGAATAAATTTACGAGACACGTTTTCTAATGTAATTTATCATACAAAATATAAATTACATATATACAATTTGTGTATTTGAATATAGTGTGTAGTAATATATTGTATATTATAAGTATAAGAGTATAATAAATGTACATATATATATATATAGTAGAGAAGAGTCAGTGGCGAATGGTTGGGTCAAGCATAGCAATGTATAATTTATAAAATTGTGAAATGCAGGATCATTAAGATTTCGACACCACCAACAACATAATACAACAAGTTTGACTTTAATGCGTCTAAAATGTAAATCTTAAATTTTATTTTATTGTTTGTTTTTTTGTTTTCTGTTTAGCTGCTGCTAACTTATCACAATTTTGTTGTTGTTATAAAAATGATCTGTGTCCGAAAAACAATGACTTTCTAATATATGGTAACGCCATGTATATATTGTGAAACGACCCTAACAAATTGTAAACTGTTTCATGATAAGTCCTTCTTTGCCTAAATAAAATGCATAAATGATGATTTTATGAATCGAAAAATCTATAAAGGATGAAAAAATCAACAATGTTGCAATAAAATTAATTAAAATGTCACATTTAGTTAGGTGAACAACCACATACATTTTTCACAATTTAATCTACTACTATCCCTGGGACGATATTTATATAAAAAAAAAAAATATATAGTGATATAGAAATCTAAATTCTTTTTCACACGCTTCAAACAACAACTATTTATTATATATTCTCAAATATCAGAAATACCATCTCATAGATTTTTATTAAAAATTGATCTCGCACGTAGTTTAAAGAGATTCGAATGACATTTTAAAACTTCTATGGTCAGAAAGAATTATATAATGTATAGTTTTGTGACATAATCGGTAAGTGGAACAAAACTTTCTCATAAATCAATTTAAAATAGTATACCAAAACCGAAAGACTATCGTCGTATTTAAAGAAATCCACTGTATTAATTTAAATTTTTAAATTTTATCACCTACAACTTTTGGCTGACTATCCATCGCTAGGCAATAGTTTACGGCTGGGTTGTATGTACCTATTATAACATACAAATGTTAGATACATGTCTTTATTTCTAAGATAGTAAAGCAAAAAGCATTTTAAAAAATACGATAATAATTCGGTAAATGATTCAATAAGTTTCGACTCTGTTTTTTTTAATATTTCCTGTTTATAAACACATAAATTTAATTTCTTTAACATTTGTTATATTTTCAATTACATATTTGTGTCTAAGTGTGTGTGTGTGTACAAACGAATGTATACAATATGTAATGTATAACGATACAAATATTTTTCTGTGTCATATTATTTGAGCAGAGAAAAAAAAAATGTTTAAAAATGTTTATTGTTTAAAAAGTTGTACATAACAGAAATGTCCTCTTTTAAATAAAGAAAAAAATAAAGTAATAATAAAATATTTGTGTATAAAAAGTTTGCGACAATAATATAAAGTAAAATTTATTTATATATGCATTGCATACATAATGTAATAATATAACACAAACACCCTTTGTCCTAAAAATTCCAAACTTTAAAAAAATCATATAAATCTCTGCTATATTTAAACTTGTTTCGAGTGTAATTTCATTAAAAAATCATTACCAATAAAGCAAACGGCCATTTGGAATAGTGTTTATAAACAATCAAACAAATAGTATTGGATGGTAGACCGTTAAACAGCTGATTCGAGAAAACAACATTTTTGGTGGTAAAAAAAATGTGTTTACAAAATTCGATGTATTCAAGTACAGCAGAGTGGCCAAAGATAGGTACCAATACTCTATATTTAGTATGATTTTTTTTCTCTTTTATTATACACATAAAGTGTTCAGCACTTACAATTACACAAATAATATATAAAATATATACGATAATAATAATGCAAAAAAAAAAAGAAAAAAGGAAAACCTTATCGTACAGCAAATATACATTAATTATCTTCATCAAAAAGTGTGAATTAAATAATACTCTCTCTCTCCATTGTGTTTATTTACCTTTAGAATTTTTCTTTTTTGTAAAAAGTATATATGTATAATTATAACGAATTCACAAGTAATTGTATATATATTTTTATGTGTATGGATGTCAGTGGTGAAGCCAGAGAAATATTCTTTAGTTTTTAATACCATTATATTTTTTCTTATAGCCTTGGTGAAATTAGACTAAATTATGAAAAAAGTTTAAACGATCACCCAACTAAATTTTCCGGGAAATTGCCTTATACAAATTATCATTATTTTTAATTAGGGGGTCATAATATTAACAGATTTCCTATTCAGTATACAGAATTTAAAAATTATAATCAAATTCCAATCATAGAAGAGATTTGTAACATTGATTCGCACGAAGATATTGCCAATTTTCCAATCGATGGCAGAGAGAATTTTAAGAAATTTGTGATACTGCAATTTACCCATTCATACGAAATTTCACAAAATGGAAAATCGATCATATCTTTTGAATGTGTGCGAATCGATTTTAAAAGTTTCATCCATATGAAAGATTGGAAATTAATTATAATTTGCAATTCTATCTACACAAAAAAGGACGATAATTCTAAAAATTCGATTTTCCGGAAAATTTAATAAGTGCACATTTCACCAATTTTTGTTCATAATGTGTAGACTACATTACAACTCGGCTACCAGAAAAATATAGTGTCACGCTTCAACCTTGATGGATGTATATATAAATGTTGACGTAACTGAAATGACAAACATACATTTTAATATATATATTTAGAGATAAATTAATTTGAACCCTTTTTGCCGCATCTACACATAAGAATATGTATACATATAAGAATCGCTATATAAAATAATGTAAAGTATACCCTTAAAAACCATAGAATAAATATTATATATAATACGATGAATTTCACCAACCTGTCTTGCAACACATTATATTGTAATATAGAAAATGTTACCTATAACCTAATATACGTAAATAGTAAGCATTTGGATGTTATATAACACATATAGAGCAGTGTATGTTTTTCAATTCTATATATAATATACAAAAATGAATTAAATATTTTGGTCAAAATACAATATAAGCCCTATATAATTTATTTAATCGGATCAAAGATCCTATAATATTATTATTATTATTATTATGTACTAACTAACTGTATATAAGATAATAAATATAGGTTGGTAGTACATATACGTACTACCATTTAACATTTGTATATCATATCAATAATATATATATTACATATTATAAATAATAATAAAATACGATCGACCTATACCGCACGCACAATATATAATAAATATTATCTTGTAAATTTAATATAATTAATATTAAATGTTCCACGAACAGGTCAATTGTTTTCCCTATTATATTATAGGTGGGTATATATATATATATAATATTTATATGTTATGCTCAAATTATATATTATATACAATTTCACATAAACTATAATATTATTAATTATTAATAATTTATAGAATTTTCAATTATTCATATTATATATTGCGTATATGTTGTGTACCCTATATACACATGTATAACTGAGGGTTTTAAGGTTTCACTATATCATACACATGCGGCTATCAATGAATTATAAATGCTGTATAGAGGCTGTAAACGTTCGTATAGTATAGTATACCCTATTACATCATATATTGAATTTATGAACCTCTATTGTTTAAATGATGATTAATATGTTTTTGAAATGTTGTAGTTTCGCTTAATTGTGAAAAAATTACTTATACATTGATGTCACGTTATATATACCATATAATTAAGATTATGTGTAGTACAATGAGAAAAGATAATATATACATAATAGATATATAATATAATTATAGAATATATAGTTAGTTCATATACTTATATAAATCAAAAGCATTTCTATAGTGTGTTGTATTTATATAGAATTAATAATTTAAAGATTATATATGAATGCAAGCACACTAAACGACATAAGACCACCCTCCCCATGAAACAATATATATGTATGTATAAAGGAGTTTATGAAAATCAATCGATATCTGCAGTAACAACAACATTTATGCCACACATTGTATTTATAGTAATAATGATATTCTACAAATAAACTGATGACAGAATCAAGCCAACTCATGAACAACTTAACAAGATGAATATATAATAAAACTAATTTATTGAAATGAGAAAGAAAAAAATTGACAAACAACATGGTCAAGAAGTTAAATGATTGCCAGTATACGGGAAAACAAGAAAATAGACATCATGCTAATTCCGAAACAGCAATACACATCCGGCTGATACAACACATAGTGGAACAGCGATCATAACTATAATTCATCACTACAAAACCATATAATAAAAACGTGACGAATCGTCTATATAAACTTATGTGTCATTAGAGTATTACTCAGCGATTATTATATTACGATTGTGACACAATGGGAATCTTCAAACCAGCGATTGCAATCTAATCGAACAAGAAAACTAAATGGGTAAAAGTCAGAAACAGGTTAGAAAATATTATTAATTTAAATATTCGAATAAAAACACTAACAGTAATACTACTAATAATATCAATGATAATAATACAAGACACCCCACGTAAATATAACTATAACATTACACACAAACACATGATAATTCTATAATTAATTAACCAACTGGATTTATTATACATTAATATTATATATTTTATATATTCAATATATATGATATTAACGTATCATTTTTAAATAAATTCGTATGGAATGCTCAGAGAAAAATTAACCAAATAAATATCGCATAACCATCATTTATAGATTTATATATAACACATTAAAATGGTATCGTATATATAATTATTATACAATATATTATATAATATACAATAAATACACGAAAAAGATACACACATTTACAATATAATTTATAAATATTATATAATATACCATTTACATTTTTCAAACTAAAAATTTTACTATAATTATTAACTGAAGATAAAATTGTTTAAACAATGAAATTAGCACGAACCCTTTTTGTTTTAAAATATGGTTATATGTACACACGTTATACATACAATATGTTATATATATATATATAAGAACTATCTAATTAAATATTGTAGTTTTGTATATGTTTTCATTTCATATTTTCTATTATATAGATAAACTCTTTCCTAAATTTTATTCTCGTATTATAGTATATGCGATTAAATTTCATAATAATTCACACAAAACAAAAAGGTGTTATTTGTTTTAAGGTTTATAAATTCTAAAAGCAAATTTATGTTATACACATCCATTTGTATATATATACCATATATTATTATATAATAAATACATACTCCCTAACTAAATATATACATTTATAATTAATTAATAATTAATTAGCATATTTATACATAATAAAATATGGTATAAATATATATATTTGTAATAGGTATACCAATATGAATGTGCAGTTCACGGATTAATCGCTGTAGTCGTGTATAATGATGGCGGTGGATGCGACTGAATAATTTTATATGAACGTTTTCTTATTATATCATTATCATCAGATCATTATTGTTCTTTTTTTTATGAGCTAAAAGTGGAAGCAACGCATTTTTTCGCTTGTTGAAATGTACAGTGTTTTGTATAGCTTAAGAAAAACACGATTTTATGGGGATGGTTGTTATTGTGTGTATTTCAAACATTGTATATTTTGATATAGAAGTGTACACAAGTAATGTATAAAAGTTTTATATACGATTAAAATAATAAATAATATTTTGGAAAAACACATTTTTCAACGTGGTGGTGGTGGTGGTTGTAGTGGTGCTGGTATAGGTATATAAACTAAATAAATATACAAAATATATATGTACAATAATAAATCAATAAATAAATCATAAAATCAAATAATATATTGTTGTATTCGTTCGTAATAATATAACATTATATAATAAAAACAAAATACACGTAAATGAAATATACAATAATAAAATAAACAAACATTAAATACCCCATCTATTGCGATTGTCTCGCTATATATATATATACTATTGTATTACCCACATATATATGAATGTAATTTAGGAACAATGTTATATAATATGCGTATTATATATAAATATATATATATATATATGTAAAAAGTACATATACACTACTCGTCTATAGCTATTTAAACGATTAAATTGATAAATTATTCTCAATGGAAAACATATATGGTAAGAAAAAAGATCATAAATAAAGAAAACATTGTTATTTAGATATATTATTACCAATACTGTCGATTCAATGTGGTAGTGGGTAATATAAAATAGTATCTGCGAGGTGCTAGAAGAAGATGAGCTTGAAATTCGTGAAAAAATTCAAGCAAAATTTCAAGAATTCTGGGTACACTTTGTTCCAGAAATTGGTGGAAATCGTTGGTTTTTTTGCTATTGGTAAAATATAATGCTACTACAAAGCGTAGAGATGAAACGAAAAATTGTTGAATTAAAAATGGTTGCTGATGTGCTCATTAAGTCAATTGTACTTGAATCGAATGTGCTTGACTGCAATCGAATTTTTAGCATATATATTATAATATAATTTCTTATTTTCACTTTATACATATAATTTGGTTGTGTGTGATAATAATAAAAATATATAACATCATCATAAATAATAATTGTAACAATAATCTAACAAAAAAAAAACCCCCAGATAATAAATGAGTTAATATAAATAATATTATATATAATTAATGTTAATGATCATCATATATATAAAAATGTAGGTATGTTGTTATTATCTGAATATCATTCATATACACTTTTTCACATAAACACACACACACTCAAATGGAATAGAACAATTTTACTTACATATACTGAAAAAGAAGCTAAAAAAAACTTAATATTGAAAACAATGGGATAGTTGCATGGTGTTTTTTTGTTTTCAAATCGGTTTCGTTTTCAAATGATTGCGATGCAATAACTACATATGGATCGGAAGTCAAATGGTATTTTTTGTAATCCTAGTAATAGTAAGCAGCTCTGTTAACATTTGTTTATCTATTTATGGAATAAAAACAAACCGATATCTTTTATAAAATTGTACTGAACTGTACTCAAAACAAAGTGTGTATGCAAATTGCCCGAATTAAATTGATCATTTTCCATGTATGCTATACAATAACTGCGTTACAACTAAGCCATTTGAAATATGTGTACGTAATCCTCTAATGAATGTATCTGAATCTGCTAAATATTATTAATACAATTTATAAATTTCAATTTCAATTCAATAATTTGTTCAAATATTCGAATTAACTAGATTAACTGATCACTGTTGGCGATAACATTTGTAAGATAATCTCTATATGATGCAATAAAAAGGTAGAGGTATATCCGTAAAAGAACTGATTATTTTTACTGCATTATTAAGGTGATTAGTTATTATATGATAGACAGACGACGTGCATTTGTATTTCCAATATATAACTTAATAATAAATTTAAAAAATTATGATGTTAAAATCCGTATCCCAAATATAAACAAATGTAACACATATATGTTTTATTGGAGCACTCAAGAGACTCATATTATATTATTTTATACAAATACATATAGTGAGCGAAATTTTTATAGAACATTGATACATTTTATTTTCAACCTTTTTTTTATATTTGGTTTTTACGACCAAACCTTACTGGTGTGTTAACAAATAAAATTTCTACTTGCGAAAAAAATATTCAAAATAAATACTTCCTGGAGAGTATTATAATTAATTTCGTTAAAAAAAACCATAATCTGATTTAAGTTTAAACACAATTCAATAGATTACAATACAATTAGCATATCAGCATACAACACAAATCTATTTATATAAATTTAAATGTATATCAAAACTTAACAATTTTAATTAATATGAGAGGGTTTTTATATACAGAAAATTTCCCACACCAAATATTTATATAAAATAATTCCCAATCTAATGATTGTATATAAAAATAATTTCTGTACGTAACAACAAAAACGATATTCTATTTAATATACAAAAAATTTAAAATAACTTTGAAATTGAATTCTTTTTTCATTAACAATTTTCCAGCGGTATTATTTTACTTCTTTTTTTTTTTTCTAAAATATAAAATATCTCTCTAATGATGAGACAACGAAAAAGTATGATTTGTTTACATTTCCAAAAATACAAAGACATAACATTTTCATTTTACATTTGCGAATAATTATTATGTTAACGTAATACGAATCCACCCAATAATTATTAAGGTGGGTAATTATAAAATTGTAGAAATGTTGCATTAACTTACGCCGTTGTGTTTTGTTAATATAGTAATAAGATTTTCAATATTGTTACGTACATTTGTTTATGTTAAACACTAACATTGATTTATAGTAAAGAATAAATAAATTTGATTTATTGATTTGTTGTCGATTTCGATAATAAAAAAATGTAATTTATTCAAAACATGATGATCCTATCATCCTCAAGTATATTAGCAGCATAACTGGAAATTTTATTTTGTGATGATGCGTAGAATGATATGATATTGGTTCGTGCTGCAGTGGAAAATTTCTTGGATACGCCGAACGTGACTCGTACACGATTGCATATTTTTATTATCACATTTATTTTATAGGAACATAAATAAGGAAATATTTTATATGAGATAAAAAAAAAAACGTAACGAAACAACAATTATCCTTTTTACATCTAAATATACTTTAGTTTAGTCGTCAACACATACACACAATATATGTCATGCAGCATTTTTTTATAGTTCCATGGCTGTAAACAGGTGTATTAAAGGTTTTTTTTTTTTTTTATTATAGATATAAAGTTATATCACTCACTTTATGTACATAAATAAACTAAGGCAATGTGTATACATAACGCATCTACAGTAGAAGATATGTAACATGACTCATATTGAAAAATAAATTTGGTTACACTATAGAATGCTACACAGTGGAGCAATTGGCGTTTCTAAGTACCTATAATTTAAAACATTAATTTTAAATATAAAGAAATTTATTAACCGAATTTCCCAACAATTGGATAACACAAAACTTAAAATGTTTATTTATTGTTCAGTGATTAAATGTAAAATTATAGAATTTGTTCACATAACGGAGTGGCTCACATTAGCGAGCTGTTACTCTTTGACATGTGTGCATAAAAATGAAAGCGTATCTATGTATAGATAAGCCTGTAATATATTATTAGTATTATATACGCATCGTATTCACGTGTATTTTATATCATATGTATAATATAAGAATTAGTAAGGTATCGTAACGTATATATAAAATGTGGATACAAATGTATGGCATATAGAAATTAGAAAATAAATGATATGAGCTTAAAATGTGAAGATGAAGGAAAAACGATTAAGACATTGTTTTTAAGTTTATATATAAGTTTATACAAACACATACACACACTCATATATATAAATCAACACTTGATCATTGTTATATATATATATATACTGTATACTTGTAACTATTGTCCGAAAAACTCACATATTAGGTAGTTATTCCGTTTATATTACGGACACCGTGTGTATATATATTGAAATACATATGACATATTATTGTTATTATTGTTATTATTGTTATTATTATTATTATTATTATTATTATTACTGTTACCAAACACGTTTTTATACATCTCTATTTTTTGCCCAAAAAATATAATATGCTGCGTATGAAAACAATGCATTTTACCAAAATTTATATAATATTATATATACTAAAAATGTAATAACCTTTTATTATAATGGCTATTAATAAAATTGTCGATGCGTCATTAGAATATAGATAGACAAACAAAAAATATGTATATATACACATGTGAAGGAAAGATACTTTAGTCACGTGCAATTATTCCCGAAGGCATGCCTAATATTATGTGCATGCATAGTAAAGTACCTACAATAAAATATAAGGTTGTCAACTATCTCCCTTCCGCCTTTTTGCTCTTTATTCAATGCTTTATAAAAAGTGTTACAGTAATCGGATTTAGTTCAAATATGCGCCGTTTTGTTCGATAATCTGTTTCCATCTAGACTGCAACTTCATAATACCTCCCTCGTAGAAGCCCCCCTCCTTATTTGCGAAGAACTCGGACAGCCACTTTTCACAAGCCTCTTTTGAGATCAACTTTACACCACCAAGGGCGTTCGCCATGGACAGGAACAGGTGGTAATCACTTGGCGCTATGTCCGGGCTATATGGTGGATGCGATAAAACCTCCCATCCGAGCTCCCGTAGCTTCTGACGAGTCATCAACGAAGTGTGTGGTCTGGCGTTGTCCTGGTGGAACACTACACCCTTCCTTTTGGCCAATTCTGGACGCTTCTGGTCGATCGCCTGCTTCAAGCGGTCCAGTTGTTCGCAGTAGATGGTAGAATTAAGCGTCTGGCCATATGGGAGCAGCTCATAGTGGATGATTCCCTTCCAATCCCACCAAACACACAGCAAAACCTTCCTGGCCGTCAATCCCGGCTTGGCCACTGTTTGGGACGATTCACCGGCCTGCGACCACGACCGTTTTCGCTTGATATTGTCGTATGTGATCCATTTTTCGTCGCCAGTCACCATCCGCTTCAAGAATGGGTCGAGTTCGTTCCGTTTCAGCAGCATTTCGCAAATGGAAATTCGGTCCATTAGATTTTTCACTGTTAATTCATGTGGCACCCAAACATCAAGCTTTTTTTTGTATCCAGCCTTCTGCAGATGGTTTAAAATGGTTTGGTGACTAACTCCCATCTCCTGGGCGATGTCACGAGATGCCACATGCCGGTCTAACTCGATGTATTTCATGATTTGATCGGTATTTGTCGTCACAGGTCTTCCGCCGGCTGGCTTATCCATGGTGTCGTTTTCACCGGCTCGTCGAAACCATTCCTCCGCGGTTCGAAGTGATAGAGTACCATCCCCCAAAACACCATTAATCTCACGGAACGTTTCTCTAGCGGATTTGCCTTTAACGAAGGAAAACTTTAAAATAGCGCGAATTTCGGCGTTAGTGAACTCCATGTTTACACGTCTATAACTGTTGAACGCAATATCCAAACTAATCATACATAGCGTCGTTTTGTTTGTTATGTCAAGAGCTTTCAAATTATGTACAGTGTTGCCAGATACGAGCTCTGTAGCGCTTTGTACATAGCCGCGAAATTAAAAAGACAAAAAGGCGGAAGGGAGATATTTGACAACCTAATATGTTATATCTATCTAATATTTAGCTGAATAATTTTAAATAGGTTTTACTCATACTTGTACATCCAACGTCTATTAATTTATATATGCACAACTTTTAAACATCTTATATTTGTGTAAGTTTTGAAAAAAAAAAAAAAAAACAAACAAAACATTTTTCTTAAAGAAAATCCCTAAAATAGTTTAACTATACAAAAACAAACAGATATGGGTTTGAAAATAACACAGAATATATTTGAAAAATTTAAGGTATAATAGTTTTGGGGGGTTGTTTTGTTTATAAATTATATATAAAAGCAAAAAAATGTTAAATTGTTGTATATAATATTTTTAAAGGAATTTATAAAAAAAAAAAGAAAGGAATTATGTCCTTTTTTATTTCGTAATACAAATAAAATTTATAAACAAAAACATTTACGTAAAATACTACTACAATTCCCAATTAGTTATTTTTTACTCTATAATGAAATATGTATTTTTTTCCCATAATTTATGAAAGCCATCAGTTCGTAATATATGAATTTAAATTCTGGGGTCTAACTAAAAATTACTCAACTGTTAATTACCCCTTTATTTGATTTAAAGAATAAATAAATTGGATATATGTTTGAAAATATGGTACTCGACAATATTCAATACCCAACCGTGTGGCAATACATTGTGATTGGATTACTTGGCGTATGTCTACAAATAATTAATCCGTTAGCCTATTCCGTATAACGTATGTCATCCAACTAATGAGAAAATGAGATAGTCAATATTTTATGACCAATGAAATACGTGAACTAAATTGGATTGTCGAAAAGAAAAAAGTAACGTAAGTAAAATCAGCTTGACTGTCAATTAGAATAATAAAAAGTGGGCAACAAAAAATTTTCTAAAACTGTCATATGTGTTTGTGTGTGTCTAATGTATATAAATGATAAATAAGGCAAAAAAAATTGTGAAAATCGAATATTTTATATAAACACTTATTTATGGTATATATAAAATACAGATACAAACATCTAAGTATATTAAACATTCTGTCAATGCAAATCTACATATGTGTGTAAGTTTTCACGTTTTCGCAAATTCAATAAACCAATATAATAAAAACGAAGTTCAATCGACATGAATTTTGTCAGTAGTTTCCTAAACTAAAGAAATAAACACATTTCAATTAAACAAAATAATTATGTTAAATGTTTTTAAATTTAATTTTTACACCCTTCAGTCAATTCCGCAGTTTTATATGTGCACGAACTTGTGACTTGTGATCGGACGACGATAGAAACATGAATACAAAACCATGACTGAAAGGTTGTAGTTAATATTATACGATATAGAATATATCTATAATCTGAATATTTTAAAAGTTCTGGGATTTTTAACATTGTGTCATGTTAAATAAATTTTGTAAGTAGCTATAGAAAATGTTATTATAATAAACAATTCTCTATGAAATTCTTATATTTTCGACCCCACATAACAGTTTTACTATTCGGCAGAACAATTACGTATTTACAATACCAGAACTTTGTCCAACAATTTTCGTTGGATTAAAGTTTCTATCGTCGTGCTCATGAGATAATGTTTGAACAAAAGTTACACATATAAAATTACGGTATACACTGCGGTGAATAGTAAAATGTACAGGTACAAAAGTGTTATATATTCAGTATATTTATACTATAAAATTATGTAGATAGATTTAAAAACGATTTTCCCACACAAACATATACTATATATAAATTTGATATAGTAGGAATAAAAATGGTATCACAAAATTTAATGGATATTCGTTTAAATAATATCCATCTTTAATAATGATAATAATATGTAATAAAAATAAATAATAATATCCATACAACAACAACAAAAAATAAGAAAAGTAAAATGAAAAACCGGAAAAGACTATTTCACTTATTGATAAACCAATACAATAAAATTATAAATAGAAATAAAGTATATTACGATTATTTCCATATTTATATATAAATTTAGTGAAAATGCAGAATTTTTGAATATATGGTATATGTATATAATAATACGTAAGTCTAAGATCAGTAAGATGTAAGTCTGTCTATATATGCAATACTTAATACACCGTATATATATATTTATTGAGAACGTTAACCAAAAAATGTTGATGGTATACGAATATTGAAGGATTTAATGTGCGGTTTTTTTTTTCAATCTCATATTATTTATTTCATTTTTTACTATTATGATATAAAATAAATTTTTCTATATATAAATAATCTAATATTTTTATCCATTCGCATATAGAAAGAAGAATGAATATAAAGAGTTTAAAAATGGATGATTTAACTTTCTTGAAAGTTTGTTTTTTTTTTTAAATCACAAAAGGATTTATTTTGTTTCTCTTTGATAATATTATTGTACTATATAGAAAGTTTTTCTTTCGTATATATGTTATTCAACTGCCATTCGTTTCGTTAGAATAATATGTTATATTGTTGTTAAATATATTATATAAAATAGAATTATATAATAAATATAAATAACGCGAGCAAGTTAACACAAAAGACTAAAAAAAAAATAAATAAATAAATAAATATATATAGTTTAATAACACATAGAAAAAATAAAAAATAAGTAAGAAAAATGTTTTTCCTAATCCTTTTAACATATACACACACATATCCACACAAACACACAGCCATACTTTCATACAATAAAAAGTCAAGAAAAGTGCTACTATTTTTTTTTTTTTTTCATTGTGAAAAATGGTAAAAAATAAATTAAATTCACATAATTGTAAAAGTTTATTATATAAATATATATATAAGAGGAGTTTGGTATATGTTTTGTATGTATCTATAGTATTTTGTTTATATACACCCTCTGTCTGGTAAATAATGGTTGATTTATTTGTATTGTGAAACGACCATAACAAACTGTTAACTATTTTATGGCATTATCCCCTCAATATAAGCAAAATAAAAAGCATTAAGTGACGCCAGTTTTTGTGTGTCGATCAAAAAACGAATAAAGAATAAACGACGCTGATATCGACGCTTCAATGAAGTCACAAATGACGATGAACAGATAGAAGGATAATAAAATAAAATCATTTTGTTTGCTCATATTTATTATAACGATTTCAAAGGTATTATCCATAAAGAAATGTTTTGCAAGTGATACAATGTTTTGTATTAACTTGGTCATTATTGAGGCGTTTGCTTAGCCGAATTCGTTCTGCATATCGTTAGCCAGCCAATTGCCTCTATGAATAAATAAAATAATTTTTAAATTATTGTTATCTTTTAATTAATAAATTCTGGTTCTTTTTCGAAACGATGGTATACACAATCCTGAATGTATAAATGGATGTTGATAAATACATTGGAAGATCGTAAAAGATGTGCGAAAATTCAATTTATCTTAAGAGATATTTTTTTGGAATTCTAGTGTATATACAAACACACACACACACACACACAGGGTGAAGTACAAAAAGATGTTGAATGTCATTAAAAGCAAAAAAATTAATCATAATAAAAGTATATTATGATCAAAACAAATACAAAGCTATATTTATTTCTATTTATTTTCTGAACGCTTAAAAAATATATAGATTTTAATAAATAGTTGTTTCATTTCCCACCAAAAGAAGATTATAATGAATTAAAAAAAGAAAAGAAGTCCATAGGCTGCACAACATTTTACGATAAACAATGTCACACAAATATAGTGTAATTAGTGACTGTACACTACACAGTTAAACATAAAAATACATGAGAATATTCATAAGTGTTATATATAGCAAACATTGTAATAATAAAATAAAAAAATAGGCTAGAATAGAATAAGATTATGTTGTTATCGGTCACAACCTGCACATAATTCTGTCGCATGATAAACCGAGACCAATCGATTCGTGAGATATTGTTACATAAATTTGATGTGCTGACACAATAACACATTCCATAACTCTAATATTTCAATAGATAGAACAAGCTCTCCTTCAAATTAATTATATATTACAGCCTGATTTAAAAAGTACTTAACTCCTCCAAATCACATAACACAGTTTTTATTCGCATAATGACATTAAATAGCTTAGAATCATCCTGTGTGCACACAATTAAACAATATATATATATATATATACGACTGCCAACAACACTAAATTATGTATAACATAATATACCATACTTAAAATTAGTAATCTGAACGACATAGTTAAAAAGAATAAATATTATATCCTATACTTATGTGTACTTAAGTCTGAAAATTTTTTAAAAGTTAATGAGTTTTTGATTTCATATAAATATAAAATATATAATGGACATGGACGGGTGGTGGTGGTGGTGGTTGCGCGACGGGCTGTGGATGGTTTTTTCTGTTTTTTTTTTTTGCTATGTAATATAAATTTTATACATGCCCTTTTTTGTACAGGTTTATTCAAATATTATATTGAAATTGAATTTTAATTTAAATATGAATTATTATATTATATTTTATGTGTCACATAATGTCAATAAAAATTAAATTAATGTATAATTTTATATAATATAAATAAATAAAAATGTGTATGGGAAAACAAAAAATATATCGAACATAAAATATAGAATTATTATTTAATTCAATCGAATTTTAATTAGTTACAATATTTTTTTTTGTTTGATTGGATTTTATAATATATTTATTTTATTGTTTAAATATTAATTATAAATGTTAAATATACAGTTAATTATATAGATGCACTTTTATGTATTAATATTATACGATCATAATATATAGGATGATTCAAAATTATTGAAAATATTACCAATATATGTCCTCAATTATATAGTGAATTGTCAACTGACATTATCATCACATCATGATATTCTAAGTTTTGCGATTTGTCTTTGCCTATTTTAGTATATACTCAACGGTATGGTGGTAATTAATGGTCGGAGCAGACTATAGCAAAGAAGTTAATAAACAACAATGGGCGAAAATAATATAAAATTCGTTCATTTGCTAAATTAAGGTGCTGTGACTGAATAAGTTTTAGTTGTTATAGTGCTATTTATAATTAAAGATAGCCCTTTTTAATTGTTATCATTTCTGTTGAACATCTTCGTTATTCAATTCAATAATATTTGTAATTATCGGCTGCTTAACTATTAACTTCTTGGTCTCTAATCTGCTCCGATTACACCGATTACACAATACACACATTCTTAATTCTGAATTACCCATTTTATTTTATATACAATAATTTTTTATTATACCTTTTTATTATATGTATGAGCACATTTGAGCATTAAATGGTAATATAATAAATAATTGTTTTAACATTAATTATATATTTTAAAATTTAAATTAAAATACAATGACAAAAATATAAATGTACGGAATGTTAGTCAAGAAAAACAGTGAGACTCTGTTTTTCATTGTTAATTGTTAATTTAATTTTATATTGATATGTGGGAGGAAAATTTTTCAACATTAAACATGTGTTATTTTAAGTTAAAAGTCAAAACAATTACACAAAAACCTATGTGGAGAATGTGATTGCATTTGTGCATTTGTGGTAATTGTTATGCTTCGTAATACAAAAATGTGTTATTACAGAAGTAATACATTTTATTTAAATATAGTATTTCGGCGATTATAACAATAGACCAACATTAAGTGGACGACCATATGGATTGTATACGCAAACATATTTTATTAAAAATATGACAATCGAAAACATTAAAACACTCACCTCACTATCATTACTATGTAATATTAATTTATATCCTGCTAATAAATTATGTACATTATTAACATCTTCTAGCGCTAAACGGGCAGCTGGCATACATGCTTGACCCCCTTGCCATCCACCTTTTCCGGCTATCGGAAATATTCCACCAATGTGTAATTCATCATAACTTTGTCGTGCATAATTGGTTCGTATTAAAATTAAAAAACTGAACCAAAATATTATATTATAATTATAATTATTATTATAAACACCACTTATTTTGATACTGTTACGATTGCCGCTACTACCACCGACGAAACCACTACCACCACTACTACTACTACTATTACTACTGCCACAACTACTACTACTACTACTACTACATTCACCAATACTTTCACCACTATTACAATAGCTTACATTATCTAATGTATTATTATTATTATTATCATCATCATCATCATCATCATCATCATCATCATCATCATCATCGTCATCGTCATCCTCATCATCATCATCATCACCATCTTCATCACAATCATGATAAATACCTATACCATCGACATTTCCACAACTATTACTATCATTATCCGTGTTATCACCAGTAATAACAGTAGTGACAATACTCAACACTACTGATGATGAAGACAACACAGATGAAGAAGATGTATAAGCAGTAGTTCCAGGAGCAGCAGTAGCAGTAGCAGCAGCTACATCACCAGCACATATCATATCCTATTTATATATATATATTAATATTATTTTATTTATACACATTTTAATACGAAAAATAAATATATATAAATATACCACACAATTTCACTCTCCCCCGTCTTTCTCTCAAAATTTCAATATATATATAGTAAAATTTTATTATTATCAAACGTGGAAAATATACGACACACACAAACACTTGCACTCACACACATGTGAGAGCACATTTTCCGAAATAAATAGAAATATATTTTCCATAGAACATAGACATAGATATTAGGGATAATCTTTTTTAAGGGGTTATATTCATAAATACATATCATTTTCTTATTTTAACATATTGTACATTGGTGTGAGTGTGTGTATGTGTGTTTTTCCTATTCTGTATATGTCATATTTAATTGTATATATATTTTATATAATCATATGTCAAAATATATAAATGTATGACTAAAAAAGAATATTTGTAGACGTATGTGTTTGTCATCATATTTAAAATATTCTCCGGAAAATTGAGATGGATGGTATTTCGTGATGGATACACACATCGAGGCTACACATATAATATATGTATTAATATAAAGAAATAATAATATATAACTTATATTTATTTTTTTCCAATTTATGCATATACATAAGTTATAAAGAGGATAGATCCTTTATAAAGAGATATTATTATTGTAAGAAGTACATGTTTGTTAGTTACCATATAAATAAAATATAGAAAAATAAGAAGTATAGAAACGTAACCAGCAGCAGCAGATGGGATGAAATTTTTCTTAATATTTTTCTTTTTTTTTTATAATCCGGTCATCATTTCGATTCTCGCGTTACAATAACAATAATTGGGTACTATAATTTAACTCGACATGTGTAAATTATTTATTTATTTATTTAATCCGTAAATAGAAATCAGCAAAATTTGTTTTCATTTTCACTTTTATTTTTCGGTTAATTATTCATGACAAATTAAAATCAAAATAATATACATGAACACGTACGACTATGTTATACGTACGTACGTACACACATACGTTTGTCGACATATATAAAATAAGAATAACAATAATTATTATATAGAAAATAAAAAAAAAAATTAAATAAGGTTAATGGAAAAACAAATTTTATTTTTATATTACATAAAAAAAAACCAAATATAAAATTTAATTTTTTCTATTTTTGAGAGGGTGTCGCATGGTCTCGTCGCACGTCTTTTGCGTACAAAAAACGATTTTTTATTTATATATATTTATTTTTTTATATTTTTGATTTGAATTTATTTATTTACATTAAAATTCACATTTTTGTTCGAACACTTTTTGTGTTTTTTAGAACCCATCACTTGTAAATAAAAACCAAAAACAGAAAATTACCGAAATATTTGTTGTTCTCAAGTATAAGTCATTTATAAAGAAGTAAAAACAAAAATAATATTACTTTTTGGTAAAATTAATTTAAAACAACAACAAAATATATAAATAAAAAAAATTAACAATAACAACAACCCCAACGACACAACAACAATTATAACACGAAACTATTTTTATTTTTTTTTTGTATATATAAAATAAAAAGCTTTAATTTTTATATTTTTCCTTAAATCATATTTTGTGGTAATTAATCACGAAAGTTTTACTCCTTATTCTTCCTTTTTTTTTTTTTTCCTTTTTTCTTATAATAAACAAACACATTTATTTAAGAATAATAATAATAAATAAATTATGCTATTCCATTTTTTCCAAAATAGACAATCCGGCGACAAAAGAGCTCCGTTCTCGTAACGATGGAACTCCATGACTGACGACATCAAAATTATGAATAAGGGTAAAAGAACAATCATTTTCGTTTATCTCTTTTAAGGAATTTATATATAGATGTGTGTGTTTGCGTTTGTTTGTGCTTGTTTGTGTGTGGATGTGTGTGTGTGGGAGAAAGTTTCAACACCCTGTTATTCGTTTTTTTTTATATATATTTACATTAAGGATTTAATACATTAATATTTATATGTATATTTGGGAAACATTTTCTCACTAATACATGAAATATAAATTTTCCCTCACACACACACACACACACACAAACACAATTTCTTATAAATGTTTTTTCACATTAACCCTTAACGAATATTTACGAGTCAGCCATATTTATAATATCGATTACATATACAGGTTGCTGCAAAATGAACGTTGTGGTTTAAATTCCTTGTTTTAATTTACAAATTTCAGAATTTGATTATTTAATTTATTTTCAACAAAAACTAAATGATGATGATGATTTTATTCCGAATATGCTAATGATCGATGAAGCTCATTTCCAATTAAATGGGTTCGTTAACAAGTAAAACCAATAGGATATGGGCTATGTAGAATTAAAGAACCATCCAGCAAATAAAAAACAACATTTGTGATGTAATCGAGGCAATATCACCTCAAATTTTGCAAATATGTATTGGAAAGAGTAACAATATGCAAATCAGAAAATGGCCACCATTTGAAAAACTGAAAAAAAAAAAATGTAATAATTATACCGTAAAAGAAAAAAGGTATAAAGAATTCAAACCGCACAATGTTCATTTTGCGTCACCATGTACATCCATACAGCGATATGTATAAAATACATTTGTGTATGTACATGAAAAACTGCTAGAATAAAAAGGCTCTTGTTGCAGTAAAGTATCTCAGGAAAAACAATAAAAAAAAAAACAATTCAATTGGGGTAAATATTTTCTATATAAATAACTGTATACACAGGGTGTTTTATTCTCGAATGTCACGATTGAACTGACGATGGGTTAATGACAATAGTTGAAACTGATAACATTAATACTATAATAAATTGAAAACAATGCATTGCATTTGCTTATAATATTAACTTTAAAAATTCATATAAAATATCAAATTCAAAGCTCTGCGAAACTGGTCCACAGAATAATTTTCCAAAAGTGACATAAGAACTGCTCACATAATATCACTTTTAATATTTATAGGAAAGTTCAATTCAATTCATTTTGTTTTTTTTTTTTCGATTTATCACGAAGTTCAACTAGGCACTAGTTTAAACTATCAGCTCAATTATTCTTTAATTTCTATTCCCATCAAAGCGAAAATTTGATATGATGATAATGCAAACGATAAGTAATATTCGATTTTATTGCTTGGTGGCATTCAAGACCACACTGTATACAAAACAATATATTTATATATAATATAAATGAATATAAGTGGATGTGCGACGACGTTATTTGTAAAAGCTTAATGTTGCTTGACGGAAAAGCTTTTTACTTCCTGTATAATAATAATAATATTTATGTCGTTTTTCTAAGCTATTTTATATTTGTTCAAATATATTATTAGATTATATATATATAGAAGTGTGTTTATCAGTATATGGTATACATATATACATTCATATTCAATAACACTTAGTTTATACTACATAAATATATAACTATACGAGACGATGATATAGTTCTGTAGGTATAAATATGTAAATATTTGTTATTTTACATTGTAATAAAATTTTTGTAGCATTTTATTATATTCTTAAAATATGAAATTGAATTTAATTGTTCCATTTTGAACCATACATAGAAATAGTATCGTATCCCAACCACACACATTAGGTGCAGGTGAGCAATCTATGATAGAATAAGAATTAAAACGATTCTAATAAAACTAGAAATAAAAATCAAGTAATACAATAAAATTAATATTGTTGATATAGTAAAATTGAACTACAATATAGGTAAAGTATTTCAAAAAATTAACATCCAACAATTCATATGCAACTAAACATGTTACTGCATTTCAACATTAACGACAACATTGATCTATATCCAATTCCGATCATCCGCATTATGTAAATTAGATTGCTGCCAATAATACAACAGCTTTTTGGAGAGCAAAAAATACCAAATTATTAGAAAAATGACTTGATCATAAAGTTGTGGTATTAACTGCCAGAACCATTCAATTGATTTGAGGACATCGTTTTTGCCGATGTGATATTTGCTTGCTAACATATACAAGGATGGACATGCAAAATAAAGTACGGTTGCAAATGATTTCGAAACAAGTGGATTTTAAGATCAAACTGTAACGAAAACTAAATGTTTACCATTGGGCAACAAGATTAGGCGTTACTCAAAACCGATGATTGAATATAATTAAGAGGAGATCGATGAATTCCGCTGTATCGACAGTAGTTTGATAAACACTGGTGGTGGTGCAGAAAGCGATATATGGAACATCCCAAATAACATCGAAAAATATATGTTAAATTATATCAGACTGCTAATTACAGTTTATGTACATACGCGTTTCTGTGTTGTATCAACAAGTTATCGGAAATTTTATTATACACTTTACAATAAAATAATATTTTATTATTTTATACATTTATCAATTTGAATCTCTAGATAATAATGAATTTTCTATAAAAAAAAAAAAAAAACAAACACTAGATTTAATCATATTACTATTCATTAATTTCCATGTATATCAATCAATCAATCAATCAATCAATCAATCAATATAAAATATGAAGAAGGTTGATTTCCGTATACTACAGTGTAGTGTTATAGTCTCATAATACATAAAAGACGGACAAATACATTAATTATATATATTGTATTTTAAGATATATAATAAAAGGTAAAATTTTTAATATTCTATATTGATTTTTAATAAATTTATCTATAACACCAAATCAGAGCCTGTGCTACACGTATATGTGTATTTAAATGTTATGTTAAATATGGCAATGACCGTTAAAAATTTTACTATATATATATATTGATATTTTTTACTGCACTTTATAAATGCATAAACAAATCTGTGTGGTATACAATATTATTATATATTCTTTTATTAAAAATAACAATGTCATGTATAAATAACCGTGATCTGAAAAGTTGACAATGCACTAAATATTAAAAAAAAAAAAAAAAAAATGTCAATGTCTTATATTTCTATTCAAACAAAGTGATTATTATATTTTTACTTATTTCATTATCAATTTATTTAAAAAGAAAACTTCTAATATTTATAGTTATAACAATTATTTATAGAAACTGTACGGCAGCACTCTCACTCAGACACACACACACACATTTACATTGCAAAATATAAATTAAATTTATTAAATTATGTTAATTAAATTTTAAACCGCGTGCGAACACACATAATTTTATAAAAAACAGCATCTTTTTACATAGAGTAATTCAAAGCGCTTCCACGTAATCTGTCGTATCCGTCGTATTCATTGTATCCACTATTTAACATTTTATAATTACGATTATTATAAATAAGAATATGAATTATTTACAATATAAAAATTGTTATAAAGAAAATTACGCACCCACTACACAACACACACACACACACACACACGTACGTGCATCAAAATAATATTTTCTTCATCAACAAGCATGGAAACGACAAAGCAAACTAATCTTGAGAAAAAGTTTTTGTATGATATTTTAAAAAAAAACAAGGTGAAAATATATGTGAAAATAAACGCATGCGAATTACTTTATATACATACATTTAATAATTGTTATGTATTCGTTTGTATATAGAGCAGAGCGAGTAATGTACATAAGTAAGTAAATAAAATAATTTTCATATGTATATAAAAGAAAATTTTATTAGGTATATATTTATATTGGCAAAATATACGCAGCAGTGGATGGATATGTTCTTTAACATGTGCAGCAGCAGAAGCAGCAGGAGCTCCACCACAAGATAAGCATATATTTTTTCTATCTATACCATATATATGTACTACTTACAAAACAATATACACAAAACAAATTTTTATTTTAACATTTATCTTGTTGTTTAAGATTAGGAAGTTGTTTATTTATTTATTTTTTCTTATTATTATGTATATATATATCTAACTCTGTCTTTATTCAAAATGTATTATAGTAAATCTCTTTAATAGATAAATATGTTTGTACATAAATTCATTGTTTAGTATATAACATATATATATATATATAAAATACAACATCGACGAAATACACAGAGCATATCCAAACATTATCATCTTCAACTCATCTTTATTCCTTGTATCTTTGCTTTGCTCCACTTATAATAATAAATATACGAGTATATATATATAGGTACAATAATATACCATTTATTTATACTAAAGATTAAAGATTACATTAAATTTCATATACACAAGGCACACACACACTCAACTCACTTACACACCCATTTGCTATATATATATATTCTGTATTTAATGATTAAGACAATATTATAATTTAATAGATAATGTGTCTTATTATATTTCGGTATAATAACGACACAATATAACAGATATAGACAAAAAAAAAATATAGGACATACACAGAACACAACATTTTTCATTTAATAATTATATTATATGATTTTCTTTTTAAAAATAACGAATATAATTTACATAAAAAACCAACGAATGCAGTACACTTTTTTATTTTTTACTGTTTTATTTTCCTAAGTATCCAATTTTGGGTAATGGATTGTTTGTGTTCGTTCGTTCGTTTTTTTTTTTTTTCTTCTTGTTTTTTAATTATTTAGTTTGTTTTGTTTGTGTGTATACATAAACATATAAATTGTCATCTAAATTTAATGACACAATTATGGGCTGAATTATGAATTAATATTATTATGTTCTTCATTTGCGCTGAAGAAGTGTAAGAAAAGCGAAAACATTTTATTTATTTAAATGAGGAAAATTTGAAATTCATTATTTTTATTTGTCTTTTCTACTATATTATTTATAATAGTTTTTAAATAGTCACTATCGTTCGGGAGCTCCACTACAACTACCTTAAGATAATATAACTTAAGTTTCTATTGCACACTGCACTCAAACATCATACGCTAAGTTATACTCCATCCTGTACGTCCATCTAACATTGTAGTCAAGTTAATATATGAGTCTACATGTGTAAGTACGTATTAACAATTCAACAATTCGTCTAGAATTTTGTTTCGATAGATGATTTATTATTTCAATTATTTTTATAGATGAATCGCCAATATTGAATTGTGTGTATGGTGTTAGACATTGTTAAATTCTGAATAGAAAAAGTTCTAATATTGTGTTGTTTTTCTCTTACCACTACCACTACATTGACCTCACAACTTTCAAATTGTATTGCATGCAAATTGAATTGCATGCGTTCTGAATTTATTCGGTTCTCATATCCTAAATATATTCCAATAGAATAACTTTCGTATTGTTTAGATATAATATACATGCTATTTTGTTTTTAATTATAAGTACGTGTTTTGTGAGGAGGTGGGATGGATAACACTACTCCTAAGTACTCCGCCAAGGATCCAATTCATTAATATACAACTCGCTTTCTAACTTACTTTGGTTACGTATTATCGATGTAAAATAAATTACAATTTTATTGTATAATTATTACAGATTAAAGTAAAATGCAAGGTGATTACTAAATGTTCTAATCAACGTAGTAAAAATCTACGTACAATAACAAATTCGTTCAGTATCAGTTTAACAATAAATTAAAAACTTATGCATAAATTGTGAAAATTATTTTAAGTTAAATAAATTAAGTTAATTATTAAAAATATATATATATATTTTTATACGCAGTGTGTAAGCTTATACACCTTTTTATATTAATAAATATTGTATTTAGTATTTTAAATGTATATTATCTTAATCATATCTTGCGAATATTTAACATCGTAACATATATACGAATGGACATATGGATGTAAATAGCCACCGTTGACGCGCTACTCTTTGCTAATAGTTATTGAATCATTCCGATTGGTAGGTGTTCACATCAATATATTGATCGAATTATATGTACTTCGCAATGTTAAATTTCGCAAAATGTTGATTAGATATATTTTAAGTAAATGTTTATCAATTATTTTAAGTAATTTATGTATATAAACCCACATTATATCAAAAACAGTAAATAAATTGGAAGAAACTAATTATTATAATTATTATGGATTTAAAATTGGATTGTATATTATGCAAATATAAGATATAAATTGCACAAATTGAGAATACAAAATTTATATATGTATTTTAAAATTCATAACATTCTTACGATTGATAATAAACGATCAAAAATGGTATACCGATACTTCTAATTTTGGGATTTTGCACAGATGACGATAAAAATGACACTACAAATACCAGTACAACCCAATTATAAATAGGAAAAAAAAAATTGCTTAAGTTCTCACCTGATAATTAATGTTAAATAATCCAAATAAAATGTATATAATTTACATAAATTGTCATATTTTCGCATAACAGCGAACATCATTATTAATTTAGTACTTTCATAAATTTTATAAATTATCCAATCATTATTATCATTTAAACCAGGAACCCCTAAAATAGGCCAAATATAAATGATGGAATTAGTTAAATCTTATAATTAGTGTCATTTCGTGAGTTTTTTTAATTTTCTAATTTCTTTCTTTCATACAATTTGAATTATATTATTTTTTTTTTGTATATTTATTTAATATTAAACGGATAAAATCAAAATGTTTAGAAAATATAAAAAATTTACGAAATGTCACTAAACACTAAACAAATAAATTAAATAATCTCTGAAAAATTAGAAAATGTAAATGTTTTTTAAAATTTAATAAATAAAATATTAATATTAATGAAAAGATAATAAATAATGAATATTCAAAAATTGACTTTCCTTTAGATATCACAGTTTTTAAACAGTCAGCTAAATCCAAACAAGCAAACAGCAACCAAATAAATTTTATAAATCCAATATTATCATATAAAACAATTTACAAACTGGTAACAGCAATAACAGCTTTTCAAAAAATACTTCGATTGTTGTAATTAATTTTATAATACAATTAACAATTTTTATAAACTGGATACAGCACCAATTTTTTAATAACAGCTACCAAAAGTATTCTAATAAATTATCCAATCAATATAACTTTAAAAAATCTTTTTTTGTGTTGTAAATAAAAGAATACAAATAACAATTTTTCAATACAGCAAACAGCAATCAAAAGTTTTTTAATATTTTAATAAATTTTATAAATTATCCATTATCATCATCGAATAAAACTGTTTAAAAACTGTGAACAGCAACATTTGTTTTACAACTCTTCAAAAATAAACTTCGCTTGTTGTAATTAATATTATAAATTATATAATTAACAATTGTAGAAAACAACACCAATTTTTTTAATAACAGCTACAAAAAGTATTTCAGTATTTTAATAAATTTTATAAATTATCCAATCATTATTATTATATAAACCAGGAACCCCTAAAATAGGCCAAATATAAATGATGGAATTAGTTAAATCTTATAATTAGTGTCATTTCGTGAGTTTTTTTAATTTTCTAATTTCTTTCTTTCATACAATTTGAATTTTATTTATTTTTTTTTTGTATGATTATTTAATATTAAACAGAAAAAATCAAAATTTTTAGAAAATGTAAAAAATTTACGAAATGTCACTAAACAAATAAAATATAATCTCTGAAAAATTAGAAAATGTAAATGTTTTTTAAAATTTAATAAATAAAATATTAATATTAATGAAAAGATAATGAATAATGAATATTCAAAAATTAACTTTCCTTTAGATATCACAGTTTTTAAACAGTCAGTTAAATCCAAACAAGCAAACAGCAACCAAATAAATTTTATAAATCCAATATTATCACATAAAACAATTTACAAACTGGTAACAGCAACATATTTTTAACAGCTATTCAAAAAATACTTCGATTGTTGTAATTAATTTTATAATACAATTAACAATTTTTATGAACTGCATATCAGCTACCAAAAGTATTCTAATAAATTAACCAATCAATATAACTTTACAAAAATCATTGCTTGTGTTGTAAATAAAATATACAAATAACAATTTTTCAATTCAGCAAACAGCAACCAAATGTTTTTCAATATTTTAATAAATTTTATAAATTATCCATTATCATCATCGAATAAAACTGTTTAAAAACTGTGAACAGCAACATTTGTTTTACATCTCTTCAAAAATAAACTCGGCTTGTTGTAATTAATATTATATAATTAACAATTGTAGAAAACAGCAAATAACACCAATTCGTTTAATAACAGCTACCAAAAATATTTCAAAATGTTTATGAATTTCTCAAATCATCCACTATTATCATGCAACCGCAAACAGCAACATTTCTTCACATTTGCTTGTAGTAATTAATTTTATAATACAACAATTTTTAAAAGCAGCAAACAGCGGCAATTTTTTTAATAACAGCTACCAATAAATTTTATAAATTATCTTATAAAACAGGAACCACCTAAAATAGGCCAAACATGAAATGATGGAATTAGTTAAATCTTATAATTAGTGTAATTTCATGAGTTTTATTTTTAATTTTCAATTTCGTTTCTTTCATAAAATTAGAAATACATATTTTTTTTTTTAATTTTAAACCAAAATATTTGGAAAATTAAAAAAAAACTCACAAAATGTCACTAAACACTAAACAAATAATACATAATCTCTGAAAAATTAGAAAATTAAAATATGTTTTAAATATTATAATGAAAATATTAGCATCTGTTGAATTATTCATCAAATTCAATGTGGCGGTGCGGGTGCACGTCTACGTTGATGTCGCGTAGTCTAACAGAAATTTAGGGATTGATGCGATCTAAATATGAGCAAATACTTATAAAAAAAAATATTTGTAATAAATTATCCATTTTAAATAATAAAGTTCAGTTTTGAATATATTAGGCGATATTATTAAAAGAATATCGTCGATTTTTTTTTTACAAAGGTCGAAATAAAATTTTCTTTAAATTATGCCATTTTATTTTTCCCCTTCAAAGAAAAAAAAATTGCTGTACAGTACAGAAAATCGGCTACCTATTTTTTTTTTCTCTATACATAATTATGAAATCATTTTTTATATTTTTTTTTTGTGGATATCGTGATGGACATATCTCTATATATATTTAATTAATAAATCAATTATTAAAACTATTATATTAAATGCAATTCGCTCCTAAACCTAACCAAAGTGAACAAAGCATCAGCGCTCCAAAGAAAATCATTAAAACAATCTATTTGCATATATAAAATTATCATAAATATTTCGGAGGATTAAAAAATAATCGATATACCTTTTCTAATTATATAATTTATAAAAAAAAATGTTTTTACCTTAAATTTGCTTTTTTTTTGAATTTGCACTAAAATTGCTGATGGAAAATTTTAGTTTAGTAGAAAGGCAGTAGAATAGATTTTTTCAATTTGCCTATTCATTACATTACACATTCATGGTTTTTTTTTTGTTTTTAAATAGATATAATATTATATTATTAAATAACTAATTAAAATAAATATTTTTAAGAATATTGTATAAATGTAGTAAGATAAAAATTATTTTTCCATGTATAACTTATTTTATTATACGAACCAAATACGCCATCTTGAAAACTGACTTTCTTTTTTCTTTTCTTCTATATTTTTTTTTTTTTTGTTGTACTTTCAGATGCTGTCAGAGCTTTTTCAAAACAGAACTAAAAAACATAGAAAAAAAATAGAAATTTAAGTACATATTTTATGAATCTCCACAAATCAATATAACCACAGAAACACATTTTTGGTAATACAGTTTTATTCGTAAAAATATATAAATTGATTTGTTTTACTTTTCGTTTCTTTAGAAATAAAATTTAATTGTTTCAATTATTGATTTAGTATCGCTGTGGTTAAAATTCAATGAGCGTAATCCTGACAAAACCTAAACTTTTATAATTTGCCTTACCGAGAATTATTTATTTTTTAAATATTTTCCTTATTAAAAAGTATTTACTTAATAGAAAAAATAGAAAAATCGGATTGCAATTTTAGTAGGAATAAACCATTTTAAAATAATTGATGTAAGACTGAACGATTTTATAGCGTTAATAAAAACATCGCAACGTTTCTGAGCACGAACAAATGTGTAATTATTGTCTACATATTAAAATCTAGATTAGGAAATCATCATGAAAATTGTAAAGGAAAGAAAAAACTAATAATTATATTCAGAATTGATGAGTTCTATTATAAAGTCTATTACTTAGTTGTCACGGTAACTGCAAAAACGTATATTTCGACACCTCCATATGATTTGCATTTTTTGGAATTTCTCGCAAAGTCATAGGGGAAAATGTGAAAGTTCTTGCAAAAATTGTTATATGAAAGTTAGTCTAGCATTAATCCTCATTGTTTTTAGGAATTATTGAGAGGATTGTTTTTAAATGTACATGTGTATGAGTAAGCATAACAACAAAATATTTGTAACTTAAAAACATCACTTAAAAACAATAAGGAAAAATTCAATCCTTAATTTTAGAATTTTTAATACAACCATTCAATTCCACTCGTAGTTTTTTTTTTTTGCACAAAATCGAACATCGTGGAATATTCAAATGTGTGTGAGTGTGTATTAAACAGAAATTCTCGTCGGAAGATGAAGATGATAATAAAAACATGATATAAAAACCATATACCATTATATTTATTGTCTTATATAATTTATTTAAATACGTTAAATAATATAAAATTCTTGTTGTTTCTAAAAAACCACTAAACTTCGAAAAAAATGAGATTGGTTATATAGTATTTAAAAATAGAATTTGCATTATTCGTAAAAAAAAATTCTAGGTGAATTTTTGTGTGGAGATTTATAATTCTATGTTATTTTATATGTTGCTTTTTTACGTTTGCTGTCGGAAACTGCAGAAATGTCAAAGCATAGCATCGCATTCCACCTTCCACCACCACTTACCCCTCACCAGTCTAATCCAGTCAGTCGGTCATTATGTAGTGAAAGTGTGAAGTGTAAAGTGCTGTTTTTTTCCTTACGTTTGTTGAACATTTATTAAAAATTTTAATTCTATTTATTCTATTAAATGTTTTATTTAATTTATTAATATTTGTATTATATTAAATTTCTAATAATTAATATTTATTTGAATATCAAAGAATATCGTAATTAGGTGTTTTAATTTTATAATAAAAAAAAAACAATTGAACATGAATTTGATGGTATGTTCGAGAAAATTAGAGGCCCAAATTTTACACAGAACAAAGAAAAACTAAAAAATAGTTTTTATATTTTATCAATTTATAAAAGTGTAATAAAGTAAGTAAGTTTATTAAATTAATTATTAATTAAAATGTAAAAAAATATATTTTTATGTGCATTTCCGGTAATCTGCGCTAAAATCTTTAACAGCGTTGTACTGGTTGAGTTTTGTGTGGTGTCGTTTAATAGTATTATTATAGAATAGTAAACTGAGCCGATTCAGTTTATATAAATTTATTTAATCTGCATTATCTACAATGAATTCTATGTTTTTTTTTTCATTATGTGCAACACCAATCCATATTTTGAGCAAAACAAAAAATATCATTTTTTGACAGTAAAATAAAACAAAATTTCTCTCATTTTCAATAGTTTTTGTTTCTTTATTATCAAATCTCATCAAATAAAGATTTTTTTATTAAAAATATATTATTTTGTGCAAAACATTTGATGGCGGATGAGTTTTCCGCAATAGTTTCTTTATTTTATCTTTTTTTTTTTGTTTTTAAATACTTTTCTATCATCTATAAATTTTAATCTGTGTAGAAAATAAAAAATGAAATAAATTGTGAATTTACAAGTTATAAATATTATCAAAAATATTTTATCTATTAAAAAAAGTAATTAAAATTATGGATGAATGAAAAAATGTAAAGTGGAATCAATTTTAGAGATTTATCAATATAAAAAAAAAGTGGCAAGTTAAAAAAAGAAAAAAGTTTTTATATAGCCCCCTGTCTTTTTTGGTTTTTCTACAAAGAAAAATCTTGGAAAAATTACATTTATATATTAACGAAAACAATAAAATAAGTGTAATTTAAAATCATTTATAAAATTAATTAAGAATATTTTTCAATTTCAATGTGTTCCATTTTTTTCCATCACAAATTTATAAAAAGAGGAATTAACTAACAAGATAAAATAAAAACCTTCCTGTCTGTACAGCGTACTGTGACTGTAAGTGGTTTTTTTTTATTTATTTTTATTATTTGGATAATTTATTATAGTTTTTTTTTATTCTATTTTTATTAATTTGTACCATTTCTCTAATAATTGAGGATGTATCAATTAAAAATATTTGTAAAAATTTATGGAGAAAAATTACACTATAGGAAATTATTGAAAACATATTTTTTTTTCTCAATCGTGTGTGTGTGTGTATTTTTTTTTAATAAAAAAAGCATTATACATTTTTTATTTTATGATAACAGAAAAAAATTAAAATATATGATGTCACTTACCACTACTGTACTGTCACCAAATAGACAACAATAAATAACATATGTTATTTTTTTTTTCTCTACCTACAACACAGGAAATTTTATTTAATCATTGATAAGAGAATTTATTTAATTGAAAAAATATAAATGCATTCCATTTCCATTTAATCTAGTCTTTTAAGAAAATACAAAAAAAAAAAGAATTCTCTGTAAAACTTGTCAACAAAAAAAAAAAAAAAACAGCAAATTATCTTGATCTTATAAAATAAAATGCAATAAAAACTGGTTTTATTTTATATTGAGTTTTTGATGTGAGCAAGTTTTTTTGTTTCTTGTTTTTAATGATGCTGTTGTATTTTATTGTATTATTATTATTATTTTTTTGTATTATTGAATAAGAATATTTTAAATTAAAACAATTAACAATAACTAATAAAAACTATCATCTTAATTTGGTTTGATACGTCCTTCATCATTTTATATTTCAATACAAAGAGAAATGAGATTTTCGTATTGAACTCTATAGCGGCGCCGAGCGAGGAGCAAGACAAAGTGAAATGAATATTTTAATTTTTTAATACACCTAATTTGGTTTGATTATTATCTGAATGAAATTTAATTTTGTTATTCAAAATCGGTTATTATTTTCTACAAACATAATTTATTTATGTATTGTTTTTGAATATAAATTTTTAATTCTATTCAATTAACATCTTTCAGTTAATTGTTTCAAGGTGCACATAATTCCATGCGCACATATACTAAAAATAATATTTGTTTATTGTAATGTATTATAGATTTTGTTGTAGGTATAAATTTACTATAAATTAATAAATTCTTTTACCATTTTTTTTCTTTGTATCGACACTTACTCTGTTGTTTGAAAATAAAACATAAAACTTGTTTCATAACATAAAATTCTATAATTTTAATACTTGTGACCAAAACTACATGCAGCATATTCTTTACTGTAATTTATGACACGAATTTATGGTTTTGGCTTTACAATAGTTAACCTATCATTTAAAAATTAAAATTAGGTGAGAAACTAATGTGTTGAAAATACTTGAAATAGTGATAAGTGAAAAATTCTTGTACTGTTAAAATAGTGGTGTTTTTGAGCTGCACACTTTACTTACTTACTCATTCTCCATGGCATTAAAACCCAGGTGAGGTTTTAGCCTTCTTCAACCTGACCTATCTGCAGTCAACGTATTTCAATCTAATTTTAAGGATCTTAATATCACAGTTCACTGCCACTAGCCATGCAGTCTTAGGTCTTCCGGCTCTCCTTTCTACCTTCTGCATTGCCATTCAACAGTTTTTTCGGTGGTGTTTGATTTGATAACATCATCATCAAAATTTATTTCAATTAATCCGCTATGGATGGAGCAATACTGTATCGAATAATTTAGCATAAATTGTATTCTACTTTATAAATCACCTCTCGTATGCTTCAGCAAGCAAATATTATCGTTAATTAATTAGATCAATTCGATTAAATGTTCCCCAGCTAATAGCATGAGAAGTTGTATTAACTGATCTCATTATACAATCGACAAACGATGATGAATAAAATAATTGACACCGTATTGGTTGTTGCTCATATAACACCTGAAATGAAATTGACAAAATCCATAAATAAATCTTTATACATAATCTGATGGAATAAATATTAACAGCTGAAATTTAACAAAAACATTAATTGTGTAACTACCTCTTTTTTTTTTCTTTTACTATTAATAAACAAAGATAAATTTTTTTTTATTTTTCCTTTTAATTAAGTACATACTTTATTTATTTATTTTTATTAATTTCTTTTGTTTTTTCTATAACTAATTTAATTCAATAAATAATCGATTATTCATTAAAAATTATTTCTCTATAACTTTTTTGTTTTTTTTTTTTTTTTGATAAGCATTTCAAAAAATATTTATTGATAAAAAAAATAAGTTGTTTATTTTGCGTTTACGTTAATTTAACCGCAGTACAAACGCGAAAATCAATTTTAAATGCATTGACTTAAAAGCATTAGGAAAAAAAAAAAAAAATTAAAAAATCATTGATAAGAAAACAAATAAGTTAACTTTTTTTTAAGTAAAAAAAGATTATTTGGAAACAAAAATCAAACGGCAACATTTTATTCCTTATCTTTGCGATTATTTATTTTAACCAGATGGTTACAAAAGATTAAGGTTTGCGCGTCATTTTTGAATGTGTATATTTGAATTTTATAGGAAATTGTTTTTAGTTTTTGAATTTATTTAATTTATTACAATTTTCAATACATTATTAAGTCATTTTTTTTTTGTTTGTGTTTTTTTTTGTTTTTCACAAAAGATTAGCAAATAAAAAAATTAAAATATTCAATGATCTAAAAATTATGTGGATTTTTGATTTTTATCCATTTTTATTCACTATTTTATTGAATTATGATTAAATTTTGTGTGGTAAACATTGACATGGGGTTTTCCTTTTTTTTCTACACAGTTTTTTTTTGCTATAGGAATTTGTATCGTTTTTATTTAAGTCCATTGGATTACAAACAAAATCTAATCTAATCTCAATATTCGGATGGCATTATGTGGTTAATCAATCATTATACAATAATTGAGTTAAGGAAACGTCTACATAACGATAATTGGATAAATTGTTATTTACTTCCTCTTGCAGAGCAATTTACCAACTTCAATGTAATAAATGTTTTGTATATGCCATAAGGTTCGCTAGGAGTAATATGACTTGCGTATATTTCTTTACTATTTCATATGTATATTAGTTCGGCAAACCCTGTAACTATAATTTTCATCTAATACATATATACAAATATATAGTAAAATATATTACTCTATAAAAGTATTGATTGCATATATATATATATTCATAAAATTTAATACATATAATTACAAAGTTTTTGTACATAAAATATACTAATACTAAAGTATTATATAAATTTTGAATCCTAGCCAACAAATTGTGTTGTGAACAAAATCAATATATTAGGTTGTCAACTATCTCCCTTCCGCCTTTTTGCTCTTTATTCAATGCTTTATAAAAAGTGTTACAGTAATCGGATTTAGTTCAAATATGCGCCGTTTTGTTCGATAATCTGTTTCCATCTAGACTGCAACTTCATAATACCTCCCTCGTAGAAGCCCCCCTCCTTATTTGCGAAGAACTCGGACAGCCACTTTTCACAAGCCTCTTTTGAGATCAACTTTACACCACCAAGGGCGTTCGCCATGGACAGGAACAGGTGGTAATCACTTGGCGCTATGTCCGGGCTATATGGTGGATGCGATAAAACCTCCCATCCGAGCTCCCGTAGCTTCTGACGAGTCATCAACGAAGTGTGTGGTCTGGCGTTGTCCTGGTGGAACACTACACCCTTCCTTTTGGCCAATTCTGGACGCTTCTGGTCGATCGCCTGCTTCAAGCGGTCCAGTTGTTCGCAGTAGATGGTAGAATTAAGCGTCTGGCCATATGGGAGCAGCTCATAGTGGATGATTCCCTTCCAATCCCACCAAACACACAGCAAAACCTTCCTGGCCGTCAATCCCGGCTTGGCCACTGTTTGGGACGATTCACCGGCCTGCGACCACGACCGTTTTCGCTTGATATTGTCGTATGTGATCCATTTTTCGTCGCCAGTCACCATCCGCTTCAAGAATGGGTCGAGTTCGTTCCGTTTCAGCAGCATTTCGCAAATGGAAATTCGGTCCATTAGATTTTTCACTGTTAATTCATGTGGCACCCAAACATCAAGCTTTTTTTTGTATCCAGCCTTCTGCAGATGGTTTAAAATGGTTTGGTGACTAACTCCCATCTCCTGGGCGATGTCACGAGATGCCACATGCCGGTCTAACTCGATGTATTCCATGATTTGATCGGTATTTGTCGTCACAGGTCTTCCGCCGGCTGGCTTATCCATGGTGTCGTTTTCACCGGCTCTGAATCGTCGAAACCATTCCTCCGCGGTTCGAAGTGATAGAGTACCATCCCCCAAAACACCATTAATCTCACGGAACGTTTCTCTAGCGGATTTGCCTTTAACGAAGGAAAACTTTAAAATAGCGCGAATTTCGGCGTTAGTGAACTCCATGTTTACACGTCTATAACTGTTGAACGCAATATCCAAACTAATCATACATAGCGTCGTTTTGTTTGTTATGTCAAGAGCTTTCAAATTATGTACAGTGTTGCCAGATACGAGCTCTGTAGCGCTTTGTACATAGCCGCGAAATTAAAAAGACAAAAAGGCGGAAGGGAGATATTTGACAACCTTATATATAATTTGTAATATATTGTATATTTGTATACATAAATATATTGTATAGTAGAAATTATCAACCTACACTTCTTCTATTATTATTATTATCCTTTGGAACTGTATGTATAGGTTTAAATAAAATTATGGTAATAACGAAAATCAGATAAAAATATACCTATAACATTAAATTTATCTGATCTATAAATAGTAACAAAATATATAAAGAAATGTCATTAGTTTTTAATATCACATAATATTGATATGATTTGATTTTGTGTGTATTTGTTTAATATTTTTATTTTTACTAGAACCTTATCCATAAGTCTCTCTCTGTACACTATAATGGTATGATTTTGTGTTATATTTTATATTGTCACAGTATTTAATATTTAAATAACATAAAATACAATTCTCTAATAATGTTTAATATTTTAAAATAGATCTTTTTAATGTTTTGAATTGTTGACCATATTTATTTTTATCTTTATCAAACATGGACAAATTTACTTAATAGTAGTTCAAATTTGCTTTGAACTCTTATTTTGTTTGTGTACCTATTATATTATTGATTGATTGAGTTTAGTATAAATATACTATACAAAAATCTAATACTATATTTATTATATTATAGTTTGTGTGAAATAAAATAGAGTTTTATTATATCATTCTACATATTTACAATATATTTTTTTTATTTTCATTCAGCCAGAAGTAATTCCTAAAATAACATATTTTTATTTGTATATATTTGTTATTTATAAATTATTTAAAAACGATGGTAAATTATTTATATATATATATAAATATCATTAAATATATAATTAGCATTGTATTGCGATAATTTTTGTGTAATTTATTACACACCAGTGTTTGATGAATTGTTATTATATAATATATATAAAAAAAAAAACCATATACTTTCACATGTTAATTCATCAAATTGACTCTATTGTATTGAAAATCAGTGTTTTTTTTAATTATCAATTAGATCTTATGGATAGGTGTCATGTAAAAAGAACTAGCAACATTAAAATACATGCCATAAGTATAATTGTAAGTATTTTTTCGTTTGACAAATTTGAGCGGTTAGAAGCGTGTCTGCAATTCAATTACACATCGATAGAGCCACTCTCAAATATTGTATATTTTTAATTGTAAAAGATATGGTCAATCATTTATGGAAACCACACGAAAGAAGTGAAAATAGGAATAGTTAACAATTTTTTTGTTTCTGAATTTACTGAAACAAAAATTGGTAGATCAGAGAATATACATAATATTTAGCCATATAGAAATTAGCAAAATTGAACGCTATACTAAATCAGTTGTCTACGGTTTTAATATACACAGAATTCGATTGATATAAAAAACGTATAGAATTTATTTATTTTCTAACCTTTTACATTTGAAGAATGGCATAGTGTTATCAAACATCTGAGACTGAGAATTACGTTTTTTTAAACATAATTTTATTAAGCAACGATTTTTTTTAGTAATTAGATCTTGTGTTAGTGGTGCGTACTATTATCTTATTGATGTTGATTGAATTTTATAATTATAGTTTTATCAAATAGGTTAGGTGTATATGAACGAGTGATTTTAATTATATAGTTATAAATAATTAATTATTTATTGGAATAAAAAAATTAAAAATGTGGCTATTTGAAAGAAAAACTGAATTGACTGAATTTTTGTAAAGAGAAAGGACAGTGTTGTTTTTGCAATCTATAGAGATCGTTTCGAAATCACTAATTTATATTAATAAAATCAATTAACAATGTTTTTACATGTTTTTAGGTATCGTAAATAATATAAATATTAAATATACAATGTCAATATATATATACTTTTATTATATGCATATGATAATCAATTAATTGAATAATAATTAATTAATTTTTTTTTTTTTTGGTTTTCGATAAGCAACGATAAAAACAAAAATAACAAAAAATAACAATATATAAAAATAAAAGAGAATGTTTTATTTTCCGACAATATTTATTATTATATTTTGATAAGAATATTCGTTCTTCTATGAAATAGATTTATATTTTTACCTATATAATTTCAAAATTATCAATATAAAACAATTAAAAAAGTATACTAAATATTATTGTTATAATAAATGGTATATTAAAGTGATAGATAGACAAGAGTGATTCAGTTTATAATAATGAGTCACTACCCATAAAAATTGTGTGTGTGTAAAATGGGTGGCGTAGGCTCAGGTGCGTTTTATTTATTTATATTATTATGTTATGGTTTTTAAATAAATAGATCGTGCAACGCACTATTTATTACCTAATAAATTGGACAATGCACCGCGTGGACATAAAATGCGTATGAAATGTTATAATAATATATTGTAACTTATCAATATTCTGCGTCAAAATATAATGTTATACCATCAATTGACATCATCCAAACATTCATACAGTCAATTTGGTAAATTACTATTCTCGGAGTATATACCGCATAATAGTGGCAAAGGCTGAATTCAGTTTTCAATCTCGTTATTTTTGGCTTATGACCTGGGTGTGAAATTAAACTAAATTAAGCAAAAAATACTTTTAAGAATTATCATTTTTTTTAATTACGATTTTTATAACGAAATCCATTTTTGTATAAAGAATTTCAAATTATATTCAATTTCCAATTTATCATAGTACACACATTTTTAAAATCGATTCACTCGTTCGATTTTCCAATCGAAGGCAGAGAAAATTTAAAGATATTTGTGATACTGTAAATTTATACAATTACAATATCATTATTTCATACCAAAAATTTTACGGTCATCACTTTTGAACACGTGAATCGAATTAAAAAAAATCTCTTCTATAAAAGATTGGAAATTTATTATATTATTTCCAATTCTATGCATACAAAAATAGAAATCCGTTAAAACTATGGGTAGTGTTATTCAAAAAGATGATAATTCTTAAAAGTCGATTTTCCAGCGAAAATTTAGTACTTTCAAAATTCTTGTTTTTCCATAATGTAGTCTACTTTAACTCGTCCAGCAGAAAAATATGGTGATATTGTAATCTGAAAAACATTTTTTTCACATTTCACCATTGCCGCATAATGAAATTTACCTATTATATTTTCCAATTATCAAAAGACATAGGATGTTTTCCTTATATATATATATAATTCTATTTTCATCTATTTTTAAAAAATATATATTCAATTATTTTATCTGAAACTTATAAAATTTTATCTAATATATTTTTTTTTAATATATAAAAATCGAAATTAATTGAAAAAACAATAAATAAATATTAAATTATGTAATTAAATTGAATTTTAGGTATATTATAAATATAATCTAGAGAAAAAAAAAGAACCTATTAATAATATTAAATAAAATAATAATTTTATTTTTATAACTTCCTCTTTCCATTATATAATTTTAAATAGAAATATTACATGATATATTATTCAATCGCTGTGTGTGTGTGTGTTAGGTATAATTATATTTTTTAATAATTTTATACACATAATATTTTTCATATATAAAAATGTTGTGTATTTAAAATAAATAAATAATAAATTACTTTCGGTGGTTTATTTTTTTTTTGTTTGTTATCATAAATTACTATGGTTTTATGAGCAGCTCTATTTTTATTTTACACATAGAATTAGTTCAGTGTGTGTGTGTGTCGTTTTTTATTAATCTTCTCATCTATATATTGTGTATAGCTGCCTATCTATCTCGTACACCAGTGGTGTGATTTATGTATTTCATAATAAAATTATAATATGAAAAATAACCCCTGGATTATTTTTCTCTTATATGTAGTTCTTCCTGCGCCACGGTCAAATACTCATAACATTTGAAACGGAAATAAATATGAATTAATAATATAAATTGAATGATATTTTATTGTATTGTATATATGAGAGAATGAAATTTTTATTGATAGACTTCTATCACTAATTGAGTCGGAAATCAAAAAAAATAAGGTCATAAGGGTTATTTCAACTTATAGATATCGTAAAGTATATACATTTTGTTTTTATTATATAATATAATAATAATAATACATTTACACATAAATATAGTACATTATATACAATTTTAAACTAGGTCAAGTATCAGTGAATAAACTGAAACAAACTATATATATCTATATATACAATGCAATATAATAATATAGTCGCTTTTTTTGTTCATTTGTATATATAGATATAGGTATTGATTATTTAAATAAGGTTAAGAATTGTTCTATATATAGAGTTATTTTGTACATGTGTTATAATAAATCCAGTTAAACTTAAAGTATATTATATATAATTGCATTCATGTATATATAGGCACCAAAAAAATATATAGTAATGTAACATGTTTTCTAAGCTATGTTCACAAAAGCTATCCGCGTTCGAAAATTTGGTTCCAATATTTTATGTCTGAAATGTTGATGTTATATAAAAATCGGATATTTTACCACCTTTGCCTTTTTTTTAAGGGTGGTTTTTTACAAGATTTTATCGATATTGAATATATATAAGAACTAAAGCTATATAAAAAATTAAATTTAAAAAAAATCACTCTATTCAACATCGACATTTTTATTTCATTCACTAATAGAATAATTGTAAAAATGTCGTCCTCATCATAGTTTACAGCCAAAACTTTCATTTTAATTATTTGTTAAATGATAATCGAATGAGATTCCTCACATATGGCAAGTCATATTACTCCGAGTGGAGCTTATGGCATCTACTAAACACGTTGGTAAATTACGCGGCATGGAAATATATTAAAATTTCTGCAATTATCGAAATTATATATAGATGTTTCTTTAATTCCATTATTTATATATATATAAGAGATAAGAGATTAGAAATGGTTCATCATCATATCCAAAACACTATATTTTCAAAGATATCCATGGTTTTATTGTACAAATACTAATTCAATTGAAATATTTCTGTATAATATATTCAAATATTTATATTATTACTCGTATGTAAAAATTAATTTCATATGAAATATTCAGTGTATATGTGCGCGAATGTTATTATGTTCAATTCAAGGACACACAATTTTTATATGCACGTGTATCATCTCAATCATCCATCCATATTCATTACCTATAGTCATTATTATATTTCATTTATTTTTGTTTACTTCACGCGCGCTATAATACTGGAACATTAACTAAAATAAAAAAAAAACGATATTAACTTAACAAATTGTGTTAACTTAACTAATAATGTTTTTGAATGAATTTTATATAGTTTAATAATTTTTACATCAAATATTTATAATAAATTAAAAATATATATGCGAAGCGATAGTTTAAATTAAATTATCCATTATTAAAAATCCATCAAATAATGTATTTTACTTGTATTATTATTATTATTGCTGCGTTTGACTTAACTATTGTAACATTCATTAATAACGATGATATGTAATATATAAATTAAAAATATGTTTGTGTAGAATCTACAGACACTGTAGTTATGAACTTGCGTTTAGTTTTTCAGTCGAAAAACATAAAGGCCAATTTTTTTTCTCTCTTCTTATGATGATAATCATCATTTTGATGCCATGAAATTCTTCTAATTTTATAATGGTACCACCGTTTTTTTTTTTTTTTATCTTTTTAATGGTTTGTTTGTCATTATTATATTATTTTATTATTTCTCCATTTATAAAGTTACAACAATGTATTAATTTTTTCTATTTATGGCACACATTCACAACAATTTATATGTATTTTATATTAATGTCGTCATTTTCAATCCAACTATATATTATTAGTTATATGATTAAATATAGCACTTACAGTAATCACAACATTTATTCGTACATACATATATTTAGTTCAAATTAGAAGTGTGTGTGTTTTTGAATTTACAATTGTATATAACAAAAACTATTATATTGATCCATTCAAATGCAAATTTTATGGTGTCAAAGCATTTTCTATATAGTAAAAGACACCCATTTACAGTCAAGCTATGGTGTATTAATTTTCTGGTTTCAATCTGTTGTTTGACCAAATGAAATGGGTGAAAATTATAAACACTAATAAAATACCAAATTTCGAAAAAAAAACAGCAGATATTATTAATGAAAATTTTAAATGAACCATCGATACAAGTTTAAGTAATCATATTATATCACATCGCAAGAATAGTATAGAATAACTTTAAAAATTGATAGTATAGGTGAAAACCGTAAATGATTTCATGTATTTTATGGCAAGGACAAGGATATTTTTCAATTCTATAATACTAATTAAATGAATGAAGCTAGGATATGTAATAATTCAGATATTCTATCATTCAATTTGTTATTACTATATTGATTATGTGTGCATACCCGCGTCATCTTCACCAAATCATTCGAGTGAGATCTATCAAACAAAATATATAATTCTGCAGTTATGGCAAATCACTGAGAGTATTTAACAATTCACAAATTGGTTTGCAATTATCGAATAGCATACACAAACATTGTTATTCTTTGAGTATAGTGTTCAAAAACATATTTTCAAAGATATTCGTTTTTTGTTTCTTCTATTCCATAATCAAAAAAAAAAAAAAATGCTAAACAACATAAAAGTAGAAAAATTTCAGTATTAAATTAAATATAAAACATTTCTATACCACCACCTACCACCGTCTATTTTTGATTTTTATATTATGATAATTATTTTATTAAAATAATGAAGAATTATTTTTATTATTTGAATTTTGTTTAACAATTTTTCAACATTCGGATTGAATTATTAATGGTTTATTTATTAAATAAATCTGATGTGTAGAAAAGTCATCGAACATTTTTATAATCATTTCGATGTTTGAGCGTACGCAAGAAGATCAAACGGTGATCATTTGAATGATATTATCTTACACATAGATAATTGTATGTATGTAAAATGGAATTTATTGTATCTTTTGTTATCGGGATTCTGTTGTTTTCTTTTAATTTTGTTAACAATAAATAAATTTACAAACACAATTCACCGTCGTCACACCCGCTCACAATTAACGTGTTGATGGTAATAAAAGAAAAAAATTTCTTTATCTTATCTTTTGTATAATTTTTTATTTTACCAAAATTATCTACTGTAATTACCATATAAGAAAATCAAACAATTTTTAATCAACTTAAATAAATAGCTTTTTATTTTTACATATTTATATTTCTAATTGTTTTTCCTTATTTCTTTTTTTTTTTTTTTATTTGTTTAGGTGAAGTATACACAGGACACAAATATCCTCATCGGTCATCCACAACAAATCGATTTAAATTATTTTGACAATCGAAAAAAAAAAAAAACCATAAACATCATCAACAGAAACCTCTGTAGCTCGTTCGTTCACCAGCCATTACCATACAAAATATATACGTAATAAGTTTTATAATCTACGAAATAATATAATGAATAATTTGAATATAAAAAATAAAAGATAAAAACACATTTAATTTATATTAAACTAAAAAAAAAATAAAAAAATCATTAATACATTTATTATAAAAGTTAAAAAACCAGAACAAAAAAAAAATGTATAAAAGAAAAATTGATAACAATTTTTGTTTTATTGGGAAGTTAATTAATTAAATAATATAATATCGTGCAATAAATTTAAACAAACATAGAATAAAAATAAATATATTTTTTTTTAATATAATAAAATAAATTAATACATTAATAAAAAAAAAGTGAAAGATAAAAATTTATTATCTGTAGATATTTTTGTAAACATTATATTATATTGGAATCATCTGTTTTGTGTTTGTGCTGTTGGCATTGCGTTTTATTATATAAAAAGTGAATTACTATTAAATTCGTTACGTAAAATAATTGTTATATTTGTTCTTAAATTGGAAAAAAAAAAACAACAATAAATAGACAAAACAACAAAATTAATTAATCTTATAATAAATTAGTGAATGACATTACTTGGGCCAAGTGCCCCAGGTATGGCCTTTATGATGAAAAAGAAAAAATATAAATTTTCAGTGGAATTTCAACTTGAAGAGTTAGTTGAAGTACCATTTTTAAATGCTGTATTATTTGCAAAAATTCGTTTATTAGATGGTGGTTCATTTCAAGAATGTAGTAGTAGGTGAGTCATATATATTTTATATCTTGTTATTTAATATATTTAAATTAAATTAAAAATGTTGTACATGTGGACACAGAGACAGAGAGAGAGAGAGAGAGAAACGGATCGTATGATCCATTATGATCATATAATTTTAAATATATATATTTATATAAAGTACATTTTATGTGTACATGTGATATTGAAAACGATCAGTACAAATAAATATTGTATTATAATATAAAAACCTCTAGCATCGCATAATAACACACACACACACATTTTTTTTATTGTATTGTATTGTATATATAATTAAAAAATTTAACTGAAAAGATATTTATGATGTTTATTTAAATTTTAATTATGTGTATTTAAAATTTACGAAAAAAAAAAATTAAAAAAAATAGATATTTTATAACGAATTATATTTAATATTTTTTTCTTTAGATTCATATATGCGATAAATTATATTTTGTATTGCAAATTGTATAACACAAACAAATGGTAAATGAAATGATATTCGTTAATGATGACGATCATTTGTATTTTGTTCATTTTAAAATTTGTTATGTTATATTTTTTTTTATTGTTGTTGTAATACTTACTTACTTATATGTTGAGTGTAAATACTCGTACGATAAATATAGTGGATAGAAACATTTAGGAGATCGTTATGTGTTAGTGTATTACACCACATTATTCTGTATACGATATAAAACAGTATAAGACATTGTATATACAGTGTGCTTTTAAAATGATCATATATATATATATATATAGTTAATCGATCTCATTGATCCATGATTATTTGATTAATTTTTAGTTTTAAATTATACCATGTGTGTGTGTGTGTATATGTGACACTTTACGTTTTATTGGTATATACCAAACTTTGGTTTTATTAGAAAATTATTAACAAATTAACAAATACTATATTTTCTCCTATATAAAATTATTTATTATAAAAATACAAATGGTTTTAACATACGAAAATCGTAAAATAGTTCCATTATTGTATAACCTGCGATTCCATTCTGTTTTTTTTTTTTTCCAAATAAATACTAGTGTATTACAAACGATATTGGTTTAGTGATCGATTGTATTCATTGAAATCTTTTCATATCGTAATTTTCTTTACGCAATCGATATATTTTTGTGTCACTATTCTTTTGAATAAAACATGAATTTGCTACAAAACAATTATCAATGTTTAACTCATAGCGTCAACGTATACAATAATTGATATTTAACAAATGTAAAATTTCTAAATATTAAAGTATATCATGATTATGTCAAACCTCTGTAAAACAGGTGTAATGCAATAATCAATTTGTTGATAGAAAAATGCATGGAATGTAAAATACATTTACAAAAAGCTCTATTGCTTATATATATATATATGTAAAAGCTTTAACTATACAGTAATTAAACAATAATTTATTGGTACAATCTAAACATTAAATATAGTCACATATGAAACGTTCCAACCAAAAAAAAAATGGTGTTGATGAAATAGTAATAGAAATAGTTCCATAAAATATGCGAGAATACAATTACACTAAACGTGACTGAATAATATAGCATTTATAAGATCATATGTGCTTATATCACAATTATTGAATTGATGTTTTGGTGCATATATATCTTGGTATTAATCACTTACCACAAATAATCCACTCTTGTGTATTTAAATAAAAAATACAAAAAAACCATATATAGAATAATTAACTTTTCAATTTTCTATATATATTTCGATATAATAAAATAAATAATTTTATAATTATTATATATTTCCATATTCTATTTACACATCACCACCACACAGCCAAATACAGATAATTAAATATATTTTTACTTAACCTGTAATGTGTAATTTTAAATGGTATACAAAGTTTTTTTTTTTTTTTTTTATATGAGTTTGATTGTGTTTTGATAAGCGAAAAAATAAATTAACGAATGGGTAATATATGACCTCGTTATCGCCATAAATTAAATAATACTATATGTGTACATATAATATACAATGTATGTGTAAAATATACACCTTCTGTCCCACAAATAATAATGAGAATGGCATTATAATATGTATAGAACCGATGATTTGGTGAACATTTCTAAGTAATCTTCAATGGGATTCATGGAAATTGAGCTTGGAATATCGAAAACAATAATTCAACTAATTTTAACAGAATAATTGGTCTATACGAAAGGTGAATCCTCAACGATTGTTTCACATGATATTTATAAACGTACAACATTGAAGTAACTGAGATGAAACTTTGGCAGTTTGTTACGATCAGTTCACACTCTACATAAATCAATTATAGTAGCTAATAGTATAAAAACCATTCTCATTATTCTGCGGACAGACGGTATATGTATATAAAATATTTTCTATATTGAATAATAAATAATTTTTATTTAATTTATTTATTGATAATTAAAGCATATGGTTTTTGTTTGTTTTTTTATTATTATTATTATTATTATTATTATTATTTTGAATGTGTATGTATGCAATAATATAAGTTTATATTGTTTGATGCGATAATATAAAATGATCAATAATTCATTCAATACATAAGTGTATATGTGTAATGAATATATATATAGAATAAATTTTATTTCAAAAAATTTCACTTAATTGTAGTCGAAAGCAATGTCATTTTTAATGTAATATTTTGTATATGCATTAATAAATAAAAATAATTATTAGAATTATGAACGATGTCTGCCATTCATTGATTGATGAATGAATATTATTTATTTTTTAATTATTATATTTACTTGAAAATACCAAAATTTGATCTTGATAAAATATGAGATATACGTGCGCATAATAAAATTTATATCACAATCCATTTTGTCCACAAATTTTGTTAAATAAAAATGATCATTGATTTATTTATTCTATTATAAAGTTTTATAGTAAAATTATCGTATTATAATTATTTTAACAAAAACAAAATCTTAACAATTATAGAAATATACATTGTAATTTTATATTCTCACAGTAATATCTATATGCATTCTCGATATGATGGCATGTAATTATTATTATTGTATTCCATATTAATGAACTCGGCTTTAATCAATTATTTTACTTCTAAATTATTATACCCAAATTGGAACATTATATTTCCGTTATGAAAATCATAAATAATATATTATTTATTCTTCCGCAATATTATTAGGATATAAATTTTATTTGTTTAGTAAATGTTATATGGAAGTATATAAAGGTATAAAATAGTTACACACATACATATATAACATTTTAAGTATATAAGTTTAATTGATTGATTTCTTTTATTATTAATATTTTTTATTTATTTTTCTATTTAAACGAAAAAAAAATATGACATTTCAATCAATTTTTATTGTATATGTAAAATGTATAAAAGTGGACACATCACGAAACACGAAAGGGAATCCTATATTTATATAAATATATAATAAATCGAACCAAAAACCCAAACCTATAAATTGATCATGTTTATTTTTTGTTTCTATAAATAGTTTTGTTTTTTTTATATTTCTTTATACAAAATGCTATATAGTTGCGATCAAAAATATTGGGCTACGTATAATTTATTATATAATCCAAAATGTTTTAATCAAAAAATGTGTTATTATAAATTTTATAATTTCATTTTGATCACCAGTGTGTATTTACAAACAAAATATATAATATATATTTATTTCTTGATTCTATTGATTGATTGATTTATTTGTCATATATTTAAATAATATATGAATATAGAAAATGGTATTAAAATTTGTTATTTCTATTTTATTTAAGAAAATGTTTCCTAATTTATTATTATTTTTTAAATAAATAATAAGTTTTTATTTTGGTTTTTTTATATATTTAAAAATATATTTATATATCCACTATCGCACGCTAATTATATAATTGGGTGTTAGCCAAAAATTACTTCCGGAATGATTTTTACGTACTTTTGTATGGACACATGTCCAGTTTTTGCCAGAATGTTTACATGAAAGTCAACCGAATTCGCTTATGTAGAATCCATTCAAGTTCCCATAGATAGAATGAATCCAGAATCGTTTACGCAATACGGTAATCTATTCTAGTAAATTAGGCACTTTATCCAAGGTAATACTCCGGTAATGAAAAAAACTAGGTGAATGAACAAGAAAAGTGTAAATAGTTATTTTGGTAAATTGTTATGAATCTAAAATACATGTACATTGATCGGTCTGAACTAAGGCATTTCCAGTAATTCACATAAAATCCATTCAAAATGAATTCTATAGAAATAATAGTTTAACAACAATTCTGAAAGGGTTTTCATTTACATTCTGAATAAATTCCTTTTTTAGTAGCTAATTTTGTAGTGGTTTTTTCTCTGTGTGTGTGTGTGTGTGTGTGTGAAAAGCTCCTCAATGTATTACCATGGTAAGTGTACCTTACCATATTTTGTTAAGTGGCTATATTTATTTTAAAAGATTATACGCGATAAATATTATTTCTCTTATATAGTTTTTCTAATTCAGCATTTACGTAACCAAATACTCAATCCATTTATAAAGATTTCTTTAATATCAACAAAGTTCTTGCACATACACGTTCTTTATATACAAAAAAAATAATTTAATTACAATACATAAATAATCAAATTTGTCAATTTATAACAATAACAATATAAAAAAAAGAAAAAAATCAATTAATGATAAAAATTTATATTAAAATTTAATAGCAACAAAGAAACAAAATTATCATAATTTAATTAATATTTAATTCCGCCCCGTCACTTTTTATATTGTCACTGTATTCTTTATATACTTTAGTATACGAGTATTGTTATAATAATAATAATAATTAATAAATTAATATTTTAAAATTATTATCGGTTTGTTTATTTGTTTTGTAAATAATATACAATACAATATTTATACTCGTATAAGTATAAGTTAATCAAAAAACGTTTTATGAATTTCAAAGTCAATAACATCCATCAGCACACACACACACACACACACACCAAATAAATATTCTATAATTTATTTATATACATTTATTATTTAATATATGATATATAATTAAATGTATTTGTTAGTATTTCCGTTTAGTTGATAACGTAACGTAATAATAATAATAATAACAACGTGATTATTTATTACATAAAATTCGGTAAAAGTTAAGAAAGACTTTTTCGTTTTATATCGATTCTCATCTATTATCTCAATTATTGGAACATTATATATACCACACGTTTGGATACTAAAAAAAAATTACAAAGCACATGAAGCACGATTTCATAACTTATATGTTGTCATTGTTTTTTTGTTTCCTGTTGTTAAATTATGTTTTGTAAAAAGAATTTTTATCTAATTGACACAGTTGATTTATGTTAATTTAATTTTTAGAATATAATGTTGTGATATTCGAAATTTATGTATACCATAAGTTAACATAAATAAAATGAATTTCCATTAATTTATGACAACATAGCCCACGATTAAATAATTAATTTAAAATAATATTCATCGTTAATCAAATTTAAGCAACTTGAAAGAAAAATATTATAGCTATATGGATTTCAATTAATTTCAGTTCAATCTTCACACTTATTGACTAACAATTTTAATCTTATATATATAATATGTTTCTATAGCAATAGTATTAGTCCAGGTGAAGCTTGTTTCATCTTCAGCTAAACATTCATTACAGCCAAGTTGATAAATTACTTCGCCGCATGGGTGTATATAACAACTCACCACTGTTGTACTGCAATTAACGAAAGATATAGATGTTTTCATAATTCTACATTATTTTTATATGCGGGTGATTAGACCATAGTGTTTCTATATTATTTAACTTAATCATTAATTACCAATTTATGCATACCATTGATGATATTATGATTCAATCAACGATGAATATATCAATCTTTTATGTGTGTAAAGAACTATTATATCATCTAGTATTTTTTTTTTAAATAAATATCAAATTGTGCATGTAAATTTCGCCCCCGCCAATTTTGCTACTATAATGACGTTATATTAATTTATATTTTGATTCTTTCTGTATAAATAAAACGGCTATGTTATATTCGCAATATTCACATACAATATCAATTTGTTTGTATATTTTTAATATTATTATTACCGCACACTTTAAAAGTTATTTATACGAATATTTATAAACACAACATATATTCTTATAATATATAAAATTTTTGGAAGAAAATATAATTTTGATAAGAGTTTTATAACTTTTTTTTAGCTACAAAATAAATAAGTTATTTATTTAATAAAGTAGATCGGTTTTTAGATACATTAAGGACGACATACATAATTTATTTATTATAGTAAAATGTCGGTTTTTTTTTTTCAAATATAAATTGATTTTTGTTGTAAGGTACTTATTTATTATAACTAAAAAGGAAAGAATTTGATTTTTTTGATATTATTTTATATAATAAAAAATATTAAGTCTCATATTGTTTATTAATCAAAAAAATTCTTATATATTTAAAAGCTAAGGTAGTGATAGTGACAGTTTCATGTTGTAGTTACAGCCCCGATGGACGTTAGGAAACAGAATAAGAATTATTTATTAATAATATTGTTTTTCTTTTAATTGAAAAAACTTAAAAAATTGTATACGGCCTCGTGTATTTATTTACCGATCGACGGTGTTGAATGGTACCATTGATTTGTCAATGATTACACTATACATTGTTTAATAATAAAGACTTTGACATTCATTGACCATATCCTGTACAGGGTTAAATACAGTGTTGTGTGTGTGTGTGTACGTATTATTTCGATTCCATTTTAAATTATAATAATGTTTATGTGTTACGAGTATTAAAGATCATTATATTATTATCACAAAAAAACATCATTATAACTTTTCGTAAATCTAATGAATATTTAATTTATAAATAATTATTTATATTTATATTACTGCTGCTTGTTAGTTTATATTTTAATATACGAACAGTAATCATATACATTTTTTGTTATATATTTTTGGCAAGGAAGTTTATCCATTTTTGTTTGTGTATTGTAAGTAAGTAAGTAAGTAAGTTATCGGATAATATTACGTAATGGTAAATTTATATAAAACATGCTGTTTGAATAAAATTTTACATAATTTTCGATATTTTTTTATATTTTTATCTCAAATAATATATATCGGTGAACTTTTTATTATATCCATTATTTTTTTTTATGTACACAATTTATCAAAACTTTTTTGCAATATTATTACGGACAATATTATTTACATTTTAATTAAAAAATAAACTAGAAATTTAGAATTAGATTTTTTATCCTTATAATATCAAAAAACAACAAAATACCTACAGTTTTGTTCGTATGATATTAAAATTCAAGAAATTTGAATATCTATAATAATTTATATTTTAATAAAAACATGTTAAATTTCTTCATTTCTTTGGAATGCAGATTATTCTCCTACAATATATGTAAAGTTTTACTCGTAAATTTATTTGTTATTTGAAAATATCCTTATTTTTTTTTTTTTATTCATACCATATTGGAATATAAATATTATACAAAAATGAAAATGTAAAAGGGCACACACACACACAACACAAAAGTATACAATATTAAATAAAAAAAAATACACAAGAAATATATAATAATAATAATGTATTTTTAGTTAATTTTTAATTAAATTTTAAAAATAATTGACCTTTTCATTTATATTTTTAAAAATTGCATGCCAAAAAATTATTTTTTCTATTTTTGTCTTCGGTGTGTGTGTGTGTGTGTGTATATATAAAAAAATTTCTTTATTAATTTCTTAACATTATTAGAATATGCATATATAATATTATACGGTATGGTCGTATTATAAACGGTTGGTGCCGCGTCGTATACAACAATTCAATGAAAATATACATATTTCATCACACAATAAATTTGATGTATACCATATATATTAAGAATGTTATAAACATGAATTTTATTAAATCAACAAAAAACAGCTGTGTTTATGTGTCTCTCAATGATTTGAAATTGATGAATATTTTGTAAATATTGTATATAAATTTATTATGTGAATATAATTATAATGAATGCGGAATTACGAAATTTATCTTTTTATATAATTTATTTTAAAAAGAATATTTCCCTATAATATTTTATATGTTTTTGTAAGAACAGACAAATATATATATATTAAAGGCATATAGGCACAATCGGACGGGGTAATCATTAGTATAACTTTTATATATTTTTATTATACTTTACGATGTACCTATAAATATTTAATTTAAACAAAATTTGCCAACTGTTTTGTATTTGATTTGCTGTTTATTATATTATTACAACATATAAAAGAGTTTTTTTTTATAAATTTATTTACTTGTTGTGTCAGTTGGTTAAAGTTTTGTAAAAATTTAGATTTTTTTATATGATTACAAAATTCTTGTCTAAAAATTCTCTATAAAAATGCTGTTTTTTTTCTAAAATATCTTATTCATATTGAAAAATCTATAATATAATTAATTTAAAATAATTATTGCGGACAGAGAAAAAAAAGTAAATTCTTTGAAATTTTATTTTATTATATTTTTTTTTTTTTTTGTTTGAATGCTATAAATTAATTCTTGGAAAATGTTATTGGTCTTATTTGCTATTAATATATAGGTTATGTTTATGTATAAAATGTATATATATAAATATAAGTTTTAGTATATTCGGTTATTTTAATTCATTCGCTCATATATAAATAAAATGAAATAAGATTATGAGTTATAAATGATATGACGACGAAAGAATTTTATTTTTCTTATTTAATATTTTTCGAAGAATATATATTTTTTTCTCTTTAAAAACAATAATAGAGTTAATTATTTACAATTTAAAATATACTTATTATTTAATAGAAGAAATAAATAGATAAATAAATATAATAGATATAGATAAATAGATAAATAGATAAATACATATAGATACATTTCATTTTATTTTATTTTATATTGAATAAGTCTAGTAAAGATGTATTATTTATTATACGAGATTCAGTGTTCGGAGAAAGATCATATATTCTCGTGATCTTATGATGATCTTGATCATTTGAAAATAGAAAGATATATATATATATAAGATCTGTCTGTATAAATTTATCGGACACCACAATTTGTTGATATGACAATATACAATAATCACATTCAATAATCGATCTAAAAATTTTAACATCAACTGTATTTACATTTGGTGTGTTTTAAAATTGCACATATAAAAATATACTTTAACACTTTCTTCTGTTATTTGTTTGAAATAATATATTTTTCATTAAATGTACGATAATTCCGTATTATAATTTTAACAAACCGTGATGTGATAAAATACCTATATACAATATAATAAAATATTTTTTTGTTAAATGCCACATAATATACAAACAATTAATTTAATTTATTTTATTTATACACCATGCGGATGCGAGATAAACAAATTTTGTATTGTGTCTTCTTGGTTGGTATGTAAATATTGAAGAAAAAAAAGAATGAAAACCAATCCTCAAATTATCTTTTTTTTTTATTTTATCTTTCTTATCAATTTTTATATCTTGCACGTGTTATTTACATTTACATCGTACCGCCGTACCAGTCATATCCCATATATAAAAATGAAAAAATAAATATGTAAATCGTTTTGAAAATTATATCCTTTTTTTTTGTCTATAAATTTTTAAAATAACACATATGTTTCAGTTTACATAATTAAATAAATTAATTTATGTGTTTATAATATCGGCAACAATATAATAGTATTTTATATATTTCTTGTACATATAAAAATATTAACCTTGTTCCAGTTCCAAAAACTTTATGTTTATATAAAATTAAAAAAAATTGTATGTTTTTATTATATAAATATTATAACAGTGTGCAACGACAGTGTGTATACATAAAATATCTCCTTTTACACACATATGTACGTATAAATTCTTATATAAAATTATGTCATGAACATACATTTATGCATAACATTATTATATTTATGTTTTATGTATTATGTATTATGTTTTTTTTCCAATAATGTATAAAAAACCTGTAGCAAAACTGTAAAAAAATATATATATATACGCGTTATATAACAAAAAACATACCATATTTATTTATTTTTAATGTCTGTTTATAATATAGAGTGCAGTGCACAAAACAGAAAAGACACTAACATCATTCATTCCTTCATTCCAAATAAATATATAATTTTCAATAAAAATTGTATTCCCAAATATTTGGCATCATACATTTATTGTATATATAAATTACTATATAAATTTTTTTAATAATTCATTCGTCGACATAGTCGGTAGGAGGTACAGTGTAGTGTATTATATTTTTTATAAGTTATTATCATTGACTTTGAAAATTCTTTTATTTTTCTAATATATATATAATTATATTGAACTATGATCTGGTATGTATTAAGGTTGTATCAATTCGGTTTGGTTAATATTTTTAAATAGACGGCCGACGTGTAAGAATCGACTGAAAAATTCACCAAAAAATCTGAGATTAAAAGAAGAATATTAAATTGATTTTTTTTTTTTCATTTTTCAAATTAATTGTAATTATATAAATTTAATAAAGTAAAAAAATGATACTATAACATTTTCTTTATCGTTACTGCGTAAACATAGAATCATTATTTAAAATAAATATGCGGCTGCGGTGGAATCATAAATTGTGTTATAGTGCATTTTTTTATATAAATTATAGTACATTTTTTTTTTTAAACAAATGCATGTAGGTGTGTATTTGAGAGTGAAGTAAAAGGTATATTTACATAATAAATAAATAAAGAAATAAATAAATAAAAACTGGTAATAATACGCATATGTAAATTTAGTATATGTTTGTATAAATTCGATGACTGTTCACAAAAATCTTGTGTATATATATATTTTTTTTGTATACAAATCACAACACCACACACACAAACGTTGAATTTGTTAAAGTTTAAAAAAAGATTTAATTATACTTTTATTATATCTGTATCTTTTTATATATACCATAAATGTTTAGATTGTAATCTCACATACATTTTTATATATTGATTATAATTTATGTATCATATAACAATTAATATAGTATATCTGCAAATATAATGGGGTGAAGGTTACTCGTACAGTAACCTTAAATATTGCGTTGATATCGTAGATATATGTCAAAATATGTCAAAAAAATATCATTTAAATGCTATACAAACGAAATGATGAATTTCACATTTGTTTATTTATGTACAAATTTCAAAATAACACAAGAAATTATTGTAATAATACAATTAAAAAAATATACAATTGCGATTAATCTATACTGAAAAAACATCAACTACGTACGAACTAAATATTTTTTATTTATATTCGTTGTCATTTCCAATGTATTATGATTTTTTTGAACACACCATATGGCACTATTATTTTTAAATTAGAACAATTTTTCATCTATATATATTATATATTCGCACAGGATATCGTGTGTGACATGTAGAAAAACTCCCTGTAAATAACATTGTTTAAATACAACGAAAAACTATTTGTTATTAATTTGTTTATTTATTATTTTTATTTAATTATGTAAGTAATGTTTGATGATAAACACCAGTTTTAACCATACCAATAATGTATAGGCAAGAAAATATTATTACATAATACATAAAATTACATGCATTTGTATATAAACACATTTTAATCAATATTATCGTTTTCAAGGGTATACATTTGTATAAGAAATAAAAAGATAAGAAGTTCAGATTAAATATATGATATTATTTACTATATGTTGAATTCTTATATATACAAATATATGGTAATTATATATACATAAATAGTATATGAAATAATGTATATATAATCGATTTTTGGTGTAGGTTGTTCTTGAATGTTATAAAATACCTTCGTATTTGGTATAATTTATGATAGTTTCAAATGTTCTATATTTAACAATTTTGTACTGTATTGTATTGTGACAATATATGAATATATAGACAAGTTTTTATATAGAAGTTATTCGATGATTATTTGTCTATAAACGGAATCCTTTTTAAATTTAAATATAGACGATCACATTATTTATATAATGAATTATAAGCCGTTTTTACAGATTATATATCGGTACATATATCTCATTGGAAAACCACAGCCGAAGAAGAATAATTTATAAATTACTTTTGCATATATAATATCACACCAATTATTATTATGTTACGTTACGACGAAGGGGCGAAAAAAATATTATTATACTTTCGTGTAAACTTAAAGAAAGTCATAGTATATTATTTTAATGGATGAAGGTAAATAATTTCTAATTAAATTTCTATTCAAAATATACGTACGTTAATTGAGAAAAATTTCCGAATGGTAAATTTGTTGCTATAAAATATTAAGCAATTTTTATATAAATTATTTAAATTAGAAATTAAATTTAAATTTCTGCTTAATTGCTTAATTGGCCACACAATTTATATTTTCTTTAATTTAAATTTAAGTTATACATTTTTTAAAGACTGCGTTTAATGCGTAAATTTAAATGATTCTGTTGATGCACATCATCCATCATCTCTATATATCTTATATAATTTATTCATTGTATAAATATTTATTTTGTGGCGCCTCACTCTCGCCATTATTTTTTTTTTAAATTATAATACAACATTTTTAATCGCATACGATCATATATTGTATGATTTAATTTTATTGATTTATATAAAAAATATTAAATTTTATATATGTATTTTAAAATATTATTAAATTTGTACACAACTCGACGAGGACACAAATATTCATTTAAAATAAATGATGTGTTAAATTTATTTTTGTTTTCGTTTTTTTTTTTGCCAACGTGTAAACAAATCCTAAATCACAAGTGTGCCAATAAAATCACATATATTGTATATAAGAAAAAATGCAATATTTTATAAGAAACCATATGATGTTGAAAAGTAAATAAAAAAAAATAAAAAAACAATGACGTCTATTACAGTCTAACATATTTATAGAATTTAACACTTTCTCATAATAATTTATTTTGTATAAATTGTTGATAAATTATTTATAAGTGAAACATTCATGTGAGATTTGATTTACATAAATATAATATTTATTATATGAAATTATGAAATAAAACTATTATTTCAAATACTCGTCATATGAATTAAATTTCGATGTGATGATGATGAAAGACAATATATTGTATAATAATATATATATAAATCAAATAACTACATGTATATTACTATGCGGAACAAACGTCATACTCTACGCTGCTACACAAACACACACAAAAACATATTTTACATCAAGTTTTATAAATTTTTATTATAAATTTTTATTATAAAAGAATGTTAATATATATATATTTTATGTTTTTCGATATATATATCGAACGAAAGGTAAAATTTTTTAAATCGAATATAAAAATAAGCTATATTATGAATGACTGAATAATAATATTGTAATACGAAACGTAATAGAAAAATATAAATATAATAAATATGAACACAAAATAAAATAAAACTTATATATGATGTAATAAGGCGCACATATATGAATTGAAATTATAAATTCATTTCATTATGTATTCATAGACATCATTCGATGTCTATATATATATATATATATGCAGCAAGCAAACAATATACAGTGAGTACCAAAGAATCTATTTAGTAGCTTTTAAGAAATAATAATAAAAAGTGGAATAAATTCTAAACATAAAATATTACCCAATGATGACTAGTGTGCCAATAAATACACTATAAATACTGCGATCACCCTTTTAATGATACAATTAATAGTACACATGCAATTCCATAAATAATATTAATTAATGAAACTTTTGTATAATTTGTGTATCCATCCGATAAGATGCGAACTAATTTCTGTTCATCTTCAATTCATTTTATATTTTATTCAAATTTCTTTTAGAACCCACTGTAAATGGTATTATTTGTAATACATATATTGTATAATACGAAAATATACAAACACATACATTTGTATTATGGTATATTAAAAACATTATCCTATATTTACAAATTTTTTTTTTTATTTAATATTTAAATATTCAAAAATCTAAAGAATTTATCAAATTTAATTCCTACATCTCATCTCATATGGATATTACAACATTTGAACCCATACACAGCCGAAAACATATCAATATATATTAAAAAAAAATTCTATAAATTCAATTTATAAATTTATATAAAAAATACATTAAATAATTTGTTTCGTTATATATATATTTTATATATTGGTATATGGGTAGATGATATAGGAGGATGTCTCTAATGGGATTACAATTCCCTATACTCAAATTACTTATTATATTATAATATTTATATATGTTTCCATGGCTGCGTTTTGTACTATAAATAATTACATTTTCAATTCTACAATTTTGTGTACAAAAAGTTTTTAATATTATTGTACATCCCTTGGTACATTCAAATATATTTGTATATTTTTACAATACAATTTTTAGTTATAGAAAATAACTATGTAATATATAATAATCAAATAATTATGTTTGATATGAGTACGAGGAGGACAAGTCAATAAAAATTGTTAAATTTATAAATTTCCAGTAGTTGTTGCAATATACTAAAAACAAGAATAAATTGCAATGTTTAATTAAATTTTAAACTATGTTTTTTTTTTTCGAAATAATAACTTTGGATTGTGTTGTCAAAATATTAAACGGTGATGGATAAAATACCAACATTGTACAAAATAAATATTTCACACATTTAATGTATTTATTAACTTCAAATTGCGGATATTACAAAATCAAATTCAGATGTTTCCAATTTAAATTCGGGATTTTTAAAATCAAATTCAAAATTTTCCATAATAAATTAAGGAGTTCACTATAAAAAAAAAATTAGTACCTCATTTGTGAACGGTGATATTTTTTATGGACTGCTCCAAGAATTAATTAATAAACTTCTTATATTTGACTAATGCATGGTTAATTTTGGCCAATGCAGCAATTCACAAGACACAAAAATTGCTGAATATTATGAATGAAACGAGCCATACCTTAGTCTTTCTTTTGCCATATTTACTCCACAATCCTGAATCCATTTGAAAATAGTTTTTTTCCAAAAACTAACTTTAATGTTTGACAATTGTTGACGATATGTGAGAAGCATCACTCCTCCTGGTGATTGTAGCAAATTTCTTTTTCCTATATATGACTATAAAATAGTCATCAGCTGGTTACTGTTAAAATTACTTTGCATTAAATTAAAGTTATGTTATTTTTCATTAATTCAATGCATTATATTAATTTTTAATTTTTACTAAATAAATCCTGAATTTGATTTGGAAAATTTTGAATTTGAAGTTACCATCGTTTACCACTTTTTAAATAAGGTATCCTGGACTGGATACATATACATGTATGGACTTACATACATGTGTGTGCACTTACTTATCGACACGCCTTTGCGTACTTATTTTCATATTTTTTTATTTTTACCATATAAATATTATGGAAAGATAAAAAAAAAATGTTATATGTAAACAATTATTCATTTGTGTTTATGTTGTTTTTTTTTTTTTTATTTTATGATAACAAAACACAATTTATTATTGATTTTTATTGTTTTTGTTTTGTTTTTTTTTTTAATATTATATTTACTGGGTTTTTTCCCAATCCACACATATGCGTACAGTTGTGATCAAAATAATATGAGTGCGCTTTATAAAATGAAATGATTTTTGTAGCCTTTTGCTTTTAATATTATTTATTTGCGTATATGTAGTTGATGTTTGATGTTCGTTATAGGTCTGCTCTACTAAATTACATTCGTAACGTATATTTTGCTACTGAAATATTGTACACGCTCTGTACGGATATGTACAATCGATACAAACTATTAAATTACATTGAGCTAAACGTAAAACGAAAAAAACCAAAACTACCCCGCTACTGTTTGTAATTTATGTGTGCGATATAATAATTACGTGAAATTAAATCGAGTGACATTACAAAAAGTAATTATAATTATTATTATTTTTTTATTATTATATAATATATGTAATATACGTAAAAAAAAAAGCAATAAATATATGAAATTAAATTACTTTTATACATGTTTTAATATTATTAAATATTATTTTTTATTTACGAGTATATAATGTGTAATATATATACATATTTTATGTATATACAAAACAATATATACATATGTAATATTAAAGAAATATACGTATTTTGAAATAATTCACTTTAATTATTGGTTATTATACATTTAAAACATAATATATAGGAGCAAAGTCATCATGCAATGTTATTATTTATTGTTGGTTTAAAATGAAATTAAATTTAGCTTTTTTTTTCATTCATCCATTCCATTAATATAAAATATATGAACACTTATTTTAAGTATACCTCCCCACCCCAGTGGCGAAGCCTAAGAAATAACCTTCAAAACCACTATATTTCTACTTATAATTTGGATGAAATTTTAGACTTAATTATGAAAAAAAAATTGGGTGTGTTCATCGAACTATATTTATCGGAAAATCGGCTTTTACGAATTATCATATTTTTAAATTACCGATCATTTAACAGATTTCTATTTTTGTTATAATCAATTTCCAATGTTTTATAGAAGAGTGAATGGTGTGTGAATCGATTCACGTATTCAAAAGTAATGATCGCGATTTTCCAATCGATGGCAAATGAAAAATTTAAAGATATTTGTGATACTGTAAATTTATACAATTACAATAACAATATATCATAGAAAATTTCACTGAAATAAAACGGAAAATCGGTGAAAACTTTTGAGTGCGTTAATCGATTTTAAAAATCTCTTCTATAAAAGATTGGAAATTGATTATATTATTTGTAATTTTTGTATTTAAAAAATAGAACTCCGTTAAAACTATGTGAGGTAATTTAAAAAGATGATTATTCTTAAAAGCAGATTTTCCGCGAAAAATTTAGTTAGTGGGCATTCCAATTTTTTTTTTCATAATGTAGCCTACTTTCTTATTGTAATCCACTGCCAAATATTATTTTTCATTTAATAATTTTAGTGAATATTTTATTATATATATTTTATCCAGAATAACAATTTTTAATTGTTGCTGTTCAGAATTCTATGCGATGATTTAAATTATCGCGTAATTTTTTTTCCATTACTTATACCGTCATTAAGTGTTGTTTATATATTAAATTATTATTATACCATTCGTTTATTTTAACTGGAAAATTTCCAAGAATATATAAATCAACACGAATTTATAAGTTTTCAAAAAGAATTTGAATAATTTACGTGACGTTATATTGTTTTTCATCTACAATAGTCTTTTTTTTTTTTTTCTATTATATTTAAACAAAACAAAATTATTTATTTATTGAAATTATAACATGGAAAAAAATAAACACAAAAATAATGTCATATGTCAATATGTTATTATTTGGCTTCTTTATTCTGTGATACCATATAGATTAATTTTATTTTTCACATTCCTCCGGATAAATGAACGCATATATGTTTTTTTTTATTATTCTATATATTTATAGTTATATTGATTTTTAAAAGTGGTTTATATTACTAAAAATTAAATTATATATTTGATACATTTTAATGAATACACTTTTAATATTATCTTTTACTTTACAATAATTTACACAATAAAGATTGAATTATATGCGCGAGTGTATAATAGCAAAAATATTGTAGTAAAAATTACGCATTATATATTATCGATATGACAATCAAATTCTGTATGTACACAGAGTGGTTTTCATATGGAAAAATAAAATATATATATGAAGACATTGATATTAAAGTTACTGTTGTCAATACGTAATATATTTTGTTGATCTCATACGAAATATTGATAACATAAAAATTTTAAATTCCATTATTTTTTTAATTATACAATAAATGCATCACTATTTTTTCTCGTTAGTAGATAAGCATTGGTGACTTTACCCTATATTGTCATTTCCATAAAATATAAAAGTCAATTATTTCTTTTTACAATTCCCGGTATTATAAATCAATATTTTCTTTTCATATATGGCAATCAATATAATATAATGTTAACTTTCTATATATCTCAAATTAATTATAACAACTTTATTTATTGTAGAAAAAAAAAACTATAATTTTTAAATAAGTAATTTTTATTTTGTTGTCCATAAATTGTTGTCAATAATATTGTTATAAAACTATAATTAAATTTATTAATTAATCAATTAATGTTTTCATCAAATCATGTTTCGTTTATGGAAATTTAAATTATTATTATTGTTCGTTCGTATAGAGTGAGATTTATTTAAATATATATAAAACTATAGATAAAATAAACGAAATATTAAAATAATATTTTATCGTATTTTATTATTTAAAAAGTGAAAAAAAACGACTCTAAATTATATATATAAAATAGTTTAATAAATTGCAAACTGTATATGGATTTTTATATTATAACCATTTTCAATAATTTAAATTGAATTTGATTAATTAAATAAATAATAAAATTTAATTAAAATTAATTTAGCATTATTTTTGCATGAAAATTTTATTTATATACTCGTGCTAAATATAACATTTAAAAATGATTAAATTAACACATTTTTCAATTGAATGAATATTATTTTATTGACCATTTAAAAAATTATTTATTATAATTTATGACAAGACCACGCAACTACACACACACCACATCTCCCGCATTTGTATACAGGAATGGTGAAATAATTTTGATGTGGTCTTTTCCATTTATAATTTAAATATAGAAATAAATAAGTTGAAACTATAAAGGATTTTCTATGATTTTGTATTGTTTTTTTTATGCCAAAATGATATATGATAGAGTAAAAATTGATCGTAAACAACTCCACAGTTACACAAAAGTGTTCTAGTTGTTTTGTTTTGTTTTTTTTTCAACGATTTTCTAAAATCCATACTCATTGTCTTTATCTAAAAAATTGATAAAGCATATGTATGTGTATTGATCTATTAATGTCGTCCAACACCGTATCAACATTATTTATTATAACTTTTTAAAAAATTTCTTATTTTAATTGTGTAAAATCTTCGTCATATACAAAAAAAAAACCGTGAAGATAATATTTCGCAGTAGCACGTAACAAATTCATTTATATCATAAGTGTTTTGTATATAAAATTAAATATTTTCTTTATCTCTCATATTTGTACACGCACTCACGTTTATCTATCTATCTATCTATCTATCTATCTATCTATCTATCTGTCTATCTATCTAGCTAGCTATCTATGGTGTGACTGCAAAATCAAATAACAAATATTTTGTGCGGATGTGATAAATAAATTATAAAACGAATATATACATTTACGTACTTTTTTTTAAATATTTGAACAAATGTGAAGTCAAATAATTATATATAATAAAGAAATCTTGTGATACAACCATTATAATTAATATTAGAGATAATTAAAAACAAGTGGTTTTTTCTATAAATATCATGTTATCCATAATAATGGAATCTCTTGTTGTATACGCAGTAAATTTATAGATTGCATTATAATAATGAATACAAATTAAAATACTGGCCAATAAAATAATTAATACATATAAACAATTATTATTTAAATTATATATGTTATTTTTTTAAATTAATTATCAATAAATATGACAAAAAATAAAAGTAAACAGTGGACGACTGACAGATGATCACTGTAATAGTTATTTAATTTTACGATCGCATCGCACGATAAATACATTTTTTCATTATACTTTGTACTATCTTTTTTTTTTTCGTTTTTCATAATTTTAATGGCAATTTTAAGTTATAAAAAAATATATAAATTTTCATAAATAAATAAAAACACAAAATAATCATAAAAAAAATATTTTTATCTATATTTATAAATAAATGTATTTATTTCTCATATATTTCGAATTTTGTAGAAAAACAGTCACTGTTACAGTGACGATCAAAAAATAGGATCGCATTTGTATATAACGTATATAAGTTACCACAGCATTCTTGATGCATTTAACATTAATATCGATTGCTGAAAATATATACAACTTTCGAAGATATGCTCAATTAATGAAAATTGGAAAAAATTATTTTGTTTCCACTACTATATTTAAAATCATATAACTCTGCTGATCTTAAATAAATCATTGAAAAAACAAATGATAATTATATATTTAATTTCACATGAAAATTAGCATTATTATATTTTTATTTACTTTTCACTCTATCTTTAACTTGACAACAAATTATTTTGTACAGAGAAATTAATGTTGTATATTTCAAGCGCCATGGTACACATAATCTGATGTTAAGAAGACCACAATTTAATGAACGGGCTTTAAATATAACATAAATTTTTCCAAATATATATATATAGTAAAAAATGTGGAGCATATCAGAATAGTGAAATACGATGCTATAATTTTATTTTGTCACTGTTTTATACTATAATATAGTTTCAACAAAAAAATATAAATATATTGTATACCCTTTTACTATGAATTGATAACTCTTCCTAAAACATTATTATGTTATCTCTAATCTAATGCCCCAAAGTATAAACATAAAAATAACAAAAATATATATGTACACAATTTCTATAAAAAAAAACAAACGCGGTATTAAAATCAGAAAGGATTTTAATATCGAAATGTTTTTTCCGCAAACATTTATGTTTATTTCAAAATCTATATTAACAAATGATCGAATAATGTTTTATATTATATTATAATTCTCTGTTATAAATTTATTGTATATATGAAACTCTCTGACATTTGTTTAAATCAGTTTATGTTCCAAAATAAATAAATCATGTAAATTTTGCAGATTAATTATCACAACATCACTTTTAACAAGAAGAATTATGAAAACTTGGTGTTGTCAATTATCACCTTACAACATTCCAACACACCACTATACTCTGTTTTATGAATGATGTTGTTTATATATTATACGCAATATAATTTAATAAGAATAACTATTTTAATGAAAATAAGGAATATATTGAATACTGAAGTCATTGAGAAATTATAATTATTTTAATCGTAGGATCTGTTTAAGTCATCCTGGAAACGTGTCTGGAATTTCATTACGGATCGATGGAACCATATTTCGATGTGAGATTGTGAAAGATATATAATAATTTGAAATGCACGAAAAAAGTGAATTTTCGAATTTTCAAACGTAGACAATATGGGATCGTTACATATCAATTTATATATATAATACGAAAAGATAGTATTGCTGTAGAGCGCACAGACACAAAGTTCATTTACATTTCATTTAGATGTAAACAAGTTTTTTTTCCGATAATTACACATTGTTGCTCTTATATATTTTTAATTTATTTATCTATAATTTTTTTTTGTATTTTCTCTTATTTTTTGCACGGTTTTTTTTTTGTAATTAATATAAATATTTTGTTATATAAATATTTTGAAAGCAATTCTATAGTTATAAATTAACTTTAATGCATGTATATCGATTGAAAATAAGTAATCAATCAGGAAATAATCAACAATAATGGAAATTTATGTAAAATTATGAAAATTTATTAAATATAATCCAATGGCATTCTTATACTTTTCACGGTTCAGATACAACACCATGATTTTGTATCCTCATCGGCTATGTAGATATGGAATAGTATTGGATTTCTTACATAACAATTTTATTTCTTTAGAAACGAATGCAATATATAAATATTTATATCAAGTTTCAGTATATATATATTAGGTATTATTTAATGGGCGATACGATTAGTATGTACATTGGTTTATCTGTCTCTTCTGATCAATATATATTTACACTTTTATTTTTAAGCACTCACAATATATTGATCTTTGAATTTTTAAAACACTATATTTTATCAATTTCATACTTGTAATTATTCCAAATTTTATATTATAAATTTATATATTAATTTTCAATTATTGCGTTGATAACGAGTTCCATGTATAAGAGCATTTGAATCTACTTTTGCTCGTTGTACGACACCCTGCATATGCTTTATATAAAACTGAAATGGAAAAAAAAAATGAATGTAATTAATCACTTATTATTCAAAATTAAAAAAAAAAAAGAAATTGATAATATGCAAAAACAAATACACTTGAGATTTATAAATATTTTAATTATATCGTTGCTAAATATTGCGCACATATGGTTTTCATGTGTTTTTTTTTTTGTATATAAAAGTGTAGCCAAAAACTTAAAAATCATATACAAATTATTTAGAAATTTAACATTTTGCTATTTTAATTAATTTTTTTTTTTATTTTTATTTTGGATTTTTAATTTTTAATGTTCAAAGTATAATTAGATAATTAAAAATTATATATTAATGTAAAAAATAGAAAAAAAAAATAAATAATTTACATATACATTTTTCAATGAGACAGAGCCTCAAATATAATGTTGCTATAAATTTTAATAGCTTTATTTTATTATTTATTGCACATTCCATATGATTTCAAAATGTGTACGCTTACATTAATTATATTATAATATATATTGTAGATAGACAGGCACTCTTCTCTACACCAAAAAAAAAAACAATTATATTTTAGGAATCTTTTATGTATGTTTTTTGTGTGCGTATACTGTGCTCATATATTGTACATGTAAATACGAGTAACAACACAATAAAAAACGAAAAAGATTTATTTGTATATTTGACCTGAATTAAATATTACAATATATACAGAAATTGATTTGTTTTCTACAATTTTATGATATATATACCATACGCAAGAAGGTGTTCACAGTTTAACAGCAAAATATTATTTTTAAAATATATATATTGTTTCATTATAAATATACTTGAAATTTAAAATGTAACGAATTTTATTCGCGTTTTTGTATATACAAAGTCGGTTTAACATAAATTATCTGTATTAATTTCTGTATATGTTTCGAAAAAATTTCAATTAATATTTTCAATTTAAAACTGTGTTCCACATCCACATTTCTTACAGTATTGCAGCACACTTCGTGTACGGACAAACACCCTGTAAAATTTATAATATTGTATATATGAAAAATTTTTATATTTAGTTAATATATTTTAATTTATATAAGTTAATTATAGTTAAAAGATGAATTTCATGCGCGTAATAAAATTGTTAATAATTTTTTTTTTTATTAAGCTTATGAATGCGTCAAATCAATAATTTATGAGTATGTCTGTCGAACTTGTATTATTCTATATTCTTTATTTAACATGCGGTTGAATGAAACGTTGACGAACGTTCGTTATATACCAGATATATATATATGAAAAACATTAAAAACACTTGATACAATATAAAATATAGAGCAAGAACCGAAATCATATAAAAACAACAAACATTGTATATTTTAAAGATTGGTGAAATGCTGCAACTTTGATAATATTGTATAACAAAACAATATGTATTTTGAATAAATTAACAAACACTCTTATCATGAATATATTAATGTATAATAAATGAATATATAAATAGAAATTTGATTAAAGATTAGAAAACACAATGTTGTTTTAATATATGGTTTTCATTTTTATTATTGTTTAACCATAATGCAATGAATTAATATAGATCATCTCTAAATAGATAGAAAATGATTTTTCCTTAATCTGCAATTTGCAATTTTTTTTGGTGGTGATGCAAAATGTAAACATCACATTTTATACAGGCGGTCTTGGATTATACATCATTGAAAAAATATTACTGCATAAACCTTCTTTCCAGCACAATGTAATCTTTATGTATGTAATGTAATTTTTATGTATATGTATTCATAAGATTCTTTATAAGAGCACCTTAATTTTTGACAATAGCAAATTTATTGACGAATCGAGACAAAATAAAATTTCATAAAATTTCAACAAATATTTAAATAAAATTGTTTTGTCAAAGAATCTTCTTATCAACATTTGCATTCCATCGTATATGTAGAGATCTTGTGATTTCTGATATTTATGTATATGATTTACAAATGGTTAAATTTTTCAATATACGCAAGTACCTCATCATCAGAAATTTTTTCGAGTGGTAATATACCAAAAAAGGGAATATAAATATTTTGTTTGACACATATAGTTTTTCCTTTTCATTCATCAGTATTTGATTTCCATCTATTTCCATCATTACCATATATATACAATAGATTTCATATGATATATTCCTCATGAATATTTAATAATGTTAAAAACTGTATGTTAAGTATTCTCTATAAAATCACATAAATATATATATATTTAGAAAGAACACTTATATAACAGAAAATATGTGTGTATACCATTAAATATATACAAAAATTATAAAATGTAAATATTATTTAAGAGATGCACTTTAATTTCAATTTTATTCATTTATAAGTTTTTGTGGTATAGTGTACAAAAAAAACAAACATTAAAATCTCTACCCAAAATGTAGAGAACAAAAAAAATAAACACTTTTATAAAAACAAATACTATTTCTTAAAATACAATATAATTTAACTTGTACTTTCATTTCAATATTTTTTTCAATAAAAGAAATTATTTATTTCTTATTATTTATTTACATTTTTTGAGAACACAAATTTTACCCAATGCCAAATTGTAAATATTATATAGAGAAAAAACAATTTAAATGCGTTTTGAAAATAATTTAAAAACTGGCAATAAATAAATTTTTTATTGTATTGTATTTATTTAAATAAAAATAATTTTTTAAAATATAAAAGAAATGGAAATTTTACTTTTCAAATAAATTACTAATTATTTATTATTATGTAATGCAAAGAACCTGAAAAAAAATTAATAAAATAAATTATATTTTTACATTATTAAAAACACTAAATACTAATAATAAAACATTAATTTATTTATATTTATTTTGTATAGTTAATGTAATGTGTTGTGTGTGTAAGATTAATAGAAGAAGAAAGTGGTTTTATTATATGAATGATGTAATATTAATATATTTATATAAATTATAAGTTACATTAAAATTTATATATTATGAAATATTTAATTTTTATAATAATATATTATAAATTATTAATTTTTATGGGGTTATTATTCTAAAATATATATAATAAACCTTTATTATTTAATTTTTAATAATATTTCACATTCACTCCGCGCACAGTAGTCAGTGGTATAGGTGGTGGTGACACATACAAAATTAAATTAAATTAATGTAAATGCAAATTGTTTATAGAAAAAGTAAAAGCCACATTTTTAATGAAATTTCCTTCTCAAAAATTATAACTTAAAATCATAATATCTCTATATATTATTTTAACTATAAATCTTTTATTCATCACCAAACTCAAATACACATTATATATAAATAATAATTTCATAAAATATACCTTTATCAACGTTTTTATTTATTTCTATAAGGTTTATATGTGCTGCTGTGTACATGACAAGTTAACAAATGTTATGGACTAGACATCATTACATACATTACATTTTATATAAATATAGATAGATTAAAAAATTTTACTCTTAAAAACACTATATACATATATATATATGTATATACGAATTGAATTTATTAATATTAATATTGTGTATCCTTTATTTTTATAATATATTATAGATATGTCATGCCATGTCAAAATGTCAATTTATTTTAAAATTTATCCAATTTTTGTATACATCAATGAATTTTGCGAACATTTTAAAACAATCTTTATATTATATATTCTACAAACATTACTATTACATTATACAATATAATATTAATTGTTTTGGAATTTTTATAGATTTTATTTAGTGAGTGTTCATTAATTTTATATATATGAAAGGTAAAATTTTATGACACTGCTTGCTCGATAAAACACTATTTGTTTTTTTTTTTAAATTTTATGATGGATAAGTTCGGATGAGGAGTTCATCTTCGGTTAGACAAAATAACCGGCATGACATTACAAAAATCTATATATATAAATTTATAAAAAGTCTAATATATATTGTGATGCCTACACACCCTCCACACAACAACTACTTAATTAAGTTTATGGAAAATTATATTGTTCACTTAAATCGATTTATTTTAAAATTTCTAAACATGATTGTTTTTTTGTCAAGAAATATTCTGTCTTTGCGTATATAAAAATATTAAATATGTTGTAATTATTGTGCCACATTCAAAATATTCTATTCGTCCATTTACGTCTATTAGTTCTATTTTCTCTATAAGTTTGGAATAAATTCTGAAATTTATAATCATAAAATAATACAATACCAAAAAAATTATATAATTAAATATAAATGTTTTTAATTTAATTACCTATGAGAACGACTTTTATTTAATATATTATAGATATGTACTCGTATGTCCATATATAAAAAATGCTATCAATCAATTTAATATATGCGATAATGGGTGTTGCGATAACCAAATATTTAATTAATTTTACATATAAAATATATAGTCATTTTATTAGAAATACGGTGGCGGTAAAATTTGCGATAAATATATATAGAGTTCGAATATATGTGAATATACCGTGATAACGATAAGTCTATAAAAGTGTATTCCTATATATTGTATTTGTTAACACTGTAGATAAGGTGTTGGAAAAAAAAATGTATGCTATCAATTTCATAAACAATATTTTTATTTATTATTATTATTATTATTATTATTATTATTATTATTATTATTACAATATTATGGAAAAATTATAATTTATTATATAAACCGGATGTATCCTTTTTAAAAAAAAAGTCATAAATACTAGAGAATATTATAAAATACAATTACAATATATATATGAACATATTAAGAATTGTGTGTATATATTTAAAGAAAAAATTAAACGGCGATCATTAATCATTTGCAAAATAGCATCTGCATTATATAACGTAGGTGAATTATATGAATTTAATTAACCCATTGTAATAACAATGCGATTATTATTAAAAGATTAATCAAATTTTTCTTATTTATTGTAAATACGCACCTTATAGACATTTTTTTCTTCTAATATCTTTTGAAACAATATTGCAATATTTTAGAAATCGTTCGTTTGTGGTAACAAAGAAGTTGGTATGTTTCGTATATATAATTTCAATTTGCAAAAATAAAAAATACATTACCGTTCAACTGTTTTTCAAAAATTATTCCACAACTGGGTTTATCAATAATATAACAATTTACCAATTGCTACAAATATATAATTATTGTTAATATTGGAATAACATCCAAAATCTTATATATGATTTCGTTGTGTTGTTATTCACCTCACAAGGTTATATCTTCCAAAATAAAAAAGAAGAAAATTATAACAATGCAAAGATTTATAGTATTAATTTTCTGAAGTTACATTATACAAAACATCCATCATATGACACACATGACAACAACATTCAATTGCGGACACACTGTTTAAATTAATAATCCCACTGTTCTACTGTTTATGTGTCCATATTATAAATAAATACAATGTATAGGCTGCTGATATATATATGAAAACTTTATGTGATTTGTACACATTAATTAAAAAAAAATAAAAATAAAATAATTATGCAATTTAAAAATTGCAAACATTTAACTCTATTATTAATGCAAATTTTATTCATAGAATTTTTTGATAACTGTCGCAATATTACCATATAAATTTTTTTTCTTACTGTTTAATTTTATAATTTAATTGTTTTGTCTAAATTTATATTTGCAAATAAAAAAGATAGTTTTTTTTTTTTCGTTTTTTCTAAGTCATTAAGATTAATCATTTTATTGGTATGTATTTGTATATGCGCAAATTTACATCTATACATCAACACCATCGCTATAATAATATGAAATAATACATTAACATTAACACATTCCACAAAATTAATTTATAAAATTTATTCAACCTTGTCAAGGTTTTACCTCACATATATATATCTATATATTTTTATATATTTACAATACATAAGCGCTCTACTATATGACATGACATCGTTGGTCGTTTATTAACGTTATTATTTTATTTTATTTTATATACAATATACAATATATAAAGTATATATACGGGGTGTTACACTTATGGTAACGTTAAAAATTAACCAAAAAAAAAAACGATAGGTAATAGAAGAATTGTCAACATCATTGAATTTCAGTTTCTATAGACCTAATATATAAAATGTTAATTTTTAAATTTACTCCTTTTATTATATCCTCCGGTAGACTGTGACTGCGTTAGGATTATCATATGGAAATAAAAAAAAACATACTTTTAATAACTTGTTCAAGTGGAACACCCTTTATTGTATATATCCCATTATATATGTGTGTGCAGTAAATAAATAACATTTGCATTTCGTTGGCAATTTATATGCTTATTATTATTATTATATACAACATTAGTATGTAAATATTACATTATACATAAAATAACAACTTATTAAAAATAATAATAATAATAATAATAATAATGATAATATCATTTTACAGTAAATTGTTTTTAATTTGAAACTTGGAAATGACATCAAATACACAGAAATTATATTAATTATAATGGTTTTACAAATTTCATACACGTAAAAACGCATTTTCAATATGTTAATGAAATACACTTTTTGACAAAATTAGTTATTCAAAATCAAAATCAAAATCTATAATACTCACATTATATATAGTCAATATAGTGATCGTTCGTTATAGATCCATGATCAATATTTATCAGGGACACCGTTCTGAAAGGTTTTTGGTTTTTATATAAAATGGTGATCACAACACATCTCATACTGCAGCTAACCAAACAAACAATTTATTGAAGATGAAAGATGGATAACATTATTTCAATAGTTTAATTATTTATCGGCACCATAAGATTATGCGATTTAACACCGCTACAAAAAAATCATCTGCGCGCACCCATAAAAATCATTTAAATTACCATATAGTATTTATTTATTAAAAATGTCTTTAAGGATAATTCCTTATAATTATAAGGATAAAAAATTAAAATTAGAAAAATAATGAAAATTACAATTTATGTCCACAAGTTACACAGTGCACACATATTTGTTGATACAAAATTATTATTTTTATAATTTTATTCTTGATATTGGTTTGAATACAACTTATTTATAAGTTGAACCACCTTTGGCATTTATATACCCTCTTGCAAGCTTTTTTGGTAAACTTTGTTTATATACTAATGTTTTTTGTTACTTATGAATTTTTGTTTTCGCTGTACTCCATACACATTTTAATTGATTTCTATTAGATACTGATCGTTCGTTCATATTTCTTTTGCGTTCGAATCCAAAAGTATTTTATGCGGTTGAGAGGTTTGGAGCTTGTGTTGTTATTGTTGTATGTATATAGCAGCATTATTTATTAAAATGTACATCCTTAAATACGAATTTTTTTTTACAAATCTTGCTATGATATATTATTTAAAATACTTGTTTTAACTATAATGTTTCCCAATTTTTATATCTGTTTATAATAATATGTTATATAATTAGAATATTATCTCAATATAAATTAATTTTACTGTACATGTAATAACATGTTAATTAGTAAAACATCTGTTTTATATGTGCAAATTTACCTTTTTCGCGAGTAACATACAGAATTATATAGATAGTTATAAGACAGATAGGTCGTGGTGTGTATATACGAAATTAATACGCATATAAATAAATAAATACAAGTAAATTTGCATTTATAAAAAAAACAAATAAATATAGTATTAATAAGCGAACACCAAAAATAAAAATGTTTATGTTATAATAAAATATTGCAAAAATGTTTGTGGAAAAAAAAAACATATATGAGCCGGTTTTATTTAATGTTTTAATAATTTTTTTTAATTATTCAAAAATTTAATTGAATGAAATAAACAAACCAGTTTTTTTTGGAAAAATTTTAAATTTACATAAAAATGGATTTTGTTTTTTTTTTGTATTTGAAGGAACACATATTAGCCAGAAAAAAACGGTATACCCTCAAAAATTTAAATAATTATCTAAACATTTATTATTTGAATAACACAATTAAAAAATTTTCGTGTTTGTGTTGTAAAGTTTAAAATTGAAATTCTATCATTTTTTTTTGTATATAATATTGATGGTTATTATATTTTTGCAAAAAATCAATTAACTATAGACTGTTTTTTTTTTATCATATGTACAATTGAAAACCATAAAATTAATTAAATCTTTTGATAAAAAAAATGTTTATTTCTGTTTGTACTTATAGAAAATTATTTTATCGCTCGCAAAAAATTAATATTAGAAAATTATTTTATTATTATTATTATTATTATTATTATTATTATTATTATTATTATTATTATTATTAAATTAGCAGATATTTATCTGCGATCGTGTCTTGAAGCGTGTTATTTTATATAAATAAAATGAAAATATTCGCTTACACGTTTACACATATATTTATTCAAAAAATTTTTTCCAACAATAATATATTTTATTTTATGTTTACGTTTTATATAAATAAGAAATTATTTGAAGGTTTTTTTATTTTTCTTTATAAATATAATTATGTGTTAGCCGATGGTCAACAGATTCTTTTTGTCTGAATATTTGCTATGATGATGAAAATCTATATATATATATATAAATATATATGCGTGTATTTGAAAGAGTTGTATATTTATATATATAAGATCATGATGATGAGTCAATTGAATTTATAATCAATTTTACGTTTATAAATTGTATATTTTTTTTTATATAAATGAATGATACAATTGGATTTTTTCCTATATAAACCACCAATACGCGACAACGCATTAACGAACGATCATGATCATCATATGTACAAATAAGAGATACATTCCCAAATATACAAATTATTTATATAGAAATTGTTTTAGCTGGTATATAGAAATTATATTTTATATTAGCGGTTTATCGATTTCAATCCTATAGTGTATTTTATTTGAATTTTATATTTAAAAAAATCTTATATTAAAGTAAAATTAAAAATATTAAATATTACACAAAAAACGTATAATAAATTATAAAATTATTATTATTATTTATATATAAATCCAATCCAATTTTCTTTGAAAATTTTTACCAATTTTATTTTTCTATATGATGACTGAGGCCGTCACTTTTCTATAAAATACTCCGCGCGCACCACGAACAGCATATCATTTTTATATATATAAATACAATATATAATTTTTATTTTTACAAAAATCATCTGAAATAAAAAACGTGTCATCGTTATATTCATATGTAATCCAACAGAGTATACCATTTAATTTGTATATTTAAATATAATAGGTATATGTTAAATGTTATTTTAAATATATTATTATAAATAAGTTTAGCGTCACTTTTTGTTAATATTTTTAAATTTTCATATACATTCAATTGAATTTGAATGATCCAATGTTTTGTATTTTGTTAATTTTTAAATTTGTTGATATTTTTATTGTTCACATACAACACACACAAGCCAAATAAATGCTATACTAAATCCAGCTGTTGAATGAATCATATGTATTATTAAAGTATATTTCATGTATTTATATATATATAAAATTATTAGTTATTATTACACCATCGTGGTGTGTGTCTACATTAAAATTATACAAAATTTAGTCAATGTATTAGAAAGTTTAATCTATATTATGGTGTGTATATGTTGCTGATTAAAAAGTTAAAAATTGGGATAGCATTTAATTTTTTTATATTTCTAGGTCAAAGTTATAAATTTTAATATATTTTTTATTTTATTATCTATATACAAAATATATAAATGAGAGGAGGTTATCGTACTTTAAATTTTATCCTTATATTTGTGTGTTGTCCTTACGGTTATATATTATAGTTTGTGTGACTATATCAAATTCACCACATTTTTTTTTATCATAACCGAAGTTTTCCCAATACAATGATAAATTTGTTATTTTCTTATATAGTATAGGTGGTAAATTTTTATGTCAGCAAATTCAAAACAAAACGGTTCCATATCCAAATCGTGGTAAATTGTATAAAAATTGTTTATAATTAATGTCGTCGTATTAACGTCGTTGGTAAATCTATAAAAAGTTATTCAAAAACACATCACTTCATATTCTATAGGTTGAAATATATTGAAATATGAAAAATATTCGTTCATAATATGGTCAACAAATATGGGAATATTCATATGGAATAATTTATAAGGACAACCGTTAATTTTATATTTGTCAAATGGTAACAATATATATATATTTGGACTTAGAATATGATCATGTGTTTTCGATATCTTCTACCATTATCAGCGACACTAAATCCCATTAATTAATAAATTTTTATATAACATTATAACTAAACATATATTTCACATATAAGTTAATTGATTTAATTTATTAATTTATATTTTATTTATAATAATAGGAATTTAATTAAATGATATTACTGTTTATCATTTTATTATTATTAGTATTATTATTTAATTTAAATTGATATAAATTTATTTTAATTCATTTATGATAAAAAAATAATTTTTAAACATATATTTATATTCATTTATTATTTATAAATAAAAATAATATATTAATATATTATAACATTTATAAGATATAAGATATGCAAATAAACGAGTTAATTTTTTTAAGTTATTGAACGATATCATCTCGGCTTGAAAAAATGTAGAAAATAATGTTTTCGGGACTATAGCCGGTTGTTCACCGCGGTCTTTCAGTTCTGCAACTTTTAAATGTAGATTTGATTGTTTAAAACTGAATTAAAGTTAATCCAGTTTTCTTGTATTATTAATTTCGAGCAGTGTCTAACAAAAAATTTACCACTCTTATTGTATATTGAAAAAGATGCGTGCATGCATAGAATTTTGCTTTTTTTTCATGTGTAAATGTTTAAGATGAAAAATGATGTGTTAAGAAATTCTTAACCCATTTATTTTGGATAGATGCCATCTCCAAATATACACATTAGTCAAAGTCATGTCATATATAATTCTTCTAATAAATATTTATTTTTTTTATTTGAGTATATTGTTTCATAACATGCCTGCCTTTGACAAGAATTATTTGTTCATTGTATATTTAACACTCGAAACAATTTTATTGGGATGATATTTTGTATTGTCTTAGAATTATATAATATATTTATATATATTCTTATTTATTTATTTCGATTTTTGCAAAATTTTTTTCAAACACTTTATACATTTTTTTTAACTGTGTCTGTTCTTCTATCAATTGTTAAATAAAATATATGCCATAATTTTTGCGAAACAAATTCAGTAGTTTTACTTTTTTTAACATATATACGATTCAATAATATAGATTTGTGTAGAAAAATTCTTAAAGATACTACATAGCTACCGAAATTACTTTGTCTTTGTAGCCTGCATCTAGAAAACAAAACCGATAAGTGTTAATTAATATTTACTATATACTTATAATTAATTAAAGTGACCCATCCCATTGAAGGATCCGACTACATATACGTAGGTAGACACTATCTGTAGATGCGTATGAATATACGTTTTTTTTTTCTTTGAAATCTTCTATATATTCATTCTTTATCTTTATTTATAGCTTAATTATTATCTATTATTTGTATTATTACCAATATTGTGTGTATAGTAGATAGAAAAAAGATAATAATAACAAAGGATTAAATAAATTCAATAAATACAAAGTTATTGTAAATATATATTGTTTCATTGTATTTAGTACAATTCTATATAATATAAAAGAAAAACGTATATATGAATGAAAATGACAGATTTTCTATGACAATGTCTTTAATTTTTCATATATTGTTGTTGTTTTTTTTTTTTTTTTTGCTATTTTGTTCTATTTTTAAATACATATAATTATTAACAATTACAAACAAAAACATTCATCAATTTTTTATGAATAATATAAATTATAAATGCGATAATAAATTTTTATCATAAATAATGTATAAATAAATAAATAATAAAAGAAAAAATGTCATTTCAGACAATAAATCTTATCAATTTTTTTTTTTTACTCTTTTTATTATAAAAATATATTATATTGTTTTTTTTCGGTTACGTATAATCTCGCAAATTTATTAGATTCAACAAAGAAACAATAAAAAAATACAATAATATTATAAATTATAATTAATTTTTTAATTAAAATAATATTATTGGATTAACTACAATAATATAAAAAGAATTGTATTTCGTATGCGAAATCTCTGTATATTATAAATATAATTATATTAAAAATATTTCAGTATAGATTACGTGGTCGGCAGTTATAAGATTTGGTCACGAGACTAAACGACACACAAATGTGTTTTATTGAGAATTGAGCCAATATAAATTCTGCAAAAATTCTGACACCAGTGTGAAGATGATGTTCCATTAGACTTTCTCCTGTTGAGTGGGTAATTTTTAAAAATTTTCCAAAATTTCATTCATTTATTATTACACAAACACTTGATTTATTTTTTTCTTATTTTCTATATTGATTTTTTTATTTTATTTATTTTTTCTTTATATTTGATTTAAAACAAATTATATTTTATGTTCAGTGTATATGATGGTATGAGGTCAATACCATACCATGTGTATAAAAGAATATCCAATTACAAAAGGTATTATATTTATATATAGAATTATAATGGTTTGTGAAATATTTTCCAATATATATATACTTAATATGTGTGTACACAACAAACATTCCTTATATTATATTATTTGTTGCTTATTCATATTTATATGTTTTTATTATATTATTTTTTACCTTTATATATACGTGTGATACGTGTGAGACGGCACGTATAAAATAACATACAAAATAATCCTGCAGGATTTTATATAACGTTAAATGGGGGTGCAATTTTTGCTAATATTTTTCAGTAATTCATGTTGTTTCAAGTGTTTGCTTATCCAGTTATGTTTTGGTAAATTTCACCGTATGGGTGCTTAAAAAGTTAAAACAATTTATCGCAATTGATCTGTAATTATCGAAAGATAGCGTCGATAAAATTTAGCTTATTTTCCATTCCTTATTACAATATATGAATCGCCGATCTGAAATAATAAAAAATTTATAATATTTAAATAAAGATTAAAATGTTGACCGAACTCTTAATGGTATAACAATTTTAAATATAGGCAATCTTATTTAATTTATATATTGTACAAACAAATGAGTTTTTAAAAATTGTTGAATTTACATTGAATATGCCAAAAATTGGCTATATGATATGTAACGATAGCAACCCATTTTACTGTATATATATATATACAACGAAACAATGAAAATATATATATAATTTCTAAATAAGTTACAAATTGAAATAATACAATAATATTGTTTTTTTTTTCCTCGCATCAGTTTATTATAATTTTCCATACTACAATATATCGACGCACTAGCTAATTCTATATGCGATTAATTCTAATAATAAGTTGACGGTAATATCAACATTTAAGTTTATATAAATACAATATAAATAAATAATAAAAATGTGAAATAAAATTAAATGTAACGCAAAACAATGTTTTTTAATGTTTTTATTGTGTTAATCAAAAATATTTAATTAATTATTTATATTTATATATTAAATAGAAATAGTGACGAAAAAATTTTTTTAATTATATTGGAACACAGGCATTGCATATTTTTGTACACGAATACATTTGAAATTTGAGTAAATAAATATTGTAAATTGGTTTTTTTTTCTTCAGAAGGTGTAAATTATAATTTTAAATAAAAAATACACTACACCAATGTATTTCTATACAACTATATTTTGTTATTCTTATTATTATTATATTGTATAAATTGTATATTAATAATATTGTAATAATAATAATAATAATAACAATAATATATAATCATTTATCAACATCTATTCTTTAGTATAATATAATAATAATAATAATATATCAAACAAATTTACACAAATATAGATGTAACACAATAATAATAATAAACTTAAGCATAAACTAATAAAACAGAGTCGTTGGTTTGCGATAAAATAATTGTATAAAGGTACAACAATAAAAATTTTTGTATGCCAATTGTTTGAATTGAATCTGCATGGAATCAACAGCATCTTCTTCAAATCATAAAATCATAAAATAGTAGTTAAATTTTAAGTGTCGCAATAGTAGGAGCCCTCTGCGCCGTATATACCGTACATATTTCGAAAAATAACTTTCATACATTCATTACAATAAATTCACATTTGATTTATTTTTAAAATATTTTATATTTAATTCGAAATAGAAAATTCTTTTGCACGACGGACGACGTCACTGTTATACAAATTATTTATAAATAATATTTTTTTTCTATATGTATAAATATATTGTAATAATAAATAAATACTACAATTTATTGCAATAATAAATTGCATACGCACATATGATAAATACGAGTATATATATATATATAAGTTTATATGCATATAGCAGATAGGTACTCGATGTAATCAAAATCAACGTGTGCCCTACTCAATGGGCAAATAAATATTATGCGGTATATATTTGAGTTTTTATATAAACAGCTGTTATATACCATATATATATCGCAAAACTCAAATTTATATACCGCAGAAATAATTAAAAATGAATTGAAAACTTATCGTTTATATAGTGGAAAATTTTTGGTATTATGAAAATTGTTATAAAATCAAAATTGATATCGTTTTGTTCAAAAGTTGTTGGTGTTGTATTTATATATATTAATATATAATTAAAAAAGTATTAATTTTCATAAATCATTAATCAAAAATATGGGTTTATAAATTCATCTTTATGTTCTTATATTTTACAAATTTGAAATATAATGCTTTTTTTTTGTATGAATGCAAAACGAAAACGAAAAAAACTGTATATAATTAATTAAAAGCAGAAAAAAAAAATGAAATTGTTTTTTCTTTCAATTAATTTAACAGCCCCAAAAGCTATACCAGAGCACAGCCTGTCCTCTGTCTCTTTATCCGCATATATAATCATTTTATTTTATATTGTATATTAACACCATCTGTTTATTTCGGAAAATTTCTTATATGATGATGATGATGAGGAGTTTCTATATTTTATTTTCCTTTTTCATTTTATTTAGTGTTGTAGCTGTCACATTAATTCTTTTTAATTGTGTTATTTGATTTTTTTTTTTTTTTTGCTAAACTTTATATACTGCTGGCTGATGTTATATTTTAAAAGTTTTATATATTTATAATACATCATACACCAAATATTAAGATTTAAAAATTTTACTATTCATTTCATTAGAAAAATAATTTTTTATATTTATTATATGAATCTTTTCTTTAAAACATTTTTATAATACACTATGTCGACGACCATCAAATACATCAAATAAATTTAAATTTATATAGTATTTATATTTCATCACAGTCATATTATTATCTTCAATTGATTGTACAAACAAACACACACACACACACACACATGGTATATTGAATTACATTTTATGCAATTTAATTCAATATATTTGAAATAATTATAGCATATATTTTACATATAAATGATAGATATATGGGGAAAAAAAAATGACCTCATTTAATAACATAAAATGATGAAAAATATTAAATCATTATATTTATTTTAATATTTTGCATTTATAAAACTATATTTATTAAATATAGTCAGTTCAATTGACACAACATCTTTATTTATATTATTACACACAAATATTATGCAAAAAGAATTATTATATAATTGTAATTTATAATTTGATTGCAGTGGAATTTTTTTTTTATTGTATATATATCATTTAAATTATGCACATCATATATTTATAGCACTAGAGTTTCGGTTGATTTCTCTACTGGAAATTGTTAAAATAAAAATAAAAAATGATTATATACATATTTTAAATAATAATGGTATATGAATAATTTTACTTACTGAATGCTATACTTCACTATATAATAATAATAATAATATTAATAATAATAATTAATCTTATTTTGAAATTAATATATATTTCATAATAAATAAAAAATAATTGGTTTTCTGCTGGCAATTAAATTGAAAAAATTTTCCTTTAGACGAAAAATTACCGATAAGTTTTTCGATAATCAAACAAAAATTTAATCGAAATAAATTTTTTGTTTATATGCGATAAATAATGATAATCTTAAAATAAAAATAAAAAACAAGCAATTTTATGATGAAAACATTTTAATGTTTTTTTGCTAATACATAATAATAATAATAATAATAATAATAAATTGTTCGAAATTCTCATTCAAAATCATCTGAATAAAATATATATTAGATCATATCATTTTACTAACGCTTTGTATCTATATATATATTACTTTTCCATATATATCATTCCATATAGATTTCAGTAAATTCTGTTAAAATTATTTTCTGTTTGCTGCTGTGATCACTTAATAAATGGTGGTTTTCATTCGTCAAGAATGATGCCCATATAAATTTTCTATTCAATTTATGCCTATCTACTTACCTAATAATTATGATGGCTATTTCAAATACATTAATATTATTTTTTATTTAAATAACTCGTTGTTTTATTGACTTTTGCATATAAAATTGTATATTGCCTATATTTATTGTAAAACAACATCAATTTTTGAATACGTATAAATTGCAGCAGCTGCTGTTAAATATGGAAAATGTTAAATATGTACAATCGTTTACTTGTTTAATTCCAGCACTGTATAATATATATGATATATATATATTTAGGAATATAAATATAGGAATATATAATATAAAACTCATAGAAAATAAAATCTTCTTCCGGCTTATATTCGTGTGTATAAACATTTTCTTCTTCTAATGATATATAATATATACACAGTCTAAGTATTGTATATACATAGGATTTATATATATATAGTATTATCCAACTATCTATGGTATGAAAAAAATATGAAAATATAATAAAACTCGTATAGTATTATATATAGAGATATACAAAGAATGTCTTTCATCTGTGTAAATCATTTTACTTATATATATATATGAATGTATCTTATATTAATATATACATTTTTATATGTATATACACCGGCTAGAAAAATTGTACTATTTCAATTTCTTATATTATATTATATTTAGATAGGCGCAAAATATTTTAACATCCGCGCGATTAGTAATATTTATATATTTAAGATGCTATATAATGTTGACATTTATTTGATCACACGCATGTACCCTGCCAGTTTTATGTTCTCTAGTTGAATCATATAAAATGAATTAATTTAAAAATAGAATCGATAAATTTGATTCTGCAGACTTATATATTTTGTCGAAAATGTTCATAATTATTGTAAATCGATTTTTACCAAAAACATTGTATCAGATGCATCGACAGTTTTTTTTCTAATTACAACTTTCATAAATTTAACACGTTAATCGCCATGTCAGTCATATGTGTCTGACGCTAAGAAGTTCTACATGAGCCATGTCTGACGTAAGCGATTTGGTAGAAGGCCCATGGCCCATGTGAAAATTTTTCGGATATTAACGTGGCAATTAACGTGTTAAAATTTTTATTTATTAACATATTCATATATTCCATATACAGTTTTTTTTTTTGGTCCACTGTAAATAATAATGCAAACATAAATCTATGCATATATCATTTTGAAAAAAAAAAAGTCAAGTATAGTATAAAAAAAAAAGACGAGCTTATAATATATAGGATACAATAAATATAATTCTTCATTGAAATATAAAAAATTTTTCTTTTACTTGTCTTTAGTCATTACGTACAATATATATATGAGAAAATAAAATGTAAACAAATATTATATACAAAGTGTATCAATGATGGTTCTTTTATAGAACAGTTTTTATATAATCTTAATTATCACACTCTGTATTTGCATTTGATGAAATGTTACAATTACATATGACAAATTTTCATATCGTAAATAATCAACGTTTATCCATTACATTACATTTAACTATATGAAACCAAACATTAATAATTAAAAAAATTATTTTTCATATACCATATATTGTATATATATATATATTTTGGATCGTATCTTTTAATACATCCTATTCATATATGGTAGATAGAGTAGAGTGAAACTCACGTAATATCAAACATAAATATATATGTGTTTATAAATATATTTTTATATTTATAATATTATAATATTACACACTCAAGAATAAAAATGTTATTTATTTTACTACCGCTTAAAATGAAAATATAAATTTATTAGTTTAGTATATTTTATAAAATACACATTCCACTCTTATATACATTCCTATATAATATAATATTATTAAACAAAAAATGCGTACTTATATATATATAGTCAATATTGCATAAGATATGCATTATTAGATAATATAGAAAAAATAACTATGTTTATGTGTAATATTGAACATTATAAACAATAAATTGATGAATTGTTTTATTTATTAATTTATTATTATTACGTACGCAAGAATATCAACGCAAATAGCAATCGTGAAATGCCACATTTAATTTTGAAAATTTTCCAAAAAGACATTTTTACCGATACACTTTTATGTACTGAAATATATTTCAGTTAAGTTAGAATTTTATGGTGTTTTTGATATGTTATTCACACAGATATATTACGAACACACTCAAAATTATGATGGTAAAGTATCAAAACCAACAGCAAACGAACAACATAAATTTATACTTTTTTTTGGCAATTAACACTAAATGAAAATATTTTTTTACAAAAAAAAACAATGAATTAAGAAACCTTTTTTTTATAGATTTTTAAATTAATAACATTTTTGTATCACACATTTTTTGATAGAAAATTAAATTATAATTTAAAAAATTCTTCTTTGTATAGGAAAAAAAATTGATTATAACTTTCGATTCATTCGTAAAACATTCTAATGCTATAATTACTTTTAACGTCTGTTTTTTTTTGTCTTTTGCACAACAATTTTGTTTTGATTTCAAACAGGCAAACTCCTATATGTCATACCACCAAATCCTATATAGAAATTATTTATATAGTTCACCACATAAGCTTTCACAATCATTCAATAACTTTCTGTAGTATATAGTTTTTCCTCAATATATAACAATGTTATGTTTCCCATAAGTAAATGATACATTTTCACGGGTCAAACTCTCAACATATTCAACAACAATATGAAGAAGTTTTGAAGCAAATTTATGCATTAAAAAGCAAAAAAAATTTATTATCTTATAATTATCTAAAAATATACGAAATCAATCTACACTACTATGAGAATGTATACCGTTGTTAAATCTCTATATTTATTTGAAAATTATCGATTAACTATATTTTATATATAATATAGAGTTTTATATATTTAGTGTTTATTATATTTTATGGTAATTTTGCATCACCGTTAATATATATATACTAAAATAATAATCTGTGAAAATGAATGGTTCATCTGTTTTTGTATATATTCGAATATATTTACTAATTTACTATATATTCTATATATGACTAACATAGGTGTTATGTAAATGTATTATATATAGATTATTAATAATCATCTAATATTTGTTTATTATGCAAAAATATTATAGTTTAAAATTGTCAAATCATAACCACACAACACAAGAGATACATTCAGTCGATATAAGATTTTATAGCTTAAAGAGACAAATTTGACGTTAATGTTTATAATAATATTTATATAATGCGTAAAAATTTTGCTAGAACACATATGTGATAAAATAAAGATATGAACATTTTTTTGGTATGATATGAAATTTAATTATTAAATTTATAAATTTATTTTATTTAATTTTACATTAAATCTTGTAATAATAATTACAGACTATTGGTCTTTTATGTCTCTTATAATATATACTTTTCTTTCATTTTATTATTATTATTATTATTGTTATTTGTATATCATGAACAAAATAATACAATAATAATAATAATAATAAATGATGTAAGGTGTAAATAATTCGGCAAAACCATAAACAAAAATAAAATAAGTAAAATTTTGTAATGGTTCATGAATTGTGCGAACAAAACACAGACGATGATTTTTTAATATTATAATAATAATAATAGATAATTTATACAAATTTATACCATGATTTCCGTAGTCCGTAATTGTACAATTAATGATTGGTATATTTTAAGAGTGGTGTGTATATATTGTAACAAAAAAATAATACTAATTATTACACACCATAAAATATATAATTTTGTTAAGGTGGTACTTCCAAATTATTTTTTTTTTCATCTCTTCAAATGAAATCTTATTTATTATTTATTTTTTTTTTTTATGAATATTATTATAAAATGTTGTGTGTCATTTATTTTGTATAGCAAAAAGTATTGTAAATATATAAAAATGTTTTTGCTTGCTTGTTGTTCTATATCTAAATGTGAAATGACTTTCGACTGATGTGTGTGTGTGTGTGTGTGTGTGGTGTTTCGTTAAAACTTGTTCACATCATATTTTTTTTGTTTTTGTTATTATTTGAGATGCTTCATCATCTCTGATGATGAGATGATGTTGTGTGTGTGTGTGGTGCCGTATGTGACTCTTCTTTTCATATATGTTTTTTTTTTTTTTTTTAATTTCTTAAAAGATTTGATGATGTTATTCAAAATATAACATGTGTTTTATTTATGGGGATATACAGATTAAAATGTATATATATATTTAGTAAGAGTGAGAACAGACTGCAAAGAATAATTAAACCACTTAGAAATGATATTTTCTTACGTAATATATGTATGTGTTTTTTTTTTTTTATTTTTCCTACTAATAATACTATGGTAATAAAACGCGTCTATGTATAAACAAATAGTATAATTTAAATACGCGCAAAAGGAATAATATAAATAGTATTTAGTTTTATTTTTAAATTTGTATAGGAAAATTAGTTTTTTTTATCCGAATTTTCAAAAATAATTACTGCAGAGATCGTGTATACAAAAAAAAATTTTGCTTAGAATTTATTTTGAACGAATTTGTTGTGTAATTATAGTCATTTTATGGATTTTTTCTTACTATTTTTTTCGTTTTTCACTCATGCCTGTGAGCAGAAATGTCCGCTTTTTAATTCTCTTTTTATATAGGTCATGCTTTTTCAAAATTTTTAAATTTTCTCCTATGTGCTGTAATAAATATTCTTATATTTACTTTTCAAATGTGTTTCTATAACAATTTTCTTTGTTGTTACAATTTTATTTTTTTTTTTTTTATTAAATACAATATGCGTCAGAGGTACCATTGAACTTTATATATACAAAAAAAAAAAAATTACTTATGACCTTGGTCAATGGTCATCTTAATTTGTATAAAAATATAAATAAACAATTTTAAGTTGGATAATGTTTTTCATCTTAAATGTAATTTTTTTATGTTATGCATATTTTTTGGTAAACAAATAAATTCTATTTCAATTTCTCCAAAGCGCAACGTTGACAAAATGTGTGATAATTTAATTTTTTTTTGTTTATATAAATCCATATAGTTATAAAAATAAAAAATAATATTATTTTCATGTTGAGGTCAAGAATTAATAAATTAATTTATATTATATTAAAAATTTATAATATAAATATATGTGTATACTCCTCCTTTAACATTTAATATATATATAATGTAATTATTATTAAATTTTCTTGCTTATACGATTTATATAGAACACTCTTTGTTTCCTTATTTTTAATATGTATATACAAAATTAAATAAATAAACATTATAAATTATTACCAACACTTCAACATTTTATGAACTATAATTAACTTTTATAATCAAGTACATATTTGCGAACAAAGAACGATATACAATATCGGTGCAGTATATACATTACATTTACACGCACATACATGTTTTGTTACCCTGTAATATTATTTAGTTTTATTTGAGTGTGACATTAAAAACGAATTTATAATAAATAAAAGCTCGCTGAATTGTAAATTTTTATTAATTTATATAGGATATAATTAAATTTTGATCTAGCTTCGCATCTCATATTTAAAGCTTCTGTTTTCATATATAAAAGTATATAATTTAAAAGAGCTGTTGTTATACATGTTTTTTTTTTATATAGTCATGTACGTACGTGTAGTATACTTGTCTATTACTTATATATTAATGTATATTGATGCTGCCGTATAAAATACAAAATAATAAGATAATTTTCTTATGTATATAGAAAAACAAAAATCTATACTGATTTAACATCTAAATATAAACACACACACACACACATCACACATCAATATACGCACATTATATTTACACAATAAAATTTTGATTGGCACTCAATATAATTGTTTTAAAAAATGTTTGAAAAAAAATTTAAAAAAAAATCATTTTAAATTAACTGGTACAATGTCGAAATCGAACATGTACGCAATTAAATTAATTTGGTGTAAGTAATTTTATATATATAAAAAATAAAATAAAGACAGCAGTGTGAAGGTCATAATTTGTTTTTTCTTCATCTCTCGTCATGATGGTACTTTATAATATTTATAACATATACATAAACAAAGAAAGCATCTTTGATTTTTGCATTTTATAAACTTGTTTTTCCATACTGAATTATTACAAATAATTATAATAAGAAAAAAAGAAATAAATAAAAACGAATTAATTTACAATTTTTTTTTTTTTTCTCTTTACACATTCACAGAGAAGAAGTACGAAATCATGTTGTAAAATGGGGACAAAATTTTGAATTTATATGTAAAATGTCTGCAAATGCATCTACAGGTATATTGGATCCATGTACATTACGTATATCGGTACGTAAAGAAGTTAAAGGTGGTCGAAGTTATCAAAAATTAGGTTTTATTGATTTAAATTTAGCTGAATTTGCTGGTTCTGGTTTAACGTCAAGACGTTGTCTGTTAGAGGGTTATGATACAAGACATCGACAAGATAATTCAATGTTACGTGTAGCTATTAAAATGCATATGCTTAGTGGAGATATTCTTTTTAAAGTGTAAGTTTATATATATTAATTTAAATAATTATATAAATAGTTAAGAAAAAATAAAATAAGAAAAAAAATGATTATTTTACATTTTTTGTTATTCATTTTTTACAGTCCTTCATCTAATTTAAATTCTAAACAAATAGCGTCGCAAGACGATTTAGGCGTAGGTAATGTAAATATAAATAGTGGTGTTGAAACATCGGGCGCACGACCACCGACACCGGGTACAGCCGCAACATCGGTAACAACAACGTCATTGACGGCCATATCAATAACGACAACGTCAATACCGACAGCAACAATAACAACAACGGCCATATCAAATACACGTGATGATTCATCAATAGCATCCGGTTCATCGGGTTTTGGTTCATTAACAAAACCAAATAAAAAAACAGAATATCATTCTGGTGAAATGGATCCGACAGCATATCTATCATCAATAGTTACAGATTCTGGTATTTCTGTATCCTATGAACAAACGCAATCATCATCATCAAACACTAATTCAATTTTATCCGATGGATCATTATCATTAGCTACGCCAACAATACCAATAAATAATACCAATACCAATAATAGTAATAATAACAATAATAATAATAATAATAATAATAATAATAATAATAATAATAATAATAATAATAATCAATATAATCAAATGATTAATGTGCTTCCACCAACCCAACAACAATCATCACAAATTAATGAATTGGGTCATTCAAGAAATTCCAGTAATACTAGTCAAGTATGTTTTGTTAGTTTTTCTAATTTTATAATTGCATAACAATATTTTTATCCAAATATGGGTTATGTAAAAAAATTGTTGTATGGTTACGAAAGGTTACCATCCCACCAATAATATAATAATTATTACAATATTTATATAATTTCTATTGTTTTTTATTATATATAAACACGTATGATACAGATGTCCAAAGGATCCGGTTATAGTAGTTTTTCACATAGTCAACATTCTAGACAAAGCTCCGAAGGTGATTCGGGTCATCAACGGTATGTGATTTTTTTATTTATATTTAATTTAATTAAAATTTTTCTATATTGAATTATTTATTTTTATTTAGTTTTAAAATATATATTTTATAAAATTTTATTTAGAAAGCACTCTCCATTTAATTTTAAAAAATAAAATAAAAAATAAATTCAATAAAAATATCTCTATAATTTTTGCTAGAATCATCTCCACTATTTTTATTATAATAATACACATTTATATATACTATCAATATTAATCCAATAATTTCATATTTAATGTATTCACTAAATATAATTAATTTTTTTTTTTTTTTACTAATTTTATTTATTTATTAATTTTCTATAATTATTAATGTGGACTATAATAATTTCTCTCTTTCAAAATCTGTTAATTTTTTGTTTTATATTGTTTTTATCGCTATATATTATAAAAATTACAAATTTATTAGACCATATTTTGAAAACAAATCAACATAATTAATTATCAAATATTTTATAACTTTATAAATTAAACTTATCATATCTCATCTATTATTATTCTTATAGAAAAAAAAAAAAAACTAACCTTCAAGGTTTTTTATTTGGATATTTGTCGCATAAAAATTATCTTGTAATTTATAATTTATTCGTTCGTATATAGAGATTGATGATTGTTGTATATAGAGATTGATGATTGATGTATAATTATACAGTAGTCGATCGCCGCAACTAGTTTATTTTTTAACCATGTAACCGCAATCCAATAATAATTGCTACGCCATGGATATATAAAATTAAAATCAATAAATATATTTTAGGATTAGTATGCAAACACTTTATTGAATCTATAATACAATTATTGGAAAAGTGCTTTATTTCTCTTTCGTCGTCGTATACTATAAAATTTATTATTATGTTCCATATATGGATAGAATAAACAAACGTTTGTTTTAACGCTACTCAAAGATTAACAATGTGGGATAACTAATTTGGAAAATAAATAGAAATAAGGAAATATTTATCTTTCGATAAATACCAATACCAATCGGTGAATTGTTATATATAATACTCATCCTATGCAAACTATAATTTAACACACGTGACTTTAATAAACAGCAACTTTTATAGTATATTATATAGCCACTATCGATATTTCATGTACAAAAAATTCAGGTTACCATATGTTATATATGAGTGGACAAGTTTCAATAAGGAGGTGGTGGTGGTGTTGCCACAACAAGTCTACTATAATATAATTATCTCTATAATCTATATATATTCAAACTATATATATTGAAATATAATTTTAAATATTTAATATGGAAAAACAGCAATATTTTCTATATATGTCTTTTTCTACTTATACGACGCAACGCGTGCTACTTACAAACAGTATTATTTAATTTAAATTCTATATTGTATAATTTTATATACAAGGTAATGCATTAATGCGTAATTTAATAATTAATTGGTATAATTGGTGTTAGATTATCAAATCAAAAATAAATTATAAATCAATTTTATTCCAATTTTATTATATTTTCTATATACTTATCAATTTTATTATAGAGAATGTCATAAGAAATATGAAATTGTTCTTAAAAATAGGTAATTTATGTAACTGGAGGGATGTTTTTCATTTAAATTTATCTAAACAAATCTGTAACCTCAATTTTATTATTTTTTTGTTGGACAGATAGTATATATGTGTAATAACACCCTGTATAATTTATTTCCAAATATATATTTAATGATTATAATACTATAAATAATAAATGTAATTTATTTATTTTGTATACATATTTGGGAATATTATTTATAGAATAGCAAAATACGGTCAAGTTAATTGAAATTTATGCAACAATTTTATAATTATAAATATATACGAGTATCTAACTATAGAGCTTTCATTACATAATTTCAGCATATAAAATAATTGATTAAACATTTATTAATAATATAATGTGATCTTTCACAGTTTGATAAGAATAATACAAATCGTTAAGCAATAGCGTTGTTATTATCAAATCTATATTATTTTTCACAAAGGACATTCTTTAAAGGTTTGAATAAAAAAATCAAGAAAAAACGTTCGCATTTAACAAAGATAGAAGTGCTTTTTACATCACGATAATGTATCAAATCATAATTTAGCAATTCAGCCACTGTAAAGTTACACGAATTACTTTATGAATTGCATATATTAATCGGCTAATATATGACACCAAACAACTGTTTTCCTCTTTCCATAACATATGGAAAAATATCGAAAACTGGAAACCTATTTGAATTATTGGAAAAAATTTTGAAAAATAATATAGTTTCTTGTCAATAAAAAAAGTATTTCAAACCGCCCACATAATTATATATAATTATTTAAAATCTCATAGCACAACGATATACCATATGTAATACAATAAATTAAGTTGAAATTATAATATAAAATTTTTTAATTGATATGTCTTTTAATGCAAGATAAAATTGAAAAATTTACACGCGTTAGCTATCTCAGGGCTCTTCCCATTTTTCTATTATACCACGTTGTATATGTTATAGAAAGAAATTGTTAATCACACATAATTATTTTATATAAAAAGTACGCTTTCCCGATAAATATGTATAATTTCTAAAGTATGTCTGTACACCTTTTTCTAAACGCTGCTTCACTCATATAATAAATAATTCCTTTGCAAATGTGTAAACATAATATAAAATTTGAATGTAAATGAATGCAAACAATATAAAAATAAAATAATATGCACTTTCACATTTTTTGGAAAAATCTATTATATGTTAAGTAAAAAAAAAATAGTTAACCCTCACTTTTTTTTTTTTTTTTTAATTTTTATGATTTTTAATTATTTATTTTTTAATTTTATTTTAATTTATTTAAGATTTTTTGTTTGTATTTTGGTATCTTATTTTATAATTTTAATTTTTCTCCTACCTATTATTTATTATTACAACCTTATTCTTTTTATTTCTTTATCTTCTTGTTGTTGTTTCTGTGTTTCCATGGTTTTTTTTTTTTTTATTTAATTTATTATTTTAAAGGTATCATCCTCCGTTCCAAAAATCTAAACCTATAAATAAAAGTCTATTATATCCGTCATTGTCGTCGTCATCGTCGCATACTGCAAGGACAAAGACAACAAAATCATCATCGACAGCAGCCGTATCATTATTAAAATTAAAAATGCCAACTAGTCCTAGTTCCGATAATGAATTGTATTATACACCAAATTCATCGGTATCACAAGATGATGATAATAATAAAGCCGATTCTGGTATGGATGAATATAATGAAATAAATAGTGGTGGTGGTGGTGGTGGTGGTGGAACAACAACAACAAAGTCAAAAACGACCACCACAAAAACTGTATATAAAATAACAAAAATACAAAGTTTAGGTAATATACCAATACATAAATCACAAATATTCTATGAAGATCAAGAAGAAGATTCTGGGCTAGATGAACAATGTACAACTAATGGATATAATAATAGTATTAATAATAATAATAATAATAATAATAGTCATAACAATTTTAACAATGATGATTTTGTTGATAACGATATTGATTATAATAATAATAATAGTAATATTAATTGTAATACATCAAATAATTCATTTGGTACCATTTATCGTATGAAATCATTGGGAAATTTATCCGAAATTGAACGTGCATTTGGTGATACACCAAAAGAATTATTAATATTAAAACAAGAATTTGAACAAAAACGTTTTGGTCTTGCACGACGTAAATCACTGACAAATTTATTAATTGATACATCAATTACAACAAGTATTGAAAATTTATTTGATAATAATAATAATAAACAAAAATTAATCAATAATAATAATAATAATATTAATAATAGTATGAATAACGATAAACCAATAAAACGTGATTCAATTTTTCATTCACCAACAACACCAACACAAATAAAAAATAGTAAATATAAAAAGAAAATTGGTATTGGTGATACAAAATATATTGGAAATGATGATACACCACCACCACCACCACCACCACAACAACCATTTGATAATAACAAATATCAATATCAATTAACAAAAATGAAATCAATGGGTACAATACCAGATTTAGTAACAGAACGTATTAATTATGAACCATTTTTAACGCCAACTGTTAGTCGAAAATCTCTTAATGTATTTAATTATGATAATGCTATTATTGATAATAATAGTAATAGTATTGATAATAATAATAATAATAATAATAATATTAATAATAATCATAATACTAAAATGAATGGTATCGATACAATTGATGGTGATGTTATTAATCATAGTAATAGTAATATTAATAGAAATATTGATAATAGAATAATTAGTAAAATTTATAATAATAATAATAATAATAATAATAATAATAATAATTATGATGATGATGAAGTATTTATGAAAACAACAAAAACCACAACGACAACGACAACAACAAGATCTCAAAAATCACAACAACAATTACAACCTAAGGATCGTTTAACATATGATTTAAATATATTAAAAGGTCCATTTCAAAGAGGTTATCGACGAAGTTATACGAAAAATTCGGAACGTAATGATGCAACACCATTACGTCAATCGGATGGTTATTTTCAAACGCCACCAATTATATCGAATTTAAATGTAATACCACCATTGGCAACAACAACAACAACAGCAACAACAACAACAACAACTGATAACCATCAAAAATTAAATGGTAATTGTGACAATAATCATTTCAATAATAATTATAATAATAATAAACAACAATCGTCGCCGCCGCCGTTACCGCAACATCATCATCTGCAACAACCACCGCAAAGACAATCCCAGAAACGACGTAATCCATTATTACATAGTATACGTTCGTCATTACACAGTTTAACAATGGATGGTGGAAAATCTTCGTTGGCTGCTGATAGGTACGAAATAAAAAAAAAAAAAAAGAAAATTAATAAGAAAAAAATAAAAAAAAGGATATGAAAATTTTCCAACGTTAAAAGTAAAAAGAAAATTTATTTTTTTTTTATTTTTTTTCTCTTCCTTATTAAAATAAACGCTTTTGTGCAAGAGAGTGGAAAACGTTTTTCTATTTTTTTTTTTTTTTTATTTGCTTCCATATATATTTTCTGTGAATTTTCTTTTAATTTTTTTTTTTTTTATGATTTGTTTTTCTTTAAGTTTTATTATTTTATTTTTTTTTATTTTATTATTTTATTTTTTATTTTTTATTGTCTTTTTTTTTTGTCTGTATAAGAACATTTTCTAAATCAAACAGAAATCGTAAAAATGTTTCCCAAATTGTTTTTTTTATATGTTTTTAAAAAAAAAAGAGAGAGAAATTGTGTTTGTTAAAAAAAAATATCATCTGCTTTTTTTAGTAATAACATTAAAAAAAATAAAAGTCAAAATTAATTAATTAAATTTTTGTCATAAAAAATCATTTTCATTTTAAATGTGGGTTAAAAAAAATACAAGTAAAATGTGTGCTGCTTATAAATACAATACATTTTCATGCTATATAAAATTATATGTAAAAAGAAAGAAATATATTTTAATTGTGTTGCGGATACTGCTGTGCAAAAGCAAAGCAAAAAAAAAATAACGCTTTACATTAAATGTTTTTAGCAAAAATGTTTAATTAATTAATATAATTTTATGAAAATATAAATATGTGCTGCTCTTGTATTATATATAAAATATAATAGTAATTACATGCCCATTATTTCTCCTTCCGGGAAATTATATAAAATAAAAATTTAATTTAATAAATTATTAAATAATTTCAATATGTCCGTCCTCTGTGCCTGTTTAAAACTTGTTTGAAAAAATTTAATTTAATTATTAATTATTATCGGAAACGAAAATACGAAAATATTATTAATATAGAATAAATATTACAATGAAATTTAAAATTTTAATTTTCTAACTAAATTTTAAAGAAAAACAAATTTATTTTTATTATTTTTTTTCCTTTTTTTTTTTTTTTTTTTTTTTACTGACTACTACTGATTTTAAGAAAATTATTAAAAATGATTACAAATTTGCTCTCATACACAAATCGTTTTAAAGAAATTAAAAATAAAATCTAATGTACCGGCGCCGCTATATAAAAATATAGAATTTGTCATTAATATTATATATGTAAAAGTGCTTGCTTTTGGAACGTGGGATTTAATATCTATTTATTTAATTTTTTTTTTTCTTGGGCTTTTAACAAAAAAAAAAAGGATTTGGTTTTTTTTTTTTTTGATTATAATTTCAAATTACATGAAAATATTTTTTTTTAAAAATGAACTGAAATAAGGCATGATCTCTATTTTTTTTTTTTTGTTATTTTAAACACCAAAATAATTATAAATTGCACTTTCCTTTTCTACAATTTTTATATATGTCCAAAAGATGGTTTTGTTTTAGGGATACAAAATGATTTGGTCGGTATAGAGTGAGTATAATTTCTGCAGTGTAGATTTGCAAACAAACAACATCGTTATAATCATCATGAATCAAACATTTTATAAATAGAAAACTATATAATAATTTGCAATTTTCCATTAAAAATAATGATTTTGGCTTACATAAATATTTTTAATCAGATATATATATTCTGGCAGCTATATCCGACATTGAATTTTTTGTTTTATGCTTTATTTTACCATTTTTAGCTTGGAAAATTACGGAAATTTTATTTTACATTTAATTAACAAAGTTCATGAAAGTGACACGTTGTTTAATCACATAGCCGCACTATAAGTCGCACAATTTCTGTTAAAATAATGTCAAAAATGATGAAAATTTAACGCCGCATACAAAACCTAAATTAAAATGATACGCAGATTAATCAAAAAAATATTATTACTTAGTATAAGTTCAAAAGAATAATTCCAGAAAATAGTTAAAATGAAAATATTCTGTAAAATGTTTAAAATTACTGACATTCATCTCACGTCCTTCTATATTATTTACCATTTTTATGTGTTACAATATCCTTGCGTATCTATAATATATTCTTTATATCTTTTTGTATACACCTAACTTAAAATCATCTTACATACTATATTATTATACTTTGAATTATTATCTATTTTAATTATACAATTAATTTTCTATATATAAATAATAATTTATACTAACCATAAAAATAAATGTAATATATATATATAGGAGTTTATCTGGATTACATCGTCGTCTTCTTGATGGTAGTACTAGACAACTAGCTGTTAATAATAGCAATAATAACAGTAATAATAATAATAATAATAATAATAATAATAATTCACCAGCACCATCAAGTCCTATTGAAATGGATAGCAAAAATCAATGTTCACCATCATTAAATGATATTACCACATCTAATAATATTAGTAATAATATCAATAATACCAATAATAATAATAATAATATTAATAATGTTAATAGTAGTAGTAATACGTCAACACTATCAACGTCCCCACATAATTTAGTAGCTCCATCGTCATGCCTGGCTATAAGACGACCCAGTACTAACATGTTGGTTTCAAATTTTTAATTAGTATTTTGAAATATTTCACATTTATTTTGATTTTCTTTTTAAATAATATATTTTTAATTTTTATTATTATTTGAAAAATTTTTCAATGCATGATTTTATAATGCGTTTTTTTTTTTTCTTATATTATTATTATTAGATATGAAAACTTTTTCAAAATCTTATAAAAATCGTGAGATTAAATTTATATATTTAATTATATTTTATTTTGTTTATTACAACTATATGACTGAATTTTATCTATTGACAATATCTTATTTATATTAATCATTCAATTCAATTAATTGCAATTAAGATATTTACTAAATTTGTAAATTGTTTGAAAACATAACCCGAAATTTAAAAGTGTTAAAATTTTTTTTTGATTTAGAATTACATGCCCAATCCGTATATACCGTTGTGTGGACACTCTGTTTATAATGTAGTTGAAAGGACGATTTCATACTTTTGGTTAAAAAAAAATTAATTAAATAATTTGGTTATTTTTATATAGATTTTATTAATTCATTGTTATTTAACCGAAATGAAAAAGCTAATTTTAAACTAACACAAACGAAACTAAAATAAAATTATATCTTAACATTTGCAGTCTCTCTGTTTGTGTCCTTAAAATGTGTAAATAAATTCAAATAAATAATTCCATATGTTTTTTTTTTTTTTATCATATATACCTTTTTTTCTACACCACACAGTATTTACTTTTTAATTAATTTCTATATTTATTAATTTGAATGCTAATAATTATTTTGCGATTTTTTATATGCTATAAATTAGAATAAAAAATTGTATAAATTATACGATAAATTATCACAGCAAAAAAAGTGCAATTTGCAATAGTTAATATCGCTCATTTTTTGTTTTTTATGCTTTGCTAATATCTCATTTTTAAATGCCTAAATTAATGTTTTTAATGAATGTGTAAATTTAATTATTATTTTCTACTAATTGTACAGAAAATGACCCATTTTAAATTGTATACCATCAAAAATATGTGTGTGAAGAAAATTAAAATTTTCAAAGTTCTTTTGTTGCTTGCTATGTCGTAGGTATAAAAAGCAATAATTAATAAAGTGCGCCGGTATCAAATACGAAATATTAAACATGTAATTTAAATGGAACGGGTTGTATAAATTTTTTATATTTATATAAAACCATTGATTTAAACTTTAATGTTAAATCCTTCCTAAATCAGAAATGTATTATACAAAAACGTACGACATATAAAAATAGTGTAACATCGTGACATCGATGACGTTGAATCAAGTTTTAAAATGGGTCTCACTGTATTTCAATGAATCTGTGTAAATACCATATGAAGAAAAAGATCTAATTTATTAGAATGCATTTGTGATGTGAATGTTAAAAATAATAATAATAATGGCTTTTATAATAATATATTTTTGCTTAATTTCAAAATTAGTTTTAAATTTGAATGTTTTTTTCTATTGGATTGTTTTAGTGTTTTTTTTTTTTTATTGCTATATTTAGTTTTTTTTTTTTTTTCTTTATCTATCTATTTTATATGTGTTTGTGTGCAAATTATTAAATTAAATTCTTATGTATTATGTGTTTTTGGTTTATAAATTTGTAAATAAATATACAAATATATATTAATTTATATAAGAAAATAGAATAAAAGTGAAAATGTATGTATATAAAATCATTTTACAGAAATCCTAGTTCAGGATCATTACAAATGAGTGAAACTGGTTCATTAGATCGTATGAAAGCGGCCGCCGAACGACGGAAAAAAGTATTAGATGATGGTGGCGGTGGTGGTGTTGGTCCGTCTGTTTCAGGACGTGTTGAAGGTACCAGAGTTAATCCAGATTCTTTAATTGAAGAAATCTTACAAAATAAATTAGATCATTTAGAGGAGTCTTCGGAATGTAAGTATATTTTATATATAATACAAATTTGAATTAATTTTTATTATTTAAGGATAACAGAAAAATAAATGTATAGAAATTATTTAATTTTCTATTTGCCTATAAATAAAACGCGATGTTTTGTAAAAATAATTAAGAATATATTCCTATTTATGAAGATGTTGGTATATTTTCCTTCTATATAATAATTAATTTAATGATAAAATATATTATTATTGTGTATGGTTTACATACCAATTGTTTTTCACCATCGATTTATATACATTGTTCGAATGCCGATTGATTGTGAAAACTTAGAGGTGAAATTTAATGTGATCGCTGATGTAATACCTTCAATTTGTCGATCGTCCTTCTTGTATACAGTTTGATAACCGATCTATATTCAATTTTTTAATGATATAAAAATTTGCAGTTACATCCTGATGTAGGATTTTCATCTTGACGTGTTGTTCAACTAGTCGAAACTGAAACAAATTATAAAAAAAATTATATCACAACCAAATTAAGAATCTTTTTATATTCTCTACAAAGTCAATTTAATATCTGTGTATTAGTTACGATATTATAGATATCTCAAATACACAGAGCCATCAATTAAAATGTGTCAATTAGTATTTTTGACTTATAATTATGTTCACCAACATAACACCTTGCATGAAGGATTGCACTCGCGCAAGAAAAACCCCATCTGCATTTTTTTTTCTGTTATTTTTACTTAATATTAATAATATCATTAAAAAAAATGTATAGAAATATCTTTAATATATTCTTATTTATTTTTTTTAGCATTCGGGCTTAAACTGTATATAGCTAGGGATGGTACAGCATCGTTAAGTAGTCATGAAGTTCAATCTCGTATGCCTGGTGGTGTTTTTAAACAAGTTGTTATGGAAAATCCAAGATAGTAGCAATAAAAAACTGAATAAAAAGGAAAAATGTATTATTTATAAAATTAATTATAATTTAAATTATATAAATGGATAAATTGAAAAATACAATATATAATTGTTGTTTTGGTGCTCTGTGATGTTGTTTAACAAATTTTTATTTATTATTTAAGTATTAAAAATTTTTATGTCTATAAGAAATTTTGTAAAAAAAAGAAAAAAAAAACAAAACAAAACAAGAAAATAAAAAAAAAAAGGAAACCTAAACAAAAATAAAACGAAAACCAATACACAAACAAAAGATTTGATATGGAAAAATTAAAAGTAGATTACACAAAATGATGAATGCAAGCGGACGAGCGACGACGACTGATGAACTTTTATTAAAAATGTGTGTGTGGGTGTGTGTGTGTGGCGGCACCAGTAGCGGTCGGGTTACATACTATAAATATACAAATTAACTAATTTATCTACGGAATTTGAAAAAGGATATACAGAAAAAAGAAACTACTACTACTACTAAATTATATATTAGAAATTGTTTCCTAATAATATAATTTTTTTTTTATTTCTTTGAAAATTGATGATTGATAATGTGTGCATTTTTTGAAAATGTTGTGTGAAAACGTAATTAATTAGAAAAATAATTAATTTTATTTAAGGAAAGAAAAGAGAAAATTAATTTTTTTCAAACAAAAACAATTCAGTATTTACTATTTTTTGTTTTTGTTGCTTTAATAAAATTTGATATTAATAGAAAACAATTTTTCCAATTGACTTACAAAAAAAAGGATATGTAATTTAAATTATGCAATGAATTTAATTATTTTTTAATTTAATTTTTAATAAAAATATTGAATAAAACAAAATTTAATAAAATTATCTGTATTAAAATTAAAAAAAGATAATTCGGAGATAATTTTATTATCTTTATACAAAATTATACTGCACAAAGCTTTGGAAGATAAATATTATCGTAAAAGCTTTCATGAAAGAAACGTTATAAATGTTTTTATATTTTTTTCATTTGAATTCATGATGGGATGCTGTACAAAGTTTCATATTTGTATGATTTTCTTTTCTTTTCCCTTAACAGAGAATAATAACAGTTAAAGTATTATCTTTGATGTATTATTATTTATATTCTTTTAAATTATCTATAGATTTTGTGTAATTGTGTGTGTGTGTGTGTGTGTGTATCATAATATTTATCTCTTAATGCGATATACATTTTGCTTGCTAACTTTAAAATTAAATCCATTGTTGTTACAAAAAAAAAATATTTAAATTTTCTTAGACAAATAGATAATAAAAAAAAAAGAAAAACCCAACAGACACACACAATCACACAAACACAAACACACTGCTGCTAACCATATATATATACATAAATATATATATAAATAACAAAAATACATAACAAATACACACAAACATCAATCAATGCAATACAGAATTAAATCACGCATGATGGGTGTTTTTGTTGTGTGTTGTATTTGCAATCACGTTATTGTTGCTTTTTTGGTTTTGTTTCTTTTTTTTTTTTGTCTGGTAATTTAAATTTTTAAATAAATAAAATATTTTCTTTAATAAATGTATAAAATAATAAACTAATTATTAATAAATCCAGAAAATTAAATTAAATACAAAATATAAAATAGTAATATTTAATAAAATTTCAAAATTAAAATTATGTAAAATTGTAAAATAAAAAAAAATAAAACACATATTTATATTATGAAAAACAATAATAATAAATTAATAATTATTTATAACAATATATAAAATTAATAATAGTTTATAATTATATTAATATAATAATATATTTTTGTTGTAAAAATATTTATAATAAAATAATTAAAATTCTTGAACAAATCTAAATAATTGCAGTTTTAAAAAAAACGGAACTGGTTTTTTATTGGATGGCCGCCAAAATTTGTCATTATGTTTAAAAGATGCGGTAGTCTATCGGGGCAACAATAGGTTTTCACCAAATCATATGATTTTTGATATTGTAATTACAATAATTTAATTTGTGACACGACAAAAGGACTATGGAAATTTTTTTATTGATGTTACTAGAATTTAAACATTCCTTAATTGTATCAATAGTGATTTTACCAACCAACTTGTGTTTGCAAATATATGTTTTGGTTCATCGACTCGAATACACACATACATATTCGAACTGTATTGCCAAACAATTATTTTGAAACTTTGTGCGATAAAAACGAAATTGAAAGTTAACTATTAATTTTTGTTTCATTAAATGACGGCTGTCCTTACAGCTTTTGTACATTATACAATACAGTAATAATTACTCATTATTTATAAAGACACTTCAGCAATACAAGGACTTTCGTGTTTCATATATAAACCTACCTGAAAATTGTTAAAATTAAATATGTTAATCAATATATTACATCCGATTCTCGCATGAAGATTGTAGTCACTGAAAATGAGTGACAAAAGTACACACTTTTATTATTATTATTATATGTTTTCTACACGTTGTTAATATATTGTTTTATTGATGGATGATATTTCTAGACTATATATGAAAGCAAACTGATCAGCTAATACTTGATGGATGGATCGGGTGAATGGTTTCATTACCACATATTAAATTTGTTTCCAACAACTCAATTGATAAAAAATGTCCTTCTGTAAATGTCAGTATCCTTGAGACGATTACATTTGCAGTGATTAAGGGGAAATCTTTGAGTAAATTATCACCATTTTCCCATATAATATTTTTATAGAAAGAAATTGAATATGTGTGTCCTGTCAAAAACTAAAACAAATTTTTAATTATTTATTATTTATTTCTTGAACACACAGTTTTTATTTTATTCATTTTTTTTTCTTTCTTTTTTACATTAAATTTTTGGTTTTTTTTATTTATTTTTTTTTTTATTTGTAAATAATTACTAACAACTATTTTAAAAAATAATACAATTTGAGCTATTATTTAAAACATAATGGACCCACTTGAAAACCAAATGCTTGATTTGGTAATCCATAATCAATTGGAAAGAAATCAATTAATGGTAGATATGATAAACGTCGGGTCCGTATTTCAAATATTGTTTCACCTTTACTTCGGCCAGACTAAAAAATAATAGGGATGAAAAAAAAATAAAAGTTATTTTCAATTCCGAACATTAACCTGTCGTAATGCATTTGATAAAATTTCATATATGTTTATGTTTTTTTTAATGTACCTTACAACCATCAACTAAAATATTTGGTTTAACCACTGTACTTTTATAATTAATTTCCATTTCATTTTCACCTAAAAGTCTAATTGATGTTTCATAATTATCTAAATTTGCATTATACCAAGCTGCACTATTTATACATGTGTACGTAAAATTTTGATATCCCTCTTGTGACAATAATCGTAAAAATGTCATTTGAACAATGCCAATGGTTTCATATGTAATGCGAAAGCCACCTCTTAAATTTGAATACCAATCATTATGATCATTTTCTTTGCGCCACGGAATGTTTGGCATTTGTGAACTATGAATATCGGGGAATACACATGTTTCGCCTTCAGCTGTTAGATTACAAAAAACATATACGGCATCATCGGCCATACCTAAATTTGGATCTATCCAATACCATCCTTAAAACCGATATAAATGTTATAGTTTTATAATATTTCTAAGTGCGTATTAGAAATTTAAATTATTATCTGGTTATTAATAATGAATTGAAAAATAACTTACCATCTTTAAAATTAGGATGTCCGAAATATAAATCTCTACATGTTTTTACTGGGTTTTCTTTGGTACCCAATGGTTTTCGTATGCGATCCAATTCCTGGCGCATTGAATATATTGAACTATACATATCTAAAAATTTTGGTTCCATATCATCTTTTTTATTCTTTTTTTTACGATTAGTTTTTTTCGTTGGTTTCTTTTCATCAATGCCCATTATTCGATCAATGTCTTCGTCATCGAAATCATCACCTAATTCCTCTAAATCAACTTCACGTTTCATTCGATCTTCGCCTTTCGTTGCTGAAAATTCGTTCAGACGAAATAGTAATTCAGGTGGCACTAACGGTGCTTCAGCTTGTGGTCCTGGTGGACCTGGTGGACCGATTGGACCTGTTTCACCTTTCATACCGGCTACTCCTTCAGATCCCTTTGGCCCCGCCGGCCCCATTTCACCAATAGCACCTTGTAATCCATCATTTCCCTTTGGACCCAGTGGACCAGTTGGTCCCATATCACCTTTTATTCCATCGTTTCCTGGTGGTCCACGTACACCCCTATCACCTTTTTCGCCAGCGTCACCTTTATCACCAACCAAACCCAATTCACCGCGATGTCCTTTCAAACCACGTCTGCCTCTATCACCTTTCGGACCTTTTGGACCAAGATCACCTGTTTTTCCAACCGGACCTACTTGTCCTGTCTTTCCTGGTATACCCATTTCTCCTGCTGGCCCCGGTGAACCTCTCAAACCGTGTGGACCCTGGGAACCAGGTAAACCTTGCGGTCCGGTTATGCCTGGGATTCCCAGTGGGCCTGCCGTACCTCGATCACCTTTTTCTCCCGGTAAACCTGTGTTCCCTTGTAAACCAGCCGGGCCTTCTGGTCCCATTTTACCAGGTGGTCCAGCTTCTCCTGGCTTACCTATAAAATTTATACATTTGTTTTTGTAGAAAATATAAATATGATTAGAAATTTATCTTATGAGTGAAATTGCTTTCATTTTATATTATACAATGTTTACCTTGTGGACCGAAATCTCCTGGTAAACCTGGTTCTCCGGGTTTACCGTCGTCTCCTTCTTTACCCTGATCGCCTTTAAGTCCTTGGAAACCAGGTTCACCAGGATTTCCAGGAAAACCTGGTGGTCCTGCACTGCCTTTAGGTCCTTCAGGCCCTACGTGTCCCGGTTTACCTGGTGGTCCTTGTACACCTGCCTTACCCTCTTCACCTTTCGGACCGGAGTTACCGCGTTCACCTTCTTTTCCCAACGGTCCAACTGGTCCTGGTGGTCCTGGCGGCCCCGTTTCACCAATAAGACCTTGCGGACCCGGTGAACCTGGACCACCTTGAATTCCGTCAGGTCCTCGTGGTCCGCGTTTACCCGTTTTACCAGGCGAACCTATTGGACCAATTGCTCCTGGTGCACCATCATCACCTCTTTCACCTTTAATGCCAGATGGGCCTGGCATTCCTTGTGGACCTATTTATCATTTAATATAAATTTAGAAGCTAACGTTAATATTTGATGTATTATATATAAGTCCACACCAATAATTTTACAATTTATCAAATTAGATGTAATCTTTTTAATTTTAAAATATTTATAGGTTTACCGTTTTGGCGAATTTGTAATTAGATCATAATTAGATCATTTATTTTATTTATTTATTACCTGGTGCCCCAGGTGATCCACTTAAACCATAAGGTCCATCTTCTCCTTTAATACCACGACGTCCCATTTCTCCAGGTGGTCCCTTTTCACCTTGAGGACCTGCTGTTCCAGGTTCTCCTCGTATTCCTTGCATACCTGGTGATCCAACTGGACCCTATAATTTTGTATTTATCATCAACTCTATCGAAAATTATTTATACCATGTAATATATTATTATTTACCATCTCTCCCTGTGTTCCCTTAAAACCTTTTTCACCTGGTTGGCCAACATCTCCTTTATCACCATCTTCACCAGGTGGTCCAATAGGACCCGGTGGTCCTGGTAATCCTCTTATACCTGGTAATCCATCACGGCCGACTGGACCAATTAAACCAGGCTCTCCGCGTTCTCCTTTAGCACCTGGTGCTCCTGGTCCGCCGGGTAGGCCTGGTCTTCCTTCGGGTCCTTGCAATCCTTCTTTACCATGTTCACCTTGTTGACCTTTATCACCGGATGTTCCCATTGGACCGGGTGGTCCGCTTTCGCCCTTTAATCCTGGAAGACCCTGTATTGCACAGCATTAATTTGAAATGTATTTTCTTTTCAAAATTTATTCTACCATATTATAGGTGTATGTAATAAATGCCATACCGGTTGTCCCGTGTGTCCTCGTTCACCTGGAAAACCGGGTAATCCAAATTGACCAGGAGGACCCGTTTTACCAATTGGACCGGCCGGTCCTTGTTGCCCTTCCTTTCCAGATTCACCTGGGGAACCGGGTTCACCGGGTAAACCAGGTAAACCTGGAATACCAGGTTCACCACTGGGACCTGATTCACCAATTGGTCCCGGTGGACCAACAACACCTGCTATACCAGTTGGACCTGCGTTTCCAGATTCTCCCTTGCAAATAGCAAATTATTACATTACAATATAATTAATGTTGTACGAAAACAAATTGCGGCAAACGTACAATAAATTTTATACCATACATTCAAACATATATTCATCATGATATACTTACTGGGGGTCCACGTTCACCTGGTTGTCCCGGTGGGCCATCTTTACCATTATTTCCTTGTGGTCCAGGCATTCCAATAAATCCGCGTGGACCTTCTGCACCTTGAGCACCCATTTCACCTTGTGGTCCCGGTGAACCGGGTTGACCTGTATCACCTTTTGGTCCCACAGAACCCTCATTGCCTCGTCTGCCTCTTGAACCGCGAAAACCTCTGGGTCCCACTTCACCTCTTTCACCAGGTGCTCCAACATTTCCCTAGTTTTATTTTTATTTTGCTTAATAAAATATATTCCACATGCAATTAAGCGAATAACTTATAATGTGTAAAACATAAATATAACGTACTCTTTCACCTTTAATACCTAGACTTCCTATTACTCCAGTGGCTCCTTTATCACCCTTTTCTCCAGACGCACCTGGATAACCTGGAAATCCTTGAATACCTTGTTTTCCCTTATCACCTGCGGGACCAATTATGCCTGTCTCGCCTCGTGGTCCTTCAAATCCTTTAGGTCCTTCGGGACCTTCTATTCCTTGAACGCCTTGTGGACCGATTGCACCTCTTTCTCCTGGAGATCCCATTTCACCTTTTTCTCCATCAAGACCACGATCTCCTTTATCTCCTTGATCGCCTATTGGACCTCTGTCACCGTCATCCCCCTTAGTTCCTCGTGGACCTGGAAACCCGACTGGACCTTGTACACCCTGAAGACCTATATCACCTTTTGGTCCTGAAACGCCTGGATGTCCTGGTCGCCCAGGCGAACCATCCGCACCAGGCAAACCAGATAAACCGGGTTTACCTAAATTAATGAAACAAGAAAACCATTTAAAATTAATTGTATTGTATTTGTAACATAAATAAGAGAAAACATTTCCTTACCGGGTGGTCCAGCTATACCAGGTGGCCCTAAATTTCCTTGTGGGCCCGGTGCACCAACAGGTCCCATAGGACCAGTTTGACCCGGTGCGCCTGGTTGTCCTTGTGGTCCTGGATTTCCTTTTGATCCTGGTGGACCTTCTGTGCCAGGAATTCCAGGATTTCCAGGTGGTCCAGCAAAGCCTCTAGCTCCAGTAAAACCTCTCGGACCTAATTCACCTGGCATACCGGGCTGTCCTGGTGGACCTTCTTCGCCTTGTAATCCTTCTGGGCCGGGTTGTCCTTTTTCACCAGGCATTCCATATCGACCACGATCACCTTTTTCACCCGATAAACCAATCATGCCAATTGGACCAATTTCACCTTTTGGTCCCATTACACCAGCAACTCCTCGTTCTCCGTCACGTCCAGCTCTACCCCTTCTACCTTCACGTCCAACTGGTCCTTGAACTCCACGAAAACCACGTGGACCCTGTAAAGTACACGAATGCGATATATTTTAGAACATTTAAAGAGAAATGCATTTGTTATTTTGTATATCATCTTCATTTTTTTTTTAATTTACCGGTTCTCCTGCATCACCAGTTTCTCCTTTAACGCCCTCTTCACCAGAAGGACCAACAGGTCCAGGTATACCTGTTAATCCCATCGGACCTTGAGAACCAGTCATTGACAACTATATATAAATAGAGATATGAAATCTATTATTTGTATATACTCAATCATATAGTAATCAACATTATATATTATATGATTTTGTTACCATATGTTGAGACAGCATTTGACGTAGGGCATCAACTTGTGTATCAGGTCCTTTGTCGCTGCCAGATGCTTGATTTATCTGTAAAATATGAAAATTACCTTATACAAATAAATTGTAAGAATATTTTCTATTAATATATTATTATTTTACTGGCATCATAAAAACATGACCGGGCGGTCCTGGTACTCCCGTTGTACCATATAAACCATCTCTGCCTGGATCACCTTTTTCACCTTTATCTCCTTGCGCACCAGGCGGGCCAGCATAGCCCCTAGGCCCTGGTGGTCCTCTCCCTATATTAAATGGCGTTGGATACACTGATGCTGCTTCATGTGTATCATTCGTTGGTTTTTCTATAACATCATTATCATCATTATCAAAATCAAATGGTGACCTGTTACGAAATTCAGATCCAGACAATTCTGAATATGTGGTATCATTAAATTCTTTACTTGATCCAGTTTTATTTAATATTTCAAAGTTATCTATCCTACCTTAAAAATATATTAAAAACATAATAATCGTAAAATTGAATTTTTATTAAATACGGCGAATACCTATATTTTCATTTTCAATAAGTCCATTTTCTTTAAATTCAGAATTATCATAAAATTCGGAAGGTTCATGAATTATATTATCAAAATCTTCTGCATAAAAACCAGTTGCACCTATTCGATTACCTCGACCATTACTGTTGATGCTACTAATGCCACTACTACCACCACTGCCACGACTATTACTACTACTACTACCACCACTACTTCTACCGCCACCACCACCACTGCTACTACTACTACTTCTACTACTATAGCTACTACCACTTCCACTGCCACTACTACTACTTCCAAAAAATTCTTCACTTCTTCGATTATTTTCTGTTTCTGGAAAAATCGAAGGTCGTTCACTGGTTTGACGCGATGAACGTGATGTTGTAATTTCAAAGATTCTACTTAATTCGGCATTGAAATACTCATTGTCATTATTATTTAATTGACCAGACGATGACGATGATGATGATGATGATGATGACGACGACAATGATCCTCTTCCATTTATAAAACTATTTCCATTATAATCATTATGATTATTATTATTATTATTAAAGGAATTGAAATTATTTGAAGACATTTCATCTGCACTTATTCTATATTCACTGGGACAATCAAGTGCATATTTAGTACAAATGTGATAAGCTTCATCGGGACGATTTGCAATTTGAAATAATTGTATGTCACCGGTAAAATAACCATCGTCTTCATATAGTTGTACCCCTGTTAAAATTAAACCATCAATTGCAATTCGTGAAGTTGAATTTCTTTGTAATCGTTTTGTAATTTGTCGATTACAATCTAAAATTAATGTCATTGAATCTCCTTTAACACTTATGCCTATTCGATGCCATCTAAATATTTGCATAAGAATAGAAAAATTGTTTTGTACGAACATTTATAATAAAAAAAACACTTATAAAAACAATATCGGAATATATTAAAATAAATTACTTTCTATCATCAATATTTACACCAAAACTAATGGTTGAATCTTCCATTGGATTACCATCTAAATCTTGATAATATAAGGCAATATCAGATCCAACAATTAAACCTAATACTTGTTCACTTTCCGATGAATACATTGAAAATAATGGTACCCGTCCAATGCTTAAATTCGGTCGTAATGTTAATAATATTGAAAAATCGGGTGGAAAACTATCTAAAAATACTTGTGATGTACTTATTGTTAACATTGTATTTTTATTAATGGAATAAGCCGGTGAATCATATATTTGATATGGATTACGATGTGTATCACACATTCCTTTTGTCGCTGTTATTCCGTTTGGTAACTCTGTCATACCAAATTCTGTTATCATGTCAATTAAACCGTCTGCATGTGCGTTGTGTATATGTTAAAAATAGAAAAAAATAATTTTATTATTTATAAATTTATTGTATTTTATAGTGCATTTTGTATATACAGTGAGATATTTGTTCTGCTGTTTTGCATGCATAAAATTTTCAATATTTTTCCTATATATGTTTTTTTTGTTTGCCTATACCTTCATCACAATAATTTCAACACCATCATCACCGGATCTGGCTATCGAATTGATTATAAGATATGAAAACATGTTCTATATATATAAATATATGTAGTAACTTTAATTGCTAAGGATCAACCAACAGTATATAGGATAGCACTCAGGACTCTCCTTTTAATCCACAATTGAAATACAAATTGTAATCGTTTTAATCATATTCTGCCCATCTTATGATACAATAAAATAATTTATATACCATATATCTTTAATTATATGAACACAGTTCACGTATAGCACCCCCCCTGAATATGTTTTAATTGTGCGAAAAAATATTTTGAACTCATTTTATTTATTAACATGTAATAAAATTAAAGTTTTTATTAATTTAGCCAATGTGAAAAATTGATGTGAGCTCTCTATCAATAAAATTTGTTCTTATTTTCATATCTTTTATAATTTAACATTTAAAAAACAGACTAATGTACTAAACAAAAGAGACTTATGATGTGACACACAATCAATTAATTTATTATATAGTCAAATAATAATATTTATTTAACATAGAAATTCTTTGTTAAAATTTTTAATTTTTGTATACACTTCGTAAAATTAAAATAATTGCACAAATAAAAATTTCTTTTTATCATATTTTTATTTAATTAAATTTACTATGACATTTTTATTTACGCATATTGAAATATATACCTTAAAATTAGCTTTACCATTACCAGATAATCTTTGTCCATTGCTTAGTAAACGTATGTAAGAAACTGAATAATAAAATAACTTAAAAATTTCATAAAAGGAAGTAAGCTAAAAAATTTAATTTAAAAAACAACATAATCTGTGGTAATATAAATATTGTAAATGAATATGTAGATGAACTTGTATAACATCTATATTTCTCAATAAATTTCGTGTTTAACCACCTGATCTTATTGTATATTCCTATATAAGAATTTGAAATAATATGTATTTTTAATTAATTGTTTATAAAAATGACTCCATTAACGTATTGTTATTATAGCAATTTGATCGCGCGCATTTCTATTGATTATACACGAAGTGTATATGCGTTTACGCATCTTTGATAAATATATACGTTATACAGATGGTTAAATAATTCATTTAGATCTGAATACACATCATCAATACATTGTTTTTAATAAAATGTACGCGTTCCATATGATACGGTCTATTTGTTGTATTTATACTTAAATATTTATTTATTTATTTATTTTTATATGTACTTCTCAACGACTGTTTTTATTATTAATAGACAAAGTTAAACTAAACTACAACAATATACAATAAATATTATATTATCAAATAAATCATATTCATTAATTTGTTATATTTTCGTCAATTTTTTTTCTTTTATAAGATCGTTATTATTATTTTAATTTTTTTTTTTTGGTATGATGATAACGTTCGTTATTTGTTTTTTATATATGTATTTTAAGAAAATTAGGTCTCTTCTTTATTTTAACAATGTTCATATATATATACCATATATTGTATATAGTATATGAGTGAGAACCAATCAAAACAGCATACATGAACTTCAAATTGTCTATAATTGATATTTGCATATTAGAAAATATAATGGTTGTATATAATTTTGATGATGATGATGATAAATTTTATTTAACTATTTAGTTGAAATCATAAATTGTTAGAAGAATTTATAAATTGATAAATCAAATAAAAAAAAAAAAAACTAAAATAAAAATATTGTGTCGTTGTCCTGTATACATTTGGTTAAACAATGAATAATTAAAGATAATTATATAGTTAAAAATGTTTACCAATGCGAAAATTTCTTTTGCGAATTTATATACAGAAGAATCTTATATTATCTTTATATACTCCATAAATAAATTATTTGTCAGGACTTTCGTTTCTATGGAGTGGATGGTTTTATACAAATTTATCACTTTATAAAATAACTAAATTATTAACTTTTATAACAATACGGATATAAATTGTTATATCTATAACTTCGTGTACTTTTGTTAATCGTTATATTTATAAATAAAAAAAATTTGCCTCTTTATTGTATATTCCAGAATGAAATATTATAAAATGTTTAGAATTATTGAATACAAAAGTTTATTTATATTTTATACCAGTCAAATATAAACCCATTTTATTTCAAGCAAATACAGAAAAACAAACTAATTCTTAAGCTTCATCCATTTACATTTGTATAAAATTCAATTCATGGCAATTGGCAATTTTTAGAAATAACATTTTTTTAATTTATATGCGTTACCGAACGAACGAACAGAATAACATCATTTTTCAGATTAATAACATTTTTGTATCACTAATTGTTTTACATAGAAACTAAATTTAAAATAATTAATTTTTTTAAATGATTCTTTTAAAAATTATTGTAGGAAATTAATAAAAATCATTTATTTCTGAACGAATGAAACAATTTTTATAAAATGTTTTCTTAACAATTAGTTATTTTCCTATACAACACAAATTTTAATAAACGAATCCTTCGAAAAATAAATTATTTAAAATTATAGTGATACAAAAATGTTATTATTGATCTGTAAAATTAAGAAAAATTTTCGATCGTTCGTTAAATTATATACACAATAATTATTTATGTGTCGTGTGCGGACGCGTATGTGTTTCTATTTATTTATAAAAATATAAAATACATAATAAAATTCATTCAAAAATTGTTTAAAAATTTTAATTTATCGCTGCACGCATTTATATATTGAGATAAAAAAATAAATAAATAATATATAATTAGCAATTTTTTATAAATAATTTACTTAATTTTAAAAATGATAATTATTTCTTATATATCTATCTATGTATAGAATTTGTTACTGTGTATAAAATTAGATTGTGAGACACTTTGAAAGTTTCCGAAAATAAAATTATATTAAAGACGGAAGAAAGTTTTTTTTAGATACATAGATACTTTTTATAAAATGCAAACACACGAATTTTGTCACTCGCACCACTCTTTTTAAAATAATATTCCTGCATTTTATATATAGATAAAATATATTCAACTTATAAGATTTTACAATCAGCAAGGGATGACTTATAGAAACAATATTTATTTCTATGGAGACAGATCCATTTATTTGATCATTTCTCTATAGTAATTTTGGTAGCTGCTGATGTTTTCTATAGAAACTTTATATGGAATATGTCAAAATTTTTAAGCTACTCTCCAACATCTACTACATAAATTATAATCGTAGAAATAATTTCAACTATCTGTGAGTTTGGTATTGGTATATGTTGTGTATATGCAAAATTAATAGTCTCATATGATAAATCTTTACTTTCGATTAACAATTATATTTATCTGAGTCAATTTCATTGTTTTAGGTGAAATTTTTGTAGTCATTAGTATTATATTAGTTTATATGCTATTGACCTATTACCGTAGCAGTTATTTCTGTTTTAGATTTATTAGACTCGATTTATCTGAAGTCAGTAAAACTGATACATGCAAAAAAAATTTCTTTTGCCGACTATATAAAAGGTGTTTTAAATAATTATGGTAATATTCATTGATATAACATATAGATTGGGTATACGGATATATACCACAATTCTTAATCTTAAAATACATTGAGTGAAATAATTATCCTTTTTTTTTTAGCATGTCCAGTACTCGTCATATACCTATGTATTTTTTGCTATATACAATTTAATGTACAGTGGTATATCACAACGATATTTAAAATTAATCAGTTATGCATAATAAATATTTTCTTCCAAATATGGTTCTATATTTTTAAATCGTCGACGTTTTATTCAAAACATAATATAAAAATTATATGATAATTAATAACATTTTCTGAAAACTTTCAAGTACGTCTATGCCCGCGATACAACGTATATTTATAATTTCTTATTATTTTTTATTTAATTTTTTTTTAAGGCAAAAAAAAGCACTGACTCTCTTATCTCTTACAAATATACGAATGAAAATATGTTTCTGTAATGATATGAATTTTATTTTATTTTATTTTTTTTTTGTTGTGGACCGCTTACATTCTTTTCTATCTTAAACTGTCAAAATAATAAGAACAAATTTGATAATGATTTTTTGTAATGATAACACATATATATATATAGTTAGGAAAAGAGGAAAATTATTATATTGTAACATATGTTTATTGATATTATAAAACAATAATAATATAGTTTTTATAGTGCGTAAACTACACTCGGCGGTATAGGTCTTATATGACACTGTGCTAATAAATTGTAGAAAAAAAAACACATCTTACCATTATTCATAGCTGCATTAATTGATGTTATTTGTAATCCATTTAAAAAAATTATAATCATTATAAATATGAATCCATTTTTGGATCGATGATGATTTAATTTAACATAGGCCATTCTAGCCAAAATTATGTCTATATAGTTTTTCAGTTAAATTAATAATTTTTAACATTTAATATAATAACACTTATATAACTTATAATATAATAATTAATTATATTATCATCGTATTTTTATATTTTCACTGTGATATATTTTTTTTATATTTATTTATACATTTTTCTATAAAATTAATACGAAAAAAACAAAAACTAAATAAATATATTTGCATATATTTAATGTTGTACTACATAAATCATATAATAAATGTCTTAGTCTATATAGTTTTCATGCGTATATGAGGGGGCTTCGATTTAAAACAATTTTTCAATAAATAAATTCCAGACAGTGTCGTCAAAATTATTCTCATTCTATATGGAATACTATTTGAATATCATAAAAAAAATTTTGCAATATTATTTGTCCATACTTTAAATTCACACAAATTGAATGAATGCATTTAATTCTTGAGGGTATATCAAGTACTAAGCATATTCTGTAATAAAAATTTGGGTAAACAATAGGTCTCTGATAGGAAATAATTTACCAAGTTGTAACTGCAATGTTAGATATTTATTCGATTGGTATACTATTGCTCTGCGTGATGACTTAGCGTAGAGTTATATCAATGCCAATTGCGATCAGCTCTGTTACGGCAACATTTTACTTTAAAAATACAATTATAAAGTAAGCATTATATATTTTATTGTTTATATGGGAATTGAATATTTACGCATATTAAGTTTCTCGAAGTATCGTCTTATTAACGCCTAAACATTTATCTACCAGAAATAAATACAATCAATACATGTATTGGGTAACCTTTCTCGTTATACATGACAATTTAGATGGAAAAGCTTTTGATGCATTTGGGTCTCATGTTTGCCGTCGTCATTTAATATAGTATGTTTTTTTATACCCGAATTGTTACTGACCCAGAAAAGTTAATATATTTTTATAATCCATAAACTGTTAACAGGGGAGGAAGGCAGCCATCAGCATCACAACATTGTTGACATTGAAACTACCATATTAAAGGTAAAACTATACCGCAAAAAACAGAAAAGTAATAATACTCGTTGTTGTAAAAACCATTTCAAACATATTTGGCTGGAAGGTCCTATAAATGACTGACTGTACCACTTACTTTAATATTCGTTTAAAGAAGTCAAAAATTTTATCGATCAATGGTTGACCTCAAAAGACAAAATTTAAAAACTTATAATAACATTCCAACGATTTCGCCATCGACAAATATATGCGTATAAAAAATATTTAAACATTCATTTTATTTTATTTTTTCTTCACAAAGTGATAACGGCGAGCTGGTGCCGCCGCCTGCGTTATCAATATCTATATAAATTTTTTTTCAACCATATAAATATTATATAATAATTTATTTATTATAATAAAAAGATATATATGTTTTGTTCTTTTACTCTATTTTATATTTATGACATCGTCTTGTGGTTGTGACTAATTATAAAATCATAATTAATCCTTATACAATATATTTATAAATAATCAACACTATACTCTCTGTACATACCATCGCAAGATATTAAAAACCAATAAATCATTTCATAATATGGTATAATAATTAATTATATAAATGCGTATAATTTCCAGTGCATATCAATTGTATGTTATATAATTGGATGGAGAGGCTGTCGACGACAAGACAAGTGTCTCTGCATATATATATTTTATTTTAAAAATTTTCGAAAAATGAATGAATTTCTATTCTTTTTTTGTTTTTTTTTTTACTTAAATATACAATATTTAAGAAGAAGAAAAAAAATATATATTACTAAAATAATAATATTTGACTTTATTTGTGCGGTTGATAACTTATTGAACTTTATGAGGAAGTAACGCTCTGTCTTATCAATGAAATTCTCTTTTTGACCAGTTCTATTTTATTTTTTTAATTATATTATTTGAATTGAATTTCGGGTGTTAGTTTTTTTTTTTTTTTTCTCCTTTTCTTTTGTCCATCTGAAAATAATACGAAGATTTTAAACTAAAAACTTAATTATTTTAAAAACTTTAAAAAAACAATGTGTAATTATTTCACAAAAGTGTTTTCAAATTATTGAAATTATTAGACGATTATAAAACAACAACCACAACAACAACAATAAAATTTATTATATAATTTAATTAATTAATTTATAAAATATATGTATAAAAAATGCGTGAGTATATTATAATTTTTAAATAAATCATCATCAATAATTCACATATTAAACAATTTCTATATAAGCACACGCACATTATAATTTATATATATTTATCAAACGCACTTAGAAATTTAATTATTAAATTAAAAAAATTTATTCACTCATTAAATTACTTATTTTATTTTTTTTATTTCTATTTTGTTGATAACCCGTCAGTCAAACACTTTATGTCTGCAACTAATTTTTCTAAATTTCGGTTTTGATCTTTTCAACGGACGAATTTAAACTAAATAGCAATTTTTTGGAACCGCATTTTAGTTAATTTAAAATATATGTGTACGAGATGTATATGTATTTATTTATTAAAAATAAATATATTTTTTAAATAATTTGTTGGTCTCTTTTTATTTTTCTGTTTTATAATTATGTGCCTATGTTTATTTTATGCTTAATTACAATACATATATATATTTTAAAAACATATATTAATATAGAGCAGCATATATAGCCGCAGAGATATTATATTTTTAAATGTTATATAAATTAAATATTTTCAAATTTATAATATTTGATTTTTTTTATTTTAATTGTCATATTGGAGATAGATTCTTTTACACACTAACATAATTTATGCCATTTATTTGTCATATATATATTGTATTTGGTATTGAATGTATACAGTGACTAAAATAAATTAATTTACACGTGAACATTAGACGTATATTTCTGATTTTCTTAACGTTATGTGCACAATACATTGGAAATTTTGATCGACGGAATATTTTTTGTGATTATGGTTGAACGATGTCATGTTAAAAAGTTTTGTTATACATTTTGGGCGGTAAGAAAAAGAACAAGCTATATTGCATTGAACATTTTTTAAGAGTATCAAGAAAATTCAAGCATAATTTTACAGTGAAAATACTCGACGAACAAAATTTCAGATGTATCTTTTGTAGTTTTAAACTTTATATATACGGCTGTCAAATAGTAAAATAGATAAAATAATTTTATCTGTTTCACATAACAACGTTTACCATACTACATGTTTGTTCTAAATATATTAAAAATTTAATTGTCATATATTATTGATAATTGTAATTTGCAATATCACCATTAATTTTTGTGAATCCGTGAGGTGAACATCAATATAAAAAAAGCTTCATCTATTTATATTTTAAGTTAAATCCATCACCGATCATTCTCATCCAACAATTATTCATTAGTAAATTTTCTTTTATTCAGATCGTAGAGCACTGCAAACATTTTTTTTTAAATTTAAATTTCTTCAATTAAATATAGATATTATGCAAATGATTTAAATATTAATGGTATGATGATCGCAAATTTTTTTCGTACATATACAATGAAGAAATTTACTTATGTATCCTTTATATGAAATATTTTAAATTTACATATTTCTTTCGATTTCGTGTAATTCCAATAAATCGGCAAAATTGTTTGAATGTTTAAACCAAGCTATATTCTCACATATATGCTGAGACATTTTATCATATATAAATGTATGTTCTTGTTTGAAAAATCTATGATTGTTCTGTGTATAAATTAGTTAATACTTAACTTTATTGTACATATTACTTTACTCTGACGTATGTGCGAATATTTGTATATACCATATTATTTTTGAAATAATGTTAATAATAAATATAAATATAAATGTAAAATAAAAGGATATTTGAGGTATATAAGAAAATCTTAATAAATTATTATCGATAATTTATTGAGATGCATTCTATAAATTATATATAAATTATATAATATTATTATATGCTCGATGATGTTATAAAATATACCTATAATATCAATTTGTTTTACGCGGTAACATCGGTATATTTCTTTTTTGAATGTCATCACACAATATAATATAAATATATATCATAAATCAATAATTATATATATATAAATTATGTGTGTGTGTGTGTATATGTATAACTTTATGCGTTCGTGCCATTATCACAAAGTAAATATAAGCGGTACCAATTTACAAATATTTACTAAAATCAAAAATCATTATTATATACAATAAAATCATATATGGTATATCGAATCGAATATGCATATTAATATATATAACATCTAATATATATATGGTATATATGACGTACACAATTTGTCCGAAAAATAACCGAAATTGATTAAGAAAAAAGTATTTTAATTCTTCCTCAACTGAAATCATCACTGAAATTTTATGTGATTCCAAAATTTTGTGTTTTACATAAACAAAGTATTCCAGAGCAGAATTTTTTACCTACATTAAAACGATTCTTTGTATACATTAATTTTAACTTTAACAGTTTGTTAAAGTCGTTTCACTACAATACAAAAATCAATCAACAGCCAATATAGATTCGGATATTATCACATCCATATACTAATATTTGAAAATCATTTCGGTTATTTTTCTGACTGTGCGTTATATATCTGCGTGTATATATAATGTATGTGTACAATTCTATTATATATATTTAATCATGAAAATGAAATATTGGTTTGGAAAATGAAAATTTGGCTGATTGATTTTCATTGCATATATATGTATATACGTGTACGTGTGTATATAATTCATATATACCATATATAATATATATACTATGAATTAATTTAAAATATATATTCAATTTTATGATGCTCATATTGGTATAAAACCATACATCAACTGCGTATAGAGTGTACGCAGTTGATGTATATTTATATATGGTTTCACCAAATATTGGCATTTAAACATTTGCAAATTTGTCTATCGTTATATAAGGTAAAATTTATGTGATTAGATAAATAGATATAGAATATAAATAATATATATAGAAATTGTATATTAGTTTAAAGTATATAATTGATTTGGAAAAAAATGTAAACCCTTTCCGCATATATATATATTGGGTACACTATAAAAAAAATTGAATAGCACACGATGAAGAATTATCATATACGAGAGTATAACATAAAATGATATTATTATTATTATTATTAAACATATATTAATCTTATTTGTATTTCATTCTATATAGATATTTTTAATGCAATGTCATTTTAGGTATGACAATTCCATTAAATTGTAATTTTTTCATCGTTTACCGTATACACTCAAAAGATATTCCATTAAATGTAACCGCACATATATATATATTCTTCTTATATTTTCATGAATAAATAAGAGCTAAAAAAATATGTCCTTATATAAATTTACATCAAATGTATGCGTATGTATGAGAAGATAAATGAAATGTATAGAATGAAATCATCATCTTTATACTTATATAATAATATATGAATGTAACTCAATGGTAACTAAACCTTATACCTTTTTATTAATACTAAATATTTATATATATATATTTGTGAAAACTCTATTCATTCACGGTATATGCAAAAGAATTTCAATGTACAAATAATACTACGTGTATACGCGTTAGTTACGTGTAAACGTATTGTGTGACACAAAATAAAAAATCCCGACCCATTAAAATCCATGACATAAAAATATGAATGAAAATAAAAAATATATGTTATTTTATGATGACACTTCCCTCGCGTATTTTTTTTTTTTTTTTTATAATTTTCCACCATCCGCATCCGCATACATATATATTATAATATAGTTTTGCAGCACAATTAAATAATCAAAATAAACCATCAGCATAAACATAATGTTATATACAATAGAAGAGAAAAGGTTTTGTATATATAGATGATTTTCTAATTCCATTTCCTATTACAAAGGATTAACAACTAAATGTGTGTACAAATAAAATTATATTATATTATAAATTTCTTTCTTTCTCTATGCATGCAGTACATACAGTATAGCAGATACGGTTATTTTCATAGGTCACGTGAACACGCGTGTCGACCATTAGTAAAAATCCTCAACATAACGACATTGCAAACAATTATGTACGTATACGTTGTATCTATAATGTTATGTAATACTGAAATAAAAAAATATAGGAAAAAAAATCCAACAATTTTCCAAGTGCTGAGATTTTCATTTCGTGACCGAGCAAAATTATACGTTTATTTATAAATTTGTTCTTTTTTTTTCTATATAGTACAATATTATTCTGTTCTTTTCTAAGCATTACTTTATGTTGATTTTTGTCTAATTTTTTTTTATCTTTTATTTTTCATATTACTAATAAGTGCTTTTTTTTTCCTGGGTATACTATATTGATTTAGTTGAGTAGCATAAAGAGAGACAGAGATTTATATTAATTGTTATCATTTAATTTTATAATTGAATTATATAATATAAAAGCAAATTGATTGACAATAAGGTTTTCTCCATGTATTTAAATCGAATTGGAAGACACGAAGCAACGCATAAGTTCAAAATTTGTGAGGGTAGTGCAGTAAACAAAAAAAAAATTAAAAGTTATACATTTGGTTTCAAATCCAGGTTGGCCAAAAATGAGTCAGAAACGAGAATAAATACTAAAAAATTAGTATAACTTCTGAACTACTTCCATTATTTGCGTACACATATAATCACTGAAATTCATTGGTATATAAATTGGATCGCATCATTTGTTTGTAGAATTGAATACAACTGTTGCAAAAAAGAAAAAAATAGAGAGAATAAGACGATTTAAAAATTATGATTTCGATACAGACGACCAACAAAGTTTGGTGTACCATATGACTTGCTAAAGCTGTTTCTAAGAAAATAGCTGCTGATAATCATCGTTTGTTTGATTATGGGGAAATTTATGGTGTATAAACATATGTACTATCAACAATAACCAATGGTTTGTATGGTATAATTTTCATATGTGTTCATCAATTTTTTGCCAAAACGATGGGCATCAATGAAAACGACATTTAGTTGATACATTATTGCAAAATTATATTTTTTGCCGATTCCTTCAAATAAAACATTACATTTCATGTAAATGTTCTAGACCAAAGTTTTGACATGTATCCGCAATGATGACATAGAATTAGTTTCGCGAATGCCAACTATATAATCTGTATTTGTTAAGGATCGATTGTATAAAGTAAAAACGCTCGATTGTAGATTGGAAATTCTTATAGTGGTGCTACGTCCCAATGTTTGCCTACAATTTGTTGTATACGTATAAAAGAAGTCTTATATATATTTATAGGTCTACATTTTGGAAACCCAAATACGTCTTAACTGCAATTTCAGATACAAAATAAATAGGAATTTTATATGGGTGGGTATTGATAATGATGAGAATATTTGTGCCAAATATTGAAGTACTATATATGTAATAATAAAACTTTAAATATTACAAAAAAATTGTTTAATCGACGATTTGTTATGAGAACTAATTAGTATGCGGCAATAGCAATCGTAGCATTTCGCGAACGGTATAAATCAACAAGTACTTTATGTGTGTTAAACGTTAAGCATCTAAAACAATTATTACATTATATATTGGACACAAACAATATTCATTTGACATGGTAAAAATATATACCTAATAAATTGTTCCAATTATGGTTATCAAAGCGATCAAATTGATGGACACGTACATACAGCAAAAGGTAACATATTCACGTAATTCACTGCAAAATTCATTAGGAAAAATTAATTCAACGAACTGTCCCCTTCGTGAATTGTTTCCAAAAAATTATATATTTTATAGTATGTGTAACAGGAAAAATTTTGAAAAAAATTATTACAAATTATTTTTATTTACTCGTAAGTTTCCATATAACAATTTGCTGGCACTTTATGAGCAGTAAATATATCTATTATAGAAATAAAATAATATGATACATTTTTGATACATTTTATATTATAATTATTACCTTTAATTCTAATTATATTTATAATTATATTTAAATGAAAAACATTATAAAATATGCGTACACACACACTACACTACAACCGCACCACACACGCAATATGAAAAGAAAAAAATAAAAACAAAATAAAAAAAAAAAACCCCAAAAAATAAAAGAACATTAGAAATCATCTAATTACTTTTTCTCTATATATATATATATATATATTTCTCATATATATATACCCTTCCGATAATTTAATTACCAACATCAACATATATATAATCTGAAGCAATTTTTCAACTTCACCTTTTCGGTTAGCTGCTGCCGGCAACCTTATAACTTCCCTGAGCTAAAGAGCTACATATATACAGTATACACCACGTAAATATATATATATATATATATATATGTTATTATATATGACACCCTCATATATATATTTATAAATATATATTATATTGTTACGTACAATGTACCATCATCAGTTTTCCGACCAACAAAAAAATCATCTATAAATGTGTATAATATATTTTTATATATATAAAGTTATAGTCAATGTATCTTTTTTTTTTTTTTTTATTCCTCCGTTGTCAGTAAAACAGTAGAATGGCAATTGAACAGCAACAAACATCATGAGAATATTATCACATGTTTTGTATGAATATATACAGAAAATATATAATTCCCTTTTCACATATACGAATATATATAATATATATATATATAAATATATATGGAAATAATAAAAATTGCTTTATGAACTGAACGCTGTTTTTGTATAATATAATATATAAAATACCTTTTCTTTTATTGTACTCGTGTATATATATTTTTTAAGAACACATCGTATGTATGTACAATATATATATATATAGAATTTTCATGCTACATGATAATTAAGGGTGGCTGTGAGAGAGCATTCACTATATACAAATACACATATATATATATATATACAATAATACTATGGTATATAATACATATAATAATAAATATAATAGCAAAAAATGAATTACATTAACAGATAGAACAGAAAGAACAAATAACAAAACAGTATATAACTAAATAACTATATATATACAACAATATATATACAATTTATAAAGGACAAAAAGATTAAAAATAGAAAAGGCAAAAGAAAAAACCAGACCCGAAAATAATTATTACATAAATGATAATTATATCATTAAGTAGCAAAAATAAAATAAAAACATTTTTTATATATACTACCCAACACCCACAACCCCAACAAAAAAGGATACAAATTTATACGAGTTTATATTTTCTTGGTTGGTAGTACCTACGTACGTACGGTATATAGAGCAATTATAACAATAACTTTATTAATTTATTTATTACATAATAATTAAAAATCTATTGTATATATTATATTTACAAAATTTTTGAGTATTTATAATCGGTACAAATATTTTCACAAAAACTTTTCCAAAATAAAACATATTTTCTTATTTTGTATTATTATACAATATATACAATATATACAGTAACGTTAAAAACTTTATATAATTACATATTATATATTGTATAATTTGCTTATATATATATACATTAAATAGATTTTGTCAACATATTATTCTGAAGAAAATTCAATATTTTCCCATAAAATACATATAACATATTTCTGATTATACACACCACATCATATATATAAAAAATACTATACTATATAATAATACACCTATATAATAATAACAAATATGTCTATATATGCATATATCCTGTTTACTTTTTCATTTTTTTTAAGGGTAGGTGTGTCTCCACTGCGTACTATATCCATTTAAAAATATATCTATAGCAAATTTCTATATCGTAAATATAAGTATATAAATGAAATTTAATAAACCGCGCCTTTTCCATCGTCGACTTACTGGTGCTTTGACTGGTTAATATGACCGCAGTTTGAAAATAATTTGTTAGGCACTGAGTGTAAAAGGCAATTTTTATATATAATTGTCACATATATATATATATATATATTGTACACAACATTTTTAAGGGTTGTTTTAATTTATTTATATGTATTTGTTTCTTCTGTGCTTGTTTTTATGTATTTATTTTGCTATATATATATATATATATATTATTCTAAAATGGAGAATATCTTTAAGATAAGTAAATTATCTTATCATATCAGAGGTGTATATATTTGTATTAATATTATCTTTTAAAATATATGGTATGGTGGTATGTGCTGTTGTATATAACATAAATATATAATAAATATAAAAAATTGTGTCTTAAATGTCACTTCATTGGCTATATATATATATATTTTTTTTAAAATAGATAAATTTACATATACAGTTTATCTTATGTGTCAATAAACTCCCCCGCCACATCATTATATATATTTTATTATTTTTGCAAATAAATCATTTTAATATTAACTTATAACTTTTTACCGCATATATATTATACTAATACAATGTATTGCCTGAACATAATATAAATATTTTAATTTATCCCGAGTGTTATACGGTTGTATATCACAAAAATAATTAAATATGTAATTAAATTTATTATATACACTATCAATGTTTATCAATTGGTTAATTTTTCGGGAAAAAAATATTTGCTCACCTATGTCATAGTCGATATATAAATCATTCATTGTTCATGCTTTCATATATCCCTTTTTTTTGAGTCATTGTCCGTTTAACCGATTGTGTGGGTATTCGGTTAGTTTTTAAACAACAATTGTGTAGGCTTTTTTTTTTGGAATTTGGGCGAACTGAAAAAAAAATGTCAGCCGATTTTGAGTATATGTTTGTGTATGAAAAAAACTGCGAATATTTATTTATTCATTACTTATAAATTGTCACTATATATAGCTACTTTTACTTCTGCGAGTACTGTTTTCAAATCATTTTATTATTCACTTCGGTTCTATTATATGTTTATATATAAGTTTCAAAATAGCTCCTTTATAATGATAGTCTGTAAACCAAAAAAAAAAAAACAAAAACATGTCGCTTCTTCATTTAATTAACAACGCTTTTCACCAAGAAATGTGATTTCGGAAATTAATGGAAATTGAAAAGAATATCAAATCCTATGAAAAGAATAGCTGTTGCACAATAATTCGTAAATTAAATCTTCGAATTGACGCTTGTGTGCGGGTTGGTACGCATTACCTTGATGAAGATATTTTTCTTTTGCAAACCGGGTCTAAAAATAAGCGATATAAGTAAACAACTTAATTCTATTATTTTAATATGAATGATTATATATGTCATATAATATGTTGTGTGCAGACATTAAATTTATCTTTGAGTGTATATCTCAGCACCATTCAAAGATACTACGCAAAATCATTTATCGGAAACTGAAGAAAAATTTCAGTATTGATTTAAAAAAGCTGAAAAATTTTTCTTATGTAAATTTCGAAAATTAAACCCGGTATGCTTCACCATCGAGATTAGCATGAATGCTGTCTGTGTACCCACCGGCATTGACATTAATTGGTTATAATTTTTTATGATTCGCAGTGTAGTCTATTAATTTTTATATAGTAATATAGATGTCAATATGTTTTGTCCTTTCACAACAAATATATAGTTATTAGGTTTAACTTTATTTTAACAATTAATTTGACTTTAATTTAAAATTCCTGCTAAAATTGTCTTTTAAAACCATATAACATTAACGATAAAATATATAAATTATACTTAAAATTATTTATATGTGTGCGTACTTGTCTATATCTCATCCTTTTTATTCAAATAAATATATATTCTACTTACACACACACACACCTACACCATTTCCTCCCGTTTCAAAACGACGGCGGCACATAACTTTTTGAAATTATATAAAAAATACCAGTAAATAATAAAGAAAAACCACCCTTGTGTAATATTATATATTATGTATTTTGTATATCCTTTGTATTAGTGATATATAGTATTTGTTTCACATTTGTATTAGAAATTGGTTTTTCTATATATATATATGTGTGTGTGTGTGTATGTAATTGTTGAATAACCACGCCTTTTCTCTCCTATTCTAAAATACACATCATAAACATATTGCTTTTTTTACCAACACCATTTTAAATATAGTATATAAAAAATACATTGAAATAAGTTGACGACGTGATATAACGCAAAATTTACTTGTGATGATGATGTTGTGTCCTGTGAAGTCAATATGTAAGTGACGGTAGCAAATATAAGGAGTCGTCTATTAGACTTTAATGGGAAATGAAGTGCTATTGCAATTTTATATAAACGTTGATGGTTGCATTTTTTTTTTGTTAATATGGTAAAGTTATAAAGTTATTTTTTATTTAAAAAACTAAAAAAAAATTATATTATATTTATTAAAATAAAATTGTATTTAGTGGTATTAATGGTGTTTATACGATATATTATTAATAATACAAATATAATTATATGTTTATGATGGTGTCAAATATAGTCAATTATGGTGCTGCGGTGATATTTTTATATTTAGTAATTTATAAATAAAATTACTTTTGTGAATATGATTTTTTGGAATTGAAATACATATTAGAACGACCGATTGATTGAAATTTTATAAATTAATAAATTGAAAGCAATTTCAAAGTGGCATTTAATAATATACGAACAATACGTAAAATGGGAACAGGTATATTGTGTTTTTTTTTTGTTTATGTTTATATAGTTACATTTGACATATAGAAATCAATCCTTATGGTAATGATGTAAAACCAACTAACGTTTTATATATGTGAAATAATCGCCACTGCCGGAAATTTTTCAGTGATCTTAAAAACTCCTTTTGAATATTATTCACTGATTGTTTTACACATTTTGTTGACTTTCTTTATTAAAGCATTTTTTCAAATTCAATTGATTTTCTTTTGTGTTCATTGATTTTTATTATTATATAGTTTCCTATGTATTGCATTATTTTTGCAACAATATTATCACTGCTATTATTGCCAATTTGTGTATCATTCAGTTGACTTTTCTTAGTCACAGTTTTATGCAATTTTCCTTTTCACATCGGCTGCATCATATCTAACAAATTGTCGATCAGTTGTATTCTACTTCGATTGTCCTTGAAAAGCTAACAAATATAAATTAATCATTTATACAAAATATTTTCTACAAATGGACCGAAATTATCTTCTAAGCACTATTCATTTTTTTTGTCTAATTTATTTTTTCGATTACGCACCTGAAGAAAAACGATGATTCAAAGTTATTATTGAAATTTAAGACTATATAATTCTTGTATGTAATGTACTCTATATGTAATGAATTATCTGCAATTGAAATATTATTAAAAATTAAACCATGCTTTACACAACACGAGAAAATAGTGGTTACATTAATGAAGTAACAGCCCGCATAGAACCATTCACATCTGTTGTAAGGATATGTTTTCAGGTTTTTTTAAATAAATTCTATATAAATTTCTATGTCGCTTAATTTTGTCTATTGGACCAAATTGTAATAGCATTATATAGGCTATTTAATCATCGCATTGTCGTGGTTTTGTCCTTTTTCTGTTTTTTTATTGTCTCATTGTCATTACAATAAATTGACTTTTAAGTCAACGTCCGTATACAGTTCATTTATGGATTCGTGTGTCTTGAGATTCAATTTGAAATTGAAACTAGAATTTATTTTCATTTGTATGTTTAGAATATTAGATGAAAAAAAAGTTTTATTAGTTGTCGTACATGAGTAGCCCGGAATATTAAATAATTACTCTAATTAATTTTTTGATCACATATCCCTTATATATTTATAATTATCTAATTTTATTGTACTGTAATTATTTAGTAATTTAAAATTGTGTAAATTTTGGAGATGGATGAGAATCTAAATTTTCCAGAAATATTATATTATTCTACTGCATTAGTGCTTCAATGACAATTATTGATAAAGATTAATAATTACTCTTTTTTATAATTTCTATCCGAGTATAGTAAAATTAAAATGTTTTTCCTAAATAATATAAAAGTAACTATATACAATAATAAAATTAATATATTATAAATAATTGAATTAAAATTAAAATAATTATTTAAATATACATTTCGTATATGGAATATTAATAATTAACCCCTAAGTATAAAGAAAATTAATGCTATAATTTAAAACTCCTTTATACATTTATATATTGTAGAAACAATAACAATATACACGTACACACATTATATTTATTAATAATATTTTAATTAAACAACCCTTTTCGAAAATATACCAAAACGAAAAAAAAAAATCGATTAGATTTAAATCTTATAAAAATAATATTTTTTATATACTGCAGTTATATATCCTTTAAATAATAAAAATAATATATCCTTGCTGCATATAATTAATTTTTATTTTTTTTTTATTTTGTCATTCTCATGTATTTTGACAAGTGTGCGGTATTAAAATCTTTAATCATCAAATTTTATTATAATATAAATAAATGCAGGCGTCAACACAACGAAAATGAAACGATTTCGATGACTATATATATTTATACACACCGTTTAAATAAAAATACGATACATTTAATATATAATCCTTTGCTAATTTTATTTTGAATCCCTTTTTTTCTGTATTTAACTTTTCCATATAATGTTATATAAATAATACTATATATATATATATAGAATCTTAGCCTTAGCCTAAATAATGTATTGTATATGTGTGTACACAACAATAAAATGTTTAAGTATAAATAAATAATCATCAAATAAAAAAAACAAAAAAATAAGGGTTGATTTTTAATTTTTTAACTATATTTTATTTTACTACTACTACTACTACTATAAATACTACTACTACTCCTACTACTACTACTACTACTACTACTACTACTAAGAAATTTATTCAATTCAATTTATTGATTTTTATCAACACCAAAAAAATATTTTAAAAATATATAGGTGATCGTCTTTTAGATATACCGTGTAAAGTGTGTGGTGATCGTAGTTCTGGAAAACATTATGGAATTTATAGTTGTGATGGTAATAATTATTATATTAATTGTTTTGTTTAAAAATTGTGATTAATATTGTATATTTTACATTTATATCTGTATCTAAAAAGGATGTTCGGGATTTTTTAAAAGAAGTATACATCGTAATCGAATTTATACATGTAAAGCAACAGGTGAATTAAAAGGACGTTGTCCGGTTGATAAAACACATCGAAATCAATGTAGAGCATGTCGTTTAGCAAAATGTTTTCAATCAGCAATGAATAAAGATGGTAAGACGTTTAATATATTAATCTAAATATATATATATATATATATATTTGATCTATATATTCTATAGTATATGTTATAAAAAGCGTCATATCTCATCAGAGGTATATATGCTTATATAGAAAAAGTGTTATAAATAATTTCGACTATCTATCTATCGAATGACTTATTTATTTTAATTTGTATACCATGAAATTAATATAGAATTTTTTGTATTAGAATCATTAACATCAAACGAAAGCTTAATTTTCAAATGTTTTGAAGAGTATACTATACCTATGTAGTTCATATGTAATATTGTAAATAATAATATATAGTTTAGCTATTCAACGACGGTCGTATAACAAAACAATATTGATATTTGCTGATTTTTTGTCTTCATTACCCAAGGGGTTATATGTTATATAAAAATAATATATACAAAATACCCTTATTTTATTTAACATAATATTATTGTATAATCTTAAATATTGTAATTAATTTAAAATAACAACAACAACGGTCTCTGCAGATCTTTATATAATGTTTAATTTTTTCTTATACCATATTCACCATTTATATGTAATATTGTAATGATTTTAATACACATAGTCAAAAAGTCAAAATGAAAAAGCTATTCTCAGTATATATAGATTTAAATCTGTTTTTAAAATTTGAATTGTTATCTTATCATTGTGCATTTATAAATAAATAATTTAAACGCTTACTTTTCCATCTTCCATATAACACATAAATATTACAATATAATATATAGAAGGTACTCGTAAACGTAAAATTATACCATCAAGAATTATTTTCAAATTGGGGAAAATTTTTGTTATTGTTATCTTAAGTAATATATATAAATATATGCCGCCGCTTCGTATTTAACCTTTTTCACAACATTTTATATTCCATAAAATAGCAAAATAATGAAACCCATATGAAAATATACACAGAGCACATAAAATATCTGCAGAGCTAAGAGTTATAAAATATACAATATTATATGATAATTTATACAGCCACCTATAAATATATTCATGTATTATATTATGTGCGGTATTTTATGTATACATTAACATATTATTTATATTATATAGATTCACGCAATTTTATAATATATTTATGTTATAACACAAGAAAACTTTGTTTCCTAAATATTTAATTCTTTATTTTGAATACCTATATATATAAAGGATGTTTATATATAAAGGAAGTGTACTATATACAACCAATGAAAACCCATGTTGTGATTTTAATATATCAGTATATATTGTAGTATACGAGTAGATACTTTTATTATATGTACATAAACATTTGAGCTGCTTTTGGCCTTTATTATTTCTTTACAATAAAACCTCAATAAAAAATATCCTTGTAATATATGTATAAATAAATGGTTATTTGAATATTTAAATATATATTTTAACAAAATTTTACAATTGTTGAAATGTTTTTTGTGTGTATACGGTGGTGGTTGGTGGTGCTACAATGCGATTACAAAATAAAATAGAGTTTTGTTGTAGAAATTCACACAAGTTTTCTTTTCCTATAAATAATTTATACTAATAATATTTATAATAAATGTATTGTAATGTGTACAGAAATAATAATATCTGATGTAATATTTTATAATTCTAAGTTTCTAATATACTAATATAAATTTATTTGGTCCTCTTCTAGTTTGCATATAAAAGATTCTGTTCAATTCGTCGAAATTCTCCCTATAAATGCTCGAAATATTTTATAGTTTTATTTATATGGATTTTATTGCTCTATTTCTTGAAATTTTTATCTATTTTATCGTTGCTTTTTAAGGTTATTTTAATAATCTTCTAGTTGTAGGCGAGACATTACCACCAATCCTTCTGGGTGGTCCCTTATATCGCAGCCAAATTTTTTCCATGAAGTTGCTCTGTATACATATCCGGTTTTTGTTACCTATTTTTTAACATACAATAATAATTTCTAAACCCTATAGTGTTGTAGCTTAATTTTCGTTTATATGTCAAACCTATATTTAATATAAAAAAAAATTCTCACCAAATATATTAGAATATAAATACACTTAACTTATCGTTATAGAACAACTGACAATATACACGCAATATATGATATCATATGGTAATTGTCATCAGTGTGTTCGAGAAGGGTTTTCTATATAAATATCTATTAATTATTTTATAAATATTCTCGTATAAAATAAAATACAAAATTAATAATTCATTTTTAAATATTCTAATATTATGAAAATTTGTGCAACCGTTTTCTATTGTGCTATCGTACATTTTTTAACCACAAAATCAACTTCCTTATATTTATATGTATGTACACGCGTATATATTATAAATATATATAAATACAATTTTATATACGTGCCTAATATTATATCTTTTCGTAAATTCCTTTAGTCTTATATGTTGATGTATACATTTTATTTATATATACACATAGCGTAGTGTATTTATATTAATGTTGTACGCGCAACGTATACATAAATGTCAGAAATATAAAATTGTAACAGAAGTTGAGCATAATAAATCCCTCAAAAACCGCCACGAATAATAGGATTGATGGAAAATGATTCTAAATGGCATTTAAAGGATTTAGATAGGCTTCTACTTCTGCTATGTTTATTATATACAATACATTTCGTTTGTTCTTTTTTGTGTGTTTATTCTGAAAATTCCTTGTTCTTAATGTTAAACGTTATATATATATAATTTGATACTTTTTGTTATATATACTTTTTGTAAATATCTCCGTTTTCCTTTTAATTTAATATGAATGAATGAATTTTGAAAGTGAAATCAATTTGTGATATAAAGTGAATGGTGTTTTTTTTTTTTTTTCTTGTATATAAATTATTTTTTTCTATATAAGCTCTTTTTTCTAAATTTTATTATACCATATTAAAATTTCACGCATATATTCAAATACGAATAACATCCATATAATCTATTATGTGTTGGATTATACCTTCAAAATTAGAAATTAACGATTCTTTAGAATATTGTCAAGAATATGAATAATACAAATGTAATAAAATTTGTACATATGGAAAGGAAATCGTTACACAAACTATTTTCTTAAAGAATTATGGAAAATTTAAATATGAGTATACTTTTTATTGCGTCCTATATCCAAACCCCACCACAAAACATTATAGAATTTATCATCAAATTGACTGATATATGAAAGAATCTTATCTACATAAAAGTTTGCAATATTATTAATTGCTTAAGTAAAAACTACTAATTTTAATGATACTCTAAAATGCTCTGTGCGATTGTACATGAGAGCGGTCGGTATATAGAAGTGGTTCCTATATAATGATAGACCACGGAAAAAGTTATATATAGTATTTTTAATTTAACACTCCACAAATTGTATGAATTAATTATTAAATATTTTTGTGTTTAAAAATGTTTCAAACGACAATATCGAATAAAAGGTTTTTTTTAATTATATGCCAATTAGAATGTTCATTTTATGTGGAAGGACTGACAATTATATAGCGTGTGTAAAGGAAAATTTTGGAAGAAACCGTTAAACTGAAATTTTTAAGTATATAAATAATTTTTTAAAACTATATACCTTAAATTATTCAAATAATAAGAGAAGTCGGTCGGATTTTGCTCATCCTCGATCTTCTGGATCACATATCATTTAATTAATAAACAGCATATACAACAGCAAACTCCTTCAAACAATATATTTATATGGAAAAAGGATTGTTAGAAATTGTATTTCTATTTCAAATCTATTATGTCGCAGTTTTCAATATGTTTTTTTCTTTATTTATTCAGAGGCAAAACAATATTTTGTGAAAAAATATTCTATATTTATTTATAATTAAATGTTTGTGCCTTATTATATTGTTATTCATCGCAAATCTAACATTTCAAGACATTTCAATTCGACGAGGACATATAAATAAAAATATAGTGTAGAGTTAACATTAAAATATTATGCTGTTACAAAAAAGGAATCACATAATGTTTCCTTGTGTAAGAAGATTTTATAATTTTTCGAATTAAATTAGTTATACAAAAGCCATAGATAGTATCGGTGGTAGAGTTGTTCTTCTTGATATGTATTTCGGCAATGAATAATATATTATTATTAGAAAATCTTAGAAATTGTGTGTACATTAATATGGAAAATAAATCAAATAAAAGTTTTATTCAACTTTATAGACTTTTACGTGAATATGCATACATTGTATTTTTTATACCATATTTTATTAAATGTACTAATATATGTGTATATGCCAGCGTTATATACATATATTTACATATATATATATATATATATTACAAAAACTTAAATTTAAATTCATTTTGATAAACAAATAATAAAGTTTGCCAAAGATTTTCCATATATTTATTGTACATAAATATAAACTTGTGACAATCAAACTTTACAATTTCAAATATTTACCGAAAAATTTTCCCAAACAAACGTTACTATATTATACCTATATGTATATTTGTAGTATATTTTCGGAAAATTAAATGAAAATTGATGTATAAGTATATTCGTATGCATATGAGGCATATTCTATGGAAGCACTAAATTGAAAAGTAAAGATTATGGGGTTATTCGTATATATTATATTTATATGTCATTTCAATTATATGTTTACTATTTGGTATATATGATATATATAAAGAATCGAATTTTATGTTAATGAATGAGTGAGTAATAATAAAGTTGATAAGAAGAATTTATTTTATATATATATATTCTCTTAGAGATATTCAACTTTGTCAACTTTATCAATGTGTGATAATAATGATTTTTTATCTTTTATTTTCTTATTAATTATATAATATAATTTGTCTGCACACGGATATGAGTGATATATTATATTATGAATATTATTATATATCCGCATATATAGATTATATGTATATGTGTAGAATAACATCTTAAGTTGATGAAGATTTCTAAAAATAAATTAATATACCTTTATTGTTATAACTATAAAGGTAAAACGTGAAATTTTGTATAGTTGTATATAATAATATATATGGTAGAAATTAATGTATATATATATTACACACATCTCTCTGTTCAAGGAATTGGTGTGATATTCATATAATATTATTTATTTATTTATTTATTTATTTATTTATTTATTTATTTATGATATAATGATTATATTTATTATTGCACATATATGTATATACTGTTTTTAGGGAGAATTACACGCATATGTAAAGAATCTCACGCCATCATCATCATAATCTTATAAATATATGCATATATAGACACACACACACACATATAACAGAGTGATTTTTATATATTGGATGAGAAGCTAATTTTGTATGTTATGTTGACACTATATTGTCAATTGTAATTCTCGGCACAGTTGGTGTGTGAGTACGTAGGCAAGTTGAATTTAGAAGAAAATTTTAAATCAACCATTTCCAACCATTTTGAGGTTATATAAAAATGTGATTATTTGATGTGGACCTATATATAATTTATGTTGGTGTGCGGGGTGGTATTATTAGACATTTTTCTGTTACCAAAAATGATAATGGAAAAGTGTTCTGCGTGTTACTGCGTACGCCATCAAACCGTGGATATATATGGTATACATTGTTGTAATTAATCATTATAATAGAAGTTGTACGTATATATATATATATATACAAACTGACGATAAGCGAGCAATATCTATAACCACATGTAATTTGATAATAGATTTTCTTATATTAAAAATCACCCTATACATATATATATGATTATTTTGTCATCATCAGCATCAGTAGGCAAAGCATATATTTATAATATACATAGCATATAGTCATCATATCATCAAATTAATCCCCTTTCATAAGTTGTTTTCTTTTGAATTTTCATCAACATATAACATTTTCTGTCATATCGTCACTTATCGCATATCCTCTTTTCAAAAAGTTTTCATATTATATATACTTGTATAGTATACCATATATATCATGTAATAAATGTATATATACTATAAATAAAGGATATATATATATATAAATAAGCACATAAATGCCAAAGAAACCATTTTCTTCTCTGGTAAACATCTTATATACTTAGAATATTGATATAGATATTGGTATACAATATATTTATGAATAATAGCATATATAGGTGCGGCGCATATGTATTAAGTTATGTATATACACAAATAATATATATATATATACATGTTCCATTCAACCCTCATATATATATAGGATTTTATATTTATATACACAATATTATTATGTATATTATTTATATATATTATATAAATATTACAGATCATTTAAGATCATTTCACCAGAAATATTATATGCGGATTTAACGGATGAAATAGAATCTTTATTTAGATCGTAATGTTAAAAAGCTTTCATATATGAAAAACAACTTTTCCCCATTTTCCTTTTATTTTCTATATCTATATAAAATTTATTTTTAGAGTAAACGATATATAGTTTTTGTATATACATACAAATATAATATTGTATTTTTCCTTTTATCATATGTATGCCTTGCCAGCCGCCCATACATACCCTCTTCCATTCACGCATACGATACGCACAGAAGAAATAATTTTCTTAAATATGATGTGTGGCGAATAATGAATATTATTATATTATATAATATTGTATAAATAAGTATAAAATATATACAAAATAAATACAATAAATAAAATATATAAAGAAATTCAATCAGATTAAGTCTTTTTTTTTATATATACCATAAATAAATATATTACAATTGAATATATATATGAACTTTTATAAATGCGCTTAAATGATAATAAAAATATTTTGTTATATATTTTTTTGATTAATGATTTGTTATTATATGCTTGTTTATATTGTATTTTATATAAAGAAATAATTACATATTAATGATTTTTGGCTGCGTCTATAATAATAATATAATAGACACATTTTAATAACTTAACATTATTTAAGATATTACTTTTATATTATTATGTATTTATTAATAATTGTAATCTATTCCAATTACAATTTCAATATATACAAATTGAAAATCTGAGAAAAAATCATTTTCCCATTGTTTCTATCATCATCATCATCAAGTTAATGTTACTCCAATAGTGGAGAATCTGCGTCAATCATTTATTGCATGTATGATAAAGTTTGTAAATTACTCCTCATATGCGAGAACATTTGTATATATACGAATTCATCCACCAATTGTGGTCAATTTAATTATCGAAATATAGAAGATGTTTCCAATAATTCCATTATTTTAATGTGATGGTAAAAGGTGTGAGTGTAGACATTACAATATAATCTTTGAGAGGTTTAGGAAGTAGAAATTAGTCACAGGCAATTAAATTAAGTGTGAATATGGTGAATGATTATAAGCAAACAAATTTGATTATTAGTTCCATTAAATTTTTAATTATCATTTTTATCGATGTGGAACAACAAACTTTGAATACTACACCTAACGTAGACCAGTTAAAATTCGATGAATTATTGTTTTCGGTTTTTTTTCAATTTTGATGAATATCGCTAAAGATTTCTTAGAAATTTTCACGAAATCACGCACTTTTTTCAGTGCGTTTTCTTCAGTGAATTGTGCTTCAGATGATCGACCCGGATGTTTATCATCACTTCACTAGCTTGTCTGCCTTCAGGTGAATCACTTATATCATTTAGAACTTATGTGTTTTGCATAAAAAATTAACGCCATAAGCGAATTTAAACATTTGAAGTGTTTCTGTAGCATTTTTACTATTCTTACAACAAAATTTATTATATATTTGTTATTTATATACACGTTTCGATCGACGCACAAAAACAGCTGTAACTTTATGCATTATGTATTTTCGTTTCTACTGAATGTAATGTCATGAAATTTTGTCAGTATGTTGAGGAACGTTTACAGAACATAATCACAAAAAATAAACTAATATGTAACGCTACGTGTTCTATGGTTTACATAACCATTTCGGTTTATTAGGGGAAAAATGCTGTGTATCAATAACGAATAATTTTATAGATTAAATTTCAGGAATTAAACCAAACAGTTCTCGATCGATTAGCATATTAATTATGTATTACATCAAACAAGTTTGATAGTAATTTTCACATATGAATAATATTTGATAAACTTGAAAAAGGTTTTAAAATTTATGTGTTATATTTAATGGTGTTTTAAAATAATGAACTATACTGTAAATATATTATATTTTTTTGTATCTTCCACACACAACGTCTCTCATATAGTCTATATAATTTTTTTCCTAATTAATAATAATTAACAAATTAAATTATTTGAAATCAATTTTATTATTACATATATATTTGTATTGGTAAATTATCATAATATTTACGAGTATGATGTGTGTGTGTGTGATAAATATAATACGTTAACATTATTTCAAATTTTAAATGCTAATATGACCATGAGATCTATTTATATATCTGTTATCTATATCTATATATGCGAGTTTAATATATCGTTTCTAATATATTCTTATCTCTATATACAATATACCGTAACCCATTCAATATATTGATATATATATAGATATATTTAGTATATGGTATGTAGTTAAACATATAGATTAAATTAAAATTTATTAATTCCTTATAAATTGGTTTTATGACTTGGACTATAGAATTAACATGATAAAACTTGTTAAATTAAATCGATATAGAATTGTCGAACCTATCTATATATGGTATATATATATGTAGATGATATAAATACCATATATTTATGAGTATATAAAATCAATTTAAAATTATTTTACATTTATATGCACTTTGTGTGAGAATGGGTGTGTGTGTATATAAACATCTTTCAAAACATATAACATATAACATTTGAATTTATATAAAATAACCACCATTACTCTCAAATGTATTTTTCAATTTTCATATACATTTTAGGTGTATTATACTGTATTTGTAATAAACTGATGAATATTTTATGTATCCATACACTGTACAACGACGACCCTGTCTCTATATCCTATATTTATTCTATACATACATAAATATATTATAAAACATTTTATGTTTTTAAAGGATTTAAACCCCCAGTTTAGATGACAGACTGACATGACACTATCGGATTGCAAAAGATTAGCAATTGGTGTGAAGTAATGGTAAATTTTATAAGTGTATGTATGTATGTCTGTATTTATATATATTATATACGAGGAAAGTAAATGGGGTGGTATATAATGTTATATATATGTACCATATCATGTATATATAAATAATGTATGATAATGGTAGTATATATACATCATACAATATATACTTCAATGCAACAGATTATATATATATATATTGAGGACATTATAGCTTACACATGATTTTTGTATATTATATGCTCATATGTAGTACGTAATGCGTTTGTATATTTATTTGAAATGATATATAGGGGATTATAAAACATATATAATATAATATTAAATAGTAAACAATTAATTAATATTTAATAAATTTTTAAAATATATTTTCAATGTACAACACGAAATATTTATACGAATATATGTAATGGATTTATATGCGTATGGCGTATATATATATGGTAAAGCGATTAATGTTATTTATATGAGTTCATTGCGGAATTTTATATGCTCGTAAGTCGTATAACATGTAATATGTATACAACAATAAATTCTATAGGTTAAACAAATGAATTGAAATCCTTTTAAAACCTTTATTTATTATACATATTTTGATATTGTTTTTATATAGTTTATAATATGTGTGACACAGCATTTTACATACCACGTACACATATACCCATCACATACATATATGAAAATATTATATAAAAATGTGTACCAAAAAATGATGACTCCTTTAAATAACATAAAATAATTTTTAATTATTCGCTTATAATACATTTCCTATATACGTGTTTATCTATAAATTTATATTATACGTATAACATATATTTTTATATGTATCTCTATCATATCATCTATTTATATACGGATAATATGAAAGCTGCAAAGTTTCACACATTACACAACACTCTATTAATGAGGTGGTCACCAAAATACAATATATACTATCTGTAATATACTGCGCTGTGTATATATTTGTACTACATATTTATAGTACAAATTCATTTCGTCCCCATCATTTAAAAATTGTAAATTAAAATTAAATTACAAAATTCAATCATAGCCTGCGGAAATATTTTTTATAAATTTCACAATATATATATAAAATTTGCCTGAAACTTTATATCATATATAACTTAAAAACATATATACAAAAAAGTTATTTTATATAGAAATAAATATCTTTCAACAATCTAATTGTTGATTATTTAAAAACACTTATGCCATATTAGTTATATACAATTTATTTTTTTTTTCCATTTCTAATATTTATAATGCCATGGGCTTTGCACACAAATTTTTCTTTATTTATAATTTTATAAATTTGTGATTCAAATTAATACTAAATAATTTATAAATCTAATTTTATATATGTCCTGTATTATAAATATATTTTTATATCAATAATTAGCTGTACAACATGAACGTGGTCCACGTAAACCAAAATTACATACAACAATGCATCATCCAAATAGTGTGGCCGGACACAATCAACATCATCATCATCATCATCAGGCACATTTACAAATGTCATTAGTAACTAGTGTTGCCGCATATGCACCACATTTAACAAATTCACATCATCATCATCATCATTCAACATTTCATCATCATCATCATACACCGATACATCATCCGCAACCGTTACCATTTACACCGATTGTACATCATCGACCGCAACATATAATATCACCGCCACCACGTAAATTAGAACACAATAAATTATCAGCATTTGAATTACCATCATCATCTTCGTCATCATCAATTACCACAAATAATTCTTCGATTATAAATATTAACAATAATAATAATAATAATAATAATAATAATAATAATAATAATAATAATAATAATAATAATAATAATAATAGTAGTGATAATAATAATAATATTAATAATAATATTAATAATAATAATAATGAATTTTATAATTCACATATTCATAATACACTTGATCATCAACTACAACAACAACAACAACAATTAGATCATCATCTGCATCAGCATAATCATCATTATCATCATCATCATCTTCTGCAAAATTCACATTCATCATCATCACCAACGCACACAATTAAAAGTAATTCCAGTATTGAACCGTCATCGGAAAGTATTGAAAGTCCACAATTAATTGTTGATAGTTCACCATCGATGAATAATTATAATAATGATAGTAATAACATTAATGATGATAATAATAATAATAATAATAATAATAATAATAATAATAATAATAATAATAATATTAATAATAATAATAATAATAATATTAACAATAATAATAATAATAATAACAATAGTATTATTAATAGTAATACTAATTGCAATAATAATATTGAAAATATTAATATTAATAACAATAACAATAATAATATTAATAATAATAATAATACAATCCGATTACATAATTTTAATGGAGCATGTCATAGTGGACTTTTAGATATACTAATGAATCCAGATAAATGTCAAGTAAGTTAGAAATTTAAATGATATATATTATACAAATAGAAATACCATCAAAGATTTGTGTCCCAATAGTTTTTCTTTTATACACACACCTACACTACAAATTATCCAATTAATCTGTTGAATTTTTTCGTTTTTTTTTTACACATTTCAACATAATTATAGGAATTCATTCAATATCATCAAGTACATAATTCAATGTTATTTCCGACATTTTCGTCAGCGGCATCGACAACTACAACAACAACAACAGCAGCTGCAGCAGCTGTTACAAATCCTTTTGAAGCACGTTTACCAACATGGGAAATATTACAAGAAACAACAGCTCGACTATTATTTATGGCAGTAAAATGGGTACGATGTCTTGATACATTTCAAACACTATCAAAAAATGATCAACAATTGTTATTACAGGTAAGTGTATACGTTTTAATATTTTTATTTCACATTTTAATTATATTTTATATATAATTAATTGCATGTGTACAATTGAAAATATATTATATATTATATATTTTATTATATATTTATTATACGCCGACCTTATACATGGAACCTATAAAATTCGTTTTACGTTATATGTATTCCCGGATCTATGGATGGATAATTTAATTTAAAAATTAATGTGCGTGCGCGTTCGTCATATATATATATATAGGAATCATGGAAAGAATTATTTTTATTAAACTTAGCACAATGGAGTGTACCATGGGATTTAGGAATATTATTAGATAGTCAATTGGTGCGTAATCGTATACCACAAGATGTGTTAACGTTAAGTGAAATGAAAACAATACAAGAAATATTATGTAGATTTCGTCAAATATCACCCGATAATAATGAAATTGGTTTTATGAAAGCTGTTATATTGTATACACCAGAAACACCAACATTATGTGATGTACAATCTGTTGAAATGTTACAAGATCAAGCCCAATGTATTTTGTCGGATCATGTACGAATACGGTATCCAAGACAACCAACACGATTTGGACGTTTACTATTATTATTACCATTGCTGCGTACAATACGACCCACAACAATTGAACTATTATTTTTTAAAGAAACTATCGGTAATGTACCAATTGCACGTTTATTGGGTGATATGTATCAAAATGAAAAGTAAAACTTTAAATTTACTATATAAATTATATAGAATAGAAAAAAATATATATAAATAATAATATATAAAAGTTGGTTTTCCTATTTATATATACTATCGTACACATACATATACATATACAGTATTTTAAAATCTCATCATTTACACATGCAAAACCATAACACCCACAACAACAATTCTTTTTTTTTTCAAACAAATTCCATTAATTAGCATTGTTTTGACAATAATTGATTGTGTTGAACTGTAGAAACGCATTCATACGACCCGTTTTCAACGAATTCATTAATACCCGTTTACAGATAATCCGAAACCATTTTTACGTGTATACAATCTTGCAAAGTTACCAAAGAAAGCACAAACTATACCATCAGTCTGGGTAAGGTTAAGGCAACTGTATATGAGATGCACACATATTTATAATATCACAATAATTCACCAACACATAAGTTATGATTAAATTCCATGCAATTTCGTTATAAATTGATTTCTCATTTTTCCCTCAGACCAAACACGAGAAAATATCCGTAGAAAAAAAAACCAAATTCTTTTTACGTTCCTTATCAAACCACCACCTTCTTCTCATAAAGATATTTGCGGTAGAGCATCGCACCTAATTGAAATATTATTATAAAATATATTATATATAAATTCTTTTTTCCAAGTATCACATCCAATTCAAATCAGACGTACTCAGAATAGATTTTACTTCAATACATTGCACACAACATACAGAAATAACTATACCTATTACAATAAATTTACTCGACGTGTACTTGTGTACATTTATAAAAAAATATATATTGTACATTATTTTATATTGCCTTAGGGGTTATATATACATATTTACATACATACACCCACATATAATAAGCATAAAACATATATAATTTATGTACAATATGTAACTATAACCAACAAAATCTTAATATTTGCTTTAAATTAAAAAATATAAATAGGAAAACAAATAATGAAATTAAATATAAATAAAATTTTTATGTGTATTATATTCTTTTGCATATTGTATATGGATATGGAGCAGAGTTATTCTTATAAATATTCTTAAATTAAAATGAACTGATATTCATATACATTAAAAAATACACCTTTTCTGTTTTCCATTCTGTTCAAAGTTTATAATAAATTAAGAATATCATAATATATAAATTAAATACATATAAGTTACATTTTCTTTCGATGTATATATACAAATACATATAAATAAATATAGTATATTATATAAATTTATATTAAAAAATTAAGTAAATAAATTAATAATTTATAATAAATAAATTATATAAAAATGTGTTATTGTCCGAAAATAAATTATATGTTAATTAAAACTATTAAATTAATAATTATATTATAGAGAATTCTATATATGGTATACCATATATATGCAATATCAATACAACACCCCATATAAAAACGATGGGGTGATGATATTGTATCAGAAATATTGAATGTTGTATACAGAAGCATGCGTCGACCAATTAAAGATAATGCCAATGAAATCATTGAAAAAATTTAACAAAATTGGCAAGCATCAATAAAACGATACATATATATATAGGCATTATTTAGAAAAATAAATTATTACTAATTAAATTATTTGCATGAGGCTGTTGGTTGGATTATAAGGAATGGATAACATAATATACACAACAATAATGAATAATAATGGTCGGAGCAGCACAAATTGTACGGCAAATGCCCGAATTGAAATAAAACTAATAAGTAAATTTTTAGCATTTGACATTAAATAATAATTATTCTTCGAAGGGAGCCGCATAATTGAAAATAATATTTTTAATATATTCCAATTAATCACTGGAAATTTCATATATACATATTTGGAAAGATATTGTTAAGATTTATTCCAATATAAATAACCAATTTATCGGTATAACTTTTCTATCTAAGATATACAGCAATAATTTCTATGTATAAATCGTTTAACGATACAATAACTTCCTAAATCAATGCAGTGTCTATATGTGCAGAGAAATTATTTCCACGGTATATTTCAATTATTACAAAGGCTGCGACAATAGGTTTATTTAATGTTATATATATACAAATGTTAACGGACACATCAAATGTAGTAATGAGAATAGAGAATTTTCTCCATATATATCGTTTTTTCATTCCATTCAGAAATATCATCGGAAGTATTAAATCAAATATCATCAAAGGTGATTAGAGTGGGGAATTTACGGGGGATTAAATAAAAATATAATAAATTAAGATAGTATTACTGATTGATTCTATATTGGAATAATCCAAACGTGGGTATATGATTTTGTTAATTTGAGTAAAAAAAACGTATATGTTTAATTAAAAAATTCTTTGGATTTGAAAATTAAATTATTCATTGAAATAGTTGTGTTGTACACAAAAAATTTTACCTTTGCAGAAACTCGTGTTTTATTGTTGATATATCTTTTTGTAAGACAAAAGTATGACTTCAGTATTTTTTATTAATTCGAATTAAAGTGTATTAAAATTAATCTATTTGAGCATATTATAATCCGATAATGGAATTATATGGAAATAATTATATTTCGTACGCACGATTATTTCATAAATATTTATATACTCTCATCCATGCGGGTTAATTTACCACATCTTGGCTATGTAATATGAATCTTTAGGATAGATTTCATATATATGCTTCATTTGCAATAACATATATGACTTGATGTTGTTGACGATATTTCTGCAGTATAAAGTCGTTCGTCCTTCGCGGCGCATCCATGCGATAATTTTAAATTGTTGCATGCTACCCATTATCTATATACAATATCAATGACAAATAATACATTTAGTTTTTCTCAATTCTTAAATTTTATAATTTTGATTTTGAGATGATTTATTATATCGGATTAAAAATATATGATGTGATGTGACCCTCTTATGAATACTTTTTTCTTTTTTTTTTTCATATACCATACCAAAATTATTAGTTTAATTAATATAATCACCATGTTTTTGTATATATATATTACCATTTATATTTATAAAATGTTATTTTATTTATACCTAAAATATTGTTATTATTATATGTACCAACTGACACCGCCATCGTCATACATATACATTCCATATAATATATATTCAACTTGAAATTGATTATGTGAAAATTAACATACCTTGCTTTCAAAAACACATATATAATAATAATATACGTCGTACTGTGTATTTATGTATACATTTTCTATAACAATAAGCTATATATAAATATCTATAAATAATGTATATATATTTATATAACGTATATAGATTAATTGTATAATAATACAACACGTATTACAGAAGATAATGCATTGTTTTGTTATTTTATGTATGTAACAAAGTATGTTTTATTATATCTGTATGCGATGTAGGGTCAAATTATCAACCAACCGATAACATCAAACAGTTGAAAAGGTATTTATTTAATCATTTTCATTTCTCTCTCCATATATTTCATATACACCTATAATATACATTATTATATGCATCACTATATCGCACGTATCACCCCACAAATATTTAATTCATTATTTTACAAATAAATCCAACAATATTATTATCATTTCAATGAACTAAAACCACACACACACACACACACACCCACACCCATAATGATTTAATCTCTATATCACAATAAAATAAATACAAAATATATACTATCTATCGCTATATAACATATATAGCGATAGCCCCAACAATTTATAATATAATAATAACAAATTTTATTTGCGTGTAGAATTAAAATGTATATTATTTAAACATATATAAGTTTTGTTATTTATACATACGAGTATAAATATAAATTAAAGAATTGGCTTATAACAATGTGGACTTATATTTCTATATGTATGAACTTTATACTAAATCATATGTCATATATACAGCATCCTTGTAAAATGTACTCTTATATATATATATATATGTTAAATATAAATTATATAAATTTCTAAAACACTCATATAAGGGAAAGTTATCGCAATATAAAGGTGTCCACAAGAATCTTCAAAAAATTGAATTCGTATATGTTTTGTTAGTTATACCACTGTTCTATATATCGCTATAGTTTATTTACATCGCACCCTCACTTTGCTTATAATTTTTATTATTTACTAACATATATCAATGCAATGTATACAATTGTCTAAGGTATACGCATATACAATATATATATTAAACAATAATAATAATAATAACATCATGTGAGTAAAACCACGTGTTTATTTGATATAAAATACAATGTTTTGTAACAACATTAAATAAAATACAATTCACCACTTCTCGAAAAAAAAGAAAAAAAACGATACATATATTTTATATTTGTTTTTTTTCAAAGTGTTCTGTATGTGTAAAGTGTACGCAACCTCGCATATATTGTATATATATCATCAAATATATCGCACCGATCACGTATATATATATTGTATGTACGAGGTGTGACTATAAAATAGTGAGATTAATGTTTCTACAGAAAAACTATAGGGATGCGCCAATGTCGTACGACCGACACTTGGTAATTTCTCTTTTGATTACCACCGGCGGTTCTTGTTTCTTTATGTAATCGGATAAGTGTTTTAATGGAGTAATTGTCGTGAAATTTCATGTAAAATTTGGAAAAATCGCTATTGAACGCTATAATAACTAAATATATATTAATTTAAAATAAAATGTTTTACAGCATTAGTCTTGTTATTTTTTATAGCCACACCTTGTGCACTACAAACATATTATATGCTCCATATAAACATATATGTTTTTTTTTTCCGTTCTCTGCTATATATACATCTTGCCCTTTATATTGCGTTGTACAAGGATTTCTGACAAAAAGTTATTTGTAAGAGGGTTATCCTGAAAAAAGCCAATCTACAAAAAAAAAATAAATAAATAAATATACAAGAAAAAAAAAAAAGGGAATAATCGTAACACAAAAGATATAATTTACAATGTACCTACACACACACACACCCTCATCCATAGATGTTTCTTATAGCCAAAAAAAACTGTGAAGGAGTTTTTCTTTCAATTTTAACTGTCCAAATTTAAACTTATACAATTATAAAAAAAAGTTTTGGTGTGTGGTTTGTTGCAAGAAATATTTTAACAATTAAATTCGAAAAATGCTTTTCCGTAAAAAGACAAATGTTAGAAAAAAAATTACTTCAGTCGTTTGAAAAAAATTGAAATATAAGCAAAAAGTTCCCATTGGTAAGTGCACCACAATTTTTGAGAAGATGTTCTGGATTTTTTGCTGCAGATTCGCAAAATCTGCATTCATTATGGCCGCTATATTTTACATATGATTTCTTAAAGTCTATATAGTGATCTGTAAATATTCCTATCAAAATCGTAAGCCCATTTCTTTTAATTTTTAGGCAGATTGTTACATATAAGCTATAGCCCATTCCATAACTTGTGCTTTCAGATTTTTCCAACATAGTGCAATTGCCGATTCCAGAGAAAAGTTCGGGTCCTATAAAGAGCTGATACTTTTTCTTGTTATAAGCTGTCTGCTTCTTAATTTTCTATTATAATATATGGCCAGCGTGATCAGACACCTAGTATAATGTTACATTGTTATTAATGGCATAATATTATATTCAGTTCTCGTCACTTTTTCATATGGTGTCCAGCCACGACTAAATGTAAAATCTATATCCTTATAAGATTCTTGAAATGTCCTTAATTCCCGTGAAAAATAAATTCCATTAAATTTATTGTTTAATTTTATTTTTAATATGTGGTACAGCACGACTAAATGTAAAAATTATCGTTATAATGTCCTTGAAATATCCTTGATCATTAACATAACAGTGCTACACATAATTCTCTTTCAAATATGACCTGCATATAGAACAACTAAATCTAAAAATTATTTGTATAGAAGAAATGTCCTTTATCCTTGAATCATTAATTTCATGTATTTTAAATTCGAATATATACTGTGTTTCAAGATGATTTTTAAAATTAATTTAATAAATATATTGATGGAATATTTTGTTAAAGCTATATAAAGAAAATCTTAACTTTATCTTTTCACTGCGCTGTCTACATCAAATGCGTGTATTATTAATTCTCTTGCAAAAAGAAAAATTATATCCTTTTTTTTTCTTTTTTTGACTGCGGTTATTATAAATTTAAATATTTTTCATGAAATTGCAATTTTATATATTTTTTGACTAATTTTTTTCAGTATATAATATACACCGACACAGACATATGTTCTTATATACCATATGAAAATATATTATGTATTCCATGCATTATATATATATGTTATTCAATAGGAAGAGTTCTGTTGTCACAATCTATCAGAAAATCAATCTCATACCCTCTGATCCTATTGTTATACTAAATAAATATATCATATAATAAAATTATGTAGGTATATGTTTGTGTGTGTGTATATATGTGCCCGCAACATCATTGCGAAAATACAACTTTATTATAGGGTATATACCAATGAAAAGAAATAAGACTTTCCTTTGCCCCATTGAAAAAGGATATTTGTTTACAATATATATAAAACACACAAATAAGGGTGGAGTTTTTCTTTATTTCATTTGTAGTTGTACCATCCATTTATATATATATATGGTATATGAAAATGTAATGTATTAGTAAAACAAGGGATATTTGTAAGGACAGGGTATTTCATAACAATAATAAATATAATATACATTCAAGTTATAAAAATATGACTATATAAATATATATATTAACTTATTGAATGCTTTTACTTGTAGTCGCGTGATTTGTATATTATTATACAATATATTCCAAATTCGTATTTATTTAAAAGGAGGGAGGGTCGTGGTACGTGGGACACACATGGACACATTTTTTTTTTTTGTTTTTTTTTTAAATAAATATTATTTTTAAATACAATATTTTGTATTTTCTTTAAATAAGATTTATTTATTATCTTATTATTTATTTACGTAATCTTTTGATATTGAATTGTTTCGTGTGTATAATAAACAGTGTGTCAATACATGTTTAAGACTGCAATGCTATATGTTGGCCTTCGGTAGTGCCATCGCAGAGCATAGATTTTTAGCAAAACCTATGTATTGTTTCACCATATTCGCTTTATTTAATAGACTGCGACTTTTCTTTTATTGCCAACAGTTAAAAGGCAGTTTCCGTGCAAATAATCTGCTGTATAACGTCTGTCTTTTGAAACAATTTCGAAAAATGTGATATGTGATGTGGTTTACTATATAAATATATATACTATATGAAAAATATATTTACTTTGACTAAGGATTATCTTTTAATATCTATAAAATAATACTTATTCTTAAATTGAATAATCGCAAAACGGAATATTATAAGTATATACATAAACAGAAAATAAAATACCTAACATATTTTGTAAAGGTGAAATTTTATAAGTAGGATTATGTATATTATATATTTAGAGAGCTATCAATATATGAAGATAAGGAAATTCAACATTTTCTTTTCTTATATGTAAATAATACATATATATAAGAAAGTATCATCATCAAGTCATGTGATACTCCAAATTAACAATTCATACTACTGAACATATGGAAGTATATAGCAATTTGCACACATTTAGCAAATATAGTGTTTTATGGGCAAACATTGTTAAGCTCTGGTACTGATTTGAAGAACTTGCCGGTGCAACACCAGTATCAATAACACCGATGATGAGGATACCGTATGGAACTTTTTTGGTATATTCTATATGGATATCTGTGCTATGGTGCTATGTGAATGTAGGTTTACCATATATTACTTCTACTTCTACACTTAATTTGAATGAACTTTTGAACATAATTTAAAAAGAAGAAATTATCCTAGTTGGAAACAGTTTAAATATGCAATATAAACAGTTAAAATTGTGAAATTTTGTTATATAAAGAAAATCTTACCATTTCATGTTTAGAAGCGGTCTTCAGAAATGTATCTCATTTTCTAAACACCATGAAATAATACATGAAATAAAATAGAATATACAAATCACTATAACCTCCCATTTGATGTCCGCGCCACCTTCATACCATTTGATAATTACTTTTTGCTCTTTGCTAAATATTTATTGTTTCGATCTGTTCTTATTTTTCGCTTTTCGCCATTCGACTATACTGTCAAAAGCCGTTTCTTCTTTATATACTACGACCCGTCGAAAAGTCCCGTTGTTTTATTAATTTATTTTTTCTTGTTGTAACAAGTAATAATTTTATTTTTCATTGGAATTTCATTCAATTGTTTTTTTCTTCATTAAATTTTTTCTATGATTTTACTTGCGTTAAAATTAAATTATTAAAAATTAAAATAAATAATTATAAATAAAAAGAAATAAGTTAGTATTGTTTTAAAACTTTTACTTTTATTAAAAACAAATGATATACGTTTTTTGGGGATCACATTTTTATAATTATCTCTACAAACGAAAAAAAAAGTGCCGCCACTACACATTCTACATTTTTATTGGTTGTGTTGAAATGGTAAGTTTTTCTTTTAATATTCATTCTTTTTAATTATATTTGATAAATATTATAATAATTATATTATATTTAATTAAATTTATACCATTTTATGCCATATATTATATATCTCTACGAGTATCTTAATAAATAAAAAAAATGATATCGCGTATCGCATGTTCTAGAAGAAATTTCATTTCTTTCTTTTTATGTCTCTATTAAATACATTAATATTAAATGCTAGTTAATGGTGTGCGTAAAATTGAAATGCTATTATAATTATGTGTAATTGTTGCTGAGCTGCAGCTGCAGCACTACCATTTTTTAGATAATCAAATTATATAGAAAATATTTAAATTAACCCATTCGGTATTTTTGATGCATTTGTTGCAACATTTATAAATGAAATAAGTCTTTATTCGGAATCCGAAAGAGTTAAAAAAAAAAAAAAAAAATAAAATTAAAATATATTATGGAAGTTTATTTTGAAGTTTCTTGTTGTTCAAATTTCGGATATTTTAATGCAATATCACACCATAAAATTTTGCCATGTGATAAATCTCGTACAACTTCTGCAATTTCATCAAGCTATATGATAAAAAAAAAAGAACATAAAAAAGTTATAGGTTAAATTTTTAGAAATCATTGTTTTATTTTAATTTATCGTAACATACCGGTATTCTGAGTTGTCCCATAGAATCACGTTCACGTAATGTCACAGTAAATGGTTCCTTTAATGTATCAAAGTCTATTGTTATTCCATATGGAATAGCTATTTCATCAGTTCGAGCATAACGACGACCAATCGAACCACTTGAATCATCAACTTTATGTGAAACATCATTACGTGTTAAAGTAGTAGCTAAAAATAAAAAAAACGAAAAATAATTAACCTCACAAAAAAAAAAAGAAAGTTTTATACTAACATATTTTTTTTATAAATGGTATAAAATCCGAATTATTACTCAACGGTAATACAGAACATTTTAATGGTGCAACATTTGCTGGCAACGAAAAGAAACAACGTTGTTCATCACCATCACGCATTTTAAAACTATGTTCTAATAATGAATACATAATACGACCAATACCAAATGATGGTTCAATTACACTTGGTATAATTTCTTCAACATATACAGTTTTTGACGATGTTTTAACAGAAACCATATCGTTATTTAAACTTATTGATTTATCATTAATTACAATAGTACATGTCCTAAAAAAAATATGGTCATGAAAACAATATTTAATTAATTAATAATATTTGTATATCCTCTGCACATACCCATTGTTTATTAATGATTCATTAAGCTCCTGCTTTTCATTAATACTTAAAGCAGCTAATTTCTCTGTTATCATTTTTGCATCTTTTTTAAATTCTTTACCAATTGCCGCCTTATTTGGTATTGCTTCTGTTATTTCAATTGTCTTTGGTGATGGTAACGTTTTTTCTGCTGCCAATTTTACACCAGTTGCATTTGTATGTTGTGTTAAATCATATGCTGAACGATCTGCACATCCAACGCATTCAATCCAACCCTATTATTATAATTAAATAAGAATTTTGTAGTTTCATAGTAAATTTAATTCTGAGGTCATAGAATCAATTTAAATAGTTTTATATAGATTTATTTTAGAGAAAAGAATAAATTTCCAAATACTACATGCCACCACAATAAAACAATTGTGTCCAGTAAAAATATCTGTTTCAGTCTAAAGCTATTAACATTAAGTAATCGATAATTTTATGCTTTATTAAACTCATATACATTTAATGTACGATCAGTTATTTTATTATTTCATGAAATTAATTTAGATGTATTGAAAGAGAATATAAATTGTAGCACAATTTGAAATATGAGATATTGTATTTGTAAGTTAATTATTGAAATTGATAGTCGTACTGTTTTATGAATCAAATAATTTCTGAGGATATGTTAAAATTACAAACATATGACGCTTCCGTCATTTAAAACAAAATTGAACAAATCCTATAATCAAAAATCAGTTTTTTACTGACACTTTTCGCTGAACACAATTTCAAATAAAATGATTCAAGTCTTCTGTAGAAGGCTGAACTGAACAATTATTGTTTCTCTGCATATTGCAGAACACTGATGAACTTTAATACACTCTCATGCAGCGAGTTATTTACAAACGTGAATGTAAAATTATTAAAATATTATATATATACTCACATAACTTGTTAAACATTCAGCATCCCAACAATCACATGCATAATGTGCCATTTCATTGCCCATATGTTGTCGAAAACGTAAACGATCTGGTAAAATACCAATTTTTAATAAAAACTGTTGAATTCTTGCCATAAAATATCCTAACGTTTCGTTAGCAACAAGTCCCTGAAAATATAACAAAAACTTATGCATAAACTCTAAACAATTTTGAAAACATAAACTGAAATGTGTACATACAGTTGCCACAGCATCACCAATTGATATTTCTGTAGAACTTTTACCATCCATTTGATTACATGCCGAATATAACATCATATTCAAATGTTTAACATTTTCAAATTTTGGATGATTTTTCTCTCTTGGATCACAAAAATGTTCAATTTCAGCCATTGTAAATTCACGGACACGTATCAATCCGGAACGTGGTGAGATTTCATTTCTGAATGCATTACCTTATTACATTTAATGTAAATATAATAATTATTAAATTATTAATTGAACGAAAAAAATGTTTAATAATAATAATAAATAAAAACATACCAATTTGTGCAGCAGCAAATGGTAATTTTCCTTGATTAAATTCCAATAAACGTTTAAAATTAACAAAAATACCTTGTGCTGTTTCGGGTCGTAAAAATCTATGTGTAACAACAAAAAAAAGAAAATAGAAAGAAAAAAAAAACAAACAAAAGTTAAATAATACAACAGACTTTAACAAAACATATAAATAAATGTACGTACCCCTTAACTATACCCGTTGGTCCAATTTGTGTACCAAACATTAAATTAAATTCCATTGGTTCCGATAAATCATTACCGGTAATTGGTGATTTCATATTAAAACGTGTTAATAATTCACCCATTTCATCTTTTGTCATACCATCTAATTTTATGATGATATCTGTACATTCTAATTTTAAATCATTGGTGGTATCTTTTTCATTTGATAATTTTTCTAAATTATTTTTGATTAAATGATCCAAACGAAAACATTCACCCGTTTTCAAATCTTTAACCATAAAATCAGCAAATCGATCAACATGTCCAGATGCTTTCAATACGGATTCTGGTGTTAACACCGAACAATCAACTTCCAACATTTGTTCTTCCAACACAAAAAATTGTCGCCATGTATTTAACATATTTGATTTTAATGCACAACCCATTGGACCAAAATCATATTGTCCTGTAATACCACCATAAATTGCAAAACTTTGATCATAAAAAAAACGTCGTTTTAATAGATCTTCCATTTTAGCACGATCAAATGTTGCGGCTGCCGGTGCCAACTCTAATTCACGATCTTCCAATAATTTTTTACGATGCTTTAATTCAGCAACGGCACGTTTAACATCCAATTCAGGTGCTCCATCATTTTTTAATTGTCTTACAAGATCACCCTTTTGAAAGGAAAAAAAAAATAAATAAATAAATAAATTCATTCATTGAATTTTACAAATGTTAATGAACATTCTGTAAATAAAAATACAGTGTTTTTTTTTTTTTTTCACAATTTTACCTGCTCTTTTACGGCTTGACGTAAAGGTGCTAAAATTTCTTCTGTTTTTGAATCGTACATATCTTTTGTTATTGGAAAATTTAATTTAATTTTACGATGTTGTTTTTTACTTCCCCAATTTATCGGCTCTAATTGACTAACAACACCACCAATTTTATTGTAATTATTTTCGCAAAATGTTATTTGTCTTTTGTGAACAACAAATATTGGAATAAATATATTTTTATATAAAAAACACTGTGGCAAAATATTTTTACTATAATTAACTATAGGTTTACATAAATTTACGATTGCTTTCATTAATAAATCTATAATATAACGTCAGCAACTTTTACTTTTCCTCGTCTCGTGTAAATTAGTTTTTCTTTGTGCAATTACCAGTAATAATATAAAATTAATGTGCTTGCGCAAAATTTCTATTTTTTTTTTCTTATACAAATCTGCTAGTCTCCTGCCACATATTTTTTATTTTCTTTTTATTTTATTTATATGTAAACATAACCTCATTTGACAGCTGCCAAAATATTATTTAAAATGTAGATGGTTCTGTTAGTAGTAGATAAATAAAGTATCTTTTATTTTGGTATGGTTTTTATCTGAGTTACAACATGTGTTATGAAGTAGTAAATTGAAAGGAAAATTTCGGAAAGATAAACATATAATAATAAATAAACTTGATATTTCTATCCGAATAGATTTCCATTTAAATTTTCTTTTCACTCAAATTTATATTATGATGTGGTTTTAATATACGTTTCATTCAAATATTTTTTTTATCTTTAATTGTATGAATAAGTATGAAATAAAATTAATATTCATGAACATTTAACTTGACTCTCACTTTTTTGCAGAATGAGTTTACTTGTCGTTTACTTGAAACATTGGAATTATGATTTTGAGCTCCTTTGATCACCTCTTCCACATGCCTTAAATATTTCGAATAGAAAACTGTATGTAGAACAGCTTTTTTACTTATTATTTCTGGGTACTATTACCTATAAGTATCATTACATTTCCAAACTATAATCTCTTTTACAGGACATCAGTATTCAATTATCGAGAATTAAAAGTGTTGGTATTTTCTTACATATTACCTTCGTAGTGTGTTATTTTTATTGTTTGTTGAGAAAATTTGATGATTTGTGAAAGTATGTGGTACTACCTCCACTTTTTCTTGGTGTTCTCATCATAATACCCATATATTCGCAATGGAATTCCTCGCGTACGATTTATCCGATTATTGAAATTGACAATGTACTATCACTACACCTTGTTCTCACTGAACCCAAATATTCCCAATAGAATTACTCGTGTATCATTTGTTAGATTGTCCCTTATTTTTTGAATTATGCACATAAGTATATGTTCTAATGCGCTTTTTGGATGTGGGAGACACTAGCACCGGCCGATCGCTCCTATATATAAGAACTAAGTATTCCCAATAGATTTGTTCGAGTTATACTTATCTAATTATCTTAAAAATTTGTTTATTTTATATTAACTGTACTGAACCGTTTAATAGTGAATTTACTTGGTTTATTGAACTCAATTTCATTAATTGACTCCTATCCCAAGCAACATTTTGAGAATTGGCGTTTAGTATATATAAGTTCTATCTATATATAATATATTATGTTATTCTATATGTTATGTGTATTCAATTATATGTTTAAAAACGATATCCGCATTGACTATTTATAAAATATATGCAAGAAATATCAAGGTAACGCCTGCTAATAGGCGTGTAATTTATTATCTTCTTCTATATAAGATAGAACAGGTAAAAATGAAATGAAACCCGTCTTTATTTCTATATAATATAATAATAATAGCATTCACTACCATTTTGCATTGTTCAGTTCGCGTATATGAAAAGTATACATTGCGTCAATCAATATATTGACATATAGATAAAAATAAATAAGATAACATGTACAGGTAAACCGGTATGTCTTGTCTTTGTTTAAAAAAATAAATATATATATATTTCAATGTGCCATCCATTTTTTATTATATCCATATTACAATTGTAATTAAATTTAATAATGGCAAAAAAATGTGATCTTGGAAGACATTTTCAAACGTGATTATAATTTATATTATCAAAAAAAAAAAATATGAGGATATTATAAGAAAATTATATATAGAATTCTGTTCACATTCTATTTTAACTTGTATTAATACTGCAAAAATAATAAATTGAATGTCGTCATCTTAAATTTATTAGTTATAATAATATCATAATTTGTCATATTAACCCAATTTTAATTATGTGTAATATTTTAATTTTAATAGCTGAATAGTCTTTTTTTTTTTTTTTATAATACATATTGAGGTGCATTATTATGTGCAATTTAAATGAATTAAATTTTTAAATAACATAATATATATTACTTACCCAATTTTATGCATTATAGTATTTACTATATTAATATTGATGGGTGTTTAAATTGAAAACCGATTTTATTTGTGTAGTAAATAGATCGCAAAATGGAAAAGCGTGTACCAAAAAAACCGGTATTTAAGGGTAGTTTTACCATACAATATTTTATTGCAAAGCAATGTGCATGTGAAATGGCTTCATTGAATACCATATCAGATCGTTAACCCATCAGGTCCACCAATGTCGGAATGAAATATGTATTCATATTTTTATAAAATTCTTCTGTGTCAATACATATGGTGGGATCACAAAGGCAAGTGGTGTTTCCTATTTCTTTCTGGGAACTGTCTCAATATTGAACTCTACTATGTTCACAACTATAATTAATTTGAAGTGACCAGAATATGCCAAAGTCACATTGTAGTGGTTTTTCAACAATTGACGTTTCTACGTGTTGATTTCAGTCGTTATAAGCAAAACGAATACGTGTCGATTTTCAATTTAAACACCCAACACCCATTTTGTAATGGTTTTTATGAAGTTTTGTATTACTTTATTGCTAAATCCCATATATATATTATATATTAAAAAAAACTTAGCTTACTTGCACCATTCGTCGTTTATACTATACAAGATAAAAACTATAGCAACTCTAACATCTACTTACGTCTGGGGGTTTGGTATATTTTATATAATTGTGTTGTATACAATTGCATTGAAATTCTTTAGCTAAATAGAAAAAAATAAAACGTTTGAGATTTGGCATTCAAAAAAAAAAAAAAAAATAAATAAATAAAAATACTTTAATATTAATTACTATTTCTAAAATTTAAAATATTATTGTGAAAAAAAAATCCTATATTTAAATATGAAGAAAATTAAAAACATGTTGTAATTATATTGCTATTTACAATCATTTTGGACACTTTATTTGTAAACTTTTGTGTTATTTTTTGTGTTTAAATTTTGAAAGCTTATAATGTATTTATAAAATTCCAAACATTATATACCGATCATATAGTCCACCTATATAATTACAATCAACAACAATATATTACCTAACTTAACAAAAGTTATACAACAAAAACTATATGTATATTTATATTTATTATACACACCACACACATACACACATGCCTACAGAAGGAACAAAATATTTAAGAATTATATTTTATTTAAAATATATTAAATCTATGTTTACAATTTTTTAATTTGTTTATAAATAAACAACACTATATTGTTTACAAAACTTTTCGGCATGTTTACTAAATCATTGGTAAATTATATTTTATGGGATGTTTACTATTTTCAGTTTGAGTATATGACAAATAAAACAAAAAAAAAAAAAAAAACAAGAAAAAGACTATATACTTTTAAATAAATAAATAAATAAATAAATAAATAAATAAATAAATAAATCAAAGAGATAAATTTTATTATTTAAATAAAATTTAAAAAAATTTAATGATGTCATTAATATCATCTGTACACACAAAAAATATGTAGTCAATTAAATTATTTTTTTTGTATATTATTTGTATATTAATACGAGTAATATATTTATAAAAATAATTTGTATACTACAATATATTTAAAAATAGAAAAATTAAATACGAAAACATACATTTATTTTTAGTGTGACAAAATAAAGATAACTTTTTATAATTAAACAATAGATAAATTGCGTGTTTTATGAACAAAAAAATATAGTAGCTGCTATAATTTATATTAAATTAATTTAGTTAAAACAGTGACTATATAATAAAGTTTTTTTTTGTGTGCCACTTTGGTCATCAAAATTCCAATTCGTCAGTATCATCAATTCTACTAATTTTCTATCTTCTAATACATATGCTATTTATTTCATAAATTATCCATATGGTAATGTCCTTGCATTGTTCTTACATTGCTACATCATTTCTATTCAATTTCACGTATTTTATTATCGAATCCTTTTTGGATTCCAGTTTATATAAGGTGTAAAAAAATTATATTGTTTGTGTAAGATGCTGCGCAAATGTTTTTTTTATTATATAATACAACGACCTACACACCGAATACTATTTTAATAGTAACGCTAATGGATGCAATATACATAGCAAATATTTGGTTATTTATTGTTTAATTGTATGATGATGGTTTTAGGCTGATTTTTTTATTAGAGTATATTTTTTTTCTAGGGTTGACTTCACACCCTAATCGAAAATCCAAAAGAAAATTAATTAATTTTTAATTAAAAATAATAACAAACTAAATACATATTTGAATGTATACTGCCAAAATTACAATATAAAAATTACAATACAAAGAAATTCATGTGCATCGATAGTAGTTACCATTATTGTGCTAAACAAAACAATATATATGTGTATTGTTGTCCTAATAATGAAATTAAAACTATTCTAGGACAATAAAGGAAGCCATCGTCTCCTTATAATAAATCGATAATTTTTGTTTCCAAACAAGAAGTCACTGGCGCCCGCCGCACGGGTGGTTTTTGACAACCCTATTTTTGTTTTTACTGCCGTTTTTCTATTCTTAATTCTCTAAATGTGTAAATATTTTATAAATAATTAATTTTATTTATACACATTTTAAATAATCCACCTTAACAAAATCGTTGACACAAAATGTTTATTATTTTAAATTAATCCACACAATGTTGTCAAGTAAAAACCAACCTACATATATATATTTATTTATTTATTTTTTGTATATTGTAGTTTTTATATAATAACAACTATATAATATTTTATAATATATATTTTCAAAATATATGTACAGTGAATTTGGGGTATGGTATATTTAGTTCAAATGGTCACCGGTGATAAAATTATTTCACATTAAATACAATATTTTAAAACAAAATCGCTTGAATAAAATATTTTCAACAATTTTTTTTTGTTTTTATATGAAAATTTAACTCAAATATATTATTTTTGTGTTTATATTAATTGAATGTCCGTGACGTGTTTATACATTGGATTGAATACAATATTCGCTTATATATCGTGTATATACTAAATTCACTGTAATTATTAAAATTTTGTTGGTTTGTTTTGGCGTATATAAATTTAATTTTTTTTTTATTTTTGAAAAAAAAATTTTGTTGACACAATGATTTGTAATAGGGTTTTTTTTTTTTTTTTTGTTTTCACATTATCATAATAATATTTATAGCATCGCACACATCACATTTACACATATATATATAATAATAATAATAAGTATATTTCTGCGTGTTTGTCATATATGTGAAAATTAATAGACTCATAAATTTCACATTTTTCATATTTTGTGAAAATTTAGTTAAAATTGCTTGTATGTGTTAATTCTATTTTGTAAAATTTTCTAATTAATTTAAAGAAAATGTATGTATGAACAGCAAGAATGGGTGCTGGTGCGTGTTGCGGCCATCATAAAATCAATAATATGAATATATGTTTTGCATATATAAATGTATATTGAAAATATAATTTATCTCGCACACATATATATGTTATGTTCATATTAATAAATACAGTATACTGGGTTTTTATAGTTGTTACATTTATAGTAATTGTTTTCATCCACCCAATTCGATATCTTATAATAATATTACATTAGATCCATTATCCGATATAAAACGTGTTTTCATTGTTGATTCGTGAGTGGTATGCATTTATACTTTCACTGACTGTGTGACTGTGGGTTGGAATCACCATATTTTTTGGCTGTAAGAAAGTCTTGCTTATGAAGATGATAATGGTAAGTCTATATATAGAATGTCCTTCGAATATACCAAATATTTTAGTTAGCAGAAATTATAAGAATTTTCATTCTAATAAACTACACATATATTTATAATAATAAATATGTAATTGTTTAATTGGTTGCAATTCATTTTATACATAATATTTATAGTCTAGATCTATAAATATACTAAAAATCTAGAATCTCCACCTTACCATCCTCTCAAATTCACCCCAGTTGACCTTATGCATATCAGCATACTTATTTTAATAAATAAAATATACATATTATGAAAATCATTCGTTCTTTATGATGGTGTTATATGATATCGAAAATTGCCTTTTAGCAATTTATTGTATTGTATAAGTATATATGCGTAATATATATAATATATACTAAAATATATATCGTACAATATATATTAAATATATATTTACATGTTCATTTTATATTATTATAATTTCTTTTTCATTTTTCGTTGTTTGTAACATAAGATTTATACATTCATATATAGAATATATTGTTGAAAAATGTATATATAAACGAAATAAAGAAATATTATGTATAAGTTTTAAATTACAATTTCTTTATAATTAGTTCCATTTTCAAGACATATATATATATATATATATTAATTCGACGATATTTAGTAATATTATATATATGGTACAATATATATATTGTACAATAATAAATAAAAAAAAATTAATTGATCGTTTCTATATAATTTTTCAGCTAATATTATATGTATAATATTTGAATTATATACTTAAATTATATATATGAAAAATATATATTGTATGTTATACACATATTAAATTATTTCAAAAAACACACGTGCATGATTTTTCCCCGTTTAATATTTTCCATAAAATTATTATTATATGTATTTGAGTCTATATAATACATATTAGAATGTATCAGTTATATTATATTTTTGAATATAAATATATAGGGTAGGCCTGAGTGGTTGCGACTTAGCATAGAGATATTGCAATTGTATGATAGATTTATCGATTTTTGTAAATCCAATTTTTGAATAACTCAATAAAGTTTGTAAATCCTCATACGACGATATTTAAGTTTATTTCAGAGCTTATTTTAAAATAACACAATACAATACATCGAATTTTTCATCTTATTAATGATGGGTTTAACGATTTCGCAACCAATACAAAAACCACCGTATATAAACATTTAATTAAAGTAAATTAACATTTCCTATACCTTCCCTCGGTATACCCTATATATATATATATCGTATATATGGTAAAAGATATATGCATTTGTATTAAATTTTTTAAAACATAATTATATACAATATATATATATGATGTGTAATTTGATATTAATTTTTAAATATTCAATTACAATTAATTATATAATAAATGTATATTTAAATATTTCTAATATTTATTTCAATCATAATAAATTAACTGAAATAATGAATATTATATATTTATTATAAATAAGATAATATTGAATTTATAAAATATGCTTTTTTAAATGAACATCAATTTTTTTAATTTGCAATAATTATTATTATTATTATGGGTGGTGTGTGGTAGTGTTATGACAAAAAATTATTCCACCAATTTATGCACATCATATTGTATTAGATTTATTAATATTATAATATATGATTTAATGGGTGGTGTTCCCACATTACACAAAAATACGGTAATTATTTCAGTTGAGAAATATTTTTGTGGCGGTACACTAAAAAAAATCATAAATTAAATATAATTTTTGCGTATGGAATGTGCTGCTTCTTAAAATCATTAATTTTAAATATCAATTTTCTTAAGACCATAAATGTATTAGTAAAATTTAATAGAAAAAATAAAGAAGATACGTTGATGGACGTCGTTGTGGATGTCATCAAATTACATATTATTATTAATATAGTCTAATGAGATATATGATGATGGTGGGTACATGAGCTCATAATTGCTAAAATTTTTAAAATCGTCCATGCCTATAATATATAGAATTGTTTCGGAAGATTTTGCGCATCGTTTCTGCTATAGGACATATTCATTAAAAAAAAAAGACAACATTTTAAATAGACGTTATTTTAATTTTAAACTATGAATTTAAATTGAAAATTTATTAGAGACTGTATATTATTCAATAAAATATTATACCATATATTAAAACTGAATATAAATACTTCCATATATATCTACCACCATGAATTAATGCTAATTAAAATTGATATGTAATATATATTTACAATATGTTTACAAGGTGTAATTTAACATAATTTTTAATTGAACCCAGAATACAATCTTGAATTTTACTGTTATACCTCGATATACAACATTTAATTGGGAAACATATATTTGGAATAATTTTGATTGTTTGCTGCTCCATTATATTGATCGGTGCCTATATCTATATTGAATATGTATGTTTTTTTTTCAAGATATAAGTGCTTCATTTATATACAATTATATGATGCTTTTGCTTTAAGTTATATGAGAATCCAGAACAATATTTGTGTATATAGAACTTTTAAATCGCCCTGTATATGACAAAATCAAAAATATACTTTATATATATATAGAGGTGTTCATCATATTACGTATATATATACACATAATTATACACTTAAATATATATATAGTTTAAAAAGTCACAAATTTTTTTTTGTTATACATTTGATACATGTAAAACAGCTGGCCTAAAGTGGTTTAACTGAAAAAAAAAAAAAAACGTATGTATACCTCTACATTCTCTATTCGATATTAAAGACTTGGAAAAAAAATAAATATAAATACATTTTGGCTTCCGAAATTTACTATATTAATATTATTCATATATTTTAGAGATCTATAAATAAATATATATACAATTTAAATTTGACTCTATATCTTTTCTTATTATCTATAATAAATGTATATATATACGCACAAACACATCCTATATATATATATATATATGATATACTTAATAACTTCATTTATCTTGATATTGGATTTAATGTATTTTAGATTAAATTTATAGTTATATAAAAATAGAGATTCTACATTTTAGAAAGAACAGAATTTTATAGTATTAAAATTTTTCACATAACTTTTTTTTTTTTACAAATTAAAAATAAGAAAATTTAAAAAATGTCAGTGTTATATTCATGTCTTCTGAGGTTTTTACTATTTTATATACTATAACAAATTAATGTTTTGTATTAACTAACACAACAATTTCATATTATATTTTCGGTATCTATTTTTTATGATATTTTAATGACATCATTCATTTTATATATTTATTAATACACCACGTAGTAGTGTATAAGAGTATGCGAATTTTTAGAAAATTAATTAAATAAAAATTGCATTATTAAAATATAATATATATCATTTTTTTTTTTTTGGAATTTAAATTATCAGTTTTGAATCACACGCATACAAAAGCACGTGTACGCCGACCCGCTTTCGTTCTATTTGTGTTGTATTTATGTGTGGTGTGCGTTTGTGTGTATTTATATTTGATAAATAAAATGCTTAATTATTATTGTTATCTCTCCACATAAATAAAAGTCGAAATTAATAAATTTCAAAAAAAAACTTTTTATATTCATTCTGGTGACTCTATAATCGAAATATATATAGAAATATATGCGTGTTTTGATAAATATATAAATTGTATGTAAATAAAATTATAACATATACTCAATAATCGTATTCGTTTCGTATATATGAATACTAAATAAATGAAATAAAATATATTTTATTTGCGCAAAAATTGTATATATGGTTCATTTATATACTTGAACTCAGTGACCTAAGTGATGATTTGTTTATCATGGATTTGATAAGATTTATTGCGTTATATATATATATATATATATATATATTGTATATACATACAAAATATATATATATATAGTCGTATTTATATTAAATACATATTTGTAATATAAATTAAATTCTGAAAAATTTGTGAATTACAAAAAAAAAAAATTAAATTATATTTATTATTTACACATTACTTACACATATATTAGTATATTTGTATTTCATCGCAACGTGACTATATACTATTTTACGATTATAAATGCAAAATAATTGCAATATATATATAATATATGTATTATATTGTATTACGAATTATATAAGCGCGCAGCAGTTGTATGAATGTAATATAATAATTCTATAAGAAATATAAATTTTATTGAAAATTTTATTAATATTTTTATGATGTAATAATAAACAGAAAGTCATCGTCAAAAATTCAATGTATTATTTAGTAAATACAAAAAATTAATAATAAATTAACTTACTGCGGCATGGCATTAAAATAAAAGTGCAAATTTTAGTATCTGCAACAATGTGGAGTTGCATGTAGCCAACGTTTTCCGATAGTTGTCATATTTATATATAGGGTTCTTATGGTCGATATATTTATGGGATGATAAAAGTTATAGCGATGCGATGTATTTAAGGTTAAGTTCATTTGCGTATAGTGGCAACACATTCAAAAATAAGCACTGTTTTTCATTGATTATTGCGGCGGAAGCCATTCAAAATATGCATCATCAAATTGACATTTTTGTTATTAAATTTCGCAATGTGATTGATGCTACAGTTCATTTAGCTATATATAAGAGCATTACATGGGCTAATCACCCATATAAAAATAATAGTATTATGAAAACATCTATCTTTCGATAATTACAATGCAGTACAGTACAGTACACAATTGGTAAATTGCTATATACTCCCATGCGGAGTAATTTACCAACTTGGTTGTAATGAAAGGTTTATTAGATGACATAAAAGCTCCACTAGGAGTAAAAATATGAGTTAAAAAAAAAAAAAAAAAGAGCATTACATGATCGTTTTCAATTGATGTTTAATCTATAGATATTTAATTTGCCATCGCATCCAGCACCATTGTTTCCAAAATCGAATTGAGTTTGAAATACATATCGAATTTGATTAATTGATTTGTTTTTGTTTAAATTCAAATAGTGGAACCAGAATATCGAACTACGATAGTCCAAGATATTTTAAATAATTTTTAATGTGTCTTATATACGTTTTAACGATAGTTATATGATACACTTTCCATATTAAAATTTACAATTAATAAACAAAATCACACAATTTACTGCTGAAGTAAGAATAACCATTAACATTGACAGAAGTTTTAAAAAAAAAAAAAACACTTTCTTATAAAACTTATAATAATATTTAAGAAGTATCCAATTCATTTTTAAAACCTTGGAATGGTTGGTGAAGCACGACGACCATATATGATATTTTTCTATCACAAATATATACGAATAGAGAATAATCGCGCAGTTAAAAAAATTCCATTAATGTCGACTTTCATTTGTATGGTTACAAAACTAACCTTGCTTATATACAATTCACAAAATAATAATTAAATGTCATGATGTGAAAGGTAATGCCTGTTTGTGGTTGAACGCACTTGAATTCCAGAGTATTTGGTTCACAAATTCAATGATCATGAAGAAGATGTTTTTAAATTATTAATTAATTATCTATAAATATAAAAGAATTAATAAATATATTAATATAATATTATCTATTCCATTATTTCATGATTCTGTTATCTGTTGTATAAATCAGCCTAAGCTCGGCGGCTATGCTATACAAAAATAAAAGGAAAAAAATTAATAAAATTAATAAGTCATAATATTTTTCATATCTCAATTTTTATATAATTATTATTTTATATTTTATTTTATTTATTTATAATATTATGGAAATTATGAATTATATTTTATAAACAAAATAAAATGTTTACTAATTTTCATATACTTACAATTTATTGGCTCACATAGAATTTGTAAATAAACAATATAATAACCATAATTTTAGTTTATATTATAAATTAAAATGTTAATTGTTAAATAATTAATTAATAATTATTAAATGCGTATTATTATTCTCTGTCTCTGTGTGTGTGTGTGTGTGTTTTTTTTTATATTTATTTATTTATTTATTGTTTTGATTATTTTATGTAATTATTTATATATTATTTATATATTACATATAATTTAATTTAATTTTATAATAGTTGGATAGATAACAAAATTTATGGTGTTTATAAATTTTTATGTTGTATGTATTGTATAAGTGTAATATTTGAAATATTGTGAAATTCTTATGGCGTGTACACGTTTAGACCCACATAAAGATGTGTTATAATTTGTTCGTTTGAATTCTATACAATGAATATATACAATCATTAATTTTGTATATAGGTATAACCAATATATTAAAAGAGACCGATCATCGCAGCCATATATTGTTGACTCTATATATGTATTACATTCACATGTAGGTCTTAATCCGCAGTGTTTAAAGTTAGAGTTATGTTGAACCCTTGAGTTTGCTCTATACGTTTCGTTGAACGTTCGATTTGAAATATGTTCGATAATTTAAAATTACGGAAAGAAATCTAAATCATGTTTTGTTTACACCCTGTGCGTACACATATTTAATATATTTTCAAAATTAACAAATTATCAAATATATCCATAGGTATGTTTATAGGTTTGAAGTTATTTTATACATATACATTTATGTATACAAAATAAACATATTGTTTTAAAATTATCCCTAAATTTATATGTGACTGTACACAATTTAATGGTATATAATAGTTTATTTTCTTCTTACAAATATATTATAAAATATTTTATTTTAACATATGTTTTTAGTATATATATATGTTTTTAAGTTATTATTGATATGTACGTCATTTATTAAAATGACGTCATATTTTTACATTTAGTTTTCTGTGTTCTATAGTATTATAACATATTTATTGTCAATGCAATTATATGTATTATAATATATAAAAGTTGAAAGAAGAAAAATCACAAAGATTTACATACAATTTTAAATACCTATGGGAATTTTTAGGATACATCTCCTTTATGCGTATAATGTTCTATAATACATTTTGTATATGTGTACAAAGGAAGTTGTTCAATTATATTAAATGAATATTTTTATATAATATATATCATTTATTTTTCTTCAACTATATATTTATTGTATATAAAAGTTATTAATTTCTTTGGTATATAACTGAATAAATGAATTTTAATGTGTCAATTGGGAATTATATAAATATTATAAATAATTATGTTGTTCTTTGTAAAAAAAAAAATACACATATTTATATAAATCAATGTTTAATAGAATGGCTTGTGCTATTCTATGTTATACAATATATAGATAATGATTATTGCTATATATACGAGTATACATCTAATGATAAACACCTTTCAAAAGATTCGTTAAAGAATTGTTTTGAAGTCTAGTCTTTAATGCACGTAATATGGATTGATCATCCATCACTTTTAATTATTTTTTTTTGGTTTTGAGGAAATGTTACACTATTAATGTATTTGGTATATTATTATTCTTTGGTTAAATTTGTTATTTGTATGGACTTTGCTAACATGTCCTTTTTGTTACGGTTGTGTTTTTTTGTGGGTATTTGGTCCTATACATTGTTATGTTTTAACAAAGATCGTATCTCATTCATATGGTTTTTTCTTAACACATCATTATAAAATAAGTTATATTTGTTTATTTATTTCCTATAAATATTGCACATTAATTTTTATACACAGAAATCAATTTATTTGTCTAAACATAATTATTTCTCTACACTTTTTTATACAAATACTAGTCCAGTCTTTTAATGCACCAGCATATGATTATTTAATAATATATATAGTAGTCAAGTGTAGAAGGCCGATACGATTCTGTGTTTGGGATCCGACGCTCATATATTATAATAAATATATAGTAAATTGTATTATAGGTTTAAAAAGTCCAAATTTGTGTTTTTGTTTATTTTTATTATAATTTATATATCAATACAAATAATAACAAAACAATTTATGGACGGATAAAAATGTTAAATTTTAATAATAATTTAAATATTTATATTTATATATTAATTTTATTTCTTAATTTTTTTAATTGCATCTATATATAAACTATTACTATTTAATATAAATTAATATATTGTATATATAATATTACATTTATAATTATAACATATTTTGTAAGGAATACAATATATTCATACGCAGTCAAATTATAAATACAAGACAATAAAACAATACGTATACGCGCATCTTAAAATGTTAAATAACTAAGGCAAAAACTTAAAAAACTACGTTTATTTGTTCTCTTATGATGCGAGTGCGTCAACCGGGCATAAAAACAATTTTGTAAGGTATGTTTTCTGCCCTGAATGAATGCATAATTTTGATGAAAATTATACTTAGTTCGAAATAAATTAATTAAATTTGACTATAACTAACTAATGTTTATTCTACATAATATTATGTAGTACATATGAATTTTAAATCTATTAATTAACTGCGCATATAGTTTATAAAATGACTAAATATTTAATTAAATATTTTCTTAATATGTTTATTGAAATCTAAATAATTTGACTGCGACTATATTTGTATGTTTAAATCTATAATAATAACCGATTTTTTTTTTTTCTTATCTACAAACTAACAATAAATATACTACTGGGTTGCAAACAAAAGGTAAATTTGCATACGCCTCTTAGTTATTTAATTTTTTTGGTAATACAATTTTGGTTACTCAAATGTGTATCCCAAAGATGTCTGTTAATGTTAACATCATTCAATAAAATGATATTCTTCATGAAATATAAAGAGCAATATTTTTTTCTGTGAAAACAGTACAATATTAACAACTTGCTATATCGAATGTTTAGAACGATTATTAAAATTGTATTGAGTTTCATAATCTCTACATGTATATCATTAACATTGGTTACAATATCATATTAACGCGAAGTGTATATGATCTATTTCTCAATGCGTATATCATTTTATTGAATTGTTATAACATTAACAAAACGAAATTGTAATTGTATTTAAGAGAATAATTTTTCTATTGATTTTAACTTTCAATTAAATTACTTCTTATATACTTTTATATTACATTATGAAATTAAAAGGAAAATTCTCATCTCGCATAACATTAATGTTTATCTACATATATATAGTAGATATACCTATATCGATAAAATACTGAAGGGCACGCATTATAGATTTTATTCGTATAAACCGCATAATCATATTAACTGAGAAATTGATTAACTATATCTATATACAAATTTATTTTTAATTTGCAACCCACATATAGTGTATAATACAGAAGAAGGTGGGTCATATTATTTTAACGACCAAATTGTAATTTAACTAAATATTAACGTATTTGTGAAAAAAAATTCAAAATTTCTTTATTCAAATAGCTATTTTCTCAACCAATAATTGTGATCGAAAGATATATGTATTTTCTAGTAGTTTCTGACCAACCCCGAGACCTATTTGAGCCAAATGAAACGTGTCCACAATTTTTAAAATTGCAAAAGATATGTGCAATAATTTGCTGAATATACACGAAAAAAGTGAAAATGTTAATGGGCGCACATCTATACCGATTGATGCTGAAGAAATTATTTTAGGCATCGTATATACTCTAAGATGGAAAATACATTATAATAATATGACCTTCTTCTGCGCTTATTTATATATAGATTCATTTTAGAAGTATAAATATAACTATATATATATATATATATATATATTAAATTACAAAATCCATATACATAATAATGCTACAATATTAAGATAAAGTCAATAATCATATATAGTTTCTTAACTTTTTATTTATCTGCCATATATAGTATAAAAAAAAAAAATAAAATAATTAGTTAACTATTTAGTAAAAAAAAAAAAAAACCAACTAAATAAAAACTCTTAATTAATTTCAAATATATTATAATATTGGGTTCTTAATTCTATATATATATGACAGATTTTATATACCTAATTATTCAAAAAGTGATAAATACATAAGTTTATAAATTGAATTCGAATCACACAATAAAGAACACATTAGATGGAAAATTCTGTTTGTACTTATTTCTAATTGTATATTAAAGACTAAGAGAGACAGTCGACTGACAAAAAAATGATTATAATTATTAAGTTTAATTAATTCGACTGTGTATATACGATAACTAGCACCAAATTGAAATTGGATACTATTAAAAAATAAGATTGTACACGCTGTCTTCTTTTTTCTATGATTCGAAATCATCACATTTTGAAAGGTCCGATCTGTCAATAATATTATTTGGTATCCAAATATTAGTTATGGTTGTGGTAAATAATTTCTTGGAATACTTTGTTGTGTTGATGATACATTACTCATTTGATTGGTCTCATCTTTTATTAACGGCGGCATTGTTACTATATAAATATATTATTTAAATTTTCATAGGGAGAGAAAAAAAAAAAAATCAAAATAAATAACATTTTAAAAATTTTCATTTATAAAATTTTATGAAATGTATTTCATAAATATATCATTATAGATTTTCACATAACTTTCACATATAGAAATTAAATATTGTGTTTGTTAATTTTTTATGTTATTTTATTTAATTATAAGCTTCAACTTTTTTTTAAAATATACTAATAATGATTATATGAGGAAAAGATTTTAATGATTTGTCAATGCACAATTCGCAGTATATCGAAACGCGATGCAATGAAAATGAAACACACTGTCTCCTGACTCCATTAAAGATATAGATAATTTATTAATTTTATAAATACACTTACATGATGGATCCCAATATGGATAAGGTGTTGTTTCATAACGTCTGGTGGTACATGGTGATGTTGCTACTGGTGGCGGTACTATATAAATATATAATTAAAAAAAATAAATTAAAAATTATGAATGAATGTATTATTACCATATATTAATTTATACCTATATTATTATTTAACGTATTATAACTATTTAATGGAACTGTCTGAACTGCTTGTTGTAACTATTGTATATATATATAAAAATACAATATATAATGAATTTATTATTTTATTACATTGTAATTTATAAAAAAAAAAATAAAAAATAGTACAAAGAATTTAATACCTGTCCAGCATATGAAAAACCAGTACGTGATGCACATTGTGAATAATTTGCTAATTGTGTTGATTGCATCCATGGTGCACTGAAACTATATAAATATATGTAAAATTTATAAAATTATCATTAAAATATTTTATTATAAATATATATATTTTCTAATATCTAATATCTGTACCTAGAATCATATCTTGGATAATGTTGATATGAATTATGTTGAAAAACTGATCTTGGCGTAAATGTTCCTGCAGCTGTACCATATGGATCTGCATATAATTTTGAAAAATGTGCACCCGTACGATATGGACGTTTCATTCTACGTCTACGTCTATAATTTCCATTTTCAAACATATCCTCATATTGGGTATCTTTAATGTAGAAATTATACGTATATATATATATAAATAAATATTTGAAATTCGATTAGATACTGTACGATATATAGTATAGTAGTTATAGTTTTATACCTAATGTCCAATAATTTCCTTTTCGTTCACCGCCACCTTCTCGTGGTACTTTAACAAAACATTCATTTAAACTTAAATTATGACGAATGGAATTTTGCCAACCTTTTTTATTTTTTTCAAAGTATGGAAATTTTGATGTAATAAATGTATATATTTCACTTAATGTTGCACGTTTCATAGTTGAATTCTGTTGTCATTCATTCAGATTTATTTTTATATTTATGTAAGAGAAAATTAAATATTATTATTATTATTATTATTATTATTATTACAATATTTGTTATTTTTCATATAATTATTTATGTTAGTTAGAGTCGTTATATATTGTAGTATTTAGTATTATATATAGATACTTATACTTTCGAAGCACATATAGTATTTTTATTTATACATACTGTTTTGTATAGAGAAATAAAAAATAAATAATAATCATAAATTATTATGTCTTTTAATATATTATTATTTTATTATTTTAATATATAACATATATATAATAAGTAAAATTGTTAGTATATATCGCGTATATAAATATTTTTACTTATTGTATAATTTAAGTGTGTGTGTGTGTATCCGTTTTCATTTAAAATGTTATACTTTTTAAGGTTATTAAACCGATTTTTATTACTTTTTTTTCTTCTTGTTTTGTTCCATAGTTTTTATTACAATTGGAAACTATATTTCTGTTTTAGAATAACAATATTAATTATATATTTCTGTAATTTCTTATAATAATCGCACGCATGTATAGTGTGGTTTTTTTTTTTTATGGTTAAAATTCTCATATAAATACAAAATATTTATATGTACTTATTCTGCGAAACAATGAATTTAAAATAAATATGTGCAATTGTGTAACCCTTAAAGCCATGTGCATGTAAATCGATTCGGTATATAGTAGAAAAATTACAAAAAAAGTCAAACGGAAATAGTTTATTTTAATATCCTTTCAGGAGTCGTACTTCTTTATTTTTCTTATAGACATCCGAGATCTTTATAATTTTAATGTTCCAAGAAAAAATTCTAATCATTTATAATTTATGTGCGGAAAATGTATATATGAGAAAATTCATATTTAATCATTTTTCAACATGTCATATTACATGTTCATCTTCACCTCTGACAGATAAAAATAAACAAATAATTGTTGGGATCCTTTTTCGTTCTTAACTTTTGTGTATCGTACAATATATTAATTTTTTTACCTGTATTGCCATTGCAATTAATGCCACATAACTATATGGAGGTTTTGCATTTGATGTTCTACTATCACTTGATGCAATTGTTCCATTACTTTAAATTTATACATAAAAATAAAATATTTAATTAGAGATTAGAATGGAATTAAAGCATATATAGTAATTTTATTTTACCTTGTATTTTCTCCTCGATTCTCAACAGCTAAATTTGCCGGTAAATCATCATCAGTATTATTATTACTATTATTATTATTATTGTTATTATTATTATTATTGTTATTATTATTATTATTATTAGTATTATTATTATTAGTATTATTATTACTAATATTATTATTGTTTATATTGTTACTACTGCTATTACTATTGTTATTGTGATTATTAATATTATGTTGATGATGATTACTAATATTATTATTTATATTATTTATATTGTTATTAGATGCTATTGTTGTTTGTTGTTGATGTTGTTGATTTTGTTGTTGTTGTTGTTGTTGTTGTTGCTGTTGTTGATGATGATGTTGTTGTGAAATTGATTGTGAATCATGTGTTCGATCTAATAATATATGAATTGGTGGTGTTTTTATTGGTTCATAGTTTGACACTTCATTTAAAATAAAAAAAGAATAAATAATATTAAATTTGTATTATAATTAAAAAATATATAATTTGTTTTTATAAATAGTTAATATGTGTAACATTGACAGTGTACCCTTAAAAAATAATTAACTTGTATAGTAGTTAAATTTAATTGTGTTTTTTTAGCTCCATTTTAATTATACTTATTTTCTTATTATTAAAATACTAATACAGTATACTATATTCAACTATATATATATAATTACTATTATTATTTACAATTCATTTTAAACTATAGTTCACTGATTCACTCACTCTATATGCTTTTATGATTTTTAAGAACAATTTTAATTCTTTGTCATTATATTATTATATTAAATATAGACGTATATGTGTGATATAATTGAGTCATAAATTATATATTTTATTTAATATATATATAATATTAAAATTAATTAAAAAATAAATAATATTAATATACTTTAAAAAAAAATATTTATTTAACATATAAACAATAAGTTAAAATAACATACCTAAATGTCCTAATCCTGTCGGATATAATTCTTGTTTAATTTTATTCATTCCTAATAGGCCCTGTGCATAAAAAGAAATACATTTTAAAATATTAATGATTTATTGTAATGATCATTAGAAGATCGCATATATATTATATTATATTATATATGGAAATTATTTATTAATATTGTATTTAATTATATTTGTAACATTTGAAATATATATGTATTTATAAATTATGTCTTATTAAATATGTTGCATATAATAATTTTATATATCATTTGGTTATTAATAAATTATTTATACATTTTATTATGATTTATATTTATAATTTATATAAATAATATAATGAGTTAAATTATACGTGTGATAAAATATATTAATAGGAAGTACAATAATATATATATAACATTTGTTTAGTAAATATAATTAATAATATTAATTAAATGCGTTTTTCGGTTTTTTAGTTGTGTTTTTAGAAACAATTAATACAATTCAAAGATAGTTTTTTTTTACAGTGGGTATAATATAAAAATATATTTTACTTATTAAAGTCCAACTTGTTTTATAATAAATTGTAAAATAATTAACTTTTTTTTCGGAAAGTCTTCTTTTATGAAATATCACCTATAGTTTTAACGGATTTCCATATTTGTATACAGAATTTCGATTTATAATCAATTTCCAGTATTTCATAGAAGAGATTTTTAGAATCAATTTACCCGTTCAAAATATATGACCGATTTTCCAATCGTTGGCAGAGAAAATTTAAAGAAATTTTTGATACTATTTATAAAGTGAACTTTCAAATGATACAAAAAATATATACAATATCTCATATACAAAAATTTCACTGACATAAAACAGAAAATCGGTCATATCTTTTGAAAAGGTCTATTTTCTATATAAGAAAGTTTAATTGGTAATTGATTATAATTTGTAATTCTGTACACAAAAATTGAAATACGTTAAAACTAAGAGTTGTAATTAAAAAAGATAATAATTTTTAAAAGTCAATTTTCCGGAAAATTTAGTTAGTAGACATACCAATTTTATTTCATAATTTTGTCTACTCGACAACCAGAAAATGTTTATATATAGTGATAATGTAATTGTAATAAACATTTTTTCACAATTTTTGGTATAGATTCCTTAAAAAACGATAGTCTCACTATTGTGACAGATTGACTACTGTGAAAAAAAATTTTCCTGATCTTATATCTTACTTATATATACAATGAATATTGTATTTTGAACTATAAATACTGATGACGGGTTACAAAAATATTTCCAACAACATATTTTATATAAAAATTAAAACTCAAATTGTATTAGTTATTAATTGAATGCATGACATGTTTATATATATTGAATTGAATACACAATATTCGGTTATATAGCTTGTATCGCTTGTATATACAATATTCACTGTATTTATATATATATATTTATTATTCTGCTATTAATGTCACATAAATAATTTTTAACATTAAATGATATATATTTATTCAAAAGATCATGATACTTTTTGCTCTTAAAATACACACACACTAAATGATTAATGTGCATTTAATTTCAAATTATATATAAATAAATTATAATACTCCCTCCATCCATATATATTTACTTTTATATATAAATTGTATATTACACAATAGAAGAAGTCAATTAATTGTTATGCAGATTTGTTTTGTTTTCTAAAATTTATTTCACATAAAATTTCTATAAATTTTATATCATTTTATCGTTCACTATATATTATTTTGTTTACGAAACACATATATTCGTTCGTTATAGATATAGATATCGCATATAATATACGATAAAACAACGATAAACATTCTTGAAATTTATTCATAATATATAAATAAATATATGTAAACTGTTAAAAAAATATTCATTTATATCTTTCTCTTTTATTTAACAAATTTTCTTTTATTTTAATAGTAATATTTTTTATATTACTAAATTTTTTCTACATATATATTCGTATGAAATATTACACGAAATCATCATGTCAACATTCCTGCTCACGCTAGCCTTTTCTTTGCCTATACGATATATGGTATACGTGTATGTATGATAATATATAATTTCTACAATATGACATGATTTTGATTTTAAGTTTTAAAAATAAAAACAGAAAATAATAACAATAAAGGAAAATTAAATTTTTCATATTTGGGATGGTTAAACTTTGCATAGATATACAAAAAAAAAATTATTTAGGTACACATTTTATTGTATGATATAGTAATATAAAATGCACATATCGCATCATCGCACATATATGCAAACGCACGTATATATATTATACATTTAGTGCGTGATATAAAAATATTTTTATATTATTACTTACTAGAGTGTATATGGAAAATAATAACATACATTTTCCATATGTCACTCTATATACAAATTATATTCTTATATTTATTCACAATTAAAACCCCCAAACCAACAAAAAAAAAAATAAATATTATTTATTACTTGTTTATTAAACAAAAACAGTGTTGAAATGTTGCCAAAAAACAAAATGCTCAGTTAATCATTCTTATAACAGGTCTTGAAATGAGGCCAAGTGTAAATTGAAATAGTAATTAAAAAACAATAAATAATTTTTTTTTTTTTTTTATTCATTTAAATATGTTTTGTTTAAACACATTTGATTATGATTATTATGCTGATTGTATTATTATACTATGTAACGACAACATATATTTTATTCAAAGCATATATATTTATATATATATTTGTATATTCATCGTGCCATGTAATAAATAACGTATATAATATAAATTTTATTAAAAATTTTATCTGTTGACCAATGCAAAAATAAATTGTTATCTTTTCTATATGGATGAGATTGTGTGACTGTGATGTGTGTGTGTGTGTGAGTGTTTGTGGTGTTCTTTAGAATGAACAAATCAAAAATTTTTATAATTGTAACTCTATATATTTTCAATTTATTTTTAAAATACCCATAAATTATTTACCATCTAATATTTTCGCATCTAATATAATTAATATAAGTAATATCAATCAACGTCGTCATATCCCAACATATATATTAAATATATAATAATTCATTCTATATAATATAAATAATATAATGTTATAATAGTTTTGTACATATTTAATTTTTGATTTTTTATTATGTAAACAAGTATGTTCTAAATTTTTCCACACATATTTAAATTATATTTATTATTATATGCAGATATATTACATATTCATAAAATAACAAATTAACGTATAATGGTAAAATTAAATATTTAATACTATTAGGATTAGGTATAAAGTGTACATATTTAGTATTTTCAATTGTATATATAAAAACATATTACTTATATTGATATACACACACACACAGCTAGGCACATACATAAATTATAATTTATAATAACTAATTTTGTAATTAAAAGAAAAACTTATATTTTTCTTATATATTTAAAAATTGCTATATATATATATATCATACAATCAAACAAACCCAACTCTAAAATATCGTTTGTAAAATGCATTCCCAAGAGATATTATATTATAAAATATATACTGGCGTATACTGTGTAATAATGATAGTAATAAAAAATTTATCACTATTATACAGTATATTGCATAATATTGTATAATATAACAGTATAAGATAAAATATACTTTTAAATTTTGTTCACTGCCGGGTAAATATGCGGAAGGAATTAATTGTTAAATTAAATTGGAAATACTTTTTTTTTACTCTTATTATAATACAGTGAAAATTTGTATTTAATCCAAAACTGACGGTGGTAATAATCTTCTACTTGAATACAATATTTTCAAAAAATTATTTTTTATATGAAAATGCTATTTAATATTTATTTTCATATGTGATGTCATTAGAAATGGATTGAATGCAAAATATTCTCTTATATCGATTATCGCTTGTATGCTCGTATTCAATGTGTAAATACGAGTATATGTTATTCCTATGCGTGATGTAGAATTTAATCAATTTCCAAGAAATTTCTAAAATTGTTCATAATATATATCATTCACAACAGATCTCACAACAATTTTTATTGATTTTTGTCTATAAAGAAAATATTTTCACAGTAAACCTTTTTGATAACATTGATTCGATTAAAGAAAATTCGAACCTAAACAAAAACTAGAATTAAAAAAATACTTTTGCGCGTTTAGAGTTAACATTGGGAATAGATCGTATGCATTTTCCTGCATAACTATTATTTTTAACGCAAATATCGATTTTATTGATAAAAGACGTCGTTGCAGGAGAGATGTGTCTTTGTAAAATACAGAATTTTTCTGAGAATAAATCTGAGTAATTTCGTTGATCGTAAATTTCATCATTTTACAATGCAGTTTCTGTTTAACCGTATACAGAGATATGCGTTCTGTAAGATATAAACTCTATGTATGCTGCAATATTTTTACTAAAACTATAATCTACTATGTATATAGACATAATCATCAAAATCTACCAATAACGATTTCAAAATTTTTCACTTAGAATGATTATTAAGTTAATTTTTGATTGTTTATATAGAAAGATCGCATAAATTACAGTGCAACATCAACTCAGAATATTGACAATATTTTTTAATAAAAAAAGTGATTCTTGTTTTTCATGATTACATACATATAGGTAAAATTGTATACATAAATTGTTATAGAAATAATAAATACATTGCGGAAGGCATCATAATGGTAAAATACCTTTACCTAACATATATAAGATTTTTTCATTTCACCACAGACAAATGCACTATTTGATTATTATATACTTAATATTGCATCATATATGAAGAAATCAAAAAATTCATATGGTAATAATATAAAATTGTCGTGCTTCGTGTCAATCATTTGATTTATGTAGATTATCCTTTCTGTCAAATAATGCGAATCTAAGTTTTCACTTTTCAATTTCAAAAAATCTATACCAAAAACGATTATCAATCGACTTGTATTTTTCAGTAGCTTCCATAATAAAAATATTTATTATAAGTAAATTTGAAATCGTTTATACATTATCTCGGAAACCAAACGACTTAGAATTATGAACCCAACACTGCCTGCAAGGTTGAAACCTCTAGAATATTTCTATAATCTGAATATTTTGTAAGTTTTGGGATAAAACCTATTGTTCAGCAATATATAGTATTTCTATGTTAAATAAATTTTGTATGTAGCTATATATTGAAAATGGGATTATATAAATAGTTCACCATGAAATTCTAGGATTTGCAGTTAACTTATAATCCTCCTATATATATATGTTATCATACAATAAAATTGATAATGTCTCATAAATATTTTCTAATATTCGATTTAAAAACATTCTATTTAGCTTTTTAAGGTCCCGTGTAAAGTTTATGAAACACTACGATTTTATATATTTTCTGTATATACGGTGGTAACCAACAATAAAATGAATATGTGCTTATAAATTATATGTTATATAAACAGTTTATAAATATAATAATATATAGTAATACCATGTTATATAGTTTCAAAACGATAAGAATAAAATACACATACACACAGTCACACAATACGTCACATTTATGGAATTCTTTGAATAATATATATATATACATTTTTTTCCATATAAACATTATATCGCGATTATCAGACAACAGACAACAGATAGACTACATAATATTATAATAAATATTTATTATAAATTTATAATTTAAACAAATACAAATATAATCTCTTTATAATTTCAATAAGAAAAATATTAAAAAAATGGTATATGTATATTATATACAAATTGATTTACTATATACAAGTAAATTTATCAGTATATAATAATAATAATAATAATAATAATAATTAATAATAATAATTAATAATAATTATTATTCTTATTATTATTATCATTATATTTTATTATAAATTATATACTAATTACTTTTTAAACAATAATAAACAAAATTTTGCAAATTATATATATCATCATTCCTCATTATTTGTTCCATATGTCTGATAGTGTGTGCTGGTCGTCGTCATTTGTACAAAGGTAGTATATATTTGAACAAGAAAGGAATTATTATTACTATATATTCTCTACATACACTCAATATATACATACAATTGTCACATTATTGTCACATTTATCGTATAACGAATTATTGTTTATCACATCATTTATTTATTTTAAATATTTACAATCTATACAAATTATTATTATATGCGAGTGAATATTTGATATATAAATGCATTGCAGTATAATAATATTATATATAAAAAATTCCATACTGCACACACCGTACATCGAATATACACACAATAGATTTTTTCTTTAATTTCACTTATAATATTATATACACCATACCGAGGTATATATGTATAACTCTACAATATACATCAGAGTGTTACAAGTATATATATGTGACAGCATACATATCAATTAGACGATATATTTTATGGTTAGTTTAGCAACAAAAATGCATTGTATAAAATTTTAAATGAATATATATATATATATATATATAATATATGTTCGTACGTGGGTGTATTTAGGATTAAAAACTGCTTACTACAGTGATATATACAGAACAGCTGTATGAAATGGTATATGTGTATATTTAAATATATTCATTCATATTTTTAACATTATAATAATATATAAAAATATACTATATATACAATATATGTTATATGGTACAAGTAAAAGAAAAGTAGATAAAGATGTTCATCTCAAATGAACAAATTATGTGTTATAATAGAATGTGAGAATATATATGGGATATAATAGAAAAAAGTTACATTTTTGTGTTTTTCTTTTCAATATATATATTGTGTTGTATAATAGACTTTTTGCTGCTAAATGACAATTTTACCTATTCAAAAAAATGTGTGTTATTAGTTATATTTTTAAATTTTCACAATTCAATACGTTTTCTTATATATATATATATATATACAATATATAGCAGCAACGTTCGCGCATTTAAGTTCTAAATTTAATTTTAAAGTGATATCATAAATTAGATGTGATAAAAACGTATGAGGTTTATATATAAGTTGTATATTTTAAAAAATTATAAATTTAATATATGTATTAGAAATACAAATATATACTAATATATAAATTATATATGATGTAAAATTTTCATAATAATATAATATTCTCCTCGCTGTCTCATATCTTATTCGCCTATTTTTGTTATTATTATATATATTTTATAAGATAAGACATCTTATTTTTTCAGATAAAATAATGTGTGACATATATTATATTGAATCGTTATAATTGTGAAATATTTGTAAAGTTTTTTATATATATAAATATTATCGGTTGGCTAAATAAATATTATAATATAATATATTTATTTATTAAAAGAAATTATAGTTATTTCTATACAGAATTATTATATTTCAGAATATTATATTTCATTATAATAATGGCTGGTTTCTCATTTCAAAATTGCGTTGGAAAATCATTGCTAAATACTTTTAATTTATGACAGATAAAAATAGTGGCTAGAAGCATTTAGCAATTAACATCAATAAGAAAAATGCTAATGAAGTAATTTCTAAATGCTATAATGTCATATATTCCAATATAATTTTCGATTATTTTTAATTTTAAGTCTTATTAAAAAAAAATAAACATTTTTTGTGACATTTTAAATATACCCATTAAGTCAGTAGCACTCTAAATTTTTAAATGAAAAACAGCCAAAATAATTATTATTATAACACAGACAGGGACTGCAGGTTACGTTTTATTTGTTTACAAAAATTAAAAAATCTTTATGGTATATATTGGGTCAAAGGTTAACAATTGCGTCTAATCAATCACTCATATAAAAATAATGTAATGAAAATAAATTTATTATAGCTACTACAAATTGCTGCATACAAACTATTTACTCTAGTTACACAATTATTAAAATCGAAGACGCGTATTTACCATTTTTTTTCCGAAAAAAAAAAGAAAATTATAAAATTGTGGACAATATTCTGCTCTAGCTATACCATAAATTGAGAAAATGCAAATATCATATTAAATAAATGAATTTGTACTGCGCGTTGCTTACGAACAAATATAATTAAAACTATTAATATTTCAAATACTGCCGCTATATTGTTATCGATTTTGTCTTCTATATTTGATCAAACCACCGTTTGCTATCACTTAACACTTAACAATTTCAATTAGCGAAAAAAAAATATATTGTTTATAATTTTAGGCTCTTAACACATACTTACATATTTATGTATCCTTTTTAATATATATGATTAAATTTCAATTTTATTATATATAACATTATTTTTTCATTATTATAAAGCTTTGCATATTTTCAAGGATACAAAAATACATTATATATTTGTTATACAAACAATAATGTGTTAACTTATAGTTGAAAATATTTTAATTTTCCATATATAGGACATAGGAATTGAAATCGGTAAAGTGCATCGGTTTTTATTGACTATTTTTTAACTACCATATAATTTTATAAATTTATTTTGACTTATTTGTAGACCATACGTAAATTAGAATGGCAAAAATGATAGCATGATTAATCTTCCATACTGTTATTTATATATTATATTATATCCGGCGTTTCATAGAAGAAACAATTCTTTTTGTAGAGAATAAAACTCTTAAATATTCACTGCTTTATAAATATAAATTATAAATGCTAAATAACTTATCGGTATTCTTTTCAAATATTTATATTTGAAATTTATGTTGCACATTCCGTATTACTAAAAACATTTCTGCTTTGATGCGAATAATTAAGAATATGATGCAACAATTGTATGGACGATTCACCCGCATATAAGAATAATTGAATTAATAAAAATCTGTCTAGACATAATGTCATACTCAATTGGTGGATTGTTACATACTCACATAAGGAGTAATTTACCAATTTGATCTCAATGTTAGATGGATGTTCAAGGGGATATGTATACGGGAGGATGGTTTGGTGTATGTCTCAGTAATCAACTCGTATAGTCGGTCGGTGTGAACAATGTAGAATGGATCTATTATGCTATAAATGCCGGAAGTCTTTCTCCTTATTATATATTAGGATCAATCAATTAATATGCAATATGTAATTTAATTATATGTTTGATTTCATTGATTCAGTTCATTTACACAAATAATAACAAATTATTAATTTTTAAACAAATTTTTTAAATTCAATAAATTTCTAATATTTTATATATCAAAAATAAATTTTTAAAAGAATTCAAAAATATAGCTCATTTTCCTAATTTCGATGTCAGTGAAAATTCATTGAAAATTTATGATTTAATTGTAACGAAATTATTGGAAAAATGATTTTCCGCAAAAATATAGAATTAAGCGAAAGAATTAATTTTTATTTATAAAATAATCATAATCTCAACTAAATTGAAAAGTGATTGAATGATGTAAAATATATATTTATTTTTTTTGATTATATGTATCTCAATACAAATATATAAATATTCTTACCAAATGCCATTTTGGATCTGAATAATTAAGTTGTCCATCTTGAGGTACCATATCAGTAGCTGAATTTGATGATGTTAACACTAAAAATTTTAAAATTTCACTTATTTAATTTTTTTGATTTTATACCAAAGATCGAACGTTATAATAAAATAACAGAATTTGAAAATATATATTTTTTTAATTTTTAATAATTAATAATTTCTTAAAAAAAAAAATGATTTATTTAATGTAATTCCGAAAATAAAATAATAATAATTTAAAAATATTTAATTTTTTATATTGAAATCAAGAAAAACATATAATATGTTGTTTTTAAGAAATTTTCAAATTCCGACGGGCATTTTTATTTTTTCATATATAAAAAAAAAAATAAAATTATATTTAAAAATTTTTCTATATTTTATCACACAACATTATTTCACTTTAATTCGCACAACATTTATTTATTACTTACTCATTATTATATAAAAAAAAATAAAAGAAACTATTTTATTCACTTTTAAATTTTATTTAATGAATTTAATGAAATTCACCTAAAAACTGCATAAAATTTGTTAAATACAAATTATCTCACAATTTTTTATTTTATTTATAATTATTTATGTGAAACGTGAAACTAAAAAAAAAAAAAACAATATAATAATTACAAGAGATCAAAAAAATAATTTTCATTTAATTGATTAAAAAAAAAAAAAAAAAAAAAGATAAATAAATTTATTTTTAATTTTCATTCATTCATTCATTAAAAACACAAATAAAAACAATCAAACAATAATATTTTATTTTATTTACAAATATTTATTATTTATATTAAGATAAAATTGTTGTGTAAATATTATTTTTTGTCTTTTCTTTAAAATGTTGTTTAATTTGTATTTAGTAAATAAATTGTATCTTATTTATATCATTAATTTTTATTATAATAATAATAACAATTAAAAAAAAAAATAAGAAAAACATTCATAATTATAATAATAATATTTTGGTTTTTAAATAATCACACAAATTAAAAAAACGACGCGTCGTGTGCCGTGCCGTGTTGTTTTTGCACCAAATCAAAATGAATTGAAAAAAAAATTATTGTTTAGTTGTTCTTATTTTATAAATTAGATTTGTTTTTTTTTTTTTAAATAATTAATTAATATATTTATCTTTTTTATTTATTTTTAAATATTATACAATTAAATTTTTTTTGTTTACTAACTTTTTTAACATGTTTACTAAATACCAATCACCGCACATTAACTTAGTATTAAATCAGATTCTATGTTTACTATTTGAAATTCTTTAACGAACTAAAATATATCATCCGATAATATAAAGAATTTGATTTCTCCTTCTCGTCATGTATTTCATTTGCGTATTTGTATTTAGTCTATGCAATTTTATTATATAAAAATTTTTAATATATGTGTACCACACAATCTTTACCATATTGTATGGTATACTTAGTACACATATTAATTTATTTAAGATTTATATTAGTATTTTAATATATATATACTATATTTAAAATACTATACACATACACTATGTTTGTGAAATTTATATAGTGTGTGCTGCTTCAAAGTTAAGTTTATATACATATTTTTCATTATGTAGAAGTGGAAAATTATATTTTTTATATGTATGCGTGTTTATATTATGTATAAAAATTATTAATTTTTTATACATAGAAAATTGTATTTGTATATAACTCATATGTGCGATTTTTTATAAAATTATATTTAATACTTTTAACTTATATATTTATATATGATTGCATATTTTCGTGTGCTCGATTCGAAAAGGAAAGGGCTTGATTTATAATATATTGACATTAAAATCTTCATTACAAAAAAAAAACTAAAACATTTTTTTTTGTTAAGTGTTAAGAGGAGACCAGCAGCCCGATTAAAATAATTAGCCATAATGTTTTTATGTGCAATTTCAACATTTAATAGTTTTGCGAAACTCGCAGTATTTATTAACATTGCGAAAATATTTATTTCATTAACAAAAATCGATAGTGTACAATAATCACTTTCCTCACTAAAGTTGAATGTTTTCTAAATCCAATATCCATTTAGCAACCCAATTATCGACTTTGGCGTTGTTAGTAAAATTAGTGTATCTTTCAGGGCGAGTTGCATTACCGATGTGAACAGCAGCGGCGATTACTTAATAAATAACTTAACAATTCTGGAGAATATATGATGCTGGAAACACTGCTTCAGTGTTTTTGCTGATTTAGCTGATTGGTTTTTATTTTTTCAAATCGAAATAGAAGAGTGTGTAAATGTACATAGTATATTGGGAAAAAAACAACTATTCACGTTCCATTTTTTTTTTTTTTTTGATATATTATGCAGACGTGAATTATATAATTACATGAATAGTTTTTCTATTATATGGAAGTTATATGTATATGAAAATCATTGCCCAACCCATATCATCATATAATATTGTTCAAGAAACTATATACATATACAAATATGACCAGGTTCTGGAATATATACAGAACCTGGTCATATTTGTTGTCCGTAAATTCATATATCATTTTATATATTCATATATGTTTAGAGAATGATCGTTTTAAGGTGGCTTCCTGTTATATATTCTATGATGATGGTATATTGTTCATATGATATGAATAATATCCATACCATATTTATGTTGACATAAATAAAAATGTACGCTTAAAAAATATATAATTTATAAAAATATATATACGATAATTAATTAAACTTATCCAAATGCATTATTTTTGCAATAAAAATTTTTTTAACATTTTACAATATTTTTATTGTTGGTGTGGTTGCCTGCGAAATTTATAAATTTATACGGGAGTAGGAATACTTTTTATTTTTTCAGCTTAGATATACATTTTTTTTTTTAATAATAAAACCACTCAACAAACAAAGTGAAATTACGAAAGATTTTGTTATATAGAAACATTTTTATTGTATGAATTTTAGCAAAATAAGAAATTACGTCACCCGGAAAATAAAATATTTAATTTAATTTAAAGAAAAAAAAAATAAATAAATAAACATAATTAAATAAAAATTAATGGAGTGGGGTTTTTCTATTATGGTAATTGTTTTTTGTGTTACATTTAAAAAATTATGTGATTATAAGGAAATTATTAGTTGTGTATTTTTTTTAAAACTATATAATTTAACACTAAAATATATATTCTCGTCGTGTATATACACAGAAAACTAATCAAGTGATCATATATAATATTCTTTATTATTTAAAAATAACATATAAAAGATTGAAATAAATTTTATGAATGAATTATATATATATTGCGTGATATTTCTTTATACTTAAATACTTAAATACCATTATTATTATCACAAATATAGGTCATATTGGTCATATATGTAACATATATATTATAATGTACATTTATACATATATAAATATAAAATGCAATAAATCTAATGCAAAATTTCTTTGCTATATTCCAATACATGTATTGGTTATAATTTTTTTTTTTTATTTTGCTGTGCGATCATATAAATTCAATTTTTTTTTTATTTCAATTTTAAATGTATTGAATTGATAAAATAATCAGTTTTTTTTTATTTTTAATATAGAAAATGTGTTGAATTTGCAATTTTCAGATACACTATACACTATAATAATGTGCTCTATATATAACTATATTCATGTATTTATATGTGTGTTAATATACGCAAATTGTGAATTTATATATATTGAATTGTAATCGATAAAATAATGGCAATCACATATCACATATATGGAATAAATTTCAGGCGCCTTATGCATATTATAATAGTATTAATTTAGCAATATTTATTTATTTTTTGTGTTTTTTGTTTCTGCGAATATTTCTTTTTAATTTACTTGCAGTTTTATTTTTTATTTTTTTTTTTTGTTTGCATTGTTATGATGGCCGGCTGCCGATGGGGCAAGGGCGAAACATAAAAAAAATGTTTTTACATTACATCATCACTATATTTTTCTGGTAGTTGAGTTGAAAGTAGACAACATTATGGCAAAACAATTTAAATGTTCACTTACTAAATTTTTCGGAAAATCGAATCTTTTAAAAATTTTCATCTTTTTTGGAATTACGTATCATAGTTTTTATGGATTTTCATTTTTGTGTACATAATTATAAACTATAAACAATTTCCAATCTTTTTTATAGAACAGTGTTTTATAATCGATCCAATCGTTAAAAAGTTATGACCAATTTTCCATTTGATGTTAGTGAAATTTTGTATAATAATACTTTATATACAGTATCACAAATTTCTATAAATTTTCACTGCCATCGATTGGAAAATTGCAAGTCATAGATTTTAAACGTGTGTATTGATTTTAAAAATCTATTCTATGAAAGATTGGAAATTGCTTATAATTTTGAAATTCTGTATACAAAAATGAAAATCCATTAAAACTATAGGCCGTAATTAAAAAAAAATGAAAATTCATATAACTCAATTTTCCAGAAAATTGTAATCATTATTTAAATATTTGTATTTACTGAAAAAAAACACCCAGATTTTTTTGTTCACAATTTATAGTCTATATTTCGCCCACGTTAGGTATAAAAAAAATATGGTGAAGATTATTTCTTAGTATGACTTACTCGCCACTGCTTGTTGGTATATTTTATACGCACATTGTTGTTATGTGCTCTGCTATTCATTTTTAAATTAAATTTATAATATAAATTTTATACGATTTTTATATAATGTAAAAAATATTTTAGATTTTATATTATCGTATACAAACGTTTTATAAAATGTCAAGCGATATTATACGTGTACGCACCTACACATATAGTAATAATAATAAGTCAAGATCATGGGTGCATAAGTTAAATGACCGATTTTTATTGAATTTATATACACACAGCGTTTTTTTTTTTTTTTTTTAATAAGTGGCATTTTGTTTTTTTTTTTTTATCGTTATATAAAACACAAATGAACGAATTATTTAACCATAATATCGTTTGTGAAAATTTATATAACATATTTAAATTTCTTCAATAATATATTGCGTTTAATCTGTATTTTTCAAATAAAAAATAATTAACGTATTTATAAATATAAATATAAAATTTCGGGAGAGTTCGACTGTTATCTATTTTTTTTTTTTTTATACAAAAGCACATTTAAACGATTTTTAGCGTATTTCTAGTTTTCAAATTTTCCTATACTTTTACAAAAAAAAAAAACAATGTGTGCAATCGAATACGACGTATTGTAAGAAGTGTATTAAACGCGATTAAAAAATTCTGATTAAGACTACGTCTTAATTCATATGGTTTAACACACAATTTTTTAGCAACTTACTTCAGATCTTATGTACAAAGATATCAAAATATGACATAGTCAAAGATCGCTTCAAAGAAAATAAACTTCTTACTTCAGGGAGAGCGTTGTTGACTTCTCCATTTCTCGAAATAATGACGTGTATCATATACATATATCGTATATTTCAATAAATAATTAATTTCATAATCATTGCAGTCGCACTCAACTCCAACTACATATAATATTTATTATGTACAGAAATTTTAAAATTAATAAAATAAACTATTAATAAATATGTTATGTGATGGTAGGTTTCCTATAATATAAAATAAAATATTGTATATAAATATACGATGCAAGGTTGATGTGCTATATAAAAAAAAAATTCTGCGTATACATATATGAAAACATAATAATATTTGATATTGTAAATAATTAATGTATAACTAAAATATAAATAAATTCAATATCTGTTTAAAATTATACAAACATTTTATTCTATGAAATATTATACACGGTTATAGGCAGCAGAGTATTATGGTATAGTACGAGCATGTTAACTCTTGTATATACGCGTTTATTTAAAACTAAATAATATAAATATATATTATATTTAAGTAATAAAATTTCCAATAATTATAAACATAAAACATGGTATTTATTTACAAATATAAAATAGAGTATTTACACATACAGTCAATATTTACTGTTGAAGAAATTCTTCTAAATATAAGAGCATAAGAATATTATGTTGAATCGTTTTGATTTGAAATTTATTACATATATGCATAAGTGACATCATTTGAAGACGACATTTTGTTTAATACTTTTTTCGCAGGCATATGAAAAACTGATTATAAAATTTGTTCGTAAACAAAACAAGTATTAAGTCCACGAAAACTTCTGATTTTTTTTCTTGTGGTAATTGTTCCAAACATTCTTAGAAAACTATAGAACTATATATATATAGTGTATCACAATGCATTGACATGATCGCCTATATATTTATATATATATTATAAATAATTTCATATATATTTGAATAAAGTATTTACTGTATTATTATTGTAGGTAGTTAAATGTAAATGTATAAAAACAAAACAAATATCAATAATTCTTATTAATTTTTATAAGATATGTTTTTATAGAAATGAAACAAATTTATGGGTTTTTAAATATTAATGCATACTATACATATATGCTACATGATTTCAAGATAATTTTTAGTATTTATTGTTAATTTTATTATTACATATACTTATGTATTGTTTTTATATAAATATAAATATATATTTTCCTTGTGTATATATTCATAAATGTCTATAACAACATAATGATTAATGAATATATTATATGTTATAAACATAAATATATATATATTCTTTATTTATATATACTCTATATTGAAACATATTAAATATCGCATAAAATTTTACATCCTGTGTGCGAAAAATAACCGCAATAATATGATTTTCTAAATAATTATGGTATATGGTGATGATGGCAAGTTTTTCAGTTACATCAATACCGATTACCGCGTAATAGGAAATTTGTTTACATCAATTGAAGACATTGAACAGTTAATGCAATCCCCGTCATACTCAATAACATTCTAAGCAGCTATCGATATAATATATTTACGATTCACTTGTTAAACGTGTGCATTGGTTATGTATTGTATATAGTATTTCAGTTGAGTATTTGCTTTTTTCTTAACCCATTTCGGTTATTTTTCGGACAGAGGTGGTAAATTATAAAATCTAATATAATATTTTTTCGACAAATTTTATTATTTTATATTATTTTATATTTATATATTAATGTTTAAAAATTAAAAAAAAAAAAACATAAAAATAGGTCATATCCATCCATAATTATTAATATTTAATATGTTAATATATTATTTAACATCTATATGGCAATAATTTATTTATACTATAAAAAACAATGAATCATTTGGTTTTCAATGAATTTTTCTAGTATAATATAATATCTATACATATTTATAGATAGATAAACATTATATATATATGTACAAATATTTGTGTTGTTATGTCTAACCAACACAAACTATATGGAGACAATGATTTTATTAAATTTGTATTTTATTGCGTAACATGTTAAAGTTAAAACCCTCTTATAATTTTTATATGGCATTCTATACAGATTGTTTAATTTAAATTTTTAGATTTTATTATTATTATTATTAGTTTAGAATATTCTTTTCTTGCATCCGCCGTTGATCATTATCAAATGGTACTTTCAAAACCAAAACGATTGAAACTTACTTAAATATGTATGCGTGTTTTGCTTATATACTTAATATAATTAGTATATACTTGTTGTTTGATTATAATAAATTAAGAAATATCTATATGTTTCTATGTATATGATCGTTTTATTGATGGAAAATATTCGATTTTCTTAACCTATGCTATCCCACCACTACCACGACAATACCATCATTTTCTATGTCCAAATTTATTGAAATTATTATATTTAACATTGCCAAATAATATATATTTTTTTTTGCAATTGTCTCTTGTATATTCTAACTTTTCTGTATATATTTAAAAATAAATTATCTGTTATCTATACGTTCATATATGTTGATTTATTCAATATATATATACAAACACATTCATCTTATTAATACATTCAATTCTCAATTTAATTTTTAATACTTATAACTACATTGTGTATATAAATTTTATTTATGTGTAAGTTTATATACACATTTATTATATATATAAAAATAAAAAAGTATATAAAGAAAAATGTAAATAACTGTGAATAGAAAATTTATGTATTTATTTAATCTAACCAATAGAGAATTAAACCACGCCTTTAGAATACGTGTTGGCTTGAGAAATGTTGTGTACAATCTACATTATATACATATATTATATACATACTAAATACATATATATAAATATACTATATATATATAAGTATATAGAATATATATTATATAAATAAATTAGTCACACAGTGGCAGACAGCCGTGCCTCCTCACCTCAAAACACACCATAATTATTTGTTAAGAAAGCTATAATTATTTATTATTCTTTTATATACTACATAAAGTTTTGTTATTTTCTTGGAAATATATAGAATTATAGATAATATCGGATGTTATAAGTATACACTTTCTTGGAATTCATTTCAAATTTGCATTGCTTCTGTATGTATGTTGATACTTTTTAAAAACTATAAAGTTATTTAACTATACATAACAATGGTTATTAAATTACATGTATATGTCTGCGTGCTGAGACACTATGGTATATATATATATATATATATTAGATATATTGAAATAAATGGTTAATAAATTTGATGGTATTTAGAAGTACTACAACCTAAAGTATCTATTGTACACCACCTTCTAAATCATTCCAATGTTGCATTAAACGTAATTAGATTTTCCACTAAATTTTTAAATTCGGTTTCAATGGTGACACCTCATCGTCACCCAATCAATAAGGTTGTCCGTATTATCTCTTCTTTGGTACATATATAAATATTTCACATTGTTTTTGAGTAGATCATTTGCAAAATATACTAAATTCATTATTCACATCTGCAGCTTTTTTTTTCTTTATCTCTTCGGTTGCGTCATTCCCTGAATGCAATACCGCACAGATACCACTTCGTTTCCGTTCTACAGACTTAAACCTCACTGGGTCATCCAATATCTAACCGGTTGTTTGCAAAAATCATATTACTTTGAATAAATAGTTTTATATATAGTGACAATTTAGTTATTATTTTGGTTGCATATATTAATTAAAAATTAACTACTATTTGATTTGTAAATAGTGAAATTTTATTTTCTATCATAATAACAATAATATTGTTAATTCAATTAGATATTATAAGAATCTTCAACACGTATTATATAAATTTATATATGCACCTGAAATATTTACAAATATAATATTTTCTCTATTTTATCAGGATATAATTTAGTTTACAATTATATAATTGTCTATATAATATTTTTAAATATTGTGTATATATGATTTATGATGAATGGCAAAAAATGTGTACGAATTTATATAAGAAAAGTGATAAGACACTTATTAAATTACTGAATGCATGCGATTATTTATCGTAAAGAATAATATATTCCGGTATAAATACAATTTGCAACCCCATCCATTTAATCTTTTATTAAAATCATATTTTATTTAGATTTTCATTTAAAGCATTATATTGTTACAATATTATATGTTACATAAATTAGATATTAAATATAATGACACATATACGCATTCTTTTTCTGTTTAGTCTATACCTCTACATATCGTATTATGATTTTTATAAATAAATAATAAATATGTTATATATAAAATGAAAAACTGACTAATAAATTTAATTATATCGGATAAAGAATGTAATTGTTATAAGAATGTATAGGCTATAATTAATATAATATTTATATATGCTGCTTTTGTAATAAAATATATTGTTTTTTAATGGTTTTTTATAATAATACAAATACACATATTAACTATTGTATATATATATACTATAAATGTAATTATTATAATATACGTAATAATACATAAAATGCTCACATAAATTAGTTACACTTTTATAATATAAAAATTTTATGACTTTAAAACAAATGTCTTAATAAATATAAATATATAGATAGGCCATAGGGTGAATCATATTGATAACGTTCATCCTTATTGCTTTGTTTTCGAGATATATAAAGAGTATTTTTTTTATTTTAATATTGATTGATTTTTAAATGGCGTTAAGATTGCCAGCACTTCATAATCGCAACGAGTGACGCGAAATGAGTTGATTACTTAGACATGTACCAAGCCATTTCAGGTATATATTGCCCGTCAGACATTCATTATATGTTCAAAGATATATTCGCTTTCGTATTTTCGACTTAGAATTACATATATCCACAATGTATCCACCAGTACCTTTATCCTGTTTACTTAACTATAGGTATATAAATATATATGAATTATACATTGAATTGATAAAATTACATATTTAAAAAAAAAAATTCCTCTATATTGAACCGCACAAACATTTTATATAATTTATAGCTTTTATGATCGTTGTCCGTGACTGCTCTGCTTATATTGTTATATAGTTATTGTATCGATTGTATATAAATAAGTGTAAAATTGTATAAAGTTAAATTCAAATTTATACAAAAATGAAACGATCATTTGTTTGTATGGTGTACATTTGCTACAAAAGTGAATATATATAATATTTTTATAGCATTCGTCAATGCATTAATTTAATGAATATGCAATACATATTTATTTTTATATGGTATAATATTTCTATATAATAATCATAAAGTATGTATGAACAAAAAAATATATATATACACCTACATATAATCGTACAATCCATAAAAATATAATAATATATATTGTAACATTTTTTAAATCAACTCTGTGTATACTATATTTTATTTATATATAGGTGTATCTACTAACTAAAAGTAATAAATTTATAATTTATTAAAACTTACAATTATATTTTTATATTTAAATATGATACTTTCGCACTGCATATCCATTTCTAATGCGTTGTTGTGAATGACTTTATTTTTTTACTTTTTCAACTGTAATTGTTATTATATAGTTTTATGAATGAGTATTATTTTATTTATTATTATTATTATCATTATTATTATTATTATTATTATTATATAGTTCAAGAATAATAATAATAATAATACGATACCGTGTGTAATATATAAGAGAATTTCTTCAAACAACAATTTTTTAATGAGCTATAATTATAATTACAATACAAGAATTTAAGATATAATAATGGAAAAATTAATTATTAAATACGTACCTATCTCTCTATATATATATATATATATATATATATATATTCATTCTTTGTAATTATAATCCAATGAAATACAATATATATATATATTCAACATAGGATGTGTTTTTATTATCATATATTTATTTAATTAACATTTCCTTATAGTATATGGTATAAAGGTATTTTATTTTATAGTTTAAAATAAATCACATGTTTTTAATTTATATATATCGTTTGTTTCCCAAAAACTATATACGAGCTATATATTAGAATGACGTCAAAATATTTTCTAAAAATTATTAATAAGATTTTTGATGGAAATCGTCCAACCAATCATAATGCATAAGAAAATTTAGCATCTACCATATATTCATCATATTTGATGTGTTACTGTATCGTTAATTGTTTCTAAAAATATATATAGATTCTTAAAATATGGAAATCAATAAATTGCTAAGAAAATATATTATGTAGAAAAAACGTTTTATATCAGCACTTACATAGTAACCGCAGAAATGATCTAAAATATTTATAGAGACTTCAATTGATTGTAAAAACATCTTTCTTTTCTTTACTATGGGGCAACGCATCCATTACCAGGAATTCTTTTTGAATCTGATTTCATTAATAAAGTAAATACACCAGTCATAGGTGTATATTCTTCTATGCTTCAAATCTGATCTTTTAATTGTTCATTTGAAATCTTCAATATATTAATTGACTTTTGTATGATGTAAATTCACATTAACATCTTCTATTTTTATCATCGAGAAACATTAAAAACTAATAAATACATAAAAATTAAGAAAATTTGATTTAAGTTTATCTTAAACATATATATTATTATTTTAAATTTCATTTCATAATAATTATTTTATTTATAATCTTATTTATTTTCAGGAATTTTCCAGCTACAATATACGACGGGGGCCACCAGCAAGTGTCGAATCAACCAGTTTTGTTGACTTCAATCAGGCAGGAGCGTTCAGCTATTTTAATAATGGTAAGTTTACATTTTGTTTTTATTAATTATATTATGTATCAATTATATATAAAGTAATGTATCGATTGACCTGTTGTTGAATGTTGATATAGTGATATATGTTTAGTTGTATATTAAATTCATCAAAAATTGTTGAAGCATATTGTTCAAGTTGATCATGTCCATTAACTAATACTGCTTTTAATGAAAGCAATTTTTAATCGTAACTTCTTTTAACTTAGAAGACAATGTTAACTATGCACGTCAGACGATTACGAACATACAGTAGTGATCTTCTCTATTTTCTACTTATGTCGATGTGAGTACTATTTAGTTTTGTGATTCGCCTATCTGGAGATTCACATGTATATTTGTGAATATTTTAATGTGTGAATGACCGTAGTACATCACTAACAATCAAATCATTATTTGAACACAAATTTGCAAACAATTTCCTATTTTGTTTCATATCATATTAGTTGATTATACGGCATGATCTCAAATTGTCAGATGTACACGAAACCTTAGAAATACAAATTTAATTTTAAAATAAAGTATTTGTTTTTGTTTTATAATGAAATAAAACTAATTTATTAAAATTACATATAAATCAAAAACTTAAATATAAATACACATTCTTATCGTTTAAATTTTTAAATATAAATATATTAAACAATCAATTTTAATTTTAATAATATAATTTTCAAATATAAGCAGCGAAATTTTATGTGTGTGTAAACATTTAATTTAAAAGTGTACGATACAAATATTTTTTATATTTAAATCGAACACTAAACTACCTATGAATACTATTTTGCAAAAATATATCATAATAATAATAACTAAAACCAAACTGAAACGTTTTTACAAAAAAAAAAAATAAAAAACAAAAAAAAAGAACATTTAAAAACCGATCTAACAAATAAATTCATGCATAACAAAACGCATTTAAATGTACATTGTATTTGAAAGGACTATTTGTTACACTTATGCAAACCATAAACATGTTATTAATTAAAAAACGAATGCATTAGATGAAATAATATTTTAAACCATTCGTGCTGTATAACACCAATATGGCAATATTATAAATATGTTACATATTTTCTTAAAATATGTTATTAGAAATAATCAAACATTGTGTATTTTATCAATTTTTCTTAAACATAATAACTATTATTTGAGATAATGAAAAATATAGAATATGGCAGGAGAGTCGTATTTAGTTTTAACAATCTGAGCTCCAGCCAACAAAATTATGTTTGAACTATTTTCTTTATTTTGCACGAAATCTTTCAAATAAAAATAATTTAACCGATGAGAAATTATATTATTAAAGTACGGAATTGTGTATTATTTTTTTTATTATTAATTTAAAATTTTATTTTAAATATTAAAATAATTAACTAATGCGTACGCGCGCATCCTAAATTACATAGCGATAACGCCACCACATAGTTTTCACGCAATTTAATCTATTTTTACTGTCACATGTGTGGTGTATGACTTATAATATATGATAAGTATTATTTTATCATACGATGGAGGAATTAACTATCTCCTTTCCTAAAAAAGATCGTCTATATCTATGGTTTTTTGATTGAATTGTTCATAAAATCAAATTACATTCACCCAACAACAACATATTACTACAGGCAATATTACTTCGTAATATTTTAAAATTATGAATGTGACCATATTAGTATATATGTAATAATATTACGATAAGTATTATGTTGTAATTGTACATTGCGATGATAACATTTTTAAACAAATAACTTAACTTAAATAAGTAAAAATTATAATAATAATAGAAACTAATAATTCAATTTCACATATTTAAATTAACAAAACAACCAATTAAATATATAATATCATCAATATATGGTAATAGATTATATTCGATACGATGTAATATTGAATAGGTTTTTAATCGTTCTAAAACATTTTCAATAAATTCTTGTACAATTGTTATATCAATTAATGAACTTATTGCATTATTACGATATTCATAATCGATACCATTTGATAAACGATAACTTTTAATAAAATTGGCAATTAAATCTTGTTCAATTTCATGAAAACCTTTAACGATTAAAATTGCATCAATCATTTTTGTAAATTTATCAATTAAATTTTCATTATGAAATATAAATTTATCTGATGATTTTCCACTATATGCTTTACTTATAAATGATATTTGTCCCGACAATGTACAACAAATAATAAATTTTAACGAATTTGCACTACGATAATTTAACAAATTAATTTTATCATCGGTTAAATGTGGTATTTCAATATTAATTTCAAATGTATCTAAAATTGCACGTACAAAAAAAAATACGGTTTTAAAATGGATTGGCATTTTCGATCGTATTTGTTCCATATATGGAAATATTATACAATTATGCAATGTTTTTTTTAATAGCGGTATCATTAAAGCAAAATTTTTCACCATTGCATCATGATCAATATTAAATATTGATGCTATTAATACAAATGATAGATTTGTTTTTAATTTGATTAAAACCAATATTATGCGATCATGTAATTTTATCTCTTGTTCCAATATTGATCCGTTGTTAATTTTTGAATTTACAAATATTGTAATTTTTGCTAATAATTCATATTTTCGTATACCAGTCCATTCTCTCAATTCAGCATCCGATTTTATTATTGATTGAATTCGTAATTTAATAGATATTGCAGATGTTAACAGTGGTGATGATGATGTCGATGTCGATGTCGATGATGATGATGATGATGATGATGAGGTCGATGTCGATGTCGATGATGATGGTGGTGGTGGTGGTGGTATCGCTTGTGGTAACGGTGGTAAATCTTCATTACATACTTGTGTACATTTATCGAATTGTTGTTCCGTTATAATATAATATGAATCTAATTCATCATTGCTATATATATTTTGTTCATATAAATTCGATTCAATCTTAATTGAATCATTAATTTCATTTAATGGTTGTGGTGATTCGGCTTGAGGTAATATTTGTTCCTGTTGTGATTCTATTTCTGGCTGTTCTATTTGGATTGATTCAGATTGAATTGTTTCCAATTGATTATCAATGTGGACTGAAGGTGCAATTACTTTTTCTGTTGATTGTTGTGCCATATGTTTCTTTTTACGTCCCCTTCTTATTGTTGCATCTGATGGTAAATATAAAACAGGTACCGCATTTCGTCTTAATTTTACTTTATTTTCTATAAATCAAAGAAGAAAAATAGAATCATGTAAATTGGATATAAAATTCATATTCTTGCCACATTAAAATTAAATAACAAAAAGTTTTTAAAATCATTCAATTTTAGAACTCAAATTTTAAGCATTTTACATTTTTGACAATCTTTTTATAAACATTTTTTAAAGATAATCATAATAAAATTCATTACACAACTTCCACGTTCACATTGGCCTGCCACCATCAACAATTACAACTAAAAACTAAAAACTAAATAAAAATCAAAATACTTACTTGAAATACTGTAATCACTTAAAATAAAATGTTTATTACAAACAAAATATTTATTATTATCATTAGCATCATAAGGTATTTGACAATTTTGCATCCAGATACGTTTTAAATCTAATTCACCAATTTTAACTTTTCCATATTCTGGTAATGGATGGTACATAAACAAATCTCTTGTATTTGCACAATTTTTAATGCAACAAAGTCTTTCGCTTGGATGTGGGCTATTTGGATCATTCAACCACAAATTTATTAAACGTGTTCTAAATTCTTTTGTCATGCTTAATCGGGAATATAAAATTTGTAGAAATATAAATTAATGATATATGTATTCACTTTTTTTTAACAAAAAACAAACAAAAACATATTTTATAATTTCAACTTAACATTTTACATTTTTTTTTTCTATGATTTGATTAAATTGACATTTAATGCATGCATTGAGTTTGAGAGGCAAGAATGTTGCAAGGCGGAGCCGTATGGTTGTCGTAAATGACAGTGAAATGTCAAAATTAAAATGTTCAGTTTTCGTTTCAAAATACTGTGGAGATTATTCAAATTGAGTATTTTGTTTCAGTTTCAATAAAATTCATAATTTTCGTTCAACTAAAATGGTCGCTTGACATAAAAAAAGTGACATTTAAGTTTTCGTTCTCATAAAATGCCACTGTTCATGTTATTACATATGAACACCATTGGCGAATCTCTCTCTGCTACTGTCAAACAAAATTTCGTTTATTCCTTTTTCGAATGTTGACACGACACACACACGCATGACGACAATAAATACATACACAATGACACAACACGTAACATATATGTGCAGTGCCATGCCACTGATCAGGAAAGGAAAGAAACAGAAAGAAAAAGATCGTTGTAGTGTGCGTTTTCTTGCATTTGAAGTCGTGCCAATAAATTATTTTGTTTTTTTTTTCCTTTTTTTTTTTTTTTTATTAACTAAACCCAAATAAACTTTAATATAATTAAAAAAAAAAGTGTTTAATTAAACTTATTAATAAATTTGAACAGAATTATTAATTTAATATATTTAATTTAGTATAAAGTTATGTGAAAAAGAAAAAATCTACAAAAAATGAAAGTAAAATAAAACAAAAAGTAATAAAAAAAATTTTGTTGGCGAGAGTTATGGAATATGCAATGGAAGATGGAAATGAAATGCTTTAAAAAGAAATAAATTTCTTAACACACGAGTACGAAAAAAAAATTGTGTGAAAGAATTCATTTTATTTCATTCATCAATCATTTTTATTTTTATTTTTATTTTTATTTTTATTTTTTTCTTTTTTTATTGATTAAAATAATAATACAAAAATCATAATACAGAATTTTAAAAAGAAAAAAATAATAATTAAGTTATTTATGTAATTCAATATATAATTACTGAAAATAATGATGGAGTACAACAAAAGGTTGCGACAGGGACAGGGAGCTATTTAAAAAATTGTAAGTTTTTATTCCTTTGTTTAAAATATTACATATTTTTTTATATTTATAATTTTCAATTGGTCTTCTTTTATTTTTAAATTACTTTTTGTGTCATATAGTAAAAAAAAATCGTATTAAATTATGTTACACAACTTTTATAACACGAAACGACAAAGTGGGCAGTAAATAAATGCATAATGCATTGATATTTTATTTTATGTAAAACTATTTCGCACTTGTTCTTTTTATCTTTTTGCTGTTTTGTCACTGTGAAATATTAATATCGTCCATATGTTTTTTTTATGCCTGTTAAAATTGTATTTGAGAGTCTGGTTTAGTTCATCTATTTTTTTATCAGTTATTTTATTACTATTATATTCTTTTTTTTTATATATATACAATATTTTATTACGTAAAGTTCAAGGTAAATAGTTAATATTGTATATGTAATATATGTGAATACATACACATAATTCATATTCTCAGTTATTTAAAATTAGGATTGATCATATTTGGCAGACTAAAAAGGAAAATATTCTTTATTATTTTATAATAATAATATGTGTAATTAATTAGAAAAACCAATTAATTATTTTTGTGTAAAACATTTTTGATATTAAAAATTTTATTAAATATATTTTATGTTGCAATTATCATTACAACATCATATGCAGCACAGAATAACGAATAAAAGTCGGTCAATTAATTGTATGTAATTATACATAGAGTATTACAAAATATTAACTGAAACTACAAGCACACAATTTTGACTACGTATTTGCAGAAAAAAGTAATAATATAAAAGAATACATTGCAATGAAACATTTTATAAAACTTAACTTTCTCCATTTTAAAATATAACATAATAACAAGAAGAAATATGAGAAATTCATGACGTAAACATTTTCCGTGATAGCCTGTATTATAATAATAAAAACATACATTTATGTTTAATTTTTAATTAATTGAACCATCTGCCCCCTAGCAATACATCAATATGGAGAGTTTTCCTTCTTCCTTCTTTCCTTTTAATTTGAATATTTAAAATTTTATAAATGCTATAAATAATTTGGGCATTAAATTAAATTGACATAAGAATTCATACTGAAATATTTGAGCTGACTTACCATTTATTAATTACAACAAATATTTTTAAAAATATAGTGTTGTGCGCTATTCAGACATCATGTTAATAACTATTCCATCATCTATGAACTAATCACTTATATAGAAAATAATAGAATTAAAAAAAGATTTATCTTTTCATATTTGCAGAGTTTGTAGATCAAGTGGTGAATATATATACTTCATGCAGACTTATTTATATACCAACACTTGGATTAACATGACTTGATATGTTAATGACGATGAGAATACTACTTCTCCGCATTCATTTTATTTATTATATTATATTATAATTTGATAGTAGCCACCGTCAACTCAATCGTCACTCACAATAGAAAAGTTAAAATAATTCAAATTTTTTTGTCGATCACCATTGATCATCGTGCATGATTGTTTTCCCTTTCATAACAATGAATATGTTTAACTAATCCTTGACGGTGATGAACACTGTATATCTGTATGTACATTTACTACTCTTGTCTGCCGAAGGAACGATATCTACAAAAAAAAATAAATTGACGGAATATCATGGATATACACGCAATACTTTATGAAATATTATAAAACACTTTTCTTTTCTATTGGTAAAAAATTGTTTTATTTTGTTGTGCCAAGTTTGTTTTTTTTTTCTTTATCTGAATTCTGTCAAGTCAATTCATAAAGAACGTAAAAAAAAAAAAATTCCTTATTTTAAAATTCTCAGCTGATCTTGTTTATCACAACATTTAATTTTATATTTAAAATGTAAATTTTAAAACATAGTTAATCTATACAATTACATAAATGCGTTATATAATAATGCACATATAACATGATCACATGATCATAATGTGTATATAAAAATAGGAACAATCAACAATATTATATTTAAGAAAAAATGTGTAAATCCACCGATTTAATTAAAAAAAAATTATATTTACTCATTTTTTTTAAATGATAACATTATAATTATGTGTCACATTTTGGATTCAACTATAAAGTCATAACAATAATAATAATGATACAATACAAAAAGTATAATATAAATACGGATAAAAATACAATATCAAAAGAATATACCACCACACACACACATTCATTATATGGGATGTTTTGTGATGCGTGATAGAACTTCCGATCCGATAGGTAATACCGTCATATTAATTAAACGATTCTGTTTGTTTTTATTTACTTTCAGCATAGTATAAATTTATGTCATCTTGTTTGTTACCAAATATCAGTAGATTAGTCAAACTCAAACTTAATTTACTACTGCAAAAATGTAATACACATACCAAACCAATATATTTACGAATATCTTGGAATTGTTTCGATTTTAAATCCGGCATGGTTTGTAGAACGTAGCTGTTTACCCAGAAATGAACTTTATTAACTAAACAACATTTTACGAGTTTGTTTGACGAAACGAATATTACAACATTGATTTTGATAAATTTCGGCATTTAATATCGTTGCTTTCCATGATGAAATGTTAGACTATAATTACTGAAAGTAAATAAATACATTTCTAATAAACATGATGCAAAATATCGGATCGGCAGTTATATTTCGCTAAAAAAACATCCTATACGTCTCCTATTTATATGTACTATATTCGTATTTATTTTTCTTATCAAAATATACTCTATTTTTTTTTTTAATATTAAAATTAGATAAATACAGTGCACAAATACATAATAAAACATTAAATATAAAATAATAAATAATGAGTTTAATCATGTATTTTATTGTTTTAATTCTATATGCAAATATAAAGGAGATATATACACCCTCTGTTCAAAAAATAACCGGAATGGATTTAGAATAAAAGCAAACAATTTATTTATACAATAGTAGTTTAAAAGCTATAGTAATAAAGTATTGTTAGAGATTCGAGAATTTTCATATATTTAATAATTTTTTTTATTATATTATTCCAGATATTTCAAGAATTGCTAAATTTTTTGTTATTACGAAACTGAAATTTTTATTATCAATGACTAACGTCAATGCTGTGACGTCAAAAACCGGGTTACCAAATGATCACGAACGAATAAGTGAAAATGTTAGCAAATTCTTCCAATTACATAAACGAATCAGAATCTATTAGTTGACGTTACCAGTTATAAGAAAGTCATTTAGTTTATTTTCGGACAGAGAGTGTGTTATTATTAAAAATTTAAGTAGCCAAGCATATGTTCCTTCAAGTTATTATGAAATAAAACTTTATTTATATGATTAAATATTAAAATATACATTTACCAATTCATTGTTAACATCATAAACATTTGTCCAAATAATATATAATAATTCGTTGTTTCGTCTCTCTCTCTATGATGTTATATTTTTAGTGTTGTGTAAATATTTGTAATTATTTTAACGATGATATAGTTTAATAATTTATAACATTTTTATAAATAGTAAATCATCGTCGTCTATATGGATTACTTGCAAGACAGAGTAAAATGAAAACAAAAAAAAAACATTGTAGATATTTATAAATAATTTATGAATTCACTTTCAAATGGATTTTTTTTTTTTTTTTAGTTTTTATTTTTAACAAATAATTATAAGAAAACGAAGGAGAATGTCTAAATGTTTCTATACGCTCTTCGTGTTATATACAGATAGATGCTAAACATACTATAGAGTTGATTTGATAAGTTTTCGGAATGAAAATATTAAAATACATAATTTTTTTTTAGAATAATCATATTATTTTTTAACTTAATCTTCATTTATATTTTTTGATATATGAAAAATTGAAATATGTTCACTTCAATGGACTGACTGTATCGCTAACAAAATAATCGACGAAATTACATGAAATTTTGTAAGCAATCTTTTGTGGTATTATATTTCTCGAAAAACATGTCGATTCCGTAAACTTATCAAATCATAGGTTTATATAGTAATATGAAATGTGTTGTTAGATAATGTATTTTTGTAAAAGTATTAATACCATCCATACATTAATTTATAATAAGTTAAGTTAATCGTTTCCCGTGTGACAAGATGCAGACGGTTTACTTTTAAAATTTACACGTGTACAAGTCTAAAATTTTACTATACATTTATCACTAATTTGAAAAGCAACAAAAATATTATTATGGTTTTTCTCAACGATATTTATTTGTTCACCAACAACAAAATTAATTTATTTACTAAATTAGAAATATATAATAAAACAGATTTATCTATGCCTATATAAATTAACTACATTGTATTTTTTAATAATTAACATAAACACAAACCTTACCCAATTGTATTGTTTAATTTTAAATATGAAACACTTGTATATTTGTTTTAAATGTTTTATTAAAATTACCTATATTACTTAATTCTTATATAAGTAATGTGAATTTTAAGGTGTGACTTTTTTTATACGTTGATTCTTTATTAACTGTGCACTTAGTTCTTTTGTGAGAATCTCATATGAATCATGAACTCATGACTCATGAGAATGGCTTAAGTTTTTTTTTGTATTGTACTATTACAATTGAATGAATCGAAAATTTGTTTTTATAGCAACTCCTTTTCAGGAGTTGATTACTGATAACATTCGTCAAGCCATCACGCTCTCCATAATAGTTCCAGTATCTATTAATAATAGTTTAATCAATCAAGTTTATAAATTACTCTGTATGTGATTATAATTTACCGCAATTGATCTGCAATTATGTTTCGATAGTTGCTATTAATTCTCAATTATTTTTATATGTGAATGGCCCTGCATCAATAAATAGTGTTCATACACACAACACTATTTACAGAATAGCACATACTGTTGATTACAGAATAGCACATCCACTATTTGATTTCATAATAAACGATAATAAATGGTAATTCAATTGAGTAATTTTTAAAATAATACTGACAAAATTTTTTCATGTCAGTACTGGAATTGAACTCACAATCTTTGAGGGCGAATTGAATGGACTACGCTTAGACGAATGCACGACTGGGAATCACTTTTGAACAATGCTTACATATGTATTGTGAAATTCTATTTTTATCAGTGTTCAGTTTACCAATCCTGCTTAGAACAAACTATATTCAGAACTGTTACGTCAATAACCAGAAATGCCTAAAAATAAACAAATTCTGTTGTTAATCTAATTAATTTATTTGTTATTGTAAATTTCAAAATATCTCTGATAAATTATATCAACTTCTAAAAATAACAAAAATACTGTTTTATCTTTTGTATAGGGTTTTTGCGTAGTTATTTTTAAATAAAACGTACAATATTTCTTTACAATTTTAACAAAAGACAAAAATTTTCCATTTTATGTTACTGCAAATGTAAAAAGGTTTAACTCACCAGACAAAAAGATAAATATATTCAAAAACGGTTTGATGCCTACATTATTATTATTATTATTATTATATAATTAAAGAATATTGTTAAATCCTTCCAATAAATATGACGGGGCATCCATTTATCTAATAATATTTCATATTTATTTTCAAACAAATTTAAATTAATTTAAATTATATATTTTTATGAATTTATTCAAATGAGATGATGAACTGAACTCTTTGAAAATTTATAGGATTACGAATATTTTGTTGGATCTTCAGTCCTTGATTTCAATAAATGGAATGATATATAAAATGATTGTTTATTTACGAATTTATATACCGATTATTTGTTATACGTGTAATAATTTACTGTATTCCATATAGAATTATATTTCTATAATGTAATTATCAAAATTTTATTGAAATTTTTAGCCGAGACACCATCTCATGTGTGGTTACCTACATAATTAGTCAATCTGTGTATTCTATTATAGCCTATCAAACGCAATTAATTAATAGCTTAATTATGTAAAAGAGCAATAAGAAGTATTTTTTATAATATAATAATGATTATTTGAAATTATTCAAAAATTTTAATTTCAAATATGCTATTCCGTGATTAAGTTACAAATATTTTAAACATACACATTTCATGTTATTTAATTATATTATAAATTAATTTTACTTACATATTTTCTTTATTATTATTAAGCGATACATAAAAACTGACACAAATATCAAGTCTATAATTTAATTCAAAGCTTATATCACATACAGTGCCGTCACAAAACATGACTACACCGTGAAAAAATGTATGATTATAATTTTTATATATTATTTCTAAAAATACTTAATGTATTCTAAAGTGGACAATTACACATGCATTTTGATTGATTTCGTTTTATTGTCTATGCAGCAGTCATTTCGGCATATATTATAGAAGAAATTACTGCTCATTTTTACTACATAATTTAATTAATTCAGATCATTGAATATTTCGGTTTGAGATTATATTTTTTAATGGGAATGTAAATAGTTAATGATATATAAACAAACTATACATATATACAATAATATTCGTATACACACCGATATGTAACAACAATAATTATAGATTTCTATAATTAAATTAGTACCCCACGCTTGCCATTATTATTATATTATATTTGTATTTTATATATATATTTTTTTATTTGTTTAAATATTTTGCATTTCATTTCATTATAATAATGGAGTAAAAAAAAAAATAAATAATATATTGTATATATGTTAGAGAAAACGTAAGAGTTTAGTTTAAAAATAGTAAATTAAAAAATAAATAATGTATATGTGTATCGTCTTCATATGTTCAATATTACAATATGTTTTGCAGAGAATATAATATTTTTTCCACCTACACTTCAAACGCATTATATACGATAATAATAATAATAATAATAATAATGCTGATGATATAATCAAAATAATACCACACGAAAATTTTTGGTAGAATTTTTTTTATTTTTCTTTTTATATTACATATTTAATATATCAAAATATAATTATTATATTAAATTTAAGATATTTAATTTGTCTGAATAATTTTATGAATGTTTTTTTTATTTCTATTTTCATTTATTTAAATGTGTTTTGTTTGGATCGATAAATTATGTTTTATTTAATTCGTTTTTTTTTACACACACAACACGTAACATACACATATACGTTACAATACAGGATGCATGTGAATTATAATGTATGAAAGGTTAAAAGGTTATCCGGTGGCTGAAGAGCGTATCGTTACTATATGTGGTATAACTTATAAGATACATACTATCATTTTGCCACGTGATTAAAATAATTATTGAATATATACTCTTTTAATATGATAAAAAAAATATCGATTAATCTTATTATATAAATAGAAATGTTGAAGTTTTTTTTTTCTATAAAAAAGGATCTCAAAATAATAATAAAAATTTCTCGTTTATTTTATAAATTTCCTAGAAATTGTAGTGTGTGTGTTTTTTTTTTCCATTTTCCATTGTATATTATTTGGTGGAAAGTAATTATAAATATACAAAATTACCCGATTGCACACTGTATATAAATATCGATTATACAAAATTGTTAAAATTATATTTATATATTTGGTATTGCAACCGAAAAGGTTTCTGAATAATTTAAAATTTTAAAATACACTATAGTGTATTTCATATAACAATTATATACGTACATATTGATTACAAATATTCTACGATATTACTGCGAAAAATTTTTTTGTATTGTAGAATCATATATTTTGTGCAGAGAAATTCTTTAAGTTCATTATTATGAAATCATAAATCGAGTATTTTGATGTTTGATTTTTGCTTTGCCTTGGTTGTCATCATTAATTGAATGACCCGAAAACATTATCGTTCATCTTTGAATGAATAATCACCGGCACGAAATTTAGCAAATCAATTTTAACACAGTCAATTTTTTCATCATACACGCAGTAACGTAACTTGTTGGTGAGCTTGCGATCGGTTTTTTCCTTTGTGTATAATTAAAAAAAGCACAATTTATAATGAAAATTTTTGTTTTGATTTTCCATTTTTTTGTTTAACCAACGCTATTCAAAAAAATAATCCAATCGATATAAACTGTTTTTTTTTTCCGGAATGTCAATTGAAGTAACAACTATCAAACAATATAATATCCTTTTGAACTATAGCTAGCTAGCTATGTGCCATCACTTAGTTGCAAACCGAATATAAAAAAAATGTATATAAATATGAGACCAAGTTTTTTTTTTTTGGTTTTGCATAATAAATAATAATATATTAATTTAATTACTGATTTTCTAGGTTATAATACTTTTTTAAAATAAGAATATGCTATATTTTATATATATAGTATGAAATAAATTTTCTTTACATACACATTTTAAATATACTCACGCTTTGTACATTAAAAAATGTTGTCTAGACTCTATAGCTTTTAAAGAAAAAGTGTATCACTTCACTTCATTGCACAAATGCTGCACATTGTTGAATATATTTATATATGAAAATTCTTAAATTATATTTATGTATACAAAATGATGGTATATGTTGTTTAGAAAGGGGATGTATAATTAATTTATGAAATTAAATCATATTGAATGAAATAATTTTTTTTTATATTATTTATCTCTATATAACAGACATAAATAAAGTATAGATCTGAAGAATTATATAATCATAAATCAGTATAATAACCCCGCACCTCTAAAATCAAGGATCAAATAAATAAAAATACCTTGAACTATATATATTATCTTTCATTTTCATTTTCGTTATTATTATTATTATTATTATTTTATTGTGATGGCTACTATAGATACGAGTATAAATAATAGTACAGACAAACCCAAGTAACATTTTAAGTATAGTGTATGACAAATATAAGACTAATTTTAAATTCAAAATGAACTCAATATATGATTTGTTTTTTTTAGTTCATACAAGTTGCATATTAGAATTTTAAATCCTTTGTATAGGTGGATAAAGGTAGAATTATATAGATAACTTGATGATTTTTTAAAAATAGGAAAAGATTTTATTGTATATTTTCCAAATACCTTATGCTTGCATTTTTCATATGTCGGACATACACATAAATAGATAAATAGTGCCTAGCCGATTCTTCCGAAATTGAATTATTTAATTGTGTATTTTTTAAATATATAGAAGGTTTCAATCTTCATACACTATATTTAAGCTGATTTAAACCATATTACTCCTAAAATACTAATCTATATATATATAGAGATAAAAAACAAACACAAATTCTAGTATATTGTTCATTTATGGTATACCAATTTTTTGGGTTCCTATATTAATAATGTTACTAAGGCATTTACCTGTACTAGTTTATTATAACAAAATTAGATATTATATTATAATAATTAATTATCGAACATTTTTAGTCATATAACCAAATTAACAATTTATATTGTCTACCAATTTATTAATATATAAATAATAATAAATAATAAATACCTAGTTTATTTTTTTTTTGTGGTACTTGTTTAATTTATATACTAAAATATTAATTTGATTGATTAAATATATGTATATTAATACACCTCTATAAGGAAGAATAATACTCTTGTTCGTTTTGTATACAATTTATTCTTTTCTTATCAAATCGATAAAGTTTATATTTAACGATTTTTGTATATTACCCAATTATTATAAGTTTTTGCAAAAAAAAAATTCATTTGTTAAATATTATTTATCTTTGTGGTTTTGAAAAGTTTAATCTTTTAAGTAAATAATATATGTATTATTAAATTAGAAGACACAATTATTTATAAATGACAAAAATTAAATAATCAAAATTTAGTTGTTTTGTTTCTAACTTTAATATAATATAATATAAACTTTATTTGAAGTTAATTTATCAATTTTATGGGTACTTATCATTTTGTAATTACAAAATTTAATAATAAATTACAATGATATACTGTCAATATACTGTCTATATTTATTTATATAGTATATAATTATACTTATTAGTCATTATTATTTATTAGTCACGTGTATATACGTGTAGACCTTGTGTCCGAAAAATAATTTATGAATTTATGAAAAAAAACGTCATCAATATTGATTGCTAATTGATCTATATATATTGTATTAACTAAATTTAACAAAAAAATGGCAATATATTTCATGACATATCCTTCAGTAAAAGGAAAAAATGTATAACGAACAATACACCAACAATATAAATTTTATTTTAAAATTGATTTACCGATTCCGAAAGACGCCAGATAGAGAATATGGATGGGGTAATGAAATGAACAACTCTGCCACCAAGAAAAAAAGCCAGTCAAAAATAATGTGATTTCTTTAAAATTAACAAGAAATATTTAGTAATTTTCATGTAAATGGAATTTATGGTATTCACAAAACAACAATTTATGAGATTTTAACTATGGTGAAAAACACTGTAAGTAACAATAATTTCTTAAAAATGGTTATAACTTATGATGAAACATGGTGTTTTTAATATACGAACCAGAAACTAAGCGTCAAAGTGTGGTGTTGAATTCGGAAATATTTCATATAAATAAAATTCCATTTTATAAAAATAAATTAATTATTTAATTTTTTTTTGTTAATTCATTGCAATTATTTTTCGGACCGATTGCGTATAACCCAAAATATATGGTATTGTGTGTATATTTAATAAGGTTATAAATAAATGTATATATACGTAGTTTTATCGCAGTTACATAACAATTTTACCTTATTACATTTTTATATATATGATTTATTTTTTTTCTATTGTTTTATAAATATTTTTGACATTTTTAGTAGTTGTTGTTTGTGTTTCATTGTAGAATAAAAATACATTTCATTGTGGTATACACAAATATACACTTTAGTTTTATGCTGATGACCTGAAAGGTGAATTGTATATTATTACACTGTGTGTTTTTTTTTTTGTATATATATATTTTCCTTTATAAAAATATATTGTATTTATATTGTGTTATTGCTCTTAGCACATGTGAAAATGAGAAATGAAAAATACGTATTAACTTGACAATTTGTCGTTTGACATATATCGAATGAAATATAATAAATGACCTATAAATTCGATATATTTATATAACAATATTATTGATACGATTATTTGTATTATTATTCTTATTATATATACAATATATTTCTTCATCTGAACATAATTAATCTTTGTATAATTGATGTTTCGCATGTTTTTATGTTGTCAATTTACTATTTTTTTTTTTCGTTTTAACCAATTTATCATTTCTGTTTATATCAATTATTTTTCCTTATTGGTAAATTAACACAACATTGTGTTTAAACTTAAACCAATCCGTTTTGACCAAAAATAAATGTCATGTAAAATTACACAGGCATTCATTCAGTTATATATACAATTTTGTAATTGTAGTTTGAGTTAATTGCATTGTGTGTGTGTGTGTGATGTTTTAAAAATTGGAGTGTTATAAAATAGTTATATCAAATGTCAAGTTATACATTTACTTACAGAAAATATGTAATCAAAAGAAGCATAAAATTTATTATAATAAAATTAATTTTTGTTTGTAACATTAAAAAAAAAGGAAATAGTTTTTTCAATATCATCACACAAGATATGAAATTTAACCATTATACCGCAAAGAAGGCACGATTTTATTATATTAATGATTTTTTTTCTTCCCAATACAATTACTTTTTTTTTATATTATCAGAAGAGTCGTTTCGTTATGGCAGAAATTTATATATATATTATTATTTAATTTTATTTAACAGTAGATATATTAAAATGTGTATATTTATAAAACATGTATACGTTTTTTTTTGTATTTTCACTATGCGTTGGCATTTTAGACTGGCGGCGGCTCTATATATACACATTTATTGACACAAAAAATAAAAGAAATAAAGTTTAATTAACTTTTCGTACCATTTATTTTATATATTCTATAATTGTTAATGTTGAAACGTGAGAAAGTATTGTATGTGGAAGATAATACATTTATAATATATAATCTTTGCCTATATATATATATGCATTTATCTTATATTATAGGTACGTGTGAAATTGCATACTTTAGTTGTGTGTTAATATGAAAAAAACTATATATAATCCTAATTTTCATATGTATGTCGATATATTTGCGCATACATTTCTTCATGTATTTCATGTATTATATAATCTTTTATCATTTGTAATATAATATCAATTTGAATTTGTACCGCTTTAGTATATATAAATATGTACGTTGTATTTAAAGTTAGTTTAATACAAATAAGCCATTTTTTCTATACTAACTGCCTTATGTAATAATTAATTTATGCATATGATATAAACTTACTTATAAATGTTATATTATTTAATTGCATATAATAATATTTGAAATAAATAAATTAATTATGTATAGGAAATATGAGAAAAATTATGCACCAATATATTTTCATATAAACAATTTAGTGAAAAAAAAATGAAAGTATTTAATTAATAAATATAGTGATCAAAAATGGTCATTTGTGTTATATCACCAAATAAAAATGCAGTCCCATAAGATTTAAATTAAATTCATTCAATTTTGGTAAAAAAAAAAAAATGCTATAAGTATTTGTTGAACGCGCGCGGCTGTACGTTTGTAACCTAATCATAAAATCTGAATCATTCTGTCCATATTCCATTGGCATTGTAATGGATGCATCAAGTGAAATGGGGTACGAGATAACGATAAAATATAATAAAACTCTCATTGATGTTGGGACGGTTTTTGACGGAGAATCGAGCTGCGATCACATTCTTCACTTTTAATACTATCATTTTATTTTGATTTTTTCCATCTAATTTTATAAATTTGAGAATCACGATTTAATTAATATAATATCATTATTTACCTATCCAAAATACAATCGATTATTTATTTGTATGTATGGGAATATATAGTAATTAAATTATTTGTATTAGTATATTATTATTTATTAAAACGATATTTTTGTTGATTATATTGGTCTATATGTGGAAATGGAAAAAATATTAAATGCGAATATTAATAGATTAACTGGCAAACAAGTGATTTAATTAAGGTTTATTTTTTTTTTCGTAATATTAATTTATTGACTAAAATTATATTCACATAAATATTAATAAATGTTTTCAACAATTTGCTGATTATGTAATCTCTTTGTGCTCTGTCACAATACATTTATTTTGTTTTTTTTTTTTTTTTCGAAAGATAAATGTGGAAAATGTTTGTTTTTTATTATTAATTTTTTTTTTCTTTAAGTAATGCAACACATTTAAAATAGATAACGCGTATTTTACTTCAATCATTTTTAATTTATCATCGTTTGTTTTATTAAAATAAATGCCATCATTTTTTAGGTCAAATGGAAATAATTTTTTTTGTGTTACTTGTATTATTTTAATTTAATTTTTGTGGTAAAGTGATAACTTTCATCTTTTTATATTTATATACGCGAGCGTTCATACAAAAAAAAAATAAAATAAAAATTCATTTAGTAATAGCAAATTTTGTTTTATTTTCATATTATTTATTTTATATTTTTTTTTTTTGTTTTTATATAAGCAAATAAATATTTTTTTTTTTTTATATGAAATATGATAATATTAACCACCGCATAGCATTATTAAATGTTATTTATTTATTTATTTATTCAAATGTGTGTATACGTACATAAATAATGTATCCATATATATGCGACTATGCCGCATACACCACCGCATATATATCATAAATTTGATGTATTATTTGATATGAGTTAGTTTTTTTATTTTCTTATTATATGCTTGCAGAGTGTATTGAGGAGTGACGACCAATCACACCAACCGATGATTTTCTAATGTGGAAAAATAATACTATAAAATTCTGTTGAAACATAAAGAATTATATAAATAGTTATTTTCTAAAAGATCTAATAAAATTCATTGCCTAACCAATTTAAAATAATTTTTTACTATAAAAATTATTCATCAACATATCATTTAGAATCACCAAATGGGGTCAATTATAACCTGTGAATTTTAATACACACTGTATACATGTTTATTTATGTAACTTTTATAAATATTATATTATTATCTTTTTGTTCTCGTCTTTATTTTTCTAAATAAAAATAATAATAATAATAAAATTAATTTGATGTATAAATTTACATAAAATAAGTTTTCATAATTATTATTTGTGCGCTGTGTAATGAAATATATTAATATTTACATATTATAACTACAAGAAGACCATGCGAAATATATTTGAGGAAATAATTAAATTGAAATTAAAACATAAAAATGCACAGTATGTGTAGGCATTTTTAATGTAATATTTCTATATACACATATCTGCAATCCAGTCAGTGTGCAGCTATGCTCATATATACGAGTATATCAAAGTAGTGAGTTGGTAACACACACAGTGGTGTAAATATTAATAAACCAAAAAACCAATTTATGTTAAATTAAGTTTTTATTAAAACAAATATAAACCAAATTTTTGTATATTAGGTTGTCAAATATCTCCCTTCCGCCTTTTTGTCTTTTTAATTTCGCGGCTATGTACAAAGCGCTACAGAGCTCGTATCTGGCAACACTGTACATAATTTGAAAGCTCTTGACATAACAAACAAAACGACGCTATGTATGATTAGTTTGGATATTGCGTTCAACAGTTATAGACGTGTAAACATGGAGTTCACTAACGCCGAAATTCGCGCTATTTTAAAGTTTTCCTTCGTTAAAGGCAAATCCGCTAGAGAAACGTTCCGTGAGATTAATGGTGTTTTGGGGGATGGTACTCTATCACTTCGAACCGCGGAGGAATGGTTTCGACGATTCAGAGCCGGTGAAAACGACACCATGGATAAGCCAGCCGGCGGAAGACCTGTGACGACAAATACCGATCAAATCATGGAATACATCGAGTTAGACCGGCATGTGGCATCTCGTGACATCGCCCAGGAGATGGGAGTTAGTCACCAAACCATTTTAAACCATCTGCAGAAGGCTGGATACAAAAAAAAGCTTGATGTTTGGGTGCCACATGAATTAACAGTGAAAAATCTAATGGACCGAATTTCCATTTGCGAAATGCTGCTGAAACGGAACGAACTCGACCCATTCTTGAAGCGGATGGTGACTGGCGACGAAAAATGGATCACATACGACAATATCAAGCGAAAACGGTCGTGGTCGCAGGCCGGTGAATCGTCCCAAACAGTGGCCAAGCCGGGATTGACGGCCAGGAAGGTTTTGCTGTGTGTTTGGTGGGATTGGAAGGGAATCATCCACTATGAGCTGCTCCCATATGGCCAGACGCTTAATTCTACCATCTACTGCGAACAACTGGACCGCTTGAAGCAGGCGATCGACCAGAAGCGTCCAGAATTGGCCAAAAGGAAGGGTGTAGTGTTCCACCAGGACAACGCCAGACCACACACTTCGTTGATGACTCGTCAGAAGCTACGGGAGCTCGGATGGGAGGTTTTATCGCATCCACCATATAGCCCGGACATACCGCCAAGTGATTACCACCTGTTCCTGTCCATGGCGAACGCCCTTGGTGGTGTAAAGTTGATCTCAAAAGAGGCTTGTGAAAAGTGGCTGTCCGAGTTCTTCGCAAATAAGGAGGGGGGCTTCTACGAGGGAGGCATTATGAAGTTGCAGTCTAGATGGAAACAGATTATCGAACAAAACGGCGCATATTTGAACTAAATCCGATTACTGTAACACTTTTTATAAAGCATTGAATAAAGAGCAAAAAGGCGGAAGGGAGATAGTTGACAACCTTATATATAAAAGTTTGATTGCTAATTTTTCAGAATTAATTACCATATGATTAACGAAAAATCGGTCTAATTTATTTGTTTATATACAGAAAATTTAACACCTCTATTATAAGTAATTATGAATTCCTGGGGCATTCCAAAAAAATTGTTTTCAAAAAGCTATTTGATGCGTTTGAGCATATACTAGAATTTGATTTTCTTATAGTTGGACGTATTTTATCGATGTACTAAACTTTTCAGTATGTGATGATTAAAAAAATTATAAATTGATCTATTGAGTGCTTTATTAAGTCTTTCACTTAAAATAACTGCATGTACATATATATATATTTATGTATATTGTATACGAGTATATTAGTTAATTTTTTAAAAAATGTTTCCACTTATATTATTTACAGTATTTTTATATGAGTTCATTTAACTTAAATTTAAAAAAAAACATATAAAGAAAATACAAGTATTTTTAATTTATTAATAAATGCTATGCGGTGTATAACGATGGACTTATTGTTGTTGTTAGTTAGTTAGTTATTATACAACAAAGAAATTGCAATTTTTAATTATGCTCATAATATTTTTGGTCAGTAAATATATGAAATTTATTATAAATGTTACAGTAAAATTTTTTTGTATTATTAATTTTATATAAATATAATAAAAAATAATTCAATTGATAAAAAATTGTATGAGATTGTGGCGTGCCATAAATAAATGAATGTACCAGATATTAATTTAATTGCAAAAATAAAAAAAAAAATATATTGTATCATTTATTTGTTGTCCGTTTTTTATTTTGTTAATAACTTTGTTTTTCTATTTTTCGTACATAAAATAAATTCTATTGTATTATCATAATTGTTATCACTATTTTTATTATTAACCCTAAAGCACAGACTGTGCATATAAATGAAACTTTTAAGTCACTTTTTTTTCCACAATATATAATTTGTTTTTATCTATTTAATTATGATTGTACCAATTTTCACCACATCTACATTTTTTGAAGTACATATTTTATTTCGATTATACTATACGAGTACAAATATCAAAATATCGTCTGTGGTGTACAATAAACTTAAAGTATATTATGTAAGCAAACGCCCGAAACTAATATAAAATTATTTGATAAGAAAAAAACATATAATCTGCGTAAACGGTGCTGTATACTATTTTAAATAATAATTTATATGTATAGTTTTGCTGACTTTCTCAAAATACATTTTTCGATTGTACTCGTATGAATGAAACAATAAATTTTTTACATTTTAATATAATCACACACGTCTGTGCAATCTTTTTAGATACTTTTTACTCTATATATATATATATTGTATGTATAGAAGTATATAATTACTTCCTTCCCACGCACATTTCCACCATCATTCACTATATTTTATAGTGTAATCAACATTTATTTCTGTGTCAAATTGTATAATAAAATCGATAATTTTCTATTTCTGTATCAATTTTCTTCCAAAAAAAAAAAAAAATAATATATATCGATATCAATATTTTATTCACGTATTTGACATTTACTGTAATAATTTTATAGTTTTATATATTGTTTATATAGACATAATTTTTGATAACTAAAAAATGAATTAAAATTCATGCCATGCAAAAGCGCTCACTATATCAAATCAAAATGTAACAATAAAATTACATCATTTAAAAATAAATGGTTTTTTCTTTTCAATCAATTTAAGATAATAATTATTATTGTTTAACCATTACCAATTAAAATTTGAAGTTAACGAATATTATTGCACATATATATATTTTGTTTATAATTTTAATTTGTTTGTAAAAATATATAGAAAATTGCAAACTAAACGCCAGCCAATCAACTGCTCGTCTCTTTTCGTTATATTGCAAAAAAGAAAATTTTCATTATATATCCTTTAAATTTTCTTTTATTAAATTGATTGATACACAATCGGAAATTATACATTTTCCTGTGTGTGTATATGATAAATAAATACATTAATATTGATATTTATTTATTTTTTTTCTATTATTGAACTTTGTGTATGTGTACCACCGGCTGGTGTATATGTGATTTCTCGCACCCGTTTTATTTGTATACAATTCTATATTTAAAAAAAAATATAATATTTATCCATAAGATTTGTAACATATATATCAATAGATATAGATAAAAATATACACATGTATTAAATCAATATGTAATAAATAGAGTGATTCAATTTCTAGTGTAGGATTTATAAATGCAAAATAAATATCAGATGAATATTCTCTTCGCATTATATACCGAAATTTAGTTTATCAAATTATATAGATTTTTTTTTGTATATATAAATGTGTGACTAAATATTTTTACCAATACAATTTTAATTGTTAAAAAGAACTATATATTAATTTCCTATAAATCTAAAAAATTAAACCACATAATTTATACTTTAAAACACTCATTGTGGATAAATTGATTCTTTTTTGAAAATAATTTTATAATATAATCTTGTAATAAACTTTTTAACATTTAACCCATCGGAAATGATACATAATTCTGTGGGCACCTTAAATTGGTTCAACTTGTTATACACAATAATATCATATCATTCTAGCCTATATGGTTTTATTTTATTTACTTATTCCAAATGTTTATTTTGATACTCCTACCGTGTATTTTGGTTAGGTTTATGCAAACAAAATATTATAATAAAATTTTCAGCAATTATATTCGTTGTATTTCTATTTGTATAATATTTATTTTTCTTAAAATATAAAAGAAATATTTTTTGTGATACATATGGCAAGTATATGAGTGTGTAAATTTTGTCGTTTAGTTGATGTGCTGATGATAATTTAATTTATTATTATTAAATATATACCTAAATGGTTGTTTTAGTACATATATATTTTATATGCCATAAATATTATTATTTTGTTTATTTAATATAAAATATTAAAATTAACATAAATATTAAACAAACATTGAACAACAACATGAAATTTCATTTATAATAATTTTTATTATTTGTGATTGTGACGTGTATTATGTTACAAAAGAAGAAAAAAAAAAAAACAATTTCATTAAATACATTAACATTGAAATTGTTCAATTTAATATTTTTGTTATATTATTGTTAAATGTTAAACATTCAATTCAATATGTGCGATATTGTATAGATAATAATAATATATATCTAACTATAAACGATAAAACATAATAATAAAAAAATAAAAACAACCTACAAATAATATAAATATAAAAACAATTTATTTTAACACTTATGATGCCAACACAAATGAAAAACTATATTTATACTAAGATTGTTCTTGTTCACATTATAATCTATATGACTGAAGTATTTTTACTGCGTGTTTGCATTCATTATTTTCCAATTTTCAATAAAACTATTCGCGGACTATTCGAATTATAATGAAGTCTTCATATAAAATTTCTGCAGAAAATTGACTAAAATTGTCTGGTTTCTGAATACTATGCTGGTAACGATTTTAGCAGAATTTCCATATAGATAAACTATAATCCGTATTAGGCGAACTAATGTGTGTTGCCTCACATAAGGGTTAAATAAAAATTTCGTATATATTATTTCAACACATAAATATTCTTATCAAATTTATTTAATTAATTATTTAACTATTTGATATATTTATTAATTAATTCAATTCAATGGTTTTGTGTAGTGACCGGAAAACTGAATGGAATTTTTCCATTCATATATAATGATATACATTTCCCAATCAATATAAAAATGTTCTTATATAATATATTTACCATATAATTTATATTATGTAGTTAGGAAAGTTTAAACATAACCTTGTGGTACAGTTAATTGGTGTTTACATCTATTTATTAATTATTTATGTTAATGGTATCATTTTCTATATGGTATATACGATTTTATGATATACAATATAATTGAATTTACATTTTTATATATGTAAATAAATAAATAATTGTTGCAATGGGAAACAAAAGTTTGATGCTATATTTTCTAATGTTAAATTCTGTAAAATGCTTATATAATAATTTTACTATTAAATAATAAAGTATAAATACATTTATATTTGATTGGAATTCGTTAAAAATTAATATATAAAATAGATAAAATTTATCTATATATTATTGTTTAGCCATACCATTCTATCCATCTACATCATCCACTTTATGTATATAACTTTTTTTTTAAAACTGAAATTACCTCAATGTCATATATATGAAATCGAAAAATTGTCTTAGTATCCGTATTAACTTTGTTTTTTTCTTAAAAGATGGTATAGATATTAAGGAACTTTTTCGATTTCATATATATATATGGCATTGAAATAATAATTTCAGTTTTAGATAATATAAATGTTCTGTGAAAGCAAAAGAAAATTTCTATGACATCTTAATTTCTAATGTAATGGTTTTTCGGCTATATAGTTATATTGTATGTGTATTATGGGTGAATTGATGAATTTTATTAATCAAGTCAAAACCAATTTAAAATTACAATTGTGTGTAAAAAATATTACATCTCGGCTATAACCTAAAACAAAACAAAAACCTTATGGGTTCATATTTTATAAAAAAAAATGGTTTAGTTATCGAAATTGTTATATGTACAATATACCAACCCTTATTCTGTCGTATACATAATTTTAATATGAATATATAGTTTGTGAATTAACAAATGTGATATATTTTGATATAATATAAACTATAATTATTTTAATGTTTATTTAATTATATATAAGACTTCATACAATAATTAGCGGTGTTATAATACATTAAAATATGTAGGTACATTACTAATAATATTTATACATATATAAGTATACGTGTTTTTAACACTTTAACATCAACAAATCTAAATCTTTGAAAACATAAATGTGTGTACGTACAACAAGCATAACATGACACATACAATGTATATTATGTATATTTAGTATTTCATATATATAAAATAAAGGTGTATGTACTATAATAAATGGATTTATTTATGCATGATAATTTATTATATTTAAATTTTTTGCCTATAAAAAGGTAAAAGTGTATACGGATAATATTTAATAAATTCTATGTGTATTTATACAACAAAATTTTATTGTATATAAAAATAAAATACACATTACCCTACTACTAAAATCCAATCTATTGAGTTTGCCCTTGAAAAGGTTGTTATAATTATTATATTTATTTATTTTTTTTTTCATATAACATATTGTACATACTTACTATAAAAATTTATGTATCAAATATACACATTTAAAATATTTTATAAAACGATACGATCGTTATCGTATATATATATTTTTACATATTCTATATACATTTTATATACTTCTATGTATTATATTTATGTGTTATAATGTGTAATATATGTACAAAAAAAAAAATAAAAAAATTATGTAATTTACGAAACGACCGAAAAAAAAAGTACAAACATTTTTGTTCATTCAATATTAATATGGGGGATTCGGCAGTGGCGAAAGCTGAGCGAAATAAGATTCAGTTTTGTTTGCAGAATTTCAAATTTCAATTTTTAATTTTTCATAGAAGAGATTTTTAAAATCGATTCAAGCGTTCAAAAGATATGATCGCATTTCCAAACGATGGCAGAGAAAATTTAGAGAAATTTGTGGTAATGTATAAAGTGAACATCCAAAATGATACAAAACATGTATACAGTACCATTATTTGATATAACATAATTCAATGAGATAAAATGGAAAATCGGTCATATCTTTTGAATGTGAGAATCGATTTTAAAAATCTCTTCTATGAAAGATTGGAAATTGATTATAATTTGCAAATAACATTTATTTTGTGTATACAAAACTAAAAATCCGTTAAAACTATGACCCGTACCAGAAAAATATAATGATATTGCAAATATTTTTTCACACTTCGCCACTGAGATTCTGATATAATACATTCATGTGTAACAATACCTATATATATATACGTATACTTATTATAAAATTGTTGTAATCTTATAAATAAAACATAATCAATATCAATGACGACACATGTTATATTATAAAATTTTGTATACATCCATATATTACTTATATATACTCCCTCGCTCGTATCATATATATAAAATAAAATAAATGTAAAATATATTTTGAAAAAGAACAGAAGTATTTATAAAATAGATTTTATTATTAATATTTAATATTATATATTTAATTATGTAATATTATATGGCGTTCGATATACAAAGAAAGTTTAAAATAATTTATAATTTTTGTATATATTGTATTTGTATATGATGATGATAGAGGCAATTTAATATTTCAAAATAGGATTCTGGTTTGTGTATTATATGGAATACTGAATTGCTCCACAACCATCACACACAAAATCTGTTTTACGGACGTTTTTTCTAGGGTTTTCATTCAAGTGTAAATTTTCCTAATTTATTAAAGCGTTTGATGTGTGGATAAAAATATTTTTATACATTTAACTTTTTATATACCACAGTCTCCGTATTGTTCGTTGTAAATTTTTGTACGATTATTTATTAAAATATTTGTATAATACATTTTTAAATAATAAAATTAAATAGGCTATGTACATATTTTGTCTGGATTTGTATTAGGCGGAGGAGGGGCGGATAAGAATTACATGAAATCAATATTTTTCAATTTCAAAATGAAATTATACACAAATATAATTTAAAAATATATATTGTAGAAATAAAAAATATGTTAAAGTATATTTTTTGATTTTATATTAAATCAATATTTTTATTAATGTCATTTATTATTAAATCTATGCCTAAATATTAAACATATATATGAATTCTGCAATGAGTTTTGTACTGAATAATGTATAGACTTTCGTAAACAAAAATTCTCGAATACATATTGTCTTAAATCAATATACAAAATTATCTGCAAAGATTAACAAATACCATATCAAATTGATTATAATGTGTTTATAATACGTTATGCGGCATATGCACAAGAAATATAATTGATGCTAAAAATATGGGTAATAGACAGTTATTGATAGGAAATAAAATATAATAGTACAACATTAATATTCAATTTGGACTCACAGCATTGAGTTGTGGTATGTACAGCTATAGTAATTCCATTGAAATATTAGGAAGATTCCAAACGGAATACTGACAAATATATTGATCAGATCAGAATACTATAAAAAACCACGGCTGCGTAATCTATACAGACTATAGACTAGAACATTAATATTAAGTTACAGTGGTCAGAAATTTAGTTGTAATAAATATGAAAATATTACGAATATGACGTAATGTATACCGATTTTTTTTTTTTTACAAGAATATAAAGATAATTTTCATATAACCATCTAAATTCCAAATAAGGAATTTTAGGATCCGTCATTAAGAAATGATAATTATTAATTGTTTGTAGTATGTATATGCGGTGTTTCGGGTGGGTGTGAAGTATTTTCCTTATATATATATATATATATAATTTTCCTTAGTACATATATATATTATTGTATAGTTTTTTAAGTGTATGTACGCAGAATCCTAATCGAATTTGTTTATGTATACTCGTAGGAAAGAAAAATAAATTTTCCATCAACCTAATAATAAAATTATGTAATATGTGCAAAAATAAAACACAAAAAAAAAGGATATATTACTTATGTGCGAGTAATTTTTCAATGTCTGTTCATTTTTTTTCAACTGTCATGTATTTTTTTTTGGATAATAATATTGCTTATGTATGTTTTTTATTCATTAAATGTATACGAAAAAACCATAATGTTTGCCAATGGTATGGCGTTTATATAGAATTTTAGGTAGGGTTAACTTATCACCATGGTGGCACTTGTATATGTTTATTATTAAATTATATTTAGAACGTTATGAGTAACACTAGCATCTACCAAATTTTACAGTATTAATATTATCTATATCTGCGGTAGTACATTATTTCTTATTGTTTTTAATGCTTCAAAAGAATAAATTAATATAGCAATTGAATACTTAATTTCTATATAAATATTAAAATACTATAACACTAAATTATTAAAGTCCAGTATTCGATGATTCAAATTTTCTCTTTTTTTTTTTAATTCACATGCCTGCCGGTAAAGTCATTGCATATAAAAATTTGTAATCACAATAACCTTATCTTTTTGCACAGTACATTTGCACTTTTAGATTCTATATAGTTAATTTATATTAAAATTATAAGATAACGTATTATTTCATATTGTTGCATTGTTAAATGTGTGTGACTTATTTATATTATTAAATTATAATCTAATTTAAAAATTTTATTTGTGTATAAATTAATTATAAATAAATATTTAGATAACACATTTTATTTATGCAATGTGTATAAAGCTTTTAAGATTTCGAAAAGTTCGTCGATAATCCATTGTTTAAAATAAAATACATATTTGTTTATATACAAAAAAAAATGATAAACATATAAAATTGTGCATTTTTATAACAAAACACAGCTGGTGTTTGCTCATTGTTATTAATACTGTTACAGGCATACAAAATAATGTTTTAAATCAAATTTAATTTACATTTTCAATATGTTTAGAGATATGAATTGTAATTTATACAATTTTGAATGAATTTTTGTGTATAATTTGGTTGCGATCATTTGTATGCGTATACAATTTATATGGGATATACATTAGGTTGGATTTTGACATTTATTTATATAAGAAATTTTTTATTTTCCTATTTGTACTGTGAACAGAATTAAATTAAAATTGATTTTTATATATAGATTTTTGTTTGTTATTTCTCCCGCATCCACTTTGATCACGTGCTGCACTTTATATATATAATTGCATTTACAAAATTGAATTACTTTGAAATGAAAAAGTCTTCTAGTCACAAACAATTTGAATTGTTTTCATAATTTTATATTTATATGTATAATGGAAAATAAGAGAAAATTAAAGAATCCATTCTATTAAAAACTTTTCTTTTTTTTAGCAAAGTTTATTTTGTTATAAATTTTTTATTTTTAAAATAAGATTTATCAAGGCAATTTTCTTTTTTGACTGTGTGTGTATAGATTTATTTGCGAAAATGAACAACAAACTTTTGTTATTTTATTTCTAACATACAATATGTCTTCTTTATTTTTATATTCTATACTGTGTATAAATGTATACTAAAAGTTTAATGTTGTTTTATTAAAATGTTTTCAATGTTAGTATACATTTTATTGTGGTATTGTGTTCCAAATAATATAGAATATATAGTGAGTTAAAAAAGTGAGTGTTTTTTTTTTTTTTTTTTTATAGAATGTCTTTTAATATATTATAATTATATTAAAATCGAAGTAATTTAAGAAATATTCTTCATAATAAGTTTTAATGATGATTCACAACTTTAGGAGATATTGAGTATGATGAAAAATTGCCAAACATAGAACAAAATTTCTGTTTTCTTTAATACTTTTCGTTGTTAAAGTGTATGCCATTAAATAATATGTTCTTTACACAGCTTTTGTACCTATAATATACAACAGTTATTTCATATATGTGCGTGTGATCTATTGGAAAAAATATTCAATCTTATCTTAATTTGGTCATCAATAGCTATATAAAGAATTGTACATTTATTCCATTTGTTTATATGGGGGCGATTTTGTTAATCGGCTGCATTTATAATCGATTCTTATAGGTTTCAAATTATAGGACACATGTATACTTTACAATCCTTCCGAATCAATCAGACTAAACCTACTGTCTGAAATGAATTTATGGGAATATATTATTAAAAATGTGTATAATTCAACAGTTGAACAGTTAAAAGTGTTTACTGTTGATGGTAAAATTTTATCTATCCATATTTTAAAATATCTTTCTCTATACGGTGTGCCGTAACCTTTTCAAATTTATTGTATTTTTAACATATACATATAGGTTTAGGTATATCTATAATACAATTTAAGAAAATAACAAACTAAAAGGTTATAATATTATAAGAAAATGTAATAATAACAAAATTTTGTTTATGAATCAATGTGTGAGTGTTATATTATTACACTGGTGGTGTTAAACAAATGAAATTTATTTATTTATATTTTCTTTCCCAATTTATAATATTATTATAGATTTTTAATTTGTCTAATTAAATATAAAAATAAATATGTAAAACCTTTAATTAATCTGTCTGCTGTTTGCCTGTTTGAAACCATATAATTTGATATAATATATAGAATAGATAGAGTATAAATCTGCAATTATTCCTATTGTCATTTTCCATATGGAACTCAATATTTCCAATTGAATTAATTTATCTTTTACTTTGAATTACATCTTGATTTAGTCTTTTTTTAATAATTTAGTAATTTTTAAGAAGCATTCTAATTCCTGACTGATCGGTATAGGTCTGAAAATTTTATATAATTAATATTAATTTTATATTATTTCAAAAAAAAAAAACTATCTCAAATAATTTTCAATAATTTACAAATTAATTTATTTATTTAAATATTTCATTTAATTAATTGCTAATTTTGTTATTTTTTTCTATATATTTTATAGATTAACTACAAACGAAATGAATAAAACAACAAATTTATTTGATGATTGGACAACATATTTTTGCATTAAATCAAATTTACAAATATCATGGAACTACTATCAACAATATTCTTGATAATAACATCATTATTTATATTTAGTTTAGGATCGGTATTATGTGTTGGTGGTGATACAATAAATAATAATAATAATAATAATAATTATGATAATTATGAAATAATACCATCAATATGTTTTGAAACTTATATACCATCAATAACGCCATCATCATCATCATCATCAGCACAACCATCGCCAATTACAATAAACGAAGATGATGATGATAACGATGTTAATGATGAAGATGATCAAATATCAAAAATTAATTATATAAATGAAATTAATAATGAAATTATAAATAATAATAATAATAAATATATAAAAAAATCAAATTATAATATCTTAGGTTGTGTAAATGTTACACTACAATCAATTAATACAAATTATTTAGAAAAACATTTCAACAAAATATATAATGAAATTATACTAAAAAATGTATTAATGATAAATAATACAAATTTATTAATAAATGATGAACATTTCTTGGAAGTATTAATATGGCGTCAAAGTCTATTAACAAATCAACAATTAGACTATTTATTTTCTATAAATAATACTAATAATAATAATAATAATAATAATAATAATAATAATAATAATATTAATAATAATAATAATAATAATAATAATAATAATAATAATAATGCGAATGATAGCAATAATAAATTTAGAAAATTAATACATTTGGATTTGAGTGATAATTTAATATATAATTTAACACGTACATATTTTAATAAATTAGAAAATTTACAAATATTAAATTTAACAAAAAATTATTTAAATAAATTTTTAATTGATACATTTAATGATTTAAGAAATCTAAAAGAATTATATTTAAATGATAATGTTATCGAATCGATTGTACCTATTGATATTAATTTATTAATAAAGAGTGTTGTGAATAATTCTACGAATAATAATAATAATAATAATAATAATAATAATAATAATGTAACAATTAGAAAATCATTTTCAACATTAACATCAATAAAATCATTATTTAAAACTACATCAACAACTACCACAACAACAGCAACAACATCAATTACAAATAAAAGTTTATTTATGAATTTAAATCAATTATTAATATTAGATTTATCAAATAATAAAATTAATGATCTTCCACGTATGGTATTTAATGGTTTATTAAATTTAAAAGAATTAAATTTATCAAATAATAAATTATTTATAGTTCCTTTTCAAATTTTTAAAGAATTAAAACAAATTGAAATATTAAATTTATCAAAAAATCAACTAGTATTATTTTCGGATAATTTTTTTATAGTAAATAAAAAATTAAAAATATTACTATTAAATAATAATATAATTGAAAGATTATCAAAAAATTCATTGTTTGGTTTAAAACAATTACATACATTAAATTTATCGGCAAATAAATTAATACACATTGATCGTAATGCATTTGATAGTTTAGAAAATTTGATAACATTAAATTTAAGTGATAATAAATTTAAACAATTATCATCGACCGTATTCAATTCATTACGCAATTTAATTGTGTTAAATTTAAATCAAAATATATTTAAAACAATTCCAAATGGTATATTTTCTAGTCAATATAAATTACAAGAATTATATTTGGAAGAGACTGGATTAGAAAAATTGCATACAAATTGGATATCACGTACACTACAAATTATAAATAAATCAATATTAATAAATTTAAAATTATTAATTATAAAAAATAATAAAAATTTAATTGACATTGAATCGATAACATTCCAAAATTTACCAACATTGGAAATATTAATATTATCCGGTAATCAAATAAAATATTTACCACGTGAAATTAATGAATTAACTAATTTACAAATATTAGATGTTAGCAATAATCAATTAGTTTATATCCCATCACAAATAACACAATTAATACATTTAAAACAATTACATTTATTGGATAATAATTTTGCATGTGATTGTCGTATGTATTGGATTGTTAATTGGTTTGATGAATTACAACAAAAATATAATAATCAGCCACAACAACATCGCCACCTAGATGATGAACACCAACAATTCTATAATGATAATGATAATGTTAAACAATATAAAAATATAATAAATAAACAATTATTAGACTTAAAATGTCGTCATGGATATCCCGGCGATATGTTACGTGTGTTACAACATTTACATTGCATTAAACCAGTGATATTACATTCATCGGAAAGTAAAATGCATTTATTAAAATCCGATGCAATATTAGAATGTTCATTTGCTGGTAATCCAGCACCAGATATAATATGGGTAACACCAACAAATAAAATATTACGTTATATGGCCGATCCCGATACAAAACCAATAATAATTGATACAACAAATACAAATTTAAATGGTCATAATGATGACGACGATAATAATAATAATAATAATAATGATGATAATAGACATATAAGTGATATTAATAATAATAATAATAATAATAACAATGGAATTGATATAATTAATGGGAATGATAATCGAAATTATCATCATGATAAAATTGAATTTCAAATGTTAACATCAAATATTATAAATTATACGTCATCATCATCCGCGTCGTCAGCATCATCATCATCAGCATTATTTAATACATATGGTGTATCGTTATTAGAAAATGGTTCATTAAAAGTACATAATATATCACGTAAAGATTGTGGTATTTATGTGTGTTATGGTTATAATATTATGGGAAATGCATCAGCTGATATAAGGTAATTTATATTTTTTATTTTTTGATAAGTTGATAAGAATTAATTGAAACAAAAAAAAAATGTATTTAATTTTATTATTTATACAAATATTGATAATGATTTGTTTTTATTGTAACTTATTGTTTTACTGTCATCATCATCATCTTCATCATCTGTCACTAAGGTACCGTAGGTATGGAACATCAAAAAGTCAGCTACAACATCTCGCCACCTTATTTTTTACTCTACTTTTCGCTAAAGTCTTTACATCTCTACAGGTTTTAACTTGCCTCATTGGATTTCACTACAAGGATACCCTTGTTATGTCCATACCAGCACACATTTAATATTATATTGTGTACAATATATATTTTAATATATAGAAATGTTAGTAATGCAGATGGTATTGAAATTAGATTTTCATTATTAAATTAAATTGAATTTATTACGTATCATCATATAAAAAGCTTTTATGATACTTTTTACACTTTACACCAAGCTCTCATAATAATTTATTAAATTTTAAATTACATATTGTTATGAAGATATTTCCTTTACTTTTATCTTTTTCATATAAACACAAAATAAAATAAAAAAAAAATAAATAAAGGAAGCTTTCTAAAATTATTTCTTCTTATAAACTTGCTTAAAGGCATATCTTATCTTCTTTCCTTTTATTTCACATTGCACATATACATTTCAGAGATGGTTTCATATAGCAGTTTTTTTTTTTTTCACTAAGAATTTTATAATAAATTTAAAAAACAAAATGATTCTATTATCTAATTGCATTAATCTGGGAAGCCTAATATAATTTTCCACTTACAGTATTATTTATATGGAATCTTAAAATTTTAATTGAATGTGCAACAATAATATTGTTTATATATTTGGTCTATATTTCTTTGTGTTGTGTGTAAAGCCAATTTATTTGTCATCGAATTTATATCGTGTTTGCTCTCAAATCAGCGTTTCACTTGCTGAGTGACTTATGACATACGCCAGAAGAAAAAGGAATAAAAATTTCATCAATAGAAAAACATTCATTTGGTTCGAAGATTTTAATGCAAACACAAAGACACACTTACGACGTATACGTAAATGTAATAAATAAAAGTGCTTATTTTATTTTCTTAAAGAAAATGTATGAAAAGCAATAAAATTGTTTGTATACAAACAAATAAGAAAATCGAATAAAAATAAATATCCTTTATTTTTATTTATTTAAATTTAAATAAATAAATCTTCTTATTATTATTTTTGTTTTCTTTTAGAATATCTTTGCTAAAATGAAATTTAAATAGACAAATCTTAAGAAAATTTTACTATATAAATTTACTTCTACTTTTTTCTCATTTGCACCTAGACTTTACATTGATCCAATTGTTTTTTATCGTGTTAAAATTGGTAGTATTTCTGCTGGTGCTGTAGCTGCTGCTGCATTTTTATTACTTACATTAATAATACAAGCGATTCGACGATGTTTTAACAGGTGAGTGGTAATTTTGTTATTTAATTATGTAAACGAAAAACGAAATGAAAAATAAACAAATAAAATATTGTTTTATATAAATAAAATGAAATGATGAAAATAAATGTTTATTTTTTTACATTCAAATATTGCTGCATGGTATTTTTATGTAGTATTTTTTTTATATTGAAAAAATTTAAATAATAATAATAATAATACATTTATTTTTATAACACAAAGATTTATGAACCATTCAATTTATTTATTTTATTGTAAATGTAAACAATATCATATCGCGTTCATCATTTGTTTGTTAACATCACATTCACAATAACCATTAAATTTACATGTTTTTATTTTTGTTTGTATCTATAAATATATTGTTACGAGTTAGATAGAGAGTGCATTTATTTGCAACTAATTTATTTTTGTTCTATATATAATATCTCTATGGTTATATCATGCTTAACACTGTATTTGTTTGTATATCCTATAGCCGTAAATTAAATCATCATTCTAACTAATATAATATAGCGTCACAGTCTCGTTGTATATAAATAAATAATTAAATATTCTATATAAAATAAAAATTAGAATACCATATGTTTGAATTAATATTTTTAATTAAATTCAGTTTTTTTGCATTTCATTATTAAAATATAATATTACCAAGTACGGTGTGGTTGAGAATAAGTATAAGGTGGTAAATCATGGGAAGAAAAAAGCGTTGTTCTCTTTCTATAGATTTTCATCAAAAAAAAAATACATATTTTGAAGAGTTTGATCAATTTTTAAAATTTCGGGAAACATAAACAAAAATAGAATATCTTTGTGTACGTATTATGTTTATATCGCTAATCCTCTAAAAATGAAATTGTAATTCCATTGATATTGTTGAACTACCATCGCATATATTGTATAATATTGACATTTCAAAAATTTTCTGCGATGCTAATCAATTTTTTTTTTTATTATAATAACAACAATAAAATAATAATTTCATATTTGTTAAATTAATATTATATGGAATTTTTGTTTTATATTTTTTTATATGTGGTCTTTGCCATTCTTTTTTAAATGGCAATAATATACACAAAATAAATTAATTAAAGTTTGGTCAATTATTTGATATTGTTGAACATAATAAAATTGTTGGTAAATGTTCGTATTCACTTATATATATATATGAAATAATGTCAAATTAATAATATGTGGTCGGTAAAAGTGTCGTACGAATTTTTCTGGTAATATCTGCACTTGAAACAAATATACAAAATTTGATTTATGATGATTATTCTGGATTCCTGATGACCGATGAAATGAAAGGCTGTTGATTGCGGGCTTTAGAATGATTGTACCAATATTTGCTGAAGATTGAGTTTACGCCTTCATTAAATTGAACAATAATTATATTAAAAAGTTCCATCTCACAATAGTTAAACGAAAAATGGCAGCAACTACTACTGGATTGTCCCATATATCATGGAATGTAACTTGAACTAAACTTTATTAGAACGAAAAATCTATAGTCACCTTCGTATCTATATAGATAGATACAGAGTAACAATTCGTACACTCATACACGCGGCATTGCGACAATATATTGTCAAAAGATTTATTCATATAGTGGCTGCAATTGTATATATGGATTAAGAAGAAATCAAACTGTCGAACATTTCTTGTGTCACCGTACAATAATGCAAGTACAGCGACTGTTTACGAAAAATCATTGGGGCATATTTAAACATGTTCATTGGAATATCGGTTTGATCACAATTGACTAACATATGTCCCAGTGAAAATACAGGAATTGCTTTCGATAAACAAACCAATATACCATACCCATATCATTTCCTCTAAAATATTTAAACAGACGCATAAAATTAATTGCAATCTATTTGGTTCATGACTAAATTTTGATAATATTAAATCTGAATATGTGTGATGTGTGTTTGTGTGTGTGTGGTACACGAGGAGTAGACATAAATATTATGAATAAAAGAAATTATATTATCTATCTATTTACTCGTAAAATATAAATATATATAGCTTTTGTGACTTCTTATTGTAGACTAAATAATTTTTTTTTTCCATTCTTATATAAACGCACTTTTATTATTATTTTACAAACATTAAAAATCATTGTATAACATTTTAGTAATAGCTGTGTGTGTGGGTGTGTGTGTGCATATGAAATTTTGAAAGATTTCAGATTTTAGCAGTACGAAATACATGCAGTTTCGTTCATATTGCGATACCAGAAAAAGGCTTCTTTCCATGAATTTTTCAAATTTATTGTGACGTTGATGACCTGTTCGCTTAATGTTTTCGAAATACATCCACTTTTTTCGCAAGTTGTTTTTCGCCTATCTTTTTCTTCAAATTTATATGACACCCATTTTTCTTCTTTCTGGATGTTTCCCATTTCATGTAAACTTCTGCAAACAGTTGTATGGACAAAATCTAATGTTTTTCAATGTATGTATAGTGTCTTCATCCAGTAAAACGTTGTTTTTCCACGGTGAGGTCGAAATCACAAACTTTTGAAGCGACCAAATTAACACAAGTTTTTGCAGCCATTATGTTTTCTCCATAAGATTGTACCAAGAATCGATTATTTTCCGTGTAGTTGTGGTGGAACGAAATCAACATTTCATATGCATACACCTATTAAAAATACACACATACACAATCTTTTCATTATGTTATTGTAATTGGTGTTAGTATACGTAAAGTAAATAGTAATTAAAAAAACAAAACAAACAATTTTCTTAATTTATTTTAAATATAGCTGCAAAATTAACAAAAAGTATGAATAATAAAATATAATATAATTACGACGACGCGGGCGAAGACGTCATCCATCCATTGAGAGGCTATATAAAACTTAAAAATTCTTAAATTTCTAAAAATCAAATAAAAAGTATGTTTTTTATATCGATAAATTTAAAAAAAAAATAAAAAGTACTTATTATTATATACTTGCACACGCTCACCACGTGTTTATTGCAAATTTATATATATAATTATTGTATTGGCTATAAAATTGCAAAAGTGTTTTCTGTATATCTTTGGTATTATTCGTAAGATTCAAAATTAAAGTTATTAACTTAGTTTTTATTTTTATTTCTTATTAAATAAATAAACATTAATAATTATGAAAATTTTGCATATAAGCACACATTCACAAACACAAACAAAACCACTTACATCTGCAGACACACACACACACACACTTTTAAATAATAATTATTTCTTAAATTTTATAATATTTCTTTAAATTATTTTATAATTTTTTATTAGTATATTTTATGAATTTGTCCGTCTGTGTTTATTATTGTTTCAATGGTTTTTTTTTTATTTGTACATAGAATGAGAAGTTTTCCTTAAAATGTATGTAAATATTATTCTAAAAACTAATTTCATGATCTATAAATTGAATTTAAAATTAAGAAAAATATATGGAGCAGTAAATACATAAATAATATATAAAAATAATTTCAAAAGAAATTTATATTTATAAATTTTTATTGAAACAATATTGTTTGTTTTTTGTAATGCTCAAATTATTGCGTTGATCGTAAAATACGAGGGCTGTTCAAATATTTGTGACACCCGAACTTGCATATCTAAATGTTGAGATGCGAATAGCTACTGCTTTCACGGATCACTTGTAAAATGAAGTATCCATTTACAAACCATTGTATTTAAACGATCAGACTCCACGACCATCACCTCTTAGCCATTTTTTTACAAAAATTCAACCGCACGAATAGTAATATTTTCCATCTTCAAAAATACAGCCGACACAATACTTTAAAAAACAACTGTTTTTATACAAATGAATTGATATCGAAATGAAATTTCACATATAAAATGTAGTAGCTTATACCGATATTCTACTGCTGTATAGATTTTGATTTGCGAACTAATTGAACAAACCTCATGTCTCTCGTACGGTGAAATCGATTAGTTATGATAATAGATGCTAATTTTCTTGTACATTTATATTAAATAATATTTACGTTTGTTGCAACTATAATCTATTGGGACCATTTTCATCTACTTGTCCACTGAAACCGGCTCGATCCCAATATGTTCCTTTTGGCCAAAGTACAGAGCAAACTCATTCAGAACCCCAATCCTTTTGTTACCTCTTTGAACATATTTCACAACCAAAGATGTGCCCCCAAGCTTTACACCCTTTTTCGTTTACATGTTTATCCTTTCAGCAACCTCTAATAATCCACCACATATTTTACAATTAATCTTATTGTGTATGTTTATTTTGTGACTAATTTAATTAGTCAGGTTTTAAATATTAAACCTTACCATTTCGAAAAATTATTTAAAAAAACTGCTTTATGATTCAATCGACCTCCAAATTATACACCAAACACCATTAATATTATACGTGTGTATTTATAAAATAATGTATAAAATTAAATAAAATTGCAAAACATTTTTTATTTGACTTAAAATTTATTAATTTTTTTTTTTGCTTATTTTATTTAATTATTTATTTATTTATTTATTTATTTATTTATTTATTTATCGATCACATCATCTATATATTTATTTAGTTTAGCATTAGATTAAGATATTTTAACATACACTTTCTTTAACACATAAATGCAATACAAAATATATCGTTTATTTTTTCTTTCTATTTTCAGATTTGGTATTATTGATAAGATTTGTTTTAATTGTTGTACATGTTGTTTACGTGAGAAATCGCCAAGAACCAAACAAATATATTCAATGTTGGACAGTATTGAACATTATAAAAGTCAGCAATTGGAAAAATTACGTGAAAATTATACACAACAAGTACGTTTAGTTATTGTTTTGTTTGTATATAGCCGGAGTGGAGAGAGAATATAAAATAAATTAAATGAAATAATCTAAATATTAATAATTAATTTTAGGTACATCGTATCAAAGAAAATTGTACCCAACAAGTTGAATGGATTCAAAGTAGTTATTCGAGCCAAGCAAAACATTTAAAAGATATTCGTGATATTGGTACACATCATATAACTTCATTGAAAGAGCAATATTATGATCAAGTATGATTTATTATATATATTATCTATTCCTCGATAGGAGGGGGATAGGATGTTCCTGTGCATCCCAATAGACTTATAATAATATTTTTTTTTTTTTATAGGTAAAACGTGTACGTGATTATTCAACAAGTCAATTGAGTTGGGTACGTGAAAATTATGTATTTCAACGTAATAAAATACGTAAATTTAGTGCACATCAAGTGTTACGTATACGTGAGGGTTATAAATATCAACAACAAACATTAAATAAAGTATTAGAAAATTTACCAAGTTTTTATTTTGAAAATTGTCGTGGTCACACGGAAGAAGAAATTAATGATGAATTTGAAGTTTATTTAAAAACAAAAATGGCTGGTTTACATGAAGTTCAATTAAAAAATTTAGATTCAAAATTACGTAATTTAGAAAATTTTTCGGCTAAAAGTATTGACGACACAAGTAAGGCATCCGTTTATTATACACCAACCGATGGTAATTTTAGTCCTGAACCGTTGCCATTACAAATATCACCGATACATATAAATTATATTAATGAAAATTTAGATAATGTATTAAATTCAAAATCTGCAATGAAATCATTAACCAAATTTCAATATGATAAGAAAACAAATAAAATAAAATTACGTTTAGATCCCGAACGTTTATTTGGTGGCCACTTATGCAATGATGATCAATTTAATGACTGTGATGATGATGATGATGATAATTATAATGTTGTCAACGGCAACAATGATAATTATTGTGATGACAATAATGTTAATAATAAGAATAAAAATAATAATAAGATTAATAGTAATAAGAATAATAATAATAATAATAATGGTGATAATGAAAAACTTAAACGTAATAGCAATGAAGATAATAATTGTTGTGGTTTAATTGATGGTGATGACGATGATGAAGTCGATGATGTTCCGACAGCTTTAAATTTACGAAAAAAGGTATTTTAAAAAATTTTTATATATATATAAAATAAATTATGTTAATATAGTATAAAATCTATTCCATTGGAAATTCCGATTGGATTGTCTGGAAAAATTCTAGAAATAACGTTTCGAAAAATTCCAGTATTTCTACTTGCACGCTTGATTGATCATTTGTTTTTTTACTTTCATTTCCAATCTCGCCCGAGAACCCATCAGCTACGTGTAACCATATGTTAACAGATGCCTCCTGGAGAAATATGTGTTGTTTTTTAGGATCCGCCGATATGTATTCTTTTAAGAAGCCATCATGAAACGGCAAAACTTCTAGTTTGCAAGGTTTATCAAATCGTTTTTGCTACAGTGTAAGGACGGTGTAACGTTTGTCAAATTCGAATTGTGATTTCCAGTAATAGGCTAATGAAACAATGTATCTGTTGTGCCTCGTCAAACCGTTCCGTTTTTATTATGTTTCTCATAGAATTAAGTTTGTTACTCTGCCGCAAATCATAGTCTGGCAATGCAAGACCTTTGGTCTTCCAAGAATCGCAAAGATTCGAGTAAATCGTGTAATAATAGATTTATTTTTCATGGATCGTATCAACTGTGGTAATTTACCAAATCAATTTAGTTTAGAATTTTCTCGAAAATTTTGTTTTATTATCTGTAACAAATAAATATTTATTTTTTAACTAATTTAATATTTAATGTAAATTTCAGCAAATTGCATCTATTCCAATTGATGATGGAGCTGCTGGTGGTCGACCATTACATTTAATAAATGGTAATAAACGTACAAAACGTTTTAATAAAGAATATTATTATTCACTAGAAAATTTATATGATCAAAAATTTCACTTGGCTGGTTGTAGTAGTAACAGTTGTAATAATGGTACAACTGCGAACAATTACAATATTAATAAATGTTTATCAATAGTACCATCATCTAAAAAGACTCCCGAAAAATTAAATATTATTATGGATGAAACAGGGAAAAATATGTTAGTTTCGAATCAAAACAATGATAATATTATACAGTTACATACAAGCACTAGTTTACCGGAAATCAAATTAATAGTTACCAATAATAATAATAATAACAATGGTAATTCTAATACAGCAGCAATAACAAAGTCAAACACTGGATATCATGGCGGTGGTAAACATGTTATTTTAACGTTAGAAAATCCAAATGGTAATTCATTAGTTTATAATTCAGAAGAAGCAAATATTGATAATATTAATAATGTTAATAATATTAGTAATGTTAGTAATGTTAATGATAATAATAATATAAACAATTATAATAATAATAATAATAATAATAATAATAATAATAACAATAATAATAATTATAATAACATTAATAAACAAGAAATTATTGACGACACTAAATTATAAAACAATTAAAAAGAAAATTTCACAGATTAGTTGTAAAAACAAAAATTAATTTCATAATTCATTTATTTATTTTTCTTGTTCTTGTGAAAATCTCTAATCTTTCTTTTTATATATTTTTTTAAATAAATTAATAATTATTACGTTAAGTAGTGGGTTATATTTGTGTGAATATTTTGGTGATGACAATTCATAGAAACATTTAGGCAAAATAGAAAAAAAATATTTAGATTTAAATACAAATGCAAAAAAAAAAAAACAAAATTGTAAAATTAAAACGATAGAGGCTTTGATTTTTATATATTTAATGAATAGAGCACGTTTATCTACTGCTAGTTGCGCTTTGTTGTCTTCTTGATTCATTATGTTAATATAAATTCAATATAATAATTTGATAATATTATGGTGTGCACCAATGAATTTGTAATTAACCCTAAATAAGAAGAAAACAGAACGATTAAATATATTTGTAGATCAGTAGCAGAAAACCTATCCCAAATATTATTGTATCATTTTTTAATTAATATATATTATTAAGTTTCATTTATTTCTATATGATTTTACCTTTTTAAATTATTTTTTAATTGTATGTATTAAAATAAAAAATTAATTATTATTTTCGAATATTCTATCAAAATAATAAATTTTGAATAATAAAGAAAAGGAATATAATTTCCTATTGAATTGTAAAATTTTTAAAAATAAATTAATATATTATGTTTTAGACAAAATATAGAATAAATGAATTAAAAAAATGCAAATAAATGGTCTTTTTATTTCAATCTGGATTCAATCTGGAACTTTGTCCGAAAAAAAATTAGCTTTTGCCTCATTTTGCGAATTTTGTACAAGTACCAGGAGCACATAATCCCAGAGAATCAAATTATTTTGAAAAATACAGGAGAAATTAATTGAAAAAAAAATTCACCTGATCGTGCGAACAAGAATCCGTTGAGATTTTTCGAAAATTCCGCCTCTAAGTGGGTCAAAAATGAAAAACAAAAAAAGAAAATTCCGGAAAATTCCGTGAAAATTTATGGCTGGAAATAGGCTCAAACGATCGGGGCTGGTCGTGCGAACAAGAATCCGTTGAGATTTTTCGAAAATTCCGCCTCTAAGTGGGTCAAAAGTGAAAAAGAAAAAATTAAAAAAAAAAATTTGCCTCCTGGTAATTCTGCGCGACTGTTACTTCGTCTTAAAATTGCCTGGTATTTTAGTGGAAATTTTTATGGATTTCTTAAAAACGCTATAACTCAGCCATTTGAAGTGGTAGGCGGGTGGGATAGGTATCAAACGAAAGGTAATTACATAACCTAACTTTTGGTAACATAAAAACATGGATTTTTTTCCAAAAATTTTCCAAAAAAAAATCCAAAAAATGGCTTAAAAATGGCTAAAAATAGGCTCAATCGATCGGGGCTGATCGTGCGAACAAGAATCCGTTGAGATTTTTCGAAAATTCCGTCTCTAAGTGGGTCAAAAATGAAAAACAAAAAATGAAAATTCCTAAAAATTCCTTGGAAAATTATGGCTAAAAATAAGCTCAAACGATCGGGGCTGATCGTGCGAACAAGAATCCGTTGAGATTTTTCGAAAATTCCGCCTCTAAGTGGGTCAAAAATGAAAAACAAAAAAAGAAAATTCCGGAAAATTCCGTGAAAATTTATGGCTGGAAATAGGCTCAAACGATCGGGGCTGGTCGTGCGAACAAGAATCCGTTGAGATTTTTCGAAAATTCCGCCTCTAAGTGGGTCAAAAGTGAAAAAGAAAAAATTAAAAAAAAAAATTTGCCTCCTGGTAATTCTGCGCGACTGTTACTTCGTCTTAAAATTGCCTGGTATTTTAGTGGAAATTTTTATGGATTTCTTAAAAACGCTATAACTCAGCCATTTGAAGTGGTAGGCGGGTGGGATAGGTATCAAACGAAAGGTAATTACATAACCTAACTTTTGGTAACATAAAAACATGGATTTTTTTCCAAAAATTTTCCAAAAAAAAATCCAAAAAATGGCTTAAAAATGGCTAAAAATAGGCTCAATCGATCGGGGCTGATCGTGCGAACAAGAATCCGTTGAGATTTTTCGAAAATTCCGTCTCTAAGTGGGTCAAAAATGAAAAACAAAAAATGAAAATTCCTAAAAATTCCTTGGAAAATTATGGCTAAAAATAAGCTCAAACGATCGGGGCTGATCGTGCGAACAAGAATCCGTTGAGATTTTTCGAAAATTCCGCCTCTAAGTGGGTCAAAAATGAAAAACAAAAAAAGAAAATTCCGGAAAATTCCGTGAAAATTTATGGCTGGAAATAGGCTCAAACGATCGGGGCTGGTCGTGCGAACAAGAATCCGTTGAGATTTTTCGGAAATTCCGCCTCTAAGTGGGTCAAAAGTGAAAAAGAAAAAATTAAAAAAAAAAATTTGCCTCCTGGTAATTCTGCGCGACTGTTACTTCGTCTTAAAATTGCCTGGTATTTTAGTGGAAATTTTTATGGATTTCTTAAAAACGCTATAACTCAGCCGTTTGAAGTGGTAGGCGGGTGGGATAGGTATCAAACGAAAGGTAATTACATAACCTAACTTTTGGTAACATAAAAACATGGATTTTTTTCCAAAAATTTTCCAAAAAAAATTCCAAAAAATGGCTTAAAAATGGCTAAAAATAGGCTTAATCGATCGGGGCTGATCGTGCGAACAAGAATCCGTTGAGATTTTTCGAAAATTCCGTCTCTAAATGGGTCAAAAATGAAAAACAAAAAATAAAAATTCCTAAAAATTCCTTGGAAAATTATGGCTAAAAATAGGCTCAAACGATCGGGGCTGATCGTGCGAACAAGAATCCGTTGAGATTTTTCGAAAATTCCGCCTCTAAGTGGGTCAAAAATGAAAAACAAAAAAAGAAAATTCCGGAAAATTCCGTGAAAATTTATGGCTGGAAATAGGCTCAAACGATCGGGGCTGGTCGTGCGAACAAGAATCCGTTGAGATTTTTCGAAAATTCCGCCTCTAAGTGGGTCAAAAGTGAAAAAGAAAAAATTAAAAAAAAAAATTTGCCTCCTGGTAATTCTGCGCGACTGTTACTTCGTCTTAAAATTGCCTGGTATTTTAGTGGAAATTTTTATGGATTTCTTAAAAACGCTATAACTCAGCCATTTGAAGTGGTAGGCGGGTGGGATAGGTATCAAACGAAAGGTAATTACATAACCTAACTTTTGGTAACATAAAAACATGGATTTTTTTTTCCAAAAATTTTCCAAAAAATGGCTTAAAAATGGCTAAAAATAGGCTCAAACGATCGGGGCTGATCGTGCGAACAAGAATCCGTTGAGATTTTTCGAAAATTCCGCCTCTAAGTGGGTCAAAAATGAAAAACAAAAAAAGAAAATTCCGGAAAATTCCATGAAAATTTATGGCTGGAAATAGGCTCAAACGATCGGGGCTGGTCGTGCGAACAAGAATCCGTTGAGATTTTTCGAAAATTCCGCCTCTAAGTGGGTCAAAAGTGAAAAAGAAAAAATTAAAAAAAAAAATTTGCCTCCTGGTAATTCTGCGCGACTGTTACTTCGTCTTAAAATTGCCTGGTATTTTAGTGGAAATTTTTATGGATTTCTTAAAAACGCTATAACTCAGCCGTTTGAAGTGGTAGGCGGGTGGGATAGGTATCAAACGAAAGGTAATTACATAACCTAACTTTTGGTAACATAAAAACATGGATTTTTTTTCCAAAAATTTTCCAAAAAAAAATCAAAAAAATGGCTTAAAAATGGCTAAAATTAGGCTCAATCGATCGGGGCTGATCGTGCGAACAAGAATCCGTTGAGATTTTTCGAAAATTCCGTCTCTAAGTGGGTCAAAAATGAAAAACAAAAAATGAAAATTCCTAAAAATTCCTTGGAAAATTATGGCTAAAAATAAGCTCAAACGATCGGGGCTGATCGTGCGAACAAGAATCCGTTGAGATTTTTCGAAAATTCCGCCTCTAAGTGGGTCAAAAATGAAAAACAAAAAAAGAAAATTCCGGAAAATTCCGTGAAAATTTATGGCTGGAAATAGGCTCAAACGATCGGGGCTGGTCGTGCGAACAAGAATCCGTTGAGATTTTTCGAAAATTCCGCCTCTAAGTGGGTCAAAAGTGAAAAAGAAAAAATTAAAAAAAAAAATTTGCCTCCTGGTAATTCTGCGCGACTGTTACTTCGTCTTAAAATTGCCTGGTATTTTAGTGGAAATTTTTATGGATTTCTTAAAAACGCTATAACTCAGCCGTTTGAAGTGGTAGGCGGGTGGGATAGGTATCAAACGAAAGGTAATTACATAACCTAACTTTTGGTAACATAAAAACATGGATTTTTTTTCCAAAAATTTTCCAAAAAAAATTCCAAAAAATGGCTTAAAAATGGCTAAATATATGCTTAATCGATCGGGGCTGATCGTGCGAACAAGAATCCGTTGAGATTTTTCGAAAATTCCGTCTCTAAGTGGGTCAAAAATGAAAAACAAAAAATGAAAATTCCTAAAAATTCCTTGGAAAATTATGGCTAAAAATAGGCTCAAACGATCGGGGCTGATCGTGCGAACAAGAATCCGTTGAGATTTTTCGAAAATTCCGCCTCTATGTGGGTCAAAAATGAAAAGCAAAAAAAGAAAATTCCGGAAAATTCCGTGAAAATTTATGGCTGGAAATAGGCTCAAACGATCGGGGCTGGTCGTGCGAACAAGAATCCGTTGACATTTTTCGAAAATTCCGCCTCTAAGTGGGTCAAAAGTGAAAAAGAAAAAACATCGATTTTTTCATTTTATTTTGGATTTTTACAGAAAACATCGTTTTTTTCCACCAATTTTAGATTTTTTAGCTGTAACAGGAGTGAATATTGCAATACAAAGACATTATTATAAATTTTTTAATATTTATTTCAATTTATTATAGGTTTTTAATTTTTTTGTTTCTTATTTATATTCTTTTTTCTTTCTTTTTTTCAATTTTAATATTTTTTTTTCAACATGTTACATATTTATTTTATTTATTTATTTATTTATGTACATAACTTAATAAATGGCAATGTATTTATAATTATATAATTTTTCTTCATTAATTAAATTTATAGTTTATTTTTCATTAATTTTATAAACATCAAATACTCCAAAAACCCCATATATTATTTTAATTTCAGTTTTTAGATTGATTTTATGTTATTATTTATATTATTTATAATTAATTTTTAATTACATAAATTTCCACTATAATTAATTTAATTAATTGTATACGATATGACTATTAAATGTTTTTTTTTTTAAATGATAATAATAATTACGATAATGATAATTATGCCTAATGATTTTATTTTATTGACGATAATGTAAATATTTTATAGATGAATTCTGTGTATATTTTTATATTGTTATGTTTATGTGCGTGTGAGTTTGTGTGTTAAGATCTATCTGTATATTACAGTTGATTTTATAAAATTTAGAACAAAAACAAAAAATGATAGACACGCATTATCAAATTTTTTACTAGATTTGTAACTCAATTAACTTTCTTTGTGTTATGTTTAAATGTTAAAAATTATTCATGTTCTTTAATACGAAAATACGAATTATGATTATTTAACAACATAGAATGGATTTCACATATAAGGTGATATTATGGATTGCATGAATTTTTTTTTTTGATTTGTCGTATACGTAACATTTTTACAAAAAAATTCCACGACTCATATCGGAACGATATAATTTAAACATTACTTGAATTTACAATACCGTATTAGTTTATTTTGATACTAATGTGTTGAACTTAACTTTTAAATATCAATGTTAGTAAAATAATGAATTATGTGTGTGAAAAATGTGACGAGATTTAACTGAAAAAAACACTAACATTATACAATAAAATATAGAATAGATTGATATTAAAAATTGTAAAATATTTAATAAAACTAAATTGACTAGAGCCGACAATTTTTAAATTTAAATTATAATCTGTTTCGCAAGATTTTGGAGCTACATTTCAGTATGTATGTCTGTTTTTTGAATAAATGATTAAGTACAATTTTTATGTGTTTAAGAGTAATTTGGTAAATAGATAGGCTGTGAACGTCATCCCATACTAATTAAGAGTTACGAGAAGTGAAACTGTACCATTTTTCTATATATAACAAATGTATAGGTAAAAATGAGAGTTGTTCGACATTTGAATAGTTTAACATTTTTACATTATAATGTAATCATATAGCATTTAACTTTGTCGATGGACAGTGTGTTCGCATTTCGAAACAATCAAATAAAATTGAATGTTTCGATTTGGAGGCAACGGTCCCCATGCAGGCATGAGGCAGAAATGATTTTTAGAATGTTGATAAAACTGCAAATTATAGACTACACAAAACATTAATGATGAATGTAGATAGATATAGATATCCAACAAAGAATAGGGTAAATTCAATAAGTATTATTTCTAATTGATCAGATCATCTTCACGAATTAAAAATCTACTATATTTGATCAAGTCGGAGTGAAAATTTACCCGTGTGTGTTATCATCATGAAAATAATCATATTACTGATTGTGAGATAAAAAGAATTTAATAAGGATTATTTCAAGGAGTTAGAATATAAATGCTAAAAACGCAATGAACTATGCGATGCAATTAAAACACTCAAAAATAGAAAATTGGTGAGGTATACCATCTGAAATTTTTGCATTAATTATAGTAGGTAACTATGGTATATACACTAAATATATATTGGCACCAATAATAATAGAGCAAGATTGGCGAGCAGAAAAAATTTCTAATGGTTGAAAAAATTGTTTGATTATGAGGTTGCACTAAAATTATCAAGTCGTGCGATATACATATTTCTATATAGAAAATTATACCGAATAAAGTTTTTTACAACCCAATTTTGCTAAGTAAATTTTTCTGAAATTTTGGTAATATTTGGCAATAAACAATTAATAGTAAAAGACTAATTTGTATGTGGAGAGAAAATTTAGAATTAATATTTAGTTGGTTTAAATAATTTATATGTAGAAACGTGCATAAATAACTATAAATGGGATGACATGTTAAATTGAAAAAAAAATGCTACGAACACAACATTTACCGCCGACAGAATTACTATACAACACAACGTTAAAATATGATAATTTCAATTTCATATTTCATCATACAAACTATAAAAGTATTGGGATTCGCGTAGGCCGCACCGCAATGATATCTATTATTATTATTATTACCAGTATGAATAACATCACAAATTTTTTAAATTAATATTACATCCCCCAAAGATAATTAATATAAAAGTGCCGAATTTAGAACCATAAATTATGATGCCTATAAATATACTGTATTTTTACAATAAAATAATACAGTAGCTAATGAATTGGTTCTGTAATTCGGTGTAAAAAAGATATATGCATTTATATATTTTTGAAAAGAATTTATTCTTTGTAAGAAGAAGTTACTATCGAACAACAATCAATACAATGAAAATTATTGCCTGCGAAATGTATGCAATAATATAAAAAAAAAAACGATTTCATTAACTTCTTACAACAAATTCTCTTTACAAATACAAAACAATAATATAAATACCTATTATTAATTAAGACCATAAAGATGTCTTAAAAAATAATATATCTTTAATATTAATTATCAAACCAAAGGCATATTAATTATCTTTGCTTCTTTAAATGTTAAAATGTTATTAAAATTTGTCTATATAAAATTATACAATACAAAAATAGGATTTTAAATCCAAAATTTAAAAATAACTTAAGCATAATGATGATGATGATGATGATGATGATGATGATGATGATAATGACAATGATTATGTGTGTGGTGAGTGTGTGTTTGATTAATATATAATTAAATTTTATCTTCATTCTATTTTATTATAAATGATGAGTTTTTGCTTATTATTGTGGTGGTGATGGTGGTGGGTGGTGGGTGATAAAACATCACAATTATTTTAATTTTTTAAATTAAATATTATTGTTTTTTTTATCTTTATATAGTTATGTATAATTTAAAATAATAATTATAAATAGCAAAATTAAAAAAAAAAAGAAAACATATTAAATAAAATAAAATAAAATAAAATATACATTTACAATAATATTAATAATTAAATATAACATTCCAAAAAAAAAAAAAAAATAAAAATAAAATTTGGATTTTTCTTTCTATTAATTATAATTAATATATTTACAAAATTTATTTTATTTAATTATTGTATATATTTCTATCTATATAAAGTAGACTATATTTTTTAAATTATTATTATTATTTATTATTTATTATTTATTATTATTATTATTATTATTAATGTTAAATTTATATTCTAATTATTTTATTTTAATATGATTTATATTTATTTTTATGTTATGATAAAAAATAAATGTTTTTATCTATTTTATACTGCGATTTTATATTCCTCGCCGGATATTATTAATCGTATATTTTAATTAATTTATTTATTTTATTAATGGCGCGCGAATAAAATGGTGACTATAATTTTAAAAGCGTATATATTGTTTTATTTTTTTATTTTGTAATTATTATTATTATTATTTTTTACATATAAATAATTAGTATATTTTAATTAATTAATTAATTAATTAATTAATTTATTTATTTATTTATTTATTTCTGTTTAAAAATTATATATATTTTTAACGCACAATTTAATAATGAAATAAAATTGCCTTGATGTAATATTTATTTATTTAATTATTTATTTATATTCAGATGAAAATGAAACGTTTTGTTGAGTTTAATTTTTGTTAATTTTTTTCTATCTTTTTTTTTTCTTTTTAATTTATTAAAAAAAATTGTGTTATTTTTTTATTGTCACATTTTCATTATTTTATTATTATTATTATTATTTAAAATATATAATTTTCTAAATAATAAAAATTTGCATGTTAAAAATATTATATTTTTAAATAAATTAAATGAATTAGAGCACGCTCGTCGGGCATCCGTACTCATCACATGACAACACAATAAGGTGAAGCGGACACACGCCCGCCCAGAGCATATTCAAATAATAATAATATATTATTTATTTTTTTATTTTATAAATTATTATGATTTTTATTTGATTGATTTGCGTTTTTTTTTTTTTTTTTCTTCTTTTTATTTTTAATGTAATTTACATAAATTTTTATTTGTTTTTATAAACATTATTTACATTTTTTTATTATATTGTAAAAAAAAAAAAAAAAAACACACAATCTTTAATATAAATTCACAAAAAAAAAAATTAAAAAAACAACTGCTCCTGTTAGAAGCTAATTTTTTTTTAGTTTGTGATTTTTTTTATAATTTAAAAAATAAAAAAATAATAAAATGTTAAAATTATTTTATGGTAAAAAGGTTTTATTTGTTTTTGTTTAAATTTGTAATACTGATTTTAATTTGTGTTATGTGTGTAGGTGAGAGTTAATGTGTATGTCGTGTCTTAGATAATTAAAATATAAAATTAATTAAATCATTTATTTGTTCTGTTCGCAAAAACTTTTGCTTCTTTTTCCAGTTGTTAAACTAACGAAATGGTTGTGACAATGTTGTTGTTTCCTTTAAAGACTTTCAAAACACCTAAATCGTTTATCGTTTAGCCGAGTATTTGTAAAGTGTGCGGCACAACTAAACATGTTTATTTAATTTCGATATTGATGTTACAAGAGAGTTTATAAAAACGATTAAACTTTTGTTGGTCCACATAAATATTTAACCTCTTAATGTGGTAATCAATCGGTTGTTTTATATGATTTTTTGCCAATCAATATTTTTGAACAGTTGTGATTTTGAAAAAATTCTTTGAGTTTTTCAGAAGAACTTATGGTCAATAAATTATGTCCTTCATATCGAAATGCTCCCTTTTTTTAGATTATTAACATGACAATAAAAGCTAAATAGAGCAAATTCTTACAGAAGATTATAAAAAATTATAGAAGTGTTACAATTTTTTTTTTTTTGTCTCTTTCCCAAATGGTAGAAGTGACGACGTAACACACAAAATGTATCGAATCTTATTTCTACATATAAATTTAAAAAAACTATACGATAATGACCCCAACTAACTAATATATCACAGGGAATATTATTATTAATTGCATAATCTATTCATCTATTATTTATTTAACTATACTTTTTATTTGTATGAACAATTCGGTTCTAGAAAAATACAAAAATCCGATTATCTTCATTCAATATACTATGTGTTTCGTTTGCCTAATACTACATATATAATACACTTTCAACAATTTGGGTACACAATTAGATTCGAACGACCATGTGTGTTAAACTATTTCCTATACATATCACAATAAATTCACCAAGATGTATGTATTCGTCTCCTAAACTGATTACCGTTTCATTAGATATTTAAAATGTTTCAATTTTAAATCCAGCATTTTGTAAAAGTATCTATTTCAACTGTGACATAGAATAAACCGGTTTAATTGTGCCAGACTGTCTGTAGACAGTTTAGATGAAAATCAATAGAAATCTGAATTTGTTTGTTTATACTATCAAACATGTGAGCATATTAGGGTCATTACCGAAATGGAATCCCACCCTTAAACATTTTTTTAATTACATATAATGAAATGCTACCGAATGCAAATTTTCAATATTTCGAACAACACAGCAATTGTTTATCGTCTGAGTAGATTATTGTCCGGTTCAAACTACTATGTAATATTACCGAATTAATAAAATATACTGAGCTACAATAAATAAGTGCGCGATGTGTCCATTAAAAACCCAATAAATCATTGACAGAAATACTTAAAAATGAGTAACAAATAAATGAATTAATTAATGTTGTGATGTCAAGTTTTTTTTTACATCTAAAAACATAATAGAAGTCACACACACACACACACACACACATAAAACAAAATATATATATTATTATAAATAGTCCATCAAAATTTAGGACATTTGTCAAATAAAATAAAAAATTAAAAAAAAAAAAAAACTGGTAAAAATTGTGGAACTTATTCTATAATTTATGTAATAACACTTACACGCGCACGTTATTATTACACATAATTACAAATGTTTATCTTCTCGCTGTTCTACTACGCAGCAGTAGCAGCATCAGCAAAACAGTAGCAGCATCATCATATAACAACAACAAAAAATATATATATAATAATATTTTTTGCCTTTTTTAACTTACAATTAATTATATTTTAATATTATTAAATTATTATTATTTTTTTTTTTTTTACAAATATTGTCCTATACATTTTTAATAACTTTAAAAAAAAAAAAAAATAGAAAAACAAAAACAATATTTTTCTATTTTCTAATTCATCTTGCATTAATTATTAATAAATTATTAAATTATTAAAATCAACAAAATTTTAATAGTTGTTCTTTTTTTTCTTCTTATGGCAAAACTTAAACTAATTCTTAAGAAAACAACTTTACAAAGTTCCATTTTTTTTTTTTAAAGCAGCACATAATTTTTCGTTCCTGTTACAATTATTTTAATTATTATACAAATAAAAATTAACTCATTTAATTTTTAATTTTAATTATTATAAATATTATTAAATTTGTTCCTGTATTCAAAAGAGTAGTAGTGGTAGTAGTAGTAATAGTAGTAGTAGTAGTAGTTGTAGTAATAGTAGTAGTAGTATTATTACTAGTAGTAAATTAATTAAATAATTAAATACTTTTTTTTCTTTATATAGTTGTTGAGTGTGTGTGTGTGTGTGTGTTGGCTTATTTATTAATAATATATAAATAAATATTAATTAGTTTGTTGATATTGTTGTTGTTGTTTGATGTTTGTTATTGTTATAAATTAAGAATAGTTTTAATAATTTATATTTAAATTTTATGTATACAAATAAATATATTTATATATAAATATAGTTAGCATTAAAATTATCATCCTTAATTTTGTGTTTAAATATTAAATACATTAAATATTAGTGATTTTAGTCTCACATTTAATTTAATATTATTTTGAATTTGTTTTTTTTTTTTTTTATTTGTATATTTTTACTTATTTTATTTTATTGTTTTTATTGCCTATTTCAAATAAATTGTATAAAAAAAAATTAATTTAAAATTTAATTAATTAAAAGATGAAAAAAAAAAAAAAAATGAACACAAAATTGTTTGTAAGACAAAAATAAAAATTAAAAAAAATGATTTGTTTTTTTAATTTTTGTGCAATTAAAATCATTTTTCCTTTTTTTTTTTTTATTTTTTGCAACAACACTTTTCCTTTTTTTTATTAGTTTTGTTTTTTAAATGAGTTTCATTTTATTATTATTGTAAATAATAATAATTATTATTATTATATGCCTCTCAACTCTAAGAAAAAAAAAATAAAGAAATATATAAAAAAATACTAAATACTTTATCTCTTTTTATTAATAATAAATAATTTAAAATTTATTTATTATTCATCACTTAGAGTACTGAGGCTGGCGTTTGATCAGGATTTATTTAATTGTTCATTTTCAGGACGACGATCAGTTGCCATTTGTAACAAATTTGAAAATTCAATTTCAAGACTTTGACGTGCCTATATATGAAGAAAGAAAGAAAGACAAATATTTAATATAATTTTAGTGAAAAAACAAAAAAAAAAAATGTAATAAAATTCGCTATGAAAATAAAAGCAGAAGTGATTCGGTCGCAAAAGTTAAGTAATGCTTTTTATGAACTGCAGACGGCAGCCCGATGACCAAGGAAGAAAAATCATCTATGATATCCGCGTGTCGTCGACATGTCTCCAACATTTGTCAACTGTTCATAAAAAGGTTTCGTAACTAGTATTCTGCAACGTATCAAGTTTATAGAATAACAAATATTAGTTGAAGATTCATTGGCGTAAAAGAAACTATGTGTAATGATATTTTTAGATATTGATCAAGCCTGCGCTATGGAGACTGAGGCCCCACATGGATGTGTATTCAGCTCAATAAAATCTTGTATCTTCCGTAAAAATCGAGATATTCCAGGACAAAAGATCAAAGCCATAATATATACAATAATATGCAAAAATTAAAATCAATAATATACCTGTGTATTTTGTGTTGGAATTTGTAATGCTAATGCCATAGCATTTGAATCAAAACTTTCATCTAATGCTAATAAAGCTCCATGAACACCAGATTCTAATAGATTATTACCATATTCCTAAAATTAAAATAAAAACAAGATTATATCATATAATTTAATTATAATTTTACGTAAAATGGCAATTATTTTTATTACCTTTAAACCTATATTTGATATCCATCTTATAATTCTATCATTACTCCATACTAATACATCTGATATTTGATTTTCACATGATTTTCGTCGTTCCTCCAGTGCTGACCGATCATAATTCAAACGTTTTAAACATGAAATAGCATATTGTAGACTAGTACGATGAAAACTATCAACCATTTTCAATTGGCCACGTAAATCTTTTTTTGTTAAATGATCTAACATTCGTGCATCAACTAAGCATTCCATAAATGTTGTACGATATTGTGGTAAACCTAAACTTGGCAACCAATAGTTACCAATCCATTCATGATTCATATCACCTAAAAATAAATTTAAAAAAATTTATGTAAATAAAAATAACTAAATAATAAATATAAAACATTCAACAGAGTGTAGTGAACAAAATGTTGGTGGTGTGCAAAAGTTTGACACAGAAAAGAGTTTGAAAGAATACAAAGATGGACATAGCCAACATCAGCATTTGAAGTACAATTGGGATGGTTCCCAATTTATCCAATTGTGAATGATGCGGTCAACACCTCATAAATATCGGGCTGGAGGTGAATGAAGAATGTAAATTCTGCTGTTCATCAGATGAGATCACGAGACGTATATATGTAGCACATTAGGCAGCAAAAGTGACAGTATGGCGTTATACTGCTTAAATAATAATCATCAGATTAGACACATAATATTGATTTCTTTAAATTTTTTTGCATTAGCAGGTGCAGCAATCATCGAAATATGAAGTTCCTTAACTTTGAAATGCAATTAATGATTTAATTACATGTAGTTTATGTTATTTTGTTTCGCACTACAACAATAAAAATATCATTAAAATCAGCCATTTGTACTTCCTCATATCCACTTGTTAAGAGAAACAGAACTGGTTCGTTATCCGTTGGTTTGCCATATCAATAGAATAAACATTATTAATTTACTTACCAAAGGCAAGTGTTGTGCGTGTTGTATGCGGTGCTGATGGTGATGTTAGCGATACCATTTCTTGTATAGCTAAACGTAATTTTAATCGATGTAATGGATTACTAATACCAATTTCACGTTGTATTTCTGTATCACTTAATGCACTCATAATCGCACCAGATTTTACATTAGCTCTACATGCAGCCACATACCATGCTGGCATACCAACCCATAATTCTAACCATGCAACAATTGTTGGACCATTCCATAATGCAAATGGTGTACCAGCTTTCATTGCTTCACCTAATAAATCATGACGATAATCATGTTCTTTTTTCTTTTGTCGACCATAATCAACGGATGACATTTTACTAGAATTTCGTCCGCCAGCACCACCACTACCACTAGTACCGCTTACACTACTACCAGCAATACCTGCTATACTAACTGTATCATAATTGGAATCTATATCACTAATTGCAACTGATAAACCACTCATTGACATCATACTTGTTGAACCATCTGGCATCGAATCTTTAACACCTTTAACCTGCAAGTGTGGATTAACAAAATATTATAATATATTGTTAATATAAAGAATATATATTAATAATATAGTAAAATCAAAAATAATATACCTTCTCCTTTTTACTGAAAAATCTGCCTAAACTTGATTTAATACCTTTCTTCTTTTGTGCCGCCGATACAGCATCACGACTACTTGATGTTGGTGTCTGTAATAAACTCATTGATCCCATTGTACTTAAATGTCTTAATGATTCTTGACTACCATGACGTGAACTTAATGGTGATGGTCCAAAATTTGAACTACCAACTCTACTTTAGGTGTAATTGTAATTATTATTTATTGAAATACAATTAATGATGTCGTATGGCGCAGTTGATTGAAGAGTAGTTGTGTAAATGGCAATATAAAACCATGAAAAAAAAAAAAAGAAAAAGTTAAAATTGGGCTACTGAAATCTGTTTAAATATGACTGAAAAGAGAGAGCATATTAATGTATAAGTATTCTTTTCTTATTTATAGCATGCAATATTTAATTTTTTTAAATAAAAAATCTATGATAATAAAAATAAAACAAATTAATTTAAATAACGTTTTGATTTTGTTCACAAAATGCTGCATAAGTTTTGTTTTTATTGTATGTATGTGTATGTGTGTATCTGTTTTTGTGTATATTCTTTTTAATAAAATTATTTCCAAAGCTTTATTTAAATTAATTTCTAATAATACAAACAAAAAAAATATCAAGTTGTTGTACAAATAAATGTAATTAATTAATTAAATAATATATTTTATTTTAATATACATGCGCTAAGTGTATTCTTTATTTCAAGTGTGGTTATGTTACTTTTTCCAAAAAAAAAAAAAGAAGAATTTATTAAATTTATATCTTGATAAAGTATCCGTAGAGATGCTTATTTCGATCCATGATTTCTACTTTTTAATATTATAACAACAATCACAATTATATAGCTTAAAAAAAAAACAAAACTTACGTAAAACACATTTTTTAACAAAAGCCATCAATTGAAAATAAAATGTACTGCTATTCTTTTCAATATACAAATTTAACTACGACGCAAAAAAAAGGTCAACACTCGGCATTCATGAAGGTTAAAGTAAAATAATATACGAAATAAATAAATACTCCGGAGTAAAGGGGAATTTGTATTAGTAATTTTTTGCGAAAAAAAATTAATACATAACAGAGGGGCGGCAACTGACAACCGAAAAAATATACGATGCAAATAATTCGTGATTTGCGCCGAGCCGAGGACGATAAATAAATAAATAAAACTGCGGCGAAATTTTATTTAATTATTTAAATTTTAAAATATTATGAAAATATAAATAGCACAAATGTGTGTAGAGATTTCGAAGTATACTATTATGTATTTACCGAAGAAATATTTATAAGTCTACATTACACAAGGAGAAGATCGGTACATAAATTTAAATTTGATTATAGAAAAATCTGATCCTTTTCATATGATATGTTAGATAGAGCTTTTTATTAGAAATTCCATTTATAACGAGGCATTTTGACGCATTGTGATTAACTTAAATTCATGACACTTACTAGTGAAACTAAAATTAACTAGAAGATTTCCTTCTGAAAACGTTTGTTTACTGATTTTAAGTAGCTTTTGGATGTTTCCTTCGGCAATCATAAGAAATGATGCGGGTGTATATTTAATATAGCTCATATGATTAACAAGTAACAACTAAAGAATGCAATTATTTATAAAAACCGAATGCTTGGTGCAAGCGACATAAGTTACGGGTTAATTGTGATTGTTGTCATAATTCGATTTTAATATTATTTAATTAATTATTATTTTGTCACAATATTTAAATAGTTTTCGTTGCGATCTACTAATTTTTATTTATTTATTTATTATTATTATTTTCTTTTCTTTTTTGTCTAACCTATTATTGTGATAAAAATTTGTTGTGTTGAATAACCTTAAATTATTATGGCCATGATTAATATTAGTATTGTTAGTTGATGATGTTGTTGCTGTTGTAGGCGGCAATCCCATTGAGCGTCTGTGTGTTTTGTGCAGCAAAAAATTTTTAAATAGAATTTTGGTTTTTTTTTTTTCTTTTAATTATTCAATAATAAATTTACAATTATAAAAATCTAATTGGGGGTTAAATTTCGGTTTTTTTTTTTAAACAATTTTATTAATTAGAAAAATTATTTTAAAAAAAACAGAGAACACGAAGACGTTGCCGGGATCAAAGTGGTGGTATGCGCACGGGCTTTTTTTGTATTTTTTTTAACACAGCCAAAAATAAAATGCAAAAACATATGTTTAATTATTTAATTATTATGTGTGTTATTTGATTTTTAGTCATTAAGAAAATTATTAATTTAATTTATTTTTAAAAATACAAAATACAGCGAAGAAGAAAATGGAAAAAAATTATACTTATACAAAATAAACTGAATTAAAAATTACTTAAAAATATAATATTTATATATAAAAAAATAAAAAAAAAAATGGTATATAATTTTAAATAAAAACTTACCGTCTTAATTCTTCTTGACTGTGCGCTAAAGCTTGTGCAACACGTTCTAATCGCAGCGATCTTGCTGTTAACGGTGATGCAGCACCACCAGAACTTGAATCACCAGCACTTAAAACACTACCCATTCCACCACCACCAGCACCTAAGGACATCGCATGTAATTCATCACGGGATGCATCACTTGACATTGTCGGTAAATTTAACTATATTTTTTTATTTATTTTATAAAGAAATATTAAAATAAATTTTTTTATTAAATTAATTAAATTAAATTTGTTTAAAAGATATTTGTTTTTATTTTTTTTTTCGATTAACAAAATATAAAATATTCACATCAAATGCATTTAATAATTATTAAAATTAAAAGCTGCTGCGAAAAATGATATCAATTATTTGCGCGCATATATAAAAGAAAAATTATTAATATTATTGAAAAGGCTTTATTTAAAAATAAAAAAAAAATTCTATTTTTATGTTTGTACTATTTTTATATAGTTTTAATTTAATTTTAAATTAATTAAATAATTTATATATATTAGAATATAGTATTGATTATAATAATAATATGAGAAAATAATTAATAAAAGGCTGGAAATTATTATATAAATAGTAGAGTCATATATATATATAGCAATAGTATACAAAAGCTGGTTACAAACTCTCAAAAAGTTATAAATAAAAAATTGAATATACTCTGTCCATAAAATTCTCGCTGAGATGCGATATATTAGAATCATTCCATCACCACATCCTTGAAATAATCTTTTTTGCTCGTCTTCTTTATATATTGAAAATAGATAGATCTAGTCTGTAAACGTACAGATTATATTTGAAATTATAGTAAATCGCAAACCTATTGCACGGATGACATACGTGATCGTCCTGTGCGGTTTGATTAATCGTTTGCTTATAAAATTATACATGAGAATTATAAATTAACAAAATTTTGAATCTCAGACATTAAAATTTAATGGTTTTATAAATTAATAACTAAATATAAATTATGGAGAATCTATTTTATAAATGGGAGTCATAATTGTCGAAAAATATAATCAGGCAAATTAAAGTAATTTTTTTAAGCTTCGAATTTGATTAAGATAATTAAAGTGTGTATATCTATTTAATAGATACTAAAATGAACTCTTAACACTGACCGTACAGTCGATGCAATTACCGGTACAAACGTTTGATTTAATATATTGAATATTCGTTTTTATTTATTATTTGTTCATCTAATTTTGTACAAAATTCATGTATTATCTGTTTTTATCAATTTTTCGGTGTGTTTATATTTTATTGGAGTGCAGCATTTCCTACAAATGTTCAAATGGACTGGACTTAAGATATGGTTAACTATATGTGACATGACAACGTTACGATTATATAGTGTTAATATTCTATGATTATAGCTTGTAACAAACGGTCATCAATATATTATAACGCGATGTGTTTATATAGCCACACTGGCACACTGAGAACAGTGATAATAAATTGATTAAATTTAATGAAAATATTACAAATTTTATGTTAAAAAAAATTAAATTATTATTCTTAAAAATATCTTCAAAAAAAAAAAAACCTTGAAAATAGAAATTAAATAAAGTCAAATTTACTGCAAAATTAATAATTTCTTAATGCATTACGAGTAATCTGTTCAAAGCAGCATCGTATAATTTTACTTTTACAAAGTATAGATTATTATTATATCTTTAGTAATGGTTTTTAGAAATAAAATTGAAGCAATACATTATTAATAATTAATGTTTTTTCTAAGCGAAAAATGATAAATTTACAAATTATATAATATTGAAAACGAAATGTGTGTACAAAATGTTAATGTGTGTGTGTGTGTGTTGTGTGTTGATGTTGATCTATCATGATGGATGATAAAATGTGATTCACTTATTTTTTTTCACAACATCATCTCACATCTCATCATATGGTGTTTTTGTGCTTATATAATATTTCAATAGTGTTTCCATAATATATTGCATTATTATTATAATTACAATTAGTGAACTCTATGTTGTGTTGTGTTGTGTTGTGTTTATATTATGTTAAATTGTAGTATAAAAATTGATCAAAATTTTGATGTATAGAAATAGTATAAGTAAAATAAGAGTATATATATATAAATATATATATATGGTGGTGGTGTTGGTGGTGTGTATAGTAGTTTCGTTTAACAAATTTAATTAAAAGAACAGAAAATATTAAATGTTTAAAATAGTATTATAATTTTGTTTTTTCTGCGTATACATAGTTCATTTATTTGTGGCGGTCGTGCATGCATGAAAAGTTTCAAATCAAAATTATAAAAATATAGATCAAAAAGCATCATTTTATTATTTTAGTATACAAATATATTTATATATTTTTAGTATAAGAACATATAATATATATAATAAGAAAAGAACAAATAAAACACAAAAAACCAAAAAATAAGACAAAACTCAAAAGCATAAAAAGCTTCTTTTCTGTTTTCTCTGAATATTAATACTTTTTTTTTTTTAACTATATATGTATATTTTTTTTTAAGGTCATAATAAATATATTATTAATATCTTTCATATACATATAAAAATTTTACACACAATTAGTTTTGTGCTTCATATATACTTCATTAAAAACATAAAATCACCTGACTAGAAGGAAGAGATTCTGATAATTGTCCCGGACTAATGGATGCCGCGTACTGATGAAGATGTGCTGGTGACATTGAGGCTGGAGCCTACAATTTTACCAACATGTATATGTGTACACATATTTTTATATATACGCATAAATGAGCGCATATGTAAATGAATGAATTTATAGTTTATGAACATGAAAAATAATAAATAATAATAATAACAATAACAATAACAATAATAATAATAATAATAATAATAATAATAATAATAAAATATTTAAATATATAAAATTATTTATTTAATAAATAAAAAGAAAAATTAAAATATATATACTTTTTTTGGTTTTTCTATAAATATTTATATTTTTAAACAATATTATGATATGTAATGTTGAAAAATAAATAAATAATTAAATAAATGATGAAAGTATATTATTATTGTAAGAAAAAGTTAGTATGAATATATACTTTATTATAATTTTAATATACTGCGAAATTTATTGATTTTAAATAAATAATATTATACGTAAGCAAATAACAAAAATTAAATTGTTAATTATAAACGTTTTTTTTTTAATATATTTGCAGGGACTGACGATATTCGGACGATATCATAATCAATTGTTATCAGCGATAGTATAATTATGATTATTAAAAAAGTAAACACAAATCTGAATATAGAACTGATTTTCATTTTTTAAGGACATTTCTATATATAAATAGATTTTAAAAATAAAGCCGGGCGGTACTTTGTCATGAAAAACGTATTATAAGTGTATATTTAACATTTATCTAATCTTTCTCAAAAATTATTTGTATATATTAACGACATTTTATTTATATCAGTTATTAATTAATCTCAGTATTTTATGGATCTGGATGCTACAATGGAATGACTAATATTTAATGTGTCCTAATGTACAATAACACATGTACATAGCAAATGAACAGCAAATACTACATTTATTTACTTTTAAAATACACTCAATCATCTGTATAATTTATACTTCGCATAAGGTGTAGACTCATGATTCATGGTTTTGTACAACTATTCCATATTCTTTAAAACAGAAGTTTTATACTAAATTCCTTTTTTATTTAAACCGTTCATGTGCGACGGATGCGGCGATACATTAGCCTTGTAAATATTGTTGAAATGCACTTAATTCTATAACCATCAATTTTAAAATTCAACTTTGCAATTCTTTTTCATATTTATAATATGTTGCACGTCTAATTGCAAAAATTCTTGAACGATCCTTAAAATGTCCTTGATTTGTAAAATACATAGTTTACACAATTTTGTGTTTTTAAAACCGTATACATTCATTCAACAACGTTAGTCAACAATTCATAATTATATCAGAGAACCGTATATATATTTTTCATCTACAACAATGTGTAATTTTAATGTTCACTTAAATACTATGACAATGTGCGCTGCGCTGTGTACTAACGATAATTCAGAATACAAATAAGTAAAAAAAAAGTAAGATTTTACTATTGGAAAAAATTCAGGAAAATTAACAAGTTAATATATTTAACTATTTATTAGGAACATTGCATTATCAAATGGTATTGATAGAAATGCGGCGATCGTTGTGTGTATTATATTATGAAATAATATAAGAAAAAGTAATATGAAAAAAAGTGTTTTTTTATTTTTTTTTGCAAATAATGAAGACTATTTTATAATTATAAATAAATTATAATAAATATCTACAAAATAATAATAATAATAATAATTAATTAATAATAACACAAATCACACTAATCCAAACAAACACACATATTCACTTAATTGTTTCGTCATTTAATTAATATTTAAATACAACAATTATAAAGATTTTGAAATAATAAATGGAAAACAGGAGAAACATAGATGTGATTGAAATAAGAAACATCGCACAGACAAAGTAATCTCTATTACAATTTACAACAACAACAACATCAACAACAAAAAAGAACCAAAAATAGTAAATCATACCATAAAAAAAGAAAAAATTAATTAATTTTCACTTACCGTATGATATTTATGTAAATAATCTCGATTCGGACTATTTGGTGTACTACGTCCACTTAACGGTGGACTTTGTCGATCCATTGAACGTCCTCTCGACAATAAATTCATATGTTCCAAACTACCTACACGTGACTCCAACTCTTCGGCTCTAGCTTCAGTTGATTGTTTTTCTTCTTGTATTAAACGTATTTCATTATTGATAGCATCTAATTGTTCTTGTAACATCATAGCCAATGTTTGAGCATCAGTATGACCACTGGGTGACATCATTTCACCCGTACTAAATATACTATCATTATCATCACCGTCGACTAGTCCACCGCCGGCACCTGATACATCAAATGCTTGTTGTACATTTGCTAAAACATGAGCTTGTTGAATTTTTCCCCATTCCTGAAGGATATTGGATACATTTGTTTTTTTTTTTTCTTTTTGATCTTAAATATTGTTTAAATTTTTTATTTTTCTTAGAAACAACTTCTTTTTTTTTTTTTCATAAACGCATTAGAAATATGCTATAATTATACACTACTTCTGTACAACTATATCATTTTTATATATATAGTATTAACTACATACGGAATATTATAATATAAATACAGTGATAATTCTCTTAATATACGATCAGAACATTTTCTGAAAATGTATCCAAAATAACTCTTTTAAACATCTCAAACAATTACAGAATATTTTCTTAGTTCCTATAAAGTTGTTATGATATCGCATCCAAAAAACGGATTCTATTATATCGTAGATGAATTTAAAATTAATAAATTTAAAGTCGACTGACTCTACATTCTAAACGATATCAGAATATTTCCTTTTGTCAATAAATAGTACCTTAAAAAAAGATCGAAAAGCAAAACACAAAGACAGCGTAATCAAAACATTAATTTTTTAATTAATTCAAAAATTGGGAAACAAAAATAGGTTTGTTAGAGAAAAATATTATAAAAATAATTTTTGTGGCATCATTAATATAAAATTACAGAAAATTCTGCGACAATAAACAAATAGATGGTCTTTTGTTTGTCAATTTGTTATTGAGTCTCTCTCTTTTGAAGTTGGCATATGGTAATTTTTTTAATTAAATGGATAACGTATTGCGTCGAAACGTATATACGCAATTACACATATAACAATTTCTCACAAATTTTGCTATTTTAAGAAAGCGCGCATATAAAATATATTATTAATGTCTTATATAATTTGAGAAAGCATATTACAATATTGATATAAAAATAAAATATTATTATAAAATGATAAATTGTACCATAACTTATAAGCCCATATTTATATATATTTTGATAATGCGTTAGTGAATTAAAAAAAAAAAAAAGATATTTATTTTTAAAATCAAATAATGAAAGCTTTTTTCTTTTTATCAAAAGCTGTTTATGTAAAATAATATGTGAATCAATCTTTTTTTTTTTTTTTTTTGTTAAATTAGATGATTTTTAAAAATATTAAACGTATCCTACATACACAGCCGGGTGTTTCAAGAACTGTTAATGAAAAGATAATTTTCCAAAAAATTTGCATTATGGTCAAACATATGTATATAGGAGTCACATATAAATTAAAGTTCCGCTGCAGATTTTAGATTCCCACAACTTAATATTTATTAATTTAAATTACTACTTTGTAGAACATCATAAGTTTGTTTACTAAATTTATTATATAATATGATAATTAGGAGTTCGTCATATTGATTGAAGAAAACTATTCAATGATATAGAATACAGATACTTAAATCATACCATACTCTTTCTGGTTAACATTATAATGATAACATGCAATAGTCTGCTATAAATGAAAATTCCAAATAAAATCACTGCACTTATATAATATGATAATTTGATATATTATCATCATAGATTGGTTAACGCAGATTGAATATTTTCCATCAATATGATGTTGTACTTTCGATTATACAATTAATTTAAGCTGTAAACATAATTTTTAATGTGATTTAAATTGTTTTCGTAAATGTTCCATGGTCTGTTCAAAATTTATAAATAAAACATATCATTAACACGTTAATCGCCACGATAATATCAGAAAAATTTTCACATGGGCCATGGTAACTTTATTAGATTTCGTAAGTCAGACATATATGTCTGACATGGCTCATGTAGAACTTCTTACCGTCAGACACATATGACTGACATGGCGATTAACGTGTTAATAGAATAAATGCTATTTTAGATATAAAGTGAATATACAAAAAATTTGATCACAAATGCAAAATTTTGGAGAAAATCACCAGAGTAACCATTATTCCATAGAAACACCTTCTGTATATATAAATAGAATATCGATAACACTTACTTGTTCAGCTAAACTTCTTGCATAGGCTTGTTCTTCCTCTAGCCGTTGTTTATTTCGTCGCAATGAATGGGCATCAAAACTTGTATGTGATGCACTTCTTGAAAAATTTACTTGATCATTTACATTACTCGGCGACAAACTTCTCGTTAAAGCTTCTGTTTGTTGTATATTAAATGCAATTTCCTGCAATAGGCGCATACATATATTACAATATTTGCGAATACAAAAAAAATTATAATAATTTTTACCTGTTGAAGTAACTGTCTTTTATGGTTCTCTATTTCTAAACGTGTTTTTGATAATTCTTTCATTATATCACCTTTTTCTTGATGTAATTCTTCAGCCAATTTTCTTGCTTTCTCTAATTCTTGTGTTAACGTATTTTTTTCATCTAATGCATGCATACGCTCTTTTAAATGTACCTGCAATCGATCATTTGATTCCGATAATAATTTATCAACAGTTGCCGACAGACGTGCATTATGTTCTTCATTCATTTTTAAACGTTGATTTAAACGCATTAATTCACTATTTTTTTCTTCTAATGTTGCCTCTAAACGTTGTATACGATCTTCAGCCGACCCATGACGTTCTTGTGCCTGCATAATTTTTGATAAAAAAAAAAACACAAAAATTATATTACGAATTTTAAAATTTCTAATTCTATAAAAAAATTAATTAACAAACCAAACGTAAAAATAAAAAAAAACCAAAAAATAGCTAAACAATAACTTATTTTACAATTTTAATTTATTTAAATTTTAAATAGCATTTAAATTATATTACTTTTAAAAATAAAAAACATAAAATTTCTTAACATGCGGCGGCACCAAATTTTGAAATTAAATTAACAAAAATTGTTACTTTTTTGTTCCGATTAATTGCTTTTAATTATAATTAATTTGTTATATAAAATAAAAATTATTAAAAAAAAAATAGTATTTGTATTTTTTTTAATATAGAAAAGTAGTAGTGCAGGTGTCATTTATAAAGATGTATATTTTTGTTTTATTTTCAATTTATTTATGTTTTCTTTATTTTTAATTTTAATTTAATTTTTAATAAAACAAAAAGTTATTTCAGTAGTGTGTCTTATTTAACAAATACAAAAACATAAAATTGTGTGCAAATAATAATAATAATAATAATAAATACAAATATTAAAATCAAATTAAATTAAATGAAACATAAATAATAATTAGAAAAGTTATAGTTGTGTGTTTTTTTATTTGTTAATATTATTAATATGGTGATAATTGTTTTAAAAATTAGTGTATGCACGTGGTGAAAGTGGTGGTGGTGACAATGGCGGCGTCGGTGTTCAGGAAATATATCGATTTATTTATAGTTGTTTTACGCTTTATTAATTATTTAATTTAATGTTGAACAATGAAAAAAGCCATATACATAAAATGAACTATTCTATTAATATATTTAACGACACACAATTAACAATTATTTTCTATTTAAAATTAATTATATTTCTACAATTTAATTTATATTATTTATTACAAAAAAAAAAAAAAAAAAAAAAAAGAAAATAAAAGTGATCACAAATCGAAGGAGTTTTTTTTTTTTACGAAATCCTTAACAAACTGGATACCATATTGAATTTTCATTCAAATGAACTCAATCGTTTTATTGTAAGTTCGTAGTGGAGGAGACATAAGAGATAATTAATAGCATTTTATAATAAACAATAATGGTAAAAATGGTATGGATTATGTTTTTGTGTGACCAACATGAGAATTATGGAAAAAAAAAAGTAGGTGTGCAACGGAACTACATAATTTGTAGGAAGAATTGACTTTTATCATTTTTGAAATAAATTAATTTCACGTTAAATTAATAATGATATTTCAAATTATGTTACACATACTAAAAATATAATCATTTTTCAACATCTCATAGAAGAGATTTTCCACGAAAAACACAAATATTGAGTGTATGTGTTATAATGACCATTATAGATTAGATTAGATTATTAAATTTTGTAAATGATCTATTATACTGCACCCTCTTAACGCTTTGAATGATGCACTTTTCATCACCATAGAATTCCCACTTCAGCTTTCCTGAATTAATTAAACGATATGGAGTGGGTTTAATGATTATAATTCGTGCAGTCACCCAAGAAATATAATTCCATATTAGCTCTTCTTTTGCTCCACAAATGTTGCGTACTTATTCATCATTCGACTCTAAACCGATGTGTTCGTTATATAAATGTTTCGTTAGTCTGCAGTGATCTTTAACTATATAACCGGCAGAATACTAAGCACATTTCTGTTAATTTTTCAGGTAGAATATCTATTCTTTTCGGGTTGAAGCACTCCCAAAACTTCTTTTGATTGTCTTTAGCCGCAGGTCGTTTGTTTCATGCTATTCATAATACGACCATAATATATTATAACATTTATTTTATTGTAAGCAATTTAATATTTCACGAATAAAACTACTATGTAAACAGATACTATTATTATGTTGTGTAAATTTTATACATAATGATTACAAATATGTATATATACATAAATAAAAATTCTTCTATAATCTCTAATGTATAATCATATCTAATCTAATCTATTTTATTATTTGTTATTATTTTTTATAATCATTTTCATTTGTTATCATTCATTGTAACACATAACTAATATTTTGTTTTTAACAAATGTATGATTAAAAATTAAATATATACAGTAACGGTCAAAGAAATTTCGAATCTGAAATATATATTGGCTATTTTTTACACGGCAGTAATATCTATGTTCATATAAATAATATAAATAAAAATGAAAGGATATACGGAATTCAAAATTCTAATGTTATAATGATAAAAAAAGGATATTAATAAAAATGTATCTACATGTAAAAAAAAAACTTAATATAAAACCAGACACACAAAAGATCGATTTGTGCGAAAGTACCGACTGAAAATTAGTATATCGATAAAATGTGTCGCGATTCCTACAGAGTTGACTTAAATCCAAATTCTATGGTATGTAAAGTATGAAGAAATATTGCATTTTTATTTCGTCTGTTGATTTTTTTTTCTATTCGTCAGCAGAGACGACAATTAAGCTTTGAGTATCTGATTACATTAAATTTGTGCGGTATCTATAATATGAAAAAAGTGAAAATTTTTCTGTAACAGTTACTGTATTTTTGGTACAGGTGTGGTGACAATGATTTGGTTGGTATCAAAATAAGCATATAAATATAAATTTTTTGTACAAAAAGAGATAAGGTTCGCGTACAATTATTATGTTTTTATCAACATCAACAATAATATAACACATAAAGATAATCAATTTTATAATTAACTTAAATTTATTATTATAAAAGATAGATCTAATATGCATTCCAATGACATATTATATATAATATCTACATCATTTTAATCATTAAATATTTACCAAAATGCTAATAATAGAAGATGTGTTTACCCAAAAATAGAAATTAAATTAAATAATAAAATAAAAAAAAAAAATAAATAAACAAATAAAACAACGAAAAGTGCATTTTGCATTTAGACACATTTTGAAATTAATATATAGAAAAACAAAATGTATATAAATTTGAGGTAGAATTATACTGCAGAAATAATGATCATCATAATTAATTGTCGCCCAATAATACATATAGTATTTTATTATTATACATATTTACATAAAATCTATATATATTTAAATAAATAAAAATATAAACATCTTGTGACCCTGCCTACCTGATTTCCTACCTGGTTGAGGGCTTCCATACGAGCCTTCAATTGTTCTTCCATTTCAGGTAATTTAGAATATTGTTCTAATTTTTGTTCTGATAATTCTAATTTTTCTTGTATTGCTGATATTTTTCCTTCATGGAGCTGTTGTGTATATTTATATAAAATTATGTCATCGCACACGCATAAGATAAATCAACATAAAAATCAAAAAAAAAAAAAAAACACACACACAATTTGATAATTGTTCAAAAAACAACAAATCCGCGCATATGTGGAATGTGGAATTGTGTAAAATTATTGATGGAAAATGGAAAAAAAAAATAGTGTGTGTCAGTAAAATAATAATAGAAAAAAAAAAAAAAAACAAAATAAAAATAAAATTAGTAAGTAATTGGGGAAAAAATAATTCACAAAATTATTAAGATTATGTATGACTATTGGTGTATATGGTACCTTAAGTTGCGCTTCTTTATGCCTTAATTCTTGTTCTAATTTTTCATTTAAATCATGCAATGAAGTTGATTCACGTTGTGCATTTAGATAACGTTTTTCTAGCGTTGCTATCCGTTCTTCTTGATCCTCTTTTTGTGCCACATTTTCACGTAAATCACGTTGTAATTTTGCACATTGATCTTGTGATTTTACAAATTCTTTTTGAATTTTAGATAAATTATCTTCTAATTCATTAATTTTATTATTTAAATCGGATACACGGCGTTGCCATTGTGATAATTCAGCAGTCTATAATAATCGTAATAATAATAATAATAATGTAATTTATTTAAATTTGGATTTAACAATTTAAGAAAAAATAATGAATAAATATTAATTATGAGTTTATATACCTGTTTTTCAATAATTGTTTGTAGTTCATGTGTTTTGGCAGCATAATCAATTGATTCTTGTTGACTTTCACCATTAACACTATGGCTTGTTCCTCCGCCCTATCAACATACAATGTAATATTATAATACCAATATCAATTTTAATAAGTATAAGGAACGAATCTATATAGCAATTAATCAATTTCTTTAAGATATAGCAATCAGAGGCGCTGTAATATTCAGATTTATTTAAAATTGCGTTTTGTATAAAAAAGTTTACCAAATCTTTATAGCTATTTAACAACTATACATGAAAAATTTCCATTTCGTAAAATGTAGGAAGTAAATACGGCATCCGCGTCACTAAACTGAACAATATATAAATGACGAATGTGTCATAAAATATGGACTATGTTACAACACAAATGCGATAAATAACTTATATAGATGGCAATGAAGAGTGGCAAGGACTACAATTTCTTAAATTTTTCCTATATAACAAAACAAATATATATATACCTTATCACTATCACCATTTTCTTTACTACCATCGCCTTGATTTGATGATAATAATATTGCACCAGATTTATATTGCTGTAACTATATATGTGTAAAGTAAACAAAAAAATATATAAATAAAATTAAATTAAATTCATATATACCCCTCTGTCCGTAAAATAACCGACATAAAATTCTAATCTACATATATGGATCAGGTATAGTTGGCTGCTGCTGATTGATTTTTGTATTAGAAACTGATGTGTGGTTTCATAACATTTCGTTCAGTGTGTAAGTCAAAATATAACACAATTAGTGTAGTAACGCTTTAAAAGATTATGGTAATAATTTTTCATTTAAATAACAAATGGTGTGAGTGCGGCATCGATGATTCACAAATACACGAGAAAAGATGAATGGATGATGATGACCGTGCAGGTGAACCATCAAATACGATTACCAAAGAAAAGTCATCCAAAAAGTGTGTGATTTTATAAAAGATAAGAACTTTTTTTATAGTGAATTTCATATCGGCATGGAACTTGGTATAAAAGAAACAACAAATTGATGAGACGAAAAATTGTGCCAAATTTATCATTCCAAATGTATTTTACACAAAGGATTTTTTCCAAGTGCTTTTGTATTACTTTGTTAAATATATAAAAACGAATTCGTCGTGTGCGTCTTGAATATCGAGACCAAGTAGTTGCTGATTATTTGACGATAATGTACACCTTCTCATCCTGCAATAATTATCAATGATTATTTTACTAAAGAGCAAATTTATTTGTTTCAACATTTTCACCTTATTCACACGTTGTAAATCTATTTGTGTGACTATTATCTATTACCTGGCGATGAAACAAAATCGATTTACATTAAATGCAGACATTCCAATCAGTGACATAAAAAAAATCATTTATTGTTGAAGGAAGAATGTTGAAGGAATAAATAAAATTATATTTGTTTGCCTTTTAATTAATCCATATACTGGTTATTTTTGGGACAACGCAGTTGAGGGTATATTTTTAAAACAAATATATATATATATTTTATATAGTAAAATTAAATGTATATATACCTCATCTTTGGTTGTATTTAATTCTTCTTCTAAAACTGAATTTTTTTCTAATGATACACGTAATCTTTCTCTAACCTAAACGACGAAAAAATAAAAACAATATTAAAATTTAATAAATACACCAAAAAAACAACAAAACAATAAGTTTTATATATTGGAATAACCATTATTTGTTTCACAAAATAATAATAATAAAACAAACAATTTAATTAATTAATATTTAATCCTAAGGGTGTGTATATATACTATAACTATATACATATACAAAGATTATTATTCAAATATAATATAAAAACATTTACATTTATTTACCTTTTCATCTAAAGCTTTGTGATGCTCAAACAGACTTTTTAAAGCTTTTAATACTTCAACTTCACTGGATACACCACTTTGAGGGGGCGCTTGCCGTTTAACAACTGTCATACGCAGCGATCGTTCATGTCTTGATACTAAACATTCTAAATGTTCTAATAGTAACTGAATGGGTAAAAATAAGAATAAATTTAAAATTAAAATTTGTATATTTTTATTATTTTATTTATTTACTCCAATATAATATATATTAAAATTAATGCGTGTGTAATATCTTATTGCTATTTGTATATTATATAATCTCCCCCCGCAAAACGAACCCGGAAAATAAATATAATTTTATACAATTTTCAATATTAAAATTGAAATAGAGCAATTAAATAATATATAAATTTATGTATTATAAAAATGTTTAATTAAATGTAAAGTCAATGTGAGTTTATGAAAAAAAAATTGTCGATTATATTTTATTCATATATCCTTTTTGTTTTTCTGCCTATAATATACAAAAGTACAAAGTATATAATTTATGCGCTCGTTAAGTGAATATTAAAAGTTTTTATTAAAGCTTTCTTTTTCATTTAATTAGTAGTTTTTTTTTTTTTCGAGTCTTGTCAATAAAAACATAAATGAAATGTTTAAGAAATGTATTTTAATTAGATTTTTAAAATATATAAAGTACAAAGATTATACGAGTTTATTATATAATAATACGTAATGTATTTTTATAAATTGATTTTATCCTTCTTTGAGTTCTATTTTTCTGGGTTGAATAATGAAATGATTTCTCTGTAAATGTAAAAATAATGAAAGACAAAAGAAGAAGAATTAAAAGGTTCCTATAAAAAAAAAAAATTTAGGTAAATTAATTGTACAACAAATAAAGTTCATATTTTTCGTTAAAAGTTAATTAATTATAATTATTTATAATCTTTAAAATATTCAAATAATAATTTTGTTACGTTTTGGAAATTGTTTTTCAAACAATAAATTATATAGTAATTCATAATTTTTATTTTGCAGACTAAATGTGAGGGTTTTATAAATATATATTTGTTTTTACTTTATAAATGTATAAACAAACTTGACCAAAATAGAAAAAAAAATGTTATGATTAAAAGATATAAAAATTCTGTATAGATATTAATAAATTTAACTTAATTTAAAATTGATGCGTATCCATTAAATGAGATGTATATTTTTAAAATATATATAATAAACTTTGTACGGATAATTTAATAATTAATTGTTTTGACTAAATATAAGATTTCATATAATATATAAAGATATAAAATTTGTTAAATATATAAATTATATATTAATTATCCAACGTATTATTCTTATATACACCAAGATTATTTGAAAATTATGATACAAAAGTTAAATTGCTCCGTCGCATTGTATAGTATATAACAATAGATGAAAATCTATGTTAACCATTTGTTTATGGATCGAGGGAATCTCACTCCCATAATGGATGTTCTATATAAATAAATCGATACACAACCAATAATTGTGACGTACAAAACTTGTCGTTATTTGATCGTTTTTGACAAATTTCTGAACTAATAAATTTGTGGAAAATACAAGAAAAAAGTGATAACGTGATTTTTTCTGCGAATTTTCAAAAATCATGGACAATATGTGTAATAACCAAACCCAATTTTTTATCATATCAGAGATTGTACGGTACTCGAAGACGTTGCGAGAATTTATAGTCATTTTAAGTATTTGTTCTCATAATATTTTAACATTTTTGACACATTTATTTTCCGGGCAACTCTGAGGGATACGTCTAAGTCATGACAAAAATATCCCACGCATAGACATATAAATAAATTTTCTTAATTTCATTATTTTTATATGATTTATTACAGCTCCCATAAGGTACCTATTATTTTGTATTTGTTTTGTGAAAAGTAGTTTAATTCGTATATATATTCAATCTTTTATTTATTCATTTCTGTATTATCTACTCTAATTTTCCATACTATAAATACATATTGTATTTATTTAATAAATTTATATTCTTAAAAAAAACGTGATGTTAGTGTATGTACAAACGTTAACTTTTGTATATATTTTAGTTTATAAAGTACAATATATACATATATTTTATATTGTAGTAATATAATATACTATAAAAAGAATGTATGTGTACAATAAAATTAATCTTTATCCGTACATTTGTGCTACAATATAATAAATATAATAAACTACAAAGTTATATATTTATTATATGCATACGCTCTCTGTGTGTTAAAAATTTACAAACAAACAACAGCAAAAATAACAATAATTGTTTGTGTTAAAGTTGTAATATGGAAATATATATTTACTTTGAATTTATACACCGCATACATTTATTATTTATTTTATAAAATATATTTGATAAACTTATTTAAAAATATTTTTAAAATATTTGAACTATATATTTTTGTATATACATTATCCTTAAATATCCTGCGCTATATACGCTGCACATTTTTCGAAATATGTGAATCACATTGTTTTTACATTTTTTTATTGCCCTACCCATTTTTATAAATTTATTTCTATTTCATTAGTTCGCTCCGAAAATTTTTAGCACAACATGGACTCGAGAATCAATGGGGGTTTTTTTTTTTTTGTGACAAGCCGAAGGAATGTATTGCAAATTATTTGCTGTGTATATTTTTTGTACTCTCGCATCTGATTCTAAATAAGTTTAAGATTAGTGCTATAATTTTTTAATCTTTCCGACAATAATTTTGTAATAATGATTTAAACATAATATATATAGGTTGATAGGTTCAGTGCACTAAATTAATATAGGTATAATTATTTGTGTTATATATCATTAGAAATAATATAAGATGCCTTACAGCAGTGCGTTTTATTTACATTTTAATTTACATATACAATAGATGTATTGTTTATATTAAATAATAAATGTAACAGAAAATATTCGGTTACCTCAAAATAATAATAGTATATTAATAATAATAACTTTTTAAAAAGTTCTACATTACATTTCTTTTGCATATAAATAATAATAACAAGGAAATTTGTAGAAAATTTGTATTTACATATATAAGAAAACTTTTATTATAAATATGTAAATAAGTGTATATTTAAAAAGGAAGAAAATCATATAAAGGGTCAAATATGATCAATATATATACATTTACTCGTACATATAGTAAGAAAAATGTCAAAAAATAAAAAAAAACCCATATGACACAATTTAATTTAACATAGAATTATTTCCATTCAGCTCATCTGGAATTTTCATCGAGGTATGAACAATTTGGTGTGGTAAAAAAACAAACGTAAAGTTTTTTATAAAATCTATGAAATTTAGAGAAAGAAATATTATTTCGAATTGAAAAATTAAATTTATTATAAATTTTTGTTCGCATACAAAAAAGCATCCTTATTTTTTCATTCATTTGGAAAATGTGGAAAAACAAAAAATCAAACAAGAATTATCAATAAAAAGATTAATTCATTTTTAATAATAAGGGTTTATTAAATTTTGTGTTATAATGTACAAGATATACATAGATTGGGTTAGACAGACGTGTTATATGTAACATTATTATTATTTCTTAAAAGAAAAATCTCATTCTTATTTAGTTTGTTTTTTTTGTTTCCTTTCTCCATTCCCACAATACAATACTGTCAAAAACGAAACAATAATAACAATAACATTATTATTTGCTATTCGGTTAATACCATATATATTGAATGTATATTTTGTGTTTAGAAAAAAATAAATAAATATACAATAAGTAAAAAAAAAACACACACAAAATAAAAAATATATCAAAAATTCTTTCCATCTATTACTACTTTTTTTTTTTTCATATATAATATAACGAGCAGATTATAAATATGTAATAAAAAAAAACGTACCCTTGTATTATTTCTTTCAGCTTTAAGTTCAGAAATTTCTTCGTCTCTTTCCAGCAGTGTTTCTCTAGCTTGTGTCAATTCTTTTGTAAGTGTTGCAAATTCCTATATAAATAAGAAAAAAATATATATATAAAATATCAGAAAGTGAAATAAATAAATAAATAAATAAATAAATAAATAAATAAATAAATAAATAAATGAAAGAATGTGGTAAAAATTTAATTGATGTGAATAACTTTTCTTTTATGCTATTAAAATAAAATTTTAGATAAGTTTTTAAAGGAAAATATTCTATTTTATGTCAATATAATTTTCAGGTATTGGGAAATTGCCCTGTGTTTTGTATTTTCTATATAATTTTCGTGGTAATTATTTAAAAACATGAAAAGGAACTTCATAAAAAATTATTCGTAATTGCATTCACACATACAAAATTTAATTCTCGATTGAAAATTATCTTCAAATTATTCCATTGGGTGGGAACTAAACTGTGTGATGGTTCATGGTCTTGTTATGTATTATTTTTGTAGTACTTATAATTCCATAATATATATACAAATAAACATTTCATCAAAATTCAACACGCAGTCAAATTAAAAATTTTCTGTACGATGAGGGCTGCTGTGTATGTATGAGTATAAAACAAACCTATTATAAAACTATGTGCAAAATTTAATGAAATTAATAGAGATTTATCTTTCAAATGTCTTTTATATCCATATATTGTGTGTAATTTAATTTAAAATCGACCCAAGAGTTGACACGGTTATATTTTTATTCTATTATTTAGTATAATTGAATATCAGAGGAGATATGAGACATATGACAAAATGAAATTTATTTTTTTAGCATGTATTATTAATATATTATATTATACCTTTTACACAACGCATATAGGACCATATATTTATATAGAAATTATAGTAGTGGTATAACATATATGGTCTTAAGGATATATATGCGGGGAGATATAATAATTTGTTGTTTAATCTTTTTCTTCTCTTGGTGTTAACGCATTTGGATCTATCGAATATATACTTATACTACTACGATATAAGAAGATAAAAATCATACCGTATAGCTTATATAGAAAGATGGAAGATTTTTGGCGAATTGTATTATATATGATTTTAGAAAAGAATTCTAAATGTAGAATATATAATATATAAAAACTTTTTATTATTTGACATTATATATATATATATGCGGCGGTATATATATATATAAAAAATAAAAAAAATAAATAAATAAGAAAATTCTTTGGATCCTATTTAATATTTTTTTTTAAAGAAAAACTATTTAAAAAGTCACAGCACGTTTTAATAATCGGGTTATTTTGCGGATATATAGATTATATAGAAACATATATTGTATATATATTGTGATATACTATATATTATTATTGGTCCATTCGACTTACCCATAGATGATGGTAGTATGGTTAAGGTTAACCATATCTATATATATGTAACAAAATGCTATATATATATAAGATTGATTATTATATATTTACATAAAAGTGTATTATATAAAAATTTACATTTAATTTTACACAACATGACAACAACAAAAATGGTAATTATAATTATTTTTAAATTATTATAAATTATATACTTTGAATATTGAGTTTATTTATTTATTGTATACACTTTTAACACTAATCGTACAAAAGTTTGATTTAAAATTGATCATTCTTTGTTATTTAATTTTACGTAAATTCATATATTCTCTATTATATCTGCATTTATAATTAGCGTTGTTATGCACCATTTTCTACAAATGATCAAAAAATGGACTGGTTAGGTATATATGTGACATGACACCGTATAGATATAGATGGTTAGTGTTAAACAGTGATTATACAAAAAAAAAAAAGTATTAAGATAAATAAAAATTTTTTGTAAATATTAATTTTCCAAAATAACAAGATTTATATACTATAAATTATATAATTTAACTAACTTAATTATAAAATAAGCATAAGTTTTCCTTTGTAACATATATATTTTTAGATACACCGAATAAAATTGAACTTACATTAAAAGTATGTACGAAATATAATAATAGGAAAACAAATATAACTTTATATAGGTGAACACAATTTTCTTTATACAACACAATGATTTTAAAATACTTATATATATATTTATCAATGTACATATTCGTTTTAGATAAGTTTACACGTAATGACAGGTTGTAATGTGAGACAAATTCTTAAAAGGTTTTCCCAGTTTTTCTTTTACTCTGTATATATCGTAACATCGCATCATTTTTTTTTTTTTGTTGTATATTTTATTTGCAATAGTCTTTACAATATGAAAGTAATGAAAATGTGGAAGTTGAAGATGAAGAAGAAAAAAAAATGTATATTTTATAGAACAAGTCAAGTATCATTTCCTTTCATTTTTTTTCTTTTTAAATCCTTTATATATTTATATATGGATCTGGTAAAGTTTATGTATGTATATTGTGCTACTACATGTGTTTACAACAAAACTCCTTCAATAAAATATTTTTCGCAACACACAGAATATTAAATATTATACAACATTTACTTTTGGGGGAGGGTGTTCGATAACACTTTTATATTATTTTTATATGAAAAGTGGTAAGTGCACCGCGGAGGCTTATATAGAATTAAAATTTTTTTTATATATTATCCTTTGGAAAATTAATTGTAGATATAAAAATTAGTATAGGTTGAGATAGAAATATAATATAATTAAAATATGAATAAATGTATATAAAAAATGAGATTATATAAACAATTAATATATGCTGTGGCATTGTCTGTTCCAGTCTCTATATATAATTTGTATAATTTTTTATTATTTAATAATTAAGATAAATTGTCAATATATATAGACTTAATTTAAATTAAAAGTGGGTGTATGTACAATATATATAATTTATATATATGTCAACTAATTTAGGCTTAAAGTTAATAAGAAAAAAAATATAACAAATTTAATTAATAAAATTTCGTATATACATCAAATTAAAAGCAGCTTAAATTGTGTGATAGAAAATTAATCAAATTTTGGGAAATATACAATTGATGTTAGTAATAGGTTAAATCTGCCAGTATTTTATGGATGTGTTCTATATATAATATAAACTATTATTTCAATTGTAAAAATTAGTTCAACCCATCGTTTATCTATACATATTTATATTATAATGCATATTCATATAAGTCAATTTAGTATATTTAAGTATACTAACTATTGACCTATATAAAACCATAAATATAATATAATTTTTATCATTTCATAAAATACAATAATATATAAATTGTACATATACGCGGCACACACATACAATAATTAATGTATATGGGTTTAATAATCAATCATAAATCTTTTTGATTAGAATGCGTATTATAAAAATATATATAGAATATAAAATCATCGTTATAAATATAACATCAATAACAATTTCAATATAAATCCATTAAAATAGTAATTTGTATTATATATTTTGTATAATGTATTTATATAAAAATAGAAAAGTATATGTGAATATCAAAAATTTTATTTAAAAGAAATGTAATAAATTATTAAATCAAATCATATAAAAATAGATAAATTTGTTGCATATAATACAAATACATGGTATATTCAGCGACACATCGTGTCCAATATATTTTGTATTTGATATCTTGAAATCATATAATATTTGGTCCATAAATGATTTTATATTAAATGTTTCGGAATAATTCCTTCTTCGAAAATATAGTAAATTCTTATTTAAAAACCCCGGTAAACTTTCTAACAATATATATACGTAAACATTATATCTTGACCCCCTCCACCAAGACATTTTCCGATTCAAAAAAAAAATAGCTATCGACAAATACAAAAATGGCTTATTCTCGTAACATAAACTGATTGAAGACAAACAATGCATCAGAATTTATTGACCATAAATATATTATTTATTATTTGTCTCTTCCACAAATATAATAATTGAAATACTATTTATTTTAATATTTCATAAATTTATATAATGTGCGGGACAATATAATACAATAACATATGATGGATGCATTTAGGGCTTATACATAAATTTAATAATCATATACTAAATAATCATTAACCGCGCATATATATGTATTGTATTTAAAAAAGATAAATAATATTCATATTACACAATAGCATTACTATAATAATAAAAAAAATAAATGCGTAAACATTAAATATTGATTTAGTTAATATAACGCGTAAAAACGTGTGCGTATTACATACGTCTAAATATTTATTTTAAATTTTTAAATACTTATGTTCATGAATTGAGTATTTAGATATATTTAAAATAAATCATCTCATTAAACATATATTATTTACATTTTGTGACGATGATATTATATTGTCCATGACCGAATTGTCAATTTCTATAAATCTATATAGAGATGAGTTTTTATAAAATTGTAAATCAAATTCTGTGGCTTAAACACACACACACACATCGCATATTAAAATACTATTATAATAGAAAATTTTCAAATAATAATATGCATTTCCAAAAATAAACTTTATTTATTACTTATACACGATTTATATGTGTCAAAAAATTCAAGGATTTTTATTTAATATAAACTATCGCAATTTTAGTTATTGTATATTCATTAGCAACATTTATGGAATGATTAGTTAACAAAACATTTAACAATCTGAATTAAAATATAAAAACAATTACAAGCGAAAACCATAATGACATTGAAAAATAGTGTTTTGATTCAAATAATTATATAGTCACATTTTATCTATCTGCGTATTTCGTTTTTTCCTTTGACACTTAACAATTTATTTGAATCGACAATTATTATTGAGCATCGTGTTAACAATATATATTTACATACCAATTGATAACATATACATAAATAATTTAAAAAAAAATTGTATATATTTTAAATCTTTGCTGAAGGAAGTTATTTTTAATTTATATTCCACCATATTTCTATCTATAGAAAATTTCAAACACACAAACACATTAAAAATATACAAAATCTCTTTCTATGATCGAAACAGAACATAAAAAAAAAACAAATCAACAGTGCCAAGTGCCATTATTACAAAAGTACATGGAAATTTACATTTCTTTTAAATTGAATTTAAAATCTATAAAAATGATAATAGAAATTTTATCTTGTAAAATAATTTACTATTCCATATAGAGTGTGATTTTAAGAGTACGCTTTTCAATCGTCATGATAACTGTCGTCCCTGTCGTTTATCAAATCATACCGAATTATTGTTTATTCAATTATTCTGAATATACCATATTTATTTAAATTTATAATTTAGAATTTTGATTATATATTAACGAACAATTGGATGATTAAAGTTGAGTAGTAATTTTTAATATGAAAAATACTAAAAAAAAAATTTGAATAATTATACAAAACGAGTTAGAGAAAGTTTATTATACAATTAAATCAATATATTCTTCTTGCAAATATTATTCAAAGAGAAAATATGCCAATAGAAATAAATTCAAAAATTAAACAAGTTCCGAATAATATATTAAATTGAAAAATATGTAACAGTCTTCAAATACAAATTCTACAATAGTTCTATTTCAAATATATAAATTGATATAAAATCAAGAGAAAAATTAATTTGCTTCATTGAGTATTTGTTATTATTATCAAATAAGTATTATAAAATGGGAAATTTCTGCAAAATCGAATATCCTTTTATCTATTTACACTACAAAAGTGTTTTGATGAAAATAACAATAAAAACAAAAAATACCTGCATTAAATTACTGACAAGAAATCAATTCAAAAATTCACATTAATTTACTTGCACTACTAAAACTAAATACACCATTACAAAATCATAATTTACTTTACGTTTAGTAACAAAACTAAACACCAAAATTCTGTAATATTTACAAAGAAAATAAAAATCAACATGTGAGCGATATTCGATATAAAAAGAAACACGATATTATAAAATTAAAATTGTAAAATATTCTGTTACTACAATACAATTCGAAAAATTTTATTACACGCAAGCCATTAGCAATTGAAAACACTAACAAATTGTGTGAACATAAAAAACATACCCAATGGTACCCGAATGAAAGAAAAAAAAACTGGCAAAACTCATACAAATACTTATTAAATTTGAAAAAAATACATATATATAGGTACTGTTTAAAAAACACCAACAAATCATATGAAAATAAAAAAACATAAGCGATCGTACCCGAATGAAAGAAACAAAATATTGCCTGACTCGGTAAATAACTTTTATCAGTTGAATACATAAATTATTAAATAAAAATAAACAATTAGGTACTGTTAAAAAATTATAGTATTATTCATAAAGAAAAAAAATCAACATGTGAACGATAGTCGATATAGAAAGAAACAAGAAATTACAAAAATAAAATTGTAAAATATTCTGTTACTACAATACAATTAGAAAAACTTTATTACGCGCAAGGCATTAGCAACCTGAAAACACTAACAAATAGTGTGAACATAAAAAAAATACCCAATGATACCCGAATGAAAGAAACAAAAACTGGCAAGACTCAAACATAACATATTAAATTTAAAAAAAATACATATATATAGGTACTGTTTAAAAAACACCAACAAATCATATGAAAATAAAAAAACATATGCGATCGTACCCGAATGAAAGAAACAAAATATTACCAGACTCGGTAAATAACTTTTATCAGTTGAATACATAAAATATTAAATAAAAAAATAAACAATTAGGTTCTGTTACAAAATTATAGTATTATCCATATAGAAGAAAAAAATCAATACAATAAATTTTCAAAAACAGAAATTAATAATATAAAATTGAAAAAAAATTCTGCGGATTGCCTGCAATACTACAATACAATACAATACAATTAGAAAAATACAATCTCGCAATTATAAAACCAACAAATTGTATAAAATTAGTTCTTCAAAAACAACATATTTTTTTGTACCATGTAAAGGTTAACATTGAATTATTTGTAAAATTGTTCGAAAAATTTAACTAGTCGATTGTTGATGCACATTTACCAGCTATTATTTTCATAAATTAAATATCATCGGCATCAAAATGTTTTGAATAAAAATCTAAAGAACTTAAGAAAGACTTTTTGATTATATTTTTATAGCTTAAAATTAATTTTATAATAAAAATATTATCAATTCAACTAATAATAAATTTATGCATTTATTTATATACGAAACGGAAATAGGAAATATTTTAATATATTTATTTATTTTATTTAACTTTTAAACTCTTTTTATTGTTATTAATTTATTTATTTACTTTATGATAAAATTTAGAAATTATATATGTACGTTATTATTCATTCTGGTTCTTTTACAAATATACATTCAATTATATTGTGTGTTAATCAGTTTTATATATACATTTTAATTCATATATATAAAATTTAGTTTATCTTTTCTTTCTCTTTATAAATATACATAAAAGTCGCCCACAAACCACTTTTCTTCCTAATTTGGTAATACAATATTAAAAAGTTGCACGATCTATCATTTCATTTCGGTTTTTTTTTTTGCTTTCTCAAATGGAACCATTCAATTAAAATTATGAATATATAGAAAGAATACAGTTTTATTTTGTTAACATATTTATTTACCCATACAATTGTTATATACAATATTTATATACTTGAATATGTAAATATGTATATACATTATTATTCCATTATATACTCGTATTATAAATTATATACTTATAATCATCAGATATAATAGAATATAATGTGCATACGCATGAAGACATTTTTTTTATATTGAGAACCAGTTTATCTCTTTTATACACATATATAAGAAATAAGTGTTAAATGTCATCATTATGATCATCATCGATCTTCATGATGATCATTATTATAGAACGAGAACAATAATACGATTAATACATAATAATAATAATAATAATATTAAATAAATATAAAATAGAAGAAAGAATTGTTATATAAATTTTTTTGTATGTAGGATTTTTTTTATTCTTCTAATTTTGTAAAGAATTTGCGGGGGAACCGTTCAAACAGTGTCACCATATCTTCTTAAGAACTATTTATATAATAAGCATTAATATTAACGAAAAAAAAATTGATAATTTTCTTAACAATAGACTTAACTTTACAATTATATAAGAAATAGTGACTGTTCTTATTAAAATTACAATATTTACAAATGCGTATACGCATACATTGAATAGTTAATATGTAAAATATATTTTGCATAAATTTATAATTTTTATTATAACAAATACATAATAAACATTATTTAGAATTATAATTTAATTTTTTAAAAGATATAAAATAACAAAATAACATAATCATATGATTAACTTCACAATTTAATTATACATTTGAATAAATACATGTAGTTTAATGAATAATATGATGAAGTCAAATGTGAATTGTTATATTATTTCACATAGTAATTCTGTTTAAAGTGTACAAACACATACAAATCGATCAATCGTTCCGTTTTTGGAATTCCTTTTATGACCATGTTAATCGTATAGTTAAACCATGGTCACTATGGCATGTATATTCGGATTTATAAGCATTTAAAAGACGGAGGCAATTTGTGTGTGTGTGTGTGCGGTGGATACACTTAAATGCGGTCATATCTTCGGAACTATATACCAAAAAATTATAAAAATTATACACGTAATGAAGACAGCTTCAACTCTATACTTATCTCTATATTTATCAAAAGATATAAATATTATTCCTTAATTCTATTATTTTTATATGAGCATATAATATATAAAGTAGACATTGTTAATGTTTGAGAAACGTCGTCAACACCATATTTTCAAAGATATTCATTCAAACGTACGCATTGTAATGCTCAGCTAAAAATATTCTTATTTCGGATATTGAACCCATATAGTATTTCATAGATTGATTAACACATGACCACTATATACCCACTGACTATGATTTTGACAGTGAGCGTAATATTAATTTTAACAATAATAATATAAATTAAATATAGTAACTTCGGACACATAAAAGTAAATAAATAAATAGCAGTATTTTGTGTACTTAAATAATTAATTTTTTTCTTTCACAATAAATAAATATAAATCAATTAACCTTGACGATAATTAAAATTTATATTCTGCAGATTAATGAAATAAATATATTGAATTATGTATGTAAAAAAAAAATAGAAAAAAAACTATTTGATGACTTCATGGATTTTTTTTTCCCATTTGAAATACAATTTAAAAATGAAATGTGGGTTTTTTTCGTTGTATGTATATATAACTGCCATAACTAAATGATGAAGTGAAGTGAGTGAATGAATGAAATAATATTTTAAATATTTTATATTTACTCATCGACATAGATGTATTTACCATTGAAGAGGTGAGATTATTGAAAAATAATTAATATATATTCATTTTTACCGTAAAACAAATTTTCTTTTTTTTTTTAAGTTAAACTATTTAAGTTAAGTGTAGTAATTAAAATATATTTTATTTTTAGTTATACTAATTACTATGTATTAAATACAAAACAAATATGATGATGAATTTATTTAATCGAATGACTTCAAAAGCTTGTTTTTTAATAAAAATGTTTTGTATAATCTTATTTTATTACAACTCATTTCATGCGTAATCAGACACAAATCTCGCAGTCATTAAACATTATAATTTAGTAAAAAATTCAATTCTTTCGTTGTTTTGTTTGGATATTTGTTTCATTATCTCAAAAATTAATATTTTTAAATAATGACTTTTTTTTTAAATATTTGGAACAACCCAAAAAAAAAAAAAAAACAATTTTTAATGTAAAAAAACTTCTTATTTTTTCTTCTCATATTTCATAAAATACTAAATAAATATTATTTCACCTTAAATTAGTATCTTCTATATATTTATATATTTATTGTGATATATCCTCTTTGCAAGTTAAAAAAAAACAAAATATAAAATAAAGGTTGATGGGTAAAATAAAAATATATTTTATATTAGAAGAAAAATCAATAAATTGTTCCTTGGAAAAACACAAAAATATTAATAACTTGATCGTGCGACTTTATTCTCCTTCTTTATTATCATTAATTTTTTATACACTATACTATTTGTGCATGGTATATTTTGTAATAAGAAAAGTTACTAATTATTTTATACTTTCAATGTAAATATATATATATACAGTAATTTATTATTTAAATAGAAAATATACGTAAATGAACAAATACCGAATCGAAATTGAAGGTAGAAAAAATTATATTTTATTTATAAAATAAATTTAACACACTAACTATGAATATGAATTTATATATATATTTATTAGTAAAACAAACTATGTATTTTATATATTTATGTAACTGATCAAATTCAAATCATTTTAATTTTATAAAACGATTTAACTTTATATATAATAGAAATGTTAAAGGTATCTCACCACCGCCGTAAAAGCACAAACACTGGAATTGAATATGTTTTGTAAAAGGAAAGAATAAAATAAATAAAAATTACATTAAACCAATTATAATTATATGATAATTTTGTGAAATTTACCATTTGTATAAATATACTATGTGTTTTTCTATGTTTTACAATTTTATACATATATACAGAAGATTCGCTTGTTTATTTTAAATTTGATGTTATGTTTGCGTACATAATTATTCTATCAATTTATACTATTCTGATCATAAAACAATTGATATCGAATAAATAATATATACATTTCCACCAAATTTCAACGTGATAGATAATTTCTCATTATTATTTTATTAACAGTAACTTTTAATTTTTAATTTTTTATAATTTTTGCTATTGTATATAAATTATTGAGCAAAAAGTGTTTGCATTAAAAATAATTTAGAAATATAAGAGTTCATCAATTATCAATTAAAAAAGGTGATCCGCACATATTGGACGTCCAAAAATTTTATGAACATGTGGAAAAATTCAATGTTTAAATATAAAATCATCAAAACAAACCATTAAACCCACCAATTTACGTTTGGCATTAAAGCGATTAAAGAAAAAAATTCGTAGCTCGATTGATTTTCACATCCGAGTAGTATAATTCCATATTTAATATACAATAATTATACAATTTTATAATATATTTTTATTTAAAATCATCACATTCTTATGATAGAAATTTATGTTATATATATACAAAAGAAATATTTTGTATAATCTAAAGAATAAAACTTCTAAATGTATAGTGTATAGAAAGAAGTAATAAATCGAATGCGAATAAACATGAACAATTCAATATACAAATTTTTGTAACATTATAGCCATATAGATAAAAGTTTAAATTATTAATTCATTCAAATGCACAGTATTATAATGTGTGACTTAAATATTATGATATAATCAAAGCAATTTATATAAATATAAATATATTAAGTATTATGGTAAAATTCGATTTGTGTTGGAGAAGGCCAAAAACCGCAGCTCTCGGTTTTATTAATGCCGTATGCAGAAATTAAGTAAATATATAAATATATTATATATATATAATTTCTTTTAAATAGTGTTAAAAATGTAATTTATTCAAAATATACAAGGAAATTTTGCCACGTGCTGAGAATATCTAATATACATTTTTTTTTTATTATGTATTGCCCCTTGTGTATAGAAATAATAAAAACCAAAATAAAACTTATAATTAACATAAAACTGTTATTATTCTATACTTAAAATCAAGACACCTATAAATAAAGTATATACAAATTTTATTATAAAAACTTAAATTTCATTGTATACCTTTATGCGCGTATGGGATGTTGTTAAGTGCATTATACATTTTTATAAGTACATGTATAAATGAATAAATGTATATAAAGAGAGGTAATGAAAATGTATATGGTAAATATTTTCCAGATACACAATAAAATGAAAATCAAGACAAAATTAATTAACATTTAAATTTATAATTTTATATAAACAAATTTGTATTTTATATATATTTATTATGCAATAATATTAAATTTGTACGCAGGGTAAACGTTAAAATTACTATGTACACAGTGTACTTAACTTACTCTATATAATACTATTTCCATATTAACAGGAAATTATCAAATAATGGGACCTTTGAATTTTGTATGGAAAAATATGATTCTCTATATATAGAAGACACAATTCATCTGATTTCATAAGTAAAATGTTGTTGGACGTTCAATATGTCAATTATACGATTGCTTAAATTACTTTTAATAATTAATTACATTTTTTTTTTTCAATTTTATAAATATTTAAATATCTTTTTTGATACCATCCTCTTTTGAACATAAATTAATAACAAAAATATACACAAAAAAATATACAAAAAAGGAAAAGCATCGAACGAAAATTGTATGTTTTTAAATTATATTAAATTAATTTATGTACATAATTATGTATAGGTAGATGATATAAATACGTGCGTATCATATGAGCATATAATTAAACAATTAACCAAAAATTTGGTATAGGTAAAATAATATTTGGGTATGAAATGTTTTGTTATATGAGACTTTAAAACCACAGTAAAAATAGCATAAATTACTATACACAAAAAAAAACGGTGGAGAACCCAGTAAAATTTAAGTTTTCACATTCAAATGATTTCAACAACATATTTTTATATAGCTAATGTGCGCCAGTATAATTAAATAATAAACTTATACAATAAAAAAATATTGTTTCAGTTTTTTGTTTTGTTAATTTAGTTCAAATTCCTATATAGAAATAAAATATATGTATAAATTAAAAAAAAAAACGTGCACATTTAAAACTAAATAATATTAAATATTTAACTAACGAATAATGAATATATTTAAATAACAAATTATTTGTGTATGTAATTTTGTCGCGATGTATAAGAAAATTTGTTTAATCTTTATTTTTATTGTAAACGATGATAAGAAATATTACATTTTTTTTTATAAATTTGATAAAAACACACAATTGATGATGATGTTGTTTGTATTTTTTATAGCAATAAACTTAATTAAATTTCTGATTATTTTATTTTGCCAATATACTATATATGAAAATAGTTATAGAAAAAAATATAAACACTCTTCATTTGTATTTGACGTAAAACAAAACAATTAATATTTTTCTGTATGTTTTTTTTTTACTATTATAAATTAATAAAGTTAAAATTTTATGAATAAAGACATTATAGTTATATTCAACTATATTTGTACTATATTATGATGCAGATTAAATCGTAATTAATTGAATGAATTAATAACAATAATAATAATAATAAATTTACAAACGATTGTACGTATCCACGATGATTACCTATATATGGCATATATACCGTGGTACACGATGAAAAATATTTAAACAGCTAATTGAATAATTAAACACTTAAGTTAAAACACTTTTACATTTTTTATGAGATAATAAAAAAAAAAAACAAAACAAAACAAAACTAATAAAATGTAAAAGTGAGAAATATAAACTAATTTAAAGTTAATATGGTAATTTATTTGTCTATTATATGTACTCGTAAATATGCATTATAAATGAAGATTTAAATATTTGTATATATGAAAGCAATATAATGAACATCATAATTTTTATGTAAACTGTTTGTATTCTTTACAAAAAAAAAACTAAAATTATAAGTTCTAAGTATATCATCCCATAAAAGAATTTATATATTTATTTGGTATGTGTACTGTGTGTAGAGTTATAGTAGTGACAATAGTTCATACATTTGTTTTAAATTCTATATGGCATATAATATATTTGTATTTTGTATATATATAATATATAGAAATGTTTACAGTACCATTGACCGTGATTTAATGATGAATTTATTTGTTAAATGCTATATATATACCATATATATAATAACGAAGATCTTAAGAGCTATCGAATATATTAACCGTCACAATGTTACATCATCGTCTATAATATACTGTAATATTATTTATATAAATAAATAGATATTGGAATTTAGATATATTTTCATATGCCTCTTCTGATGACAATATTGGACCCCAAACACATACACTAATTTTTGATGAATTAATAAAGTATATTTGTATATATGTTAGCAACATAGCTAACATATCTTTTACATTAAAATATATTTTTATTCTGCGTATTATTATGTATAAATATATATACGCATAAAAATTCTATATTTATGTTCGTATATATAATCAAAAACTCATTTAATTTCATTGCACATATATATAAATTTTTACATTTACTCGTATATTTATTTATTGTATAATATAATACAATACACCGCACCACATTTATTATATAATATATATATGGTTTTAGTTAGTTTTATAACAATATAAATGGAAGTATCCTCTGTTTTATATTATATATATATTTGTATATTTACTATATAACATTATATAAGTATGTATGTATATAACACATATAACAATATCCCATAAATATATAATAAAAGTGTAATATAAATGTACAGAGCAGAGCACACAATGTAATAGAAATAATATAGTAATATTAATATTAATAATAATGCTTATATAGAACGAACCAAAAACGACCATATATACTAAACACTTTCATTGTTTTTATATAAATATAAACACATTAAATGTTTAAAAGGTTCCTATAATAATAATAATAATAATAATAATAATATGAACACTTTTTAACGCTCTATCTAGATACAAAACTATATATGTACAATATATTAACGTTACGTAGATACACACACACACACATATATATATATATATATATTGTATATTTAGTGCAATTTGTGTAACATTTTTTGGTCAACGTAAACGACTAGAAGGACTATTAAGAAATAAATAAAAAAAAGGCAAAACTTAATTTTAGAAACATATTGTAAAAGAAAAAAAAATTTGCATGCGATAAACAAAATTCTATTGTTGTCCTGTTTTCCATAATTACATATAGAATCACATTCTGGTTTAAGGGATCAGCACTATACTATGGGAATAGTTTTCTAAAAAATGATAATTTGATAAGCGTGTCACAGAAAGATTTTGAAGTTTTCTGAATATATTAGTTGTTAATAATGTTTTTAGGTCAATTAATAAGTTTTCTATGAAAAGCCCTTCAACCTATCATATTTATTTTATATATATAATATTTGTCTGTTATATGCTAACTGACTCAATTGACAATGATTGGCAAAAGGTTCGCATTGTACGTTTATCAATGATATGATTCCATAATTTATATGTGTATATGTTGAAATGGAAAATTGTAATAGTTTCCGAGTATTGTTTATATATATTTTTTTTGCAAAAAAAATAAAATCATAACAAATATTGAATTGTTCAAAATTGTAAAAGATATGGTCAATAATTTGAGGAAAATGTATGAAAAAAGTGAACATTAATTTCGGTGTGGCGGCGGCGGCGGCGGCGGTTGTATATAGTCACAAAAACATTACCATCACAAAAAATAGGTGCTACTACACTAAAAATAATTAATCCATGACGGTTGTGTTGAACGATCGATTAAAACTACATATAAGATATAGCTGACATGTTATAAGGATATGTGCATTAGGAAAAATATATCAACACAGATGACTGCCCGCGTTTGCTCACAATCGATCGAAAATGAATTCATGTGACCAATTTGAAGTCCTTTTTCCGCATAGATGAAAAAGTACATATATATACAACTGGAAATAATACATATTTTCCTATTATTCCGTAGATATGAAAAAAATTTGAGCTAAATGAAAATTATGTTGAACGCAGTAAATTAATTAATTAATGTTGAAAAAAAAATGTAAATTTCTTGTTTTATTTTTACCTAATTTTTTATATATAAATATTTCCATAACAATATTATTGCGATATATATTTTTAGTTATAGTTATTATTATTATTATTATTATTATTATTATTATTATTATTATTATCAACGTTTATATTATCTATTTACAATTATTTTGTATGCGGATGTTATGGAAATATACTTATGTGATTTATGATAATGATTAAATAGATTGTTAAATACATCATATATTATAAATTGTTTTTGTATAAGAGGTCACATTCAATTAAATTTCATTTTAATTCTATTATATAATACATTTATACCCGTATTAATTACATCTGCGGGGAAATACAAATTATCATTTCTTCTTATAACGTTTTGAATAAAGCGATAATGTACATATATAGGATGATATTACATGGCGTCAAAAATATATAAATAACTATGATGTGTAGTATTAATTAGAACAACATATAACAATATATAGAAAAATCATAAGTATTATTAATATGTGATAATAAATTTACATATATAACTATTATATAATATAATATAATAATTATACAATTCAATGGCCATCTACTATAATATCATTTATCGTTATCTTAACTATATAGTTATATATATTTAATCATTTCGTCCATATAATATTATATATAAATTTCTACAAACAGACTGACAGAAAGGTTTAATGGACATTTTTCTTTCTATATTTATATAAAATATATATTGTTGTTATATATTTATAAACGAAAACAAAAAACACACTTGTATACGTTCACATAATGTGTAGACGACCATATAACCATATAATACTTATAATATACAATTTATATAGACATAATCTTAAATGAAATGTGAATGCATAAAAATGAAAAATAAGGGAGAGTTTATAACCGCATCTCATATCTTTTTTTTGTTATATATATGTTTTCTGTCTATAAATATGTGGTGTACACAAATAACCAAGCACCGATGGAAAACAGGAGGAAAAAAAAGAAAAAAGATGTTTGTGTGCTTTTAAGTTTTTATCGTTATTATTACAATATTATACCATTTATATATAATGCGGCTAATAATAATAATAATAATATGAATCGGTTATATTAAAATATTATTATATTGTATTTATGAAAATGTTCATAATCATCATATCGTTTCGGGTAAAATGTTTCAACAAAAATTGGTTCCTTGAATTTTGAGATTTTTTTCCCTATAATATATTATCATCATATTCATATTCATAAAATAAAAAAAAAGTTTTTGTACATTATCAACCTTTTTTCTTCATCTTTGCATACACATATCTCTCTCTATTGTTTATTACAAATAATAAACAATAACAATTAATTTCTTTATATATCTTTTGTTCTTTTGAATTTTGTATAAATATTAAAAAGGAAAAAATGAAAAATACAAATTAATTTTAAAGATGCGAATTTAACAAAAAAAAAAATGTTTGTTTATAAAATTTATCATCAATTTACAAAACTTATTCTATTATATGAGCGTATTATTATAAAAACATATGAATTTATGAATCTATATAAGGAAACAAATTGAAGTCACAAGATGAAAAGTTGATATACTGAAAAATTTACAATTAATAAATCAACACTTTATATGTAAATTGTATATAACATTATTTTGTAAATAATTTATTAAACCATTTTGAGTTATTATCTGTTGTATATGTATATGCGTGCATTAATAACAAGATAATTAACTATTCTTTTAATATATATATAGTTAATATATCTTGCTTGATGCATCACACATCATGTTCCATGTATTCAAAAGTTAATATTTATTATCAACAAATATTGCTAAAGGCGCATATATATATAAAATATAGTTGCATATATACGAGGAGATAATATTATAAAACTATTTTTGTATTTATAAATGTATAAGAAAGTTTAACAATTAAAACGGAACATCTTTTATGGATATTCACAAATGCATACACTGAACAAAACTTATGCACCATTCAGCAGTAATACGCCAATAATTTAACAGCTCTACTGTTGAGCAAAACATACGTCCAGTATAGAATTTTCTTCTAATATAAATGTATATTATATAGCATCAGTATATAATGATTGTGCAACAATGGAAACAAAATATTTCTATTTTATTTATTATATTTAAATTTTTGCGCGTATATACAATAGCACCACTGAAACTTTTCAATTATATCAGACATTAAGCGGAATTGTCCGGTTGGTTAGCATAAGCAAAATTCAGTTTTATGTTTAAATATAGAAATAGAATTTTCTTTAACTTATACATAAATAATTACAAATATCATATCATCATCGTATATCATTGTATTTGGTGTTGATCATTAATTACCTTAATTAATATACGATGTAATGAACATGTACATCGTTTTATATTTATTGTTGATTTTGGTAAATGTTGTTGTAATCCAGCCGTTAAATTACATGTACTTTGAAGGTGCAGTAACGCCTGTAAAAATCCTTCGTGTACAGGACAGACGTCTGCACCCTCGTCTGACGACATAAAATAAAAATTTATACAATTTTTAAATATGTATTTTTAAAAAATTATTATAAGCACATTTTTATTTATTTATTTATTTATTTTTGTTTTATGGTTATGCATTTATTTACAACATTTTGTTTATGTTTATTTTTAACATCATTTACAAATTTCTATCATCACTTTACACACTATCGGTTGTTATATTCATTATATTTATTATGATGCATTATTATAACATGAAACACTTACATAAAATTATAAATGTCACATTGCACTTAACATATATTATATTGATGATTTCTGTTTTATTTCTATTTTTTTCTTAATCATCATATCGCGTAATTAAATTATAAATTTTTATTATAGATAGACTTTTTATTAATTATCATTATTATGTTATTGTGTTGTTATTAATACCTTACAAACACACACACACTTCACTATAAATTATCATCTTCTATATTTATATAAATTATATATACATAAAATTACACATAAATTTATAAATAATATAATTTTTTAACAAACCATTAATAAATAATTTTAAAAGATCATGTGAACTGAAGTGTATAATTATAATAAAATATTTTTAGATAAATTTTGTTTGATTGAGAAATATAACAGTGAACTGAAGTGTGTGGATTGATCTTGGATGCTTATGTAAAGGTTACAATCATATATTACAAATTTATGGTCCATCATAATTATTATATTTGTACCAGATGTATTGAAATCACATGTTAATTTATTGGAGTTGTTTTTAATGTGATTTAAGAGATCGTTAAGTATTTGTGGATTGAAAAAGAAAAAAAAATTACGTTGACCTTGACCTGACATCTCGATGCTTGTATATTACCACCATATCTAAATCCAAGGTCAATGACATATTTAATTTCACATAAATAAAGAAACTTTTTTTGGGTAATTATATTTTAGTTTTCCGTATTGAAAATGGGTAGTCACATAGAGACTGACAGACATACAGAGTAATAACGTTTGTTAAATTTTATTATTAATAATTTTAAATTTTATACACACTCGCTCGTATGTTAACTCTTTCGGAATCGTAAATATAATTCTTATCAGATAGATCATAAAATGGTATGTAATATACATCATCTATCTTCTACTCGTAATACATAGAATTTTATAAAGAACGTCGTTATTTATATAATAATTTAAAATATATTTCTTCATATAAATTCTCTTTGTATATGCGGTACATGCATATATACCATAGATAGGTACTTATATAAAATGTTTACGTTTATCTATAATATTTTATATATTGTATATATAGAAAATGAATTGAATTTGTTAGTCAATTTTTTTTTTCTTCTCTCCCCCGTGCTCGTAGCACGTTTATAAATTGATTGAATTGCATTTTTTTTATTTTTTTTTTACTCATCTTGTTTAAAGCATATGTAAAGTAAGTAGAGTACATTAAAATGTAAGTAACAAATATAAAAGTAAGTAAGTTCATCTATACATAAGAAAATTTTATTTGTACTACAGTGCTGGAAATATAAGTAAATTAGTTAACGTATTCGGAATCTTGTGTTGTTTTATTAATATATCAAATATATTTAATGAAAACCTATAAGTTGTAATGTATTTAAATGTACATTGCATCGAAATGATTTGAAAGAGACAATGTGAATATAATGTGAAGTTCATTGTTGGTAATAAATATAAGTATTAAACAAATTATAAGTTATAAGCATCGTTCAAATTTGTGATTTATAGTCTCCAAATTCAGAAAATCTGTGAATAATTTGGTAAAATTAAAAATGTTAATATATAAATATAAATCAGCAAATTTTCACAATTTTTTCTGTGAGGAGATACGAAAAAATAGAAAACAAAACGGCGATGTACTATATGAAAGCGTTTACTTATTTCTTTCCAGTTACCTAATATAAAATTTTTGTATTATCCCTTACTTTATATACATTCCATCACTGTACGTATACATATAATATTACATAAAGATTAAGTTATATATAGTTCAATGACTTTTAAATTTAGTTTAAGATAAATAAATAAAATATATATATATATATATAGCAAAATATATATATATTTAGTTATTTTAGTGTGTTTTGTTTTATATATAAATAATGTTTATAAATAAAATATAGGTACTTCTGAGACATTATAATATTATCTATGGAAATAATATATGGATTAACTTATATTGAATAGTTATTATATTGATATTATTAGGTACACACACAAATATATATGGTATACTATAGTGATGGGATGATAAGTTCCCGTAATCAACATATAGCTGCTGCAGCATCACACAAAAATAAAAGAAAATTATTTTTAACATATAAAGCAAAATCCTTTAAATGACAATTGTCAAAATTTAACGATGGTTCATTGATTAATTTGTGAGCTACAGTCACGTCATAAGTGGAACCAGTTTTGTAAGGAAATGGAAATAAAAAACCGTAATTCTTACAGTGATCAAGTGTCAATTTTTGAAAGGATCAACTGATAAGGTTATGCTATCTATTTTGTTTGGAATTAACATATGCAAAATATTCATGGACTATTTAGCAAAAGGTAAAACAATAATAGTATAATAATCGATTGTAATTTGTTCGCAAACATTTTGTATTTTTCATTTTCATTCCGGCAACTTATCATCCCATGTATTTAGTATAGTATTTAGAGAGAAGGAAATAGATTTTTTACGATATATTTTTTATATATAGTAAATGCATAAATATATAAAAATACAAAATACACACCAGATACGAAATAAAGTGAAATTTATAAATGTATAATAGATACATGACAGAGAAGGTAATAAAATGTTAATATTTTTAGGTATATTACTATATTCTGGTTTGTATATGATGCGCCTCTCTATATATAGATAGATATAGAAATAGAGCGTATAAGCTTCAATTTAATATAACATATAATCCTTTCGAAGAGATTTAAATAAATAAATAAATAAATAAATAAATAAATAAATAAATAAATAAATAAACATAATAAATATTAAACATTATATGTAAAACAAACAATATTTTTGAAGATGTTTTTTAAGATGTATAAAAAATAGATTTTCATCTTCTATTTTTATTATTCATATATAGAGATTGGAAAATTTGTATATTCATATACGCTCATATATCCAATAATATTTCGTATATATAAAACAAATGTGAGGTTATTAATATAATATATACAAGCAGATGGTAATAAAGCAGATATATGAAAAAGGATGTACAAGGATCGTAAAATTTGTTCAATTACATATTTATAATACAATAGGGTGATTAAAAGGCGATATAAAAGAAAAATTTAATAATATATACCACAGGCTCTATTATATCTAAAAGTATTCATTATATTATTTAATAAATGGCAAATAAATTAAGATTAATTTAACTTATTTTATTTATCTACAGTTTATTTATTTAAATGAAAAATTAAAATTTAATTTTCTTATATAAAGAAAATGGTTAATTTCATATATATCCGGGAAAATTTATAGTAAGTAATCAGAAAAAAGAAAAAAATTATACTAAAACACCAACTATTATCATAATCGAAACATTCTCAATCAATTATAATACTAAGATAATCCCAATAATTCCTAAATATTATTATTACAAATGATCTATATTTATTATTATAATACCCTTGATTTGATGCGTATATAAGAAAATTTTTGAACTTAAGCGTTTTATGAAAAAATTCTTATGATATTGAGGTGATTCAAGAATTTACATGTATTAAATTCTGTTAATTAAAAGTCTTCGATAATAATTTCTCTTATATGAATAGATGCGTGGTTATATACATTTTTTATAGATATTCTAAATGTATTGGACGCATCACGTATGTAAAAAGGTATGGTTATGGTATAAAACAGAATTTTTTTCTGGTCCAGAATTTCATAAATTAGCTCCACAAAAAATTCTGAACCAGATACTGTTGCTAAATTCTGTACGGCAGACAACAGAATAGCTAATTTTTAAATTTTAACTAGTTTTTAGCTCTTTGTCTAAAAACTAAAACGAATTTTCAGTGATAACTGAAATATTATTTCGGTTTTTGTTGCAGATTTATATAGCAACGCTAGCACCAGAATCTGGACCAAAATAGCTGCGTTGAACATCGTCTCTCTGTTCCAGATCAATCGGTTTCGGTTACTAAATTCTGGACCATAAAAAAGAATCTGTTTTATATCACAACGTATAGTTTTAGGAAAACACAAAAAAAAATGTAATTGTTAGCTAATAATATTATGTGGGGGTGGGAGTTCATAAATTATTGTTATAAATCTAGTAATTGAAATTATCTCAAAATAATCCTATATCAATATATACAATTTTTTTTTGATATAAGCTATATGTGTTGATATCACAAATATATTTGTACGTATGAATGACATTGACAAATCGACGCTGATACAATAAATGTGAGTATATTAAAGTTTTTTTTCACCGGCCATATATTAATTATCAATTATATTACATATAAATGTTATGCAATATTATATAATGTGAATTTTCATCATTTATCAATTAAAATGAATAATTATATACAGAGCGACCTACCTACATATAATTTGTAAAAGTTACTTTTATATAATATGACAACGTGTACACATTATCATATACAAATATATACGAATACATTTATAAATATTAAATTGTCACAAATGGTTTAACTTTTTGTCATTTCTTTTTCCGGTTTGTGTTAGAATATGGTTATACCATATATATATTATCTATAGGTATTATATAATAAATATACGCGAATATTATTCCGGTACGATAATTTTGAATGAATTCATATATATGTAGCTTTATTTATTTATGGTATATATATATATATATATATATTATAAGAATTTATGATGATGACAGTATAATAGACTTTCATTCATTCATTCGAATTCATTCATTCATTTATACATTTTTTATATATGTAAAAGACATATTATTATTGAGAGAGAAAAATGTTTTATAAAATATATGTATACCATAAATATATAAAAAAGATTTATAAGTTTAATAACGTGATACGTTGTCTTTAATTTATATATATATAGGTGTAATGATTATATATATACAAAAAATATATTATATATTAATACTAAAGTGCTATTATTTTATTTTGTACGTTTTTTTTCCGACATTGTGTCCGATGATTATTGTTTTTCTTGCGTGATAATTGCTTGTGTTGTATATACGCGAAAAAAAAAACGTGACTGTAAAATTTCATTATTTAACATATTTCATTTTGTTCTAATTTTTGTGATTTTTTTTTATTTTATATTTCTTCTATTTGAAATTAATTTACATATTATAGTAAATTTGTATTTATAAAAGACAATAATAAAGTATTTAACATACCTATACGAGTATTTATAAATATATATAAATAGTATCACGTCGTGTATATGATACAAGCGCAAATAATTAACTTGAAACATACAAATTAACTAATAATAATAATATAAAACGTATATATAATCAATCTTGTCGTCTTTCAATGGAAACGCTACATATATATATATATATAGAAGATTTATTTTATTTGCTATTAACATTTAGGAATATTTTTCTAGTTTCCCCTGATGTGTATTATAAACAGAAAAAAAAATGTTAATTAGACAGTATAGTATAGTTTATTAAAAGAAACGAACTAAAAGTTTACCCGCAATTTGAATTATTTTAATATATACACGGCGGCGGTTTAAGGGAAGAACATAATAATATATTTGTTTGGTTGAAATCGTATCTACACATCATATGGTATATATTTGCGGATAAGTTAAACCTATATAAATATATTGAATCAGACTTCATTATACTGTACATTATTATATACTTAAATATAAAATACATAAATCTTATTAAATTAGCTATTATTTTATATAATTTAATGATATTATTGTGTAATTAAATAGACAATTTGAGTATAGAAACTATATATAAATTTATTTTATTTAACACGTTAATCGCCACGATAATATCAGAAAAATTTTCACATGGGCCATTGTAACTTTATTAGATAATTTAGTTAAAAATGTATCAAGGAAACTTAATGTATTACAGAAAAAATTACGTTTTGCCAAAATGCCCGGAAAAACACTATTTTTTGTGTCACACATATATGACTGACATGGCCCTATATTAACATTTTTTTTCTCTCGATAAGCCGTGTCAGTCAAATATGTCTGACGCATCCAAACAAGATACAACAAGATACAACAAGTATTAACCTGTTGTTTTGAACACATCGTTGAACAGTATACCATATACGTTTTGAACAATATACCATTATATAACTATGTTTATTTCATTTTATTGTTTGTAGTAAGCCAAGAAATTTTCCGGTTTTGTTTCTGATAGGCCAGCTTTCGAAACATAATGCAAATGTATCGTTTGCGTCGGACATCTGTGATTGACGTGTCGTTCTACCAAATCGCATACGTCAGACATATATGCTTGGCTCATGTAGAACTTTTTAGCGTCAGACACATATGACTGACAAGGCGATTAACGTGTTAATTTATATATAGTACTCGTCGCAATTATATATATATGGGAATGTTAATTTTTTTATTCGTTATTATATTTAGTATTTATTTTGAAGAAAAAAAAAAATAGATAAATAAATAAATAAATATAAAAATAAAACGTATATATCAAATTTTCTATTTCATGCATTTGTGAACACATGTCACAATTGCGTGCTTATTTTGTATATATATATATATATAATTTTTTTTGTTAACAATTATACATATATTTAATACTGTTTTATATGTAATTGTACTAAAACATTATTTTGTGCAATTTTTAAAAAAAAATTAAATTGCACAATGTGTATATATGTAATAACAGCAAAAAAAACTATTATGTTCTTAAACATTATATTATACTAAATAATAGATAAAGGGTGATCCATATATAGTATAGTTATTTCCCTCATTTTTCAATAGTTACAGCTGTAAACAACGCTCAGAAATTGTGAAAATTTACTATTAAAATGGTATATAGTTAAATTCAAACTATATTGTAGATTTCGTGAAATGTATGATGCTAATAATAAGTTTAGACTACCAAGTACACCGTTGAATTATTTTTTATTTGGGCTACGTTAACTCATTAATTTATGTCGATAAACCACAAACCGACAGTCGATGCATTATAAAACCATATTTTAAATGTGTGCCATCCAACCTGCGATGTGTAAGTAATGTGCAATTGGGTTTGTATAGAATGAACATATTGAAGCGTGTCCGTGGTGGTGCTCATATGTGGTACGGAAATAAACATTAATTTCAATAAATATAATTATATAAATTTTTTGAACCGTTTTTGTATTATTTAAATTTAAAATTTATATATAGGAAACTCTTCTATTGGATCAACCTATATTAAATACAATATATACAATATATATGTATGCACACAACCCATAATGGATGGAGAGTAATTTTAAATTAAAAGAAATATAATATAATATAATAAATATCAAAATGTTTGTTAAACATTAAATATATATAATACAGTTTTAATAATAATATAGATATTTTGAAAGAACCATTTAATTTCATTTAAATTGAAAATCTTTCATAATTTAAATTATATATTTTGAAAATAATGATGATAAATTTGTTTGACATATATAATTATAGTAATTGATATATTTTTAATATATATATATATATAGATTTGAATTAGTACAAGTATATCTAATATAATTCTGGGCTTAATTGAATTGATATATAAAATAAAAGAAATGATAATGTCAACTAAAAAAATAAAAAAAAACAGAGATCTAATGATAAGAAAAGAAAATAGTAGTATTATGATAAATATAGTAAATAAACTTTTCCAAACAATTTCTTATATAGATAATGTACTATTTGTATCTATAAAATAACATTACAATTTATATATAACAAGAAATCATTGTTTTCAAATTAACAAATCATAGATATATAGAAAGAAAAAATTTGTAAAATATAAAATGTATTTTATTTAAACTGGAAAATTAGCAGAAATGTTGCAGATAAGTATAAGATATATAGAATTCAAATTATTCTATTTATATAATGTGAAAACATAATAATATGTTTTCAAAACACATTCCACAAATTAAATTCATATAATACGTATATTATGAACTATATTATATTATTGACGCAAATTTATTCATAATATATTTTAATAAATACGATCACACACACACACACACTTGTTTTTCATCTATTATATCCGCATTGAATTATCACACATTTGATAATTTCCAAATATTTACCAATTTGATTAATGGCATTTAATATATATATATTCTAAAATAGTCACTATATTTATATAAATTGCGCGTACTATATATTAAAAATAATTATAATATAAAAATTCAATTAATTAAGTTTGAATATAATTTTGAATATACACAAAATAAAAATAATCGATTTAAAAATAGTATTGTAAAAGTTAATTAATATATATTAATATATATGGAATAAAATATGTGCGTGACCAAAAAACAAAACAACATATATTCTATCATAATATACGCTAATATATAAATATACTCCCACTCTTAAACAACTTTAAAAATTTCAGATATACTCGTACTTATATTATAATAAGTAATATTAATTTACTATACATATTTTACATTTACAAATCCATGTGACTACACAAATTCATATAATGAATGAATATTAATGAATATTTTTTTATTTACAATTGCCTATACATATGAAATTATATAGTATTGAAAAAGGGTTAATGAACCAAAACATAAATAAAAATGTGTATATAGTTATTATTTTATCAATTATTAAATAAATTATATGTATAATCAAATCAAAAATGATGGTGCATATGCGATCATTATAATTAACATATTTGTTTTACCACATATAACATATATGTTTTGGATATGTTTTATATTGTAGTTATATGCGTAAACCGAGTTTGTTTGAAATTAAATAAAATCTATATACAATAAATGTAAACAAAAAACATAAAACAATAGTTTTACTCATGACCCCTAATCCTATATATATCGTATATATGTTATACGAGCATATATTTATTTATGTAATATATATGTTAATTTTTTATTTTTTTTGTATTTTATTATGTTTTACATAATTGAAAAAAAAAATTGTTTAGTTATTTTCATCATAGAATCATAAAATTATATTTATATGTGTACATAAGTCACGAAAAAATTATGCATCTAAATTATTCTATTTTATGGGTTACATATATATTTTTATACGTATATTTACGATATATATTTATGTGAAATGAAAAATGCAACATAATTAATTTTCATTAAAATATGTTTATTTTGTATACACACACACACACACATTACACAACACTCAACGCGGTCCCACAGTAAAATATTGATATAATAATAAAATATAATTTATATAAATAATAACGAACCAAAATATGTCGTATTTTGAAAGCAGTTCAAACCACGAATAATATATGTTTATTTTTAATAGCTAACAGTTGTTATGATAAGATTTTTTATATACTACATAAAAATCCTATAATAAGGCAAAAATCCATTATATTCTAATCGAAATTTGAACTAAATCTATATTGGCGTGATATGCGATATCGGTTAAAGAAAAGTTATATTACAAACTTAAATTAAAACTAAAATTAAAATTAATATTAAAAAAATTAAACCGGATCTTTCTTATTGCCATTATATGTACCATAAATACATCTATTTTGTGATATAAATATATGCGAATCCGCAAATTATTTCAGCAGCAGTTCGTCCAACAGAAAATTTATAATAAATCAATTAAAAAATTGAATTATGTACTAATGCCAAAAAATGATTACACATTAAATGTTAAGTCGGCGAAAATAAATCAATTTGAATTTAAAATTTTCATTTTGCATTAATCCGATATTGCTTTTTGTTAATAAAAATTTAATTTTCTATATTTTATTTATTTATTTATTTATTTATTCGTGTAATTTAAATTTATATATAACTCGAAATTAATCGTATATTTGGGCGGCTGTGTGAAATCGATTATATTAAACATTAATAAATAAATTATCATAGAATATACGAAAAATAGGGAATAATTAATCCATTTTCCAATACCGTTTTCGGACAGAAAATATACACAAAAATGGTACAATAGCACGATGAAAAGAAATATGTCCAATTTGTATTCCATATATAACAACAAAATAAAATTCATAGTGGTGTGTGGTGGAGATGCTTGTGATAATGATACTATAATTTTTCGCAATTTCCCATAAAATATTTAATGGTAAATAAAAATTCATAATTATTCAAAAATATATTTAAATTTCAATAACTGAATGAATATAATAATAGAGTTTATATCGCAAACTATATTAATTTATTTAATTTAATATCACATTATTTTTTACATATTTATATCCGTTAATTTTAATAGTAAAAAAAACTTAATTATAGTCTATACGTATAAAATAAAATTAAAACAACAAATGTAGTTAAATATATTTAGTAAAACATTACAGCAAATATAAACTATTTATTAACAATATTTATTTTATATTTTTTTTTTACGATATTTTGCGTATCACTATAGTTTTTCTTTAAATTTTCTTCTAATTTATGTTTTCCACAAATTTTTCATAATATACATATTATTTATTATTAATTATATATATATATATATTCCACAGAATAAAAGCCACTTATTATTTATATAATTGTGGGAGAAAATTGTATAAAAATTTTATATAAATAAAATTTAATTGTTTTTTTTTTTGGTTAAAACACATCACCATCACACAAATATGATCATCATCAAACTGTCACACATCCAAAAAAAAACACACACAATATTTATTATTATAAACGCGAGTTAATTGTGTAAATATATATAGAGATTTTTAAGATTAAAAAAATAAATAAATTTTATATGGAAGGGAATATAAGAATAGAATTTTCTCTCGCGCGCACACTTAAATTATTTATTTATTTATATATTTATTTATTTATTTATTATATTAAATATATATATATAAATAAAATCATATAAAAACTACCACACAATTGATTTAAATGAACAAATGAATGAATGTGGTGGTGGTGGTGGTGGTGGTGGTGGTGGTGGTGGTGGTGCATGTGTATTAAAAATATAAAAACAAATTAGTTTCAAAAGAAAAGTGTTTTTTTTTTTTTTATTTTAAGAACATATTGTATACTCTATACACGAGTATATTCTGCATATTAAAATACTATATATAAATATATATTTTGTATATATATAGCAAGTACTTTTGCTTGACTAGACCGCCGTCATTATACACCATCATCAACGTGTGTAATAACATAAAAAAAAAAATATAAATAATAGATATAAAAAAACACAAAACAATATTAATCAAAACATCATGAGACTTTAAAACACGCGACTGAACTAAAGTTAAGTACTCTATATAAAGGTGAGGAAAGGTATAGGCTTGGTCTGGTTTGTATATTTGAAATCATAATATTATTTTATTTTTCTTCCATTTTTCAATGTATTTTGTATATATATATGTATAAAATACAAAGCTATATAATAATACTATTGTATTGTATATATAAAATACAATTTTATATTTTATATGCACATGTATTTTATATATACATAAATTGTAAGTATATTATATATGAAAATATCTATCGCATGTATTGTAGTTATATACAAAAAAATACTTCTATGTGTCTCCTCTCTTATGTACTTTTCTATTTATATATAATTTATATTTATAAAAATAAAAAAAAAGTTGTTTTTGTATATATGGAATGTGTGTGTGTGTGTGTGTGTGTGTACATAAAAGACATAGAGTGTACATTCATACGATAGATACGATAGATAGTTCAAAAACAAGAATGTATATTATTTAGAAGAAAAAAAAAAAAATTACCAACATCACACACAACAAAATTTTAATTCATTCATTTGAAATATTATGTATATAAAAAACATATATATATTTATAATGCGTTTTTTTGCTGGTGATGTATATGTATACGATAGCAACTCAACATGCATATACGGAATATTTACTACACTAACGATCATTAATATTTGTGATTTAAAAAATATTGTATGAAAATGTATTTGAAAAAATATTAAGACTTAGAGAAAAACACCTAAAAAATGTTGCCACACACAATACACACATTCTTTTCTTTATGCATGTCACACACACAACTGCTGCGTTAACTATATATAAATTGGTAGTAAAGAAGATATATTAACATTTGTTCCAATATAATAAATAAAATGAATTTAAACCGTGTTCTGCCCGTCTATATATAAGTAAAGTTGGTTTTTGCATGGAATCTGATGAATATAATTTTTCAATTATTGCATATTCAATATAAAACATACATTGTCAGTACAAATATAACAAAATACTTAAATGTGCTCGTTTATATAAAAAAAAATTATATAAAAAGCATTAGAAATTTTCTTCTGTTTTTTATGTGTGCGCAGTGAATGATGATATTAAAAAATAATTATTTTAAAAATTTTTTCTCACACAATACATTTTTTAATAGTTATGAACAAAATATCAAAATTATTAGAGATTATTAAATTTATCGGATATTTCGCCATACAAACATACATTTTTTTAAGCATTACAAATACTCTTGATGGCTACTGTTGTACCATATATATGTATATCGGATATATTGTATGTTTTTACATTATTGTATGTATTATAAAAACAAAAAAAAAAAAGTGACAGAGAACATTATATACTCGTGTATGTTATAAATACCATATATAATTATCAAGATAGACCAATCTAATCCAGATCATTACAAACATTATATTATGTATATGTTCAATGTTCATATACTAATATATTATACGTACACACAAACATACATATCATATTGATGTAATGTAAAGAAAAAAAAATAAAAAAATAGTGTAGTGTATAAATATACTGAAAACTTAAACCCCATACAAAAAAAATATGAAAGAAAAACATAACATGACCATAATATTATAAATTCATTCTTTGGTAATCATTATTTTTTTTATTTTTTCTTCTGTCTTTCAATTAAACCAGAAAAAAATTATTATTAGTATAATATTATGTTGTTGTGTTTTTTTTTTTTTATACATATAAAGATATATATTGTTCTGGTTTGACGATAATGACAAAATCATGATGACTAAAAAAAAATGCTTTTAAACATTTATGGTAATGGTAACAATTTGTTGTTTTGTTTATTTTAAGTTTTTCTAATATTATTATAGTGAAACCAACTATATAATAAATATATTTTAAATACAATTCCTTATAAATGGTATAAATATATTGAATAATAAAATAACTAAATAAATACTGTTAATCAATTTACAATGGTGAATTAAATATAAATAAGTTACTTCATACTATTTAATATGTATATTGTATATGGTGTGTGTTCAAATAGTTCGTGAAATTATGGATTGGCTCTCGTAATACGTTTACCAATATATATATATATATGGGTATCTGAATTTAAACGATAATCATAAAAATTGCATGCAAGATGATGCAGGACACGTATATATTAGACGGCCAACAAATATTTTCAGAACATTAGGCTTCTCAACTATGGATCGGCATGTGTTGAAAATATGGGTATAAAAAAGTTATGTACTAATTGTTGGAACATTCAGCCCATATATATATATACCGGATTTGGCTACTTTTTACTACCGCGCATGTGTTCCCAAATCTTTAAAATAATTGGTGGAAAGCGTTTTTCATTACATCAAACAACTGTATATATAAACAAGTATTTTGATATACAATCTTCTATGGATTAACAATTATGTAAAGACGGAATTTAGAAACATGAACATCAGTGAGTGAACCAAGTGTATTACAGTGTTATGAGAAAGCGATAATTGAAAAACAAATATATGTCTATAGGAAATTTTTGAACACTCCTCTACTAGAAGAAAGAAAAAAGAAACTCATAGTACATATAGTATATTTTTAACTATGTTATGGATTATGGTTACAAAGATTATTAAAAGCTATGTAGAAATTATTGTATATATATATGCGAAATACGTGCACGCGCATATACGCGAATGACTCAGGAATAAAAATTGAATATAAATAATTCACAAATGTTTTGTATTTGTTATAATATTAATTAAAATATTTTTAAATTAAATTATCATAATATAATATATATTTAATTAATAATTTTTTTGAGTGTTCATTCAAAAAACCATACATGTTCGTTTTTTAAAATTGTTCCATTCAACAATTATTGTATATATAAATTTTTATAATTCAGTTAAAAATATAAACTATAATATAAAGAGTAGTGGCTTCTATTGTTGGCGGCCACCCCCCACACCAATATTTGGTGACTTTTGTATTTCGTTTTTATCATATTATATCTGGTGATGGTATTTCTTTTGCGTTGAAATTTACTAATCTTATAATCAAATTATATTTTAAATTGCGTCACAAACAACGTAAAATCAGTGGTTCAGTGACGCAGTGCGAAAAGAGATTATCAATATTTTTCATACTAAAAATTACCTAATTTGATCGATGATAGCCTGAAATATTAATACGTAAAGTTAAATATAAAATTTGAAATCACGGTAGATTGCGGTGACAACACCCTATACATCATTAATAATATATCAAAGACATTTTCACATTCATTATTAAATAATATATATACGTAGTATACACACGTTTAATATACTAATAAATACATATGTAAATATGATTTGGTCAATGAACATATATATTAAATAATATATAAAATAAAATACAAGCAGAGTTGAATAAAAAAAACATATGGATTTGTATTTGACTCGGTGAGGAGAACATTGTATGGGTTTGTTTACGTATATATAAAAATTTATCCGGTTATCATTATCGTTAATGTTATATAATAAAAATAAATATATAATCAAAATATATAAAATTTACTTACAAATATTAAAAAAATAAAATTTAGGTTATTATAATATCACTTCTTTTATTCGCATAGGAATACTAAATTCAAAATTAATTACCTGTAAAGAAACAAAAAGAAATTAGAATTAATATTATTTTTTTTGTTTGAAGATAAGTAATTTTAATATATTTGAAAATAATATTCATCTATTCATTGATGCAAAAACAAAGTGTAGATAGATAGTAAATATAATAAAAACTATATTATCTGTATTTTATATTATTTTTGCCTATATATGGTAATTCATTCATGATTATTATTAATAAATCAATTTAAGAACCCTTTCGAAACAATTTTGCCGCACCTTAATTTATTTTATTTAATATTTGTACATATAAGAATTTATATATTGTTGTATATGCGGGAGAGTATCTTTTTTGCTTTTCTTATAAAAGACATAAAGACAAAAGAAAATAAAATTATTTTTCATTTCCTCTTTCACATACACATATATATATATAATGTTATTTTATTGCATGACACTAGCATATAACCAAAAATTTTAACAAATACCACATATATACATTATTATAATTATATATTAATAATAATAATAATAATAATAATAATTTAAAATTTTCAAAGTAAGAAATTATATATTCTTATTTCAAAGAATATATGTAACACTACTCCGTTGTAAATAGATTTTTTTTATTTTATCTTTATTTATCAAATGAAAATGTAATACGATATAGTTTATACAATATGAATTCATATGTGAGGTGGGTGGTACATTGTATACATGTAAATAATAAATGCAGGTATCGCCTAACAGTCGACTAAAACCATACTAATACCATTCACCAAGAAGTTGAAACTCAAACTGTATCACAACCATAGTCTCAGATTATGGAAGGTGTCGAGTTAGGATGCTGTATCTATATATAGATACATGAGGCTTAATGTATATATATATATATATATATATTTGAAAGGAACAACAAAGTGGCTTTATAAAATGGGTAACTGGTAACGCTGACATATAATGGAAAATGAATAAGTGAACAAATAAAAAAGGAATCAGCAACATTCTTCTTAGGTGCTGAAACTTTCTGTAAAATGTGAAATGCATGGACTGAGCTATTACTATGATACAAAAACATTTTGAAAACAATAAAAAAAACAAACTGTTGGTTGAGTATGACTTCCATTCTTATACACTTAGTGGTGTTAAAAATATATCGATATATAGTAAAATTATGTATGAATTAAATTACACCAAAGTAGTATCGTTAATATATTGTATATTTGTTATATGTATGTGATGTGGTTATCTGTGCGTATATAGTGTATACAAACTTAAAATTAATTGAACCAACAACGCATGACAAATTTTGTTTACCTTTTTAGTGTTTTATTTAAAAACAATACAATTTTTTTTTTCTTTGTAAGAATATTTAATTTAATGTGAATAATTATCTATTTTATTTGTATGTGTTTATTTTCTTATAACAAAATTATAAACATTTGTCATTTGTTCGCGTATAAGCAATAAATATTTATTATTTTATGTTGTATGAGTGAGTGATGAGATGGTGTTATTTAGTATAAAAAAAAAAATAATATATTGTCAAAAGAAGAAATGATATGAAAAAAAACAGACTATAAAATTAAAATATACACATTAAACGGAGGCTATAAATTAAAATAAATATTATACTTATTCTAAAAAAAAACCAGTAAATTTCTAATGATTTAAATTTTAAAGTAGTAACTTTTTTCATTCGCGTATTATACAATTTTCATTGTCTTGTCTCGAAGAAAAAGAAAACTAATACTCGTACATTACAAAATTTAATTCTAATTTATTATCATTATAGAATTTATTGGTATATGCTCAACGACCGATGCGACGTGTATATATAATGTAAAAAATATAAATGCAATATAGAAATTTAACATATTCTCATATATATGTTATTTCTTCTATTAATAAATTTCCTAATAAATACTCATAAATTATACAATAAAAAGGAAAAATTGCGTATATAAAAATATCATTTAACAGAAATATGCAAGATGTGAATTTTTATTTTATAAAATATATCGTACATTCAATTTCAAATAGAAAAATATATATTATATAGACACACCACACATGGACAAATATATACATATTCTTATAATAAATTAATTAAACATTTATTTATTTTGTATATATTTTTGGTATTCTACTAAATTTATATTTATAAAAATATAAAAAAAATATGCAATTTGTATATAGACATGTGACACACAAACATTTTATTCTCTTCATCAATGCCCACATTAATTATAATCATATTATTTATCTACATATGGTTAAGTACGTACTCGTAATATAATAAATATATATATATATATAAAATTATCATGGACAATATCATTGACCATCATCAAAAATAAATAGAAAATAAATTGTTAATAACATTAAAAGCTACAAATATAAATATGGTTATGTTTATGAGCTAATTATATATATTACATTTAATGTGTTATATTTAGTAGAAAAGAAAGGTTTGGTTTTTTTTAAAATTTTCTGTTTATTCATATGTATTTTTCTTTTAAATTAACAACTCGAAAAAAATTTATTTATATAATTTCTATATATTTATTTGTTGTTCAATTACAGTGTACACATATGTTTTAAAATAAAATATTAAATATATATCAATGGGTTGTGTAATAAAATATAAGATGTTATATAAGATAATTTCAAAATATATACAGCTATACACAAAATTGAACGTACACTTATAAAAAATATGTATTTTTGCATTTATAGCCATATTTATTACGTTATTTCAAATGTGATTTTTTATAAAATTTTTATAAACTTATTAATTAACCAATAATAATAAAAATTAATAACTTCGAATACAATAACAACAAAAAAAAAATAAAAAATAAATTCATAACAAATAAAAATAACACAAAATTGAACGTACACCACTTTATTTATCAAAATATGATGACGCAATATTCAATTTGTTTACGTAATCAGCTTATTTCATTCGGTTTGTGCATTTTGTATTCATTTATAGGCATTACGTAAAAACATATTGTTTAAAAAAAAGGAAATATAGTGTTTTCAATAATATGGGACATCACACAATTGAAACGACATTAGCAGAGAGGAAAAGAGTAATTAAATTAATATGTGAAGGTAAATCATTACGTGAAACTGGTAAAATCGTTGGCAGAAGTCATTCTACAATCCAGACAATTGTTAACAAATTTAAATATGAGGGTACTTTAATAAATAAGACAGGCAGAGGAAGGAAGAAAATTTTAACACAGAAGAATGAAAATTTTATAGTAATGAAAATGAAGCAAAATCCAAAAACAAAAATAGTGGATATAACTGCAGATGTATCATCTATTATTAATAAAAATATTTCAACGGAAACCGTGAAAAGAGTTTTGAGAAGAGAGGGATATAATGGCAGAGTTGCGAGGAAAAAACCATTTATATCGAAAGTAAATAGAATAAAAAGATTGCAATTTGCAAAAGAACACATAAACAAAGGTCCAGAGTTTTGGAATAAGATCATATTTAGTGACGAAAGTAAATTTAATATTTTTGGTCCAGATGGAAGAACTAGAGTTTGGAGAAAACCCAATACTGAAATGAAAAAAGAAAATTTATGCCCGACAATAAAACACGGTGGTGGCAATGTAATGTTGTGGGGGTGTATGGCGGCAATTGGAGTAGGAAATATGTGTTTTATAGAATCCAAAATGAATAAGCATGATTATTTGAACGTATTAAAGTCAAATTTGCATCAAAGTGCGGAAAAATTGGGTTTGCAAAACAACTTTTATTTTCAACATGACAACGATCCGAAACATACTTCGTATCTTCTCAAGGAATGGTTGCTCTACAGAGCACCAAAAATGTTGCATACACCCCCTCAATCACCAGACCTGAATCCCATTGAACATCTCTGGGCGGAATTGGGAAGTAGAATTAGAAAGAAAGGTATAACCAACAAATCAATGCTGAAAACTGAATTACGGGCACAATGGGACCAAATTTCGTCTGATATCACACAAAAATTAGTTCAATCTATGCCAGAACGTTTATATGAAGTCATCATATCGAAAGGATATCCCACCAAATATTAACTTCGAATATATCAATTTTAATTAAAACGTTTTTTATGTGTACGTTCAATTTTGTGTTATTTTTATTTGTTATGAATTTATTTTTTATTTTTTTTTTGTTGTTATTGTATTCGAAGTTATTAATTTTTATTATTATTGGTTAATTAATAAGTTTATAAAAATTTTATAAAAAATCACATTTGAAATAACGTAATAAATATGGCTATAAATGCAAAAATACATATTTTTTATAAGTGTACGTTCAATTTTGTGTATAGCTGTATATATAGCAAAGAATTTCATATTATTAAATAATTTATAAAATAAAGAGAAATTTAATTTTCATATCTTTCTTAACTAAATATTATATAATGTTTACAAAACATATTGTAAGAAAGTAAGTAAATGCCATGCTAAAAAGATCATAATATATATATTTTGTTTAATTATTTATAATAATTTCTGTATTATTATATCGCATTTTTATTTTATTGTTAAATTTAAGTCAAATAATACAATTTTATTTTCTATTTTAATTACACAAAATTAAAAAAATATCTATAAATCTGAAAATGTATACAATGACATAAGGCTATCAAATTCAATCGGATAATTATATACATATCGTGGAAAATAAAATATATTCGGATTATAATATATCAATATATTTTTCTAATATAATAAGATATTACAAAAGTTGAATGAAACTATAAATATATAGAGACGAGGTATTATGACAAAAAAAAATTGTTCAATTTTGTCATATATTTTTACCGAATCGAATAGCTTGTGATTTCCATTCAAAAAATATTATTATAGTCGATTTTTTGTTAAAATCTCTTCAATTGCGAATGATTATAAATTGATTAGATTTTCAATATTGATACAATATTTTTCACAATACGCCATCGAATTCTATATATTTACGCTGTGCTGCTAATGACTGCACGCAAAAAAAAAACACATATTTATTTAAAATAAATATTAACAATAATGAGACAAAAGCAAATAAAATCACAAAATAGATTTAATTGTTAGAAATTGAAATATATCGTCGCATTCGTTTTCACAAAGTACCTAAACATATTAATTTGGTTGGAAAATTACAAATAGAAAATCAATATATATATCTTTGTTTTAAAATTTATTAAACTGTGCTATTTAATCCTGTATATAAATTACAGGGTGCGATGCATAAGATTATTCACATATATATATATATGAATATCTCCAATACCAAAATTGAAATGATGTATTTTTAAAATATTAATAACTTCATACTTGTTGCAGCATCTAATCACCCATAGAAAAATAATAGAATTATGGAAACATCTATCTTTCATCGTTAATTACAGTACAATTGGTGAATGGTTATGTATTCCAATGCAGAGTAATTTACCAACTTGGCTGTAATGTAAATTTAGTAGATGCCATATTACTCCGCTTGGAGTAATATGACTTGCTAATACGTATACACATTTTTAAAATCACAAATATAAGAAATATGCATGTTATCATAATGTATTGGTTGAAAAAGTTAACCGTAATATCAAAACCATAGAAAATTGTTCATCGGATATATACGAAAGTAATGTATTAAGATTAAGTAGACAATTGCAACAGTAGATTATATACGAATAACCCGCCATACAATATGAATAATAAACCTATATGGTATGGAGAGTAATTTCAAACAATATCTTATAGATGTATGTATTAAATTTATATATATATGATTGATCTTCAATTGCATTAAATAAGTTATACAAATACAGATGATGCAAAAACAAACAATTCTATTAAAGGTATATACATACACTTAATCCTTTTCGGTCACACTTTACAATTTATATATAAATTCGTTAAATATAATTTCATATAAAATACAATATTTATATATAAATTATGCAAATAGAAATATTTTAAAGTTACGTATTATAACCTATACCTTTTTTCTTCATCTAATTTATTTACATATATTAAAATCCTTTGAAATGAAATCCTTTTATATAAAATAACAAGTGTTTATTTTATAGTATGAAAAAAAAAAATTTCCAATTTCCATAAATTATTCACAGGATAATATTTACATATTTTCTCTCTATATAATTATAAAATATATATATATATAAAGATACAAAAATATACGTTTGCATTATATTCAATATGAAAATATTGAAATTTGTTAATCAATTTTATATTTGTTGTATATAAATATAAAGAAAAGTGGTATCTACAATATATGAAAACAAAATAACAAATAAGAAAAATTTCGTATATGTATATGTACGTGGGTGGGGTGGGTGGGTTTGTTGTCAGGTCAGGTCAACAAATATCAAAATTAATAAATTTAATTTTATTTTTGGGTTTATTGTTTGTTATTTATCTTATATTGAAAAATATTTTGCAGAACTATTTATATAAACATTTTATAACACAATAGCATTCAATAAATTTTCTATTTCACATATATGTACCATATAAACACACGTATAACGAACTCACACACACACACACACACACACACATGTCTTCTATTTATTATAGACAGAACATACAAAAGTAAATGTAATTATCCCACCGGAAAAGACCTTATTTTTACGGAAAATTTTCTTTTTAAATATTTACAATATTAAAGTACATATTCTTCTATATATACCATACAATGTATAAACACAGTATGGGGTATTCAAATATATTATTGTAAATATATATATACAAAAATAATGTTGTAGAAATATATAACTTAATATATCCTTTTATAAAAGGAGAGTATATATAAGTTTATGTTTTTTTCGTATAAACATTCTTTTCCCATATATTAAAGCACACACATATATATATATATATATAGAGTAAAAATATGCACACACATGTTTAGACATGTATAAATATAAAATATATAAATAAATATGAAAATATTGGTTGATTTAATAAATAATAGAAAATGGGAATTTCAATTCTCATATTCTCAATGGAATTATAAAAATGTCATTGACATTATTATATATCTGTTGAAAGAAAATTTAATTTATTTTCAACAATTTTCTCACATATTTATACACACCACCAATCCAATCCCCATATATAAAATATAATATAAATATTATAACACACACATTTATTCGCACTTGACCCAATTTTTTAATTTTTTACTCTATAAATTATGAACATCTTCATTTTTTGACATTTTTTTTTTTGCTGCATACATTTATTAGAAATATTTTAATTTATTTAATTCGTTACACACATCTTAAGAATATATGTATTTATTTATTATCTTTTTTCAATATGTAATTATAATTTAGTCAATCAAAAAACCTCCTAATATATATATATATACTTTTAAACTTTTAAAATTAATTATATAATTGCCTCTAGAGAGAAGAGTATTATTGAAACTTTTTCTATTTATTTGACATTATTATTATTATTATTATGTGGAAAATATATTTTCAATTATATACTTAAGGGTATTTGGTATATTATAAAATTTCTTATATATATATATTTAATCCTTTACGATGATATCGTGCTGCTCTAAAATTTTTGTTCATATAAATGGATGGATAATTATTGAAAAATATATAGAAAAATGTGTGTATATATAAAATAGGGAGAATGGATTTATTCGTACATATATGAATGACTAGAAATTAAATGTAATGCGGTTGTGTATTTGTAATAAAGATAAAAATGTTTTTGAATTTTTAGAAAATAATGTTAATACAACAGCAAATAACAATTCGCATATGTTATATGTATTTGTACACAATTGAAATTTATCTATTTGGATAGATATAATCTCGTTCAAAGTTTCAATCAATTTTCATTTTATGAAATATATGATATAAAACATTTTGTACATCGATTTTGGTATATATGATTATGGTATATGTTATTAGGGTAGTGTCGTGAACAAAAAAAAATTTTGCCTATTCTTTGTGTCAATATCTAATCAGTTTTATAGTATCGATTTTGCACGATATGACTCTTTATGGTATATGGTATTTAGTATAAGAGAGAAGCTTATATTGGAATTTCCAATTGTAGGTCTTTTGTTCTCAAAGAAAAAAAGATTTCTTTCACTTTGTTTTATAAAATAAAATCCATTTTTTTTTTTCAAACAGAAAATTAAAATTAAAACAGATAATAAGTTCATTTTACCATAAATAAATTTACTCTAAAGCTAAATTTTTTTTATTATTGTATATATGCATCAATTTATTATTAAAAAATATGCATTATAAACAATATATCAAATTTGAATAATTTTCAATTGTTTCTCATATTATAAGGTATATATTTTCTCTTATAAAAAATATTTTATTTGTATAAAAAATTTATAAGAAGAATCTTACTTTATACAAAATTATTATTATATATTATTTTGTAACGCACTTATATTTTACCGAATATCATCGCACTATGCCAAGTGCGTATATACATAAAAGTGCAGCTTCAGGCATAATGATGTAACAAATAAAATTATAAAACGAAAATTATTTCTTATACACTTGTTATACTTTTCTATTCTATATAAGCGATAGCGAATTTATTATTTAATTCTATTTTTTCCATTATACAATATATTAAATTTCAAAATATAATGCACACCACCACCGCACACGGCAAACAAAGAAAGTTGGGTAAAAAAGAATATATGTATTTCTCATTTAAATATAATATTTAATAGGAAAAGTTTTATATACATAATATTATAATGTCATTTATGGAAATTAAATTATAAAATTAGATTTTCTTCTTTTTTGTGCGAGTGTGTGTGTGTGTGTGTGTGTGTGACAACAATGTCAATAATAATAATCACAATAATAATAACAATAATATTATTCAAATGAAAATTTTATAACAAACATAAAAAAACATGTTATATTCTCTTCAGGTTAAATCACTATATATATACGAGAATATAACAAAAGTTCTTCAATTAATTTAATTGTTATTATTATTAGAAATATGTTTGAACTTTTTTGTTGTTATATAAAAAAATGAACAATTCATTTAATAATTTTATTAGATAAAAAATGTTTATATATATAAAATACTTATTAACACTAATTTTTGAATATTACTTTAAATTTAACTTGCCTTACTCATGTACCATATATATAAAGCTTTCAATTACATTTGAATTTATGAATTTTACTATACACATTTTTATTCTTAATATACATACACTAAAATCCAATTCTCATTTAAAGTTAAAGTTGCTAAGATGAAGTATTCCGAATATTATAAGATAAATGTCTTACTATACAATGAAAATTAAGATCATATATATTCAACAGAATTTTTTGAAGAATAGGCACTTAAAAATTCGTAATTTTATATTAGAATAAATAAAAAAAAAAAAAAATCAATATCGAATGATAGAATAATTTCTAAATTAAATTTATCTATAAAATTTTAAACATTTTTCTTAACAGCCCCCGCACACACACGGCTTGTTTACACATCGAGCATTTCTCAAACAACAGAATAATAATAATAATAAAGGAAAAAAAAAATGTAAGTAGTAATAAGAAATGAAAACAACCATTTCAACAAATATAATGCATTATTTTGAAAGGATATTTGGTGTGTTATATATAAATATATATAGGTTTTATAGTATATTATAGAGTTTAACAAAAAAAAAATGAAATGAGATTTGTTTATTATATTTTTTTTTTTTTTTGTGTACTTATATAATAAAAAATAACAACAACAAAAATGCAAAAAATCAACCATAAATAAATACATGTTTTATCATATACAATATATACTGACTCGTATATGGATGGTACAATATATATATATAGTAAGATTTTTAGATGAAAGCAAAAGTCATGTACAATTATATGAAGTATTCCCAAATGTATAGAATAGAAATCGACTGTATATTATAACATTGAAGCATTCATTCTATATAAAAATGCGTACATTCGTCTATTTTCCTTTAATACTTCTATACAAATTGTAGGTAATTCGTTTCTATATACAAAATAAATTTTTTTTTCTTTATTATTATTCTTATATTGCAATAAGAATTTTCCATTTTATTACATACACATGAACATATATTTTATTATTAGTTTATTTATGTATAATATATAGGTATATATTTTGTATAACGATATGTTAAAGGAAAGCATCTGTTCATACAAATAATATAGAAGTATGCATATAATATACGAGGAATGTTTGATAATTAAAGTAAATTAAGTATTCAATAAAAACATCAATCCACGAAAGTATAAATTTCAGATGAGTGGTTGGAAATTTCATATTTGATCGTATACAAATTCTTAATTTTTTTATATAGGCAAACGAATATATCAAAGTGAAAATCACATAATTATTGCAGAATCGAACAAACTGCGTGCCATATATAAAAATTATATAATGATGTTAAATATAAATTGAATTATATTTATTAGATTTACCTTACTTTTTTTTTTTTTTAAGAAATCATAAAGATAGTAAACATTTCATTATGGAAAAGTGTTCAATTTATTTTTTCAAAATGTTACAAAGTGACGGACAACAACAACAATACAAAACATCTATACACACATGATATCCGCATCTGCGAATGATAAAAAACAATAACTACAAAAAAATTATCATTTAATTTATATACAATATTATTAAATATTTGGTTCAGCGACATCTGCGTCAATGTATGAACCAACCAAAAAAAAAATAAATTGTAATGTACACAACGTTCCTCTACATATACCTTTAAGCCCCACAGGTATATTATATCTCTGTATGTTGTTGTACACACATTATAATTCCATTTGTTATAAATATATATACGCATATCAAAAGTGGTATCGTATATACTACAAACATTATACGCAGACATAATACATACTACAATATAACATGTGTGTATTATCTACAAAAGGATATACGTTTATCCTTTATTTATATATACATAATTATATGGTATTACATGAATTATATGGATAGGACATGTATAGAGGAGACAAGCGAAGAATATATTTTTTATTATTTGTACGTAACTACATATATACACAGTATTTACGAAAGTATTAAATAAATAATGATTAACCACAATATTAATAAAAATTTAACATAACTTTACCAAAAATATAAAATAGGATAAATTATATTAATAATTATTACCTATATATAAAAAATAAATGAATCGAAACTTTTATAAATACAATACCATATTATGCAATTATTCACTAAATTATTTGTATTTAAAATGATATCAAAAACTGATTGAATTTTAGTTTTTCAACATTTAATTATAATCGTACGGATAAATTGTAAACATGATTATATTTATTATATTCTAGTCTGTCTGTCTATATCTATTGTAAAAGTAACATGTAACATCAATGAATATATCATAATTATAATGTATGTGTTAAATTTTTGTAAATGAAGTGTATAACATATATAAATTTGATTTTAATTGAATTAAAAGTTAAATAAAAACAAATTGTTCATTATTGGTAAATACTGTATAATTTATATGAGAATATATGAAGCAAAAGTACCAATGTGAAGAAAATTGTATTGTATATATATGGTATAATACTTGTGTCTTTATATACGGGATGGATATATACTAAAAAGATAAACCTATATATTATGAAGAAACATTTGTAATACATATAAAATATATATGTATATAGGAAATGAATGTCATCTCAACATATACACACTTATCTATATAATACAAATATCATATATAATACAATTTATATGATGTTGGAAATATAATAGAGAAAAAAAAAACTTTATGAGATGGTTTTTCTTACCGTATATACATCATTATATACGATATAATATAATTTATATATATATATATATGGTAGGAAATTTGATTACTCCAGACTATACTTCATTTATATACTCATATATCACCGTATATACAAAGCGTATATACAAATAATATATATATAATTTAAGAGTATATAATTCTTATATATACATAAAGTTACCAACTCTTGTTACACACACATAAAAAATGTATTTAAGATTATAGCTATTCAATTTGTTTGTTATGCCTTACATATTATCACGACATCATATTTATGTACAAATGTTTTTTTGTTATATACATCACACACACACACACACACACACACATGTATATCTGTACATAATAAAAATAGTAATAATAGAATATCTTGATGAAAATTATTGGATTAAAGATTTATGGAATGGAAAAATTAGTTAGATGTGTATGTTTTTTTTTTTCATCATAATTATATCATGATATATAGTGTGAAACTGTTAAATAGTAAACCAGAAGATAGAAGGAGAGCCGGAAGATCTGAGGCGAGATAGTTAGATGCAGTAAACTGTGTTTTAAAGATCCTTAAAATTCGCGATTGGAAGACATTGACTGCGGATAGGTGAGGTTGGAAAAGCGTGTTGGAGAAGGCTAAAACCGCACCCGGGTTGTAACGCCATGGAGTAAGTAATTAAGTATATAGTGTGAAAAAATCTATATAGATTACTATATCGCGTATAGTTTCTTATCTATCATTCACGCACCGCACACACATCGAATTCGTATCGTAAAATTGATGCAGAACTCGCAGTGACATTCTCATATAATAAATGATAGTGTAAGATTTTTAGTTTGTACGGTATATAAATGGTTTTGGAAATGAAATTTTTAATTTTTCTATATATAATTTGTTCAAATATTTATTTTATATATCACTAAACAATATATATCATTTCGCACACAATTTACGATACATATACAAATGATAAAAAAAATATAAAATTAATAATATTAATGATGGCCGCCGTTTGGACTATATTGTTATCAAAATAACAATCTATCTATATTTTTTCTACATTCAATATGCGGATCTAAATAGATTTTATAATATTGTAGTAAATATATATTAATTATACACACATTTTATATTGATATATTTAACTTTATAACTCTTATAAAAAATATGGCATTGTAGTGAGCGTATTATTATATAAAATTATATTGTTATATTATTTATAACCGGATTTTCATACATTTATCGATAGTAACGATAGTATACAATACAATTTTAATCTAGTATAATTAAATATTATTATTTATTTTTATCTGTATACAATTATACAATTATATCCATACACATATGAACCATCCGTATAATATATTGTTAAATATCTATATAAATTTATGTTTTGATATATAACAATAAGAATAATTAATTATCAAATGAATTTATAAATGTTGTGGTTATATAATATTTAAATAATAAATTACGTTCTAAACTCAAATTTTACAATACATATAAATAGAATTAAGTTGTTCTCAATAAAAAAAATAATAAAATAAAATGTCGAAGTATTCGAAAAGATACGTAACTTATTTGAAATTACAAAACATAACTTACTAATTGTTATAAGTTATTATAAAGTATATATACAATTTGTATGCGAGTAGATTATAGACAGTTAACTAAAACTCCCTCTGCACGTTTTTAATTATTATATGGTATACAAACAAAACAACACAACAACAAAAAAAAACCCCTAAACCCCACAACATATCATATATCCATTAATTGTTGTTGTTTAATAAATATGTAAATATTTTGCAATTTCATTCACAAAAAATTATAATTTCTTTTATTATTTTTACTTTTACATAATATTTACACACATACCTTTTTCTCTTTATGTTTTGAAAATAATATATAGTTTAGTTAGTTTTTATTATTATTATTATTATGTTACAAAAACATGAATATTTCATGTTTGTTATTATTTTAATAATAATATTATAGACTGTATATATTATAGACTGTCTGAATAGAGTTCTAGACCTGACACATATATACAAATGACGTAAAAAATTGTAAAACAAAACCATATAAAATTGTATTTGGTTATTTTTGAAATGGAAAAAAAAATTGAATACCGTGCCAGTGATTAAATTCTATGTTTTCGGATTGTTTAACACCAACAGCAATTCATCAAAAAATTTGTTAAAAATGTATTTAAAGATGCATCATTTCCTATACATTTTCCAGTGTAGTGAAAAAAAGGTTCTTTTTTAAATTAGCTGGTGGTATATAAGCGTTATGGTCACACACCACACACAAGTGTTTTGACGATGGCAAAATACAATTTGAATTAAAGTACATATACCTAGGATATATTCACCAGCTTTGACTATGTTTCCAATTATTATGCAACAGTTTATATATATTGAACTTTTATTAAATTTAAATTGTTAATATATATGTTATATAAAATGTGTGTATACATGTGAAACATGACTTAAACAAAGAATAAAATTGGATAATAATATTAAATACATTTGTAATCACTGCGTGAATAAACATACTGTACCGGGAAGTTATAAATTAAACATACAGATACTGTATAAATTAACAAAAATATTATATATATATGTACTAACAACTGTGTTGGGTATGCGACAATGTTATATATATATATATATAATTATGTCTTATATTATTATGTTAAATAAATGTATATTTATATGTTGTTGCATAATAATTAACGTGTCATTGCCTCATTAAAATATTACTTATGTACACATAGAAATGTAAATTATGTGAAAATAATATATGACAATATTTATTTTTTGGCACACAAACAAACACACACACACGAGATTCTGATATTGATTCACCGGTTAGTTGTTGTACGTGCGTTATACTACTTAAATATAACTATATATATTTATTTATTTATTTTTGTATATATTAAAAATTTTATGTTTCAAAATTATATTAAAAAAGGAAGCTGCTTTACATATAATTTAGTAGCCTATAATATTAGCAAAAAAGAAAAAAATATATAATTATTTTCTTTTCACAATGTTAATAAATTGCTGTGTAACTAGTACGGATGCATATTTATATTTAGAAAATTACATCATTGCATAGTAAAATTCAATAATTTTCTTTATGCATAATAATCTTATTATAGATATTCTATTTTATATTGAATTTTTTAGAAATAAATAGATATTTACAAAAAAATTATACTTATATAATATAGAAAATAAAGAAATCTGTGAAATAAGAATCACCAAAAATATCAATTGAATATGTATGAAAATTAATGAAAATGTAATTAATACTTTATATAAAATATAAATATACACAGTGAAATCTCTACATTTCCAGCATCTCCTGGATAAGGATAATGCTCGAAAATATATATAAGAATGTTGTGGCTCTTTAAAAAAAAAAATGAATCAAATAATAAATTATATGAATCGGACGATTGAAGAAGAGTGGCAAATAATATAATTTTACAACAATCAACGTTTTTTAAATATTTTTTTGGCTGAATCAATATACAAATATATTTTTATTGTATTGTGGGTATATATATATATATTGTCCCGTATAAAATGCCTCCCACTTATATACAATATAAAATATGTATTCACATAAATAAACAATGAAACGATGAAAAATTAACAAATAAATAACATATTATTACATAATAAAACAAAAAAAATACATATTACATAAATGTAAAATAATATAAATTTGATGAAAATTGTAAATAAAAAACCAAAAACTCTGTGTATTAGAAAAATAAAAAAAGATTTCACATAATGTATAAATTTGAATTTAAATTTGTCATAGCATTATTATAAATAAAATATATAGATATATATGAGAAAATTTAATGGCCATGCAAATTTGTATATAAATATACGATCGTTATACATATGCTTATTCTATATACAATATAGATATAAATGTAATTGACGACGACAAGAAACAAAAATTGGAAAATTTTAAAAACAAAAACTACCCCTTATTGCTCTTATTTCTTTTTATGATTCGGGTTTTTTATTCTTTATTTTACATTTACCAAAAAATGGTGAATTTTTATTTATTTTTACATAAATAAACGACACATTTTTGCTGTTATTTCTTATGTCAACGATTTAATATATACATTTACATACACCCCCGCACATTCACACACACACATAACAAACATATACCATATATATATGGATTACGTATTAAGAATGAAAGATATGAGCATAAATATGGGTATATGTAAACAAATTTATATAAATTTTAGTTATAGTCTTAAATGAAAAATAAAACCACTAAAAGATATATATATTTTTCTTTAAATGCTTTTTCTATTTTGTCAATTGTTTTACGAGACACTTAAAAATCGCAAAAATGTGTACATAAAATTTCAGTTTTAAAAATATGCAAAATGGAATGTTAATAAGTAATGTAAATTTTCCGTTTCGAAAAACATAAATCTACGTATATCTACTTGATGTGATAGAGAGTATAACCAACTATTTTTTATGTATATCAAAAGGTTTATATATACCATATATAACATTGTTTTAAAGACAAATCTGTTAACGCAACTGTTTCACAGATAAAATACCGCGACAATATAAAAATGGTTAGAAATGGTTATCGACCAAAAAGTAACACGCAACGCGCCGTTTATGGGAGAAACTGAATTGTTATATATTTCAAATACACAAAATTTTAAATTATATTTATTTATCTATGACATTTATTTTGACATATGACAGATGAAATTTGTTGGTGAAATCTTTGTATTTGTTATTGTGTAGGATATTTATATAAAATAATATATCATATACAAAATACACATAATAATAATAATAATCATAAAAAAAACAAAAGCTTTAGGCTCTTTAAAATTATATATATATATAGGATATTTTTCTGAACATATAAATAAAATATACATTTTGTAACCATAACATTATTTATACCACACACATACCACATATATATATATATAGTGTACTTATTTATATGTACATCCGCGTGTGGACATAATTTCATAAACATATATATATATATATGGTATATGCATATGATCGTCATCAGCATAACACAGTCCCAATGTATAAGAAGCATTTTATGACATTTAAAATGTTTTCCGGAACAATTTCAGTTATATGTTTTTTTTTTATTTTACAATATTATATATTTTATATACGATGAATTGTAACTCTTATCTAGTATAAGATTATGATTATCTTTATTTATTTTTCAGATTATTATATAAATAGATATATATATACCTACATAAAATACAACATTTGTTTTATTTATTTATTTATTTATTTATTTATTTATATATAGATAATGTTTTTATATAGTCAATTGAATATATCCTTTTATTTTATCTTTTTGTATTATTTTGATTATATACATGCGTTGGTTATATACAAAAAAAACCACATTTTATATACTACATATTGTATATATACATAAAGGAAAAATTACATTTGTACGATCGACCAACATCCATAACCACACACACACACAAACCATAATAAAAAAAACAAAAAAAAGACTATCAAATGTATGAAATGAAAATCTTATTTTATATTACAATATTATATGCGTATGTAAGTAATGTAATTCAATAAATTTTTATTAAATCGTTTACAAATCGCTGACTATATTTCTTAAATTATGTGGAAAATAAGATTTTCTTATTTAACGCATATAAATATGTATATGGTTATATAACTATTTTATCTATATATTTTGTATATACATAAGGAATATATAAAGTTATACATATATATATATATAGACTGGCTCTCGGTATATACATGACACTATATATATATATATATATACGCACTGTATATAAAATAAGAAATGATAATACTTTAAATGATAATGTTGACGAAGGCGGCAACAAATCAGTTAACAGATATACCATATATATATATATATACGTTTGCATATACGAATATATACACATATGTGAGAAATATACAATATGATATTATATATATATATAAACTTTGAACTTTTTAGAGAAAGGAAATATGAGTAAAATTATTGATGATAAATTTGAATATTTTTATACATTATATACAATTGTACAATATCGTATATACATATAGAAAAAATATATAACAACAATATGAATATGAAATATCTGATAACATAAAAGCGAAAACATGGATTTATATGTACAATATAAATAACAAAGATGTTTTTAGGTATATGTGGTATAATAAGAGAATATTTTTATTTTCATGAATTTCCACCCAAACCACACATGTACGTGAAGAAAATGACAATTTACAATCTTATTATTTTATATTGTATATATAGGATATATACCTTTTCTTACATTATTCTTAAACGAATCTATATATTGTATATAAAAAAAATCTGTATCTTACATAACAATATAAAAAAAATAATAATACACTTTATTATTATTTCACATATATTTTCACATCAAAATTGAGCTGTTAAGATTTATCTCTTTTATTTTTAAATATTATATATATAGTATTTAATATTTTAAATATTTTTTATAATACTTATTTTAAATATATTATTAAATTGTTTTTTATAAATAGAAATATTAATATGATAAAGAAAACATTTTTGAAATAATCTTACAAAATTTTTTTTCATTATAAACAAATATACTTCTGTATGAAATAGTATAAAATTTCCAAGTTAAATATTTATAAATATATAAATATTATGTTTCAGACTAATACATATATATATTTTACATTAAAATATCATACAATAGATTTTGAATTGTATACAAACAATATTTATAAACAATTTAAAGAAAACGAAAAAATAACATTTTGATTTCTTTTACATTTTGTTATTTTCTTTTCTTTTTTTTTTTTTTTGGAAATTATTCATTGAGAAAATTATTCATTGAGCTATAGAAATCTTCGGTGTATTTATTTATGTACAATTTTACGCGCGTTATAAATGCTGCATATCTAAAGAGAAAATTAAATTTTATACATAAAATAACAAAAATAATTGTTATGAAAATTAATGATTTTTATAAAAATCGAAAATGATTGTCATGTCATTATCATATTAAATATATTTATTGCATATTCAAACAAAATAGTCTGTGTCAAATATATTGTATTTTAATTTGGATTGCTAACTCAATCAACATCAACACATATATATGGTATACTGGTGTGATGCGTGAAGTATGATAGAAAAATTGAAAACTGAAATAAAATATCAAACTCAAAAAATTATGTTTCCGTATATTTTGTCATAAAATCATATAATGAATATATTATATATGAAACAAATGTATTTTATATTAAATATTAAATACTAGCTTTTATCCGATATTTACATAATAATTTTTCACATAATTTTTAAATGAATATTTATAGTTGATATACGGGATTGTATTATATTTGTAGTTGTATGTTAAATCCATTATTAATATAATGTATATATAAATAATACATGTGTATATAATGTATATATAAATAATACATGTGTATATAATGTATATATATATATTACATAACCTTACAATATATATATATATATATATTTAATTATTAATCAATTATATTATAAATGATTAATTTAATTAAATTTCTATATACACAGAAAATAAACACATTATTATTTATTTATATATTATAATGGAAATGTATATTATCCATATAATTTGTTTCATATACGAGTAGTTAAAATCATATAAATTTAATATAACAAAATTAATAGATTATTTTATATATATTAAGAATTAAATGTATACGAGTATAGGTATGTATGTGTGTGTAAAACAATATATACCATATATATATATATATATATATGATGATGGTTATATACAATATATATATATATGATGTTATCCTCATCAGTCAAAAAGGAAACACAATTTTCAAATAATTAAATAAAAATATAATATATAAAATATATATATATATAGAACAACACATAGAAAAACCATTCAACTTATACATATACAATATAAAATTATCAACAGTATATACATATTATATATTTATCAAAATGTCAAATGGTTTATTCATAAATCATTTATTTGTCACAAAATTTTCATAATATTATAATATTTTAAGATTATATATATTAATATATATATAATTTATATTTAATATATACATGCGAATATTTATATTACATTATTTGTGTTTGTTTACCTTGAAATCATCAACGCAGACTTAAAATTTATTTTAAATAAATAATAACTATATAAATGCGTGGTATTTAAATTACGCAGTATCGTTTTCTCTATATCCATTGGGTATAATAAAAGAATGCATTGACAGAAGAAAAAGTTTTTGTCCATTGAAGTGATCAAGTCTTTTTCTGATATCCACACCATATATATAAATATATGAACTCAAACGTTGTTCAGAAAGTGGTGATTGCATCGATCGCAATGGAATGATATTCTGATGAATATACATAAATATATATTTATATATAGGTTTTCTGAATAAAATAGTGAAAATTACACACGATATATATTTATCTGAGATATTCGATCAATGTATTAAATGTGGTTTGAGATTGAATGCTATTAAGCGCACCAAAATTATTAAAACATATTATTTTATTGTAAATATATATATATGGAGATATTCGATTATATTGTACAAATTATTATTTAAAAAGTGTAATAATAATAATTGGTTTATTATTATTGAGAAAAAAAAAAAACAACAAAATCATCCCACAATAACAAAAACACTAAATAAATAAACTTGTTGCTCTATTTATATATATAATATTATAAATTATATATATTGATATATGTGTTTATGTATACCACTTTTATCAATACATAATATATATTAAAAAGTATTAAAAGATAATAAATTATATACATTTTAACATAAATATATATATATAGGCAATAGAAAATGTATAAGAAAATATATACCATAAATATAAAAGTCATGCTTTAAGATAATATGTATTCAAAATAAAATTTCTAATTTTCTTCTCATTTTTTGTATATAAATATATAGCTAAGATCTGAAATGAATTACATTTTATAATACACACATACTTAATTCATACCACACATATATATATATATATATTGGAATTTAATTTTTGTGCATAATCAAGAGATTTTATTAATTTTTTAATTCTATATATGATATTTATAAATTATATATATATACCAAATTCTTGCCATTGTGTATTTCTATATAGGTTTTAGGTTACAAAATTTCAAGTATATAATATAATTGTTATTACTTGTACATATATATTAATATACGATATACAGTATATATATAGGCATTATAATAAAATAAAGCTTTCGTTAAAGTACTTTACAGTACGGAAAAATAATCAAGCACTTTAATTTATACAATATATTGTATATATATATATACAATATTATATTCCCTGAGGTGTTATTAAAATTATATGTCTTGTTTATTATATAATATAATATAATATAATATAATATAATATAATATAAATATATATTGTAATATGTATAGAGTATATGTATATAAGTTAGCTTTAATATTAACTGAATACGTTGAAATTGGGAGGAATCATTTTATAATTGAAATTTAATATATAAAATATGTAATATTAATATATGTATATTAAGGTATTATAAATAAATTATTTAAAATAACATGTTTATATATAATATAAGGTTGTCAAATATCTCCCTTCCGCCTTTTTGTCTTTTTAATTTCGCGCCTATGTACAAAGCGCTACAGAGCTCGTATCTGGCAACACTGTACATAATTTGAAAGCTCTTGACATAACAAACAAAACGACGCTATGTATGATTAGTTTGGATATTGCGTTCAACAGTTATAGACGTGTAAACATGGAGTTCACTAACGCCGAAATTCGCGCTATTTTAAAGTTTTCCTTCGTTAAAGGCAAATCCGCTAGAGAAACGTTCCGTGAGATTAATGGTGTTTTGGGGGATGGTACTCTATCACTTCGAACCGCGGAGGAATGGTTTCGACGATTCAGAGCCGGTGAAAACGACACCATGGATAAGCCAGCCGGCGGAAGACCTGTGACGACAAATACTGATCAAATCATGGAATACATCGAGTTAGACCGGCATGTGGCATCTCGTGACATCGCCCAGGAGATGGGAGTTAGTCACCAAACCATTTTAAACCATCTGCAGAAGGCTGGATACAAAAAAAAGCTTGATGTTTGGGTGCCACATGAATTAACAGTGAAAAATCTAATGGACCGAATTTCCATTTGCGAAATGCTGCTGAAACGGAACGAACTCGACCCATTCTTGAAGCGGATGGTGACTGGCGACGAAAAATGGATCACATACGACAATATCAAGCGAAAACGGTCGTGGTCGCAGGCCGGTGAATCGTCCCAAACAGTGGCCAAGCCGGGATTGACGGCCAGGAAGGTTTTGCTGTGTGTTTGGTGGGATTGGAAGGGAATCATCCACTATGAGCTGCTCCCATATGGCCAGACGCTTAATTCTACCATCTACTGCGAACAACTGGACCGCTTGAAGCAGGCGATCGACCAGAAGCGTCCAGAATTGGCCAAAAGGAAGGGTGTAGTGTTCCACCAGGACAACGCCAGACCACACACTTCGTTGATGACTCGTCAGAAGCTACGGGAGCTCGGATGGGAGGTTTTATCGCATCCACCATATAGCCCGGACATAGCGCCAAGTGATTACCACCTGTTCCTGTCCATGGCGAACGCCCTTGGTGGTGTAAAGTTGATCTCAAAAGAGGCTTGTGAAAAGTGGCTGTCCGAGTTCTTCGCAAATAAGGAGGGGGGCTTCTACGAGGGAGGTATTATGAAGTTGCAGTCTAGATGGAAACAGATTATCGAACAAAACGGCGCATATTTGAACTAAATCCGATTACTGTAACACTTTTTATAAAGCATTGAATAAAGAGCAAAAAGGCGGAAGGGAGATAGTTGACAACCTAATATAAAGGAGATCATACCTACATATATTTACTATCTGTATATTAAATATATCATATATATATATATATTTTCAATTTCAGATACTTGTTAGAACAATATTGTTTTAATATATATATATATATATAAATAACGAATATTATTATCTTCTTAAAAAGGATATAATAAATAAGATAATTTATATATAATATATATGAAAATAATAATAATAAAATAATTAAAATGAACACATTACCTACAATATATATAAATATGTATAGTGTTTTATATTTACATATACATATACATATATGTATGAATAAATGTAAATAAAATTATATATACATTTGAAAATAATTAATAAGCTTTATTGTAAATTATAAGCTTTATTCGGTCACACCATATTAATAAAAAATTATAAATGATTTTCTATATATTTTATGTACAATATATAAATAACAAAATTAAATGACTTATATAAGGATTTGTACGGAATCTCATACATACATATGTAATTGTTCCATTTTATATTATTACACCCGCACTACTGTCTCTCTCTGTCTAAAAAATAACCAGAATGGATTATAAGAGGAAAAAAAAATAAAAAACAAACAATTACTAATTTATTTTATATGATTTTTAACATTTCGGATATAACATTGTTTAACATAATTTTAAAATAAAATTTAATATTAGTTTTTTATACATTTTTCAACCGCAACGATGCACTACAAATACTGTCGTTCACACTGCACGCATAAATCATAATCACAGAAGCTAATAAATGGATCAGATCCAAATATTATCGATCACTTTTTCCATAATTTTCCGGACAGATAGTGCACCATTTAATAAAATCCATATTATTATTATTCGCATATATAAATTATATAGAATATTATTGATACTATAAATTTTATAAAGATTTTATGATATATTTTAGAGCACGTGCTACTTATCTGATATATAATGTATAAGGCAAAAAGTCAATTGTAACGAATAATTTCATATAATAAAAATTTATATTTCTCTATAAAATACGCACAAAATAGATTCCCCATTAACCGATTTTAAAATTATCAAATTCAAATTAATATTATTTATGATGCTATGCTTGAATTATTAAAGGTTATACAATCAATATATATATATAATCTCAGTCAGAATAAATCTCATTTTCCATGCGTCACTGATAACATATATATTCAAATAATTAACTTGATAAATTGAATGGGTAGGGGTTTATAAGTTAATGTAACCACAAACTGTATATATGTAAAATAGTTCTACAATATATATATTTATATAAAATTAAAATATTAAATAAACATATGTTTTTCCACATTTGTAAACTCCTCTCCCATTAAATTTTATAATATTCATCAGTTTTATTACGTTTTTTTTTTATTAATATATTATATTATATGTATAAATATTTGTGTGTGTGTGTGTGTGCTAATATTCTATATGTGCGTGTATAAGGATGTCAAGGTATATATAAAATAAATTAAATAACACATCCAAGACTTTATTAAACTTTGTCGTCAAATGTGTAATATATTGTACCTACATAATAATAACAAATTTCCTTGAAATATACATGTGATTATAGATATATAAGATATCTATGGAATTATATTATAGATAATATAAATATACATATAGTTTATTTGAAATATACCCTCTCGCATCATCATCATCACCATATGCATAATATTAAAAATTATTCCCTGAATGCTAATCATCTATTATGTAAATTTCATAAAACATAAATGGTGTCATACATATTTTATGAATCTTATATATAGTTATCATATCTATATATATATAAAAATATATAAACGAAGAAGATAGCGCCACGCATTGACACAACATTTTATATATAAATATATATTATTAATTTTTATGTATATCTATGGGGGCGAGGTTATATTATATATATATATATATTATAAAAACAAAACATCAGAAGCTCTTCAATTATTTATATGTATATAATTATATATTACATATATATCTAACTAAATATATATATATATATAATATAAATAAGAATATTTTATAATTATATAATGACATTATGACAAACAGTTGTATAAAAGATGTAAAAAAAAATATTAAGTATATTATATCTATTGACAAATAATGACAACACAAAAAATTACTTAAAGAATCAATCATTATTTTGTAAAGGTAAAAAATTAACTAATAAATTGTTTCGGAAAAAAAAAATTAGATAAATAAAACAAAAAAATCGCACATAGGACACAGTCAATTGTAATAAAAATATTGCGGACGATTTCATATAATTATTTCAGTTATATTAATACAAATACAATTTATATATATAAATTAATCGATGATCTTACGAAACATACTAATTTCTTATAATTTAAAATTAAGTTGTAAAATTATATGGTTTAAATTTTAGTATATAACAAATTACCAGCAAACAAACTTATATTATATTATATGTATGTAAAAAAGGTTTGACTTATTTTTTTTCTTACTTCATTTATATAAACTTAATGGTGGATTGTATATAGATTATATTTTATATAAATGAATTTTATATACATAATTGAATATGCGTATTTACATATAGCATAAAACTAACCACATCCAGTCAACCAACCAACTAAACCAAACTAACAAATTTTATAAATGATGAAGTTCTTTTTTCACATGTCTGTTTGTGTGTGTGTGTGTGTGTGTTGGTGTGTTTTCCACACAAAAACTATATAACGAGATAAAGTTTCACAAAAAAAAAAACTTCCTTTTTCAATGTTTTTCTACACAGAAATTTTTATTTTTTTCTCTCTAATCCAAACATTTCTTCTCCTACACACACACACACACACACACGAACATTTAAACAAACAAAAAAAAAATAAAAAACTAAATAAAAAAAAACCTCAACTTTTTCTATGTTTTGGGCTAAATAAATAATGTTATTTAAAATTAAATAATGTTATTTTGCAAAATCATCTTTGAGAAAATTCTGTAAACATTATAAATTATATATTATTATAGATATACGACGAGTATACCATATATACATGTTCTCGAAAACCCAAAACGTTGATAAATTAAGGAAAATAGAATTATAAAGGTTATATGTATTGACTTATATATACGATATATATAAGGTATTATTTATTTATAGACTAAAACATTTCTATATAATTCTCGTATATGTATTTTATTTTATACATGTAACATAAATTTCTATATATCAAATGTTTTATTTCATTGAAACTTATCCATATAAAAATATAGAGGTACATTAAAATTAATGTCAATTTGTCCTTTAATAACATTTAAAATGAATTAATTATCGGATCGTATCGTCAATGTCATAAATGCGTGCAAATGAATTTTAGGAAAACATTTTCTATAATTATTAAAGTTTTTAATTTACTCTATATTCATAAAACAGAAAGGTATATTTATAATAATCAACTAATTGGTATTTTTATTTAAAATTAATTGATGAATAAATTATGCACGCATATTTAACATAATATGAAATTTCAAATTAACATATATTTTTAAATTATTTATTTATAAATTATATAATAAAATAAAACCGCATATATAAGCATTTTATGTTATATATATATATATATAGACTAATGTATATAGCCATAAATCAACATAATAGTGTGTGTGTGTAAAATGTTATACTACCGAAACATTTGCTGTAACAAATTTTAAACCAAAAATAATATTATTAAATATAACCGCACATTAAATATATAAATTCCTTTCGGCTCCTTTACTATTTTTTATATCCTTTTTGTTTTTATATAGTACATGTGTTTGTGTGTGCGTACAATGATTAAATTAAATTATAAATTATATTCGCAACTAATAATTTCACACAAAATTTTGATGTCACATTGAAATTTACATATGAATGGAAATTTAATTATGAAATCTGTACAAACAAAACACAAAATTTGTGTATATGCGATTAAAATATGAAAAGATTAAAAAATTAAAATAAATAAATAAATAAAATTATCATCAGTAGGTTATTTTTATTTTTATAGAAATTTTATAATTTAAAAATAACCTTATATATGCAAATATGTATAATAATATTATAATGTATAAAAATAATTATTACATTATAGTGCGATCATTCAAAAGTTTGACAGACAGAGGAGCAAAGAGTGAGAAAAAAAAAATGAATATATGCAAATATATATGAAAATTTCAGTATGGATATATATGTCCTTTGTGACAAAATGGAAATGAACAAAATTATAAAAAATAAATAATATAGTGTTTGTTATAAACTTGGTCCATCTTTCGTGCAATAAACAAATTCCAATATAAAAAAGAACAAGCGGTTTAGTGTTTTGTTATGAGGAAGAATCGGCTCATCATGCCTCTTGACATATATACACCGAACGTTTTTCCTTTAATGCTTGTTACAACAATTTCTTTAATTGTTGTTTGTAACGATTGTAACAGTGATGAAATTCACACATAGTTTTTCGATTTTCCTATTATCTAACAAAAATTTCCTTGCTTTTATAGTTTTTTTTGAGATGCAATGATGATTGCAATAATGAATCGGCTTTCAAAAAATATAATTATTAATAATTCGGCAATTCCTAAGTGTACAGAAATTGCATCAACAAATAAACTACTCGCACCAATCTATATCGTAATTTCAATTTTAAAACAAAATTTATCAAATTGAATATTTGGATAAACAAAAATAAATGAAAAAAATATCTATATAAAATAAAATGTGTGTAAAAATATAAATACCAATTGAAAATTTTTTTATAATATACGCTCGCGTATATACACAAAAGTTTAGATAGTAAAAACCTTATCAAAATCTTAAATTAAAATCATTTTCTATTATACACTTTTTTCTATCTTCATATAATCTTACATAAAAAAAAAAAAAATATATATGTACAATTTGGGTATGGGTTATTTTGTGAATTTTCCTCATACATATATTTTCTTTCCTTCTTTGAAATATACCAATTGTAATATAGGCAGCTGACTATTTCCATTGCATTAATATAATAAAAGTAATTCATTTTTTCATTTTTATATTGTTATATGTTTTGTATACGAGAATATTTTACTGTATATTTCTGTAATATAATTTTTTTTCTGTAACTCTGTAATATAATTTTATGAATTACAGGAACGATATATACAGAATACAAAATAAAAAAAAAAGAGTATACATTTTTCCCAAGTGTAAATAAAATGAAAATATTAATAGATTCTCTATTGCTGCATATTTGTAATTTATATAATATTATTTTTTTAATAAACACAATTGAAAAACTTTAAAACAATAAATGGTTTGTTGTTTTTTTTTTCATTTACCCCATTTCCATATATAATTTTATAAATAAAATTTTCATATTAACAATTTTATTAATATTTTAACTTTAAGTACAAAAGCTATATATATAACAAGAAAATTAATCGTAGATAGAATGCGTATATTAAATTTGAACAACTTGAACACCACGCACAATATAATTGATTTTATAAAATGAATGGCATTCATATCTAAATTAAATGTAAAAATAATTTATGTTATATAACTTTTGTCCATGTTGTCGTAAGTAACGCAAAAAAAAAATAAATCATTTATAAATAAATTTGAACTCATCGACTATAAAAAATGCATGCGATATTGAGAGTATATAGAAAAAACCTCATATGTATGTGAAAATTTATATATTTATTAATTTAATACACTATTTCTAAGTAATATACACATTTCATTTATACACAATATTTTAAATCCAATGTCAGTAATATATCATTCAAGTAAAAAACAAAAACATACATAAATATAGGGTTTTATTTTACAATTTCTTACAAACAAGCTCTGTCCGAAAAATAAACGAAATGGATTAAAACAAGTTTATTAATAAAAATAATTTTATTTATTCGAAACATTCGGTAAACGATAATCGTTGTTGATATGATCGACCTGGAATTTCATTATCATATTCTCTACCTCTACTTTGGATCGATGTTGTAACTCATAAATTTGTATTTTTTTGGATAAATAATTGCGATTTTGTGTTTCGATAGCATTTTCAAAACAATGTTGATACATTTTCTTATTTTATACATAAAAACTATTAATATATGGCTTACAGGACTAAAATTTTAACACTTTGTTAAGGTTAGTTCACAATACACAATAGATTACCCATATTCTACGGTTATTTTTCGACCAGAATATAGTATATATATATTCTATCTATATAGAATATAATACTATTTATTTTTCAAAGTAATTTTCAAAATGAACATATATAATATAAAAAAAAAAATAACAACCATATTATTATTGTAATCAATTTTCTGTGTGTGTATGTGCGCACGGTGATTGGTAAACATATAATAATAAATTATTCAATGTTTGGGTGTCCAGAATACATGGACTGCAATATAGATTGATAATATACATAAAATAGTTTTTACCATATATAGTTTGTAATATTAATAATTTTATTTTTGTATCACAATAGATAAATTTAATATTAAATAGGAAAAAAATTATAAAAATAAAAAGATACAAAACAAAATATAATCAATAATATGACAATTTTTAATTTACATTTTGTGTTTACATACAGTTCTACATATCCGGAAAATTATCAAAATATTAAAATATATGTGTAGATAATGAATAACATTAATCACTCTAATTATATAAAAATGTTGAGAGGTTAAATCGTTAAAATGGTATTAATAAACAATTTCTAATTTTTCATTGGTAAAACGAGTTCGCAGAGAAAATATATAATCGATTTTTCATTTTAAAATAAAAATGCATTAAATTCAGTAATTTTTGTGTATAAACAAAAAATGGAAATCCATTTAAAGAATGGATGGCCCATTATTATAAAAAAAAAAAAAATTTTTGTGCGGGTGTTTACACAATATCCCATCACAATATTATATATAGTCATTATAAAATCAGAGTTTTTTTTCAAGCAATACCCTTGTTTCAGAGTAATTAATACACATAACAAGTATACTTTTAAAGCAAATTATATAGCAGAGTAGATTTTTTACTTAACATTTTTCTATAAATATATTATTATTTTCGGTATACAAAAATGTAATCAAAAATGTACATATAAATGTATGAGAAATTCCATTTCGTGAAATTAATTTTCAATCAGTTATTTGTTATTCTATATGTATAATACTCGTATAAAGTATGTACAAGCAACATGTATAACTATATATACAATGCATATATTATACCAATTATAAAATATTTAACATGTGTGTATACACACTTAAAAGCTTACCACTATTACCATTTATGAATTTTCAGATAAATATGGATAAATATCTGTTCTATTAAATTATTTAAAAAAAAATTGAAGTATAACAAAAATTTCAATTAATGCTAATAATACCCGCATCAATAAAATTTTATCTGAACATATGTATATTGATAGATAAATTTTATATATATAAATTATAATGAAAATAAAATTGAAAAAGCTTTTATCAATGTAAAGTATATACATATACGATTGATTATTTATATACTAAGAATTATTACATATACAATATATGCAATACCCATAAATTTATGAATATATTAATAAATATAATACATATATGATGATCATTCATTACACTGCAGGTATATATTTCTAATTCAAATACATGTTAAAACTTGTGTATTTATATATATATTAAAAGATAAGAAGAAAATGCATAAAATTTATATAATATATATGATTGCATACATTTCGATCAAATCTAGCCACATAACTTATGCATGTACATAATATTGTAAATTATTCATAATAAAATAAGGGTAAAAATAACATCAAAAATATTATCCTTATCCTTTTATATGTGGGGATGTTGTATTGCATATATATATATATATATATAAATACACTCTCCTATGTAAAACAATTTTGCTCAAAATGTTATATAAAATCCTCTAAGGTATGACATTAATATAAAATAAATTTGTCTCTTGAGATTTAAATTTTTATCTATAAATTTGAGTCGTTTTGTTTTTATTTTTATTTTTCAAATTTTCATATTATATATTGAATAGATATAGTACACAACCCCATATAGCGAAAGGAATAACATATATATATATATATATATGGAATATAGAGACCACACAGATGCATTCTTTATTGGTGTCCATTTCTTCAAGCAGAGGTCAATGTATGAAAAACGTCTGAAAATTTATTTTTTTTAACATTGATCGATAATCGAAATGCAAACGATTACAACGGGGAGTTTATTTTAATTTTAAAAAAATATGGTTAAATTTAGTGAATTTATTTCTATTAGTCTATGTTTTGCAATTCACTGCGGACACTATTTTCATATTTATCGTATATATGCAATGAATGTAAATGAGTGCATTGCTGCGCTCTCGATATCTTATTCCTTTCTCTATGATTATATATTTAAAGTGTATTTGAGTACGGTTATTTTTATAGATATATATGGTAACATTGTCCTATATACTCAAAACTATTGCATCATAATATCAGGATAATATCAATAAAATATATATATATAAAGTACACCCAACACACATAAATTAAAATCCATACAAATTTAAAGATTTTTTCGAAAATTATTCTTGCAGTTACTGCTACATTTATATAGAATTTATATTATAGATAATAATTTATTTATTTATTTATTTAATATATGGTATAAGTGAAAATGGTATATAAGATTGGTATTTCTATATATATATTATATCGTTATACAAACTGTGTTTGATCGATTTGAATTACTTTGATATCATCGTATAGCATACACGATATTTTTTTTTTATGATTGCATTTTGTCGTATTTGTTTAGATTTTATTAATTTTATTTGCATTAGATTTTTACTTTGTTTTAAGCGAAATTCACAATAAATTATTAATATATATATACATTTAATTTAATAATATATTGATTTATTTGTATTATATATATAATATTTTCCACACATTTTATGTAACACACCGACATAACAAAAACAACATTTAATATAATCGAATTTTTTTACTTTAAATTTAATGTAATATAAACACAGATGTTTCGCATCATAATCATCAGATATATATGATTTATTTCATTTGAATATTTTACATAAAATTTCAATTTAGAAATTATTTAAATTTTTATTACATTTTTATAGTGAAATTGATATTATAGAGTAATTGTTTTGAATAAGCGTGCACAATAATTTATTATTGTATATGATATGTAATATTATTTATATATGTGTGTCTAGAAGAGTTTCATCAAAATCAGAGATTTAATATATTTATACAGATTTCTTCCCACAGTTACAAATTTAAAAATGTTATTTCTACATGGATAGGATTGTAAATTAAGGTAATTTTACGTATAAGGATAATTTCAGATTTAGAGTGATTTCTGATTCGGTTTCATTATATGTAAAACAACTATATATATATATAACTTTAAGTGAATAGCCCTTATCTGCAATTGTAAAGGTAAATCTTATTTAAAAATTCAATAAAATAGACGAATAGTTCTGCTACTAAAAAATTAATATTCAAATGTTTTAATAAAAAAACATAATAAATAAAGTAATTATAATATTAAATAAACATATGTAACATAAAAATAACATTAACACGTATTTATTTATTTATTATTATGGCGATGGTATAAAACTGTATATGCCGCAGTTAGATAACATATTTCATATTGTAGTATTAGACATATAGGCAAAAAAAAAGACCAATATACAAATGAAATAACAATTAATAATATATACAATTATACAGTTTTATACAAAATTAATCGTATACCATATAAATACCACATTAAATTAAAACATTAAATATAATTGAATATGAAAAAGTATACGTAAAAATAATTAAATTTTTAATAGTAAATTATAAGAATTTTTAAGAAAAATAATATAAGATTTTTTCGCCGATAACCAACCACGAGAGCTTTTATATTATTTTTGCAGATACCCTCTGAAAATACTTAATTAGTATGGGTACTGTTTTGCATTTAATGAAATAGCAAATATTTTTACGTTATAAATTTCTTTTGAAATATATAAAGTAAATCCAATAGCACAGTACAAATAAATAATTTTTTTTTGTTGACTGTATAATATTTATAATATATTTTTATGATATATTATAAAAACTGAAATTAATATTGAAAAGTTTCTTTTTCATTTTTGTGCTATGTTTTTTTTTTTTATGCTACTAAATGAAAACATAAATGAAATAAATAGCAAATAATATGATAAATATTATTATATACATAAAAAAAAAAAAACTGCTGTAAACCTAAAGTACAAAAAAATAAAAGAAATTCTAAATCTGATATAATATTTTATATTATTATTATTATTATTATTATTTTGATTGAAAGGAATTTAATTTAGTTCTATAAATATATATATTTTTATATATGCATCACATAAAAAAAACCGCATATCGTTAATATTAAGTTAATAATCTTACGTATACCATAAAAAATATATGTGCGCGCGTTGTGCGTTTTCACATAAATACAATTTTCCAATATATGTATAGAAAATATAGCGAGACTGTTAAATAAATTATTATTATTTTAAAAATCAATTTTAAGGTTCAAAAAATGCTAAGTACATATCAATCAAATTTATCTCATTCATAAATATATTATATATTTTCAGATATTTAAAGTAGATATATTCGGATTTTATATTTTTCCTTATTAAAACGTATATTAAAAAAACGTATATGTACAACGAATACACGACAAACCCATAAACACATAAACATAAAACACAAAATAAAAAATTCAATACGATTTTGCAGTTAGTTTTAAAGACCGAAACCATATTATAATAAAATTTATTTAAATATTCAATGTTATTTTATTAATATAAAAATTGTATATATATATTGTACTATAATCAAAAATACCTTTCCTTTATTATATAGTAAATAAAAATGAATCTATGTATATAAGCAAAATAAAAATAGTATCCTTTTTATACTATATATATACAACATAAAATAAAAAAAGGACATAATTTTAAAATCACTAGAACACAGTAATACTGTATACGACACTATGAGTTGTTGACATTTTCCTGTGTGTCGAAAAAGTATCGCATATATATATCGTTTGGTATTATTTTAATAATATATTAGGTTGTCAACTATCTCCCTTCCGCCTTTTTGCTCTTTATTCAATGCTTTATAAAAAGTGTTACAGTAATCGGATTTAGTTCAAATATGCGCCGTTTTGTTCGATAATCTGTTTCCATCTAGACTGCAACTTCATAATACCTCCCTCGTAGAAGCCCCCCTCCTTATTTGCGAAGAACTCGGACAGCCACTTTTCACAAGCCTCTTTTGAGATCAACTTTACACAACCAAGGGCGTTCGCCATGGACAGGAACAGGTGGTAATCACTTGGCGCTATGTCCGGGCTATATGGTGGATGCGATAAAACCTCCCATCCGAGCTCCCGTAGCTTCTGACGAGTCATCAACGAAGTGTGTGGTCTGGCGTTGTCCTGGTGGAACACTACACCCTTCCTTTTGGCCAATTCTGGACGCTTCTGGTCGATCGCCTGCTTCAAGCGGTCCAGTTGTTCGCAGTAGATGGTAGAATTAAGCGTCTGGCCATATGGGAGCAGCTCATAGTGGATGATTCCCTTCCAATCCCACCAAACACACAGCAAAACCTTCCTGGCCGTCAATCCCGGCTTGGCCACTGTTTGGGACGATTCACCGGCCTGCGACCACGACCGTTTTCGCTTGATATTGTCGTATGTGATCCATTTTTCGTCGCCAGTCACCATCCGCTTCAAGAATGGGTCGAGTTCGTTCCGTTTCAGCAGCATTTCGCAAATGGAAATTCGGTCCATTAGATTTTTCACTGTTAATTCATGTGGCACCCAAACATCAAGCTTTTTTTTGTATCCAGCCTTCTGCAGATGGTTTAAAATGGTTTGGTGACTAACTCCCATCTCCTGGGCGATGTCACGAGATGCCACATGCCGGTCTAACTCGATGTATTCCATGATTTGATCGGTATTTGTCGTCACAGGTCTTCCGCCGGCTGGCTTATCCATGGTGTCGTTTTCACCGGCTCTGAATCGTCGAAACCATTCCTCCGCGGTTCGAAGTGATAGAGTACCATCCCCCAAAATACCATTAATCTCACGGAACGTTTCTCTAGCGGATTTGCCTTTAACGAAGGAAAACTTTAAAATAGCGCGAATTTCGGCGTTAGTGAACTCCATGTTTACACGTCTATAACTGTTGAACGCAATATCCAAACTAATCATACATAGCGTCGTTTTGTTTGTTATGTCAAGAGCTTTCAAATTATGTACAGTGTTGCCAGATACGAGCTCTGTAGCGCTTTGTACATAGCCGCGAAATTAAAAAGACAAAAAGGCGGAAGGGAGATATTTGACAACCTTATATATATATATGTTAGCATCTTGTAAAATAAGTTTTGTATATAGATGAGTATTTTTTGACATTTATATATGCGGTTCAGAATGAGTGTAAAATATATATTAAATATTATCATCTCGATACCATAATCCATATGGTAACCATTGCAAATATATTATATAAATAAAATTTGATAAAAGTATATATATAGTCTAATAATATGATACACATCAAATTCTATCAATATATACAGATTTATCCTAGTATATTATATTGTATATATGCATGCACGCACGCACGCATATATTGTATTTAAAAACGATAAGTTTAAAGTTTCTTTTATCACATGTACATATTTCATATATATTTCATGTATATATAGACCGAACACAAAAGGTATTTTGTTATTCACAATAAATGTCAATAAATGTATGAGGAAAAATTAAGGGGATACCTTTTTCTTTCCTTTTTGTTAATGTGATTTTCCTTGTGATACGTATATATTATGTTTGCCTTTTTGTCGTGTGCCCTTGTATGTTCTTATACATATATTATAGATAGAGAAATGTCTACACACACTCACATGTATGTTATATACAAATATTGTAATTTAAATTTTTATGCAAATCAAAAATACTTTTATATTACTCGTTGTATATAATACATTTGTATCACCCACATTGCATATCTTCATATATATATATATATATGAAACTAAAAGGGACTTATATATTTGTTGTTTGCTCATTGATTTAATTTTATTATTTTGAAATATGCTGCCTAAATATAAAATTTGTATTTGTTTACAATTTATTATTATCAACTTTAAGATATAACTTTTATAAATTTATAACACAAAAAACAATATACATATGCGTTAAAATTATTAATACCGTTTTGACGCAATAAATATTAGAAGCTTTGTAAAATGATGTATATACAGAGCACTCACCATCCAATAGAATATTTGTGATAATTTATTGGTAAGCACAGATTAAATTTGATATGGAATCGATTGCTGTGCGGTAGGTGCAGGAAAAAAAAACTATCACACAAATGCAACATCGTTCTATATATAAAGATATACAATTAATATGATAAATTGATATATATAAAGAGATATAGATTATATGGTGTAATTTACCATATACCACATTTGAACTGTGTGCGCGATAAAAGATAAAAAGACATTTTTTCACAAATTTGCATATATTAAACACAATCTACCACCACAAATATATATGAGTGTGTATATTTATTATATGCTTTCAAATATAAATTTTAAACATTAAATTTTATATAGTATGTGGGGGTGTATGGTATAAATATGTAGAAAGAAAATATTTCTTCCATTATATACAAAACGCAATTTTATTACATCCATATAATATATGAACTAAAATTACAACAGATGTCTTTATATAAATAAATTGTATATAAGTTGTTTATCTTCATATAGATATACAATATATGTTACATATAGTCTATTTTCTATAGGTGGTTCCAGGCCTAATTCTATTTATTTTTTTTTTTTTTTTGTGTGTTGATTATGAATGAAAATGGCAAAAAATAAATAAATAAATAAATAAAAAAAACCGCATCGCAAAGCAATATTAAAATTAAAATTATGGTAATTTATTGTTACACAAATGGATTGTATATATAAATTTATATGGTGCGTTTTATATATTTCTATATAAAAATATATAAATGCGTAAATACGGTGTAAGGGAGTCATTATATAAAATATATATATATATATTGTTAAGGGTTAGATTATACTTTATATGGTTTCTCGTTTGTGGCTGGATATATAATTGAAGTATATATATATAGTTCTTATATACTATATATTGATATAAATAAATGGACAAATTGGTTTCTATTTCTTTTTTGTGTTTGTCACTTATCTACAAATCCATTATATACAAATAAAGTATATAAATATATGTATTTTTACGGCACAGTGTTTATATAGTTATAAATTGTTTTGTATATAAGCATTGAATTGTGCATATTCTATAAATGGGATAAGTTTCTATTATATACTATCTCCGTCATCTTTTGAATATAAAATAGACTTGTGATTGTACGTAACATAAAATAATAATAATAATAATGATAATAAAAAGGTAATTTGTACTATGTTGTATATTATATAAAGGTAATGTTGGTAATATATATACTATCAGATGATATATAAGAAAATAAAAAGATGTTTCTTTGTTGATAAGCGTCGTGTATATTTCAAATAAAATATTTATAATAAACTAAATGAATTGAAGTTTTTATAATATATTTTCAACAACATAAAATAATTTATATATATATATAGTAAAAGTGATTTATAGGATCACTATATAATTGTATATAATTATGCGTGATGTCAATAAAATTTATTAATTATGCGTACATTATTATATGTGTGCGTAAATAAATAAGTACTGTATAAATTAATTTAAAAACTTAATGTGTTTATATTTATTACTTTGATTTTTTTAATCATTAATATAATACCATAAAATTTTTAATACTGACAAGATCATGTAAATATGAACTCAATTCAATATATTCGACTTATCGAATAATAACATTAAAATATTATTTTGTTCGATAACAATACTTCATGATTACAGACTAAAAGGACTTCTAGTATTTATCAGCAAACAAAAATACCGAATCAAGTGTTTTATTGACATTATCACTAGATTATTAAAATTATTACCATACAAGAGAATTTGCAAAGTGTTTTCTTTCTTATTTTCGAAAAAAGCAAAAAAAGGAAAACAATGACGAAAATGTTTGTTTTGATAAACCCTACAAAGACATATGTTTATTACACAAATACACGGAATTAATATGATTATTATTAAATAACGTTCAAGTAATTCAGAATAAGATTTTTAAAATTTACAAATAAGCATTTTTTAAGGTAATCCTTCAACCACATATTTCAATATACTGCCGCTAGTAAATAAACAAAATATGAAATAAGGAATTTTCTTTTGCCTACGGTTATACAAATATGTATAATTGAATTTTCTTTCGTTAACACAAAAACATAAAATTATTTATGTTAACAATTTGCAATCACTTTTTATTTTTTATATCTAAAAATAGGGTAATTTTTGATATTTTCTATTTTTTTTTCAATTAGCTATATTCATTTTAAAAATTGATTATAAATAATATTTATATAAGTTTGTATTGCGAATTTCCTGTGTGCGAATTTCTATGTGTGTGTGCGTGTGTGTACGCTCATATATATTAATTACCTGTAAAAATTGTTTTATATATTCATTTCCATTTTCTTGTAAAAATAATTGTAATGCATTCATAACCTCAGGCGCAATAGCATTTGATTTAAAATTCCAATTTAATTTATTTACAATAAAATTAGCAGCTACATCATCTTCCATATCAAAGGCAATAGGATTACCATCACCACCACAACCATCATCGTCATCATAATAATTATCATCACTATTATGCAATAAACCAATAACATCATTACCATTATGTGATTGAATTCCATTATAATTTCTAACCGAATTATCTATTGTATTTTTTTTTATCAAATTTGATTTGTTTTTATTATTATTCGAATCATAAATTCTTTTATTTGATAAAATCACATTTTCTTTAATTCCACCTAATTTTCTATTTGATGATATTTTTTTATTATTATTATTTGTTATTGATTTATTATTTGATGCAGTAGTTGTAGTAGTAGTAGTAGCAGTAGCAACTGCATTCATCGCCGCAACACTTGTCTCAATTGATTTTGTTGCATGACATAAAAATGGATTATTATAATTCAATTGTTGTTGTTGTTGTTGTTGTTGTGGTTCAAAACAATGGTAAACATCATCATCGTCGTCGTCGCCATTATTAGTAATTAAAATTTCTTCTTTAATATCTTGTAGATCGGAAAATTTTGATGTAAATATATCGATGTCATCGAGGTAATTTTGTTGTGGTATATAATAATTTTTACCATTATTATTATTAATATTATTAATATTATTATTATTATTATTATTATTATTATTATTAATATTATTATACAAATTATTACTATTGTTACTAGTAGTTGGATTATTATCATTATTAACATTTATATTGTTACATGTAAAAAAAATATTTTCATTACCATTATGTCGTTGTAATTTTTCCGGTGATTTTTTCAGGAAATTATTATTGTAATAATTTCCACTCGTTGTTGATGTTGTTGTTGTCGTTGTTGTTGTTGTGATTGTTAGTGCAGTTGTTACCACTGAAGTTGTTAGTTTTCCATTATAATTTTGTTGTTGTGGTTGTACAAAATTATTAATTGTATTCGAATGACTCGATGAAATGATATTATAATTTATTTTTTTTTTATTATTGCATTCAATAAATTGCTGTTGTTGTTGTTGTGGTTGTTGAAAATTATCATTAATATTTGTAATTTTATTATTAAAAATACTATCCAAATCATTATTATTATTATTAATATTATTATTTTGTATTTGGGGTTGTAATAATAATTTTTCATCTGTATCAATATTATTATTACTATTATTTAATTGATTGATTTTATTAATATCTGATTTTTTTGGATTTTTTTTTTTAATTTTTGCACTAGTTTTTAATTTATTTATTTTTGTACCATCATCAAGTGGTTGGTCATCTGTTACATCAATTTTATTCTTTAAATTTCGATTAATTTTTACAGTTTCAAATATTATTTCTTTATTATTATCCTCGTTATCTGGTTCGGTTACATCAATTTTTCCATTTGATTTTGATGATTTATTAATACCATTTGTTAAATTTATCGGATTTTTTCTTGGTGTTGTTGTTGTTGTTGTACTAGTAGATGGCGGTGGTGGTGGTGATGGTGGTGGCGGTTGTCCTGGTGGTGTTGTTGAAAATATATTTTCTTTTTCTTTTTTTTTATTATTGGAACATACAGATAGTGACGGTGAAGATGATGCCGACGACGATGCTGATGTTGTTGATTTGACCAACTCATTATTTTTAATAGATGGGCTTCGTTGTTGTTGTTGTTGTTGTTGTTGTTGTTGTTGTTGTTGATTATTTGAACCAAATGTTGTTTGAACAAAGTTGGACGGATTTTTAAAAATTTTTGTAAAATTATATGGATTAAAATATGATAATCCTCCTTTTGATGTTGTTGCGGCTGACGATGATGATGATGCACCATTGGTTGTTGCGGAAATGTTTGTTTGTTTATTTGTATCAGTCGTATTAGATATAGATGAAGATGATGATGATGATGATGATTCAGTTTTATTATAACGGAAGCTCTTTGTTTTTGGACTAAACATATTTGACACATGTTGTTTTTCTTACATTACATTAAAATTATTAATTTTCTTTTTTATAAAAATTTAAAGAAAAACACACACACAAAACAACACTATTATAACACAAACACACGCACACACATATCAGCAGTGCGTGATGCAAAAAAAAACTAAAAAAACAACTTGAATATTTTATTTTTATAAATAAACAATTTATTGCTTTGAAAAAATTGAAATATAAACCAAAATTATATTATATATTTTTTTTAGAAGTTATTTTAAGTTTTTATTTTGTAATTTTGTTGTACACGTTTATATTTTTTTTAAGTGTATATATGCGGAAATTGATGTACTTTTTTTCTTGTGAAAAAATTAAAGTTTATTTAATAATATAAAAAAACGATTAAGATTTGATGCATTTTTATAATTTCAATAATATTATTCCGAAATTTAATTTAAGGTATTGTATATACGACACCACCACCCATCATCAAATTTGAATATCAATGAAATATAATAATTTTTAAATAGAAAACCACTGTCACCGTATAGTGTTGCATGGGTATTACCAATATATAATAAGTTATTCTTTTTTTTTATGCATAAAGGTTTTGTAATGAATATTTAATTAAGAATTTTTAAAAATATATACGATACCAAAATTTCGTATTCATTGTCAGTCGTTATTTTAAATCAAATATCAAATATTTAATATATAGAAAAACTTAGGCACTGGAAATAATTTATTAATTACAAACCCACATCATCGTTGGTATATTTTATAATAGTGAGAAGATCCAAATTTTAAGATTTCTATCCATATATTTGATAAATAAATTACAGAAAAAGTTACATTATATTTTATTTTTCACAAATATCGTTATTTGTATAGAGTATTAAATAACGTTTCAGCGAAGAATCAATATTTTCATTAATTTTCTTAACATATGGATATAAACACAAACAAATAGAAAATATTGCTAATACGTATGTAATGAAGCAAATAAATAAAATTTTATTCCACAACTTTAAATATTGACTTTTATCTTTTCCACTTTTATATACATATAAATCGATATAATCTCAACTAACAATATAGTTAGATTTAAATAAATCTATCCATTAAATTTTATATATATATTTTTTCTCTAATGTATTATTCTATTAATTCTTCTAAAAGATCACGGATTATTATTAGATAATATATATAGAGAAAAACAGAAAATAAAAAACTTAAATCACAGAAAATAAAAAATATTATATCTATAATCCGAAAGTCCATATACACAATATGTAATTTAATATTATATGTATAATATTTCAATATTCATCAATCAAAGCAATAAATAATATATTTTTAAATACATATAGATAACTCTAACAAAGATTTATCTATTTTATATAATACGCACTTATTTTCATCATTTAATTTATTCCTATATATATGTTGTATATAACATACATTATAATGACATATAATAAAAAATTAATTAAATCTTCATTTTATTATATCCTTGAAAATATACTAAATAATTTTTCGGCACATAATTATATACACAAACCGAATTTACTGCGCGATCTCTTTATTTTGTGAATAATAATTTATAGTTTTATCATCGAATAAATTCAATTAAGTGTATTATCACAACATTATATATTAAAGATTTATATATATAACACGAAAATATAATAATCCATATTAATTAAGTATTTATTTTTTATTTATTAGTTTGTTTAAAAAAAAAGGACATTATATTATTATTAGATAAATGATAACTTTTATTTTTTATATGTGTAAAAAAATATTAAAAAAAAAAAAAAATTAATATACACAAAATAACTTAATGACAAGAAAATGAAATTATTATTATTATTTAGAAAACACAAAATTAATTAAATTTATTTAGAATTTTTCTCACGAGGACGACGATGACGACGGTAAGAAAAATGAAAAACTTTATAATAATAAAAAAAAAAAAAAATAAATAAGAAAAAAATACCGAAAAAAGAAAATAATATAAATATATTAAAAACAACCCGCACAATAATAGAAAAAATTTCCCACCGTGAGGTTTCCCATATAATTAATAACAATCGGTATATTTTATACGACACCAATGACTGTTGATATACAACTGATAAATTATTCGCCAAAAAGTATACTGTACGTGCGCATATATATATATTCAATCTGTATATACAATTACAATTTGTATACATACACAATTTACAGTAGAGTACATAAACAATTTTGACACAACAAAATACATGTTATTTTGTGCGTTTATATATAAAATAAAATCTATATAATCAAATCCAGACACAACACACACATACATCATTTGTAGGTGTTGTATATTTTCTTTTTAGGCGATTGTTTTCCTTTTTTTTTTTGTTTTTTGATATTGTACCGGAAAAACTATGCGAAAGAAAAATGAAAATGTTTACATATGCACAAACAGTAAAAGAAAAACAAAGCAATATATAAAATGTTACTTTGAGAAGAAGATCATTTGTTTTTTTTTTTTGTTATTGAAATGAAAGAGAAAGTATTTTATTTTTTTTATTTAGGTTTTTTTTCGATATGAATAAAAGTGTTTTTATTTTATAAATGAATTTTATTTTAAAAAGAGAAAAGAGTGAACAAAACGAAAAAAGGACAGAGAAAATGAATGGAAAATGTATAAGAAAAGAAAATATTACTATATATTATATACAAAGTAACAAATACTAGTTAAAATAAATCATAGGTGTAATAGGGTGATCCTGATATTATTGTTTTGTGTATACAGTAAACCTATAAGGATCTATCAGGAAGATTATTCAAAGTTTATAATTTGTGAGAAATTCAGTAACCTTCATTTCATGCCATGATCTAAAATTTGATTTAAACAATTTAAAAATTTAATTAATATATATTATATTTGAGTTAATCTCTGCTATAATCTGCTGCTCTCAAAAGAATCATGACATAATTTCGAAATTTTAATCGGCAATATAAAATGGGTGTAGTATACGTTTACGTGTCACTATTCGTTTTTAATGCGAATTACAATATACGTAACTTCTTGAATGTGCAATTACATTATTTTCTTATCAATATATATATTTTAGGTGTGTAAGAGCATATATTATTGTATATTTTTTCTACAAATTGATAAGATTAATATATTAATGAGATTAAATTCTTATGAATTTTTTCTTCTTTCAATTATTCATATGAATTATATAATAACACGTTTTAAATTGTCACTGGAAAATAATTGAAAAATAGTATGTATATTTCCAGATAAAAATCCTTTTGATTTTAAGATAAAAGAAAAGAGTGATCTCTTCTTAACAGTTTCACTATTGTGTTAGACATTTGTTTACGATGCGAAAATTATACTGCAATCATAGAGATTAATTTTGATTAATTTCTTAATAAAAATTCAATCAGCAGATATTTTATCAATTGTGTGTAGTAAACATCAAAGTTAAATAAATATATATAGTCGTACAATATAAAAATTAAATTTTATAGAATCATTTTTTATTCTACTATGCATCATTTTGTAAATTGCATTTTAAAAGACCAAAAATTAATCTATATATTTGCGGTTGTCCTTTGTCACAGTCACAACATAATATATTTACATTTCCCTATACACATTACACATTACCATATTAAACAAAATGCCTAAGGTGGGTATTCATATTTTTTTTTTCATAGAATTTTATTTATTAATTTTACATTTATTTTCCTTTCATTAACTCGGTTGCATTTTGCTTTGTTATGTCTTTTCAGTCTTTTCAGTCTATTTATATATATATACACTACACGTAACGTAATAAATATCTATATAGATATGCTGTTAAGTCATTTTTCCTTTCATCATATATACTATTTAATCATCAAAAATTTAATAAATTAGAAAAACATCAAAACACAAAGAAATGTACAGCGCCTACACCCAATAAATTTTCATTATATCTAAAAGGTATATAAGGAGAAAATAAAAGATTACCGTAAAATGAGAGGATGCAAATGTTTTAACAACCATTTTCTATAATCCGCATATTTATTATAACGCAGTTTTCACTGGTTTAATCTTTTTTTAATATAAAATCTAAATAGATACGCATATCCTACTAAAACCCACACACACACACACACACAAAAAAAAGGATTATATATTGTAGATAGATATTAATAAATATAAACCATATAATATTTTGGTTGAATTTAATTAATGTAACGGAATGGATTTAAATTTTAAATGTCATTTATAATAATAATAATAATAATAAAATGTGTTACCAAACGCAATCCGCCCCTCGGTCCATATGCCCAATAAATTAGTAGCATCAATAATTTTTAATTAATTAATTAAATTTTATTAGTCTAATTATAATATCTTTCTATTTTTTTTTTTTATATATTGTATATATTTATAACTAAATTCTAAACACAAAAAATTTAATTACACACAATTTTTTAGTGATGACAAAAAATAAAATCATCAACTTAAAGATTAAATATGTTTTTAGGTATATAATAAAATTATAATTACAGTATTTATATACATCGTTTCTGGGTATAAATAAAATTGTTATATATTTTGCGTGTTTGGAAATTGTTTGGAGGAAAAGCAAAACTATTTTTAATTGAACCAAAATTGAAAGACGACCAACACAAACACACACACATACACACAGTAAAAAATAACAACAATTTTATAATAATTGAGCACATAATAATGTATACAAATATTATCGATATTAATTCCAATTAAATTATTAACATAACACTCAGTCAATATTTATATATGAATTCAACAAGTGAAAAAGGACAAACAAAAATTTCTGAACCTCTATATTTATATAAGTAGCAATATTCCATTTCAAAATACCATAAATTATGTTTGGGAAAAATAACTGAATATAAATTGCTCATATAATACAAGTAATATTTAAATGCATTTTTTTACAATATTTTTTTTTTTCTTATACCACATATCATTAAAATTTAATGGTATACAAATTTATAAAATGTATATAATATTAAAATTGATGATTATGGTTTATATCTTTTTCTCTCATTGCCCATTCAATTTTATACAATAATCAATACATACAATAAGTATGGAGTGTTTCAAAATATACCATACTCTATGTTAAAATTAAATTCCTTTAACAATTTTCCACTTATATAGTAGAGATTTACTTTTAATTATTTTAAATTTACTGTCAATAAAATGATGGCATAAGGAGTTATATTGTTTATGGAAAGAAAATTTTAATTCATTTGTGATTGATTAGATTAATTGGATAATTTAGTTTTTATAAGTTATAAATAAATAAGGATTACCTATTTTTGGAGTAGTGCAATTTGAATTCTATATCAAAATAAATTTAAATATATCGTAATTTGTGTGTATAACTTTTGAAATATCCTGCGTAATATTTATATAAATAAATTAAGAAGAAAGTATGTAATACAGCAAAACGTTATAATTAAATGTATTATAAAATGGACAATCATTAATTTTAATCAAAAATCATATTAATTTGATATTAAAAAAATATAAAGAAGATTATTATTATTATTATTATTATTATTTTTATTTCATATAGTCGTTGTTGTCGCTCCGCCGCGTATTATATATTTTTATTTATTTATTTATAAAATAAATAATGTAATATAATAAACTATAAATAAACACAATAAATTACAATCAGACCGAAACATATTAAAAAAAAAAAAAAAAAAGGAAATTAATAATAAATTTAATTGTACAAATGAATGCGGTAGTGCATTTTAATATTTTCTCATCATTTTAGAGAATTTTTAAATATATTTTTTTACTTTAAAAGAAGCTATTGTTAATTTAAAATTTTCGGATAAATCATAGGAAATAGTAATGGTGACGTGGTTGTTAGAAAAAAATCAATATATTATAATTATGCTATGCATTGTAAATTCAATATATATATATAAAATGTGTATAGGTCACAAATTGTAAACGGTCACCGAACAAATAAAAATTCTATATGAATCGGGGTTTAACACGCGATTCATAACATATACATTTATATATATAGAAAAATGGTTTTTATGTTATTTATATAAAAATTAAAAATATTTTTATTATTAGATATAAATTAACAATAATAATTTTTTATATATACGTCAAAATAAAAATGAGATATTTTTTTTTATCTTTATTATATTATAGAGACTATATATGCGTATAAGAATTAACAAACCTTAATAAAATAAGATTAAGTAAAAATAAAATAGAAACAATAGTCAACTCGAATGCGGCTATAAGTGCATTTTGTCGGTTTATATATTTCACACATCTAATAATATAGAATATTTGGAAAACATCTAAGCGGATATGTGAAAATTTTATCAAATCGACAATGATAAATGGTAATGTTTTATCGATATTCTATATATATACTGAATTTAAGAGTTAAGATTTTAATGATTTAAAAACAATTATTTTTTTATCAGTAATATATGAATTTCGTGCTGTGTACAACTGAATTCGTAAATATAATAAATTGTTGACCACTAAAACAAAATTAATTATAATTACATAAATTACGATAGTATAGAAACGGAAATATATATTGTTTAATGAATACCAATAGACACACGAGAATTTGTGAAAAACATAATATCAAATAATTAAAGCTATAAATACAATTAACATTAAAACATACATATATTTGTATTTAATATATTAAAATATTACAAAACATAAATTACATATAAAAAAAAATGATGCATCATTTTTAGTTCTCAAGAGTTTTATAACCGCCTTGTTTCGTTTTTTATTTTATTATATTTTTATATTTATTTATTTATTTATTTATTTATTTATTTATTTATTTATTTTTCTTTTGTTTTTTAGTTTCCCTCAACAACCAATTCAATGACATCATATAAATAATGTCCACAACGAGACAATTGCATATAAATAAACACTTTATATATATACGAGCTTTGTATTATATACGAGACGGAGTATTGAATTGTGATCATCAAATTATCTTTATATATAAAAATTATTCCATATAATAATTTAATAATAATCAATTTAGAAATTATTTTTTAATCACTTGTCTTCTGGCAAAGGGAATTCCTATATATATATATATATTTAAACATTTCTCTTAACAACACATTGTTAATATTATTATAAACACATTTTTTCTGTTTAACACTTAAGCAAGGTATGTATATTATTATTCTTGTTCGTGTCACTTTACTTAAAAAATGTAAAACTAATTCTATACTCAATAATTGTATACTTAATTGTTACAATAATAAACGAAATATATATATATTATATGTAAAGAAATTGTTTTGAATAAAGAAAATACATGGTGTTGTTGTTACATCTCAACAATAATGGAGTAACCATATAAACACATATGGATACAATTTAACAAATATAATTTATATATTAAATGATGAAATAATATACATATAAATTCTGTGAGATGATGACGATAATTATCTGCATAAATTGTTATATAAAAACACATAAATATAATTGAGTATATGTAATGAAAAAATATAACAATATTAATGTATTCCAGTGTTTATATAGTCACAAAAAAAATGCGTATATAGAAAATAAAAATTAATATATTGATGATGATGGGAGACAGTAGTTCATATTAACTATATATATATAATTTGGTTTTCTTGTCCCCATAATAAATATATACATAAAAATAAATTTCATTATTATAGAGATATTTTAAGTATACCAATACAATTAGAAATGGTGCTACATCCAAATAAATATTGTATTGCAGGAGCTGATATGGTCATTAAAAATGGGTAAATATATTAATGTATAATAATAACATTGCTATAAGAAAATGTGTTAGTGAAGAAATTCTTCGGCATACAACAAATTGCTACTCTATGTACACAGGCAAATACTGAAAAAATTATATGCTGTTAAACTTTGGGGTTGCACAAAAACTATATGTATAGAAATCATCACAATTAAGTGAACTTTTAAAATTCCAAGTTTATCATTATAATAATTATTCAGTTTTGTTTTGTATATATGATGTTCAATTTACACATTATACAATACAAAGAGTGTATGTTGCATTTGTATAAATATAAATATATATATAAATGTCTGTGTCTGAGTCTGAGTACTTATTATTATTATTATTTATAATATATGTTTTCACAAATAACTGTGCATGTGTATATATTTTCATCATTGTGCGAATAAAGAGAATACCATATAAGGTTTGCGCGTAAGACTAATAATATAATAATAATAATAATAATAATAATAACAAAAAGAAAACCACTAATTAAATCCCATTGCGAATACAATTATTATTGAACGAAATAAAAATATTGTGTAATTAAAATGAAAGACATGGGTGGTTTTCATATATATTTATGGTATATATGTGTTATTAATATATATACTAAAATGTGTATATACCTATGAATTTGTCCTCTTTATTTTTTTCTATATGTTATTATAAAAATGTGTGTCTATACTGGCTTTTATTTAATCGATTATTACAATGTGTAAATAAAAAAAAAAACTGCCTTCTATATATAGTTTTCATATTTTTAGGTTTATACATTTTTGTTTAAACAAATAAGTGGCAGAAAATCTTACTTCTTTTGACTGTTCAAAAATAATAATTTCATTACAGAGAACCATCAAATTTGGTGCAGTACTATGAACTCCTGTATCCGAACGAAACCGTTTCAAATTATTTCTTGAAAAAGAACGAAGTCATAGGTAAACAACCAATATCCAAAGTGTCCACTGTTATTATTAATAAACATATAAAACTATTGAACCAAACATATAATAACATCATACCCAAATATAATTATAATTAGATACCAAGATGATCTCAAATGGTATATATATATATGTGATATGTGACAGCAACTAATTTGAAATTAACAAAAATATAGAAAATAATTTATTGTTATTTCAAGGATTTTATACATTTTTCCAGTAGGCTCTATAATGATCAAAATTCGAATAACTGACGTTAAAAATTCTTTGATTTTTATTTTAAATAAATAAATAAATTTCCAATAGTTGATGGCAAAAAAAAAAAAATCATCAATATCTCTGTTAACGTATAATTTCCATATAAAATTATAATATTTATAAAAAGACAAACAACAAAGGTATTTTATAAATATATAATTTTTCCATTTTATTCTATAAAACTTTGCAACAATTAGTCTCTATAGTAAAATAACAACAAAACAATAAAAAAGTTTTCCTTTTATTATTTTTTTCTACTAATTCTTATATTCATATATATCCTTCTTGTCCCAATTTTCCTTTTTTTTTTTTGTTATAGAGCCCAACGAAAAGAAAAAAAAAAAAAAAACTTCAATTTCCGAATAATAATAAATTATTGCCAATCATTATTCTCGAACAATATTATGTACTGTTAAAAAATATAACTTTTGAATAATAATAGTGTTATATAATAATTGTTATATAAATTTTGATAACAAAGACATGATATATATGTATAAAAAAAACGACGATATTAAGTGTATACCTTTTATACAAAAAATAATAATAATAGTATAAAAAAAATACATTGATGAAGTCAATCGCAGTTGTTTGTATGTAATATGAAACGGGTGATAATTAATATTTAGCACAATTTTTTAATAACCATCACCATAATTCAATTAGTAATTTATTACCGCCTTTAGTGATTTTATCCATTACATCATTGTAAGAATATTATTTTACGATCTTGTGATCATTAATACTGCAGTTCTAGCAACTTCATTTTACAACGAGTTAAACGATACAATATATACGTCCGATAGTGTCTGACCAATCACTGTACCACTCTGAACTACAGTAACGATACTTCTCCCTGTCTCGTGTAAACGTAGATTTATGTGTTATTTGTTTTGCTGCTTCGTTTATAATTGGTGATGTTGATGCCTGTTTTTAGTGAATCACCCGATACATAAACAAAATATAATATCATGTCTTCCTTTTTACTTTATATACATTTGTACTATATATATCAACGCGCAAGGATCTATAAACGAAAACATATACGCAATTATATATTGTATATAAGGAAAAGAGAAAAAATTAATAAATCATTCACATTTTTATTTTTATTCTGACGATGATATCTCAATATATAGCAGTTAATCTAATTAATAAATAAACTCGCATATTATAAATTAAAAAAAAAAAAAAAAAAAATAAATTGGAATAATTTTAATTCCCATCAGGAATACTTTTGCATTTGCTCTAATTTTCTTCTAAAATATTTAAATAAAAATAAAACAATAAAATATATATATATATTTATATACATAACATTTATAAAGTCTTAATGATTTGAATAAATTTCTTGAAAAAATTCGTATGCCATCATCATCGTATGATCATTATCATCATCATCATCATCATCACAAATTCAATGTACATATATATTCAAATACACACAGTTCAGCATTTTAACCATACTTATTCCAATTTATATATATGGTATATATAAATAAATATACACATTCATATAGTACTTAAAAAAAATACCTACATATATATAGTAGCAGAGAATAACGAAAAACGTTATCTGAATATCAATTCAATATCATAAATTTCATTGATATTATACAAAAACAATATGAAAAATATAAGAGTAAAACATAAAAATGTAGAGGGAAACAAATGTAGGAAAAACATATTTGTAAATACGGGAAAACTTAAATGAATTATCATATTTTCTTTTTGCACATACACCACCTATAAATATATACCATATATTTTGATTATAATGCATTGAATTTGCAATGTATTCTATATATACCATATATTTTATGATATAGATAAAGATAAACCGCACACATATGTAAATATCATAGATTCTCTATATAGCTTAATTATATGTTTCTCACGAAATTTTAATGAAATTAGAATGGTTTTTATTTTATTTAAATTAAGGGATAAATTATACACTACGGTGTTTTTCCATCATCAAGGATATAATATTGGTCACATATTTTATTATTTATATAGATAATTTTTTGTATGTATAAATTGTTTGATTTTATTACATATACATAGAAATATCGGATATATGTGATATAAAATTATAAATCTGCATTATTTGCAAAAATTTCCTAACTCAATGTTAAATTATATATTGAATAGAGAAAAAAAATTAACGAAATTCTTTTACTTAATTATAACGATGTTATGTTATTTTTTTTTCTTCAAATGCGGCTTTATTTTTGCCGGTGGAGTAGCGTAGCGTATGAATAAACAATAAATCAAATACAACTACAAACAGGAAAAATTAAATTAAAAACTAAAATTTTACCAAAGAATATAATAGAAGACTTTTTAATTAACTACGCGTATTTACAAATAGAAGAAAAAAAAAACACACACACACAATACCGGGAAAGTCAACAATAATAAATGAACACATTTGAACACATAGGACTTATAGAATATTTTATCAATTATTTATATTATATACTGAATATAAATTGTACGTGATTAGAATATGCGGATTACAAAAAAAAAAACGAAAAATAAAAACAACATGAAAATGCGTAACATCAACATTAAAAATCATAGAATCACCTGCTATACCATATATACACATTAACGTATTCATAAGAAAAAATATAATTCTATAGTCAATCCGTATTTTATTTTTTTTTTATTTAGTTGCAATTGATATAGGAAGGAAGAAGAATAAAAGTATTTCTTATTAATTTATATGAAAAGTTTTTTTTTCTTTTTTCTAACAAAGTCATATTTTATACTTTTTGTTTTCTGCTCGCGTATATTATTATATATTTTTATCAATTGGAATATACCAGCCAGTCAGTATACATGAATGTATGAAGGAAGGAAAAAAAAACAAATTCGATCATTTAAATGTTATAAATATTTGTTATGTAAAGTAGAGATAAAAACAATATATAATATAATAGCTATAGACCCCTGCACCAAAATAAAAAAAAAAAAAAACCCTATATCTATCCATTGTAAATAATACAAATTTATTGATTTCAAAAACTTTAGTCCTTTTTTACGACACACACACACACACACAAACATAACTTTTATAAATGATAAAGGTTTTTATTTTTTTGTACGTATTTCAGTTAATATTTTGCTTGAAGTTCCGTATATATTTTAGAACAAAAAAAATTAAAATCAATTGGCAATATATATTATTAACCCTTTGAAAAATGTTAATTTAATATTTTTGATTTGAAACACTACTCACAATATTTTGTATTATTTTAATTCATTAAAATTATCCTTTTATTTAAAATTATAAAAACAAAGTATATAAGTTCATATGGAAAATTGGACTATTATAGAATTAACTCAAATTACACAAACAAATTTGTGTATACCAGCACGTGAACTAAATGAGTTACATATAATGGATATACAGAACAATTCGTATATTTGTAATAATAATATTATAAGTTTGTTTATGCATATAAATTTATAAGTATAAAATCAAATAAAATGTAATACATAAATTAAATAAACTTACATATATGATAATTAAATAGAAATGTGTGTAAATAAATTTGCATTAAATTAGATGAAATTTTCTGCTTACCTAATGGAATTAAAAGAAAAAAGGAAAAATAAATATAATTATTAATAAAATAAATACATATGCGACAATATAATAATTATATATAAAAATAAAAGATGAAAAATTATATAGCGCTCACAATTTTATTTATCTTAAATTTTACTTATATTATTTTCAACTTTAATATATATATATACGAAAGACAAAAGCTACTCGATTACAAAACCCGGTGTTTTATTATCAGCAAAAACTATATAAATATATAATATATATATGATATATTTTAATATGCCATATGCAATATTAATATTTCCGTATATATATATATATATATGGTATAAGTAGTCTATAAATCATTAAACATTGCGAAGATAATATATAAAATTATTATTAATACTAATCTTTATTAATGTGCGTTCACATCCACAGAATATAAAGATGAAAATATCTATATACATAAAGAAGATGTGTATCATTAAAATTGTTTTAAGATATATATATATATAGATAATATGAGCTATTTGTATATATGTGCAGTGTAAGATAAATTAAATGATTTATAAAATTTATATAAGTGATTGTGCGTATATTATATATAGTAATATATATGAAATTTCATGTGCGGATTATGTAAATATTTGATAATATATAGATTAAGAAGAGGCATTAGTAAAAAATATAGATGTGATATGACCTCACTGTTATTATTATATTGTATATATAAATAAAAAATATGAGTTTTACAAATTGAGAAAAATATTTCAATATAATCACATAGAAATTAAGTCAGAATTATTTTGATTTGAATTCTGAATGTGTTGTTTTGACTATAAATACAATAAACTCTGCATATGCGGTATATGACACAGTCGGGTGTTTTTTGCTTATTCCTTGCAATACCAATTTTCTGATATGAAAGTCCTGTTATAGTGAACAATCCTGTCCCGTATTTATTAACATAAAAAATAAACAGACACAAAAAACAATGACCAATCAAACGAATATTAATTATACGCACAATATAATATGAAACATATGTTTTATAAATTGCATTAAATTTAATAGATTCACAAATTCAAAAAAATACTCTGAAATATGGATGTAATTCTCGATAAAGTTCATCAATAAATTAATATATACATCGAAAAAACAACATAAATTTACACCTCTTTTATTCTTAGGTTTATTATTTGTAATACAAAATTAAAAATAAAATTCTAAAAACTATAAAGTAAATCAATAAAATATAATTCGACACACTTCACAACAAAACACATTATTATTATTATTATACTTATTATTCCTATATGAATATTATATTATGAGGGTGATTTTATATATATAAAAATAAATAATAACAATAATTTTGGAAAAAAACCTCAGCCATCGCAAAGTAATACCGCAAACCAAAGCAAAACCAAAAACAGGAGAAAGTAATAAAAAAAAAAAAAAGGAAGAAAGGAAGAAAAAGCCCAAACATTTAAAAGAACAAGTGACTATTTTCTTATGTTTTATTTATGCAGCACATATTTAAAAACCTCCCTACACACTACTTATTTATATATTTTTTATTCAATTTTCAACAAAATATCCTTCTATATCTTTTTATTGCATTAAATTTTATTTATTAAACTGTAAGACGCAAATAAATATATTTACATTTATTTATTTTTTGTGAAATTAATTAATTTTAAATCAAAAAATAAATAATAAAAATTCAAAGATTCCAAAATTATGTTTTATTTGAAAGAAAAAACTTAAACTCGTATTGGTATGACATATGCTGCATAAATGAGACATTATACTAATATTTTGTATACACATATACAAATCATAATGTAACCTCTATGGAAAGAAAAAAAAAACCCCTTAAGGGTGTGTACAGGGTGTGCGTGTTGTTTTCGTTCTCACATTATGTTGGGTGAATGTGTATGTATATAGTATATAATACTCATTTATGTGGTGCGGTGGTTTTTATTTTATTTTGTTGTGTATAGTCATCATATAACATTAACAATAAATATATTCCGAAAAAAAAATAATAATACTACATATATAGCAATAGAAATAAATACAATGCAATATGCAATAAAACCAACCCATTTTTATGTAACATATATATGGTATATTATCATAGAGTAATAACGTTTGAAAGAGCTGTTCATTGCTAATACACATTTTAAAAATAAAATTATTATCACTGAAATATGGAATATTATTGATACAATCCACATTTATTATAACAAATATAAATTGTTTTAAATTTAAATTTTCAGTGAACCCATCATTTATTTATTAACAGCTATTGTAAATATTTATTTCATTTTATATTAGTACAACAAATATATGTAGTAAAAATTAATTTGTTATTGATGAAAACTCTTTCAAATCATCGTATTTTATTTACTCTATACACTTAAACAGCAAACATGGATTTTAAGGGATTGCAGGATTTATAGCTAATACTAAAGGTTTCATTCGTCAATGAATATTTGTGGAGTTATTATACAATATATATTGTTGGCGTCAACAATATAACAATGATGTTGAATGAACTTAATATGTGCATTTTCATGATACAAATATTACACAATATAAAAAAAAGTAAATTAAAGTAAATATTAAGATTTATGTTAAATAATGTATGTAATGTACATTGTTACATTCGCATGTATATCAAAGTTAGTGATGATGTTTGTTGTATATGCCGATTATTGTTGGTGTTGTATCAAATACTAAAAATACTTATGTAGCGTAAAATATACCTAATTCAATTTTTCAGCATTTAGTTTTCAACGCACATTTTTATATTGTGCCAAGATAAGAAATTAATAAAAATCATACACGCAAATTATAACAAATGTATCAATCGTTGTCACGGAAACAACAGTATACGAACAAAAATTATATAGATTTTTAATTAAACATTGAAATTTAAAAATAAAGATTATTTCCGCATATTTAATAATAGCATTTTCGTTTGCGTGCCGGTTACAATATATTTCTGCGTTGTTATTTTAACAAACAAAAAATTAAAAAGTCTATATTATTTTATAAATCTTACAAAATACAAACGGCAATATGGATCTTTTATTCTTTTTAATATCAAATTAAATTATATTTTATCAATAACGCAACATTTATGTATTATATATATTTATAACAATATATTAAACACAATATATATATGTTATAGGGTATTGTTTCCATCATATATATGTCCTTGGCCATTTAGTGGAATTTCGTTATATATATATTACATGGTTATTATGCACTAAAAAAATATAGATCCTTGAGATTACAATCACATTATTTAGCCCCAACACTGTTTTTAGTTATTTGATATTTTTTCAACATATGATATAAATTGATTAACAGTTAAAGTTCTCTCATCAATGCGAATTATCCATCAAAATAATACCCAGCCACAATTAATATTAAAAAAAATAAACATTTCTAACTATATATAGAAAAGTGTTTACAAACTTAACTTCAAGTACAGCGCGAGTGACTGAAAACTGGGTGAGGTGGCCAAAAATAGGATACAATACCCTACTATATATACAAATTAAATGATTTCTATTTTTATAAAAAATCAAAATTATTTTTTATTTCTTCTAGTTAATATAACAAAAGAAAAAAAAATATTTTCAATGTTTTTAAATGTTTTAAATTATACACATTTTAAATTTAATTAGAAAAATCCATAAGTATATTAATATAGTCGTATAACATACGTACGATACACACAAACACACATTACACAGGCAACCACACATTCACAAAACTATTTATAATAAAGAAACGTGATGAAAATGCGTATATGAAAATTCAAACCGGAAGAAATATTCTGTGTGAAAAAGACAAATGAAAATTTTGGAATAAAGAATATTTTTAAATATAACTCTATATTATTATAAACTGTAACCATTTGATGTTTATAAACAATTAACCAGAGAACAAAAAAATTATAATAACATAATATTATTATTGTGCGTATGATTATAACCGCACACGCAGATTAAAAATAGATTTATGTTGTTATAAATACAATACAATATTATATATTTATTGGTATAATTTTACAGAGTTTATTTAATATTTAATATTTATTTATACTGGCGAGTACGATTATTAAAAATTATCCAATGTAAGCAATTTGTCCATATTCCTTATTGCATTATTTTAGAAAAATATATATACCATTTTTTGAATTATACAAAATTAAGGGATTTTCTTAGACATGCACTTTAATTATATATAAACATTTTTAATTCTTATTATCATATTTTACATTTTAGATGAATGTTTGTTTTCAAATGGTGCAATTTTTGCGGTTTGTTTTGTTACACATATAGACTCTTCTCGATATTAACTATATATAATACAACATTCATAAAAACGTTGTTTGGCATAATGACAAAGATATTTACGATATAGAAGAAAATACACAACGAAAAATTATAAATAGGAAATTAAAATGAGAGTTAAAAGTCAGAGACATTTATTTAAAATAGACATGATAAATTTAGAATTTCTATAAAAAAAAAGATAGAAAAAAATTAAATAAATTATATATTTAATTTGTTGTTAGTTGATATGTTTTATACAACAATACCGATATATATATATTCTCGTCTCTTGTGGAAGAATATATTTATGTATATTTATTTAATAATAATACATGTGTGTACAGGTTGATAAAACGTTGCATTGAATTTTTTGCATTACTTTCCATTTGTTATACAAAAATATGTACAGGAACGACAGTTTTAAATTTGATAATAAATTATATGGCTATGATGATGATATGACAGAAAGATAGTCGGAGGAAAAAAACAGGGAATATTGTTATAGAAAATTGATTAATTTTTGTAATTCTTAAATTTCAACTTCATTTTTATAAAAATGTATATAAAACAAAAAAAAACATATAATATACATCTGTACAATTGGATCAACCTGTAAACTATATAATATTTATGTATTTTTTTTTGTATGCACAAATTAATTAAAACAATGGTTTTTTTCTTATTAAATTTCACTCTTCAATAAAAATTCTTTAACCTTTTACTTTACATAGAAAAAAAAAAACGATGAAAATTATTATATTTTCAATTTCAAATTGTGAATAGAAAATAATAAAAATATTGCATATGTAATTTTAAACGATTTATATAAATTTCAAATGCAGAATTTTCCATAAAAATTATTAAAGAATACGAAAATTTTCTTTATATATTTAGTTTTTAATTAAAACAAAAAAAATATATAGTTTCTTTAATTTATTTAATAATTTTCTGTATTTTACTTTCTTTTTCCGGATTCTTTGGTATATTTTCTGAAAGTTTTTTTTTGTTTTAAAAATGAATTATAATTAGAATATACTTAAAATTATTCCAGCAGAAATACTTACAAATCGTCACACCATTCTGTCAATTTACTTTAAATATTTAGAGAGATGTGTATCATGCCATATTTTTTTTTTTAATAATTAATGACCTAACACATTTTTTTTTTATAGTGAATTTAAAATTATCAAAATCTAAAATATTTTTACCATACGAATTTTCTTATCATAAAGGTCGTGTTGATTATGACTTCATTTTTTTTTTATTTTGCTTTCATTCACACAAATTTCATAATCATTTATAAATGAAATGTTATCATTTACAACAACAACAACAACAGCTACAACAACATCAAAAAGTGTTCTGAACAAATAAACAATAAATTTATTAATTATATAATTGTATAAAAGATTTTTGTATAACTCCGTAACATGCCCTCGCATGTTTTATGTATACAGTTGGTATTTTTTAAATATGAAATTGTTATTTTAAATTAATTGAAAAAAAAAAGTTATCTCCATCAGGAATTGAAAATTAATCCATAGAATAATAATAAAATATTATATTAAAAACATATATAACTCTCATCTCAGTACATTCGCATGAACAACACGTAAAGTAATCGTACTGTATTTTGTTTCTTATAAACAATTTTATAACTCTATCTATATATCTATTTATTAGTATTGGAAGCATTTGGGAATTTGCAAATATTTTATAGTGAACATTAAAAAAAAGTTTATATATAAATATTTTAATACGTCCGAATTAAATAATGAAAAGTTTTATAACTTGAATAACATTTTATTTAGATTTTCTTTTCAAAAAAAAAAGCTTTCTTCTTATATGTATGTGTTATATGTAAATGTAAACATAATAAATATAATTATTTTACTTGTTTCACACATACCAGTATGGAAATGGAAAATTTTCCGTAGAATTATCGATTATTTTTTATCAATGTAGTTATAATTTTAACGAATTATTATTATTTTATAATAAGAATTAAAAAAAAATTTAATCAATTGCCGCAAAAATTTTCATAAAATTTCTATTATATATCCTGTTAATATTACGGGAGGTTGGCCTAATATTTTACAATTAACTTATCGTAACTATATGACTTTTAGAAAAATATCTAATGTAGCTATAACAAAATCATCTCTGTGTTTTTATTTATGGTAATACAAAACCAGATATAACTATTTGTTATATTGTTTAACATAAATGATGCTGTTTTTAACATTTCTTTCGTCTAAAATATATACATATTTATAGCAGCAGAACGAAAGGATATAGATTTAATTAATTTCTTATCATCATCTTCATCACATATAATTTAAGAAAAGAAATGTCATTCATTTAGTGTTTTTTTTTTTTCGTGAAATATTTCAAATGAAATTACAATATATACATTTCACATTTGATTAATTATAACAAATAAATATATGCTCAGTATAGCAGCAGCAACAACAACAACAACAATCAATCACAATTCACTTTCAAAACAGCCAAAAAAAAAAAAAAAAACCAACAGATCAGCAAAACAGAACAAAAAAAAAAACAATAAAACAATTTTTCTTATCATTTTTTTATTCATTCTCATATCGCACAAAGAATTTGTGTAAATAAATTATGTATGAATTTTTTTTAGATTATTTTAATCATTTAATGTTTCTCTATAAATATATACATTATTTAGAAACACACACACACACACACACTACACAAAAGATAAATAAAATTACATAAATTACGTAAATATATTTTATGAAAAAAAATGTATTAGATAAGAAACAATTTGTTGTGCCATCGTTTTTTTTTTTTTTTTTTTTAAATAAATTACTAAAAATATAGAAAAGTGGTTCAGAGAAAACATATTGCGTGGTCATGAACTTTATAAAATATATTATGTATTATGCGAATTTGATTGTATGTTGATTAATTGTACAAACAATTAAATTAATATAATAATTTGATAATAAAATATTCTTAGAAAAAAAAAAAAAAGTATATATAAATATTACTTTAATACAGACACAGGGTGTCAAAGAATTTCGAAGCCTGGATATGAGAAACATGATGTTTTTTTTTTATTAACATCATCAAAATTACATAATTCATTGTATTTGTATAATATTTAAATTATAATCACCTACAGTAATTATTCATGTTCATGTGGAACAAATTCTTTGTATAACATTTTTTATACTATCGAAGAGCACAGCGAAAATTGTTTCATATAATTGAACTATAGAAAAAAAAAAATTGTATTTCACTAATGAACAGTCGCCATCGTGTATTGATTGAGTTAATTTTACAAACATATACCACAAATAATTCTGGTATTATAATATTGTAAATACATTAATGAGCTATAATCGCAGAGCAAATTTCAAGTTTAGAATTAGTTGAATTTTTTTTTATACGCATATATTTCAAACAAGTTTTGTAAAATTTTCTGCGAATATGAATTTTGCGACATACAGAAAATTAATATTAATATATGATTCTACACACATATGGTTAAAATAAAAAAATATATATAATCAGCAAAACATGTTTTTTTTTTTTATATATTATTATTATTTATAGTAATATCATGTGTCATACCGTCATAATCTCATGTACATACAATAAGATTATGTATCCAGTTCCATCGTTGAACATACATTTCCGCATACATACCATATATATATACCATATACAATATATGTATGGAAATTGCAAAATATATGCACAAATAATATACAATAACAACAACAACAACAAAAACAATACAAAGGTGAAATAACTTTATAGAAAAAAAAACCAACAGGTTTTTCATTCAGTTATTTAGTAGTCAACCTTGATAAAATGAAGAGAAGTACAAAAAAAAAAAAAAAAACCAAGCAAAAATTTAATATTATAATTTTTTGTTGTTGTTGTTGTTGTTGTTGTATTAAACCATAACTTAAAACAACAGATACGACACCACCACCAACGAAACGTATTGTACAAATGAGAGATAATAATTTATATTCGCAACAGTATATACATAATATTACAACAACAAGTTAACAATAACGAAATCAAATGACTTGAAAAAACCACGTGTTTTTTTTTTTTTTTTTTTGGTTCTTTTAAATCTTGATTTAATATTGCAAAATTTTGTATATTACATAAATTTTTGAATGAACGTTCAAATTAAAATCATCATCATCCGAAATAAAATATAAAATATTGTTGCAATAGAAATTCAAATATATATAATTAGACAACAAAAAAACCTCTCTATATATTTTCACTTTAAAATCAATTTATTAAGATTTATTACAAAAACCCACCTAAACAGACATTTTTACTAATTATTATTTGTTAGTTTATTTATTTTTGCCATATCAAACACACAAAAAAAAACTATAAAATTCACAACTGCTTTTTATTTCTTTAGGAAAAGTTAAATAGAATCACGCACAACACACACACACACACACACACACAATTAGAGAAGATATGCCAATTTTTTTTTTTCTTTTTAAATTTGCAATAATTTAAAATAAACAGATGATGATATTAGAATTATATAAATGTTAAGGTTATGTGTATAGAAACAGAAATTCAATCAGTCGAAGATATAACATTTTATATAGAATATATTTAAAATATATAGAGAAATTTGTATGATCATTCTTTAAGAAAATTAATTTAATTTAATTATACTACATATATACGCGCAAACGCAGAATCAGTTTCAATTTTGCATAGAGTTATTAAAGGTTGTTCCAATTACGAGTCCTATCAGTTGTTCTACATACATGTTAAATTTTTCTAACCAGAAAGGTACGCGTTCTTTGTTATATATATATATATATTGCAGGGTTTAGAAATATAATTAACAAATTTATTTTCATTGTAAATTGGAAAATTGTGGATGATTCCAACATTTTAAAAATAACTTTAAAAATCTATTATTTTAAACATTATTCTATAAAAAATTATTGTTAAAAATAACTAAACTAAAAAATATTCAATTTAAAAATCACAATGGTATTATACTTTCTTAGTTAAACAATTTATAAATATACAATTTCTGTGCCATTTTACATTAACATTATTGGATATTATAAACATTTTGGACCAGTAATTTATTAAGAGGTTATACGCAATTTTTAAATGGTTATCTTAAATTTCTCCATATGTATATAACAGTATGGTAACCATTGCGACAGATTTTGTTTCATTGCATTACTAGTCTTTCTATTAAAATCACATGCAATTTAAATCAGAATAAATTGTTCATTTCAGTAAAATAAAATATTTGATCCAGAATAAAGGTCATTAGGTTTCTGAAAAAAAAAAAAAAAATATATGTAAATATGCGTAGCTGCTGTTGGAGCACCATATTTATATATAATAAAGTAAAATACATCGCGGAAAAAAATTTATTTTTAGTTGTTTGTATGTGAATGTATTTGTATCTATTCTATACAATATTTAATTTGACTATCGTTTTATTGACCACATGTACATTTATCCATACCAGACGTCTATCAATATTAATATTCCTGTTTTTTTTATATATATAGTTATCATTTGCGTGTGTACCAAACTGAACTGTGTAAAGTTACAGAGTAAAAATAATTTTATTAAACAATTATTCTTTAATCTCTATACAATTCATAATATAACCTTGATTATTAGTCTCATATACATAAAAAATATGAAACATATGTTATCATAATCATATACATATTGAAGTGAATCTATAAAATATACATGCCATTTCGAGAATCAATGCTATTATGAAAATATAAACTGATTTGAAGTATCGAAAAAATAATTCGTTATAAATAAGTTAAGTAAATATAAAAATTGAAATTATCAAGTACATAGATTTCTCAGAAATGCAATAATTTATATATATTGAAAAAAAATGATTTATAATAAATGTTAATGCCACCATAGAGTTACTTTAATTCATTGTTTCACTTATTTATAAAATAATGCAATAATGTTCATATATAAATTACAACTATCTTGTGATTTGATTATCATAAATAGGTGTATAGTAGCTCCTTTTAGTTACATCGTTTGGTAACACTATGTAGAATAACACCGAACTGTCGTACCCATATATAGTAGAAATTTTGCTTTATACATTATCTAATACAAAGAATTAACAATTGTGTTGCCAAACAATGACGCAGCACATAATGCATATAACAACATTATGAAAAACGAATTTTAAATTATAAATTATTTATTCTAAATTTTGTATATACAATTACTTTGTGTAACACTTTGAATAGTAAAATATGTGTTGATGTATTAATCTTCATCTACTATCTCTAACTAACTAAAGGTATATTAATATACATTATTATTTTAAATAAAGATTTACACATAACTCTTGGGGTGTTATTATTGAGCGCGTGAAAACAACAAAACTATAGACGTATAATGATAAATAAGAAGAAAAATAACATCATCAACATAATAAATTTAAAAACATATGTTGAAATTTGAAAATATATAAATACAGATTTTTTTTTTTTTGCTGTTTCAAAAATCAAGTAACATTTGGTTATTTACGGAAGGCGGGAACAGATGCATAATTTTTTTTTTTTTTTATTTTATTATAATTTACAAATTTATGAATATTATGAATTTAAATAAAAATCTAAAATCTCTATATATCGTGTATTTGGATACTCAGTGGATGTTGGATGTTTTTTATATTAATTGTATACGCACTTGGTACGGTTTATTGGATGAACTATTTTGTACTATAGGTGTTATTCTGAGACTATGATTTCCCTTTCGATGTACTAAAGCTTCGTATATTTTATAATAAAAATAAGTTTTTAACAAATTATAACCATAAATACGATAAAATTGTCTAGTTAGCCATTTAATTGCAATGGCAAAATATTGAAGCAAATTTGTGTGGGAATCTAGTATACAAAATATAGAGATTTGCACCTTCTCCAAATGCAATTGTAAAAATATTCAATACATAAAATATTATTATAATATATTTGTTTACATTAACATCATTGTTATAATGCCTTAATAGTATAAATTAAGTTGATCCATCATACTATAAAAAATATTGAATCCATTAAATATGATAATTCATGGCCACATCCAACAACAATCTCCAATAGACTTTCATGAAGGTATTTTAAAAAAAAAAATAATAAAAAAAAACAACAAAATTCTTTCCCCTCTTTACACTCACACACATAATGCAAACAAACAACTTTATACAAAATAAAACAATTCATCCCCTCATCACACACACACACACACACTTATACATTCATAATAAAACATCCTGCATTTAAATTTTCTCAATCCATTACTCAATTTTCCAATTTTCCCAACATAGAGCATAGAGCAGAGAAGCAGAGAAAATAAAATGAAAATTGTTGATAACAATTTATTTTCGCTATTGATTTTTCCATTATTAAAAAATGTGTACATAGTACAAAAATAAAGATTTTATTTGAATTTTCTAAATTTATTTTAACCAATTTATGATTAAATAAAAGAATAGAAAAACCTATGGTTTTTATTGATGGAAAAGAAAATTCTTTTGTTATGCGAAAACGTCATGCAGCTGCATATAAAGTGAGTGTTAATAATCTGACTGCAGTTAGTAGTAGATATTTAATGAATATAAATTAAATTGTAATTTGTTATAAAATTATTAGTTTGTCTATAAGATTTTGGATTTATTTTTTTTCCATATACAAATAAATTTATGATAAGATATAAAATTTGAGATGAAACATTATCTATTCTATATTTTTATATATTATATAAAAATGATAAGAAGAGGTGATTTTTTTTTTAATTTTTTAAGTTCTTATCTTGTCGATTTTAGTTTTCCATGGTTTTTTTTTTTTTTTTTGTATTTTATTGTATTTACACCGGGGATTTGAAGAAAACAGGGTGTTGCTTTACGTTTTATTTTAAATTTAATAAAAATAAATAGCAGACAGAAAAAAAAACCAAAAACCATCAAGAAGAATGGAGAAAATTATTCTTAATCTAAATTTTATTTTCTCTTTCATAGTGCTGCGGTACAGTATTTTATAATCAAAATGGGTACCCTTTTAGTGTTTTACAATCGCTCTTTTTATTCTTTTCTGCTGCTCTGTTGTTGTTGTTATCATACTATTATTATTATTATTATTATTATTGCATTGTTGCATGCGTTGTATAGTCGGCGTCGTTATTTTTATAATAATTTACACACAGCAACACTAACTGAAATGTTTATAATTCCGTGTAAATCCCAATATATTTGGTATACGAGATAGATAAAAACCGAAAAAATGGAATAAATTGATAAAATTTAGATCGAAATTTCGAATTTTCGGTATATGTATATAAGGAATAAATTTCCGTATTACAAAAGGTCAATTCTTTAAAATACAAAATGTGATACAATATTAAAATTAGATGTTTACAATACACAATTTAATACATTCACCTTATTTCATTGTATTAAATAAACTAAAATTGATATGACTAATGATGTGTTTTGTCACTAACTAATAAAATCGAATTTGTAAATGTACACGATTTATATTTTATCTAATCACTGAACAAAAATTTCAAGAAAATAAAAAACGAAATACACTTAAATATACATAACAAAAATTAAGTTATTAAAAAATTCCCATAAAAAAAATGGTAAGAATGTCAATGTCGTATATTGATTATTTATATTTTATATAAACATTTTAAAAATATATAAGCATAAATTTTATTTTATGCATAATATTTGCTTTGAATTATAGATTGATAAATGAATAGATTTCATTCGGGAAAAAAAATTAATGTGTACAACCGACGTAGTTAAAATAATTTTCGTCAATGTATAATATTTTATTGCAGTGGCTTCTTTTCTTATACCATCATAAAATAATATATATATTTTAAAAATAATAATAATAATGTTTGATGTTGCCTATTGTGCAAGAAGACGCTATCGATTTTATTACAGAAAAACTTCTTATTTCATTCTTCGTTTTTATATAATTTTATTTATATAATATAAAAGCAAAAAAAAAAAAACAATGATCATTATTATTATTATTATTATTAAAATGATGGTGCTGCGTTGATGTTTCTTATACTATTGATAGAAAATTTAATATAAGAAAGAAATTTTCATATTATACATTATGACCCAATTTTTTCGCAATAAAATTAAAAAAAAAAAGACACACACACACAGACACACACACTCATACAAAAATAAGTTAAAAGTTATGAAAGCACGTTTTTATATCTTCTTATCATCATTTTTTACAATTTACAATATTTACATATTATTTTTTTTTTCTTATTACTCTTTTTATGTATATCGAAATTATATATTTCCAAATAATAATAATGTTGATGGAAATTTTTTTCGATAAGATTATATTTTTAATTTATTAATTAACAATAAAAGAACAGAGAGAAAATTTTTACAAACAATTTTGATTCACAGTTCACTCTCATCTCCTCGCCAAACAAACGAACGAACACCTTTATATTAACATTAATTAGACCAATATTTTAAAATATGATTTTGAACGATATTCAATGATTACGAATATCTTAATCACACACAACAATATGGACAATTGCCCGCAAATAATAATATTTAACGTCTATCAAAAAATTATGACAGATCAATTGGTTGTTGGTTGGTATATTTTTATATATATACTCACCACATACGAAAGAATTTACCAACTTTAATTATAATGTTTTTATTTAACAACTAATCATGAATTTGATTTAGGATGTTCTGTTTTGTGTTAACACTGTCGTTGAACTAAAGAAATTTCATTATATTCTCTTACAAAATCACTACACTAGGTGAAATTCTTGTCTAGAGTAATAAAAAGTAAGTAAAATAAATCTATAATTTTAAAAGTGTTCTTACAAAACTAATATTTTTCTTGATTCTAGTATTTTTTGATTTTTGATCGTAGCTGTATTTATGTCTATAAAAATATGTTAATGTTACTTTTCTTGGTATTGGGCAAGAATATATATATAAGCTGAAATTATAAATTACCATTCACATAAAAATAATGGTATTAAGGAATAATCTATCTTTCGATAATTGCAGACCAATTGTTGAATTGTTATATACGAAATAAATGTACCAAATTGTCTATAAGAATAGTTTAATATAATATAGATGACATGTGATTTACTCCATCTGGAGTAACACGATCCGATGATATAATTCTAATGTTGTTCTATTTATACAATTTTACTTCATTTGAAGAAATTTATACAGAGTGTGTGTATATAAATTTACGAATTACCCTATATCATACAAATATTCGATTCAATTACTTATTATTTACTGTCTGGATATATTAATATGTTAATGAAATGAATATAAAAATATATATTTGAAATTAACATCTGTTGTCAATCTGTCATTGATCAATACCAAATATATAAATATATAACTAAAAATACGGTGGTATGTACATAATAATTTGCATATGCACATAATAATACACTTTCTTTTTGTGGGTAATATGTACAAATGAAATATTATAAATTATATAAATAAATTTATAATAATTATTTATTTATACATATTATTATAGTATGTGACATGTTTTTATTGTTATAAGGCAACTATATAATATTTAAATGTTACGTCATTGCGTGTACATACAATAGATTTTATTGGTTTTGATTATTTTAAAAATACAACCCATTTTCTATATTTACTAACATATAATATTTACAATAAAATAATTTATTTAAAATGTTAAATGAGTAATAAATAAATGAGTTTGATTAAAAAAAATGTTGCAAAAAAAAACCTTTTGAATGCATAGATATTATATTTATTTGTAAAATATTGAAGCCGGTATGAAATATCAACAGTTATACTTAACATTGACAAAAATCTGTATTTAATATTAATCATATCAAAGTTACTAATGGATTTAGAGATTAAAGAATAAATTTATCTATTATAAAACTGTCCAACAAATCACCGATTAATATATTATATATGAGAAAATGCTAAATATTAAATCTATATAAAAGTAATAATACAATTATGGTATTTTGTTTTAATACTTAATAATAAATTTTCTGGTTGGGTTACTATTTGTTCAGTTATAAAATAAAAATAAGGATAGCTTAAAAATATGAACTGTACTCAAGGTGTAACAATATCAGCACAAACCATTAAGAGCTATGGATCATATAAATATAATGGAATTAAGGAAACATACATTTCTTGATAATTAGAAACAAATTTGTATGTTGTTATGTACTCCTATGCGAGTATACATATGGATAGACATGCAGGATACATGTCAAAAAAGATGTCACATAGCCAATGTCTATGTTAACAAAATTTTTATCAAAGCAGGAAAGTGAATCGATATTACAAAATTCTTTCGTATTCAAATTCAAACAAAATTATTACAAAATACGGTTGATTTTGTTGCACATCATATGCTCATGTTAGCAATAGATCTATATCGTGATTTTATAATTCATAGAAAAATCTTATAAGTCAAATGTTCTGAATGTTGTAACAATTCTTATGTTTCAGACGAGTATATTTAACATCTAAAGTGAAATATATAAGCATAATTTGCTTAGCCCAGTTCAATCTACACTTTAGCATAGCATATCAAAATTGTGATAGTTTTTTGCATATTTTTTTGGCAAAAGGTTAATAACCTTCTTGTTGTCGGTTGTAGTTAGATATTAAAAATGTAGGCGTTTTTCAATTTTTCCATATGCATGATTATTTATACAAAACACATTTTCTTTAAAATAAAATTTATAGAATATTTATAAAAATGAATCTGTGTGTGTGTGTGTGTGTGTGTGTTCGCAAGAGTATAGCAATTTTTCTTAAATGTATAGGTGAAAAAATTATAGTGTATAGAAATGAGAAATTCATGATTTCATTGAACATTTTTACACATGAATTTATAAAAATATGTTCGCAAATACGAACATAACCTTTTTGTTGTGTGTGGGAATGAAATTGTTTCGAAAATAATTTTTAGGATGAAAAGGGTGTTTTTTTTTTTTTTGTCAACTTTCAAAACTGAAAATTATATATGCGGACATTTTGACAGATCAAAAATAAACTGAATAACATTTTTCTATTGTGATTTCATGAAAAAATTAAAGATATATGCTTTTGATCGTCGTACGTCTGTGTGCATATACAGACAGAACCAACAAAATTAATTGATATAATTGTCTACGCTGTAGGTAGTCATTGCAATTTTTTGATTCTGTATTTATACAGATATAACAACATAATCACAAAAAAACAGACTTAGTAGATAAATCAAATGAAAAGTAGAATATACCTGTGGTAAATTTGCATTTATTTGCCGTTGTAAACTATCACGTTCTTTTTCAGCATCTGATAATTTTACATCAGCTTCACCAAGACGTTCTTGTGCTTCACGCAAACTATCCAACAATTTATCACGTTCATCTAACATAGATACCATAAGCTGTTCAAAATTAGCATCTTCACCACTAAATTGTGATGAACGCTGAGATATATTATCTTCAGCAATTGTTGGCATCACATCACACATCATATTCCACATTTTTCACTCTTTTATTATATTTATAAACAACAGCAATTCATAAAACAAAACAAGAACAAAAAAAAAAAAAAACACACACACACTACTGTAGTCTGTACTGTAATTATTATTGTTATGTTTTCGGTTTTTTATTATTACTAATTTTTACATATAATAATAAAATTTTAGTCACACATAAATACACAAATTTACGTTTAAATGAAAAAAGGAATTTGTTTTATGGTTACAACAACAAGGTAAATTTTTACAATGAAGTTTTTTCGAAAACATTCTTTTTACTTTTTTAATTCCAACGTACATATAAAAGAAAACAAATAATACACTAAAAAAGACTTAAAAATATTATCTTAAAAACACTATTTACAATAATTTTAATTTATTATTAATAAAATAAATAATAATTTAATTTTCGAGTAAAAAACAAAACAAATCTTTCAAAAATGTTGACAAGGGTTTAGTATTAGGGTTATGGTGGATTCCCTATTTTTTCCCTTTTTTTTTCTCTTATTATTTTGTGTGTATGTATGCATTTGTTTTTCGCTTATCAAAACACTACACACACAATCATCTCCTCTATTTTTCTCTAATGTTTCTCACTATCTATCATTATATATGAAATTGAAATGATAAAATGATAGCAGTTTTTTTATGATGAAAATTATGATGATGATAAAAGAAAATGTTTCAAATGAAAATTCTTTTGGTTAATTTTTAACTAACAAATACACAATATTTCTTTAATTTTTTTTTTTAATTTCACTTTTTTCTTTTTTCAATATAAAACAAAAACTCACGATTAAATTATTTTTTTTGTTTTCATTTGCATTATGTGTGTGTGTGTGTGCGTGTGTGAGTGTGCGGAGCGGCCCATATAAAATATTATAATTATAATAACACTACAGAAAAAAAAAACAAAATATAAATTTTAGTTCATTTGGGTATTTTTTTTTTTTTTTGCAGACCACACATTTTTTTATTTTTCAACACACGGACACACCTTTACCGAAACTCAAGTTAATTCCACATTTTAACATAAATTCTTTTTCCGTATATTATTTTATATTTATGTTAAAAAAAATGTAATTTTCTTTTAGATACAGTCACACAAAAAACCAGAAATACAAACGAAAAAAATAAATACACTCAACTTTTTATGCCGAAAACCATTTTGGAAAAACTAAAAATGTCAGAATTCAGAAAAAACAAAATGAGATTTTTTTTGTATATGCGAAAGAGTGAGAGAAATGTTAGTTTTTGACATTTTTGATTTCTTGAAACGAGCCGCGACAAATTTCGAAATAGCGGTGCCGGCGAATTATTTATGTTTGCGTTCATACAACATAGTTTTACATATGTGCTAATTTGCGAAATGAACAATCGCCACGGCTTGAAGTTTTAAATGTTAGATTATTTTTATTAATTAAATATATATGTATTTAAATAATTTAAATAAATTAAAAAAAATTATAAATTATTTAATTTATATTGAAAAGAAAAAATTTAATTGTAAGATAATGTGTGCAAATATTCAGTAGAAATAAATAAATATACAATTTTTCGCTAAATCAAATTGTCAAAGTGACTTGAGGACAGTAACATTGGACAATCTTATGGGAAATACATGTAAAATGAATTTTTTTTTTAAATAATTGTTTAAAGTAATTAAAACTAAATTGAAATTAATTAATGGTGTGGACATCAAACTTCGTAATCCGAATAATTGAAATGTGTATATGAAAATGAATTAATTCGAAATAAAATTGTGTTCATTCGAAGTTTGATTTTCACAATATTTGCATGAAGGGTTCTGCGTAAAATTGAATTCCAATGTAACGTTTAGGCGATCTAGTGTAGTGTTAAGTGCGAACGTGTCGTTCGTGTCCAAGCACAAAAACTAAGGTTTGTTTTTTTTATTGAAAATGAATATAGTAAAATTATTATTTTTATAATTTATATTATTTGTTAACTTGATATTTTTTTGTGCAGGTGATAAGGATGATAAGTTTTAGCATTATTATGTTCCTATTGTTGTAAATAATAAAGTATACCATATAATATATAATTGAAATGTAAAAAATGAGTAATCGTAAAGGTGAAAAATCACGTAAATATATACGTTCCAGTGGTGAGTATTTTTGTGGATATAAAAAATTCAAATGTTCACTATTTTTACAGCTTTATTTGGAATTTCGGGTATAATATATATGATAAATATTTATTAATAACAAAGTATTCTTCCATATACTCCGAATCCCAACGACCACCAATAAATAGAACATTTTATTGATGATTTATTTATCTTTTTACAGATGTAACAATTAATGAATATGCAAATAATAATATAAATATAAGTAGATTGAAAAAAGGAAATTTATTTGCTAGGGAAAAAAAATTCGATAAAATTGAAGATAATTTTGATTCGGTAGATAAATCTGCAGAAATTAAAAAAAATGAAGAAGAAATTGATAACACAATACAAATGTATTCTGATTTTTCAATTGACATATGGTATATAATATCTGAACATATTAAACCTGAAGATGTCGGACGTTTCGCATTAATTTGTCGTAAAACTGCAGATATTTGTAATACGGCCAAATTTTGGTTTCATTTATATAATAAATATTATAAAAAATTAGATAATCTACCAATTCGTTTACAACCTGATTGTATGGTAAGACATGGTGGCTTACGTGCATGTGTAATACGTTCATTATTTTATACTTATGATCCATTTATATTACGAATAACTCCAACACCAAAAGATAAATATAATGAAGTACAAACCGAAACACAATGTTTAATTAAAAAAACATGTATTGCAGTTTGGTATTTACAAAAAAATGATTATTGGAAATTTTGTTTTAAATTTAAAAATATGCAACCACGAAAAAGATTTTATAAGAAATTAGCAAAGGATGGAAAAGACGAATCGAATGTTGAAGAAAATACAACAAGAATAGATTTAGAAGCATTTAATGATATTAATAGGAACACTGAAAATCATTGTACTATTTTAATTGTAAGTTTCTTTTTTTTTTTTTGTAATTTAAATCTATTTTATTAAAATAGTAATTATTTTATTGATAAAATTCATTTTCATTTTATTCCATAAAATTAGATTTCAACAAAACGTTTTCAACCATTACCAAATTTTTCCGGTCAATCAGTTAATTTAAAATCAATAGATCGTGCAATTTCCAATGGATTTCTGAATTATAAATATAAATTAAAATTTTCTGATTATCGTAATGATAATGTCGTTGATACTATAACATTTGATCCTGTATTTCATATTGGTGTTTATAATTGGTGGCATCCAAATTATTACAAATATTCGGATTGTAATTGATGCAGTGATTTTACGTGTTGGCGAAAGAAATGAACTACGATACATAGGATATATAAAATTTACAAAATTTAAAATTTATTTTGATATTGTTTTGATTTAAAATATTGTGAATATTTTGGCAATTACAATTTATTAAAAAAAAGTTATTACAATTTATGTTTTGTATACGAATGTTATAGAAGAAGTGTTTTATGTTCTTGTCACTACTACTAACATAAAAGTAAGTATCTATTTATGTACTACTCCTCCGTAGGCAAACTCGAAAGAGTTCCACTAAAATATATTTATTTGTAAACATTGTTATATTCACATTCTATGCCACTTTGCAAAGAGGGTTATCCTAGTTTATTAAAACTAAAATGTGTCACTATTCCGATGTTATATCTTTGCCGCAAATTAATAGTAGGCTATAAATGAATCGGTGAAAATGCAGTTACATTTATGACAAATATTTCTGCTGTTCTGTAATATTATCCCCTTAATAAAGTATTTTGCAAAATATAAATATAAACGTATTGTGGGATTCGGTTGTATATGTTAGTATAGATTAACACTTAAAAAATACATACGTGCGTTTGTTATCAGTGCTAATTTTTATAGTCATATATATTTTATTATCTATGAAACGTGATAATTTCAGTATTATACATTTCTTTATGTTTTATTGATAATATACGTTTTGGAAAAAAACACAAATTACTGACCAAAATAATAATGAGAAAGAAAGAAAAAAACATTTATTTTATCATATCACAAATTTCCTTTTTCAAATGTCGTAATAAATATTTGTGCAGATGTAATTTTTAAGATATACTAATGATGAAAATAAATTATTAACAATCTATTTGGTTTTTTTATTAGTTGTAAGTATTGTCGATAAACTGAACTTATTTTGAAAATTTTACACAGTGCCAGGGCGAATATGAAAATCTAGAATTTTACATCAAGATCAAACTAATACATAACAATATAACTAATAACATGCAAGAGAATTAGAACGTGTCACATGTACCTCTATAGTATATAATATTAATTAAATTAGCAGCTACAAAAACCGAGGAACTCATCAGTCATTCTAGACCGACGTATCTATATTCAAATGCTATTATAAATTACAAAAAAAATAATATAAAATTACAATACAATAGTCTAAAACTAAATCTACACTCACGTGCCAACCATAAGATTAATATACGATAGTGGATTGATAACTAATTAACCTACAGCAGTTATTAATTTTTTGTGTCTTACTTAATTAATTGGATTTACCTAAGTATAAATATATGTTATGTGTATATACTTAGGCAATTAACTATATTTCAAGATCCATTAGCATGAACACTATAAACTGAGCCTTTGGATGAGAGTATTGGTAGTGTTAATTCTTTAAATTGTGTGCTATAATGAAATAATAATAGAAATAAGAAGTTTGCAATTAGATGTATGTAGTGTCTATTTTCAAAGTTTGAATTGAAAAACCATTTCTGTAATAGGTAAACGTATAGAATACAATTGCCATATACATTGTATTATACCACATTCATTTTTTATAGCTCTAACCAATTATCAACTCACCCTCGTATCTTGTATCATATCAATCCATACTACAAATTAAGAGTGTTTAGTATTTAGGTGTTATCTTATCTTTACGAAAGACAAAAAAAAAAAACACCAATAAATATCAAAAGATTGTTATTGTGTACCGAACACTCATTATTAACTATATATATTTATCGGAAAATAATTTATACTTATATAGTATTATCGTGTATTACTTGTGCTATATGATAATAAATAAATAATAACTAATTAATTAATATTTGCATATGATAACTAATTTTTAATATTTAATATATAGTATTTGTGAATTAATTTAAATATTTACCGCATTTTTGAAATCATATGCGTTATTTTAGGAACGCGTATTATAAATGTGACATTTTAAAATTTTCACCTCGCTCGCATTCTCATTTTTTCTTTTTTTTTCATATAAAATATTTGACATTTGACAGCTTAAAAAAAATAAAATAAATGTAATTTTTTTTTCTTTGGCCGGTGTGTGTTTTCATTTAATAAAATATAATAATTATTCATTTCTTTTTTTTTTGTATATTAATTAATTAATTAAATTTATATAATTGTTTTTTACACTTAAATTATATTGTAAGAAGTGAATATACATATATACAGCAAAAAAAAAAAAAAAAAAAAAAATACACAATGGGACAAAAAGTTTCCCGTACCGATTTTGAATGGGTGTACACAGAAGAACCACATGCAAGTAGACGTAAAATGATAATAGCAAAATATCCACAAATTAAAAAATTATTTGGTCACGATCCGAATTTTAAATGGATAGCAACTGGAATGGTATTAATGCAATTCATTATGTGTTATTTAATGATTGGACAATCATGGGTTACTACATTGTTAACCGCATATTTTATCGGTGGTGTTATAAATCATTCATTATCATTAGCTATTCATGAAATATCACATAATTTAGCATTTGGACATGCACGTCCAAAAGCAAATCGTCTATTTGGATATTTTTGTAATTTACCAATTGGTGTACCAATGTCAATATCATTTAAAAAATACCATTTAGAACACCATCGTTATCAGGGTGATGAAATTATTGACACCGATTTGCCAACATTGCTCGAAGCAAAACTATTCTCAACAACATTTGGTAAATTTTGCTGGGTTTGTTTACAACCATTTTTCTATATTATACGGCCGCTAATTGTCAATCCAAAACCACCAAATCAATATGAAGTTATAAATTTATTAATACAATTAATATTTGATATATTTGTTGTACACTTTTGTGGTTGGCGTGTTCTATGGTATTTAATTATTGGAACATTGTTGGCAATGGGTTTTCATCCAGTTGCTGGTCATTTTATATCCGAACACTATATGTTTGCCAAAGGTTATGAAACCTATTCATATTATGGTCCATTAAATTTTATAACATTTAATGTTGGCTACCACAATGAACATCATGATTTTCCGGCTGTACCCGGTAGTCGGTTACCAGAGGTTAAACGTATTGCAGCCGAATTTTATGATGATATGCCACAACATTCATCATGGTCTCGTGTATTATATGATTTTATAATGGATCCAGCTGTTGGACCATATGCACGTATAAAACGTAAACAACGTGGTCTACCTACATAAATCGAAAAACATTATTATGTGTGTAATAAATGTTTTCTAAACGACATATTAATTTAAAATTAAATAATTGTATTGTATTAAACAGAAAAAAAACTCAATATTAAATATAAAAAAAAATAATAATATTAAAAAATATTTCTTAAATAATTATAGATTTATATTTCATGTGTGCGTAAAAAAACGTAATTTAATTTTCCACTTAATATTTTTATTTCAAATAAGTGCTAAATTTCACAAAAGCTAATAAAACGTAAAAATTGTTGATTATTATTATTATATTCACGTAAAATAATTATTATTAATTTGCAATGTCTATCACTTATCGTAATTATCGCGTGTGCCGTATTTTTTTTTTTTTTTTCAAAATATTAATAATAATAATTCAGTTAATAGAAAACAAAAAAAAAAAAAAAAGTATTGTATTTGTAGGTTTAATATAAAAAAAAAAAAAAAGAACAGATTATCTTATCAAATTATTAATTTCAAAATAATCATTCTCAATTGTTATTGATATGATTCATATTTGTATGGGTATTATCACGTATCACGTATCACCTGTTTGCGTTGGGTTATGTGTCGTCGTCGTCGTGTTGTTGTGTGGTGATTACATATTATTTGTTAAAAATTTTTGTCGTCCATAGTTCTATGTGGAACTTGAAAGTTACGTAATACAAAAATTAATTTATATTATAAATATGAAATATGGAATACATGATTTGTGTTGTTGTTGTGTATGTATAATATAGCATACATTTATAGAATATTAAAATGACATAATAAAATATAAATTACATGATAAAAATTATTATCTTTCTGATGTGTTCGTTTCGTATTTTAATTGAAATAATTAACATTCTATCATCTATTTAACATATTACATATTCTATTTATTTTATATATGATTGGAACTATAAATTTATATTGTATTCAATAAAACCGGATATAGTGGAGTTAGATTCCTGGAATTGATAAAAAAAATTCCTCAACTGAATTATTATTTGTTTTATGAAAGTGAGTATCTTTGATAATATAGTGTTGGACGATGCTATACAACACTAATCATAGTATCTGCTCTATTCACCTAGTTAAGAATAATTAAATACATTTGTAAACCATTTATAAAATATATTTACAGATGAATTGGTGAATTGTTAAATACTAATATACAAACTAATTTACCAAATCGAAATAAGTCAATGGTAAATTGTATTTGTTTTTCTTGAATTATTGCAAATGCGACTCAAATGAAATACGATTGTAAGGAAAGTTATCAAATTATCTTTTTTTTTTTTATAACGATAAAAAAAACTTTGATAATATTTTGTCATTGTAAAATTACAATTCTTAAACAATAATAGATTTATGTAAAGTAGTGTCTAATATGTGATTTAAAATGATCTTTGCTGCTGGTAAACAGTGATGTTTAATCTCATATCCATTATTCAGTGCCATACATATTATTTGTATATGTAAGGTAAAAAAATAATTAACTCATTACCACTGACTCGTCTTTTTACGAATGGTTATCTGCCATAAAAGGCTATTTCATGAATAACAACAACATTTTGACTGATTTCGAATACAAATTCAATACGATGGTTTCAAAAATAACCTCCAATTTATCACGTTCTTTATAAATAAGTAATTAATATTTATTTATGTATTTTAAAACAAAAAATCAAACCAACATAATAATGAATAAAAGCAAACATGTTGTTATAAAATGAAATCGATTTATTGTCAGCATAATTTTGCAAAATACGACACACAACAATGTAGTTCATATTGTGATAAGGGTAATAAAATAGTAATACAATGTTATAGTATTATTATGGTGTTATGATATCATATTAATTTACTATTTCCATAATTATATTTATTGTATTGATAAAATATATTTGATTTTTGTAGAGTAGCTGGACTTAAAAAAAAAAAAAAATATATATATTTTTTTATACTCAATAAAATTAATATAAATTAAGTTCAATTGATGATAAATTTGATAAAAACATATATGTAATAATAAATTATAGAGTTTATTTACTTTTTTGATTAGAATTGATAACACAAGTTATTAAGCAAATATATTATTATTTATTAGTTTTATTTTATTAATTATTTTGTAATACACATTTATAATAAAAAAAAGAACATATTATAGATAACCGGAATAAATGAATAAATGAATTTTTGATTACATTTGATTATGATAAGAATATATAATTAGATTTAATTGGTAATTAAAGTATTAGTTTATGTATCGTATATTTGCGAATGCGTTAACAAAATGTATGATTTATTATCAATTATTTTTCGACTATATATAGTTATTTGTAATTTATTTGTTTAATAATCGAATGTAATTTATGGTTTTACATGAAATTTAAATGTCAAAGAATTTGTTAAATTCTTATATCTTAAAAATGTATTCACAAAATGACGTATTCACCTATTTGTATATAGATTTATTAATTAATATACCATTGCAAAACAAAATCTTTGAAATAAAGATCAAATAAATAATCTGATGATTTATTAAAATTCTAATAAATGCGGATTACTTGACAATTGTAATTTCAATAAAACTAATCTAAAAACAAATAAACAAATAAGTGTTACTAAAATTTTGTGGGCTGGTTTTTTTGTCTTTTAATTATATCACGTTATAGTTTTTGTTCGGTTAATTTTAAAGAATAAATCTAAAGTAAAAATTTACAAATTTTTTATTATTTCCGTACTATAATTAATTAAATAATTTATAGAAAAAATGTGTATTTAATTTTAATAAAATGTAAATTCTAAATTTAAATATTTTTGCTAATTGAAATTTTATGGTTCTACACATTTTAAAAATATATATTATATAATTTTGGTGAATTTATAAAATTAAACGTACGTGTTAAAACGTAATAGTAAACTATTTCATTAATTAATTGATTAATAAATATATTTTCGTATATATAATTATATTATAATGAAACAAGTATATAATGAAATATTAAAATGAAATATTTATTCGCCATAATATGCAGTTTTTTATGCGATAATTTTCATATAATATTTCTTTATAACGGACCAGCAGTAGTATATTTTATATTCAAATTATTTATTATAAGTTCAATGCGTTGCCAACAATTTATTATAATTTTTGGAATTTTTATTATATTTAGTTATTTTTACCAAATATAAAACTTTTATCTTATAAATATGTTTTATGTGTGTAAATTGTTATACCTCAAATAAATAAATATATGTGTAATCGTGGACAAAATATATGTGTGGCACAAAACTGGAATAAAATATAACTTAAATTAACGTTTGTTCAATTAAATGACCGTTTTGTTTAAATAAATAAATAAATTATTACGGAAAGTAATCTCTTATAATTTATATTTAGATTTCAATTTTACACATTATTTTTTGTCCACGACTATATAAAAACCATAATTTTTATTCATACAAATATATAGACATAATGAATGATATATGTAATTTAACAATTAATTATATTTTATTTTATTGTATTTTAAATAAATGCAAATTACAAAAAAAAAAAAAACATATTTAATATTCGTTTGTGAAAAAAATATATGCCTAACGATTACGCAAGTATAAAATATTATATGATTGAATTAAATAGAATAAATGCACCAACGTGGATTATGTCACATCCATTTAGACTTAATCTAGGTATACGCTTTAAAATCACTAAAATAAAACACTTAATAACTCATATATATTCAAACATTTTAAAAATTGCAGTTCATTGAAATAGTGCAACTATCATTTGCATATATAGCAAATGACCGAGTTGGCAAGGAACCAAGTTTAATTCTCGAAATTTATATGAGATAATTTACAACAAATTGTGAATTAAAAATTATTCGTATATGCAGAATTAGAAATAAGGAATGAATTCGATAAATATATGCGCTGTTTGAAACTTTTCAAAGATTACGACTATATTATATTAATTGAATTATAGAAATATTCATGTGTTTTAAATTACATTTTCAGATCAAATTGATGAAATCTTATATACTACCATGCAAGTTAATGATGTATACCAACTTTGCAGTATTATACATGCTCCATCGTAAGGAGTATATGTTGATGAACATAAGCAATGCATCAATCGAATATAAATGTAATTTCTTTCTCCATCTAAACACGAACAACATTTTATGTTTATATGCGTGAAGTTATTAATAGATGGATTGAAAACGTATATATTTTTATTTATGGTATGGAAAAATTTGATTTAAATTTATATAAATTACACATAAAAAATCGATTATAAGTTGCGTTATCCGAACGTTATTATAGAATAATAAAATTTTGTATATGTTAATATTAATTAATATTTATATTACACAATAAAATTGAATTTAAATTTAAATTTATAAATACAAAATACTATACAATATATATGTTATATATAATTATATAGTTATTGGTTATTTCGAGTATGTTCAATTATATATATTTAAATTAAATAATAATTTAAAAAGATAATAATAATATAAAATACAATATAAATCAACAAAATAAAATCATAATAATAATGGGCATCATAGGTAAGCATAATTAATGATATTGATATCAAAATGTAATTATATATATTATTTTATAGAACTTTATATACTATATAACATCGTTGTATAGGGTATTGTATAATACGATCCGTTCAAATAACTTCTCGTGGTAATAGCTGGACACCACATTCAATTGATTTGAGGACCTCGAATCATGTTTATTTGCTGACACATTTATAAGGTGTGTGACCGGTAAATACCAAGAACTGCGAAAAATTTTGTGCAGAAAGAAATATACGATATATAGGATTGTGCATTGAACAATCTAAATAACATCTGCGTTTAAAGTAACTCTTAATACTATACAAAATTGCTAATTTTTAATTCAAACGTTAGGTTTTTTTTTGTAAATAAGTGACTAGGTGAACGAAACTGAACTGTATGGTTTCTTTGAGCAGTGGTTCTATAAAACGTAATACTTATAACGTATATTAAAATTTATTAGATCATAGCCGAAAAACATTATGTTATAGAAAATAATATTTAAATTATTCCATTTTATGAAATTATGATAATAATATATGATAATAATGTATTTATATCGCGTCGATATACCGACATGTATATAACAAATTCTCTTTTCATTTCCCAACAAAAATCAATTCAATATACCAATAAAATTTCGTTTTATATCTAATATCTATTCACAAATTCGATTAAATAAATTTAAATTTTAAATCATTTTGAATTTATTCAAAATATAGAAATATATATAATATATTGAAATTTGCATAGTATTATATAACAATCAATTTAAATAACTTGTCTAAAAATATAAAAACCTATATTTAATTACACCTTTCAATCTGTACATAATATATGAAAACATATATATTCATTACTCTACTCTTGTTATTTCACCATATATAGATTGTATGCGATTTATCCATTTCAATCTATATCTATACTATGTAATATATGAGTATGTAATAACAAAAAAAAAAAAATACTAACTATTTGTGTAATAATAATGTTTTCCATGTTTATAATAGAAATTTTTGTGGTACAACATTATACGTTCAACGATATATAATTTTCTCAATATACATATAATATTTACTACATACATTAGGTGCATAAAATATGTATAGTAATGTCGTTTTTCTCTGTTCGAACAAAGAACAATTATATAGTACAAACCATACCCATATCATATGTATATATTGTATATCAATATTAAGATCTAATAGTAAGTAAAATTATATAAAATCACTATCTATATATAAATTTATGTGTATACATATAAATATATATATATAAATTGTTGTAGTAACCAGTAATTGTAACACTAAATTTAAATGGTAAATTATTACAATAAAACATGCAATATAATAAATTTTATTTGTTTTATAATTATAAATCGTCGTTTTTATTTTGTATTTTCTTAAGGATTTTGTATACACAAATAATCATTATGTAAATTTATTTTATATATTCTTGTATTAAGTTATGTATAATAATATTGGAATAATTTAACTTTTAAAAATGTCTATAAAAACAAAGTGTAATTATATAAACTATAATAAGATATTAAATTAACGACACTATTATATGTAACATATAGATATATAGATGATGGTTTGTATGGTGGTGTACTTGTATTATATAATACAAATAGTTCGGTGACAATATAATAAAAGAAAATTCATATAGTAATAGACAAACAGAAATTTCTCATCGCCGTAGCACTTCATTGTTATGCCATCATAGTATAATCACAGTCGATTTATTATGGCGTGAGTATACATATAAACATTAAATTATTGAATTATATATATAATTAACTATCAATCATCATATAATATATATGGTATAAGTAATTGCATATATATATGTATAATATATATACTCGTACATATATAGGTTAGGTGTATATCTAAAATCCATTTGATGTAACATCGCATATGGAATTTGAAATTCAAATGAAGTGAAAAGTAAATATTTGATATTCTTTATATAATACTCTATCTATATTATCTATACTATTATATTATATGTAAGTATATATAGGCGATAGGTTTAAGTTTATTTTAAGTAGATTTTCCATTATCCAAATATTAAAGCATACTCTAAAAAATAATATCAAACGTAAAGCATTGCAATATATATATATATATATATATATATATATATATAATAGTAAATTGCTATATATATAAAATATATATATGCTTTTACTTGTAATATACATAAAATTTATCAGTATTAATTCCACTATTTATAGATTATAGTGCGGGTGTGGGTGTCATTATTTGTAGGTTTTAATTTTTTTTTTATCCAAATATAATACATATATTGTATAATTTAAATTTATAATCTCAGATATAGAACCGAAATATATATATATATATATATATATTATATTGTATGTGCGTATGCTATAGAGAAATTTTCAAAATTAAAATGTGTATCAGAGTGAAAAACTCTATTTTATTATATATTATTATATAAAAATATATATGAATATAGTTTTATAACACCATTTTATAGCATATATAGCGCGCACAGATGGGAGCTTTTATCTACTTCTATATACACAATATATATGTGAATGAACAATATGAAAATATGTATATATGATTTGCATGTATGTACTGCTGCCTGTACATGATTTGAATATTGAATTATGAAATTGTATTTTACTTGGATTTTATATGTGTGTAAAGATAGTATTCAGAAGAAGAACATGGGGAAAAAAAAAACCAACAAAAAAACATTTGAATTTGTATGAATATATAAATTTAAAATGAGCTTTTTCTATTCACTATATATAATATTATGTATATATTGAGACGAAGAAGATATATACTTATAAAATTCATTCATGTTATCTGCACTGTATTTATACATATACAGGATACAACGATACATACATTATTATTATCATTGCATTTTATACATTATCCTTGCTCGACACAAACTGAGGAGCAACAAGTTTTCTCATATAAATTTTTATTGTATTAAATAAAATAAAATAATACTATCTATATATTTTAGTATATACAATTAAATTTACATAATTTTGTGTGTGTTTTATTTTGGTCAGATCATATATACTCTATCAATATTTATATAGATAGTGTGTGTGTGGCAATGTTTTTGAAAATTTATAGTATATATAATAATTATATTATACATTATATAAAAGTGTTAGCAGATTGTACAATATTTTAATTTTTATATGGTATAAAATTGATAACTTTTAACATTATTTTATTATAAAACTCTTTATCATGCCGCATATAAGTATTGAAGTATTTTCTCAACATATAGACCTGAACCTCATAAGTGACATCCGAAATATGTTTAAATTCCAACTTTGAATATGGGTAACAACATTTAGTGTATATTTATTTTTCTAACAACCAATCAATCGTGTGACTATACTCAATGTTACACAAAAATTATAATAGACCTTTAAAATAATTATATTAATAATGCAAATTTTTTACATAATATATATTGTGGTATTTCAATTACCACAATTAGAGGATAATCCATATCACATATATATATGTAAAAGGCATTACATATAGTAAGAAAACATATAAATATATGTAATATTTTAATTTAATCCAATTATTGCCACTTGAAAGGTATACAATAGACTAATACTCCGTCCTACATATAATATAAATATATATATATATATATTATTGACTATATTTAGATTTTGTAAATTTTCGTTTATACATACACATATCCATATAGGCCATATATATATATGCTAACCAATCATTCAAAAAGTTTTTTAAAATGAAAAACTTTTTACACAAAAATTCAAAATACTGCAATTCATTCGTTATATAACGCGTCACTCTACACTACAGACAGGGTTTGTGCATAATTTTGAAATTGAAATAAAATATCATATAATTTTTTTTACATTTCTTTAAAGTAACTCGCTCTTCATTAAAGTTCATTCCCTTTAAAGTTTTAACACCGAAATTATATAATTAGAAAAAAAAATATGAAAACCATATATGTTTGGAAACCCTATAATTTAAATTTTCGGATTAAATTCGATATACACCGCGTTCTATATATATATATATAAATACAATATTATAATTCACTTTTACACAACAAGATGTGACAAAAGTATAATAAATTGACATTGAAATTAAAATGGAATTTTGTTCGAAATACTACATAAATATATAGAAAAACATAAAAACATAACATATGTAATAAATAGTCATTGTCATAATGATTAAGCTAAATACCAAAAATTTGTATATATTTTCGGTGTTAAATTAAGTTATTTTTTTTTTAGGCTTTTTCAATATTTATTTGAATGTTATTTAAAATTAATATAATTTACTTATCCAAAAAAATTAATTTGTTTTTATATAATAAATTATCCGGCTTTAATTTAATTTAAATATAGATGATAAGAATTCTAGAATTTCGGATGTTTTATTTATAATAAATAAATAAATTGTATATTGAAAAAAGGATATATGCGCGATAGATTTATATTATATGTGGAAAAAATGTGTATACAAATCTAAGAAATATATGTCTGTTTTTACCAAATTGTTATTATTTTTCTCATTTTGGGCGGACATTCTTTATGTTCATAAAAGTAATTACTGGTTTTATTTTTACCCTCCTTATCAATACAGTTCATATCAATTTTTTTATAACATTTCGATTAAAGTTATAAAAATTGTGGTGAAAAAAATACTTTTAATATGGATAAGTAAATAAATAAGTAATAAGTAAACGTGTATTTTAAATCTGCATAGAGAAGTATATAAATAATCACTTAATATAAAAATAAATAGTAAATAAAGGAAACATCTGTATCTTTCGATAATTACAGATCAATTGGTAAATTGTTATATACTCCTATATACCATATATAGTATATAGAATATAATTGGAATAATTAATATTTAGTATAGATACCATATAAAATTCAGTTGGAGTAACATAATATTGTATTTAACCAATGCTGTTTTACATACAAAATTTAAAATATTTAATTAACTTTATACCATAATATAATATATATGTTACAATAATTTTGGCGAAAAAAACCGCACTACATAATTTCATAACAATAAAGACTATGACATGAATTAAATTAATTTTCCTATCATAAATTTATGCGAAACATAGAATAACAACTACACTCATAGATATAGTGTTAACATAAAATGCTAGTATCTCTATATATGGTATATACTGGCATGCAATCAATATTTATTTATTTAACAATTATTAAATATTTATTTGTTTGTTTACATGATGCAACCTGTTTATAATTGTGTCTGCACATATATAAACATTAAACATATTTCCATAATTAACATATAACAAATTGTAAAATTTAATAGGTGTAAGTAAATATTAATTTACCCATACTCCATTTATTTATATAACAAAAATACGTTATTTTGGTTCCCGCAGAATAAATTTCCATTTTAAAGAACATTGTACTATTACTCATTTATAAGTTATAGTGTTACACAATAATTGAAACGATATTTAACCAAAGAATGAAAATTTATTTTCAATAAAAATTTGAAAAAAAGTTAAAAATATAATTTATATTTCACATTACCCCGATGTGATCACGATGTTGAAAACGAAATTTTCTTTGTAAAAAAAAAAAAACAATACATCTTGAATTAAAAGTAATTCTTTGAAAATCTTTCTTCAAACTCATTGGACATTTTTTGCCTATATTATAAATAAAGTATATATATCTATATTAAATAAAATATATATACTAAAAGACATATGTGTACAATATAAAAACAGACATTATGAAATAAAAATGTTAAATTGTTTTTATACTATACTGACTGACAGTCTACTTATATATATAATTTTGATATTGATATATTGATGACCTTATATACTTGTACTTAACTGGATAAAGTTGACTTATATAAGAAAAACAATTTCTTTTTCTTATGTCCATTTATTTTTGTATCTACTTTTATTTTACTACAACATTATTTTTATATTTTATGTTGTGTACTATCGCGCGCGTTTTGTCTATATCTATCCATCTATTCTATAACATAATTATGCAACCTCTGTTCGAAAAATAACCGGAATGGATTTAATAAAAATACTTAAAATTGTTCGAATGATATATATTAAATTGTTCGATGCCATCTAGAAAACTTGAGCTTTGGAAAAAAAAAAAAAGTATTTCAAGTGTTTCGGTAGCTTTTTATCCAACATTAAAACATTTCCTATATGTTCTTTTTACAATTTTCGACTGACGCAAAAAAAAACTATACCCGCACGCACGTAATGGCTTACACCGAAGAAAATGTCATGAAACTATAACGTGTCACAGTACAACAAAAAGCAATAATCAGCTAAAAATTACGTTACCAGCAGATTCATATATTTATTATGAAAACTCATTCCGGTTATTTTTCATACGCAGACGGTAAAAAAAAGTATATATAGTAACATAAATGTGTAAAAATTCTAATCAATCACATTGTTGACAATTCTCCAATGAATATTCAATGAGCATATATATATCGCAATGACTTAATTTTTTTTTTTTTCAACTATACCAATAAGATGCTTGTTCATGGGTTTCTTTACATACATATGTAACGATGAAGTATATAATATAAGGCATATACGATGACTTGTTACATTTAAGAAATATATAACATATTATATAAGAGTATATAGTAAATATTTTAATGGTATATTGTTATTTTCATATATGTATAATATATTACAATATAATAACAATTTTACATTCATGTTATTTGTATAATACGACAAAACTTATTTATTATATCATATTATATTCTAGATTTATACAAACCATAACCTTTTCTGAATCAGTAAAAAAAAAGTATTTTAGTTGTAATATAAACAAAAGATATACTATTTAATTGGAGATGAAGGACATATTAGTCTATATTTGTAATCTATATTATTGTTAGATATTAAATAAACATTTATATATATATTTACTATATAATTATTTTATTCCAAAAAATTAATGATTATAATTTCATATCATTTCATTTAGAAAATTACAAAATTGTACCATTAAGCACATATTTATTATTATAAATTTTGTTAGTATATTAATGTATTTTCGCTTTCAGTCCAATTTTTAAATAAAGAAAATAAATAGTATATATAAAACATATTACAAATGTTTGACACAAAATAATGCTTTTAATTTTGGTGACTTTTATTTATATACCTTTTACATAAATATAAGTGTGTAACAGAGTCTCTGATGTATATATATATTTATTTATTATACAATATATAGACCATATTATATTTATTTGAGTTATGTTTTTCCGTTTGCTATTATGCGACAACATTTTTATATATAATAAAATTAGTTTGGTTTTTTTTATTTTTTTCAGTTTTTCATATATGTGTGTGTACATAATATATGAAATTCACATTTTTTTCCATTTTCAAAAATAGTATAAACATAAAATAAATCCATTCTATAATTAAAAATATATATGGTGTGGTGGCGAGTCCATATAGAGTATATAATATATATATATATAAAATATATGTGTTTTGTGGTTGTATATATAGAAAAATTGGATAACATTTACATATAATATTTATATATTGGTTATATGTCTGGTACTCTGTGTACGAGGATTACAATTTCCGGTTGAATAAATTTCATTCAAAATAAAAAGGAAATTACTATAATAACATAATTCTGGTAATATAAAATTTACCACTGCATACACACGCATACACATAACATATACACATAACTATTGTTATAAATTATATTTTATTATATTATTAATAAAATTTATTGTATAATATTAAATGTATAGCGATGTACAATATAAATTCAAAATACAATTTATAGAAAATAGATTTTTATGTCCACACACATATGTGTGGATTTTATATTATATTAAATATGTCATTCTATATATGTTGTATTTATATATGGTATAAGAGATAAAGCTTTATTAAACTATTGTATATATATATATCCGGTATGTTTCTTCGACCACGCATATAATATAAAATTATTTTGAAAGTTCGGCGATATTAATTTTATCAATATGAGGAAAAAATTATTTACTATGGAATTTCTTCTTTTATAAATGGTAGATGAATTTTTTATGGTTTTTAAGACTTAAAAATAAATGCTGTGCGATAATATACACCAAACAAATATCAAGATTTTAATATTATAACAATTTTAATTTTACATACGTCTCCGTTTATGATGACACATAAAAACATTGATATTTTTCAAATCGATTTGTCACAATATATTACTCATAAATTCGAAAAGTAATGATACAATATGTGGTATCATTACTAAAACAATACAAATACTATTTTTAAATTATATGTATTTATTTTATGTATATATTGTATGTGTATGTGAAAGTAGAAAAACTTTATAGTTGTGTTAAAAAGATTAATTTTGTTTCAACTAATTTAGATCTAATTGTTAACACCGCCGAGTGTATAATATTGTAGCATTTATAAATTTATTTAAGAAAGTTTATAATTTTTTTTTTTACAATTAGTTATTTTCTCGATTGAAATGTCCAAACATAAAAATATAAAATAAACTTTGTGTTTAAAAAGTGTGTTTTTTGATATATACCACATTTTTTTTTTTTTTGATTTGTTTGTATATTTAAGAGCTATAAGAAATACAGAACCAGTGAGAATAAATCGTTCTATAATAATAGATATACCAATGTACACAAACATAAAAGTAATACATATTGTTCAAACTAATAGAAATGCATTAGGATGTATTGTACAATTGTATTATATACATTATATAAATTATGTGACTTTGAAATAAGAGTAAAACATGAACGTTAAAAAATTGAATTTGTTCAGATATTTTTTTTTTTTTTATACATATACTTTTGATAAACTTTGATAAAACTTACTATATAAATTATTTGCAATTTATTTTCAGAAACATTATTTGATATTTAATTCTTATTCGACTACGTAAGGTGTGTGTGTGTGTGTGTGTGTGTGTGTATGATGTGTGGTCATGTGGTGGTAAAATAAATAGTGTTTATTTTATAATATATGACTGAAATTTTAAAATTTATTGTTAAGAATAAGGTTGCCGTCAAAATATAGCAATTTACATATATATTCTCGCACATAGTCCCAAATCAATAATCTAGATTTTTCTGTTTAAATAAAATTATTGATTTTCATGGATTTTCCTGATTAAGGATATATTGTATTAACATATTTGTGTACATATGCAAACTGTTCTACATTAGATTTTACGTTAACGACAAAAGTTTCTATTATTTTTATTGTTATTTAATCGAAATTAACATATACCATAACATTTCCAGACCGAATATTTGCGTACAATCATATATCGAGATCGACCATATAAATAACCCTTTCTATATATCGGTATATCATATAGTATTGTGTGTGTGTGGTAAAACATTAAATTCCCAAATAGAATAATTTAGAAACGATGGATAAAAAAAAATAAGCATCCACAAACCGTATATTTATTTTCTTTTACACGTACTACATTTTCTATTCACTTGGTTTTTCTTATGTTTTTTATATATATATTTATGAAAATAAGTTTTCCTATATATATATAAATTCTCTATTTATGTCCTGTATTTGTATATATGAATTTATAGTGTATATTAATAAAGCCGGTAACCGGTACTCAATACATTTGTAACATTCAATATTATATAAACATTTCGAATTATATAATACTATGCGCATAATGTTTATATATATTTCAAACAATTATTCAATATTTTCGGTTACAGCTTTGGCATTTAAATGCATTATATAACGTGGTAAAATTGCATATACAAATTGAAGTGCCCCTATATATTATATATAAAGTAATATATATTTTATTAGTTTTAGGTCGCGGGTATGCAGAAAATTATGTTGTTTATTGATTTTTTTTACTAATTATTTAATTATCAATAAATAAGGATCAATATAGTTACATAGTTACATGCATACAACAACTTTAGAATTTCTCTAAAATGCAACATAACATATTTTGAACATCATATATATGAATATTTTGTTTTTTTACATTGAAATTGCGAGCATTATCTTAATAAATCAACTCATGTGTTCATATGTTCATCACCAGTGATAAATCGATGTAAAAATTACATCCAATTAGATATATTTTATATTTATTATATGAATTTCAAATGGTTTTAAAGACTTTGGCTTTGTTTATATCTGTCAATACATATTAATCGCTCTTCTTATATTTATTTACACAATATATAACAAATGTATGGTGGTATAAACATAATTAAATATATATACCATATATAAGGATGTTATGTATACATTGTTATTGTATAGCTATACACATATATTTACTATTCCATAATATATATATATTTAAGTTTAAAATATATTATTTAAAATATAATTGCGCAACATCTTTCATATATGCAAATGTACGTTTCGTGCAATTTGCATCGATAAAACACTATACATTTTCCATTCATTATATAACAAATAAATATATTTCGTTTATTCGATTTACAATATATTAATTGCGCAATGATTTATTTGTTAAAATAATAGAAAAGTTGAACGCATATAAAAACGATATATATATATACCTACACTAAACCTATATTTATATTATGTTACATATATATAGTGATTTTACATATATAATGTATATAATTTGTATATAATATATATATATATATATATAATACATATGTGGAAATAAATATTGATTTATTTTATTTTCGAAATTTGTTTATATATATATTTTGCAAACTATTTCATTTTATTTTTCATTCTGTTATATACAAATTTATATATATTGAAATACCATCTATATACATTATATATTAATCTGCTTAGATTATATAACTTATGTACAAAGTGCAACGTGCAATTGATGTTATATATATATACCATATATTGAATATATATTCCATATATGTGTGTATATAATAATAAATAAACAAAATAATAATAACTTTGTACATTAATTGATTTATATAATTGATCTTTATTATGCAGGATACGATACAGTTTTATAGACATGTGAATTTATTTAATGAAATATCGATTAAATTTTACATTATAATAAAATTAATATTGTTTAGAAATAGCATTAAATTAAAATGATGTTTTATTATATCATATATAATAGATAGATAGGTGTATATATATATACGGATAAGTTATGGGGAAAAATTTAAATAGAAAAGTCAATATTAAAATCGTTTATATATATATTGTACTTAAAATTTGGTCAGTTTTAAATTACAACTTATACATTTATATATAGCCAAAAACGGTTCCAACAGAATTTAGTGAAATTGTTTTCCAAAAACATTTATCAATCATTATTATTTAATTTACAAATATTCTATAATCTACCAAGTTTCGTATAACTATAAAAATTTTAATAGAAAAATCTTAATTTTATATATTAATTGACTTAAAAGAATTAAGCCGTGATTTTAATGCTTTACAAAAAAAAAAGCAAGAAAATACAAATTTTATTATTATGCGCGATATGATATACAAACTTTAAAATAATAATAAATTAAAAATTATTCATAAAAAGAAATTTATGTAAAGCTTTCATTTTGCATATGCATAAATAATTAAGAAAGACTAAAAAAAAAATATATATAACCCTTTGAAACATATATAAAGGTGTTTTACCTATGTGTATACATTTATATTTGTAATTACACTTCCATATAAATATGTAAACACTTTTATAATCTCTGTCAAAAGATTATATATTAATTTATTTTTTTTATATATACAATTTATTTTATTAATTATTCAATTTGATGAATACATGTGTATTAAAATAATTTTTCTTCAATTTTATTATATTATTAATACAGACAGATTTGTGCTCGGACAGACAAGATTGTCTGCGTTACTATTTAAAATTTAATATATTTATAAATGATGTATAGTACTATACGTATGAAGCAAATACATATCAACTGTTGTAATAAAATGCATCACACATATAATGTTATTACACATTATCAATATCAAAATAGTGGATGGTTCAAAGTGGTGTAGGACAGTTCGATATGCTGCGGTAAATGTTATATCATATATTTGATGTACCGCATATGTTTTCGCTTCTACATTTCGATATTGTGCTCTGGCACAATAACGATAATAACACATCAATCCGAATGCATGCCCAAGTATTGTTATTTTTATAATAAAAAATATAACTATACGGTATATAAAATAGAAAAGTGTTCCGGATACACCAGCCATATTCTTTCATATATTCATAATTGATTTTATAGAGTATATATATAATTTGATGTCTGTTTTCAATTTTAACACTTTGTACATATGCAAATTTTTAAAGAAAAATTGAATAATATGTTATTTGTCTATACTATATATTACAAGAATAAAAAAGAAAGAAGCATGTCAATCAATTTCACAACAATACAACATATTATTTCCATTGAAAAGGCTATATGCGTTTAGTATAAATTTACAAAACATATTTTCATTATATACAATAAACCATCATATGCTTTTATATGCAATGAATTTATATTTATTTATATATATATATATATATCGTTAACGTCAACATCGCATGCACCATTCATATATAAGAACTCCATAAGTATAATATTCTATTATATGTAAATCAATTTGAAAACATAAAGTATATTATTATATGTTAATCATTCACATTATACTGGGTGACCTCCGCATATTTTAAATGCCAACCTTAAACCTACATATATGGCATATAAAATAATTTACAAATTACCCATTTCAAGTGAATGTATATGTATTGTTTAATTTTTTATCGATAAATAAAGTATTTAATCACATGATTTGGTATTTGTGTAAAATTTGTAGGATATTAAAATTTTATTTAATTCTTATATATATATTAAGTTCAAACTAATTAATTAAATTGATACACATGAAGATTATTTGTGTAAAATATATTTTTTTATGTATTATATTGGAATTTAATAAACACACACTGCAACTACTTAAATTATACGATCTTATATTGTAATTGTAAAAAAACAGAAATACACCAAAAGCTTATGATAATTTTAAATAAAGATATTCAAATCACCATGCAGTTACTTTAAATGACCACATTTTTAAAATGAGTCACACTGTATATAGATTTTTTATATGTATTGTTTGCATTGTATGTTTAATAATCTTTATTATTAACTAAAATGCACAGTGTATATATATAAAATATTTTCTTACGCCGAAAATTCATATACAACTTAAAAACACCATACGAATATTACCCACAACAAAAGACTATACGCATTTTATAATCATTGACCTAAAAAAATTGAAATTCTACACACAAAATATAAAAGAAAAATAATAATGATACCGAGCTTTTATCTAGTAAAAAAAAAATATAAAAGTAATGAACACATTTTTAAAATTAAATTTCAAAATCAATAAATATGGGTACACATAATAATTAAAATATAATATAAATCTATAGATATTTATATATATGAATATGAGAAATACATAGGAAAATATCAATAATTATCGAATTCACAGGAAAGAAAAAAGGAAAATGTTTTCGATATATAAAAATAATATTTTAAATGTTTAATAGCATTTGTGATAAGATTTATTTTCAATTATAAAAAGTTAAAATATATATAATTTTGTTTGTAAATTTCATATACAAATAAATTTCTTTATTATATTTATTCATTATTAGGGTCATATACCCTAAGGGTGAGATTTCAAAAATGTAAATTATATGTAAATGACTTCGTTTTTCTTTGTAGCACCCAACACATATATTTTCATCGTGACATCAATTATAAAATCGCCTTTATATATCATCTAAATATATTGGCTGTTGATTATTTGAAGTGAAACATTTAACAATTTTAATTTTAGTATTATTATCAGCTCAACAGATTGAAATGTTATACTATATAAGAAAAAACAAGAATAACGATTTTCCTGAAAATATTTTTATACATTTGAAAGCGTAAATTTTTGGAAATCAAAAAAAATTTATATCAATAAATTCCGAATGCTTAAAGCAATTTCACTTTTATATGAAATATTGATAATTGAAGAAAAAATTTTTATATATAAATATAAATGAAATAAATTATAAATTGAAATTTTATCCTATTTTATTTTATTAATAAATTATGAAAAAAAAAATATTAGAAAAAATTCAATTATAAAATATAAAGAATTTTGATTACATATTTATTTATATTTTACCATTTTTGAAAACATATTAGTAAATAATAATATTTATATACTTGTAATTGAAAATCACATATAAAAACATTTAAAATAATATTGGTATAATAAAAATTATAAATCGTTGAAATATTATTCATTTTGTGGTACATATAAAATAAATGCATTGATACCGCATACCTCAAATGGACAAATATTATTAATGCAATTTATAGAGAAAAATAAATACAACTTTAAATTCAGATTATATATTGATATAAAAAGAAAATGTTTCTTTTGTAAATGAAAATATAATTGGGCACCGTAAAACACACCTAACCAAACACACATACAAATTGATGTTTGTTATAAAATATATAATATAGAAAAACATTGAAAAGAAAATGTATTTTCTTTTATGTTACACAAACAACTATATATATATATATAAGAATTGAAGTTGTTATGTATTTTATATGCTAAAAGTGAAAATCTACTTGCGGCAGATATATGTTCTTTCTTATATACACACACACAACATACACCTAACCTAAGCATATAAATTCTGAATAAAAGTTTTCTTTCTAATATATAAATTATAAAATAGTTTTTTTTATTTTTTCATTATCAACAGAAAATATTAATACATAAAATTTTACATAAAAACATAAACAAATGGTGTACGGTATAGGAATTATAAATTATAAAACAAAAAACAAAAAAAATTACGTTCACCAACAACCCGCACACATATATTAAATCTATTAAATAATTAATTTATCTTCTTTATTTATCCAAATAATTCAAATAAATAAGGAAGCTATTGTCATATATTAAATTGTTCACATGGTGTCATGTGTAAGTATATAAAGAAATCTTATATATATACGAATAAACTTGCATAGGTTAAGAAAATTAAATTAGATTATTTACTTTTACGTATTTTGGATTGTTCAGTTTGTAAATTCATATATGTACAATCTAAATTATAATCCGCAGATGAGCGAGTTTGTGCTGACATGTCATAACTGAATTTCCACAATTTAAAAATAATGAAATTATTGAAATATTTATCGTAAAATAATTTGTATAGTTATTGGTGAATTGATAATATATGCGGAATAATATATACTATTTTGAATATAATGTTTGGTAAATATATATCAGTTGGATGTTGCATGATTTGATGAAATGGTCATATCATATATTTATTTAATTGACATTCAAAATACAACATACGCAAAAATTAACTGTCATCATATTAACATTATTATTAATTTAATATTAATAAAATAATAACCAAAATAAACATACGTATATCAATAAATGGAATCCCGTACGCACATATAATATTATAGATCCCCGAAATTTTATAGATCCCATCAAAAATTCGTAAAGAGGTATATTACAACAAGGAAAAACCAAAAAGGGAAAGAAAAACAAATTAAAATAATCTTTGTGTACGACGACAATTTCTTCTAATTCGTTGGTGTGTAAATGCGGTGGTGGTGAAGCATTATACACACACATTACACAAATAAATAAATAAATAAATAAATACAATATAATCGTAAATACATGTAATATTAAAATATAAAATGTAACCGAAAAATGTTTCTTTTGTGAAACATAATAATAATAAAAACTTTTTCTAATAAAATTCCATGTGTTTCTCATATAAAATGTTATACAATATTTTCCTGTTATATATTATTATATAATTTCAATATATACATTAATATTAATATTATTATTATTATTATTTTTATGTAATACACATAAAAATACACGTATATTGAAAACAATAACAATTATTATATGAAATATTATATATATAATATAACAACTGAAATTTTTCTGAAAGACTAAATAGAATACAATAGATACTTTTATTTAGTTTTATATTTATATTATAATGGGTCAAGAAAATCACATAAATATATTGTAAGTAATTTATATAATCACTATATACTAAAGTGTCGTATATATATATATATATATAAAATAAAATCAATATTAGATAATAGATAAATCAATAAATAATAATAAGTATATAATATTATATGGAAATTAAAATTAATGAAAAATTAATTAAAGTAAATTAGCTTTGTAAGTGTAGAGGTAATTATTATTTTTTTTTGCGTTTATATAGAGACGAAACAATCATTTCATTCAAATAAAATACTCAAATAGATGGCAATCATGGTAATTTAATCTTCAAATACTATATGGATTAAAATTTTCTATATACTATACTCAAAGATTACTAATGTCGGCAAACACCATTATATAATAATAATGGTATTAATATTTTTCGATAATTGGCAGATCAATTGATGAATTGTTATATATTTTCGTGTGCAGAGTAATTTACGAACTGGATTTTAGTGGAACAAGCAAAGATGGTTAAATTATTAAAACCGGTCAAAGAAACTTTGCAAACACTTGTACATAAAATGTGTTACCACACTTGCATTATTCACCATAAGTTGCTCCATCAGATTACCACTTGTTCAGAACTCTGTGCGTTTCCCCAATTTTGGAGATGTCAATAAATGGATCGATTCTTGGATGGTTTTAAAACAGGACAACTTTTATTTTGATGGTACACTGAAAATAAATTTGTACATAATTTCAATGAATAGCATTTATAAACCCATTTCTCATTGTTTCAATGAATAATTCATTAATATTTTTCATTTTTAAAAATCAGCTTAATGTACTTGTTTATTGAATGAATGAATTCGCGATCATTAATTAACTAATGCGCGCCGAATAATAAGTTATTAAACAGAACACGTTGAAAAAATGAATAATATTCATCAAAACAATTATATACAATTCGTTTAAACCAACGAAGATTATGTTTTAATGAATTATTCGTTGATTTAATAAATGTTATTTCATCATTAACAATGAACCATGTTCCTTGGAGCAAAATTAATTAATATTTCATTGTTTTGACGTTACTTTTTAATTGGATCCATGTACTTTTTTTTTCCAGTGTATTCATAAATAGCCAAGATTGTGGTTATAACAATTGGTAATTGTATATATTCAATAAAAAATTATTTCAAATATTCCCAAAAATTTAGTTATTTTAAACAAAAAAACCGGCCCTTTTATGTTAGTATAACTATTAAATACTGAATTCAAATTCAATAAAAGCCCATTCAAATATATGTACTACCTTACCACCTACTAAGCATATATCTATATTATAATACTACTTCATTTTGAAATTAGAAAATTTATAAGAAGAAATGCAATTAACATTCTTTTTCGTTTTTTCATATATATATAAATATTGTATTTAGAAATCATTTAACCATTTTTGGTTTTATTTGTCATTAAACTTTTTAATTATTATAATTTCGTTGTTTTCGTTTTCGTTTTCGTTTTTTTTTTAATTTAAAATTCTCACTAAAACGCTTCATCAAATTTTTTATCATCCCACCCAACCATATTATAAATTGTCTCTAGATTTTACTTTTATATTTATTAATAAATGTAATTCTTTTATTATAACATAAAAGGCAATTTGATTATTTTGTGAAATCCCCCATTTCTTTTTGCAATGTATAATGTAATAATATATAATAATTTATAATCATTGATGTTCTAATTAGATTTTATCTTTATTTCATACTTATCGCGTATTCAATTTAATTAAAATATATATTAGAATAGCGAAAGACATAAAAAAAAAACGAAAAAAAAAGTATATGCGGATTGTCATTATTAAAATGAAATAAAATTAAAAAAATGGGAAAAAAAAAACTTTAAATCTCAAAACTAAATGCTTTATAATAATAATACATTTATGGATAATAATCACATTTTAATTTAATTATAATAATAATATTTAGTATATCAAAAATGTTATATAATAGTATAATAGGTATAATATAATAAACATAAAACGATTTAAATAATTTCTATTTATATACGAGTATTCATATATATATGTTTGATAACAGTTATCCGATCTATGTCTATTTGTATAAAAATCATAGACAAATATATAAATATTATAATAGTGGATATATTTTTAAGAAGGTATGGTTTCAATAAATTTTATTATTATTGTTATACATGAAGTTATAAATATAAAATAAAGATAATAATACTTGTGTGTGTGTGTGGTGTACTTGGAATACGGCCAACATATTATATTTTTGTTTATAAATACACTAGTTTTTTTACATAATACTTTATCTATATACAAAAGCTTTCCACTTTTTCTTCAATTTTTTGGTTTTCTTTATTACATAAATATATAATAATATAATTTTATAATTTTTTAGTTATAAATACCGAACAATAAGAGGTTTTTAGAAATGTTTTTATACATTTTTTATATCCCAAAAACCTATACATATATATTTTTTATTATTAAACGAGTATATAATATAAAAAAAAAATATATAAGTGAGTTTATAAAATAAAAGGAATAATAAATAAGTATATTTATGAGCACTGTGTAATTTGTAATCATTTATGTATAAAATTATATAAAGAAATTTAAATAAAAAATATTTTCCATATATATATAATATACATTAGCCGGTTATTATATACATAATATATTATATACAATAATTTTATGTTAGCATATAATAATATAAAAGCACGTCTATTTGTGTTTACGTGAAATTAAAAATTGATGAGAAAATCAGTTACAATAAAATATCAATCATATATATAATATGCGGAGTACTAAATTTTCCGGAAAATTAACTTTCAACAATTATCATCTTTGTGAAATTACGCGGGCCATACATTTTAACAGATTCCCATTTTTGTACACAGAATTACAAACTATAAACTTTCATGGAGAAGATTATTTTAAAATCGATTCACGCATTTAAAAGATACTATAAAATGGAAATTGTTGAAAAAACTATACGAATAGTAATTCAAAATAAATATGATAATTCGTAAAAGGTGATTTTTCGGAAAATCCGTTTCATAATTTAATTTAATTTCACCCAGGTTAAAATAAGAAATATATATAGTGATTGAAAACTGGTGGCAATTTCTCTGGCTAGGCTACTGTTCTTTTCATACCCGGGTGACAAGTATTAATATTTTATTTTTGTTAGTTAAAAATTAAAAAAAAAATCAGTCAAATAAAATAATATATATATTTAATATTGTTATTAAAATTAAATTAAACTCACCAAAATTAAATTAACGAGAGCACACAAAATTTATGTTCCCATATGTTGAATTCGATTTGATTGCAGTATAGTTTGATCTATATATAAGTAAAAAAAAAAAATTAACAATTATTAATTATAGATATATTTAATTAATGCAATATTGTGTGTAAACTAAATTAAATAAATATATAGATAATTTTAAATCACCTAAAATCAAAATCAAAATATATGGCATAAATTATTTGTAAATAAATGAACAAAGTTAAAAATAAACATTTTCTCTTATTTTATATATTATTACATATTTATATAAAATGAATGTATATTTTATAATACGTGATATAAAAGAGAATTTATTATATTTGATTTTAATAAGGATTTTACATAATTTCATAAGTATACAAAATATATTATTTAAGTAAAACCAAAATAAATAAATATTTACACGTATTTTATAGTCCATATATATATTAATATGGAATATTGTATAACAGAAATCAATATAAAATCAGTTATTTTACAAACCCCTTTTGTCGGTATTTATAATAATATATTGTATATTCTATAACAAGCAAATACATGTACATAAAGGGTGAACAGCAAATAAAGTTGTGTTTAATTATATAAGTGAAACATTTTCTTAATACACCTACACCTAAGTATTGATGGTGTGAGGCGAAAAAGGATATATATGGAATATACAAGGAAAACGGGTTGTACATTAAATATTATATCTGTGGATCGTTCATATATGTAACTGTTAATATCAAATTGTAAATTTATTATTCATATATAGGTCAAATAAGTGTCTTATCATATATTTACGAATGAAAAAACTTGGAGTAAGGTTATTGGCTGTAATCACATCTCGTCTACAAATTTTTGTACATAAGTGACTTTAAAAAATCAAACAAGATTTGATATTCAAATTAAATTGATCATACATATTTTCAGGAAGAGTATATGCAGACCAAATTTCTATATAAGTATATAGTACTTCTTGAAAATAAATATATATATATAATTGCAGTCACCCTATCTCATAGATATACAAATTTGAAATAAAAAATCTATCAATAGCAATTATAAAATATTTTTCTTAACCTTTTGTAAGAAGTATAATTGTTTTGAATAACGAAAAAAAAATTAATTATTCCTTAAAAATTGATATATTTTATATCGTTACTATTTCATATTTATATATAATTTAAACTTTTACATTATCTATACAATTAAAAAAATATTCTTTTACAATATTTTCATATTAAAAATATTATCTATATAAAAGGTATTATATACATACAATAATATAAAAATTATATACAATATATTGCAAACATTATATTTGACATTGACGTCATATTATTATATATATTATTTATATATTTATTTAATAATGATCATCATCACATCATCATTATTGTCATCATCACAGAAATTCAGGGTTTCTTGTGTTACAAAGTTATATATATATATAAATTTAAATACACTTTGTTACATATATCTTGCCAAGGTATTATAAAATTCTATTATATATATATATATTATATATATAATACAATAGTAGTTATGAATATGATATAAAATTATAATTATATATATCGCAACTGAATTCAGGTAAATTAAATATGTATAATGTAAATTTAATCAGATATGTATATAAATAAATTGCACATATTAAGGAATTAAAAATTTACATGAAGTACGTATAAATATTGTAAACGTCGCCGGTACGGTTCGCAAAAAACGGAGCGGGCATATGCTACAATATACCATATATGGTATATAGGAACATAAAGCCGAAGTGGCGAAAATAACGCATGAGTACAATTTAGCTGAATTAACATGATAATAATTCACAATCATATTACAATATATAAAAGGTATACGAGCGAGAACAAGTATATAGGGTATATTTTATATATATTTTTAGGTTAAATAGTTACAATACCAGGATGTAAGATATTTTCTATTTACCTTCTACTTGTTATATATATACAAGTATATTTTATAGTACAACAATATTTGTAAATATGAATTCAGAAGAGGGATGATGGGATGATATAAAATATAACAATAAATAATACAATATATATATATTTACCTAAATATAAGATATTATATAAAATAGGAATGAAGGAATCTTTTAATTTTATTCTGTATTTATGAGTATATGTACGTATAGATTGGTATCTTATACATATACACATTTTATTATACATTCTAAATTCATAATTTTTCGCTCATTGAATTAATCCTACTGTTTGCATTGGTGAATTTTGTTGGAGCACACACGTCTTTTTTTTTATATAGTACATTGATTAAACCCATATATTTAAATCTATACAAATTTTATATGAACCATTTTGCAACAATCGGTATTTAAAAAAAAAGGATACAACATATACATGTTATAAATTAAAATACATGATCACATCATAACATGATTATTTGAAAGATATAAATAAAAAAAAAACTTTCATTCTCCTTAGCAG